>BSYR01000021.1:23195000-24575000 GCA_030270665.1 Hibiscus trionum | reverse complement strand
ATATAAACCCCCAAACATTGCTTTCAAGTCTTTGAAAGGCTTTAAAACCACATCCACTCACCGACAATGCCTCACTTGCTTTGCCGAAAAATAATCAAGCTTCCGAAGCTCCCGGAATTCACCGATTACTTTCGATACGTTCTCCCCTATTTATACCACACAAGAACAGAGGCTTAATTAATGTCAATGCATTTAAAAACTAAAGCCATCGCGCTGCTCTACTCAAAAACACCCAAATGCATATACGAAAGAACTGAAAACACCTACGATTACTCTACAAACTTAACCCAGGCAAAACCTAACACTTCCATTCAATTTTAATCATCAATTAATATCCAAAAACAATATATTTGCATCCTTATATCTCCAGCAACACCAAAATCACATTATCACCACAAAAACCCAAAATCTAAAACCTAACAACTAGAGATCCAATTCATTTATGGACTATGATAAAACCTTCATTTCAACATCATTTAACATCCAAATCATAATTAAAATCAATCTCAATTTAACCAAAACAATACCATTACGAAAATATTGATAAATCATCTTTGAAAGCTTGATCTAACCATTTTCATCAAATAGATTATAAAACCTTGTTATTAAACACAATTAGAGAGCCAAAGACTTGTGAATTTCATTACAGAACCTTGATTAGAGGAGTTGAACAAAATTTACCTCTAACCCTTACCTATTCCTTCAATTGACAAGATTTGTTGCTAAATCTTCAAGAATCCTTTGAGATAAATGGAAGAATCATTAAGGAAATCATTTGCAAATCAAAGTGAAGTGGAAAGATGAAAATATCTGGAAGTTTGTGAGAAAATGAAGTGTTTTGTTGATGAAAATGAGAGAAAAGGAAGTTATGTCAAAATAGATTTTGGAAAAGGCTAATTAATAAAATCCAACTTTTTTAAAAAATCTCCTTTTATTCTTTTAAATAAAATAAATTTAAAATGGTCAATTAAATGAAAACATCCATTAAATATATATTAGTTCTCTAAAGATTCTAACTTTTGGACCTCTTTCAAAATAGTCCATAAAACCAGATTTTGCACTTTTTACAATTTAGTCACCAAATCAAAATGTTAATCTTCCAAAAGTCATTTTTCAAAATTGACTTCACCAAACCTTTTATATATTTTTAGAGGATTTTAGGAATTTTCCCCATAATTTTACCATATCTCGAACCATGTTTTCTCTTCACCACTCTCGAAGTAACACGAATCTCTAGTCTATGTCCTACGAACCTCAAGTCAACCTAAAAGACTCCTAGGCCCAAAACCGGGGAGTTACAGGGTTTCACTTGTAACTCAGCCACTAAACCACAATCTCATGATATACTCAACCGAGCAAACATCGCCCTAAACTCTACAACCACCTTCCTACTCAAGGCATCGGCTAAACATTATCCTTCCTCAGATGGTACTCAATAATCAAGTCGTAATATTTAAGCAACTCTAGCCACCTTCGTTTCCTAAGATTCAACTCTTTTTGTAACATCGAGAACTTCAAACTTTTTTGGTCCGTGTACACCGTACACCTTTCACCATAAAGGTAATGCATCCAAAATTTTAAGGCAAACACCACCACAACTAACTCGATGCCATGCATAGGGTAACTACGCTCATGTACTTTCAACTGCCGAGAAGCATAAACTACCATCCTTCCATCTTGCTTCAACACACATCCCAAACCAACGTAGGAGACATCGCTATAAACCACAAACTCTTTACTTGATTAGGGTTGAATCAAGATAGGAGCTTGCGTCAACTCGTCTTTCAACTTCTCGAAAGCTTGTTGTCTAACCTCTGTCCATTCAAACATAACATATTTTTGCAACAACTTTGTCAAAGGAGCAGCAATCCTTGGAAAACCATCCACAAATCTACGGTAGTATCCAACCAAACCAAGGAAATTACGCACCTCAAGAACTGACTTAGGCGACTTCCAATTCATCACCGCTTCAACCTTTTGAGGATCGACCCAAATCCCTTTGACCGACACTACATGACCATGGAAAACAACTTCCTTAAGCTGAAACACAGACTTGCTCAACTTGGTATAAAGCTGATTTTCCAACAAAACTTGCAACACAATCAACAAATGCTTATCATGATCTTCCTCGGTACGAGAGTACACGAGAATATCATCGATAAACACAACCACAACCCTATCCAAAAACTCATGGGACACACGATTCATCATGTCCATGAACACTGTAGGGGCATTAGTCAAACCAAAAGGCATCACCAAAAACTCATAATGCTCGTACCTTTTGCGAAAAGCAGTCTTAGGCACATCCACATTTTTTGCCTTCAACTGGGAATATTCGGATCTCAGATCAATCATAGAAAACAATGGAGCACCTCGAAACTGATAAAAAAGATCACCAATCCTTGGCAAGAGATACTTATTCTTGATCGTCAACTTGTTCAGTTGCCAATAATCTATACACATACGCATCGTGCCATATTTCTTCTTTACAAACAAGACTGGTGCACCCAAAGGTGAAACACTAGGCCTAATGAAACCTCGATCAAGCAACTCTTGGAGTTGTACCTTCAACTCCTTCAAATCTTTAGGAGCCATTCGATAGGGAGCAATTGACACTGAAGCCATATTTTATACAACTCAATGCCAAACTCAACCTCTCTTCTCGATGGCAAACCAAACAACTCTTTCGGAAATAAACCCAGGAACTTAAATACCATACTTATGTCATGTACTTTGACCTCCTTTGTACTCAGATTCCTCACATATGTCAGGAATGATTCACATCCCAAACACATCAACCGACTAGCTTCAAGAGATGAAATCACATTAGACAAGAACTTCATATTCTCACCTACAATCACCACCTCATAATCATCAACAAGTTTCAACGAAACTAGGTTGGTCTCAAAATCAATCACAACCCCTATGCTCAGATAACCAATCCATACCAAGAATAACATCGAAACCATAGAAAAGAAACTCTATAAGATCAACCTCAAACACATGACCTTGAACAAACAAAGGACATATCTTGTACAACTTCCTCGTAACAATCGTCTCACCAAAAGAACTGGCTATGCGCATACCAACATCTAATAACTCAACAGGTAAACCAAGCACTTGTGCATGCTTACACAAAATTTATGAATGAGTAGAACCAGAATCAATAAAAAAGTAATGAAAAGGATTGCAAAGTAAAGGTACATGCGATCACATCCGTGTCATTCCATCCCTCTTGGTGTGCATACACCCTAGCCTGTCCACCTCCCTCAGGCTGAACATCAACAACATGAGCAACATTCTTCTGTCCATCATCTCTAGGCTGAAAATTACCACGACCGCGTCAACAGCCTCTCTTTGGCTCATCAGCTCGCACTGGAGCTTGTCCATCTCTAGCAGGTTGTGGAAAATCACGCTTCATATGTCCTCGTGATCCACAATTCCAACACGTACCCAGATTACCCCAAAACTCTCACGTGTGCCTCATACCGCACGTGTTACACTATGGAACACGAACAAAAATAAATGACCCTATTTTTTTCATTTTATCTTGTCTAGATGCTCATTATTATCCAATGTGTTAATCATCGCAGCGGAACAATTTGCAACACGATCAAACAACGTTTAGGGGTTCTATTGCATACAAACGTCCACAACTTTAATTAGTCAAATCTCAGCTCAAAACAATCATCCAAGCTCTTTTAATTGCATCCACAACATTCACGGAGCAAAACGTAAAGAAACAAAACTTCAAAAGATTCCAACAACTAACTTAACAGCAGGGTGTTTCAGTACAGGTTGCCCGATATTGGAACACACGTATCAGAATAGGTTCAAGTGTCTCAAAGCTCAGGGTCGTATCGAAACACCCTCTAGGGTGTTTAGGAACAGGGAATTCCAGTACCAAAGTGTATCGAAACACACCCTACATGTTTCGAAACCCTTAAGCCATTTCAGGCACACTGTTTTAGTACATGCTTAGGTGTACCGAAACACCTGGTCCTGTAATGACACTTTTTGCTGGTTTTTCACACTTTAATCCAATCTAAACCATTCCAACAACTTTCTAACATGCATACAACATATCTAAATACTAAACCTGAATCATACATGGCAATTTCAACGTCATAGCATGTCAATAAGCATTAAGAAAATCTATAGGCATGCTACTTAGGCAAAATAGCCACTCAAAAACAATAACACAAAGCAAAGCAAATCACAGCAAGTAAAGGTCATTTACAAGTTATAAAAGGTATAACAAACTTGCCACAAAACAGGGAGTTTCAAAACACATTCTCCCAAAACATTAAGGCACCCTCCCATTGCCAACTATTATTACTATTAGGTAAACATAAAACCATACTTGAGCTATGTAACCCCCTCGACCCGGACTGAACGATAGATCAAACCGAACGGATCACACGGGGGATATTGAAGTAAACCGGGAAGGTTTACCCCAATAAATGGCCCTCTTTTTTCTTTAACTTGTCTAAATGCAATTAGGTTCCTAAGTGTACACACATAAGAAACGGACTAAACAACAACACAATCGCCCTTTTGATTTCAACTAAATTAATGTTGAGGGACCACCTCATAAATTCGATAAAATATAAGGGTTATTAGCAAATGCATATTACCAACCTTTAATTAGGTCTATTACACACTTCTCTGTGAAATATCGGCTCAAACCGACATATAGAACCCATCCAGTTGCATACGAGGCAAACGGGGACCAAATTGTAAGAAACAAAAAAATCATAACAATTCAAATACTGCATTAATGGTCGGATGTTTCGGAACGGGAAGCCCTGTATCAGAACGGTCGTTCGAAACAGAGTTGACCATTTCGATACGCGGGTTTGTTTCGAAACCCCTTAAGCTCATTTCAGAATGATGGTTCACAGAGGCACAATGTTTCGAAACAAGCCTCACCGTTTCGAAATACCAAGGCCATTTCTGGCCTACGTTTCGAAACAAGCAAGGGTGTTTCAAAACACTTGGGCCTGCAATGTTTGAAAATGTTGTTTAGACTGAATTTAAACCATCCGAAACTACCCTAATACATGTCAAAACATATTAGCAACTCAAAAATACCTCAACAACGACTTATATGAAGCATAGGCATCATCAAAGCATCATTCACAAAATCAAGAGCACTATAGGTATGCTTCCAAAGAATTAAAGGCACCGAAAGGGGAAATTGCATACCAAAGCATAAACCAAAGCTTAAAAATCATTCACACCACCAAATGCGCATATCAAACTTGCACAAATACAAAAAATACTTGTAACGCCCAGATTTTGGGAACAATGAGGCCTGTTTTGGCGAGGCCTTACCTATTTCGAAACTGTGGCCTGAAATGACCTTGGTGTTTCGGAACTGTGAGGCATGTTTCGGATCATTTTGCCTTTGTGAAAAATCGTACCGAAACGTGTCTTGAGGGGTTTCGAAACGAACATGCATATCAGAACGGTCAGCTGTGTTCTGAAATCGATGTTTCGATACGGGGCATTCTATTCCGAAAATGTTTGACCGTTGAACCTGTTTTTGAATTGCTTTGATTTTCTGTTTTCTTTCATTTTGGTCCCTATAAGTCTTGTATGCAATTGGATGAGTTCTAAATGTCATTTTGAGCTGAGATTTCACCGAGGATCATGTAATGAACCTAATTAAAGGTTGGTAAATCAAATTTTCTAATAACCCTTATAATTTATGAAAATTACAAAGTGGTCCCTAAACCTTAGTCAACTTTAATCGAAGGGCGATTATGTTGGTGTTTTATGCGCTGCTTGTGTATGTAAACATAAGAACCTAAGTTGCATCTAGACAAGATAAAAAGAAAAAAGGGTCATTTATTGAGGTAAACTTCCCCGATTTACTTCAATATTTCACGTTTGATTCATTCGGTTCAGTCTATCGGCTAGGCTAGGTCAAGGGGTTACATTTGGTGGTATCAGAGCCAGGATTCAAAAGGTTGGGGTGATGGTAAGTTGTTGGTAAGTGATTTATGATATGGATATGTGTTTTGGTGATATTTGCTTTGTCTGGTGAATGTTTAAGTATGCTTATGTTGAATGTGTAATAGTGATGTTATACATGATGAATGAATATGGATGTGAACTTTTCTACGATGATGATTGGGCTGAATCTTGATGCTTGGGTCATATGATGGTTGTAGCATGCATGTAGTATGCTTTATGCTATGTTGGGGGGAAATTGGAATGCTCATTGCCTTATTACCTAGTGAAATGTTTTAAAATGGTTTTGAAAGTCTTGAGATCCTTGTTAAGAGCTGACCTAATCATTTTTTTGTTTTATGTTCATGTTTAAATGTTAACTAGCACAACAGGACCGAGGCGTGAGTTATGTTCTACAGCGTGGCCAAGAGAACGAGGTTCTGCCTGGTGGAAACTTACCTCCTCCTCTACCACCACCACCTTTGGGAGGGGAGCAAGAAAAGCAAGGACATGCTGGTCCAGGGATTGGAGATTGGATGGCATTAGTGTAGGCGATGATGAGAGCATTCTAGGCTGTTGTTGTTGGAGTGTATGTACAAGCTCCTGCTGCTAGGCAAGTGGCATTGCAACTGAAGCGACTAAGGAGTTTCGGAGGAGTGGAGTTTTGCAGATTATCTCCCGAGGCGCTTGAGGCATGGCTGGCCAGTACGATCCGAATATTGGATCAAATGGGGTGCAATGATGCACGGAAGTTGGGTTGCGCAATATCGTTGTTGCATGGTGATGACTATACATAGTGGACGACTGCGACCACAACATTAGATCTAGAAGAGGTAGATTGAACGTTCTTCCAGTATGCTTTCAAGAGAAAGTACGTTGGAGTTAGGTACTTGGATGATAAGAAGAGAGAGTTTATGTCTTTGGTTCATGGGAATATGATTGTAGCTGAGTACGAGGTCCAGTTTGTACAGTTGAGCCAGTATGCTCCGGAGTTGGTGCCCAGTGATAGACATCGATGCGATCGTTTTCGGTATGGCTTGGTGCAAGACGTAAAGACGTACATGCTAGCCACTGATTATATGGATTTTGACGTGCTCGTGACTCGAGCCAAGGATATAGAGTAGAGCCTGGGTCTGACCTCGCATGGGGGTGGTTCTGGTTTGGGAAAGGGAGCTGCTGATGCTGGCCCTAGTGGTTGGTAGAATAAGGGGAATATGGATTATAGATATTAGCCTCTGGCTAGGCGTGGTAACTTTGGGCGAGGCGCACCAGTCCAGGGCAACAAACAGAGGTTTGAGCAGCGTACATGTTGGACTTGTGATTTACGGGACCACTTGAGGAGGGTTTGCCCTCGTGCGACTCGTGAGGTGCAGGCTTTTGTGGCTGGAGCTAATCCATGTAGGCACTATGGATCCACCGACAATATGAGGCGTGAGTGTCCCCTATTAGCGAGAGGTGGTCAGGGTCGTGCACTAGTTATTGCTCAGCAGAGAGGCTGTGGGCGCGCCCGTGGTAACTTTCAAAGGAGAGAGGATGGCCATAGAGATGTGGCCCATGTATTTGCTGTTCAGCCAGAGGGAGGTGGTCCCACGAGGGTGTATGCACATCACGAGGGACGTAATGACACCGATGTTATTGCAGGTACCTTCACCTTGCAATCCCTATCTTTGTTATCATTGATTGATTCTTGATCTATGCATTCATACATCCTGAGTGAGCATGCACATTTTCTTGATATTCCTGTTGAGATGCTAGATGTAGGAATGCAAGTTACAAGTTCTTTTGGTGAGATTGTTGTTACAAGGAAATTGTATAGGAGGTGCCCGTTTCCAGGTCAAGGTCATGTTTTCTCTGTTGATTTGATGGAACTACCTTTTTATGGCTTTGATGTGATTCTTGGAATGGACTTGTTGGTTGAGCACCGAGCTGTGGTGGATTTTGATGTTAAGCGGGTTACCCTGAAGCTTGTGGATGATTACGAGGTAGTAATCGTAGGCGAGAATGTGAAGTTCTTGTCTAACGCAATTTTGGCTCTTGAAGGGAGTCAGATGACAGAGTTGGGATGCGAGGCTTTCTTGGCATATGTTATAAATCCTGGTACGAAGGAAGTGCGTGTGCAAGACATACGAACGGTATGTGAGTTTCTGGGTGTCTTTTCGGAAGAGTTGCATGTATTGCCACCCAACCGAGAGATTGAGTTTGGTATCGAGTTGTATCAGAATACGAATCCGGTGTCCATTGCTCCTTATCGCATGGCACCTAAGGAGTTGAAGGAGTTGAAGACGCAACTTCAGGAGCTGCTTGACCGATGGTTCATAAGGCCGAGTATTTCAGCTTGGGGTGCGCCGGTCTTGTTTGTGAAGAAGAAGGATGGTACCAAGCGTATGTGCATTGATTATCGACAACTGAACAAGTTGGATATTAAGAACAAGTACCCTTTGGGGAGGATCGATGATTTGTTTGACTAGTTTCGTGGTGCTTCGGTGTTTTCAAAAATAGATTTGAGGTCTGGGTACTACCGGCTTAAGGTTATGGATAAGGATGTACCTAAGACAGCTTTTCGAACTAGGTACGACCATTATGATTTTTTGGTGATGCCATGAGTTTTCAAAAATAGATTTGAGGTCTGGGTACTACGACAGCTTTTCGGACTAGGTACGACCAGTTGATTTTATGGATATGTTGAATTGTGTATTCCATGAGTTTCTGGATCAGTTTGTGGTTGTGTTTATCGATGATATTCTTGTGTACTCATGTACCGAGGAAGATCATGATAAGAACTTGAGGATTGTGTTACAAGTGCTGTTGGAGAATCAACTTTATGCTAAGCTGAGGAAATGCGAGTTTTAGCTCAAGGAAGTGGTTTTTCTTGGACATGTGGTGTCGGCCGAAGGTATCCGGGTTTATGCACACAAGGCTGAGGAGGTGATGAATTGGAAGAAGCCTAAGTCAGTGACCAAAGTGCGTAGTTTCCTTGGGTTGGCTGGTTACTAGGGAAGGTTTGTCAAGGTTTCTCTAAGATTGTTGCTCCATTGACCAAGTTGTTGCAAAAGAATGTTCGCTTTGAGTGGACGGATATTAGGCAGCAAGCTTTCGAGAAGTTGAAGGAATCTTTGACGCAAGCTCCTGTCTTGATTCAACCAGAATCAGGTAAGGTGTTCATAATTTTTACCGACGCATCATATGTTGGTTTGGGTTGCGTGTTGATGCAAGGTGGGAAGGTTGTGGCTTATGCGTCTAGACATTTGAAGGTGCATGAGCGCAACTACCCCACGCATGATCTTTAGCTCACGGCAGTGGTTTTTCTTTGAAGATTTGGAGACATTACCTTTATGGTGAAAGGTTTGTGGTTTATGCCGACCATAAGAGTTTGAAGTATCTTATGTCTCAAAAGGAGTTGAATCTTAGGCAATGATGATGGTTGGAGTTGCTTAAGGATTACGATATGACCATTGAGTATCATCCGGGAAAGGCCAATGTGATGGCCGATGCTTTGAGTAGAAAGGTCGAGGTTGAGCTGAGAGCTATGTTTGCTCGTTTGAGTATATCGCGTGATGGTGGCTTGATAGCCGTGTTGCAAGTGAAACCTTCTTTAATTCAGTTGATTAAGGAAAAGCAGTTTTTAGATTATTCGTTGGTGCCTCAAGTTCAGGAAATAGCTGATGGTAAGGCTACAAATTTTTGTTTTATGATGATAGGGTTTTATGTTTCAAAAGTCGAATAGTGGCGCCGGAAGATGTTGAGTTGAGGCGCATTATTTTGACTGAGACTCATAGCAGAGTCCTTTTACTATGCACCTTGGTAGTACTCAGATGTATCGTGGCTTGAAGGATGAGTACTATTGGGTGAGGTTGAAAAAGAATGTGGCTAATTTTGTAAGCAAGTGTATTGTCTTCCAACGGGTGAATGCTGAGCATCAGTTTCCTTCTGGTTCGTTACAACCTTTGAGGATATCGAATTGGAAATGGGAAAGGATTACGATGGATTTCGTGTCCGGGTTGCCTTTGACACCATCAAAGAAGAACTCAATGTGGGTGATTGTGGATTGTCTTACGATGTGTGCACATTTCTTGGCTGTGCATACTACATATACGTTGGATAAGTTAGCAAATTTGTATATTGCTGAGATTGTGCATCATATACTTTCGGATAGAGATCCGAGGTTCACAGCGAGGTTTTAGGAATGTTTACATTAGGCGTTGGGTACGCGGTTGAATTTCAGCACTTCATATCATCCTCAGTCGGATGGGCAGTCAGAACAAGTTATCAAGGTTTTGGAGGATATGTTGCGATGTTGAGTGATTGATTTCCAAGGTTCTTGAGAAAAGCATATGTCGTTGTTTGAGTTTGCTTTTAACAACAATTTTTAGGCAAGTATACAGATGGCACTGTATGAGGCTTTGTATGGGAGGAAATGTACAACGCCTCTTTGTTGGGCTGAACCGAGGCAAAAGTTGCTTTCCTTGCCAGATATGCTCAAGGGAACAACTAAGAAGGTGAAGCTCATATGTGAGCGGTTAAAGGTTGCACCAGATCACCAGAAGTCTTACGCGGATTTAAAGCGTAAAGAGGTTGAGTTCGCGGTTGGGGATCGTGTGTTCCTTAAGGTATAGCCTTGGAAAAAGGTGATAAGGTTCGGACGTAAGGGAAAGCTTAGTCCAAGGTTTATTGGACCCTATGAAATTGTGGAGCGAGTTGGTCATGTGGCTTATCGGTTGAGGTTGCCTTCCGAGTTGGAAAGGATCCATGATGTGTTTCATGTATCTATGTTGCGGGGATACATATCGGATCCTTCACATGTGATGCCAGTTGAGGAAATTGAGTTGAATCCGGATTTGTCCTATGATGCGGAACCGGTGAGAATTTTGGATTAGAGTAGCAAAGTTCTTCGTGGCAAGAAGATTGAGCTTGTGAAAGTGTTGTGGGGACACCGATGAGTTGAGTAGGCCACGTGGGAATGCAAGGCGGACATGCTGAGGCAATTCCCGCATCTTTTTCCTTTAGTTAAAATTTCTATGATGAAATTTCCTAAGTGATGGAGAGTTGTAACACCCCGATTTTGGGCTTAGGTATTTTTGTGGGTCTGGTTGTGCCGGTGGAACCGGTGTCGGTTGTTCGAATCGTTAAAAGATGGTTTAGGGGAATCAAGGTTCGGGAAGGGATAAAAATATGATAAAAATTCCTAAAATCCTCTAAAATGATGTTTAAAAGGCTGGTCAAATCAATTTTACAAAACAGGTTTTCTAAACTGTACATTTTATGTAGTGACCAAAATGTAAAGATTTAAAGTTGGAAAATGTGTTTTTCAAGAAGAGTCAAAAATCTTAGAATCTTTAGGGAGCTACTTGGAAATTATGCCTTTTCCCTAATAAAAGAAAGTTAGTTAATCGGTTAATGAAATTTTTGAAGAGCTATTCATTTCTCACTTTAACTTCAGCCAAACACTCTCCCTTTTCTCTCAATTTTCCAGAAATCCTCTCTTGATTCCTATCTTTTCTTTATTGATTTCTTACATTTTCCTTCAAGTTTCTTCAAGCTAATCTTGCCAAATTAGAGAAGAAGCAAGGATTGGTGGTAATTTTCGTGCTATCACTCTAATCTAAGTTCTTTAATGAAATTTCAAAGATATTTGACCCTTTAATACTGATTTTGATTGAGGTTTTGTTGTTAGATTGTTAAACTCTTGAAATCTTGATTGAAAAATAGATTTTAAGGTGATTTTCGGAGTTTGATTTAAATGGCTGGTTTGAGATTGTTTCTAAATGAGTTTTGAAATGTTTTTGGTGTTGAAGTGGAGTCTTAATCATATAGACCCCGGAATCCTTGAGATCCTTAGTGTTTGAAGTGCTTTTGGGTGAGTTTTTGATGTGTTTTTAGAGGCTTTGGTAGACCGGTAGTCGCGTCGGCAAGCCTGGTTTCACGAGTTGGTGAGTGGAATTTGGTTTTCCAGCATGGAAACATTTTAGAAAAGGTTTTGGGGAACAAAATAAGAGCTTGAAATGCTTTATTATGTTCAGAAGTAAGTAAATCGAAATTTCTCCCTCGGTTGTGCTAGTTTTGAGCCTTTGGTTGCACTTGATCTTAATTGCACTTACCTACTATTTTAAAGCATGTTTTTGAAAATATAAATTGTGTATGATGATGCCATGTGGTTTAAGGATGCACTATGTAAGTGGTCCTTGTATGAATGTGTTGGTGCAAGAGGTTTTAAGCCTGGTTTAATGCTTGATAATGGCTTATCATGAATGCTTTGTAAAAATAGTGAGTTATGCATGAGTTATGGGTTATTTTGGCAAGTGATGTTGAATAAAATGTTTTATAAGTGAAATCAGATATAGTTAGCCGGCTATAGAATTAAGTGCACTATAAACAAGCCGCCTTGGATGTTGAGGGGTTGTGATTGTACCAAATACTCCATCCAAGTACCCTAACGATTGAGGATTGTTTAAGGTTGCAACGGTTGAGGGTAGCTCCCGGGTGCGAACCTTCTGTTTGTCTCGTCTCTCGTTAGTGGATTATACATCTACCGATGAGTGGTGTTGAGGGGTTGTGATTGTACCGAATACTCCACCACGGGTTTCACAACGATGGAGGGTCTCTCTCGTGTGTGAGCCTTGTAATGCCGGTAGAGTGTATGAAGGTTGTGGGACAACACTTGTGATCCAATATAATGAAATGGGTTATTGTGAAAGTGTTGTTATTGCAGATTGTGAAAGATGCATGTTTTGGCTTAAGCTTAGCATAAAGGTGTTTATTCTTGAAAGGCTTGGAAAATGAGTGGCAGTGGTTTAATTGCTGATTTTGATTGGATCATGTTGCATGATGTTTAATACAATGATTTTGATATTAAAGTGCATGGTTTGTTAAGAAAGGCATGAGGGTTTTGAAAGAGTGGAAAACAGTTTTGTGCATTGATGATGTTTGTGGTTTTGAGCAAACCTCACTAAGCTTGTATGCTTATGCTCTCTTTGTTCATCACTGCAGATAATTAGGCTTTTGGAGTGGAAAACGGTTTTGTGCATTGATGATGTTTGTGGTTTTGAGCAAACCTCACTAAGCTTGTATGCTTATGCTCTCTTTGTTCATCACTGCAGATAATTAGGCTTTTGGAGGCAGCATCTTCGAGGAATCTCACCAAGACATTTTGCTAAACGTATGTCGTGCTTTTGAACTAGTGTAATAAGTGTAATGGGGGCGCCCAATGCTTTGAATGTTGTTAGTTTGGTATTTTTTTGTTTTGTGCAAGTTTGAGATGCATTTTTTGACTTGTAAATGGCCTTTAAGTTTGGTTTTATGCCTGCATTTGGTTTTTAGCCTTTTGGTGCTTTTAACTTCTAGGAAGCATGCCTTTAGTTCCGTAGCTTGTGAGAATGATGCTATGTTGTTGCTTATGCTTCGTATATGTGGTCATTGATGTGTAATTAAGCTGCCAATATGTTAGGATATGTGTCGGGATGGTTTCGGAGGGCATAAAGTGACTTAAACCACCTTTTTAGAACATTGCAGGCCCAAGTGTTTCGAAACACCCTTGCCTGTTTTGAAACGGTGGCTTGAAATGCTTTTGGTGTTTTGGAACAGTGAGGCCTGTTTCGGAACATTTTGCTTCTGTGAACCATCGTACCGAAACGTGTCTTGAGGGGTTTCGAAACAAACCCGTGTATCGGAACGGTCAGCTGTGTTCCGGAACGACTGTTCCGATACGGGGCATTTTGTTCTGAAACGTTTGACCGTTGAACCTGTTTTTGAATTGCTCTGAGTTTTTGTTTTCTTATGTTTTGGTCCCTGTATGTCTTGTATGCAATTGGATGAGTTCTAAATGTCATTTTGAGCTGAGATTTCACCGAGAAGCATGTAATGAACCTAATTAAAGGTTAGTAACTCAAATTTGCTAATAACTCTTATATTTTATGAAAATTACAAAATGGTCCCTAAACCTTAATCGACTTTAATCGAAGGGCGATTATGTTAATGTTTTATCTGCTGCTTGTGGACGTACACATAGGAACCTAAGTTGCATCTAGACAAGATAAAAAGAAAAATGGGTCTTTTATTGAGGTAAACTTCCCCGATTTACTTCAATATTCCCCTTGTGATCCGTTTGGTTCGGTCTATAGGCCAGGCCGAGTTGAGGGGGTTACAACACTAAAGCAACCAACATTCAAAACATCGGATGCCCCATTGCCTTTATTACACTAGTTCCAAAACCAAGACTTACCTTCAATCAAAGTCTTCCACTGATCCCCTTGCAAATGCTTCCTCTAAAGCTTAAATTGACTGCATTGATTAACGAAGAGAGCATAAGCATACAAGCTTAGCGAGGATTGCTCAAACAAAAAACGTCATCAATGCACAAAACCAATTTCCATTCTTTTCAAAACCATCATGCTTCCTTTTACAAAACATGCACTTTATCCTCAAAACCCTTGTAATAATCATCATGCTACATGATACATATAAATCCAGCAATTAAACCATTGCTACTCATAATACAAGCCTTCCAAACATAATTACCTTTATGCTAAGATTAAACCAAACCATGCATCTTTCAAATTATGCACTAACAACATTATCCATAATGTTTCATTTCATTATATTGGCTCACCTGTGATAATAACATTCTCAAAAACATATCAGATACACAGATTACCAAGGGTTGTCCGAAACCCTTCATACACCCTACCGGCATCTCAAGGCTTACAAACGGGAGCGATCCTCCACCGTTGTGACACCCGTGGTGGAGTATTCGGTACAATCACAACCCCTCAACACCACTCATCAGTAGTTGTATAACCCACAAACGAGAGATAAGACACACACAAGGTTCGCACTCGGGAGGTACCCTCAATCGTTGCAACCTTAAACAAACCTCCATCGTTAGGGTACTTGGATGGAGTATTCGGTACAATCACAACCCCTCAACATCCAAGGTGACTTGTTTATAGTGCACTCAATCCTATAGACGGCTAACTATATCCGATTTCATTTAGAAAACACTTTATACAACATCACTTGCCAATATAATCCATAACACCTCCATACCTCACTATCGCTCTCGTGTGTGAACCTTGAAATGCCGGTAGAGTGTATAAAGGGTGTGCGATAACCCTTGGTAATCCGTGTGTCCGATATATGTTTTTGAGATTGATGTTTATCACTTTTGAGACAATATAATGAAATGAAACATTGTGGAAAATGTTGTTAATGCATAATTTGAAAGATTCTTATGCTCTTTTTGTTCATCGATGCAGTCAATTTAAGCTTTGGACGCTGCACTTGGAAGTGGATCGGTGGAAGACTTTGATTGAAGGTAAGCTTTGGCTTTGGACTAGTGTAATAAAGGCAACGAGGGTGTCCAATATTATGCATGTGACTTGTTTGGTATTATCTATGCCCTATGTTTACTGCAATATATAACTTCTAGGTGGAAAAGTAACACAATAACAATGCAACAAGCTTCAGTTTAGTCCTAGAATCGTCTAAACTCTAGCTCTGATACCACAAATGTAACATCCCCTTCCCGGTCTGGTCGAGAACCGGGTCGGAAGGTGATACCGATGAACAATACAGTGTATGGTACAATAAAATTTAATTTTTATACTCAACATTTAAAACAATGATATACAATAACATGTTCTCACAATGCATCTTAGTCCAATTAATCCTTATGAAACAACAATTAATCATTTAGGACTAATTTTTAACTATTACAAGTTTTAGGGACCAATCTGTAAATTCAATAAGTTAGAAGTCTTTCGATGAAATTAGTTATACCATAATGAAATTCAATACTATATTAACAGGCCTGCAAAGTTACATACAATTTGGAGTTCATTTACTCATTTAACTTAATCATTCAAAATTCAGTGACTAAACTGTGAACATTGCGAACCTTCTATTTCAGCCCTTTTAACTAACTTAACTGACCCTGTATCGAAACAACTTAAGGCTGTTTCAAAACGGGTGTACGATGGTCAACCTAAGTTGACTTTATCCTTTAGATTGTATCGATACGGGCAAGCCCTGTATCGGTATGGGTTGACTTCCTTTAACCTTGACTTTGACCCGTTTCGATACGCTATAGACCCGTATCGAAACAATGAATTCCAGTAGCAAAATGTTACAATACGGCCTCAAACCGAATTGATACGCCCTGTTTTTAGAGTCCAGTTTTGCTTAAATGTATCGATACGCCATTACCCGTATCGATACGGCCTGACCTGTAAAGACAGATTTTTGGTGGTTTTTAATTGAATTGACCTGCCAAATGATGTTCAAAATGCAATGAAACTTTACACACAACATTTCAATGCTATAAACTATTGGCATGCCAAAATTCATCATCATTCGAATAAGTTTACTAGGTTTTAACCTATGTGTTGAGTGTGTAAAAGTTCTATTATTTACACCCTTTTTAACCCATATTTCTGCTGCATTCAAGCATCATTGCATTGCATTTAGGTTAGTTTTCAATAAAACATCACAATTATATAAAAGGCACGGATTCTACTAAAAGATGGCTATTTTTGCAGGTATCTGTCATAGTAGAAGATGAAGGCAGGCGCAGGGCAGAGAAGCAGGAGAGCGGAACTGGACAAGCAGCCAAAGAAGACGAACCTGTCATGGACCTGTCGTGACAGCATGGTGACAGCAGATTTATGAAGAGGAAAAGTCAAGTGGACCTCGATAGATAGAGAAAAATCTGCTCGTCTGTCGTGTGAAAGCCAAATATTTTTCCAAGCCCCGGATCAAAAGATATGTCATGCCAAAGCTCAAGGAGGAGAATTTCCATGAAACAAGGAGGCGGCTGGAAAGTAGGAGACTTTAGAGATTTAGTCTTTATTAGAATCTTACTTTTAATTAAAGTTGTAATCCTTGTTACCTTAGAATACTTGAGCCCAAAGCTTATATAAGGGCATAGTTTTGACCTAGGAGAGAGGCTGCCTCATTCTACCCCATAACCGAAACCAAAAACCCCCTGTCGTTTACCTGTCACCGATATGTTCTAATTTCCCCCTAGGGCTACGGGTTGTTTTGTAAAGTAGTTGCAAGGGTTGCT
The DNA here is from genome assembly GCA_030270665.1 of Hibiscus trionum. Classification (NCBI taxonomy): domain Eukaryota; kingdom Viridiplantae; phylum Streptophyta; class Magnoliopsida; order Malvales; family Malvaceae; genus Hibiscus; species Hibiscus trionum. The sequence continues at coordinate 24,557,986 of BSYR01000021.1, read as the reverse complement.
TTGTTTTAGGATTTTTCAAGTTCAATAAAATAAACTTCAAGTTCTTTTATCTTGGTTTTAATATCTTGCAAGAGCATCGGGAGAGCATTGTGAGGTTATCCATTTACTTAGCATCGGGAGAGTTAAGTATACGAAAGAGATAAGAGCGCGTTCTCTAGTTTATAGTTGAACCATCTCGTGCCTAGGGATAGGGCGAGGTTAAGTGGCTAAGGAAGAATTCATACACATCGGTGTTCATCCTTCGATTCACGCCGGGAGGTATCATCAAAGACGTGATCATCGACAGACTTGTGCCTAGGGATAGGGCAAGGCAGATCTGGGATTCTTGCCAAGCTTGAAGTACGGAGTTGGTGTGTCTGCTGCCGCGGCTGCCAACGGACAGGCGCCGCGACAGGTGCTGTCAGCGACGGGAGCGACGACAGAACCGGAGATCCTAAGCAATTCAATACCTACACTACTGAGCAATTCAATACCAGCCCATTCTCTCTATCTTAATTTCTCAATCCTTTATTTTACGTTTTTACCTTATTATTCTCGTGACAACTCTTAATTATTTCCTTTACTTTCGTGCAGTAAACAAGGTGAAGTCATTAGCCCAATCCCTGTGGAGACGATATCCGATACTTCGTATCACTTTACTACTTGCGTCGTGTACACTTGCACTACAATTGCGATAGACTATTTTTACACGCAACAAGTTTTTGGCGCCGTTGCCGGGGATTGGCAACATAACTACATCTTTCTTTTATTGCACTTTTTACTTTTATCCTTATTTTCGTTTTTATTTTATTTTTTTCTTTTCTTTAATTTTTCTTTTGTGTTTTCAACTCTTGCTTTTCACGAGGTTTTCTTGTTTATGCGCAGATCCAAAAGAGGTGAAGATCCTGAGTATAAATTAGATCCGGAGATCGAACGTTCCTTCAATCTCAAGAAACAACTTCGCCGACTTTTAGACAGAAACGAATATCTCGAAGAACAGCTAGAGAAGATGGCCCATAACCAACCTGCTGGTGGATTCATACCACCCCTTGGCAATAATAACCCACCTGTCGCCGATCCGCCCGCAGCAGGTGGACGACGGTCATGTCGTGACTACATGCTGAATGATCATGTAGAGCTGGAGACCACGCTGCCGGATATTGATGTTGATAACTTCGAGCTTAAACCTGTCATGTTTAGTATGATCAACAACGCCGGACAGTTTAGTGGTTCTGCAACAGAAGATGCTAGGGAACATCTCAAAACGTTCCAGGAGATCTGTGGTTCGTTTAGACTGCCAGGAGTTAGTCCGGAGATACTGAGGCTTCGGTTATTCCCTCACTCCTTGAGGGACAGAGCTAAAACTTGGTGGAATAAACTAACACCGGGTTCTATTATGACTTGGGCAGATCTAACTCGTGAATTCTTATCTCGTTTTAATCCTTCGCATTTATCTGAGCGATTACGTAATGAAATTGCTACTTTTCAACAGGAAGATGACGAGCCAATGCACGAGGCCTGGGACAGGTTTACTACTCTTCTTCGAAACTGCCCTATGCATGGATTCCCCGTCTGGAATCAGGTTACAAAGTTCTATAATGCTGCCAATCTACAAACTCGCATTCGAATTGATTCTGCAGCAAATGGATTACTATTGGATAAAGATCCGGACGAGGCATTACAAGTTCTGAAAAATTTAGCTAAGAATGAAGAACAGTTTCCGACAGCTAGAAGAGGGGGTAAACGGGTACTTGCTGTCAAGGACTATGAGGCCGACAGCACTATGAAATCACAGGTAGCATTCCTTACTAAAGCCATGAAACACTTATTGAATGAAGAGGACTTACGAGGATTTGTTGTCGAGGAAGTTTGTACTACTTGTGAGGGAAATCATAGTAGGGATGAATGCCCTATAAATATAGAAGAGGGAAAATATGTTGGAAATTACAAGCCGAACTATAATTCCAACAACTACAACCCTAATTGGAGGAAAGATCCCAAATTTTCTTGGAGTAACCCTAACAATGCTCTGAATCCGCAAGCGCATAATCAGAATCAGGGGGGTCCTAGATTGTTGACGCGACAGCAACAGCAGCCGCAGAACCTGCCGCAGAACCTGTCGCCGCAACAGCAACAGCAGCCACCACCTACCACGAGTAGTGTATTGGAACAGACTCTGGCCACTTTTATGTCTCAGACTGGTACGTATATGGAGAATATTAATCAGTTTGTCAAGAAGATGGAAAACTTTATGGATGAAACCAAGATGAGAATGACAAATCATGAGGCTACCTTGAAATCTCTAGAGACACAAATGGGTCAGGTATCCCAGCACATTAAGCCGAGGCAGAATGGAGGTTTCCCTAGTAATACTGAAAATGCTAGACCGCCCCCACATGAGCAATGCAAGGCGATTACTACTAGGAGTGGGAAAAAGTTACCAGGGCCGGAAAAAGAAGCTGAAACAGAAAAGGAACCCGCCTTGGATAAACCTGCCGAGGAAGCTGCCCCGACAGGTGATAAACAGACTGCTGCCGATGAGCCTGTCACGACAGCAGAAGCGACAGAGGAGAAAAATGAAGAACATCGTCCTCAGATTCGTATGCAGTGGGAAGGACGTGTTGCTGATTACCGTCCCCCACCACCCTTTCCTCAACGGATAAAGCAAGCTAAGCAAGAATCTCAACTTAAAAAGATTTATGATATTTTTAAGCAGGTTCAGATTAATATTCCGCTGTTAGACGCCGTTAGGGAGATGCCCGGTTATGCTAAATTTCTCAAGGATGTCATGTCAAAGAAATATAAACTTGGGGAATTTGAAACGGTAAGGATGGCAGATGGTTGCATGAGTATTCTTCATCGGCAGCCACCCCAGAAGAAGAAGGATCCAGGGAGTTTCCTCATACCTTGTGTAATCGGTGACAAATTTGTGGGTAAGGCACTTTGTGATCTTGGAGCTAGTGTTAATCTAATGCCCAAATCTGTTTTTCAGAAATTAGGTATTGGGAAGGCGCGGCCCACGACAGTTACCCTACAGCTAGCCGACCGCTCTTACGTTCACCCCGAAGGAAAGATTGAAGACATTTTGGTAAGAGTGGATAAGTTTATTTTTCCTGCTGACTTTCTTATTTTAGATTGCGAGGCAGATGAGAACGCACCAGTCATCCTTGGGCGACCCTTTTTAGCCACGGGAAGATCACTGATTGATGTGGAGAGAGGAGAACTCACCATGCGAGTAAACGATCAAGAGATTAAGTTGAATGTTCTCCAATCAATGAAACGAGCTGATTTGGACGAGGAATGCAAGGCCATCATTGAGGTGACCTTTGATTACCCCTGTTTCAGGTCGGGCTGCCGTGATATAAAACTTGGTCACTGCTGCGACAGCCACTTAAAGACCTGTCACGACAGTGATGACGACAGCAACGACGACAGTGACTCCTCTGCATCCGATACATCTGACACTGCAGGTCAAGAGGAGGTTGACTGGTTAGACCATCGTCCAGGTAAGTTATTCGAACCCTTGAATTACACTTCGGATAACCATTTAATCCAAAAGCCCTCTACTGTTGAACCACCTGTCTTAGAACTTAAGCCCCTGCCAGGGCAGCTTAAATATGCTTATCTTGGTTGTGATAACACAATGCCCGTAATCATCTCTGCTAAGCTGCCGCAGGAACAGGAACGACAGCTGGTCGACATGTTAAGACAGCACAAAAAGGCAATTGGATGGACGATAGCAGACATTCAGGGCATTAGTCCGGCAATCTGTATGCACAAAATCCTCCTAGAGGAAGACCATAAGCCGACTATTGATGCCCAGAGGCGGTTAAACCTTGCGATGAAGGAGGTAGTGCGTAAAGAGATAATTAAATGGTTAGATGCTGGTATTATTTACGCCATCTCCGACAGCAAATGGGTGAGCCCGGTGCAATGTGTTCCAAAGAAAGGAGGAATGACAGTAATAACCAACGAAAACAATGAACTAATCCCAACCAGGACTGTGACCGGTTGGAGGGTTTGTATGGACTATCGGAAGCTTAACAAAGCTACCCGAAAGGACCACTTCCCTTTACCCTTTATTGATCAAATGCTTGATAGATTAGCGGGTAAATCTTATTATTGTTTTCTTGATGGATATTCAGGTTATAACCAAATTGCTATTGCACCGGAGGATCAAGAGAAAACGACTTTCACATGCCCCTACGGAACATATGCCTTTAGGAGGATGCCGTTCGGCCTTTGTAACGCACCTGCCACCTTCCAAAGGTGCATGATGGCAATATTCTCCGACATGGTAGAAGACTTCCTTGAGATTTTCATGGATGATTTTTCCGTCTTTGGAGACGATTTTGAGAGCTGCCTCAGCAACCTCCAAAAGGTACTTGAAAGATGTGAAAAAACTAACCTTGTTCTCAATTGGGAAAAATGCCATTTTATGGTAGATGAAGGGATAGTTTTAGGCCATAAGATTAGCTGCCGTGGGATAGAAGTCGACAGGGCAAAAATAGAGGTCATTGAGAAGCTGCCGCCGCCAACAACTGTCAAGGGCATTAGGAGTTTTTTAGGGCATGCTGGTTTTTATAGAAGATTCATTGCAAATTTCTCAAAAATCACCAAGCCTCTATGCCATCTCCTAGAACAGAACCGACCCTTTGACTTTAACGAAGAATGTACTGAAGCATTCAAGGTTTTGAAGGAAAAATTAGTGACAGCCCCCATAGTACAGCCACCAGACTGGACACAACCGTTTGAGATCATGTGTGATGCTAGTGACTATGCTGTCGGGGCAGCACTTGGGCAGCGCAGAGACAGGCTGTTTCACGTCATATATTATGCTAGCAAAACATTAAATGAAGCCCAAGTGAACTATACCACCACAGAAAAGGAGTTGTTAGCTGTGGTGTTCTCCATCGACAAGTTTCGTTCTTACATACTTGGAACGAAGGTAATAATACACACCGACCACTCTGCCCTCAAGTATTTGTTCGCAAAGAAGGATGCGAAGCCTAGGTTGATACGATGGATCTTGCTATTACAAGAGTTCGACCTTGAGATCAAAGATAAAAAGAGGACAGAAAATCAAGTGGCAGACCACTTGTCGAGGTTGGAGACGGGACAGAGTCTACCGTTAGATGAGACACACATACTGGAGACCTTCCCAGATGAGCAGCTCTTTGCTGCTGCAGTCGCTGTCACGACAGCCATGGCGGCAGGTAAGTCTTCTAACCTTCCCTGGTATGCTGATTTCGTTAATTATATAGTTAGCGGAATATTACCTACTGATCTTAATTATCAAGCAAGGAAGAGGTTCCAAAATGATGTTAAACATTATTATTGGGACGAACCTCTTCTTTTCAAAATGTGTGCAGATCAGGTTATAAGAAGGTGTGTACCACAAGAAGAACAAGAAGACATTCTCCATCACTGTCATGCTTCACAATATGGAGGTCACTTAGGAGGCAATAAAACTGCTGCCAAGGTGCTGCAGTCAGGGTTCTACTGGCCGACACTTTATAAAGATGCACAGGAATTTTACAAGAGCTGTGACAGGTGCCAGAGGACAGGTAACATCTCGAGGAGAAACGAGATGCCACTACAGAATATTTTAGAAGTAGAGATCTTTGATGTTTGGGGGATTGATTTTATGGGACCTTTTCCATCTTCGTGTGGAAACCTTTACATCCTCCTAGCAGTGGACTATGTCTCCAAGTGGGTAGAAGCAATCGCAACGCAAAAGAATGATGCCAAAACGGTCCAAAAGTTTCTGCACAAAAACATTTTTTCTAGATTTGGCATCCCTAGAGCGATTATCAGTGATGAAGGGAGACATTTCGATAATAGGGTAATTGCTGCCGCTTTGAAGAAATATGGTGTCAAGCACAGGATCGCGACAGCATACCACCCACAGACCAATGGACAGGCTGAGATATCCAATAGGGAAGTGAAGAACATACTTGAAAAAATGGTTAAACCAACTAGGAAAGATTGGTCTTTACTTCTGAATGATGCATTATGGGCATACATGACAGCTTTCAAGACTCCATTGGGCATGTCTCCATTCCGACTGATTTACGGGAAAACCTGTCACTTGCCTGTCGAGATCGAGCACAAGGCATATTGGGCAATTAAGGCAGTGAATATGGACTTGGATAAGGCCGGCCAGAAAAGGTTATTAAATCTGAACGAAATTGAAGAATTACGGACAATGGCCTACGATAATGCAAGGATTTACAAGGAAAAGACTAAGAAGTGGCATGACAAGAAGTTGCTGCCACGACAGTTCTGCCCAGGGCAGCTTGTGTTGTTGTTTAATTCTAGGTTGAAACTCTTTCCAGGGAAGCTTAAATCTAGATGGTCTGGCCCGTTCCAAGTGGTTCAAGTTTTTCCCCATGGTGCCATTACAATTCAATCATTAAAGGATGGGCACCAATTCAAAGTCAATGGACAACGCCTCAAGCACTATCAGGGGACTGAAGCCCCAGGACTACAGGAAGTGGTTACTTTAGATGATGCCCCACAAGGCATCACTAATTTAACCTAATTTTTATTTTTTTATTTATTTTATTATTATTAGGAAAGTAGGTTTATTTTATTCGAATAATGTTTTGTTTTATAATTTCAGTTTTTTAGGAAATAAAGGAGTCAAGAAGAAAAGAAGAAGTGAGCCCAGCAAACCGCCCATCCATCAGCCCACTCAAGCCCATTTATTAAAGCCTGCCGTTTCGGCTGCCACCGCAGACGGATACGACAGGCTGTCAACAGACTGACACGGCAGACGCAGAAGCGTGCGGCAGACGCACAGCAGACGCATTAATACGTGTCAGACGCGTCAGACACGCTATATTCAATCTGCCGCCCCGTTATTCTTGCCTGCCGTTGCGGCATTAAATGGGCAGCTACTCGACCGCTATATAAACCCCTTCCCCTTTTCATTTTTCATCACTTCTGATTTTTTCCCTCTTGTTATTCTCTTCTAGTTTCATCTATTTTCTTTCTTTTTCAGCCCTTGCAACCAAAAATGTCTTCACGACAAACCCGTCAGAACGCTGCTGGCGCTTCTTCTTCAGCAGCAGCAGCCCCGTTCGCTAACAAGGAACTATGGGAGGAGCGGAGCTTCATCTATAACAGATATGCCCCCCATATGGGACTCCGGCCGTTCATAATGAAGGCCATAACAGCACAACTTTGGGAGGATTTTGCCGAACAGCCGGCAGAGCTTAATGACACTCTGGTCAGGGAATTTTATGCGGCGATCGACAGCAAGACGGCGACATCTGTCACCATCCGAGGAGTGACAGTTCCTTTCACCGCCAGCAGCATCAACCATGTATTCGGCCTCTTCTTTGGCCCCAATGATGATGCTCATCAACAATTTTGGGACACCCTCGACGCTGCCGGACATGATGCTGTCATGAGGGAGTTGACAGAAGCGGGAACGACATGGAGCACCAGTAAGAAGAACCCCCACTCTGTCAACAGGGGGCAGCTACTCCCTGAGGCAAAACTATGGAACGCATTTATCAAAAAGCGTATCCTGCCCTCATCCCACCATACGACAGTCAACAGGCAGCGGTTGGCCCTCATCCACTCTATCATGCATGACAGGCCCATCAATGTGGGCAGATACATGAGGGACAGCATCCTCGATTGTGATTTCCGCTCGGACTCACGACTATGCCTACCATCAACCATCACTGCCCTCTGCCGCTGTGCTGCCGTACCAGAGGAGCCATCCGACAAAATCAAGAAGGGCAGCGGCTGGACAGACAGCAACATCTCCAGCCTCATGGAGGTCGTAGCTGCAACTCCCATCAACGCCTTCGACCCAGACGCCCCTCCTGCTAATTCCGATGATGAACCGGCCACCGAACCTGCCCCAGAAGCTGCCACCAACACCGCTCCGACAGATCAGAACGCCCATATCCTTGCTGCCATCTTGAGGATAGAGGAGCGCCAGATGGGTTTAATGACTTTCATCCGTGACTTCTCCAATGCTACGGTAAATTTCATTACCAATACTTTAAATTTTACGGATGTCATTTTCCCCACCTTCCCCGCACATTATTTCAATATCCCCTCCCCCACTCCTACACCACCTGTCTCTCCCCACGGAGAATCTGCCTCCTCCACACCATCCCCGACGGAAGCCGGCAGCCCATCGGCAGACACCTCCCCTCGAGGAACAAAGCGAGCTGCCACTGATGACAGCCCTCTTGTCCGGAGGAATTTGGACAGCGCCTTCACACGAGTGAAACGTATTAAGCATGTGGCCGACAAAAGAAGGCTGTCCAAAGCCATCACGAGTGACAGCTGGGACAGCAGCAGCAGTTCCGATGTCCGACTAGTGGAGCAAACTGCCCTTCAACCTGCTGAAGAACCTACCCCTCAACAGGCCGATGAACCTGTTGAGCAACCTGCTGTTGAACCTGCCCAGCCCCCTCCTCAGCGCAGGCGCCGCCATCAGATCCGCGTCAGCAGCAGCAGTGAGAGCAGCGCGTGAAAATTTAAGTCTTTATTTTCTCTTATTGCTGCCTGCCTTTATATTTTGTGATGTACTTTTTTTTTCTCTATCTTTCTTTTATTATTCATGTCATTTTGCATTGAGGGCAATGCAACCCTCGAGTTTGGGGGTGGCAACCCTCCATCATTAATGGAGTCTTAAGTACATTTTTTTTTATTTGTTGTGTCTTTTATTTTAAAGCTTTTTAAAAAAAAAAATCAGAAAAGATTAAACTGTTGGCTTAAAACTGTGAAGTTAACTTACCTGTCATGACAGCTCTGTCGTGGCAGCATCTTTAGGACAGGTTAAGGAGAAGTTTAGAGCCTTTCTATAGTTCTGAAAACTTAAACACCATTGTGACTGTTATACTGCTTAGATTTCTTTTAGCCAAACTAGAATAGGAAAACTTCGCACTTAGAGTAGAAAAGAGACTAGAATCTCAGGAAACCTAGAGGTGCCTACCACCGGCTCTAGGCAGATAACCAGAGAAAAACTTCTAGAGGTGCCTATCACCGGCTCTAGACAGTTAACTAGAGGTGCCTGAAATACTGGCTCTAGTAAAAGAGAAGAAGTTTGAAAAAAGGAAATAACTAGAGGTGCCCAATTCTGGCTCTAGTAAGAAAAATAAAGAAAACAGTCTCGTAGGAAAAACTCTAAACAAGCTAAAGTCGAATATTCTAGTGAAACTAAGAGAGTCTTGGCATATAACTGTTCACAAGCATGCACACACTGCACGAGAGCTATAGGGAGATTCCGGACAGATCCTAACCTATCCGACAGGTTGCTGCCGCCAAAGAGAATGAGCGACGGGTAAGGGACAGTTCACTGTTTGAAGGCCAACACAAAAAATATTCATTTTTCTTTCTTCATTGCTTGAGGGCAAGCAAAAACTTGAGTTTGGGGGTGTGTTGAGTGTGTAAAAGTTCTATTATTTACACCCTTTTTAACCCATATTTCTGCTGCATTCAAGCATCATTGCATTGCATTTAGGTTAGTTTTCAATAAAACATCACAATTATATAAAAGGCACGGATTCTACTAAAAGATGGCTATTTTTGCAGGTATCTGTCATAGTAGAAGATGAAGGCAGGCGCAGGGCAGAGAAGCAGGAGAGCGGAACTGGACAAGCAGCCAAAGAAGACGAACATGTCATGGACCTGTCGTGACAGCATGGTGACAGCAGATTTATGAAGAGGAAAAGTCAAGTGGACCTCGATAGATAGAGAAAAATCTGCTCGTCTGTCGTGTGAAAGCCAAATATTTTTCCAAGCCCCGGATCAAAAGATATGTCATGCCAAAGCTCAAGGAGGAGAATTTCCATGAAACAAGGAGGCGGCTGGAAAGTAGGAGACTTTAGAGATTTAGTCTTTATTAGAATCTTACTTTTAATTAAAGTTGTAATCCTTGTTACCTTAGAATACTTGAGCCCAAAGCTTATATAAGGGCATAGTTTTGACCTAGGAGAGAGGCTGCCTCATTCTACCCCATAACCGAAACCAAAAACCCCCTGCCGTTTACCTGTCACCGATATGTTCTAATTTCCCCCTAGGGCTACGGGTTGTTTTGTAAAGTAGTTGCAAGGGTTGCTTTGTTTTAGGATTTTTCAAGTTCAATAAAATAAACTTCAAGTTCTTTTATCTTGGTTTTAATATCTTGCAAGAGCATCGGGAGAGCATTGTGAGGTTATCCATTTACTTAGCATCGGGAGAGTTAAGTATACGAAAGAGATAAGAGCGCGTTCTCTAGTTTATAGTTGAACCATCTCGTGCCTAGGGATAGGGCGAGGTTAAGTGGCTAAGGAAGAATTCATACACATCGGTGTTCATCCTTCGATTCACGCCGGGAGGTATCATCAAAGACGTGATCATCGACAGACTTGTGCCTAGGGATAGGGCAAGGCAGATCTGGGATTCTTGCCAAGCTTGAAGTACGGAGTTGGTGTGTCTGCTGCCGCGACTGCCAACGGACAGGCGCCGCGACAGGTGCTGTCAGCGACGGGAACGACGACAGAACCGGAGATCCTAAGCAATTCAATACCTACACTACTGAGCAATTCAATACCAGCCCATTCTCTCTATCTTAATTTCTCAATCCTTTATTTTACGTTTTTACCTTATTATTCTCGTGACAACTCTTAATTATTTCCTTTACTTTCGTGCAGTAAACAAGGTGAAGTCATTAGCCCAATCCCTGTGGAGACGATATCCGATACTTCGTATCACTTTACTACTTGCGTCGTGTACACTTGCACTACAATTGCGATAGACTATTTTTACACGCAACACTATGTGAGCCAAATATACAATTTTTAACCATTTTTAGCCAAACCAAAAGACATTTTCCGACCTATAACCAACTTACAATATATGCATATTACAAACATAACAAAATGGGCACAAAAGACTAGTTCATCTACTTTTCCACCTTTCTAGGAGTTCATAAAGTCAAAATACATTACTTTAAGTTTGTAGTGACTTGTCTCGCCACAACTATCCGATCTTCAAACGCAATAGCCTTTCAACCTGAAATGCATGAGATGAGAAACGTTAGACATACATTGCCTAGTGAGGTAGTCATTGTAGGGCGTGTATGTGTTCGCTTTTTGTGGGAGCGTAAGTGCACACTCTTGTCAAGTTATAGTATATAAGATGTCGAATCCCACGAGGATTGGACATATTGTCTCGTTCTTTAGTTTTTGCACAAAGGTAAAATAAAAACACAAGTGAATGATTGTTGAGATCGAAAAGTAAATAAAAACACAAATAATCGAGAAGAGGTGACTCAGGTTGATAGAGCAGGCAAGGTTATGCTGCCACTTACGTGACAACTACGTTGAGTTAGGTATGAGTTATCCTTTGCTGCCAAGATATGTTGCCTCGGTGGGTACGGCGGGCGGCAAACTACGACCTTGTCACGTGGCCGCAGCAAGTCGCTGCCACTACAGGGGTGTGTACTGTCTCAGCAGGTGGAATGGAAAGACGTCCTGCATCAAGTCTGGCAGATACTCCAAGTTCGGCACGATAGTCGACTGTGATCCCTCCTATTTCTAGGTTAGGATGCCCGAGATTGATAACTTGAGGACTAGTGTGGAACCAAATCAATCAACTCGGTTAGAGATCCCTTTTAGCCGCTGAAACTCGTGGACTAGTGTGGAACCAAGTTAGTCACGCCTCCCGTTGTGACCGTACATAACCCTTTCGTGAGCCTTGCGCTTTCGTGCCCGACAAATAGATTCACTCAAACGACTGGTGTAGAAAGATTGAAAGAATGAAGAAAAATGGATTAAGTAAACTTGGAATATTTTATTGAAGAAATAACTCAAAACCCTAAAACAACCGTTTCACTCTAGTTACAACATAACCCTAACCCAATGAGGATTTAGAACATGGCGGCCGAGAATAGCACAAGAAAAGTCTATAGAAAACCTAGGATGATTTAAACTAGAAGTACAATCGGTATTTATAGACTCAAAACTAGGTCAAGTCCTCCTTGAAGTAGAAGACCTCTAAAGTAGCTTTTCTTTAATGTAGCTTTCAATGCTGACTCTTTTGCTTGGAATGTGGACTATTCCTCATTTTACTTCGCCTGCAAGTAAGCTAGGAAATTTGTCTTTCGACAGCCCTAGCCGCTACTATAGATGTCAGAAAATAATATGAATGTCGATGATAGATTCTGGAGTTTTTGCTCTATAGATCGCACTCTGGTTCTCCTAACTTCCATAGTCAGCCGCCGCGGGCAGCAAGGTTGGCAGTAGCTTTGCTCAACATGTCTTCGGCAAGAACTGATCTTCAGTTGGAACTGCTTTAGTACAACTCCTGGGTTTGCTTCTCAGTGTTGTGTCCTCCATTTCTATGTTCCCTCGTTCAGCTATTAGTACCTACAAGTAGGAATACACTAAAACGGTATCTCTTGTTCACCAAATAAATGATAAGTTATAAAGGCAAGGTAGAATGATGAAACACTGTAAAATGCTATGCATGAACCTACTTATGCCTAAAATGAGCTGAAAAAGAGTAATAATAAGAGTTGGACAGTGCATGAAATATATGACTTTTGGACACTTTACAAACCCCCAAACTCGAACTATTGCTTGTCATCAAGCAATGAAACCTAAAGTACTTGCTCTAATAAAAGTCAGAAAGAAAAACTTGTTTTTAACATGATTTTCTGCCTCAAGACCGTATCACCTATATACATATAACTTAATGAAGGGAAATAAGCAAGAAAACAACTAAGAATTAAATTCCTATTGCCTGTGTGATGTTTGCAAATTTGTAAACAAGCTGAATACGCAGAATAAAGGATTAAACAAAGATACTGTTGTAATTTAAATGTTGTTGCCGAGGCAGCATAGATAAGTATATTATTTTTTAATCAAGGCATTGAGGGCTTCAACTTATCACAACTAATCTTCCAGGTCTGACATTTAGATAGGAGCAAACTACAGAACCCCGAACCCTTGGAGTAGAGTCATACTGTGAAGGCTTTCATTCACTCATGCTAATTTTTCCGATACTTTTAGGCTTTCAGATTCATGGACTTTGATAGAAGCGGAGTGTCCTCGCACATGATTCTTCCTAGAGCCTATTGCGAGCACCTCTAGGGCAACACATCAATTTTTCTTTGTTTTTGATTTTGATGCCTTTGGCGGTTCTGCATTCTTCTGTTTCTTTTTCCTGCCTCGGCGGCTACCTGCAATTATCGTTAGAATTTTGCAAATAATTCCAAAAAAAAACAAGCATTGTTCGTCAAATATTCTAGCACATTCAGCAAGTAACATAGAAATTTAACATTTTAAGGCAGGAAGAAAAAAAATCTAAGTCATATTTCATGTTCTTTCCGAAGATTAAGTTTTAATTTTTTAATTAGGTGTGAAAATAAAGTAATCGGCTATTCTATCATAGGCACAAGTCATAACAAACTTTTGTTTTCTGATTATTACTAAGGAAAGTACAATGCAACCTATATGAAACTAAGAATGTTTATAAATGATGCGAGAGCTATCCCCCCAAAACTCGACATGGGCATTGCCTTCAAAGCACAAAACAAAAAATAAGAAAATATATATGTTAAAGATAAAAAATAGGAAAAGATAGAAAGAAAAGAGAATAAGTGAAATGCTTGCTGAGGGTTAAGAGGAGGCTGGATTCTAGTTAGCTAAGGAGGAGGAGGATGTCCAAACGACGAAGCGTCGGTTTGCAGCTGCTTTGGCGGTGGTTCTAACTAGTTAGGTTTTTGCTTTTCGTGGCGGCTGGACTCTCTTTGGCCTATGTTGTGGCTCTTCTAGAGGCTCGGTAGGGGGAACGGAGGGAGATGCCTTGCTACCTTCTGACTCTGTCTCGAGGTCCACAAGTTCTTCTACTATTATGTGCCGCTTCCTCTTCCTTGTCCCTTCCTCCATGGTTGCTGCCGGAGGGATGAATGCCATTGCGATGGTTGTTGTTGCCGCTACTACTGTTGTTTCCGGTTCCAACGATGGCTGCTCAATCTCCTTTGATGAGGAGCAGTCTGCTACTATATTGGTTGTGCAGGCTGGGGAGAGATTCAGCTGGTGCCTCTCAGGGGAGTCTGTCACTATGTTAGATGGGGTGGCAGCTAATTTATACGGAGAATGAATAGGAGAATGCAGGCTGTGGCGGTAGGTGAAGTTCTTCGTGCTCTTGTTGTTGTTACAAACTCATCAAGAAAGGGTGGCATGGTGGGCACATCACCAGGGAGTTTCTCCAAGAAATAAGCCACCAAGGCTTCTTGGGCCTCCCCCACGTAGTTCATGAAGGCCAACTGCTATTGCTCTATCCGTTTTGTGTGTTCGAGGAGTTTGTGGAGAGCGGAAGGACCTCTATGTCTGGGGTAGCGTCAGTACTATCGGGGGCGGCTGGCATTTCAAACTAGGTGACGGAAGGGTTGACTGGGCGTTGCTGGTTCCTTCTTCGCATCCTTCCTCATCTGAGTGCGGACCTTTTTGGTCCATTCATCCTTGGCAATTGTAGATTTATCTGTAGGCTCTGCTAGGACTCGGAAATTGGTTCAAATACATGGGATGACGGACGGGTAGTACAACATGCCCTTCTTTTTCTTGAAGTAGTTGTATATTTCCGTGCAGATGGTTTCCCCATGTTGATCGGCCGATTCATCAGGATGATGTAAATTAAGGCGAGGCACGGCCGACAAATTGTTGAGTTGTGTGATGTGGGGAGCAGGCGCCTTTTCACAAACGTGTTCCATAACATAGCTTCAGGAAGTAGGTGGCGGCGCTGGACAGATCCCACATGTTGGCCCCCCAGCCATGGTGTGTTGGGCTTGTAGATTTTGGCCTTGATCTCCACATAGTGGGCAGCCGTCAGTGGCTGCCTCTAATCCTCGTGCGGGTTGTCGTTCATATGAAGGCTATTATAGTTGTTCATGACAGTAGGGTTGAGCTTGACTACCTCTCCGCGGAAGTAGATGAAAGGCTTGTCTGGGCATGGTTGATGTGAGTAAAATTCCCTGACTATAGTGATGTTCGCTATATTGGACTGCTAAGCGAACATCTCCCATCCCTTGTAGTGGACGGTTCGGAACAA
Organism: Hibiscus trionum; assembly: GCA_030270665.1. Lineage (NCBI taxonomy): Eukaryota > Viridiplantae > Streptophyta > Magnoliopsida > Malvales > Malvaceae > Hibiscus > Hibiscus trionum. The sequence goes on along the minus strand of BSYR01000021.1, from coordinate 24,542,941 downwards.
GGCGGGCTCAAGACCACGGTCTCTCGATTGCTTCTTGTAATGGAAGCCTTGTTCTTCCCAGACGGCTTGGTTGGAGAATTGTGTTCTAATTCTCTCCTCGTCCGCCTTAAAGAAAAAGTTGTTGTAGGTGGGTTTCTAGGTTGATGTGGAAGCCATGTGATTGGTTGTATTCTAACTGAAAATAGAAAAGAAATATTATGAGAGAGCAGAAAAGTAAGATACAATATGGCAAAAAGTTGGGAGTGAAGTAAAATGAAATGAATGAGTGGTTTATATAGGCGCTGCCGAGAAGTGTCGGGGCGACAGTAACTAATCAACGGTCTGATTTCCTTGCGCATGTCACTGATTTTTCTGCCCGTTATTTTCAGAGCCGTTACACTTCGTAGCGCTGGCTGCTAACACGGCATGATGGTTGGCGGGCGTCTTGCTGGGCTTCCGTCTTAATCCTGCTCTTTTATTCTTGATCCTAAAATAAAAATAATTAAATAATATCTGAAACATTAAATACTAAAAATTAATCTAGTCCTAAAATAAAATAAACTTTATTCCTAATGCATAAAAATAAATAAAAATAAAATAAAAATTCGACTATGATAGGAGTGCATTTGGGTGCATCTCCTGGACATAACCACTTCCTGAGGTGGTTTAGCTTTTTCTCCCCTCCTGGGGGTCCTCTTGTTCCTTCAGTTTCTGTTTAATGGGGTCCTTCAATCTGCCCCGAGGTCTGTCATAGCAGCAGCTGCCATGGTCTGCTTCCACACTTATCTTAGCCGCTCTTACATCCGAGCATTCCTTTCCTTCCTCTTAGGGTTGTAGCACGTCCATCCTTATGCTTTGATCCTCTACCCTCATTGTAAGTTCCCAAAGTTCCACGTCTATCAGCTTTCTGCCCGTGGCCAAGAAGGGTCGCCCAAGAATTATGGGGGCTTTCTCATAGGCCTCACAATCCAAGATGAGGAAATCTGCAGGAAGAATTAGGCTGTCCACTTTGACCAGTATGTCCTCAATCTTTCCCTTCGGTTGCACGAATGATTGATCGGCAAGTTTAAGCATTAGGGATGTTGGTTTTCCAGGTCCAATACCTAATTTGTCGAAGACGGCATGGTATAACAAAACTGCCCGGATCTGTCTACTTGGGTGGCAGCTTGTTATGTAGCATATCCATGCACTCTACAGTGATGGCCACCGTCTTAAATTCCCCTCTCCATCTCTTATTAGAAACTATATCTCTGAGATACATGGCGTAGTTGGGCATACTTTGTATAGTTCCTATCAGAGGTATGTTGATGTGCACATGTTTCAGAATGTCTAAGATTTATCTGAATTGGTGCTCTTGCCACTGTTGTTTGAGTATTTGGGGGAATGGAGCTGGCGGGCGGATGCCCTCTATTTGATCATTGCTTGGGGGCTTAGTTCGGGGAGGATCATCATTTTCAGGGCTGGTTTCATGTTCTGCTGCAGGGGCGGCTGAAGTCTTTGTTGCTGGTGGGGCAGCTAATATGGGTGCTGTTGGGGCATGCTTACTTATATGTTCTGGCTGAGTTCCTAACTGCTCTACCATCCTAGGTTCATCCAGCTGCTTCCCACTTCTCGTAGTTATGGCCTTGTAATGTTCGAAAGTGGGATTAACTACTTATGGCGGGCTGTTGGATGATGCTCCCATAGTCCGGTTGTGGTAGATTTCAGTGAACTTCCCAAACTGGGATTCCAGGTTCTTAATAGCAGCCTCCTGGTTGTTCATCTTCATCTCTGTCTTGTCCATGAAAGACTGAGTTTTCTCAATAAAGTTATTAGTATAAACAATAAATTCACCAGTTTGTTTCATAAAGTTATTCTGAGTTGCTTCTAGTAAATTATTGTGTTGTGGCTGCTAAGTCTGCTGCATGGATTGATTCAGCTGGTAGCTTCCCTATAATTGTTGTGGATTTGTTGCCGTCTTTGGGTTGCTCCAGGATAAGTTTGGATGGTTTCTCCAGTTAGAATTGTATGTGTTCTAGGCTGGTATGCTATTCCTGTAATGTCCTCCCATGTAGTTTGTGGATGCAGTGCATTCATAGAAATCATGGTTGGCCCCACATTCGCTATAGAAGGGCTCAACAGCTTTTACTTCATGGACCTTCCTTGGGGATTGCACCATCTTCATCACCAGCTCCGTCAGAGTGTCGAGGCAGGCATTAATAGATTCGAAGGTTTCCACCTCATTTACAGTAGATGGCTGCCTTGTGCCGCCTCGGCGGGCTGTCAGATATTTGTAATCATTTTTAGCTGCTATGTTGAGCAGTCGTAGTGCTTCCTCTGGAGGTTTGTCTAGGATAATCCCATTAACCGAGGCATCTATCAACATCCGAGTTGGGTAGTTAACGCCATTGTAGAATATTGATACCTGATTCCAAGCCCGTAAACCTTAAAGCGGAAAGTTGTTTAGCATTTGTTGGTACCGCTCCCATGTCTCATATATCAGCTCATGACCCCCTTGTCTAAAAGTTGTGATCTCATTCCGCAGCCTATCGGTGACGTTGGATGGGCTGAATTGGTCTAGAAAGTCCTTGTAGAGCTCTGCCCATGAAGTGAAAGATTCGGCTGGCTGGTTATTCAACCATTGTTTCGCCCTATCCCTCAGTGAATAGGGAAATAGCCTCAGCCGCAATACGTCCTGGTGTACCCCATGAATTTTGAATGCTCGGCAAATGTCCAGAATCCTTGTAGATGCTGTCGAGCATCTTATGTGGCAGTCCCTCTGAAGTGCCCTAGTGTGTTTAGCATGTTGACCATGACAGGCTTTAGTTCAAAATGATATGCCCCAATCTCCGGTTTCGTCACTATTGGCTCGAACCATTGGAAGTCATGTTCAAGGTAGTCCTTGGTTGTCCGCAGTTGGGGTGGATCAGGGGGGTCCTGCCTCTGCTGTATTGGTGGTCCTCTGGGCGGCAAATCTGGCTACCCGCCCCTGCCATAAACTGGCAGGTCTTCGTTTACCATGGTCTCTTCCTTTTCTTTGCCTTTGTCTTTGTTCTTTAAGGCTTCCTTGAGCTCCCTCTTGATTCGTCTAGTTTCATGCTCAAGATCGTCGTAAATAATATAGTTTCCGCTAGGGTTAACCCTGGTCATACACTTGCAAATGACACGATAAAATTTTCTTTTTTTCGATTAAAAATAGAAATAAAAGAAAAAATAAAGGTGCAGAAATTAAAACGAAACTTGTTGTTACCAATTCCCTACAACGGAACCAACAACTCCTAGGGCGTGTAGGTGTTCCCTTTTTGTGGGAGCGCAAGTGAACACTCCTTTCAAGTTATAGTATATAAGATGTCGAATCCCACGATGATTGGAAAGCTTGTCTCGTTCTTTAGTTCCTGCACAAAGGTAAAATAAAAACACAAGTGAATGATTGGTTGAGATCTAAAAGTAAATAAAAACACAAACAATAGAGAAGAGGTGAATCATGTTGATAGAGCAGGCAGGGTTATGCTGCCACTTAGTGTGAGAACTACGTTGAGTTAGGTATGAGTTATCCTTTGCTGCCACGATATGCTGCCTCGGTGGGTACAGCGGGCAGCAAACTACGACCCTGTCACGCGGCTGCAGTAGGTCACTGCCAATGCAGGTGTGTGTACTATCTAAGCAGGTTGAATGCAAAGACATTCTGGCAGATACTTCAAGTTCGGCAAGATAGTCGACAGTGATCCCTCCTATTTCTAGGTTAGGATGCCCGATATTGATAACTTGAGGACTAGTGTGGAACCAAATCAATCAACTCGGTTAGAGATCCCTTTTAGACGCTGAAACTTTTGGACTAGTGTGGAACCAAGTTAGTCACACCTCCTGTTATGGCTATACTTAACCCTTTCGTGCCCGACAAATAGATTCTCTCAAACGACTTGTGCAGAAAGATTGAAAGAATGAAGAACAATGGATTAAGTAAACTTGGAAAATTTTATTGAAGAAACAACTCAAAAACCTAAAACAACCGTTTCACTCTAGTTACAACATAACCCTAACCCAATGGGGATTTAGAACTAGAAGTACAATGGGTATTTGTAGACTCAAAACTAGGTCAAGTCCTCCTTGAAGTAGAAGTCCTCTAAAGTAGCATTTCTTTAATGTAGCTTTAAATGTTGACTTCTTTTCTTGGAATATGGACTCTTACTCATTTTCCTTCGCCCGCAAGTAAGCTAGGAAATTTGTCTTTCGACAGCCCTAGCCGCTGCTACAGATGTCGAAAAATCATATGAATGTCGGCGATAGACTCATGAGTTTTTGCTCTACAGATCGCACTCTGATTCTCCTAACTTCCATAGTCAGCTGCCACAGGCAGCAAGAGTGGGAGCAGCTTTGCTCAACAGGTGCTCGGCAGGTGCTCGACAGCAACTTATCTTCATCTAAAACTGCTTTAGTACAGCTCTTGGGTTTGCTTCTCAGCGTTGTGTCCTCCATTCCTATGTTCCCTTGTTCAGCTATTAGTACCTGCAAGTAAGAATACACTAAAACAATATCTCTTGTTCACCAAAAAATGATAAGTTATAAAAGCTAGGTAGAACGATGAAACACTGTAAAATGCTATGCATGAACCTACTTATGCCTAAAATGAGCTGGAAAACAATAATAATAAGAGTTGGATAGTGCATGAAATATAGGACTTTTGGACATTTTACAGACCCCCAAACTCGAACTATTTCTTGTCCTCAAGCAATGCAACCTAAAGTACTTGATCTAATAAAAGTCAGAAAGAAAAACTTGTTTTAACCTAATTTTCTGCCTCAAGGCCGTAACACCTATAAACATATAACTTAATGAAGGGAAATAAGCAAGAAAATAACTCAGAATTAAATTCCTAATGCATGTGTGATGTTTGCAAATATGTAAACAAGCTCAATACGCAGAATAAAGGATTAAACAAAGATACTGCTGTAATTTAAAGGTTGTTGCCAAGGCAGCATAGTTAAGTATATTATTTTTTTAAACAAGGCATTGAGGGCTTCACCTTATCACAACTACTCTTTCAGGTCGGACGTTTAAATAGGAGCAAACTACAGAACCCCGAACCCTTGGAGTAGATTCATCCCGTGAAGGCTTTCAGTCACTCATGCTAATTTGTCTGTCACTTTTAGGCTTTCAGATTCATGGACTTTGATAGCAGAGGAGTGTCCTCGCACATGATTCTTCCTAGAGCCTGTTGCGGGAACCTCTAGGGTAACACATCATTTTTTTTCTTTGTTTTTGATTTTGTTGCCTTTGGCAGTTCTGCATTCTTCTATTTCTTTTGCCTGCCTCGGCGTCTACCTGCAATTATCGTTAGAATTTTGCAAATAATTCCAAAAACAAACAAGCAGTGTTCATCAAATATTCTAGCCATTCAGCAAGTAACATAGATATCTAACATTTTCAGGCAAGAAGAAAAAAATCCAAATCATATTTCATGTTCATTCTCAAGATTAAGTTTTAATTTTTTAATTGGGTGCGAAAATAAAGTAATCGGCTATCCTATCATAGACACAAGTCATAACAATCTTTTCTTTTCCGATTATTACTAAGGCAAGTACAATGCAACCTAAATGAAACTAAGAATGCCTATAAATGATGCGAGAGCTATCCCCCCCCCAAACTCGAGACGGGCATTGCCCTCAATGCACAAAATAGAAAATAAGAAAATATACATGTTAAAGATAAAAAACAGGAAAAGATAGAAAAAAAGAGAATAAGTGAAAAGTTTGCTGAGGGTTAAGAGGAGGCTGGATTCTAGTTAGCTGAGGAAAGAAGGATGTCCGGACGACGAAGCGTCGGTTTGCAGCTGCCTTGGCAGCGATTCTTACTGGTTAGGTTTTTGCTTTCCGCGACGGCTGGACTCTCTTTGGCATATGTTGTCGCTTCCTTCTATCTCTATCTCGAGGTCAACATGTTCTTCTGCTATTATGTGCCGCTTCCTCTTCCTTGTCTATTCCTCTGTGGTTGCTGCCAGAGGGATGAATGCCATTGGGATGGCTGTTATTGCCGCTACTACTGCTGCTTCTGGTTCCAGCGGCGGCTGCTCAATCTCCTCTGATGACGATGAGTCTGCTACTCTATTGGCTGTGCAGGCTAGGGAGAGATTCAGCTGGTGCCTCCCAGGGGAGTCTGCCACTGTGTTAGATGGGATGGCAGCTGAGTTATGCAGAGAATGCATAAGAGAGGGAATCTGGCGGTCTGTCTGGCGGGCTATGGCGGTAGGTAAAGTTCTTCATGCTCTTGTTGCTGCTGCAAGCTCATCAGAAAAGGGTGGCATGGTGGGCACATCACCAGGGAGTGTGTGGAGAGCTATGGCGGCAGGTAAAGTTCTTCTTGGACCTCCCCCACGTAGTTCATGAAGGCCAATTGCTGCTGCTTTATTCGTTTTGTGTATTCGAGGAGTGTGTGGAGCAGCGGAAGGACTTCTCTATCTGGGGAAGCGTTAGTACTACCGGGGGCGGCTGGCGTTTCAAACTGGGTGGTGGAGGGCTGACTGGGCATTGCTGGTTCCTTCTCCGCATCCTGCATCATCTGAATGCGGACCTTTTTGGTCCAGCCCTCCTTGGCAGTTGTAAATTCATCTATAGGCTCTGCCGGGACTAGAAAATTTGTGCAAAGACTTGTGATTAGGGACGGAAAGTATAGCATGCCCTTCTTCTTCTTGAAGCAGTTGTATATTTCCGTGCAAATGGTTTCCCCCACGTTGATCGGCCGATTCATCAGGATTATGTAAATTAAGGCGAGGCGCGGCCGGTCAATTGTTGAGTTGTGTGATTTGGGCAGCATGCGCCTTTTCACAAATGTGTTCCACAACATAGCTTCAGGTCGGAGGTGGAGGCGCTGGACAGATCCCACATGTTGGCCCCCCAGCCATGGTGTGTTGGGCTTGCAGATTCTGGCCTTGATCTCCTCATAGTGGGCAGCCGTCAGTGACTGTCTCCAATCCTCGTGCGAGTTGTCGTTCATATCAAGGCCATAATAGCTGTTGATGACAACATTGTTGAGCTTGACTGCCTCTCCGTGAACGTAGACGAATGGCTTGTCTGGGTAGGGCTGATGCGAGTAAAATTCCTTGACTATAGTGATGTCCGCTATATCAGGCTGTTGAGCGAACATCTCCTATCCCTTGTAGTGGATGGTTCGGAACAAGGCGGGCTCAAGACCACGGTCTCCTGTTTGCTTCGTGTAATGGAAGCCTTGTTCCACCCAGATGACTTTCTTGGAGAATTGTGCTCTAAATCTCTCCTCGTCTGCCTTAAAGAAAAATCTGTTGTAGGTGGGTTTTTGGGTTGATGTGGAAGCCATGTGATCGGTTGTATTCTAACTAAAAATAGAAAGGAAATATTATGAGAGAGTAGAAAAGTAAGATACAAGCTGGCAAAAAGTTGGGAGTGAAGTAAAATGAAATGAATGAGTGGTTTATATAGGCGATGCCGAAAAGTGTCGGGGCGGCTATAAATAATCAAAGGTCAGATTTCCTTGCGCACGTTACTGATTTTTTCCCCGTTATTTTCGGAGCAGTTGGCGGCCAACTAGTCGTTACACTTCGTTGCGATGGCTGCTGACTCAGCATGATGGTTGGCGGGCGTCTTGCCGGGCTTCCCTCTTAATCCTACTATTTTATTCTTGATCCTAAAATAAAAATATTTAAATAAAATCTGAAAAATTAATACTGAAAATTAATCTAGTCCTAAAATAAATTAAACTTTATTCCTAATGCATAAAAATAAAATAAAAATTAAGTTATGTTAGGAGTGCATTTGGGTGCATCGTCTAGACATAACAACTTCCTGAGGTGGTTTAGCTCTTTCTCTCCTCCTAGGGGGTCCTCTTGTTCCTTCAGTTTCTGTATATTAGGGTCCTTCAATCTGCCCCGAGGTCTGTCATAGCAGTAACTGCCATGGTCTGCTTCCACACTTATATTAGCCGCTCTTGCATCCGGGCATTCTTTTCCTTCCTTTGAGGGTTGTAGCACCTTCATCCTTATGCTTTGATCCTTTACCCTCATTGTAAGTTCCCCAAGTTCCACGTCTATTTGCTCCTTTCTTGGGGGCTTCGTTCGGGGAGGATCATCCTTGTCAGGGCTAGTTTCATGTTCTGCTGCTGGGGCGGTTGGAGTCGGTGTTGCTGGTCGGGCGGCTAATATGGGTGCTGTTGGGGCAGGCTTACTTATATGTTCTGGCTGAGTTCCTAACTACTCTACCATCCTAGGTTAATCCAGTTGCTTCCCACTTCTCGTAGTTATGGCCTTGTAATGTTCAAAAGTGGGCTTAGCTGCTTCTGGCGGGGTACTGGATGATGCTCCCATGGTCTGGTTGTGGTAGATTTCAGTGAACTTCCCAAATTAGGTCTCCAGGTTCTTAATAGTAGCCTCCTGGTTGTTCATCTTCATCTATGTCCTGTCCATGAAAGACTCAGTTTTCTCAATAAATTTATTAGCATAAACAATAAATTCACCAATTTGTTTCATAACGTTATTCAGAGTTGCTGCTAGTGAATTATTGTGTTGTGGCTACTGAGTTTGCTGTCTGGATTGATTCTGCTGGTAGCTTCCCTGTAGCTGTTGTGGATTTGTTGCCGTCTTTGGGTTCTCCTGGAGAAGTTTGGATGGTTTCTCCAGTTAGAATTGTATGTGTTCTGGGCTGGCCTGCTATTCCTCTCATGTCCTCCCATGTAGTTTGCGGATGCAGTGCATTAAGAGGAATCATGGTTGGCCCCACATTCGCCATAGAAGGGCTCAACAACTTTTACTTCATGGACCTTCCCTGGGGTGCATCTTCATCACCCACTCCGTCAGAGTGTTGAGTCGGGCATTAACAGATTCGGAGGCTTCCACCTCATTTACAGTAGCTGGCCGCCTTGTGCCGCCTCGGTGGGCTATCAGATATTTGTAATCATTTGCAGCTGCTATGTTGAGCAGCCGTAGTGCTTCCTCTAGAGGTCTTTCTAGGATGATCCCATTAACCTAGGCATCTATCAACATCTGAGTTGGGTAGTTAACCCCTTTGTATAATTTAGATACCTGAGTCCAAGCCGGTAAACCATGAAGCGGACAATTGTTTAGCATTTGTTGGTACCGCTCCCATGACTCGTACATCGGCTCGTCATCCCCTTGTCTAAAAGCTGTTATCTTATTCTGCAGTCTATCGGTGACGTTGGATAGGCTGAATCGGTCTAGAAAGCCATTGTAGAGCTCTGCCTATGAAATGAAAGATCCGGCGGGCTGGTTATTCAACCACTGTTTCGCCCTATCCCTCAGTGAATAGGGAAATAGCCTCAGCCGCAATACGTCATGGTGTACTCCATGAATTTTGAATGCTTGGCAAATGTCCAGAATCCTCGAAGATGCTGTCGAGCATCTTCTGTGGCAGTCCCTCCGAAGTGCCCTAGTGTGTTCAGCACGTTGAACATGACAGGCTTTAGTTCAAAATGATCTTCCCCAATCTCCGGTTCCGTCACTATTGGCTCGAACCTTTGGAAGTCATGTTCATGGTAGTCCCTGGTTGTCCGCACTTGGGGTGGACCAAGGGGATCCTGCCACTGCTGTACTGGTGGTCCTTTGGGCGGAAATCTGGCTGCCCGCCCCTGCCATCAACTGGTGGGTCTTCGTTTACCATGGTCTCTTCCTTTGCTTTGCATTTTTCTTTGTTCTTTAAGGCTTCCCTGGGCTCCCTCTTTATTCATCTAGTTTCATGCTCAAGATCGTCGTAAATAATGAAGTTTCCGCTAGGGTTAGTCCTGGTCATACACTTGCAAATGACACAGTAAAATTTCCTTTTTTCGATTAAAAATAGAAATAAAAGAAAGAAATAAAGGTGCATAAATTAAAAATAAAATTTGATGTTACCAATCCCTGGCAACGGCGCCAAAAACTTGGTTGGCGTGTAGGTGTTCCCTTTTTGTGGGAGCGCAAGTGCATACTCCTGTCAAGTTATAGTATATAAGATGTCGAATCCCACAAAGATTGGGCATCTTTTCTCGTTCTTTAGGTCCTGCACAAAGGTAAAATAAAAACACAAGTGAATGATTGGTTGAGATGGAAAAGTAAATAAAAACACAAATAATAGAGAAGAGGTGAAACATGTTTATAGTGCAGACAGGGTTATGCTGCCACTTAGTGTGAGAACTGCGTTGAGTTAGGTATGAGTTATCCTTTGCTGCCACGATATGTTGCCTCAGTGGGTACGACGGGCGGCAAACTATGACCCTATCATGCGGCCGCAGCAGGTCACTGCCACTGCAGGGGTGTGTACTGTCTCGGCAGGTGGAATGGAAAGACGTCCTGGCGGCAAGTCTGGCAGATACTCCATGTTCGGCAGGATAGTCATCAATGATCCCTCCTATTTCTAGGTTAGGATGCTCGAGATTGATAACTTGAGGACTACTGTGGAACCAAATCAATCAACTCGGTTAGAGATACCTTTTAGCCGCATAAACTTGTGGACTAGTGTGGAACCAAGTTAGTCACGCCTCTCATTGTGATCGTACTTAACCCTTTCATGAGCCTTGCACTTTCGTGCCCAAAAAATAGATTCTCTCAAATGACTGGTGTAGAAAGATTGAAAGAATGAAGAATAATGGATTAAGAAAACTTGGAAAATTTTATTGAAGAAATAACTCAAAAACCTAAAACAACTGTTTCACTCTAGTTACAACATAACCCTAACCCAATGGGGATTTAGAACATGGCGGCAGAGAATAGCACAAGAAAAGTCTATAGAAAACATAGGATCATTTAAACTAGAAGTACAATGGGTAATTATAGACTCAAAACTAGGTCAAGTCCTCCTTGAAGTAGAAGTCATCTAAAGTAGCTTTTCTTTAATGTAGCTTTAAATGTTGACTTCTTTGCTTGGAATATGGACTCTTCACCATTTTCCTTCGCCCACAAGTAAGCTTGGGAATTTGGCTTTCGACAACCCTAGCCTGTAACACCCTGATTTTGGGCCTAGATGTTTTAGAGTTTGAATCGGCCGGTAGAGAACGGTTCGAATCTTTAAGGGAGATTTAGGGAACACCTAGTTCGGGACGCTTTAAAAATATGAGAAAATATCTAAAAATCCTCATTTATTATATGAATGACTATGGTGAAAACAATTTTATAAAATATGATTTGGAAATGCTACATTTCGGTGTAGTGACCAAATCGCAGTTTTTGCAAAAGTTGACTAGTGACGGTTTTGTAACGGATTGAAACTTTGAATCTTTAAGGAGCTAATTTTACCAAAATGTTTTTATCAGATTTCTCACTAATTTTGGGTGTTTTAATAATGATTTAATAAAGGGAATTAAAAGAGAAAATCATATTTAGACTTTCATAACTACTTTACGATCTTTTTCCCTCTTTTCATTTTCTCTCAACTTCCACTTAGCCAAACACATTTCCTTCATCAATTAACCTATGATTTTCATTCCTTTTGCTAAGATTTCAATCTCCTATGGATTCCTAATCTTTTCCTCATCAAATCCTCTTGTTTTCACTTTATATTTTCAAGAAAATTTGCCCAAATTAAGGAGAAATTAACCATTAGAGGTAAGCTTCATCCTTCTCCTCTAATGATCAGTTCTTTACTGAAATTCCCAAGTTATCAATCATTTGTTAATGATTTTTGAGTTGCTTTAATGTTAGAAACATGAAATTGTGTCAAAACTCAAGATTCTTGGAGAGATCTTGATGATTTTTGAAACTATTGTTTAGGCTTTGTTTTGAGGTTGATTTCTAATGTATTTTGGATGGTAATTGATGTTATAAATGAGGTTTTATCAAACAAATCTCGAATAGGTTTGGATTCCTAAGTTTTGCATACTAGATTGGTTGTTTTTGGGTTGGTTTTGGTGTTCTGTTGTTTCTGGAGATATAAGGACGAGTTAATGTTGATTTTTGGTGTTGATTGAGGTTTAGAAATGATTAGAAGTGATAGATCTTTGATGGGCATTGTTTTGGAAGAGTTTGGAGATGATTTCAGTTGTTTTTCGTGGCCGAAATGGTTCTTTTGAGTAGAGCAGCGAGTTTGTTTAGTTGGCTGGTGATTTCAATGCATGATGATGCATTAATCCACTACTCTTATGTGTATTAAACAAGGGAGACATCTTCGGACGCTTTTGGTGTTGATCCGGAAGTGCCGAGAGCTTAGATATCGTTTCGGCAAGCAAGCGAAACGTAATCGGTGAGTGCGAATGGTTTTAGAAGTCCTTGAGGGACAAAGAAACAAGGTTTGGGGATCTAGGATTGGTTTGAAACACCATCCTAAGTTCGGAAGTAAGTATGCCTAGATTTGCTCTAAAATATGTGGTTGATGCCCCTAAATGCTTTTACATGCTCTTGTTTTGAGTTAGACAAATTCCTACTGTTTTATGCATGATTTGGAACATGAGATGATGCTTTCTAGAGATTCCATGAAATAGCATGTTGCATTGAAGAGTTTTGAGATTTTGACTTAATGCAAAGCATGAGATATGATTTTGAAATGAGATGAGAAATATTTGAGAAATGTTGAATAAAAACAGTAGGTGATATGATATTTTGACATAATATATTGGCATAGAAATGAGATACTTACCGGATATAATTGATCCATAAATAGGATGAGAGTGCACTATAAACTAAAAATTCGTACGTGCTCTTTGGAGTCGGGCAATGGGGGTAGTGCCATCCCGATCCAAAGTGAGATACCAAAGCTAATCCGCATATCCGAGTAAAAATGAAATGTGAAATGCCAATATAATATATAAAAATATATTTGATGCTCATGTACCAAATGTTGAGATGATTTATGCTATGAGAAATGCATATGAGATTTGTATATGAAATTCTTTAGTTTTCCTAAGCATGTGTATGGCTTTGCCATGAGATTTGCATTAGTTTAAATGCATGAGATAGAATAGAGGTACATGTGTTTTCAAATGGAGATTTTCTTTGAAATGGTTTTCAAGCATGAGATAGAAAGTGCATGTTGTTGGAGTGTCTTTTGAGAAAGAGTTTTGAATAATACATTGTTGTGTTGGTTTTCTTTAGAGCTTCCCTCACTAAGAAAATATTCTTATGCTCTCTTTTACCAACACTGCAGATAATTGAGACGAATTTGGGCACCGAGAAGGTTATGAACATCCAAGGAAGTGAAAGCTCATGTATGGTGATGTTTTTACATACTATAGTATTGATATTTGGCAATGGGGCTTTAAGGTTGTTTTTGGGAGAAGCATTTTGAACTCCCTGTGTTTGTGGCAAGTTTGTTATGGCTTTTGAAGTTTGTAAATGGTCCTATTTGGTTTGGTTTGAGGTTTGAGATTTATGTTTGGTTTTTTGGTTAGGAAGCATGCCTATAGACTAAATGTTCATGTGTTTGATGCCATGCTTTCGCTTAAGCTTCTTAAATATGTTCTTAAATGTTTAATCATGTTGCTGGTATTTTATTGTATGATTTGGGATATGTTTGAATGTGAAAAGATGTGAAAAACCAAAAATTTGTAAGGTTGCAGGGCAGGGTGTATCGAAACACCCTTGTCTGTTTCGAAACAGGGGCCTGAAATGGCCATAGTGTTTCGAAACGGGTGAAGGTGTTTCGGAACACTTTAGCTACTGGAGAGCCATGTTTCGATACGAGTTTCGGAACGGGATAGAGTATCGAAACGACCAGCCCAGTTTCGAAATGGACGTTTTGATACGAAGGTCAGCATTCTGAAACGGCTGACCGTTGGTCTGCAAATTTGAATTGTTTCAAGTTCTCATGTCTTACATTTTAGTCTTGAATGTTGTGGATGTGATTGATTGCGCTTGGAATGTCCTTTTGAGCTGATATTTGGCAGAGATGCGTGTAAAATGATTAATTATTAATGGTAAGCTTAAAATATGCAAAGTTCTTATATTTTCCATAATTTACATTTTGGTCCCTAAAAGTGTAATACTTTCAATTGAATCTCGAATTGAATTCTGATCGTTGTGCCTTCCTCCCCTAGGATTCGTGAGTAGTCACATAGGCTTAATGTGCATTTAGAAAAGATAAAAAGAAAAAAATGGTCGTTAATCAAGGTAGACTTTTGGGTTGACTTTGGTTTTCCCCGTGTAATCTTCGTAGTTCGGGTCAAGCGTCTAGGTCGGGCTAAGGGGGTTACATTTGTTGGTATCATATCCAGGTTAGCAAATGTTTGGGGCTCGATGAGTGGTTAATGTGTGTGATTATGAATGATTGTGACTTTTCAGTGAAAGTATGATGTATGATTGTTGATGTTTGGTTCTATCGAGGTGAATTTGTGATGCTATGCAGTGTTTGGGGTATAGTTGGGGATCCCATTGCCATATCATTACTATTAGAAAGGATTGTTTTCAAAAATGAGCTTGAGTACTTGGATTACTTGCCTTATTATGCCTAATTGAATTTATTGTATTTTGTCAGTTGCATTGTTTTCTTATGGGGCCACGTAGAGAGATTAGAATTAATACACGTGCTACGGCTGAGAACGAGAATGTTGAGAATGCTGAGGATCTACCACCTCCGCCCCCCGGTGGACCACACGGTGGTGGTGGAGCTGGGGTTGGTGCTCCTGGAGCTGGTACTGGGGTTGCTGGACCCGAGGGAGTTCAGGGGCAAGCTGCTCCTGATATGTCTGTGTTGATACAAGCTATTGCTGGAGCTTTTCAGGCAGCAGTAGCTGGAGCTCATGGAGCTGCACCATATGATGATGCTAATGTGTGGTTTCCGTTGGAGCAACTCCACATTCTGGGAGGGAATGAGTTCAGAGGGCTGACCCCGAAAGGTTCTGAGTCTTGGCTAGAGAGTACCAAGAGGATTCTCGGGCAGCTGAATTGTAATAATGTTCAGAAGTTGGGATGCATTGTGTCCCTATTGCATGATGATGCATATATGTGGTGGATAACCACAATAGCGGGGATGGATGATGATGAGGTGACTTGGACATTATTCTTGAATGCATTCAAGCGGAAGTACTTGGGAGTTCATTACCTTGATGAGAAAAAGAGGGAATTCATGTCCCTTGTGCAAGGGAGTATGACGGTGGCAGAATATGAGGTGCAATTTGTACGCCTTAGCCAATATGCACATGAGCTTATTTCTAGCGAGCGGGAAAGGTGTGAACGATTCCATTATGGGCTGGTGGCTGATGTGAAAACCTATATGCTTGCAGCAGACTATACTAATTTTGATGTCTTGGTCACCAGAGCCAAGGACATTGAGCTGAATCTTGGTCTGGCAAGTCGAGCGGGAGGATCTAGCTCAGGGAAGCGAGCTGCAGAGCGTGATCTTGGTAGAGATCGCTATAAGAGGCATAAGGATAGAAGGCCACATGTTGATGCTAGACGTGGGGCTGGTAACCCTGGGAGAGGTCAGAAAGGACCAGATGTTTTCTTGAGGACTCCTGAGTGCAACCGGTGTGGTAGGAGGCACACTGGTGAGTGTTGGGGAAATCTTGGTACATGCTAGAACTGTGGTAATCGTGGGCACATGAAGAAAGATTGTCCTCAGCCGTTGAGAGAAGGTCAGGCTCCGGTGAGAGCAGCTGAGCCACAGAGAAGTCGTGGGCGCGGCCGTGGTAACTTCCAGTGCAGAGATGAAGGTGGAAGGAATGTAGCACATGTGGTGGCTGTTCAGCCTGAAGGTGGTGGCCAGGATCGAGTGTATGCCCATTGAGAAGGGAGGAATGACACAGACGTGATCGCATGTACCTTTACTTTGCAATCATTGCCATTACTTTCTTTAATTGATTATAGATCTACACACTCGTACATATTGCGTGAACATGCTCAAAAGCTTGGTTTTCCTGTTGAGTCTTTGGATGTGGGTATGCGTGTGACTAGTTCCTTCGGTGAGACGGTTGTAACGAGAAGATTGTATAGGGTTTTCCTGTGCAAGATCATGTGTTTCTTGTTGATCTTATGGAGTTACCATTCTATGGATTTGATGTAATTCTTGGTATGGATTGGCTTGTTGAACATAGAGCCATTGTGGATTTTGAAAGCAAGCGAGTTTCGCTGAAACTTGCGGATGATTATGAGGTTGTGGTGGTGGGAGAAATGTGAAGTTTCTATCTAATGTGGTGCCGATGCTTGAAGCAAGCCGGATGTTGCGTCAAGGATGTGAGGGTTATCTTGACTTTGTTATGAATCCTAGTACAGAGAAGGTTCGCGTACATGATATAAGGATCGTGTGTGAGTTCCTTGGAGTGTTTCTGGAGGAATTATCTGGTTTGCCTTTATCGCCATCAAAGAAGAATTCTGTTTGGGTGATTGTGGATCGCCTTACGAAATGTGCACATTTCTTGCCTGTGCATACTACGTATACCTTGGATAAGCTTGCAGAGTTGTACATTGTTGAGATTGTACGGTTGCATGGAGTGCCAAAATCTATAGTGTCGGATAGAGATCCGAGGTTCACCGTAAGGTTTTGGGAGTGTTTGCATCAAGCATTGGGTATGCGGCTGAATTTCAGTGCTTCTTATCATCTGCAAACGGATGGACAGTCGGAGCGTGTTATCCAAGTGCTTGAGGATATGTTGAGGTGTTGTGTTATTGAATTCCAAGGCTCTTGGGAGAAGCACTTGCCTTTAGTGGAGTTTTCTTATAATAATAGTTACCATGCAAGTATTCAAATGGCACCTTACGAAGCTTTATACGGAATGAAGTGCAGAACTCCTCTTTGTTGGGCCAAAACGGGACAAAAGTTGGTCTCGATGCCGGCTTTGTTAAAAGGAACCATCGAGAAGGTGAAGCTCATTTGTGAGAGATTGAAGGCAGCATTAGATCGGCAAAAGTCTTACCCGGATTTGAAGCGTAAGGAGATAGAATTTGCTGTGGGCGAGCGTGTGTTTTTGAAAGTTTCACCTTGGAAGAAGGTGATGAGATTTGGTCGGAAGGGCAAGTTGAGCCCAAGGTTTATTGGACCATACGAGGTGATAGAATGTGTGGGTCATGTTGCCTACAAGCTGATATTACCTCAAGAGTTAGAAAAGATACATAATGTGTTTCATGTATCCATGCTTCAGAGGTATAGATCGGATATGTCGCATGTTATGCCTGTGGGAGAGGTTGAGTTGAATCCAGACTTGACGTATGATGAGGAACCTGTTGAGATTCTGGATTCGGATAGTAAGGTTCTCCGAGGTAAGACCATCGAGCTGGTCAAAGTCTTGTAGAGACATCTTGGCGTTGAGGAAGCCACATAGGAAAGGAAGACATGAAGAAGAAATTTCCTTACCTTTTTGCTCCAGGTAAATTTCGAGGACGAAATTTCTTAAGAGGGGGAGAGTTGTAACGCCCTGATTTTGGGCCTAGATGTTTTAGAGTTTGAATCGGGCCGGTGGAGAAAGGTTCGAATCTTTAAGGGAGATTTAGGGAACACCTAGTTTGGGGCTCTTTAAAAATGTGGGAAAATATCTAAAAATCCTCATTCATTATATGAATGATTATGGGGAAAACAATTTTATAAATATATGATTTGGAAATGCTACATTTCGGTGTAGTGACCAAATCGCAGTTTTTGCAAAAGTTGACTAGTGATTGTTTTGTAAAGGATTGAAACTTTGAATCTTTAAGGAGCTAATTTTACCAAAATGTTTTTATCAGATTTCTCTCTAATTTTGGGTGTTTTAATAATGATTTAATAAATGGAATTAAAAGAGAAAATCCTATTTTGACTTTCAAAACTACTTTACGATATTTTTCCCTCTTTTCATTTTCTCTCAACTTCCACTCAGCCAAACACATTTTCTTCATCATTTAACCTCTAATTTTCATTCCTTTTTCTAAGATTTCAATCTCCTATGGATTCCTAATCTTTTCCTCATCATATCCTCTTGTTTTCACTTTGAATTTTCAAGAAAACTTGCCCAAATTAAAGAGAAATCAACCATTCGAGGTAGGCTTCGTCCTTCTCCTCTAATAATCAGTTCTTTACTGAAATTTCCAAGTTATCAATCCTTTGTTAATGATTTTTGAGTTGCTTTAATGTTAGAAACATGAAATTGTGTCAAAACTCAAGATTCGTGGAGAGATCTTGATGATTTTCGTAATTATTGTTTAGGCTCTGTTTCGAGGTTGATTTCCAATGTATTTTGGATGGTAATTGATGTTATAAATGAGGTTTTATCAAACAAATCTCGATTAGGTTTGGATTCCTAAGTTTTGCATGCTAGATTCGTGGTTTTTGGGGTGGTTTTGGTGTTCTGTTGTTGCTGGAGATATAAGGACGAGTTTATGGTGATTTTTTATGTTGATTGAGGTTTAGAAATGATTAGAAGTGATAGATCTTGGTTGGGCTTTGTTTTTGGAAGAGTTTGGAGATGATTTTGGTTGTTTTTGGTGGCCGAAATGGTGCTTTTGAGTAGAGCAGCGAATTTGTTTAGTTGGCTGGTGATTTCAATGCAAGATGATGCATTAATCCTCTACTCTTATGTGTAATAAACATGAGATATCTTCGGACGCTTTTGGTGTTGATCCGGAAGTGTCGGGAGCTTAGATATCATTTCGGCAAGCAAGCGAAACGTAATCGGTGAGTGCGAATGGTTTTAAAAGTCCTTGGGGGACAAAGAAACAAGGTTTGGAGATTTAGGATTGGTTTGAAACACCATCCTAAGTCCAGAAGTAAGTATGGCTAGATTTGCTCTCAAATATGTGGTTGATGCCCCTAAATGCTTTTACATGCTCTTGTTTTGAGTTAGACAAATTCCTACTGTTTTATGCATGATTTGTACCATGAGATGATGCATTGTAGAGATTCCATGAAATAACATGTTGCATTGAAGAGTTTTGAGATTTTGACTTAATGCAAAGCATGAGATATGATTTTGAAATGAGATGAGAAAGATTTGAGAAATGTTGCATAAAAACAATAGGTGAGATGATATTTTGACATAATATATTGGCATAGAAGATGAGATACTTACCGGATATAACTGATCGATCAATAGGATCAGAGTGCACTATAAACTAAAAATCCGTACGTGCTCTTTGGAGTCGGGCAATGGGGGTAGTGCCATCCCGATCCAAAGTGAGAATCCGATGATGAGAGATACCATCGGGGTAGGACTTGGTGAAATACCCAAGCTTTGTGGCGATGAGAGATACCGCCATGAGAGTCCGGTGATGAGAGATTCCACTGGGGTAGGACTTGACCTTAAGTCAAGCTAATCCGTATATCCGAGTAAAGATGAAATCTAAAATGCCAATATAATAAATAAAAATGTATTTGATGCACATGTACCAAATGTTGAGATGATTTATGCTATGAGAAATGCATATGAGATTTGTATATGAAATGCTTTAGTTTTCCTAAGCATGTGTATGGCTTTGCCATGATATTTGCATTGGTTTAAATGCATGAGATAGAATAGAGGCACATGTGTTTTCAAAAGGAGATTTGCTTTGAAAATGGTTTTCAAGCATGAGATAGAAAGAGCATGTTGTTGGAATGGCTTTTGAGAAAGAGTTTTGAATAATGCATTGTTCTGTTGGTTTTCTTTAGAGCTTGCCTCACTAAGCAAATATGTTTACGCTCTCTTTTACAAACAATGCAGATAATTGAGACGAATTTGGGCACCGAGAAGGTTAAGAACATCCAAGGAAGTGAAAGCTCATGTATGGTGATGTTTTTACATACTCTAGTATTGATATTTGGCAATGGGGCTTCAAGGTTGTTTTTGGGAGAAGCATTTTGAACTCCATGTGTTTGCGGCAAGTTTTTTATGGATTTTGAAGTTTGTAAATGGTCATATTTGGTTTGGTTTGAGGTTTGAGATTTATGTTTGGTTTTGTGGTTAGGAAGCATGCCTATAGACTAAATGTTCATGTGTTTGATGACATGCTTTAGCTTAAGCTTCTTAAATATGTTCTTAAATGTTTAATCATGTTGTTGTTATTTTATGGTATGATTTGGGATATGTTTGAATGTTAAAAGTTGTGAAAAACCAGAAAATTGTAAGGTTGTAGGGCAGGGTGTATCGAAACACCCTTGTCTGTTTCGAAACAGGGGCCTGGAATGGCCATAGTGTTTCGGAACGGGTGAAGGTGTTTCAGAACACTTTAGCTACTGGAGATGTAACGCCCTGGTTTTGGGCCTAGATATTTTAGACATCGAATAGGACCGGTCGGGAACGGTTCGGATCGCGTAAGGTGATTTGAAGGAATCAAGGATCGGGATAGGATAAAATTGTGATGAAAATTGCTAAATTCCTCTAAAAATATAATTAAGAGGTTAGCCAAATAAATTTTACAAAAAGGGATTTGGAAAATGGACATTTTGAGTAGTGACCAAATTGTAACGTTTCAAAACTGGGAAAATATGCTTTTTAAGATGGAAGCCAAAATCTTAGAATCTTTAGGGGGCTTTAAGTTAATTTGACCTTTCTTCAAATATGACATGTGTTTTAAATGGATTTTAATTAAAGGGTTTTAATTAAAATAAGATATTAATTAATTGGTAGTTAGTGGATTTTCATTTCACGTAACTACCAATTCCGTCTCATTTTAGCCAAACACCATTTTCTCTTATCTTTTGCAGAATTCCTTCTTCTAAAAATCCTCTCAACTTTTTCTAAAACTTTTTCAAGAGATCTTTAATTCCTCAAGAATTTTGCAAGGAAAACTTGTCATCTATTGAAGGAAGCAAGGATTGGAGGTAAATCCCGTTCTTAACCTCTAATCTAAGTTCTTTATTGAAATTCCCAAGATATTTGGCTTCTAATAACTATTTTTATTGAGTTTTCAATATAGTTTTGATTTGAGATCAAAATCTTATGAAAATGTGGATGAAATCTTTAATTCCTCAAGAATTTTGCAAGGAAAACTTGTCATCTATTGAAGAAAGCAAGGATTGGAGGTAAATCTCGTTCTTAACCTCTAATCTAAGTTCTTTATTGAAATTCCCAAGATATTTGGCTTCTAATAACTATTTTTATTGAGTTTTCAATATAGTTTTGATTTGAGATCAAAATCTTATGAAAATGTGGATGAAATCTTGATTTTCGGACTTGATGTGGTGGGCACTGTTTTGTGTTGATTTTAATTGGTTTCAAAGTTGATTTATATGTTAAATTGATGTGTTAATAATATAGATCCCGAAATCCTTGAGATCCTTGAGTTTCTTGTTAGTTTTTAGTGTGATTTTGGGGTGTAATGGTGGAATTGTGATTGCTGGAGGTATAAGGATGAGTTAGGATGTTTAATAGATGTGTTTTGATGTTGTTAATGCTTTGGAAGTGTTGTATGATGGATGGGTTTTGTTTAGGAGACAATCGATTGAGTTTTCGGTTGTGTTAGAAGGGTATTTTGGTGTAGTTTGAGTAGGCAACGAGTCTATGGATTGTTGCTGGTGTTAGAATGCATTTTAATGCATTTAGATCTCTGTTTTGATGTTGTGAAAACAGGGGATCTTCATCTAGAAGCTCTCGAGGTGATTTTGGAGGCTTCGAAGGTGTAATTTCTGTGTCGGCGAACAAGGCTTCGCGTATCGGTGAGTGGAAATGCAATTTCCTGCTTTGTAACGCCTTGATCATGCTCTTGGGAGCTTAGTGGAGGTTTGATACACTTAACTAAGCTCAAGTGTAAGTGTTTCGGTAATCCCTCTCTTGGAAATGTGTTAAGGTTGATGAAAATGCATTTGTTGTAGGAGTGGATTTGTTTACTGCTTTTAAGCATGTTTAAGCATGGTTTAATGCTGGATTTTAATGTCATTATGTTAAGGATGCACTAGGTAAGTGATTCTTGGTTTTCATATGAAAATGCATATGATGTTAAGCATGTGTGCTTGTGGAAATGACATTGTGGTTATGCTTGAAAATGGTGAATTAATATGGATAAATGATTATATTGGCAAGTGATGAAATGGTTTTTGGTTACTTTAATCGGATATAGTTAGCCGGCTATAGGATTGGGTGCACTGTGAATAAAGTCGCCTTGGATGTTGAGGGGTTGTGATTGTGTCGTAATCTCCATCCAAGTACCCTAACGATTGAGGTTAAGATCACAACGGTGAATGGTTAGTCCCGTGTGTGAGCCTTGTGTGTGTGTCTCATACTCTCGTTAGTGGAATTATACAACTACCGATGAGTGATGTTGAGGGGTTGTGATTGTGCCATTAGTCTCCATCACGAGTGTTGAGGGGTTGTGATTGTGCCATTTGTCTCCACCTTGTGTAGTCCGGTAGTTTGTATGAAGCGTGAGGGACAACGCTTGTAATCTGTGTATCCGATTGTGTCTTGTGTTGAAATGATTTGTGGACTATCACTTGAAAGCTAATATAATTTAAATGAACTAAGTGAAGCATGAGATGCTTGTAAATGATGCAAGGGTGCATGAGAAATACATGTATGATGCAAGAATGCATGTGATGCTTGTTTAAGCATGAGCAAAGGTTTATTTGTTGTTGTAAATTGATGCATATGTGCATGAAGTTTCAAAAGTGCATCAAAGTCTTGAGAAGACTTGTTTTATAAAGGGCATGTGTTGTAAAGTGTTGCTTTTGCAAGTCATGAGTTATGCATTGATGAGTGTTGGTTAGCGTTCCTCACTAAGCTTTAAGCTTACGCTCGTTTGTTTCATCAATGCAGAAAATTGAACATTTGGAGGCAGCTCAATAGCAAAAGGAATCAAAGGTTTTGCTAAAGAAATGTATGTGGTTCACCCTTAGTGTAATAAGAGGCAATGGGTGGGAACTTATACTTTGGAATGTTTAAAAATGTTCCTTTTACTTTGAGCATGTTGGTTTGACTATACTTGAATTGTAAATGGCATTTGGAGTTTGGATTTTGGTTTATTTGGAGTTTTGACTTGTTATGGTTTTGGGTGAGCTAGGAAGCATGCCTTTAGTGCTTTGCTTGGGTGTTGGTTGCTATGTTTAGGCTATAGCTTCGTTATGATAATTGTTGATATGTATCCTTGATGTATGCAGGATGTGGCATGTCTCGGGGTTGATTCAAGTATGAAAAGGCATGAAAAATTAGCAATTTCTGCTGTCACAGTTCAGGGTGTATCGAAACACCCTTAACTGTTTCGAAACGGAGGCCTGTAATGGTCATAGCGTTTCGGAACAGCTCAAGGTGTTTCAGAACAGTTTGGCCACGGGAGAGGCATGTTTCGATACTAGTCTCGGAACACACCCGAGTACCAAAACTGTCAACACCGTTTCGATACGGGCGTTTCGGTATGGGGGTTTGGTGTTCCGAAACGGATGACCATTAGATGATGATTTTGAATTGTTTTAAGTTTCCATGTTTTACATTTTAGTCCTGAATGTTGTGTATGCAATTGCTTGAGGTTGGAATGTCCTTTATAGTTGAAATTTGACAGAAGAGCATGTAATATGACTAATTACATAATGATAAGCTTAAAATCTATTAAGTCCTTATATTTTCTAAAAAATTACGTTTTGGTCCCTAAAAGTGTAATTCACGCAATTGAGTCCCTATATGTTTTCCGAACGATGTGTCCTTCTCTCTTATGATTCTTGTGAAATCTCATAGGCTTAATGTGCATCTAGAAAAGATAAAAAGGAAAAATGGTCGTTAATCAAGGTTGACTTTCGGTATGACTTTGGTTTTCCCCGTGTAATCTTCGTAGTTCGGGTCAAACGCCTATGCCATGCTAAGGGGGTTACAGGAGAGCCATGTTCCGATACTTGTTTTGGAACGACCCCAAGTACCGAAATGACCAGCCCAATTTCGAAATGGGCGTTTCGATACGAAGGTCAGGGTTCCGAAACGGCTGACCGTTGGTCTGAAAATTTGAATTGTTTCAAGTTCTCATGTCTTACATTTTAGTCCTGGATGTTGTGGATGCGATTGATTGAGCTTGGAATGTCCTTTTGAGCTGATATTTGGCAGAGATGCATTTAAAATGATTAATTACAAAATGGTAAGCTTAAAATTTGCAAAGTCTTTATATTTTCCATAATTTACATTTTGGTCCCTAAAAGTGTAATTCTTTCAATTGAATCCCTAATTGAATTATGATCGCTGTGCCTTCTTCCACTAGGATTCGTGAGTAGTCACATAGGCTTAATGTGCATTTAGAAAAGAGAAAAAGAAAAAATGGGTCGTTAATCAAGGTTGACTTTCGGGTTGACTTTGGTCTTCCCCGTATAATCTTCGTAGTTCGGGTCAAGTGTCTAGGCTGGGCTAAAAGGGTTACATAGCCACTGCTACAGATGTCGGAAAATCATATGAATGTCAGCGATAGATTCAGGAGTTTTTGCTCTACAGAACACACTCCGGTTCTCCTAACTTCCATAGTCAGCTGCCGCGGGCAGCAAGGTTGGCAGCATCTTTTCTCAGCAGGTGCTCGGCAGGTGGTCGTCAGGTGCTCGGTAGCAACTTATCTTCAACTGGAACTGCTTCAGTACAAATCCTGGGTTTGCTTCTTAGTGTTATGTCCTCCATTCCTCTGTTCTCTCGTTCAGCTGTTAGTACCTGCAAGCAAGAATACACTAAAACAATATCTCTTCACCAAATAAATGATAAGTTATAAAAGCAAGGTAGAACGATGAAACACTGTAAAATGCTATGCATGAATCTACTTCTGCCAAAAATGAGCTGGAAAACAGTAATAATAAGAGTTGGACAGTGCAAGAAATATATGACTTTTGGACACTTTCCAGTCATAAACAACATGAACAACAATGTAGCAAGTATTTATATATATGTTATCATGCTTATCAATGTCAATACTATGCATCAATATACAATGTTTAACACATTAATTTCATCATTAACCCTTAGATTGAATAATGATAGTGGATACGTGAATTCCTACAACTCGCCAAATCAATGAATAGTCTAATACCTCCGCCTTGGCAATATGACCAATATCAATACACACCCCTCCGCCTCACCAAATCAATATAGGTCGTAGCCTTAGGACCGTAATCCACCCATACACTAAGCTCATGAATTCTATGGCATGCCAATTGTATCCATTGTCCATTCAAATCCAAGGTTTCAATGTTTGTATCCATATTCAATGCTCAATGAGAATTTCGATGACCAATGACTTCAATATTATCAATAGCAAGACATGTTTCATTATCAACATGCCATGTTTCAATGTCAATTTTAATATCAATATACAATGATTTCTTTACAATATTTCAATGAGACTTATGATATCGATGGCAATGCATGATAGCGATGCCAATAACTATGTCCAATATTCAATAACAACTTATCGACACTTACCAATAAATCTGATTAACAATCCAATTCAACTTCTTCAATGATATTGTTAACGATATGGTCGAAAACAACAATAAAAGATTTGAGAAGGCTCTTCGTTAAATCCCGAGACTTCGACTACACTCACCTTAGAATCCGAAGCTCCTACGGCTCTCGGATGACAACTCCCTTGTTCCTAGCCTTCGGTGAATTTGGTGGATGTTCCTTTTCGTTGTCTTGAGCTAGGAAATAAATAGGGAGACTATTAGGATTGATAATACGATATCAAAACCAATATAACAATATCAAAATCGATATTCGATTTCAATATAGATGACAACGATGAGATATCCATGGATAGTCAAAACCCTAGCTTAAGATTAACTCAATACGTCCATGGAATCCAATAACCGATTAAGGAATATAGCTTACCCGATTGATAGCAATGATTTGATAACAATAAATCGAAGAAAATGAAGCTTGAAATTAGCTCCATTGGAGGTGCTTGCTTAGGTAGGAGACAATGAAGATGAAGAGTTTGGAGAGATGTTTGATTTCAATGTTCTCAGGTAAGCTTTCTATCTTTTCTCATTCTTTTCTTTTTTATTATAAAGCCACTGATGGCTTTCCTTCACTTGAAGGAAAGCTCCTAATTTGATCCATGTAAGTGGAAATTTAATTGAGGAGGGGCTAATCGCAAGATTAGTCGCTCAACTCTCTCTATAATATGATTTTGTCCTTCAACTTGCATTTTCCTCAATTTGATCACAAATTAGGTTTCGATATTATTCAATAGGATTCAATAACAATGAGTTAACTCGATTAGAGTCCAATATCCATAATTAACTAGCCGATACCATATTTGGATTTTATCAATATTAGATTTCTGATCACCGGAACCTAATTCCAATTAGACCGGATTTTGGGGTGTTACAGAGATAGAACTTATTAAGAAAATGCTATGCATTGCTTATGCTTTTGAAATGGATGAGAAATGATATATATGATGCATTGAAAAACAGTAGGTAATGATGTTAAAAATGAGTATATTGGCATGAGATGATATTATTGTTACCGGATATAATTGTCGACCAATAGGATGAGAAGTGCACTATAATATACAAAATTCGTACGTGCTCTTTGGTTCGGGCAATGGGGGTAGTTCCATCTCGCTCCAAAGTGAGAGTGTGATGATGAGAGATTCCATCATGGTAAGTCTTGATGATGTGAGATTCCATCAAGCTTTATGGCGATGAGAGATACCTCCATGAAATTCAGTGATGTGAGATTCCACCGAGGTAGGACTTGACGATGTGAGATTCCACCGAGGTAGGACTTGACAATGTGAGATTCTGTTAAGTTATTCGCTTATTCGAGTAATGTTGCCTAAATGCCAATATATGAGATTCGCATGTACCTTGTATATAAATGATTTAATGAAATGAGATTTGTATATGAGATCATGTTTTGAGAAATGATATATGAGAAACTAGCATGTAAGGCTTTGCTTTGAGACTTTGCATTTTGATTAATGTATGAGATAGATGGTACATGTGGTTTAAATGTTGCAGTTTTTGCTTAGAACATGGTTTCAAGCATGAGATAGAAATAACATGATGAGATAGAGATTTCTAAATGAGAATTGGTTTTAAAATGCATTGTTGTTGTTGGTTTGTTTTGAGCATCCTTCACTAGGCAGTATTGCTTATGCTCTCTTTTTCCAACAATGTAGAGAAATGGCATGTTTGGGCAACAAAGAAGCAAGAGGAATTACAAGGAGTGTGACTTAGCTTGTAATGGTCCGATTTTGGGCTTAGATGTTTTTGCGAGTTGGGTTGGGCTGGTGGAACCGGTGTCAGTTGTTTGAACCGTTAAAAGGGTGGTTTAGGGGAATCAAGGTTTTGGGATGGGATAAAAATATGGTAAAAATTCTTAAAATCCTCTAAAATTATTTTTAAGATGTTGGTTAAATCAATTTTACAAAACAGGTTTACGAAAGTATACATTTTGGATAGTGACCAAAATGTAATGATTTAAAAGTTGGGGAAAATGCATTTTTCAAGAAGAGTTAAAATATTAGAATCTTTAGGGAGTTACTTGGAAATTATGTCTTTTCCCTAATATGGCATGTGTTTTAAATGTTTATTAAATAATTAAAAGGGCTTTTAATTGATTTAATTAAAAAGGTAGTTAATCGGTTAACAAAACTTTTGACGAGCTTTCTATTTCTCACTTTCACTCCAACCAAACACTCTTCATTTTCTCGAAATCTTATAGAATTTCTTCACTCTCAAATCCTCTTTTTGATTTCCATCTTTTCCTTCAAGTTTCTACAAGCTAATCTTGCCGAATTAGAGGAGAAGCAAGGATTGGAGGTAAATTCCATGATAACCCTCTAATCTAGGTTCTTTAATGAAATTCCAAAGATATTTGACTCTTTATTAGTGATTTTGATTGAGGTTTTGTTGTTAGTTTGATAAACTATTGAAATCTTGTTAGAAAAATGGATTTTACTGTGTTTTTCAGATCTTGTCTGATTTGGATGGTTTGAGGTTGTTTCTAAATGAGTTTTAAAAGGTTTTTTGTGTTGAAGTGGAGTCTTAATCATAGAGGTCCCGAAATCCTTGAGTTTCTTGATCTTTGAGGTGTTTTGGTTGAGTTTTGGGATGTTCTTGAGGAATTTGAGCTGCTGGAGGTATAAGGATGGTTTTAGGTTGTTTTGGATGTTGATTAATGCCAAAAATGTGTTGGATGAGTTGGGTGATGGCTGGGCTGAGGTTAGATGTCAATCAATTGAGTTTTCGGTTGTTTTTGATGAGTGTTTTGATGCTTTAGGGCAGGGCTGCGGGATTTCTTGTGAGTGCTGGTGTTTTGGATGCATTTTAATGCATTGAACCTCTGTTTTGGTGTGTTGAAAATAGGGGATATTATTCCGGAAGCAAACGAAGTGGTTTTTGAGGCTTCAGACGATCGATAGTTGCGTCGGCAAGCGTGGTTTTGCAAGTTGGTGTGTGGAACTTGGTTTTCCAGCGTGGAAACGTTTTAGAAAAGGTTTGGGGAACTTAGTAAGAGCTTGAAACGCTTTACTAAGTTCGGATGTAAGTAAATTGAATCTCTTTCTCTCGGATTCTGCTATTGTGAGATTTTGAATGCACTTGATTTAATTGTGTTAACCTACTGTTTTAAAACATGTTTTGAGTATATGAAATGTGGTTGATGATGCCATGTGGTTTAAGGATGCACTGGGTAAGTGATCCTTGTATGCATGCGTTTACGCATTAGGTTTGAAGCATGGTTTAATGCTTGATTTATGGCGTATCGTGAATGCTTTGTAAAAATAGTGAGGTATGCATGTGTTATGGACTATATTGGCAAGTGATGTTGTATAAAGTGTTTTATAAATGAAATCGGATATGGTTAGCCGGCTATAGGATTGAGTGCACTATAAACAAGTCGCCTTGGTTGTTGAGGGGTTGTGATTGTACCGAATGTTCCATCCAAGTACCCTAACGATGGAGGTTTGTTTAAGTTAGCAACAGTTGAGGGTAGCTCTTGGGTGCGAACCTTGTGTGTGTCCCGTCTCTCGTTAGTGGGTTATACAACTACCGTTGAGTGGTGTTGAGGGGTTCTGATTGTACCGAATACTCCACCACAGGTGTCACAACGGCAGAGGGTCACTCCCATGTTTGAGCCTTGAGATGTCGGTTGGGTGTATGAAGGGTTTGGGAGAACCCTTGGTAATCCGTGTATCCGATATGTTTTTGAGAATGTTATTATCTCTTGTGAGCCAATATAATGAAATGAAACATTGTGGAAAATGTTGTTACTGCATAATTTGAAAGATGCAAGTTTTGGTTTAAGCTTAGCTTAAAGGTAATTATGATGTATTTATATGTATCATGTAGTAATGGTTTAATTGATGTATTTATATGTATCATGTAGCATGATGATTATTACAAGAGTTTTGAGGATAAAGTGCATGTTTTGTCAAAGGAAGCATGATGTTTTAGAAAACTGTGGAAAATGGTTTGTGCATTGAGGATGTTTTTGGTTTGAGAAATCCTCACTAAGCTTGTATGCTTATGCTCTATTCGTTCATCAATACAGTCAATTTAAGCTTTGGAGGCAGCACTTGCAAGGGGATCGGTGGAAGACTTTGATTGAAGGTAAGTCTTGGTTTTGGAACTAGTGTAATAAAGGCAATGGGGCGTCCGGTTTTATGAAAGTTGGTTGCTTTGGTGTTTTTCGTATTTATACAAGTTCGATATGCGTATTTGGTGGTGTGAATGACCTTTAAGCTTTGGTCTATTCTTGGGTATGCAATTTGCCCTTTTGGTGCCTTTAATTCTTTGGTAGCACGCCTATAGTGCTCTTGATTTTGTTGATGATGCCTATGATTCGTATAAGTCGTTGTTGATGTATTTTTGAGTTACTAATATGTTTGGACATGCATCGGGATAGTTTCAGATGGTTTAAAATGAGTCTAAACAACATTTCCAAACATTGCAGGCCCAGGTGTTTCGAAACACCTTTGCATGTTTCGAAATGGAGGCCTGAAATGGCCTTGGTGTTTCAAAACGGCAAGGCCTATTTTGAAACATTTTGCCTCTATGAACCATCGTTCTGAAATGAGCATGAGGGGTTTCAAAACGAACTCGCATATCGAAACGGTCTACTTTGTTTCGAAATGACCGTTCCGATACAGGGCTTCCCGTTCCGGAACATCCGACCGTTAATGTAATATTTAAATTGTTCTGAGTTTCTGTTTCTTACAATTTGGTCCCCGTTTGCCTCGTATGCAATTGGATGAGTTCTAGATGTTGTGTTGAGCTGAGATTTCACCGAGAAGTATGTAATGAACCTAATTAAAGGTTTGTAATATGAATTTGCTAATAACCCTTGTATTTTATCAAATTTACGAAATGGTCGTTAAACATTAATTTAGTTGAAATCAAAGGGCGATTGTGTTGTTGTTTAATCCGCTGCTTATGTGTGTACACATAGGAACCCAATTGCATTTAGACAAGTTAAAGAAAAAAAAGGGTCGTTTATTGGGGTAAACTTCTCGGTTTACTTCAATATCCCCCGTGTGATCTGTTTGATTCGTTCTATCTGCCAGGACGGGTCGAGGGGTTACATTTTGTGGTATCATAGCCAAGTTACGAAAGGTTGGGATAATGGTAAGTGGTTGTTAGGTGATGTATTGTAATCATGTGTGTTTTGGTAATGTTTGCCTTGATCGGTGAACTATTAAAGCATGTTAATGTAAGTATGTGATGCTGATGTGAAATATATGATGAATGAATATGGAGGTGAGTTTTTATGTGATGTTTGATTGGGCTGAATCTTGATGCTTGAGTCACGTAATGGTTGTGATATGTGTAGGGCGTGTAGGTGTTCTCTTTTTATGAGCGCAAGTGCACACTCTTGTCAAGTTATAGTATAAAAGATATCGTCTCCCACAGGGATTGGAACGACTCTTATGAACGTTTTCCTGCACAAGAATTTAGTAAATTGCACAATTAAATTTCTAAATGTGGAAAAATAAAGACACAATTAAGATAAAGATAGTGATGATAGGAACGATAGGGAGAGATAAGGTCGATAGATTGGGTAAGGTAATTGTAGCTCAGTAGCGTGTAAACTGCATTGTATAGCCTAAGTGTGTTTTACGCTCCCACGATCTGCTGCCTCAGCGGGTAACGACATATGGCAGCTACGACCTTGTCACGCAGCCGCAGCGGGTCTCTAGGCTCGCAACTTTTTCTGTCTCGGTAGGTGGAATGGAAATACGTCATTGCGGAAAATCTGGTAAATACTCCAAGTTCGGCAGAGCAATTCGTAAGTGATCCTTCCTATGTCTAGGTAAGGATTCTGTCACTACGTGATGTTGGCAATGCCTAGAAATCTCAGCGTAAACCTAACAGAGGCAGCCGACGTTTGGTTGCTCATTTTAGTCGCTGAAATTCTAACTTATGTCTAAGCCGAGTTAGTCAACACCTCGACATGATGAGACCGTGCTTAATCCTTTCATGAGTCTTACACTTTCGTGCCCGACAAATGGATTTCCTCAACTGGACTTTTGGAACTAATTGAAGACTTGAAGTATATAAATTAAGCAAACTTGAGAATATTTTATTGAAAGCACACTAAAATTGTTACAACCGTTTCTCACAACTACTTTAAATACAAAAATCTAAACCCTATGAGAGTTGTGCTGCGACCTCCAACACCTCCAATCTACCTATCTACCTCTCTGCTAAGCATCCATCTATCCGTGCATCTAAGCATAAGCACGCCCCTATACCCTCGCATACATTGGGTATATATCAGGCTCATGGCCTAAGTTTGAGTCCTCTTTGAAGTAGAAGTCCTAAAAGTAGCTTTACATTAAATGTTGACTCCTTTTTGACTTGAGTGTGGACTCTTCGGACGCTGCGTTCTCCTGGAAGTAAGGATAAGTACTCCTATTTATTAGACTTGGATCAGTTCTACAGGCCGCTACAGGCTTCAGAAAATTGCAAGACTGGGCTCATTAGACTCAGAGAATTGTCCTCTTTCAATCGTAACCCATCTTGGCTAAGTCGGTTTAACTCCGGCCTGGGCGGCACTCGGCGGCAGTGCTGCTACAGCGGCATCCTTGGCGGCACTTGGAACTGCTTTAGTACAGCTCATTTTTTCTCCCAACTTTCCTGTCCTCTCTGGTCCTCTCCACAACTACCATCTACAACACCTGAAAATAAAAACTAAACTAAAACATTATCTTTTCTTAACCAAATATGAAATATTCGCTAAAACCATGGTGAAAGAGCAAATACTGTTATTATGCATGCAATGCACCTAAATATGCCTAAATGAGCTTAAGAACATCAATAATAAGCGCAGGAATGTGTACAAAATATAGAACTCGTGGACACTATACACACCCCCAAACTTGAACTATTGCTTGTCCTCAAGCAATGCAACCTAACTAGTAAACCTGCCCTTTTGCACAAAATTAATAGAAACACAGCCTTTGACTTGATTTCTTACCTCAAGGGCGTGGCACCTATTTAATGTCAGTGATAGGGAATAACATGAAATAACTAAGATTTTAATTTTCTTAGTGCTAGTGCAGTGTGTGCAGGTCGGTGTCCATGTTAAACATGCTGAGATAACTAAGTAAACAAAGAATGCTAAAAATAATTTAATTACTAATAAGGATACGAGTTGTTGCCTTGGCAGCACAATTAAGCACTTCTTTTCCTCTAATCATAGCTTTAAGGGCTTCAACTCATCAAAACTATTCTTTGGATTTAAAGCTAAGATAGGTGCACTCTACGAAAATCCAAACCCTTTGAATAGAGTCATCCCGTGAAGGCTTTCATTCACTCTTGCTAATTTGTCCGTCACTTGGTTTAGATACTTGGACTTCGATAGCAGTGGAGTGTCCTTGCTCATGATCCTTCCTAGAGCCTATTTCAGACACCTCTAGGGTTTCCACCATCTTTGTGTTGCTGCCCTGTGCTGCCGTGGCGGCAAACCTGTATTCAATTAAGAAATTTTTATTGAGTAAAGCATGCAGTGTTAAACTTATAACTCAAACAAAATTTCAGCATTTAACAGACATTGTAAGAGTAATTGGCAAAAAGAAAAATTTTCCGAGTATTTTTCATGCTTCATCCCATTGTTAAGTCAAATTTTAAGTACGGTGCGAATATAAGTAGTCCGCTAGCTATCATAGGAACAAGTTTTATGTTTTAAGCTAAGAATTTCTATTTCATTAAGTGTTTATGGCAGAATTTACATATGTTCCTATATGCTACTAAATGAACCTAAAGACAAAGAAAACAAAGAGAACTATTCCCCCCAAACTCAAGGTTGGCATTGTCCTCAATGCCTTACAAAATATAAAATCAAAACAACAAAGAAATAAAACATAAGAACTAAAAGAAAACATAAAAATAAAGAAAAGTAACGAAAAAAAGAAAAAGGTGCTATAGACTAGGGGTTTCCCCTCTGTTGCTGCTGCGTCGGAGGAAGATTCTGAGGAGGTGGGCATGACTAGGCGGCATGTGGAAGAAGGTCTGGCGGCTGTGCTCTTCTTCGTGCCTTGTGGCGGCTGGATGCGGCTGGGGGTGGGTTACTTGGATGGTCCGTCTGGCTCAGGTTCAGACCCTCCACCCTAAGGCTCGATTGTTGCGGCTGGCCGCTTCCTTTTCCTTGCTGCCTCGGCCAGTTCATCATCAAAGGAGTCAGAAATCTCCATGTCCGAGTCATCGGCATCTTTGGCAACTGCCTCCTTTGCTGCTAGGGAGGCGGCGGTAGTCTCCTACTCTTTCTCTGACTCTTGTGAGGAGGTGAGCTCGTACTGCTGGATGGGAGTGGGTGAGGTTCTACGCTTAGGGCAGATGTGCGGCCCTTCGCTGGCTGGGGCGGCTAGAGTGGCAGCTCGTCTAGGTGTGATCTGTGTCAGTTTGGACACTGCTAACACCGATGGAAAGGCGGGCAACTGTGGACCGGCGTCTTGGTACATCCCAAGCAAGTAGGCCACAAAAGCCTCTTGCACCTCTACAATGTATTTGGTGAAGATCACTTGTTTGTTCTTGATCCACTAGCAGCTCTCCACAAAGCTGTGCAGCAGGGAGACTACGGCGGAAGGGAGGGTAGCATTAGTACTACCCGCTGCGGCTGGGTGGCGGCAGGTTGGGACGGTAGTTGGGCGGTGGACGGCGTTTCTGGCTCTGGCTCTTGCATCATCTGGAGGTGCGCCTTCCTTGTCCACCCTTCTTTGGCGGCAATAATTGTATCTTTGGGGTGTGCGGCACACGGAAGTTGGCGCATAGGCCTGTGATGAGTGCAGGGAAGACGACAGGTCCTTTGGCGTTGGGCTTGTTGGCATGGACATAGATTTCTTCAAGAATCACTTCGCCAATGTTGATTGGCCGCCCCTTCATAATGCTGTGGTTAAAGGTCAGCCGCGGCCTGTTGACTGTTAATCCGTGCGAGGTGGGCATCATGGGCATCAGGCGGTATTGGATGAAGTTTCTCAAAAGAATGGCCTCCAGTAGCAGACCGTGGCGGTTCACTGAACAATTATTCTTGCCGGTTAACCACTTGGTGTTGAGCTGGCAGATCTCTTTCTTGATCTTTTCGTAGTCAGCTGCCGTTAGATAGGACCTCCACTCTTCATGCGGATTCCCACTGATTACTATGTCGTAGTATCTATTGATGGTCTCCACCGTGAACTTGACTCCTTCACCGTGGACATAGATGAAAGGGTTTCTCGATGTAGGCTTGTGGGCATAGAATTCTCGCACCTGGTTGTTGTTTATTTCCTCTGGATGCCGTGCGAAAATATCCCAACCTAAGTTGTGAAGCCTCTTAAATATGGTGGGTTCAAGGCCAAAATCCCCATCGGGCCTGGTGTTTTGGAACCCTATTTCTTCCCAGAGTGACCGCTCGGTGAAGTGCTGCTTGTAAGTTGACGCGATAGCAGGGTTTAAGAACCTTTGGAAGGTAGGCTTGGAGGTGGAGGCGGGTTGTTTTGATGTGGCCATAACTTTGAAAACGATTGTGTTTTCTGAAAGAAAGAAAAAGAAATTGCAAGAAAGTAAAGCAAACGAAATCTTGAAAGCAAAGATTGAAAAGAAGAATTGAGAGTAAAAGAGAGAACAAAGTGAAGAATAGTTGGCTTTATATACCCGCTTCTCTTCGTTGCCTTGGCGGGCACGCTGCCAACGAGCGACAATGATTGCAGCACGATTTCCGCACATCTAGCCGTTACATAGATATTCGCTCCGCTAGCTGTTGCAAATATAGCCGTTGCGGCTAGCCATTATAAAGTCGCTAGCTGTTATGCTCATCTGCCTTGGCCGCTGGATTGGACTTCTCCTTTATTCTTTCATCCTTCTTGGTCTTGCCTTCATTCCTAACCTAAAGTAAATTAAATGCAAAAAATTAAATAAATAAAAATTAAATCCAATCCTAATACATAAAAATAAATTAAAGATAAAAATAAAAATTAGGTTATGTTGGGTATTTACTGTCATCTTTTCCGCCATGGTGGGACATACACCAAAGAGAACAAAGAGGCATAAATTAATTTTTTTCTCTTTTTAATAAAAATAAAATAAACATAAATTTAATGTGCAAAAACTAAAGTAGAAGTGCAGAAATTCAAACGCAGTTGTTTTTGCCAATCCCCGTGAAATGCGCCAAAAACTTGTAGGGCGTGTAGGCGTTCTCTTTTTATGAGCGTGTAAACTGCATTGTAAAGCCTAAGTGTGTTTTACGCTGCCACTATCTGCTACCTCGGCGGGTAACGGCGGACAACAGCTACGACCATGTCACACAGCTGCAGCGGGTCTCTGCGCTCGCAACATTCTTTGTCTCGGCAGGTGGAATGGAAATACGTCTTGGCAAAAAGTCTGGCAAATACTCCAAGTTCGGCAGAGCAATTCTTAAGTGATCCTTCTGATGTCTAGGTAAGGATTCTGTCCCTACGTGATGTAGGCAATACCTATCAATCTCAACGTAAACCTAACATAGGCAGTCGATGTCTGGTTGCTCCTTTTAGTCGCGGAAATTCAAACTTATGTCTAATTTGAATTAGTCAACACCTCGACATGATGAGACCATGCTTAATCCTTTCATGAGTCTTACACTCTCGTTCCCGACAAATGGATTTCCTCGACTGGAGTTTTGGAACTAATTGAAGACTTGAAGAACATGAATTATGCAAACTTGAGAATATTTTACAGAAAACACACTTAAACTGTTACAACCATTTCTCACAACTACTTTACATACAAAAACCTAAACCCTAGGAGAGCTGCGCCGCGACCTCCAACACCTCGAATCTACATATCTACCTCTCCGCTAAGCATCCATCTATCCGTGCATCTAAGCATAAGCACACCCCTATACCCTCGCATACATTGGGTATATATAGGGCTCATGGCCTAATTTTGAGTCCTCTTTGAAGTAGAAGTCCTAAAAGTAAGGATAAGTACTCCTACTTATCAGACTTGAATGTGGACTCTTCGGACGTTGCCTTCTCCTGCAAGTAAGGATAAGTACTCCTACTTATCAGACTTGGATCAGTTCTACAGGCCGCTACAGGCTTCAGAAAGTTGCAAGACTAGGTACATTGGACTTAGGGAATTGTCCTCTTTCAATCGCAACCCATCTTGGCTAAGTCGGTTTAACTCCCGCCTTGGCGCCACTCCGCGACAGTGCTGCTACGGCGCCATCCTTGGCGGCACTTGGAACTGCTTCAGTATAACTCCTTTTTCCTCCCAAGTTTCCTGTCCTCTCCGGTCCTCTCCACATCTACCATCTACAACACCTGAAAATAAAAACTAAACTAAAATAGTATATTTTCTTAACCAAACATGAAATATTCGATAAAAGCATGGTGAAAGAGCAAATACTATTATTATGCATGCAATGCACATAAATATGCCTAAATGAGCTTAAGAACAACAATAATAAGTGCAGGAATGTGTACAAAATATAGAACTCGTGGACACTCTACAATATGCATGATGTATGCTTTGTGCTATGCTGAGAGGAGATTGGGATATCCATTGCCTTATTATCTAGTTAAATGTTTTAAGTTGAAATCAAAGTCTTGGATCCTTGCTTGGAGTTGTCTTGAGCAATTTTGTTTTGTAAGTTGTTATCATGCATTAAAAATAATAGCACAATAACCCTAGGAGAGAGTAGCGATCTGGTATGATTGATGTTGCCTTTGGGGCAAGGAATATAGGAGTGTGTAAAGTCTCCTGGGGGCTAGACACCTTGATGTGCCTCGATATATGTACAACCTGTGTTGGTTGGGTAAGTGTTGGATTGTATGGTGCTAGGTATGTAGGCAATGTTTAGAGCTTCTGAAGTTGTTAATGTTGCGGTGCATGTGACTGCACTAGCTGGAGGATGTTTGTGAGCTGCAAATAACGCTTATGTAACTTCAGTAGAAGTTGTACTCGAGGATTTTCATCGGAGGTATACCTGGAGTGGATGACTTGTATGAACAAGATTGTGGAATAAGTGGAGTGTAGTGATGCCCATAGCGTAAAAATGAGTTGTATCTATGTTATATAGAGATGTGTTTAGTTGGTGGACGATTGTGGTTGTGGGCATAGAACCTAATGTTATGTGTTGAGATTTCTTTTGAACTATTTAAAAGGACAAGTATCTAGGGGTTAGATACTTGGGTGATGAGAAATGCAATTTTATGGTTCGGGTTCGAAATTGTAAGATGTAGTTGAGTAAGGTGCAGATTGTTTAGTTAAGTATGTGAGCTTTTGGATTGTAATTGGATATGAGACATCGATGTGTTGCCACTTTTATAGGTTGGTGCATGATGGTTAAATCATATCTCTTGATTTACTGGCTACATTGTTTTCGACGTGTTGGTAACACGAGCGAGGTATTTTAGCAGAACCTGGGTTTAATAGCTTGTGTGCGAGAGGTTCTAGTGATAGGGAGTGAGTTGTGAACTCCAGTGTAGTGGAAACCAGTGTATGAGTGGTCATGCTTTAAGGGTATCGCCTGGGCTGAGGCGGGGTTGTAGTAATGTTGGACAAAGATAGTGGGGTCAGTGTGCCAAGGCTGGAGTAACATTTGATACCAATTAAGTAGGTGGATCGTATGACCATGTTAGGTGAGCTTGTCCACGTTTGATCGGTGGGCTATAGCTTTTCACGTCTGTTGTTGTAAGTTGCTTTGGAAGTTATGACTCAAATGTTCATTTCGGAGGTGTTAGATGTGGGGGTAAGAGTGGTTAGTTTCTTTAGGGAAACTGTTGGTACAAGAAAACTGTATAGGAGATGTCCATTATCTGTTCAGGGTCATGTGGTTTCGGTTGACTTGATGGAATTTCCTTTTTATGGTTTTGATGTGATTCTTGGAATGGACTGGTTGGATGAGCACTGAGCTGTAGTAAATTTTGATGTTAAGCGAGTTACCCTAAAGGTTGCAGATGATTACGAGGTGGTAATCGTAGGCGAGAACGTGAAGTTCTTGTCTAACGCAATTTCGGCTCTTGAAGCGAGTCGGATGTTGGAGTTAGGATGTGAAGCTTTCTTAGCGTATGTAATGAATCCTGGTACGAAGGAAGTATGTGTGCAAGACTGTAACCCCCTTAGCCCGGCCTAGACGGTTGACCCAAACTACAAAGATTACACGGGGAAAACCAAAGTCAACCCGAAAGTCAACCTTGATTAACGACCCTTTTTTTCTTTTTAAAACTTGTCTAGATGCATATTAACCCTAAGCGTAGTCTCGAGGAAAACATACATGAAAAGCACGGCGATCGGAAAGCAATAAGGGACTCAATTGCACAACTCACAACATTTAGGGACCAAAAAAGTAAATTCTGTAATTTAAGAGGATTTAATTGATTATTAAGTTACCATTATGAAATTAGTCATATTACCTGCTTCTCTGTCAAATTTCACCTCAAACGGACATCTCAAACTCAAGCAATTGCATATACAAAATTCAGGACTAAAACGTAAAGCTCGCAAACCTTAAACCATTCAAATCAGTGCCCAACGGTCGAGTGTTTCGGAACAGGGGTTGACCGTTCCGAAACGAAAAGCAGTAGGGGAGGGATTGTAATCCATACCTTCAGGTTCTGTACTGGCCAAATTACCTTCAATATTGTCAGTTAGTTTACTAAACATTTTTTTAACTAAGTCATTTGTTGTTTAGTAAAACCACCTGAAGCAGTCATTTGACCATCATCAGAAGAGGCAAATTTGTTTTTATTATTGTCAGGCTTCCAGTCAGAGGGCTTCCCATGTAATTTCCAGCAATTTTCGTTTAAATGGCCTTCTTTTTTACAGTAGTTACATGTAGCTCGTCCCTTCTTTATTCTAAGGGTGGAAGTAGACTGTGTGACTATGGCAGAGCTGTCAAAAACAGGGGCTTCTGGAATCATGTAGAGGCGGCGGCTTTCCTCTCTTCGAATCTCATAAAAGACCTCTCTCAGTGAAGGAAGGGGATTAAGGCCAAGGATCCTGGATTTGACTGGATCAAAATCCCTATTTAAGCCATTGAGGAACTAGAAAATTCTTCTCTGTTCGTTAATCATTCGAAATAGTGCAGCATCAGTTGGGGTCTCCCATTCATGGGCTTCATACATGTCAATTTGCTGCCACAAATTGGTGAGAGTTGTGTAGTATTGAGTAGCAGTCATCCCATCCTGTTTCAGTGCAGCAGCAGTGCTTTCAATTCCAAACAACTCTGAGTTGTTGTTTGTGCTTGAGTAAGTATCCCGAGCAGCACCCCAAATCTCCTTGCCAGTCTCATAGAGAAGAAATTGAGAACCAACTTCAGGGACCATGGTATTGTTGAGCCTAGACATGAACCGACCATTCTCTTGGATCCACTTTTCCAGACCTTCATCAGTTGCAGCAGGTTTTGAAGTTTTCCCAGTGACATATTCTAGAGTTTCTCTCCCGATAAGGAAGAGTTTAACGGACTGGGACCATTGAACATAATTTGTGCCTGTGAACCTATGACACAAAGAAGTCGAACCAGAAGGTTCCAACAAATCTGCCATCGAGGAAGCAGATGTAGAGGATAAAGAGCGCAGGTCACTTGAACCAGAATTTACCATCAGAGAAAGAAGAAGAAAAAATCGATTAGATTGAATTTAGGTTGATAGCATGAATATAAACAGAAAACTCTTTTGTTTATTAGATGATCGAAATCTATGATTCAATACAAAGATACTTACAGCCTTATATAGGCTAGGACTTTAAGTTAGATAAGGAGTCTTACTAGGTTTAGTCTCCCTACTCTATCTAAAAGACTTAGAGTACTACTACTACAGCAATTAAACTAATAAATTAACTCCTATACAAATTAGGATTACTATGCGTATTCTTAGAGTTGGCACCTAGTGAGGCTTGAGTCAGCGAAAAATGCTACTCTAACGATTTTTAGGGTTTTCCCAAGGTGCAGTGGGCTGCTAGTACTGGCCTTAAAAACTGTATGATATTTTCATCATAAAAATTAGGGAAGGGCATAAAAACTTGAGCCTCTTAAAATAAATTATTCTCATAGGTACCTTGTCATTGACTGCAGCTGAGATCTTCATCGGGCATTGCATTTCTGCAGTGTTGAAGAGGATATGGTTGATGGCTTCCCTTTTGAAATACCCGAAGAATATCATAGTATGCCTCTTTTGAAGGGGAGAGCAGCCGTGGATATGAAGGTCAAAGTCAAGGACAATCCAATCCATATAGTTC
This sequence comes from Hibiscus trionum, assembly GCA_030270665.1. Classification (NCBI taxonomy): domain Eukaryota; kingdom Viridiplantae; phylum Streptophyta; class Magnoliopsida; order Malvales; family Malvaceae; genus Hibiscus; species Hibiscus trionum. The sequence continues at coordinate 24,502,562 of BSYR01000021.1, read as the reverse complement.
TTGACGGATATAACGCCCCGGTAACTGCTGGAAACTTTGTTGATTTGGTGCAACGACGCTTCTATGATGGCATGGAAATTCAGAGAGGTAACATTTGATTCTACTGTATTTGTTCCTAGTTTCTATTTGCCTTGTGAATGGAAGTTTCCAAAGGTCATTGTGTTATGATGTTTTATCGGTCACAACATTAACAAAGTAGAACGAAATGAGGCTCATTTGTACTATATTTGAGATAGATATATGTGCATATCATCAGCAACAAAGGTACTCAAAATTTTAAACCTACTTGAATTTGCTGCAGCGGACGGATTTGTTGTTCAAACTGGTGATCCCGAAGGTCCTGCAGAGGGCTTTATTGATCCTAGTACTGAGAAAACTCGAACAATACCGTTAGAAATCATGGTTGATGGGGACAAGGCACCTTTCTATGGAGCAACACTGGAGGTCAGTTTTCTCATTCTCACGTATTAATGTTCCAAGCTGGACAAAATAAAAGTTATATCAAATCCATGCATTAATTAATCAAAACTTTAAAAGAGAGATCTGAATTTGTGTTTCTGACAGGAGCTTGGTCTATACAAGGCTCAAACAAAGCTTCCCTTCAATGCTTTTGGAACCATGGCAATGGCTCGAGATGTGAGAATTCACCAAACTAAGGTTCTTCCTCACCTGTTGGTATTATGTTTCTTCCCTCGAACTATCCCTTTATTTTTCCAACAGGAGTTTGAGGATAATTCTGCTTCAAGCCAGGTATTTTGGCTATTGAAAGAAAGTGAACTAACACCGAGCAATGCTAATATATTGGACGGTCGATACGCAGTGTTCGGCTACGTGACGGAAAATCATGATTTTTTGGCAGACCTAAAGGTTGGTGATGTTATAGAGTCAATTCAAGTGGTTCCAGGCCTGGAAAACTTGGTCAATCCAAGTTATAAGATAGCTGGTTAAAACCCTTTTTGTAGTTTGAATTTAGAATAAGTCAGCTTACTTTCATGTGCTTCATTTCATTCAATTTGACTGAATTTGCAGTGTTTTCAAACTGAGAATGTATTGTTTTGTTGAATTATTACATTAGTTCCTCTAAAGTGAGACTCTTTCATTTTATTAATAAAATGTAATGATTTAGTTGCATGGGTTTGAGCTTTTCTGAATCAAAAGTTGTTTATATGGTAAAATGATTTCGGATTTAGTCTAGTTGATTCGTGTTTTGTGTGGAGTACATTCACTTAGCCTAGATTAAAACCCTAAACCCTAAAATCCAAATACTACCATTAACCATATTTTTTTTTCTCAAATCCAAACTATTATCACCCCTAACATCATCTAAAATGAAGAGAAACTAAAGGAGGATTAAAAAGAAGTAAAACCGACAAATAAAGGTTTTACAAAATGTATGTTTAAAATAGCACATACTGTGGAGCATTTCTTGGTCAGCGAACTCCACAAAATTTGGATTTTCAGGTCTTACATTCTTTGCATCTTTCCAATTCAATTAAATATGAATAAATTGGAACCCTGCCCTGAAAACATCTTTAGGGTCTTAACTATTATCAAGGGCCACGATATCTGCGAAAACATAAACAACCCTTAGGCTGATCATGTGGGATCATTCCTCCACCCTTCGATGTATCAATGGCCTCCAACATCGACACCACTTCGTCCATCTCCGGTCGTTTGTCGGGGTTGGCATCCCAACATCGCTTCATCACATTTGCAAGTGAACTCGGACAGCATCGAGGTATCTCCGGCCTTAGATTCTGTAGTTTAAAAAGATCACGTACAATTGGTACAGAATCATCTTAGTTTTAAAGGTTCCAAAACCAAGAACATCATCTGCTATAGATTCATTTACCTGGCGGACGACAGCAGATGTCACTTCCGAGAAGCTGAGATCAGGATACGGCATGTCACAGCAGTATATCTCCCACAAGCAGATACCGAAACTGTACACATCACACTTTCTATTGTAGGGATTGCCATTAAGGACCTGTACCACTTCAATTCATCAATGTTAGATGATAGATCTGAACTCAAATGATTTCGATGCCTAAGAAAAAGTCAGCATATAATCTCATTTAACCAAAGCTGAATTATCAATGACCAGCCACATGAAAAGAAAGTTTTGAGCACACGAAAGTAGCAACAATCTACCTCGATCTGATCTCTTTTAGCAATAATCTCATTCTAACTGGCATTTTGCAGTATAACATTGTAGGAAACGCCATGAATATCTAATAAGTCATGGATCTGATATCTTTTCTAGGGTTGCTATAACATCATAATCACAGACCAAAATTGCTTTTTAATACTTACGCGGACCATAATTGAAAACTGGCCATTCACAAGCAAGAGAGACAGAGCGAGAGCAACTGCAACTGCAAGATCAAAAACTATACAAGCGGTATAGTGTATACCTCTGGTGCCATGTAACCAAGTGTTCCAGTCTCTCCGGTCATGTCATTAGGATTTGAAGCCTCAAGACGAGCAACACCGAAATCAGCTATTTTCACAGTTCGTGTCTTATCCAGAAGCATGTTTTCGGTTTTAACATCTCTATGGACAATCTTTTGGGAATGAAGATAACTCAACCTATAAGGTTCAAAAAGTAACAGTGTCAACAAAAATGATTGGGGAACTTTATTTAAATTACAATTTATACTTCAAATAGTCTTTGTATATTGTAATTTGTAAATCTAAGAGAATAGAATAAAGTACAGATAAGACAGAGGAATTTGACCCTCGTGCGAGATCTAGCGCCAATTGAACGACTACTTTAAATGCCAGCTTCCTTCTCCGATTTTTTATGAGGTAAGATTTCAGTGCACCTCCGGGGCAATATTCAACAACAACACAACAAACATTACTTGGCATGCCAATGTAACCATTTTCCGTTTGTATGTTCAAGTCTGATGAGCCCATTGTCGCCCCTACAAACTGCATGAGAAATTTAGAACACAGATTAAAGACAAATGTAAGTATTCGACCAATATAACAGAGACTCCCCTTTAAACAATCCTGGCTTACGGCCAGCATCAGATCTTACATATTTAATATGCCTTACGGCCAGCATCAGATCTTACATATTTAATATGCCTAACACTTTTATCAACATCCTAATTACCAAGTTGAAATACATAACTGAAAGAGTAACTGAAAATCATTTGATGGAAATGAAATACACCTTAACATGTTTTGAGACCGAGGTCAAGAACAGTGAGGAAAGGATGATTATCCGATCTTTTTCCTTCCAACATAAAAGAGTGGAGAAACCCGAAGAGGAAACGATACAAGATAAGAAACATTACCTTCGTTACATTAGGATGATCAAGCTTATGCCACACAGCAACTTCCTGTGTAAAAGCTGCTCGAAGTGAAGCTATTTCAGCTGCTGATCTGTGACCCTCTTCTCCCCAGTCAAGAAGTTTAACTAAGTATGATGAAACAAATAATGAAAAAAAATGTAAACATTTATGAACAAACAAGCTCCAACATCTCTCTCTGTGTTTCAGACATGATTTAACAGAAAAGAAACAGAAATCATGAAACACCAACTAAACCTTCCTATGATGATGATCCATCAAAGAGTTATCAACTAAAGAGTAAAGACCCAAATCTAGTCATAATAGATTAATGGAGTAGTTAAGTTCATTTGAAAATACTTCAGGTGGTATTTTCTACTCTATGAGATAAGGTCCATTTGGCAGCTATATAGCTAGCCAAAACATGAAAGTTCACAATGTCAATGAGGCTCCTTTAAGTTTCTAGCTTTTTATCTCCAAAAAGTTATGATAAAAGATGTGTGCATATGAACAATAAATTAGGACACATGAAAGTTCCGAAAAAGGAATAACATCAATTAAATCGTTGCATCAGTTCATCTAACTACCACCTCAAAAAGTTCTCGTGAATCACATATTTCCAGAAGTTAGATCTGCCAGTTTTGATCACAAACTGCTCTGTGAGAAAATAAAACAGATTCACATTTATAGGAAGATGTTGGCTAGTTGCTACATTAGAAAATCATTTCCGTCCAGGAAAACTCTGAATTTGGTCAGCTATGATGGAAGAACACTAGTCAAATCAACACAACTGCCCCCTACGGTGAACAATTAACAGTTTCAGATTGTTCAACCTCTCAACCAAAAACGATTAAAGTAATGGCTTTACCTTGAATGTCTAATGCAAATCCCTGTGTTTCAACACTATTCCATGCAAAAAAAGGGTTCATTTCAAGGTGGAGTTTCAAAGAAACCAGAGGAGAAACAAAGAGATCTCTATGGTTTCATAATCAGGCCAACCAAGTGAACATAAATTTCTCAAAAGGAAAATAAGTTATTTTGAGAAATGTTTAGTGTTATAACACTAAAACATATCTTAAACGTAAAAAACGAGAGAGGGAAAAAGTTAGAATACCGGCAACATCTTGGCCATCATAAACACCACGGTGAACAGTACCAAAAGTGCCACGAGCTATAACACTTTTGATGATAAGCTTAGAAGAATCAATCTCCCACTCTTGTCTTCTCACATTGCTGCTTGACCTCAGTTGTTCTCCACCACCTCCGCCGCCGTCTTCCCCTTCCTCTTTCCTGTTCTTGTTCTTCTCCATTGTCCATGCTCTACTAAGATGCCTTTGAAGTTGCTCATCTAAGCTCTTCAGATCTATCTGATCTGCTCTTACATACCCTCCTCCCCCACGCTCACTTTTCTCCTCCATCTTCTCAAACCCAAACAAAAACCACAACTTTATTCCCCAAAAAGAAATCAATACCCACTTTGCAAACCTTCTGTTCTGTTCTTAAGTTTTCTTCACTTTCTTTTCTTATTTGGGCTATTTCCAATTCTGGGTCTCTATCCAAAATCTCAACTAAAAACTGGAACTCAATCATTATCTCGTAATATATATATATATATATATATATATATATATATATATATATATATATATATATATGAGAAATTATTTCATGGTCCCGGACCACCACGTCATCCATGGTCCCCGTCCACTAAAAATCAGTCATGTAATTTTTTTTTTTCCATGTCACTGTGTAACCACCCACTCCCTATTTATATGGCTTAAAAAGATGAAGATTCATCTTTGAAAAAATGACATGGAAATTACATGGCTGATTTTTAGTGGAAGGGACCATGGATGACGTGGTAGTCCGGGACCATGCAATAATTTTTCATATATATATAGTTCGTTTTTGTCGGTTGATACAGAAGTTTTTTAATTCACACGTTAATTTTTGGGATAAAAATTATTTGTCCTTTTTCGGTTCCTTGTTTATGCACAATATGAAAAAACGCTATAAAATTAAAATTATAACATTTAACCCTAAATTTTAAATCTTAAGTCTTCCCCCTATAACCTAAAAAATACATCATACCTTGAATTCTCTACCTTAACCTAAAATTTTAAACCCTAAAACTTAAACATAATTTTGAGCATGAACATAAATAGAGCACTAAAAAACGGCAAAAGATTTCTATCTTAATTTTTCTTATAAATTATAGAAGTTCCATAAGGTTGTATTTTGAAGCACTAAAAGTTTTTTATACATTTTTTTAAAAGAAATTAAAATTTAAAATTTTAACTTTAAATTTTCACTTTTAAACTTTACCATTTAATTCTTAAATTTTAAATTAGATCACTAACTCTTAAATTTAACCAACACTAAAATTTACAGACTTTGAATCAATTTTTTTTCTTAAATAAGAAAGAAAAAGAATAAAAAGTATTTTTTAATTGTTTGTTTCGAAAGCTCAGAGCAGCCATGTGGGCACATGGATTTTTGCTTGAAAACGACACGTGTTGTCGTCATTAGGGGTGAGTAACTAAGTATTTGTTTGATTCTAGTTGTTTGAGTCTAGTCGAGTAAAAGAATTTCGTGTTAATCGAATTGATAAGTCTAATTTTATAACTTAAATTTTATTGAATTTTTTCCGAGTCAAGTAAGTTGTTTGAGTTCATGTTTAAATCTAATTGTAAATATTTATAATATTATGATACTAATTTATTCTAATTTAAACAGTTTTCTATAACTATATACAATATATTGTACACACATATATTTCTTGATATTTTTATATTACATATATCAGGTAAAATTGTAATACACATATATGAGAAATAGTTGGGGGACTCAACTTGAACTTGAAACGATCCACTAATTACTAAAAATTTTGAGTTATTCGAGTCTCATTTGACGACTCAAATTTTATTCAAATGTTTTTTAGTCAAATCAAAATTTTAAAACTAAAATAAGTTAAAAATCCGTTTTTAGTCGAGTCGAGCTTTCCTTATCCTTAATCGTAGGCATTTTTTGGTGTTACGCTGTTAATGCCTTAGCTTATTTACAGAAATGGCAAATAAAGAAAATTTTGGAAATAAGTTAATAGAATAGTAAGGAAATACAACATTTTTATAGTAGGAGATTTTAAACCATTTATTATGAAAAAATAACATATTTTAATTTCTATAACAAAAAGTACATTATAATCTTGTATGTTTGAAAAGTAAAATGTTTTGGTTTAAAAAATAGTTTAAATATTTTGGTTTAAACATTTTATAAAAATGTGTGTTTTAAATATTTTAATTTAAATATTTTATAAAAATTTGTTAATTTTGAAATTAAACAAATTGGCCCTCTTAAAAAAAGAGAGAATGTACATTTTAAAAGTGACAAATGAGAACAATTTATTATAGTGTTATCTTTTTTAGGCCTGTAAACGAATCGAACGAACACGAACGAGTGTATGCTTATTTCGTTTATTTAATTTTAACTGAACAGATGAACAAACACGAACAAACAAACGAACATAATTTCTTGTTCGTGTTTGTTCGTTAAAATAATAAACGAACGCAAACAAACATTAAGTATTGTTTAATTTTTTTCTTAAGAAGTCTGAAGTCCCATAAGTGAGTATTGTTTATTTTTTTTCCTTTTTCTTTCACATTTTTAATATATGTTTTTAAATTTTTAAATATATACTTTTGTTATGAAAAATAATGAATATAAATGGATATATGTGAACAAATTTAAATAAACATAAACGAATGAATTATCGAACGTTCACGAACAAGCCCTTTGTTCGTGTTCGTTCATTTAACTAAACAAACAAAAAAATTTGTTCATGTTCGTTAAATAAACGAACTTTCCGCCGAACGGATCGCTGAACATTCGGTCCGTTTACAGTCCTAATATTTTTCATCAATACAAGAGACATGACTAATTATGATTTGATATTTTTTAAATAAAATAAACCAAAAATTTAATATAAATTTACAATTTTTTTCATCATCTTAAATTTTTTTAATAAAATTTTATTTTGTGACTTTTTATATATTTTCCAATCACTAAATCTAAAAATTTTATAAAAAAATCAATGTACATTTTTTTCAGTTAAATATTTCAATTTTTATGTTTTGACTTGTAACTAAAGATAATAAAGTTTAGAGTTAGAATATTAATTAATTTTGCGTTTTGATTTTATGTGTTTAAAAAAAATATTCAAAATTCAAAAAAAATTAAGATATTAATTTGTTCAAGTTTAAAATTGAGAGAGACCTAAAAGTGTGTAAAAAAATATTTAAGCTAACTAACAATAATATTACTATTTTGGATCAAAATGTTAATTTTTTAAACGTACGTGAACTAAAATGAACTTTTAGGTATAATATATGGAGTAAAATGTTTTTTATAATAGAGAGACTAAAATGATTATTTAGATATAATACAAAAACAACTACTACACTTTAATTATAATTATATACACCATCAATAAATTAGATGGTGACACATCATCATAAATATTTGGGTAAACTACTAAAATGACTACTTAACTATAGAATTGATGTTGATATGACCACTATATTTTTAATTTTTGCAATTATACCACTTAACTATTTAAGTAATTTCAATCAAGCAATCCACTGTTAAAAGATAACAAAGAGGCTGACGTGGTTGTTAAACAAAACTGGTATGATTACTCATTTAAACTTCATTATTTACACATTTTAGGTAACACCCTTGACCCGGATGCCATATTTAGGCCTCAAGCCCAAACCATTACCATAAACTTTCAACCTAGTTTAGCCCAAATTACATCCATTTCGTAAAATTCATTTAAGTTCAAATGTTTCAATGTAGATAAACAATTTATAAACGTTACATGGGAGCTCCATTTAAAAATACATAATTAAAACGTTTGACACATGATTTTAAATCCAAAATAAGAGTTACAATAAAACATAGGGTTATACGAATACATGACCCAAATAATCTAAGTATTGTACTCTGACAACAAGTCAATGCTAAAGTCCTACTCCGATGGTGCTCCAACGATGCACGTCAACCTACTAACCTGCGAAGGGAACAACAATTCTGAAGGCTCAGCTAACAAAGCTCAGTGGATACACTTCCACTCAACCATGCTTCATGCAAATCACAAATATGAGCATGCAGCTAAAGATGATAACATGGCAATAACATTATATAAATATGGTGCTACCTCTAGCCGCCTAAAATATAGCAACAACAGTGGATACACTTCCACACAACCGACCCTTAAAGAAAAAGATCCCGCCATCTCGCACTTTAAAATCGGAGGTCTCACCTCTCTGAACTACCTCTATCCTTGCCACCAATTCCTTGTCTAACACGTGTGTTCTCTTAATCTCTTGCACTAAGGTAGGCTCCACACGAAGCTCGGCTAACAGCCCACCATCCTCGGTCATCCTCAAACGGGCAAAAATCACCCTCAAGTCTGACATAGACTTTTAGCTCAAAGCATCAGCCACCACGTTAGCTTTACCGGGATGATACTCTATGATGCCTAAGTTCAACTCCTTTTGAGTGAGGAGGTACTTCAAACTGTCATGATAAATGTAGATATAACACTTATCTCCATATAGATATTGCCTCCAAATCTTCAACGTGAAGATAACTGCGGCAAGTTCCAAATCATGTGAAGGGTAATTCCGTTCATGAGGCTTAAGTTGTATCGAGGCATAAGAAACCACCTTACCCTCTTACATAAGAACACAACCAAGCCTATTCAACGAAGCATCACTAAACACAACATAGTCATTTCCCAGTTCGAGTTGCATCAAGACCGGAGCCTCCGTAAGATAAGCCTTCAACTACTTGAAGCTTTGTTGTCTTCTCTCGTTCCACTCAAATGGAACTCCTTTCTGTAACAACTTGGTCATAGGTGCCGCTATGATAGAAAAACCATTGACAAAATGGTGGTAATATCCAGTAAGTCCAAGGAAACTATAGACCTCTACGATATTCCTAGGCAGCTTCCACTCTACCACTGCTTGGATCATTCGCGGATCAACTCAAATCTCATCCGCAGCAATAATGTGGCCCAAAAACGCCACCTCGGAGAGCCAAATTCACACTTACTGGACTTGGCAAAAAGTTGTTTTTCCCTCAAGGTCTGAAGGACAACACGAAGATGATAGTCGTGCTCCTCCTCCGAGCTCAAATAAACTAAGATATCATCAATGAAGACCACCACAAACTAATAAAGATAGGTCTGGAAAATCCGGTTCATCGGGTCCAAAAAAGCTGTAGGTGCATTGGTAAGCCCAAAAGGCATTACCAAGAACTCATAATGTCTATACCGCGTCCTAAAAGTGGTTTTCTGAACATCCTCTTCTACTACCTTCAAATGGTAGTAATCCGACCTCAAGTCAATCTTTGAGAACACACGAGCACCTTTCAACTGGTCAAACATGTCATCAATCCTTGGTAAGGGATAACGGTTCTTCATCGTTACCTTGTTGAGCTGATGATAGTCAATGCACATTCTCATTGACCCATCCTTCTTCTTGACAAACAAGACCGGTGCACCCCAAGGTGAGATGCTTGATCTTATAAAATCTTTTTCCAACAACTCTTGAAATGGAAACACCATCAGATCGACTGGAAAGATCGAACCTTGAACCTCAATCGGATACCTTCAATACATCTTATCTACTAAAACATCATACCTCAAAGGACTAGTCACACATACTCCTATCTCAAGATCCTCGACAGGAATACCCCACTGATGTGATATTCCACTATGGATGTAGGAACGGGTAGATCCTGAATCCAAAAGAGCAACTATAGGGACTAAAAACAAGGTAAACGTACCTGAGATAACATCGATAGCCTCACAGTCCTCCTAAGCCTAAACTAAATATTTCCTCATTGGTGCCCTTGTGATCGTACCCCCACTCTAATGTTCGGACATGTGGCTAGCATCCACTAAGCATCGGGATCATACACTCTTTGGGGTGAGGCCCTCGATCACTAAGCATCAGGATCATACACCCATGCTCGGAATCTCTCATCAAGCATCTTCAAATGAAGCTCGCGTCCACTAAGCATCGAAATCATACATTGGTGAATCATTAATCATGGTGTTGCAACACACTCTTTCTCTTACTAGGAATATGGATCCCAACAATCAAGTGCCCACAACATCTCATAACCATACCATCATATGGTTTCCACCAACATATAAGTCACACAAGACTTTTACCAAGTTCTTACATTTTATGCTCGGGTATAAGGAGATTTCTTAGTTTCTCAGTTTTACAAATCATTTTAGGCCATTAGGGGTCCATTGGATCGAACAACAGGATTTTCCAGCCATTTGGCGAAAGTCAATATTTTTTGTCATATTGCTAATGGGTATCGATACGGGTCCTCGCGTACCAATATGGGTACCCTTTGGGTACCGGTATAGCGTAACAATACAAAATTGGCTCACTGGAATTTCCCAGAGCCTTAGTATACCGATACGGGTCAATTCATATCGATACTTGATTGCAAGGCGTACCGGTAAAGGTTGAACACCGTACCAGTACCCCTCTCTATGTTTATCCAATGAAACGATGTTCTTCAACCCATAACACTAGGGTATCGGTACCGCCTCCCCGCGTACCGATACCGAAGCCTAGAAATGGCTTCCTAGGCTCTAGAAATCACTTCCCAAGCCCTCAAAACACAACCTTTAACCCTTAAACTCAATCATACATCTTATTGAAGTGTTTAGGGTGGTTTGCTACCAGTTTTACAAGTTTTTAACATTTAATCCAAGTTTCACCATTAAAGAGGCTCTCAAGCATTTAACAACCAAAACAACTATACATATCAAATCAAGCAAGCAAGGCATCATCCTTAGGATGTGCATGAACCAAAGGAGTTAGTAGTGTACTAACCTTGATCCTGAAACTTTGAATGAAGCTCTTGACCCAAGCTTCAAGCTTTCTTCTTTTCTTGCTCCTTGAAAGGGTTTTTAACTTCTTTCACTACAAGAAAATGATGTAGAATGAGTTACAACGTTGCTGGAAACTTAGGATATGCAAAAGGAAGAATCCTACATTAAGAAATGGTGTTAAATCTATCATTCTAGTTCATCCTTTTCAACCCCCACCAAACACCTATTTTCCAACCTCCACCAAAATCATCAATCCTTACCTTGACTTGTAGATCATTGGATGCTGAGCAACCCATTCTAAACCCTTGATTCTGAAAATTGCTTCAAACTAACAAAGATTTGGCCTTTACCTTAAGGGTGAATGGTGATGGGGGAGAAAGAGGAGTTGGGAAAAAGTAATGGGAGACAAGGTGAGATCACCTTCTTTGATTTCTGTAGAGGAGTTAAGATATCACCCTCTTTCTTGTTTAATTTTAGGGTAAAATACCACATTGCCCTTCCTTCATCATCCTAACCCACTACCATCCTCAAGGATTCAAGCCCAACACTAAGGAGAGCCCCACAAGGCTCTCATGGAAAAGAAAAAGCCCAAACTCTCGGCCAAACCTCGAGGTCCATAGTTCAGGTTAAACCGACTGACAAAAATCCAAAATTTGGGTCGTTACATGTTAGCATCAAATTTGAAAGGCAAAATTTTAAACCTAACTTTGGTTCCAATAGGATTCAAACCTGTGGTAACATGGGTGGAGTTGGGCAAACAAAACCACTAAGCCAAGTGTTGTTATTTATTTATGTTTTACAATTTTTTATTTAATGTTAATGTTTGGATGATAAGCAAAGAGAAAAAATTATGCTCGTTAGTTGGATTGAACCCAAAAATTATTGGAGAGATTTAGAGGCATTACCACCGAAACATATGAATTGTTTAAAATAATTTGACAATATATTCAAAATTGTTCGGCTCAAAATCAAAATACTTCAACCGAATCACCAATCAAAGGTGTAAAGACTCTTTTGAATTTAGGAACCAAAAATTGAAAGAAAAGAATGTACAATATGCCACGTTCAATTTTAGAGTGGTTTAACCTTCTCAACCAAGGTCTACATCCACTACCTTAGCATCCACACTAATGATTTTCCAATTACTAATGAATTCTTTCTTTTTACACGACAAAGAGTTAACCTTTACATCCCTATCTTTTCAAATGTGAAGATAGAACCCCACTAGATTTTCTAAGTCTCAACTAGAATATATCTCTTCATTACAAGGTCTTGACAATGTAAACTTAATACCTCTTTAGGTGGGTGTTTACACAATTTGGCTCACTAGGATTAGACTAAAGAATTTACAAGAGATTAAAAAATAAATAATGAAAAACTCAAATCTCTTGATCTTTAAGTTTGGATGTCCATCCTCATGTTCTTCAAGTGTCCAAAGCTTGTATTTATAGTTTAGAATGAGCTATTAGTCGTTTATGGCAGTTGGAGATGAATTGGAGCCGTTGGGGACTTTATTTTCAACATTAAATGCATTTCTGGTGCAGTTGGTATCGGTACCTGCTAAAACAATAAAGAGTCATTGCACATAAATGAAAAGCGTACCGGTACATGATACATCTGTATCGGTACGAAGGCTTTTGTATCGGTGCGCGAAGTGCTCTCTAGAATCTTAAAATCAAAAACATATCGGTACAAGGCATTTTCGTACCGGTACATGAAACTTTGAATCGGTACTGGTAGTATCGTATTGATAACGAAGGCTTGTTTTTGACACTTAAACCATTTTGAAAATGTTTGTTCAAGTCAAAAACATTTTAAAAGCTTTCAAACATATTTTTCAAGTTAAATGGGCTTTGAATTGTTTTTGCAATATTTGTTCAAGTCCAAAAACATTTTTTACTTTGTTATATCAAAATAAATATCTCAATAATCTCCCATTGTTAGAGTTGTGATCCAAATTCTTTTAGGATTTAGTTTAAAGTTAGAATCCTACTTTTAGAAGATCTTGTTTACTTTACATTAGTTAAAGGTAGGAAACTCAGTTTGAGTAGATTTTTTTTTGCAAGTTTCCTTTGTAAACAAGAAACTTATCCCTATAAATAGATATTAGGGATTAGGGGTTTGGATAGAACATCATAAATCAGTTGTAATCTCTTTATCCATCATAGTGAAAGTTCTCATCCTCTGCCCGTGGTTTTTCCCTTTTGGGTTTTCCACGTAAATTATTGGTTTTATTTTTCTTTTCTGTATTTATGTTGATTTACTTATCTCGCCATTATCGTCCCGGTAGTATAACAAATTGGAAACAGAGATTTTCAGGTTACTCAGGATAATGACGGTGATGAAGTATAAAATTCTTCTGTTGGATCGCAATGTCAGGTTTTCGCTCTGGCAGGTGAAGGTTCGAGATGTTCTTGTTCAGATGGATTTAGATGATGCATTAGACGTGTTTGATAATATGATGAAAGAATGGTCAGATACAGAGAAGCGCTGCAAGGATAGGAAAGTTTCTTCCCAAATCCGTTTGCACTTATCAAACAGTATTTTGCAAGATGTTCACAAAGAGAAGACAATTGTCGACTTATGGGCAAAATTGGAACAAATTTGCATGAAGAAAACTTTGACCAACAAGTTGCTCATGAAGTAACGCTTATACTCCCACAAGTTAGCAGAAGGTTCGTGTCTTGACGACCACCTAACCGATTTCAAAGAGATCGTCTCAAATTTGGAAACGATGGAGGTAAAGTACAATGTGGAAGACTTAAGTTTGATTTTGCTTTGCTCACTGTCCGCTTCATATTCGTTTGTTAGAAGCACCCTCCTACATAGTTGTGATACCCTTACTCTTGAATAGGTATTTGATAATCTGAATTCACATGAAAAGATGCAACATCTTATCGGCTCTTAGTTCCAAGTAGAGGGTCTCATAGTGCATAGATCGACTAGTTCAGACCGCAGAAGAAAAGGTGATTGTAATTTTGACGATCAAAATAGGGGCAGATCCAAGCCGTCAAATTGAGGTAAAACATGTTATTTCTGCAAAAAGAAAGGTCATATAAAATCTGAGTGTTACAGATTACAGAATAAGACAAAGAGGGAATCTGAGAATCAGAATTCTAGTGAAGATGAAGCTGATATTGCGTAGGAGTACGATGATGGTGAACTTATAGTTGCTTCCGACAAAGACTCTATAACAAGCGAGGAGTGGATTCTTGACTCTAGTAGTAGTTTTCATATGAGTCCAAATTGGGACTCGTTTGCGACGTATAAACCTGTGTCTACAGGTGCTGTTTTTTGGGAAATAATGTCTCTTGTAAAGTTGCAAGTATTGACACAATCAAGATTAAGATGTTCAATGGGATTGTTCGAACACTTGGTAATGTGAGGCATGTTCCAGATTTGAGAATAAATCTAATTTCGTTAGGTATTCTTGATTCAAAAAGGTATAGATACTCCAATGAAGGTGGGGCTATGAAAATTTGCAAGCGCTCTCTCGTTGTAATGAAAGGGTATAAAAAAGTAGCCAATTTTTAGGTTATACAAGGGTTAACTATTTTAGGTGATGCATCCGTTGTTTCCTCCTGCATGTCAAATGACGATGTTATTGGTGAAGGTGTCTTGACAGAATCAAGTAAAAGAGGATTTTGCATTGAACATGATAACCGTGTACATAACGGTTCTGGTAGGCAGAAAAGAGTTCAATTTCGTGGGCATAACGAATTTGAAAAGAATAATAAAGTGAATTCTGTGGGAATATGGATTTGAGAAGCTTAAGAGAGTTCAATTTGCTATAAAGATAAATAATGAGAAAGATAGTATTGTCATTGATGATCAGGGTCGTATTATTGCTCTTGGTGATATAGTTGTGAGAAAAGTTGGCACTAATGTTGATCTTACTGATATGAAGACTAAATTACCTTGTACATCCAAGCTGGGCAAGTCTTGGATTCAGTTGGTGTTCATTACTGAAGACTACCCGTTGATGGAGTTTTGTGGAAGAGGTGGAGATATTGTTTGACAAGAATTTGTCTCAAGGTTGAGATTAGTTAGAGTTGTGATCCAAATTCTTTTAGGAATTGGTTTAAAGTTAGAATACTAATTTTAGTAGATCTTGTTTAATTTACATTAATTAAAGGTATGAAACTTAATTTGAGTAGAAATTGTTTCTATACAAGTTTCCTTTGTAAATAAGAAACATATCCCTATAAATAAATATTAGGGATTAGGGGTTTAGAAAGAACATTGATAAGTCATTATTTTGCATGTTTTTCACATATTAAATCCTATGTTATGGCACATTAATCTATCTTAAAAGCCTTGATTCAGTTCCTATTTGGTTTTGTAGGTGTTTTTAGGCCTTAATGACGTTTTATACGTAAAAGAGGAGTTTTAGCACCTTTTTGGAATTTATGGAAAATCATTCGCGCAAAACCAATAGCAGTCGCAGAATAAGGCGTGACCACGGCGCAGTATAGACTTTTTGACTTGGAGGACAAGCAATCTTACTACAAGAAGGACTTTTAATTTTACCATAATTAAAGTAGATTAGGGTTGTTGCATTTCATGTAATATATTTTCCTTATTTTTTCCCTATAAATAGAAATCATAAGGAGAAGGGAAAATCATCCAAGAAACACTAGAGTAATCGAAACCCTCTCCACTTTTTCTTGTAACCATCGACCACCATGAGTGGCTAAACCCCTATTTTCTAGTCAAGTGTAGTTACAAGGATATTATTTCAAGTTTTTAGTGAGATTTCTTGTTTCCAAATTGTCTTCATCCTTATTCAAGTATCTTCGTACCTTTTGTGCTTCACCATCATGTGTATGTTGGGTTATACGTATGCATACAACCACGTCATGGGTTATTGACGCAAGTGGTAAGGAAATCGGGTTAGATTTCCAAAGGTATGAATTCATGTTCTTAATAAGTAACATGTTAGTGCTTAGTAAGAATATGTGTTTGGGTCTCTATGGTTCTTAATGCTATTTGATATGTTTTAATTCTTAGTGGGTTATCTAATGAATTTTAACTTTGATAATAAGAGTTAGTAATTTATGGGTTATTAAATTGCTTTCTATCAAAGAAGAGATTTAAGTTATTTGTGAGTTATCATCTAACTTGAAACCAAACTATTTGAAATTGATGTTGATTATCTTTTGTGAAATCTATGATCTAAATTCTTGATTTAATATTCTAAGTTCTACCTTAACTAGAATCCCAATTTACATTGAGTTTTTCCTATTTATAATTGTTTTCTTCAAAACAATTCCAACCCCCCTTTTACTTTAATTGCTTTAGTTCGTGAATTTACTTTCTTACCGCTCTTTGTGGAATTGACCATACTTGCCGCTACTACAAATCCAAAGAAAAAGTAAGAATTATCTTTTGACGGATTCGACACCCATAAAAAATTGGCGTCGTTGAATGGGAGTGATGTCAAGAAGCTAAGTTCACTTTATATTTAGTTTATTTTCTTTTTATTTTCTTTTTCTACTTTTATGCTTCGTTCTTCTCGTACGGATAAGAATTTTTGTTTGATCCTGATATCGACAAAACCAAAAGACGAATAAGGAAAGAATCGAAGCAAGGCAAACAATCGATCACACAAGAGAACATAGAAGCCGACTTGGAAAACACTCAAGCCGAGATACCCCTTGAGATCGATAACATGGCTGAACAAACCCTTCACCAACTCACCGCACCCGAGATCGCCACACAACCATTATGCATCACCTATCAAGACCTTGAGGTACCATTCGAATTAAAATCAGGACTAATACATCTTCTTCCTACTTTCAGGGGGCGCGAGAACGAGAATCCATTCAAGCACTTGAAAAAATTCCATGTAGTGTGCTCAAGCATGAAACCCCACAATGTCACCATGGATGAAGTTAAGTTAAGGGTGTTTCCATTCACTCTAGCCAATCATGTCAAGGATTGGTTGTATTACATACCATCCAGATCTATTGAAACATGGACGGACATGGCAAAGCTCTTCCTTGAAAAATATTTTCCGACATCAAGAGCAACCAACATTAGAAAAGAGATTTGCAGAATTCGACAAAAAGATTCCGAGTCGCTTCATGACTATTGGGAGTGATTTAAAAAAACTTTGTGTTACGCTCTGGTTTTGGGCTTAGATGTTTTGGCGAGTCGGGTCAGGCTAGTGGAACCGGTGTCGGTTGTTCGAACTGTTAAAAGGTGGTTTAGGGAGATCGAGGTTCGGGATAGAATAAAAATATGATAAAAATTCCTAAAATCCTCTAAAATGATGTTTAATAGGCTGGCCAAATCAATTTTACAAAACGGGTTTTCTAAAGTGTACATTTTTTGTAGTGACCAAAATGTAAATATTTAAAAGTTAGAAATATGTGTTTTGCAAGAAGAGTCAAAATCTTAGAATCTTTAGGGAGCTACTTGGAAATTATGCCTTTTCCCTAATTTGGCATGTATTTTAAATGTTATTAAAATTAAAAAGGCTTTTAATTTGGTTTAATTAAAAAGTTAGCTAATCGGTTAAAAAGTTTTTCACGATCATTTTCATTTCTCTCTTTCACTTCAGCCAAACACTTCTCATTTTCTCTCAAATCTCTAGATTTTCTTCACTCTCAAATCCTCTTTTGAGTTCTACCTTTTTGCTTATTGATTTCTTCCATTTTCCTTCAAGTTTCTTCAAGCAAATCTTGCCAAATTAGAGGAGAAGCAAGGATTGGAGGTAATTTTTGCGCTATCCCTCTAATCTAAGTTCTTTAATGAAATTACAAAGATATTTGACTCTTTAATAACGATTTTGATTGAGGTTTTATGTTTAGATTGATAAACTCTTGATGAAAAATTAGTTTAAAATGTGATATTCAGACTTTGATTGATTTGGCTGGTTTGAGATTGTTTCTAAATGAGTTTTGATAGGTTTTTGGTGTTGAAGTGGAGTTTTAATCATATAGATCCCGAAATCCTTGAGATCCTTAGTTTTTGAAGTGCTTTTGGGTGTGTTTTTGAGGTGTTCTTGAGGAAATTGTGTTGGTGGAGGTATAAGGATGGTTTTAGGTTGTTTTTAGATGTTTATTAATGCCTAAAATGTGTTGGATGAGTTGGGTAATGGCTGGGCTGAGGTTAGAGGTCAATCAATTGAGTTTTCGATTGTTTCAGATGGGTGTTTTGGCGCTTTAGAGCAGGGCTGCGGGATTTCTTGTGTGTGCTAGAGTTGTGGATGCATTTTAATGCATTGAACCTCTGTTTTGATGTGTTGAAAACAAGGGATAGTAATCCGGAAACAAACGAAGTGTTTTTGGAGGCTTCAGAAGATCGGTAGTCGTGTCGGCAAGCGTGGTTTCGCGAGTCGGTGAGTGGAACTTGGTATTCCACCGTGGAAACGTTTTAGAAAAGGTTTTAGGAACTTAGTAAGAGCTTGAAATGCTTTACTAAATTCGGAAGTAAGTAAAGTGAATTTCTCTCTCGGATTGTGCTAGTTTTGAACCTTTGATTGCACTTAGTTTTAATTGCATTTACCTACTGTTTTAAAGCATGTTTTGAATATGTGATATGAGGTTGATGATGCCATGTGGTTTAAGGATGCACTAGGCAAATGATCTTTGTATGCATGTGTTGATGCATGAGGTTTGAAGCATGGTTTAATGCTTGATTTATGGCTTATCATGAATGCTTTGCATAAACAGTGAGGTATGCATGTGATATGGATTATATTGGCAAGTGATGTTGTATAAAATGTTTTATAAATGAAATTGGATATAGTTAGCTGACTATAGGATTGAGTGCACTATAAACCAGTTATCTTGGATGTTGAGGGGTTGTGATTGTACTGAATACTCCATCCAAGTACGCTAACGGTTGAGGATTGTTTAAGGTTGCAACGGTTGAGGGTAGCTGTTGAGTGGATCGAAAGATCGATATAAACCAAGAGGGGGTGAATTGGAATTTTAAGGGTTTTGTGGTGGAAATTGCAAATTAAAAATAATAGACAAGGGATTTAGAGTGGTTCAAGTTCCAAATGAACTCTACATCCACTACCTTAGCTTCACTAAGGATTTGAAACAATTCCACTAATTGCTCTTCCCCTTTTCTAGGCTAAGGAGGCAACCCTTACAATTTCGGTTGATTTTTCTACCCAATCCTCACACAAGTGAACAAAGAAATTTGTTGGCTAATAAGGTATCTCTCAATACAAATGATAGCCCAATTACAAGCACTCAACCCAATTGAACAAGATATGAATGAAAATTACAATTGGGGTTTCTAGACAAAATGGGATTTTTGCACAATTGCTTGGATTTGAAGTTTGGATGTTTGCTTTAGGATCAATAGTTGTTGCTGGAGCTTTTTGAGGTCCCTTTTATACCTTCTCATTGATTTCTAGCCGTTGTGGTTGTTGCACTCATCAATAGAGCCATTGGGGATGTTATCTCACCACCATAAATGCAGTCTGCAACAACCCGTTTCGAAACGCGGGGTACCTGTTTCGGAACAGACTAAAATAGAAAGAGCCGTTGGGGTGCATTTAAGAGCCCTTTTCGAAACGCCTTAGGGCCGTTTCGAAACACTTTTTCCACTGTCAAGGGTCGTTTCGAAACAGTCTTATCCTGTTTCGAAACACCCTAACGGTTTTCAGAAAATCAGTTAAAAACAACTTCAACGGTCATGTTTTCAATTTAAACTGAAGAACTGTTTCGAAACGCTTGGCCTCGTTTCGAAACGCTTGGCCTCATTTCGAAACGGATTTGCTACTGTCAAGGGTCGTTTCGAAACAGCCTTAGCCCGTTTCGAAACACCCTATTCATCTTTAAATAATCAGTTAAAAATATTGCAACCGTTATGCTTTTTCAAATCAAATATGAAGAACAGTTTCGAAACGTGTGAGACCGTTTCGAAACGGGTTCAAGTGTTCTTAAGCCATTTCGATACACATTTCGGAACAGGGGTTGGCAGTGATGAAAACGTTTCGAAACGCCTTAGGCCGTTTCGAAACAGGGACCTGAAAATCACTGTTTTGGCTTTAAACACTTAGAAACATATTTGAAAAACTTTGTTTTTAACTTGGGCATAATCTTAAAATTATATGGGGATATTTTGAGGACTTAAAATTCATTTTGACATTTTCAATTTAGTCCTTAGGTTTTTAGTTATATCAAAATTAAAATATTTGTTTCACAGTAGCTCCCGGGTGTGAACCTTGTGTGTGTGTCCCGTCTCTTGTTAGTGGGTTATACATCTACCGATGAGTGGTGTTGAGGGGTTGTGATTGTACCGAATACTCCACCATGGGTGTTACAACGATGGAGGGTCGCTCTCGTGTGTGAACCTTGGAATGCCGGTAGAGTGTATGAAGGGTGTGGGACAACCCTTGGTAATCCGTGTATCCGATATATGTTTTTGAGATTATTGTTTATCACTTCTGAGCCAATATAATGAAATGAAACATTGTGGAAAATGTTGTTAATGCATAATTTGAAAGATGCATGTTTTGGTTTAAGCTTAGCATAAAGGTGATTATGCTTGGAAGGCTTGTTTTGTGAGTAGCAATGATTTAATTGCTGGATTTATATGTATCATGTTACATGATGTTCATTACAATGGTTTTGAGGTTAAAGTGCATGTTTTGACATAGGAAGCATGGTGGTTTTGAAAAAGAATGAAAAAAAATGGTTTTGTGCATTGATGATATTTTTGGTTTGAGCAATCCTCACTAAGCTTGTATGCTTATGCTCTCTTTGGTCATCAATGCAGTCAATTTTAGCTTTGGAGGCAGCACTTGGAAGGGGATCGGTGGTAGACTTTGATTGAAGGTAAGCTTTGGTTTTGGACTAGTGTATGTTAATGATTTGTTGGTTTCCGGTTTTGAGCAAGTTTGTGATGCATTTTTTGACTTGTAAATGGCCCTTGAGTTTTGATATATGCTTGATTTTGAATTTTAGCTATTTGGTGCTTTTAACACCTAGGAAGCATGCCTATAGTCCTATATCTTGCTAGAATGATGCTATGATGTTTCTCGTGCCTCGTATATGTGGTCATTAATGTGTATTCAAGTTGTTTGTAGGTTAGGGCATGTGTCGGGATGATTCTGGAGGGTAAGAACTAATTAAAAACATCTTTTTGGAAAGTTGTAGGCCCAGGCATTCCGGAACGCACTTACTTGTTTTGGAACAGTTGCCTGTAATGGCCTTGGTGTTTCGAAATGGTGAGGCTCGTTCCGGAACCTTTTGCCTCTATGAACCATCATACTAAAACGTGTCTCTAGAGGTTTCGAAACGAACCCGCGTATCGAAACGGTCAACCATGTTTCGAAACAGCCGTTCCGATATGGAGCATTATGTTCTGAAACACTTGACCATTGGATCTGTATTTGAATTGTCCAGAGTTATGTTTCTTGCATTTTGGTCCCTGTTTTTCTTGCATGTAATTGAATGAGTTGTAAATGTCTTTTTGAGCTGAAATTTCACCCAGAAGTATGTAATGAATCTAATTGAAGATTGGTAACTTGAATTTAGTGAAAGCCCTTGTAAATTACCAAATTTACAAAATGGTCCTTAATCCTTAATTTGTTTTAATTTAATCGGCAATTGTGTTGATGTCTTATCTGCTGCTTGTGTACGTACACATAGGAACCTACGTTGCATCTAGACAAGATAAATAGAAAAAAGGTCGTTTATTGAGGTAAACTCTCCCAGTTTACTTCAATATTCCTCGTGTGATCCATTCAGTTCGTTCTATCGGCCAGGACGGGTCGAGGGGGTTACGTTTAGTAGTATCAGGGCCAGGTTACGAAAGGTTGGGATGATGGTAAGTTATTGGTAAGTGATTTGCAATATAGATATGTGTTTTGATGATATTTGCTTTGTCTGGTGGATGTTTAAGCATGCTTATGTTGAATGTGCGATAGTGATGCTATGCATGATGAATGAATGTGGATGTGATGATGATTGGGCTGAATCTTGATGCTTGATTCAAGTAATGGTTGTGATATGCATGTTGTATGCTTTGTGCAATGTTGGGGGGAAATTGGGATGCTCATTGCCTTATTACCTAGTGAAATATTTTAAGTTGAAATCAAAGTCTTGGATCCTTGCTTGGAGTTGGGTTGAGCAATTTGTTTTGTTTGTTTGTTTTGTAAGTTGTTATCATGCATCAAAAATAATAGAACAATAAACCGAGGAGAGAGTAGCAATCTGGTATGATTGTTGTTTCCTTTGTGCAAGGAATATAGCAGTGTGTAAAGTCTCCTGGGGGCGAGACGCCCCGATGTGCCTCGATGTAAGTACAACCTGTGTTGGTTGGGTAAGTGTTGGATTGTATGGTGCCAAGTATATAGGCGATGTTTAGAGTTTGTGAAGCTGTTAATGCTAAGGTGCATGTGACTGCACTAGCTGGTGGATGTTTGTGAGCTGCGATTGGCGCTTACGCAAGTCGAGTAGAAGTTGAGCTCGAAGGTGGGCACCAGAGGTATCCAGGGAGTGGATGACCTGTATGGATAAGATTGTGAAATTAATGGAGTGTGGTGATGCCCATAGTGTAAAGATGGGTTGTATCCCGGTTATATAGAGACGTGTTTAGTCGGTGGACAATTGTGGTTGTGGGCTTAGAACCTGATGTTGTGTTCTGAGAGTTCTTTTGAACAGTTAAAAGGAGAAGTATCTTGGGGTTAGATATTTGGATGTTGAGGAATGTGAATCTGTAGTTTGGTTTCGAAATCGTAAGTTATGGTTGAGTAAGGTACAAATTGTTTAGTTGAGCATGTGTGCTCCTGGATTGGAAGTGGATATGAGACATCGTTGTGTTGGCACCTTTATGGATTGATGCCTGCTGATAAGCCATAATTTTTGATTTACTGGCTACATTGGTTTCAACGTGTTGGCAACACGGGCAGGGTATTTTAGCGGAACCCAAGTTTAATAGCTCGTGTGAGAGGTTCAAGCGCTAGGAAGTGAGTTGTAAACTCTAGTTTAGTGGTAGTCAGTGTACGAATGGTCATGTATTAAGAGTATCGCCTGAGTTGAGGCGAGGCTGTAGAACTGTTGGACGTGTGGTTCAAGGGAGCACTTGAGGAGGGATTGCCCTCGTGCGACTCGTGAGGTGCAAGCTCCTGTAGCTGGAGCTAGTTCACGTTGAAACTGTGGGTTCGATGACCATATGTGGCTTGAGTAATGTTTGATACCTAATAAGTAGGTGGATCGTATGACCATGATAGGCGAGCATGTCCACGTTTGATCGGTGGGGTATAGCATTTCTTATATGTTGTTGTAAGTTGCTTTGGAAGTTGTGAGTCGAATGTTTGTTGCAGAGGTGTTAGATGTGGGAGTAAGAGTGGTTAGTTTCTTTGGTGAAATTGTTGGTACAAGAAAACTGTATAGGAGATGTCCTTTATCTGTTCAAGGCCATATGTTTCGGTTGATTTGATGGAAATATTGTTTTATGGTTTGTTGTGATTCTTGGGATGGACTAGTTGGTTGAACACCGTACTCTGGTGGATTTTGATGTTAAGCGTGTTACCCTAAAGCTTGCGGATGATTATGAAGTAGTAATCGTATGTGAGAATGTGAAGTTCTTGTCTAATGCAATTTCGGCTCTTGAAGCGAGTCAGATGTTCGAGTCGGGATGCGAAGCTTTCTTAGCGTATATGATGAATCCTGGCACGAAGGAAGTGCATGTGCAAGACATACGAATTGTATGTGAGTTTCCGGGTGTCTTTCCGGAGGAGTTGCCAGGGTTTCCACCAAACTGGGAGGTTGAGTTTGGTATCGAGTTGTATGAGAATACGACTTCAGTGTCCATTGCTCCTTATCGCATGGCACCTAAGGAGTTGAATGAGTTGATGACGCAACTTTAGGAGCTGCTTGATCGAGGGTTCATAAGGCCGAGTATTTCATCTTGGGGTGCGCCGGTCTTTTTTGTGAAGAAGAAAGATGGTACCATGCATATGTGCATTGATTATCGGCAACTGAACAAGTTGACGATTAAGAACAAGTACCCTTTGCCGAGGATCGATGATTTGTTTGATCATTTTCGTGGTGCTTCGGTGTTTTCAAAGTTAGACTTGAGGTCTGGATACTATCAGCTTAAGGTTAAGGATGTGGATGTACCTAAGACAGCTTTTCAGACTAGGTACGACCACTATGAGTTCTTGGTGATGTCGTTTGGGTTGACAAATGCATCGGCTGCTTTTATGGATATGATGAATAGGGTGTTCCATGAGTTTCTGGATTAGTTTGTGGTTGTGTTTATCGATGATATTCTTGTGTACTCACGTACCAAGGAGGATCATGACGAGCACTTGAGGATTGTGTTACAAGTGTTGTTGGAGAATCTGCTTTATGCTAAGCTGAGCAAGTGCGAGTTTTGGCTCAAGGAAGTGGTTTTCCTTGGATATGTTGTGTCAGCCGAAGGTATCCAGGTTGATCAACACAAGGTTGAGGCGGTGATGAGTTGGAAGACGCCTAAGTTAATAACAGAAGTGCATAGTTTCCTTGGGATGGCTGGTTACTACCGAAGGTTTGTCGAAGGTTTTTCTAAGATTGCTACTCCTTTGACCAAGTTGTTGCAAAAGAATGTTCGTTTTGAGTGGACGGATGTTAGGCAACAAGCTTTCGAGAAGTTGAAGGAAGCTTTGACGCAAGCTCATGTCTTGATTCAACCAGAATTGGGTAAAGAGTTTGTAGTCTATAGCGATGCATCATATGTTGGTTTGGGTTGCGTATTGATGCAAGGTGGGAAGGTTGTGGCTTATGCGTTTAGACAATTAAAGGTGCATGAGCGCAACTACCCTACGCATGATCTTGAGCTCGCGGCAGTGGTTTTTGCTTTGAAGATTTGGAGACATAACCTTTATGGTGAAGGGTGTGTGGTTTATATCGACCATTAGAGTTTGAAGTATCTTATTTCTCAAAAGTAGTTGAATCTTAGGCAACGAAGATGGTTGGAGTTGCTTAAGGATTACGGTCTAACCATCGAGTATCATCCGGGCAAGGCCAATGTTTTGGCCGATGCTTTGAGTAGAAAGGTGGTTGTTGAGCTGAGAGATATGTTTGCTGGTTTGAGTATATCGTGTGGTGGTGGATTGATAGCCGAGTTGCAGGTGAAACCTTCCTTGGTTCAGTTGATTAAGGAAAAGTAGTTGTTGGATGATTCATTGGCGCCTCATTTCCAAGACATAGCTGATGGTAAGACTACGAATTCCTGTTTTAATGATGATGGGGTTTTATGTTTCAAAAGTTGAATAGTGGTGCCGGAAGATGTTGAGTTAAGGTACACTATTTTGACTGAGGCTCATAGCAGTCCTTTTGCTATGCACCCTGGTAGTACTAAGATGTATATTGGCTTGAAGGATGAGTACTAATGGGTGGGATTGAAAAAGGATGTGGCAGATTTTGTAAGCAAGTGTATGGCTTGCCAACGGGTGAAGGCTGAGCATCAGTTTCCTTCCGGTTTGTTACAGCCTTTGAGGATACCATAGTGTAAATGAGAAAGGATTACGATGGATTTCGTATCCGGGTTGCCTTTGGCACCATCAAAGAAGAACTCAATGCGGATGATTATGGATCGTCTTATGAAGTGTGCACATTTCTTGGTTGTGCTTACTACGTATACGTTGGATAAGTTGGCTGAGTTGTTTACTGCTGAGATTGTGCGTTTGCGCGGTGTGCCCAAGTCCATAGTGTCGGATAGAGATCCGAGGTTCAACGAGGTTTTGGGAGTATTTGTACCAGGTGTTGGTTACGCGATTGAATTTTAACACTTCATGTCATCCTCAGTTGGATGGGCAGTCGAAACGAGTTATCCAGGTGCTCGAGGATATGTTGTGATGTTGTGTGATTGTTTTCCAAGATTCTTGGGGAAAGTATCTGCCTTTGGTTGAGATTTCTTATAATAATAGTTTTCAAGCGAGTATACGAATGGCTCCATAGGAGGCCTTGTATGGGAGGAAGTGTAGAACACCTCTTTGTTGGGCTGAGGCAGGGAAAAATTTGCTTTCCTTTCCAGATATGCTCAAGGGAACAACTGAGAAATTTAAGCTCATATGTGAGTGGTTGAAGGCTGCATCAGATCGTCAGAAGTCTTACACGGATTTGAAGCGTAAAGAGGTTGAGTTTGCGGTTGGTGATTGCGTGTTCCTTAAGGTATCGCCTTGGAAGAAGGTGATGAGGTTTGGATGTAAGGGAAAGCTTAGTCCGAGGATTTTTGGGCCTTATGAGGTTGTGGAGCGAGTTGATCCTGTGGCTTATCGGTTGAGGTTGCCTCCCAAGTTGGAAAAGATTCATGATGTGTTTCATGTATCTATGTCGCGGAGATTTAGATCGGATCCTTCGCATGTGATGCCAGTTGAGGAAATTGAGTTGAATCCGGATTTCTCCTATGATGAGGAACCGATGAGAATTCTGGATACGAGTAGAAAAGTTCTTCGTGACAAGACGATTGAGCTTGTGAAGGTGTTGCGGCGACACCGAAGAGTTGAGGAGGCCACATGGGTAAGCAAGACGGACATGCTGAGGCAGTTCCCACATCTTTTTCCTTCAGGTAAAATTTCGAGGACGAAATTTCCTAAGTGGGGGAGAGTTGTAACGCCTTGGTTTTGGGCTTAGATGTTTTGGCGAGTCGGGTCGGGTCGGTGGAACCGGTGTCGGTTGTTCGAACCATTAAAAGGTGGTTTAGGGAGATTGAGGTTCGAGATAGGATAAAAATATGATAAAAATTCCAAAAATCCTCTAAAATGATGTTTAAAAGGTTGGCCAAATCAATTTTACAAAACGGGTTTTCTAAAGTGTACATTTTTTGTAGTGACCAAAATGTAAAGATTTAAAAGTTAGAAATATGTTGTTTTCAAGAGGAGCCAAAATCTTAGAATCTTTACGGAGCTACATGGAAATTATGCCTTTTCCCTAATTTGGCATGTGTTTTAAATGTTATTAAAATTAAAAAGGCTTTTAATTTGGTTTAATTAAAAAATTAGTTAATCGGTTAAAAGTTTTTCACGATCATTTTCATTTCTCTCTTTCACTTCAGCCAAACACTTCTCATTTTCTCTCAAATCTCTAGATTTTCTTCACTCTCAAATCCTCTTTTGAGTTCTACCTTTTGCTTATTGATTTCTTCCATTTTCCTTCAAGTTTCTTCAAGCAAATCTTGCCAAATTAGAGGAGAAGCAAGGATTGGAGGTAATTTTCGTGTTATCCCTCTAATCTAAGTTCTTTAATGAAATTCCAAAGATATTTGTCTCTTTAATACTGATTTTGATTGAGGTTTTATGTTTAGATTGTTAAACTCTTGAAATCTTGATGAAAAATTAATTCAAAATGTGATATTCAGACTTTGATTGATTTGGCTGGTTTGAGATTATTTCTAAATGAGTTTTGAAAGGTTTTTGGTGTTGAAGTGGAGTCTTGATCATATAGATCCCGAAATCCTTGAGATCCTTAGTTTTTGAAGTGCTTTTGGGTGTGTTTTTGAGGTGTTCTTAAGGAAATTGTGTTGTCGGAGGTATAAGGATGATTTTAGGTTGTTTTTGGATGTTTATTAATGCCTAAAATGTGTTGGATGAGTTGGGTAATGGCTGGGCCGAGGTTAGAGATCAATCGATTGAGTTTTCGGTTGTTTCAGATGGGTGTTTTGGCGCTTTGGAGCAGGGCTGCGGGATTTCTTGTGTGTGCTGGAGTTGTGGATGCATTTTAATGCATTGAACCTCTGTTTTGATGTGTTGAAAACAAGGATAGTAATCCGGAAACAAACAGTGTTTTTGGAGGCTTTGGAAGATCGGTAGTCGCGTTGAGAAGCGTGGTTTCACGATTCGGTGAGTGGAACTTGGTTTTCCAGCGTGGAAACATTTTAGAAAATGTTTTGGGAACTTAGTAAGAGCTTGAAACACTTTACTAAGTTCGGAAGTAAGTAAAGTGAATTTCTCTCTCGGATTGTGCTAGTTTTGAACCTTTGATTGCACTTAGTTTTAATTGCATTTACCTACTGTTTTAAAGCATGTTTTGAATATTTGATATGAGGTTTATGATGCCATGTGGTTTAAGGATGCACTAGGTAAGTGATCCTTGTATGCATGTGTTGATGCATGAGGTTTGAAGCATGGTGTAATGCTTGATTTATAGCTTATCATGAATGTTTTGCAAAAACAGTGAGGTATGCATGTGATATGGATTATATTGTCAAGTGACGTTGTATAAAATGTTTTATAAATGAAATTGGATATAGTTAGCCGGCTATAGGATTGAGTGCACTATAAACAAGTCTCCTTGGATGTTGAGGGGTTGTGATTGTACCGAATACTCCATCCAAGTACCCTAATGATTGAGGATTGTTTAAGGTTGCAACGGTTGAGGGTAGCTCCCGAGTGCGAACCTTGTATGTGTGTCCCGTCTCTCGTTAGTGGGTTATACATCTACCGATGAGTGGTGTTGAAGGGTTGTGGTTGTACCAAATACTCCACCACGGGTGATACAATGATGGAGGGTCGCTCTCGTGTGTGAACCTTGGAATGTCGGTAGAGTGTATGAAGGGTGTGGGACAACCCTTGGTAATCCGTGTATCCGACATATGTTTTTGAGATTGTTTTTTATCACTTGTGAGCCAATATAATGAAATGAAACATTATGGAAAATGTTGTAAATGCATAATTTGAAAGATGCATGTTTTGGTTTAAGCTTAGGATAAAGGTGATTATGCTTGGAAGGCTTATTTTGTGAGTAGCAATGGTTTAATTGCTGGATTTATATGTATCATGTTACATGATGTTCATTACAATGGTTTTGAGGTTAAAGTGCATGTTTTGACATAGGAAGCATGGTGGTTTTGAAAAGAATGAAAAAAATGGTTTTGTGCATTGATGATGTTTTTGGTTTGAGCAATCCTCACTATGCTTGTATGCTTATGCTCTCTTTGTTCATCAATGCAGTCAATTTAAGCTTTGGAGGCAGCACTTGCAAGGGGATCGGCAGTAGACTTTGATTAAAGGTAAGCTTTGGTTTTGGACTAGTGTAGTAAGGGCAATGAGGGTGTCCGATGCATTGAATGTTAATGATTTGTTGGTTTCTGGTTTTGAGCAAGTTTGTGATGCATTTTTGGACTTGTAAATGGCCTTTGAGTTTTGATATATGGTTGCTTTTGGATTTTAACCTTTTGGTGCTTTTAACACCTAGGAAGCATGCCTATAGTCTTTTAGCTTGCGAGAATGATGCTATGATGTTGCTCGTGCCTTGTATATGTGGTCATTAATGTGTATTCATGTTGTATGTATGTTAGGGCATGTGTTGGGATGATTCTGGAGGGTAAGAACTAATTAAAACTAGCTTTTTGGAAAGTTTCAGGCCCAGACATTTCAAAACGCCCTTACCTATTTCGGAACAGTGGCCTATAATGGTAAGGCTCGTTCCGAAACCTTTTGCCTCTGTGAACCATCGTACCGAAACGTGTCTCTAGAGGTTTTGAAACGAACCTGCGTATCGAAATGGTCAGCCATGTTTTGTAACGGTCGTTCCGATAAGGGGCATTATGATCTGAAACACTTGACCTTTGGATCTGTATTTGACTTGTCCTGAGTTCTGTTTCTTGCATTTTGGTCCCTATTTTCCTTGCATGTAATTGAATGAGTTTTAAATGTCTTTTTGAGCTGAAATTTCATCCAGAAGTATGTAATGAATCTTATTGAAGATTGGTAACTTGAATTTGGTGAAAGCCCTTCTAAATTACCAAATTTACAAAATGGTCCTTAATCCTTAATCGGTTTTAATTTAATCGGCAATTGTGTTGATGTCTTATCTGCTGCTTGTGTACGTACACATAGGAACCTATGTTGCATCTAGACAAGATAAATAGAAAAAAGTGTCGTTTATTGAGGTAAACTTTCCCGGTTTACTTCAATATTCCTCGTGTGATCCATTCGGTTCAGTCTATCGGCCAGGCCGGGTCGAGGGGGTTACATTTTGCGCAAGTTATCCGCAACATGGAGTCTCCAACCAACTTGTCATCCAATATTTCTATGAGGGGTTATTACCAATGGAGAGAAGAATTATAGATCCCGCAAGTGAAGGCGCGAACGTGAACAAGAATCCTACCCAAGCCAAAGACCTCATTAACATTATGGCCGCAAACTCTTAACAATTTAGTTCGGCACATGACACCGTCTATCGACGCGTGAATGAGGTAAACGTCTCTTCCCTTGAAGATAAGATTTCGAATCTAACTTCTCTTGTTCAAAAATTGGCATTAGGTAATACACAACAAGTCATGGTGTGTGGGATTTGCACAAGTCAAGGGCATGCAACTGATATGTGCCCAACACTACAAGAAGAAAGTACCGAAGATGCCAATGCCATTGGAGGCCTTTATAGCCAAAAGAAGTACAATCCGTACTCGAATTCATACAGTCCGGGGTGGAAGGAACATCAAAATTTGAGCTATGGGCAAAGAAGCAATCAACAAGGAGGTTATGCGCAACAATCTTCATCGACAAAACCACCCTTGGAGGATATCGTATCAAACAAGAGATGAGGTCAAGTATCAAAAACCTTGAAACACAAGTAAGTCAAAATGCCTCCTCTCTTAGTCAATCCAAATCTCGAGGTAAGTTACCTTCTCAAACTATTGTGAATCTTAAACAAAATGTAAGTGCTATCACTTTGAAAAGTGGCAAGAATTTGCAGGATTCTTCACCCAAGGAGGATGTCTAAAAGGAAGAAAGGAGGCCAAGCAAACCGACAAAACTTTGGCAAGCCCTTTTTCCCGAAAAAGAAGAAAAATCACACAAGCCCTAGCAAGAGAAGGAAGATATCGACACAAGAAAAGGTATCTCAACCTATCGTTGTTCAACCACCTTTTCTTTAAAGGTTCTCTAAGACCAAGAAAGATGAGGAAGAGAAAGAAATTCTTGAGACATTCCGTAAAGTTGAGGTAAATGTTCCATTGATTGATGCCATAAGCCAAATCCCTCGCTATGCAAAATTTCTCAAAGAACCGTGCACAAATAAGAGGAAGTTGAATGGTAACGATAAGGTAAGAATGGGTGAGAATGTGTCCGTCGTGCTTAAACAGAAAATCCTTGAAAATGCAAGGATTTGGGTATGTTCATTATCCCTTGTCAAATTGGTAGCATCAAGATTGAAAAAGCCATGTTAGATTTAGGAGCATCTATTAATGTTATGCCATATTCTATATATTTTGCTAACAATATGGGTCCTCTTAAAGATACAAGTGTGATCATACAACTTGCTGATAGGTCGAATGTCTATCCGAAAGGAGTCTTGGAGGATGTTTTGGTGCAAGTCAATGGACTTATATTTCCCATTGATTTTTATGCTTTAGATATGGAGGAAAATGATTCGTCTAAACCTAATCTAATCTTGTTAGGTAGACCTTCATGAAAACGTCAAAAACAAATATTAATGTACATCATGGTAAACTTACTATGGAATTTGATGGTGAATTTTTAGAATTTAATATATATGATGCCATGAAACATCCAGAAGATGTATCATCATTATTTTCTTTAGATGTCACTGAACCTTTACTACAGGAAACCTTCCAAAATCTTGAAGATGAAGTTTACGATGACAGCGAGGAAACACAAACATCCATGGATCAAGAAGGAAAATTTATGGCAATATCAATTGATGAATCTGATAAAATTTTACCTTCAATCTTGCATGCACCAAAAATTGAACTGAAAAGCTTACTGAGCCATTTGAAGTACGCTTACCTAGGTCTAGAAGAAACGCTATTGGTGATCATATCTAGTAAATTGAGCGAGAAATAGGAGGCGAGACTACTACAATTACTTGGGGATCACAAATCGACCATAGGATGGACGATTACCGACATACAAGGGTTAAGCCCTTCCTTGTGCATGTATCGAATATTGCTAGAAGGAGAGAGCAAGCCCTCACGGCAAGCCCACGAAAGGTTGAATCCACCCATGATGGACATAGTAAAAGAAGAAATTGTAAAACTATTCAAGGCTGAAGTAATATTTCCCATATCGAATAGTAAATGGGTGAGTCAAATTCATGTGGCCCCAAAGAAAATCGGCATTACGGTAGTTGAGAACAAAGATGGCGACATGGTCCCCACTATAGTTCAAAACGGATGGAGGATGTGAATTGATTATCGAGAATTGAACAAGGCAACAAGAAAGGACCACTTCCCTCTCCCGTTTATCGACCAAATGCTTGAACGATTAGCGGGTATGTCCCGTTATTGTTGTTTGGATGGATATTCAGGTTTTCACCAAATACCTATCACCCTAGAGGACAAAGAAAAGACGACATTCACATGCCCATTCGGAACATTTGTATATCGACGAATGCCATTCGGATTGTGCAACGCTTGTGCTACTTTTCATAGATGCATGGTGAGTATCTTTTTTTTATTATGTTGAAAATATCATTGAAGTTTTCATGGATGATTTTACCGTCTATGGAAATTCCTTTGATGCATTCTTGGGTAATCTTGAAAAAATCTTGAAAAGATGCATAGAAACCAACCTAGTGCTTAACTATGAAAAATGTCACTTCATGGTTGATCAAGGAATTATCTTAGGGCACATTGTATCATCTAGAGGGATCGAAGTAGATAAATCTAAGATACATATTATTTCTTCATTACCCTACCCCACAAATGTGCAGGAAGTTTGTGTTTTTCTTGGTCATGCAGGTTTCTATAGGCGTTTCATCAAAGACTTTTCAAAGATCTCAATACCGCTTTGCAAGCTTCTTCAAAAAGAGGTGGAGTTCAATTTTGATGAACAATGCAAGCAAGCGTTCAACATATTAAAAGAAGCCTTAACCACCGCACCAATAGTCAAGCCACCAAATTGGAACTATCCGTTTGAGATAATGTGTGACGCAAGCGACCATGCGATAGGGGCAGTATTGGGTCAATAGATAGAAAAATCCTCACATGTGATCACCTACGCCTCAAAGATGCTAGATATCATCCAAGCCAACCACTCAACCACCGAGAGAGAGTTATTAGCCATGATCTTCGCACTTGATAAATTTTGGTCCTACCTATTAGGTGTAAAAGTCAATATATATACACTGATCATGCAACCCTAAAATACTTATTCACAAAGAAAGACTCAAAGCCTCGGCTTATGAGATGGATCTTGCTCGTCCAAGACTTTGATATAGAAATTTGTGATAAGAAAGGAACCGAAAATTCAGTGGTCGACCATCTAAGTCGACTCCCCAAAAATGACGACCCCGATCCAATCAAATAACAATTTCCTGATGAACAACTTTTTGTGATGGATAAAAGGGAGTTACGTCTAGCCAAAGACGTTAAAGAAAAGCGCTTCTTGGGAGGCAACCCATGATTTTATTTTTAGTTTATTTTAGTATATTTCTTCTTGTTTTATTTTCATTAATAAATATGTTTTTATGTTTTTCTTTGCTTTTAGGTAGAAGGGTAGCACTCTGAAAATAAGACGTGGTCACACCTTAAGAAAAAGCTTCAGGCAGTAAACACTCTGAAAATAAGGCGTGGTCACGCTTCGAAAATTTCATGAAAATTCTTGGAGGGAAATTTTACCATCGGTGGGAAAGTGAAAATAGGTAAAACAAATTTTGGCTCTTCCTTTCACAAGGAATATGCCGAAAATCTTGGGATTTATGGGGGAAAGATTTACTTTTC
The DNA here is from genome assembly GCA_030270665.1 of Hibiscus trionum. Taxonomy (NCBI): domain Eukaryota; kingdom Viridiplantae; phylum Streptophyta; class Magnoliopsida; order Malvales; family Malvaceae; genus Hibiscus; species Hibiscus trionum. Next base: position 24,468,704 of record BSYR01000021.1, on the reverse strand, counting down.
TTAAAAGCATATCTACTGTAAGTCTTTCAATCCAATCAAAACTTTCCATCTTTTATCTTTCTTCTTTTCAAAGAATTTGAGAATCTTTTTAAAAGAGAAACTTCTATCCACTTTCATCCTATATTATCTTTCACATATTCACCCTAGTTCTTGTCCTTCAAGAGTTAGGTTTTCTATTTCTCTTTTCTTAAAAAAATTTTCAAAACACCAAAGAGACGAGGTCATGAGCAACAATCTTGATCGAAAAAACCACCCTTGGAGGATATCGTATCAAACAAGAGACGAGGTCAAGTATCAAAAACCTTGAAACACAAGTGAGTCAAAATGCCTCATCTCTTAGTCAATCCAAATCTCGAGGTAAGTTACCTTCTCAAACTATTGTGAATCTTAAACAAAATGTAAGTGCTATTACTTTGAGAAGTGGCAAGAATTTGCAGGATTCTTCACCCAAGGAGGATGTCTAAAAGGAAGAAAGGAGGCCAAGCAAACCGACAAAACTTTGGCAAGCCCCTTTTTCCCGAAAAAGAAGAAAAATCGCACAAGCCCGAGCAAGAGAAGGAAGATATCGACACAAGAAAGGTATCCCAACCTATCGTTGTTCGACCACCTTTTCTTCAAAGGTTCTCTAAGACCAAGAAAGATGAGCAAGAGAAAGAAATTCTTGAGACATTCCGTAAAGTCGAGGTAAATATTCCATTGATTGATGCTATAAGACAAATCCCTCGCTATGCAAAATTTCTCAAAGAACTGTGCACAAATAAGAGGAAGCTGAATGGTAACGATAAGGTAAGAATGGGTGAGAATGTGTCCGTCGTGCTTAAACAGAAACTCCTTGAAAAATGCAAGGATCTAGGTATGTTCATTATCCCTTGTCAAATTGGTAGCATCAAGATTGAAAAAGCCATGTTAGATTTAGGAGTATCTATTAATGTTATACCATATTCTATATATTTTGCTAACAATATGGGTCCTCTTAAAGATACAAGTGTGATCATACAACTTGTTGATAGGTCGAATGTCTATCCGAAAGGAGTCTTGGAGGATGTTTTGGTGCAAGTCAATGGACTTATATTTCCCGCTGATTTTTATGCTTTAGATATGGAGGAAAATGATTCGTCTAAACCTAATCTAATCTTGTTAGGTAGACCTTTCATGAAAACATCAAAAACAAATATTAATGTACATCATGGTAAACTTACTATGGAATTTGATGGTGAATTTTTAGAATTTAATAAATATGATGCCATGAAACATCCAGAAGATGTATCATCATTATTTTCTTTAGATGTCACTGAACATTTACTACAGGAAACCTTCAAAAATCTTGAAGATGAAGTTTACGATGACAACGAGGAAACACAAACATCCATGGAGCAAGAAGAAGAATTTATGGCAATATCAATTGATGAATCTGATAAAATTTTATCTTCAATCTTGCATGCACCAAAACTTGAACTAAAAAGCTTACTGAGCCATTTGAAGTACGCCTACCTAGGTCCAGAAGAAACGCTACTGGTGATCATTTCTAGTAAATTGAGCGAGAAATAGGAGGCGAGAATACTACAATTACTTGGGGATCACAAACCGACCATAGGATGGACGATTACTGACATACAAGGGTTAAGCCCTTCCTTGTGCAAGTACCGAATATTGCTAGAAGGAGAGAGAAAGCCCTCGCGGCAAGCCCACAGAAGGTTGAATCCACCCATGATGGACATAGTAAAAGAAGAAATTGTAAAACTATTCAAGGCTGAAGTAATATTTCCCATATCGAATAGTAAATGGGTGAGTCAAATTCATGTGGCCCCAAAGAAAATCGGCATTACGGTAGTTGAGAACCAAGATGGCGACATGGTCCCCACTAGAGTTCAAAATGGATGGAGGATGTGCATTGATTATCGAGAATTGAACAAGGCAACAAGAAAGGACCACTTCCCTCTCCCGTTTATCGACCAAATGCTTGAACGATTAGCGGGTATGTCCCATTATTGTTGTTTGGATGGATATTCGGGTTTTCACCAAATACCTATCGCCCTAGAGGACCAAGAAAAGACGACATTCATATGCCCATTCGGAACCTTTGTATATCGACGAATGCCATTCGGATTGTGCAACGCTTGTGCTACTTTTCATAGATGCATGGTGAGTATATTTTTTTGATTATGTTGAAAATATCATTGAAGTTTTCATGGATGATTTTACCGTCTATGGAAATTCCTTTGATGCATGCTTGGGTAATCTTGAAAAGACGCATAGAAACCAACCTAGTGCTTAACTATGAAAAATGTCACTTCATGGTTGATCAAGGAATTATCTTAGGGCACATTGTATCATCTAGAGGGATCGAAGTAGATAAATCTAAAATACATATTATTTCTTCATTACCCTACCCCACAAATGTGCAGGAAGTTTGTGTTTTTCTTGGTCATGCAGGTTTCTATAGGCGTTTCATCAAAGACTTTTCAAAGATCTCAATACCGCTTTGCAAGCTTCTTCAAAAAGAGGTGGAGTTCAATTTTGATGAACAATGCAAGCAAGTGTTCAACATATTAAAAGAAGCCTTAACCACCGCACCAATAGTCAAGCCACCAAATTGGAACTATCCGTTTGAGATAACGTGTGACGCAAGCGACCATGCGATAGGGGCAGTATTGGGTCAATAGATAGAAAAATCCTCACATGTGATCACCTACGCCTCAAAGATGCTAGATATCGCCCAAGCCAACAACTCAACCACCGAGAAAGAGTTATTAGCCATGATCTTCGCACTTGATAAATTCTGGTCCTACCTATTAGGTGTAAAAGTCAATATATACACTGATCATGCAACCCTAAAATACTTATTCACGAAGAAAGACTCAAAACCTCGGCTTATGAGATGGATCTTGCTCGTCCAAGACTTTGATATAGAAATTTGTGATAAGAAAGGAACCGAAAATTCAGTGGTCGACCATCTAAGTCGACTCCCAAAAAATGACGACCCCGGTCCAATCAAATAAGAATTTCCCGACGAACAACTTTTTGTGATGGATGAAAGGGAGTTACGTCTAGCCAAAGACGTTAAAGAAAAGCGCTTCTTGGGAGGCAACTCATGATTTTATTTTTAGTTTATTTTAGTATATTTCTTCTTGTTTTATTTTCATCAATAAATATGTTTTTATGAGTTTTTATGTTTTTCTTTGCTTTTAGGTACAAGGGTAGCACTCTGAAAATAAGACGTGGTCACACCTTAAGAAAAAGCTTCAGGCAGTAAACACTCTGAAAATAAGGCGTGGTCACGCTTCGAAAATTTCATGAAAATTCTTGGAGGGAAATTTTACCACCGGTGGGAAAGTGAAAATAGGTAAAACAAATTTTGGCTCTTCCTTTCACAAGGAATATGCCGAAAATCTTGGGATTTATGAGGGAAAGATTTACTTTTCTTAAAAGCATATCTACTGTAAGTCTTTCAATCCAATCAAAACTTTCCATCTTTTATCTTTCTTCTTTTCCAAGAATTTGAGAATCTTTTTAAAAGAGAAACTCCTATCCACTTTCATCCTATATTATCTTTCACATATTCACCCTAGTTCTTGTCCTTCAAGAGTTAGGTTTTCTATTGCTCTTTTCTTAAAAGTTTTTTCAAAATAAAGATTCTAGCAAGGAGGGAAGAAGCGAAAACCCTCCACCTACAGTCGTCGCCGCCGCCGCCGGTCGAAGAACCGCCCGAGCAGTCGCCGGTTCGCGCCTCCTCCTCACGCATCCGCAACCACCACCGTGTGCCGCTTCCACCAACCGAAGCCCCTAATGCCGACAACCTCACCTTCACCTCTTCAAAACACAAGAAAATGTTAGTCGACATACAAAGGAGAACAATCCAAGGCTGTAAGTACATTCATCTTGAAACTTTTTCTACTCTTGGATTATTAAAGAAAGTAAGAAATTACTTTCGTGCAATTGGTTAGATGAATTATATGACTATTACCTTTCCGGTTTATGACGAATTGTTATGGGAATTTTATGCTACCTTGGAGTTTGAAGATGAAGGAAATGCTGATTTAAATGCTGCCAATGTTATTAAATTCCGTTTGATGAACAAACAATTTTCTTTATCTATTACGTAGTTTAATCTTGTCATGGGCTTTATTTCTAATGATTATGCACTATCTAATGACTGTGCATCGAGTTTGTATGACTATAGTGCAGATTTTGAGCCCAAAAACATCTTCAAAAAATGGTCGACAAGTACCTTGAAGTACAATCCAAGCCACTCGAAAGACCGTGAATTCAAAGATCCGGCGCTTAAATACATCCATCGATTCCTAGCATATTCTTTCTCCGGTAGAGTACACTCAGCAAGCATATTGAACAAGGCTGAATTTTTCTTCCTTTGGTGCATGGTAAAGGGAAGAAAAGTAAACCTTGGCTATTGGTTTGCACAATAACTCACCACCATAAGAAATTAGAAGAGTAAACCCTTGATCCTTGGTTCATATATTTGCCATTTAGCTTTCAAATACGACTTGCTCGCCGCAAATACTAACTTGCAGGTTGTAAGATAAATGGAACCAATCGACATCTCTTGCTTGAAAACAATGAAGATGCTCGATACGGATGCAAGTGGGAATCTAGTCATGAAGTTGCCATGTGAAACAATGAAAGAAGCCTTCTCTTTGCAAACCATGACCACCGAGCAACATCTTGCTCGCTTGGAGTATCAAATACTAAGAGTAGAGGCGAAACAAAGGGCATTCTTCGAGAACGCGGAGTTCAACCCACCACACCCTTACACCCCCTAAACTATCGCATGTCGCATGAGGGAGCACTCTTCTCCCTTATCTTTTTACTTGCTTTCTTTTATTTTCTGCATATAGGTTAAATAACATTGGGGACAATGTTAGGTTTAAGTGGAGGGGGATTAATTTGATGTGCTTAAATTGGGATATATTGTGTGAAATTGCATGCCTCTTGATGACTTTAATTATTACTTTCACATGAAAAATTTTCTTGATCTTGACATGTTGAGATTTTTAAGAAAATTGGATCCTTAGGTAAAGATGAGATTGATGTGGGAAGTAAAATAGGATTGATTAGATCTTGTTAGACTTGCAAATCGTTTCTCATATTAATTGATTAGATAGTCGGATGAATAAAATTGGACACAACAAACCACTTTGTGAGATTTGTGCCTTAACAAGCATATATATTTTGTGCTTTATATTTTTCTTCATTGAGTGATTGTCAAGCATGATTGAATTTCTTCTAGAACTTGTGATTTTTATGCATGTCGAGACCACATTGTAGGATTGAATTACTTGAGATGATTAAGGCACTTAGGTATGAACCTTGAGCCAAAAAGCCTACCTTGGTAATTATGACCGTTAGAGAACCACTTTTGAGCCTAAGCCTTTTGTTTGGAAATTAACAACATTACAAGCCTAATTCCCTTTTTGTTGCACCTGAATTCGGAGAACTACACATTGTCCTTACTTTAAAAAGAGAAAGATCAAGCAAAAAGAAAAAGAAAAGGGAGAAAATCTTGGAAACAAGGAAAATAAAAATCAAAGAAAAAAATTTCTTGTTTGTTCAAAAAGAAAATAAAAAGAAAAGAAAAGACAAAAAGTGTGAAAAAGATTGAATCCTTGTTTCTCCCAAAATTAAATTATGCAAAAGCTTGATACAAAAAAGAAAAAAAGAGTGTGAAGTTCTTCGATTCAAAGAGCCCAAAAGTCTTTCTCATCATACATTGTCCTAAGCCTCGTTACAACCCATGTAAAGACCTTTTGATCTTGTGATTCATCCTAGCTAAGTGGTGGAGATGTGATATATTTCCAAGCCTATGGTAAGTATCTTTTCATGCTTTGACTTGAGTGTTGTTGTCCCCTAAACACTTTGAGCGTTATTGAGTGAATCCTTTGAGAGGGTGTTTGATTTTATTCCATCCTCGACTTCATCATAATTAATTGAGATATCATTTGCTTGTGCTAATTGTCTAGTCAAATGTAGTTACAAGGATATTATTTCAAGTTTTTAGTGAGATTTCTTGTTTCTAAATTGTCTTCATCCTTATTCAAGTATCTTCATATCTTTTGTGCTTCATCATCATGTGTATGTTGGGTTATACGTATGCATGCAACCAAGTCATGGGTTATTGACGCAAGTGGTAAGGAAATTTGGGTTAGATTTCCAAAGGTATGAATTCATGTTCTTAATAAGTAACATGTCAGTGCTTAGTAAGAATATGTGTTTGGGTCTCTATGATTCTTAATTCTATTTGATGCGTTTTAATTCTTAGTGGGTTATCTAATGAATTTTAACCTTGATAATAAGAGTTAGTAATTTATGAGTTATTAAATTGCTTTCTATCAAAGAAGAGATTTAAGTTATTTGTGGGTTATCATCTAACTTGAAACCAAACTATTTGAAATTGGTGTTGATTTATCTTTTGTGAAATCTATGATTTAATATTCCAAGTTCTACCTTGACTAGAATCCCAATTTACATTGATTTTTTCCTATTTATAATTGCTTTCTTCAAAACAATTCCAAAACCCCCTTTCACTTTAATTGCTTTAGTTCGTGAATTTACTTTCTTACTGCTCTCTGTGGAATCGACCCTACTTGTCGCTACTACAAATCCAAAGAACAAGTTGGAAATGTCTTTTGACAGATTCGACACCCATCAAACATCATAAATTAGTTGTAATCTCTTTCTCCATCATAGTTAAAGTTCTCATCTTGTTCCCGTGGTTTTTTCCTTTTGTATTTTCCACATAAATTCTTTGTGTTTTTTTTTCTTTTCTGCATTTGCGTTGATTTATTATCTCATCATTATCGTCCCGGTAATATAACACTCCTTTTTGATATAACGAAAACACTTGAAAATTTATTTTTTGAAAATCTCCCCATTAGAAAAATAATTTAAAAAAATATTTAAGCTTTCATTCTTCTTTTTAAAATTAAAATTTTCAAACTTATCTCTCCTCTTATTGTTATATAAAAAATAATTTAAAATCATTTAAGGTTCAACATAACAATGAAGAGTAAGTAAATTCTTTTGAAAAATAAAAACTCCTCTTAATAAGTGCACTTCTTTTTGAATTTTAGCTCAAAACATTGACACTTAAGTAAATTATTGAATTTCAATAAAAATGATCAAGTTTAAAAATCCATAAAATTCAATTTATACAAGTCTTTCTACAGTTTATACAAAAATATGAATATGTTAAACAAATTTATTGTAGAACTAATATTTTGATATAATAATTGAAAAATGTTTTGGACTAATTTGAAAAGAATTTAAAACATGTCTTTAAGTCCAAACAACTTGAAAATATGTTTGAGGTATTTAAAAAGGTTTTTGGCAAAGTTTTAAATGCTTTAAAGTAGTCAAAACTGGATTTTCAGCTAGCTCGTACCGATACGGTATACCCCGTATCGATACCTTTTTACCCAAGATATGATTCTGCCAAAACACGTACCGATACAGTCTTTCCCGTATCGATACAGAGAAGGATCGTATCGATACGCCCTTTAAGCGTACTAATACCCTCTTTAACAAAATCGAACGGCTATTTCCCAATGGTCTTTTAAAATGCAGACCGTACCGATACGCTCTCTAGCGTATCGATATGCTTAGGCTGGCAAGAGACCAACGACTAGTTTTCTAAAGAAGGGCATACCGATACGGTTCCCCGTGTACCGATATAGAAGGCTCCATAACTGCAATTAATGTGGGAAATAAAGTCTTCAACGGCTCCAATTCAACCCCAACGACTAGTAACAGCTACAAACTCATTTGGGAGTATAAAAGGGACCTCCAAGCATCAAGAGAAGACCAATGCTTCAATTTTCAAACATCATATGATCAAAAATATGTCTTAGTGCCTAATTGTCAATTTCTTGTATAGACAAACACTAGTGAGCCAAAATTGTCATATTTGCTCAAGTGTTCTAGGTTTTGGGTGAGTGCTTAGATTTCTCTTGTAAAGAGTGTTTACTCAAGCTTTGGGTAGAAAGCTTTGAGGGTTGTAAAGGTTGCCTCCTTAGCCTAGAAAAGGGGACGAACTCATAGTGAATTTGTTTGAAATCCTTGGTAGGAAGCTAAGGTAGTGGATGTAGGCTTTGGTTAGAAAGCCGAACCACTCTAAATCATTGTGCAAAACTTCTATCTTTTTGCTTCCACCACCATCACCCAATATTCCTCTTCTCCACCACTAGGCGAGCAATTCAGTTGAAGGAAATCGAGCATAATAAAACCCAACACTTATGCATAAAACCTCTTTCAATGTCATGCATTTATAAAATATTTAACAATAAAATTATGTATGATCATTAAAAATCATTAAAAATTAGTTAACCAAATAATCAAAGAGATTAAGCTTAGAGGTTACCTATATTTAATGTGTGAACAAGCCACCTTTGCAATTTAGAGGAGGTACACGGTTCATCTTTGAATCCTTGAGCTTAATGTCGATATTTCTAGTTCTTTAAGGCCAATTGATGTAGAAATGGTTCGAGCACTCCTAGAATCTGCTCAAAAGTTGTTAGACCGTCAATTTGAATCTCGCTCTGATACCAATTGTTGGGCTCGAAACACTTCAACTGAATCATTAATGAGAGTGTAGAGACTTTTTTTGAATTTGGGAACCAAAAATCGAAAGAAAAGAATGGACAATATGACACATTTGATTTTATATTGGTTGACCTTCTAAACCAAGGTCTACATTCACTACCTTAGCATCCACACTAAGGATTTTCCAATTCACTAATGAATTCTTTCTTTTTACAGGACAAATAGCTAACCTTGACATCCCTATCTTTCCAAAGGCTAAGATAGAACCTCCCTAGTTTTTATAAGGCTCAACTAGAACCTAGCCATCAATTATGAGGTCTTGACAATATAAACTCAATACTTCCTTAGGTGGGTGTTTACACAATTTGGCTCACTATGATAAGACTAAAGAATTTATAAGAGATTACAAAATAAACAATGAAAAACTCAACTCTCTTGATTTTTAATCTTAGATGTCAATCCTCATGTTCTTCAAGTGTCCAAGGCTTGTATTTATAGTGTGGAATGAGCTACTAGCCGTGGGGGATGAATTGGAGTTGTTGGGAGCTTTATTTCCAGCATTAAATGCATTTCTGGTGCAGTGGGTATCGGTACATGCTAAAACAAGTAAGAGTTGTTGCACATAAATGTAGAGTGTACAGGTACACGATACATTCGTATCGATAATATACTTCGGGTATCAATGTGGAGGCTTCCGTATTGGTACGCGAAGTGCTCTCTGGAATCTTGAAATTAAACGAGTATGGTACGGGGCATTTTCGTATCAGTACGAGCAACTTCATATCGGTACTGGAGTATCGTACAGGTACCGAAGGCCTATTTTTGACACTTAAACTATTTTAAAATTATTTTTTCAAGTCAAAAACACATTTAAAAGCTTTCAGACATATTTTCAAGTTAAATGGACTTTAAATTATTTTTACAATATTTGTTCATATCCAAAAATATTTTTCTACTTTTTTACATCAAAATAAATATTTCAACAAAAATAAATTATTTGATATTCCAAAATAGATTTATTATATATTATTAATAATAGTTAAACTATATATAATATATTGTCAAATTATTTCAAACAATTTACTTGTCTAAGGGGTAATGCCTATAAATCTCTCTAATAGTTCTTGGGTTTAATCTTCCGACAAGCATAATTTTTTCTCTTTAATTATAATCCAAACAATAACTTTAAATAAAAAAAATATAAAACTTAAAGAGATAACAACACTTGGCTTAACGGTTGTGTCCGCCCAACTCCACTCATATCATCACAACATTAAATTTTACTGGAGCTAAAGTTGGGTTTAAAATTTTCTTTTTCCAATTTGATGGTGACACATGTCACTATCTAACTGGAAGATAAATTTATTAAATTGAATTTAATTTAGAACCAAATTGATATAATATGTAAATAATGAAGTCCAAATGTGTAATTATACCAATTTTGTTTAACATCCACGTCAACATGTCCAGTATATTTTAACGGTTGTGACTTGATTGAAACCACTTAAATAATTAAGTGGTAAAATTATCAAAATTAAAAATATAATGGTCATATCGTCGTCAACCTCATAATTAAGTGGTTATTTTAGTAGTTTACCTTGAATATCTTTATAAAAAAAAGTAAGGAAAAAGTTGTTCGAGGAACTCGAAATTTAATGTCAACTAAGATGATATTTCTTATCGGTGCAATATAAAGTTGATACATAAAATTTTTCAGAAATTCAGTTTTTTTTTTTAAATGAAATTAAAATGACTTTGACAGAAAAAATAGAAATTAAAATGAACGGAAAGAAAGAAGGAAAAGTTAGGCATCCCATGAAAAATAAAAGTATAAAACACTGGTGAAACATGATGAAGCACGTGAAGTCCTGCCTTTTTTATTTTATTGACTATTTGCAAAGCAGGCATCGGAGGAAAAGACCCAAAGTGGTTGGTTGTTTTTATGTAGGAGGGGTCACGGGACCACACCAGCCAGTCATGCCCGTGACCGTGAGTTTGGCTGTCATGGATACAGCAGAGCAGGTGTTCGGTTTGATATAAAAAAGATGCTCAAGCTCCTTTGGTGATACCTCTCACAGACAATGTGGATTAGTACAAGTAAAATGGAGTTCTGTTTTAAAATATTTAAAGACAAATACTCGTATTCCAAATAAAAAGTTTGCATTATAACCATCAAAAGCTAAACACGTTACAACTTCGTTCATGTATCGAAAAACCACCATGCATGGATGGCACATTATTTGCAGAGGGAACTTTTGGATCACATTATTTCAAAAGGATCTAACTTGAACACATTCGAACTCTTTCATGGACAATGAAAGCACGACATCACCGGTACTGAGGAGCGAGTTCACCTTCCTTGACAATGTAGTTTTGTGCAGGAAATTCTTCACCTTTGAAGTACCTCTCAAGCATATCCTTGACTCCGGCAGCATATCGCAGCTGCACAAGTTCCGTTTTCATCTTAGTTGTTGGCAAACGAAATAATGCTAAGTTGGAGAACAAAACATAGAACCTGACCATACCTGTGCATCAATGGTGGTACCAGAAATATGAGGAGTCATTGCTTGATTTGGCATATAACGCCATGGATGGTCCTTGGGAGCTGGCTTCGGAAACCAAACATCTCCACTGTAACCTGAAAATTTGGGGGGAAAATATTAAATCCAACTTGAATGTGAGGAGGCATATTGAACTTTAAATATAATAGTTGAACCATTTCTTATCGATTTAAAGAAAATTAATTACCCAATTTATCAGATGACAATGAAAGACCATCCTGAAACTCATTGTTTTTGTTGGGATTTATAAGAAATTTGATACAATTTTTCCGTTTGGAACTGTTGCAACCAAGAATGTATGTTACTTATGTTACTCTGGATTGGGAGATAAATATAGAATGTATTAGATATGATATGTTCAATTTATTCAATTTTTTCATATATCTGCAGAATCGTACCATTATACCATATCCAACTGTGTATTGGACACAAGTGTTAAATATGTGTACTTCATGAAAAATGAAGAGCCGATTATCATAGCATGTTTCGTTAACCTACGTACCCATCCAAACAATGTATTCTAATTTCTAATTCATAGAAGGAAAAAGGAATGCTAATGCTGGAAGACATTTTACAGTCAAAATGCATAATTCGCCTATATTATTCGAATTCGAGTGAGAGTGTTAGATATGAAGTATATGTTTAATTTTTCTAATTTTTTTTCATGTATTTGGTGGTCAACAAAAACATGTCGAATTTCAAATATAGGAACATACCCGCAATGTGTCCACTTGAACAAGCATCAGCAACTGCCTGTGTGTCCATAATTGCTCCTCGAGCATTGTTAACGATCAGGACTCCCTTCTTCATCTTCGTTATCCGATCTTTGTCAAACATCCCTCTATCATACAGATTATGATAAGTTTAATGGAAAATTTGAGCAATACAAAGGACATTAGCCAAACTAATATAAGCATTTGGATATTCAACGGCTAATGTAATGAAACCAGACCTTGTCTTCTCAGTAAGAGGCATGTTTACGACAATAATGTCACATTTTGGAAGCATTGTATCAAGATCCTCCTCGAATTTAGCCCCGGTCTGCTTCTCCAATTCTGGATCTATCTTGACTCGGTCATGGTATAGGAGATTACAGTTGAATGGTTTCAGTCGTTGGAGTAAGAGCTTGCCGATACGACCTGCACCGATAGTTCCGACTGTCTTCCCTTCTAGATCATAAGCTCTGTAAGCAATGCCTGCAACATTCCAATCTCCGGTAATAACTTGATGGTAGCCAGGTAAGAAATTTCGGACGAGAATAAGAATTCTCATTAGCTCGTCCTCGGCAACCGAAACAACATTGCTTCCGGTAACCTCGGCAACAGTCAAACCAGCTTCAGCCGCTGCTTTCAGATCGACATGATCGGAGCCAATCCCTGCAGTGAGCAGCAGCTGCAAGTTTTTGGCTCTCTTGATTCTCTCTGTCGTAACGTAAGCCGGGTGGAATGGGGTGGAAATGAGGACATGGAGATCAGAGATATGCTTATCGAGTTCTGCAATATGGACACGAGTGATTAAAATCAAACTTGTATTCAATTTTTTCAGAAATTCAGTTTTTTTAATGTTCAAATAATAGATCAAAGCAAGGGATACCATGGATTAACTATTTGAATCATGGGACCAACATATTGTAATGATCCGCGGTTGATGCTGTTAACAATACCAGCATTCTAAACTGTAAACTAGCATTAATTCTTACTATAACAAACTCCAATAGCACATTAAGCCTGTGCTACTCCAACTCGAGAACACATATTCTACAAGCCTTTGCAACCTGAACTCGGACCAAGTATGAGTATGTGTCGGACAACATCAGATATGAATATTTTAACAAAAATGTAGAATCCGAGTAACATGGATTACAGTGCTTTATTAATTTTCTGTAAAGCTCATTGCACTAACCCAGACAAACTGCAAATTAGTAAGGTGACCCACCCCCTCGTGTACCAACCAAATTTACTTTCCTAGGCATGGGTATCATGCAATGATGACAAATGATAATACATTAACCGCATAACGGAAAGAAGACGGCAGTGATCTTTATACTTACCACAGTCCGGTCCATCTTTATCATCGGTAACAATATACTGGTGCCCCTGTGATTCGAGCCACTGGCGCAAGCCCAAAGCTCCCTCCACACAACCAACAAAGTTAGGATTCTTTGTGAAGTGCTCATTGGCCTTGTAAAACACTCCAACAATCTTTTTGCTCCCAGGAGAAGCCTGTAAGACAAATATTACGAGACATCAATACTTAAACCACTAGTGATAAAGGGATTTGCAGGGCAAACAACATGAAATCCATATCAAACTTAAAAATTTAGGTTACTTTTTGGTTGATTAATCTTATTGCTGAGATCCACACTTTTGCTCCATTTATTACCGAAATTGTTGTCCCGCTGGTTGTTCGGGAAATTTAAGTTATTTTGATGCAAGTATGGGATACGGACATTTCAATTCATGAAACATGCCAGGAAAATATTGGAGTTGAATTCACTAAAAATAACGTAGCAAGAATAACAACTTCTTTAAAAAATAGTAATTAAAATTCCTTAACCGGTGACAGCTGAACAGACACACTTTCCGACACCAATGCATGCAAAGGAACTAGTCAGGCGCTTCATTGTTTTCGATGATCCCAATTTCCAACCATCAAATTCACTTATATCACTTGTTGATTTAACAAAAAGATGTTAATCTAAACATGGAATAATCTTAAGAACAAAAAAACCCAAACCAAATTTCAACTTAAAATGAAGAGAGAGAAGAGCATGGATTAGCTTACATGGAGTTGTCTGGTAAGAACAGAGGATGACCTAGAATTTGCCACTGCCTTGATAGCAGAGCAGGCAACTTGTTTCATGGCCATATTCTGAACAACACTTTCAAATTGACACAGAATTTTCCTTGAGTTATCGAAGAGATGCTGCTGCTGATGATGAAATGATTCTTTTTATAGGCAATAAATCAGTTTCACAATTCTCGAAACCCCAGACAAGGCACATTCTTCCAGCTTGGCTTTTGCTTCTCGTCTACTGATTTGTTGACTTGCAGTACGTGTCCAATTTTAGTTTGTTCTTCTCAAGCAGCCATTAATAATTTTAAAGAGAAATTTTCAACGATGTAAAATAATTTAGATGATAAGTTTATTCTTAAAAATTTAACTTTTATTTTTGTTGCCAAATTAAAAAAATAGAAAAATAAATTTGTCTTATAAAAGTTGGTTGAACTTTTAAATGTGGCAATTTTAATGGAGAATTTTAAAACAGAAGAGTGACATTTTTATTGAGACCTAGGGAGTAATAAATTTCGGCTCACTCGTGAACTTATCGAATCGATAAAATAGTTTTTAGGGACAATGCTACATTTATCTACCGAGTCATCTATCTAGTTAAGGTGGTACATGACATTAGGGGTGTTCATGGTTGGTTAATCGTACCGTTTAGCCTAAACGATCGGTTAACTGTTATAACGGTTATTGAATTTAGTTAACTATAACCTAACCGTTAAGAATCAGTTAATCACTAATGGTTAACCGACAGTTCAGTTACAGGTTAACATGTAACCTATTACAATTTATTTTTCACATGTTCACTACTTCTTTTGAGAATAATGAAACTATATTTTCGATAAATATTTTATTAAAATGTTCATAAAAATGCTTAAATGAAGATTCTAAGCACTAAGTTCATACTTAATTAAAAAAATTACATACATACTACAAAGTTTCAACACAACACAAAATATATAAATTTCATATGTAATTTAAAATTTTAAGTTTGAACAGTGTTCAACACATAGCAATACACTATTAAAGTTTTAAAGAAAAATCTTTAACTAACATAAAACAAACAAAAGGTAAATGAATCGTAGTTTAAAATTCCACGAGTTATATCACAAGCCACAAAAGTTAACTCTATGACCAAATTACCCAAGGTCTTCGCCGAGTTTCTCTAAAATGAATCGTAACCATTAACCATCATTTTTAGTAATTCGTCTGAAACCGTTTAAGCTTAACAATTCGTTTAGTTAACTTGTAAGATGCAACAATTATACTGCGCAACGGTTACGGTTTACTGTTATGGTTAATTATGCACACCCCTACATGACATGACAATTAATAAATATAATACAATATATTTTTTAATAAATATTTTTTAAAAATAATAAATGTAATACAATTAATATATATTTTACAAATAAATAATTTTTAAAATTATAAATACAATACAATTAATACATTTTTACTCAATGAATAATTCTGAAAACTATAAATGTAATATAATTCATATTTTTTTTAATATAATAAGAAGAGAAACTAAGCTAACTCAAATACGTTTTAACTTGTTGTACTATCATTTTGTAATTCCTCCAAAATTCTAACGGGTTACTATTTTTTTTCAATCAAATTAAAAAAATATCATATATAAACCATGAAAACTTATGAGTTTAAGCTTTTGTCTCACCTCAATTTCTTTGAAAACGCAACCCCATAAATTTATTGGTTTTGTTCATCTACTATCGTCTATGAATGAAAGGATAGACTTTAATTATTTTCTTAATTTTTTTATCTCTATTACCCTTTCATGTTTATCAAATTCTCATGTTACCATGAGAGGATTATTTCTCAAATTAAGTATTTAAATTTAAAAATTAGGAGGAAAAAATCTTAATTAACTAATATTTAAACCAAAAGGACATAAGATATCATTATACTAAAAAGTTTTAGAGGGACAACAACCGCTCCTACCTCATGAGTGGCTACATCTCTGGTAACAATGGTACCAAGACTCAATTGATAAAGATTGTCTTCTTTTAATTAGTGTAATACATTTGAGAATAAAAAAAAATCAATAATAATATAATCAATATTGTATCAATATTAGTCCAAAAACATTTGAGAATCTAAAAGAATGCCCAATTTAGTATAATATAAAGTTTTGTACGATATATATGTTAATAATAACTGTTGTGTTTAAAAATATGATTTTATCTTTTATACACATTATGTTTGAATCAAGTTAATTATTGTTTCATAATATTATTTCTATTAACATATACTTATAGTTGAATTTTTTTCACCCACTAAATAGTTAAATATTTTTAATTTATTCAAAACTTTATGTGTATAATACTTGAATAAAATATAAATTAAAAAAAATTAAGGTCAAAATGATGAATTGAAAAATATCATTTGAAATTTTAAAAGGATGAGACAATTAGAATTATCACTTAAAATTTAACTTGAAAAATTTAATACTAAATTTAAAGGGGACATTATCTTATTAGTTTTTAAATTAAATTCAATGCGTTTAACCACCCAAAATACCATATCAGCTGGATAAGTTGGCCTTGGCCCACGAGTATATAAAATTTTATCCGTTTTTGAGTACGGGTGTAATCCAATTAAGTTAATCGCTACAAATTTGAGCTAAACCTGACATTTAAGATTAGTTTAAGTTTAATTGAGTTTTCATTATTAAAGTTTGAGCTTGATTTGAAATGGGTATTAATTTCTTTGTATTTATTTAAAGTGTAAGAGTTAAAAACTTTAAACTATCAATTCAAAAAAAAAAACCTTAAACTATTTACCAACAAGTGTTGGGTGCCTTGGTAAGACACATTGTACTCTCAAAGATAGAATTTGAGTTCGAACCTTAGAAATGACATTGTTGAGAGAGAGAGCCTCGCACCCCGAATATGGACCGTAAGACGAACATGCATATAACCAAAAAATCTTAAACTATTTCAAAAAAATCAATTATGTAACATGTTTATACTTTTTTTTATCAAATTGGGCCCTCTAATTGAATATCTATATCATTTAAGTCATTTAGTCAATGATTTTTGTCGTTAATTGTTATTGTATTGATGTGATAATTAACCATCACGATGTATGTTAAACCTATATTTTTTATTTTGATATAACAAGTGTTTTAAAGTAAATAAATCCTATTTTAAATAAAATTTTAAGGAAATTGAAATTACTCACATATTTCTAAAGTGACAAGCATTCGAACAAAATTAACTTGTTTTAAAGATAAAATTATGTATAAGTTAATCTATTTATGTCTCAACATTTTTCTTAGTGGCTTGGTACTCAAAGAGACCATTTTGGTCAGCGAGTACTGGTATGACCCTATGCGTAACGGTGCAGTCTTTCAAGATTGTTTTTTATAATGGCTAAGGAGTACGGGTACGGACCTTTGCATATCGGTATGGGCCTTTATTTTTTCCTTTACGAACGGCTTGTTAGTACCTGTACGGTGCACCCCGTACCGATACACCCTAGAGTTGAACCTTTTAACACAGTGAGTACCAGAATGGTGAACCCCATACCGATATGATCTATTTTGATTGCATATGAATTACACTATGTGTACCAATACAACCTTGAGTGTACCGATACCCAAAGCTCCACCAAAATTCTAGTGAGCAATTTCGATACCGGTACGACCTTTCAAGTACTGGTACCCCTTACTTCGTACCGTTATGCGGTCTAGCGTACCGGTACGCCCTATAATACTAACAACCACTTCTTCTTTAGGTAGGTGTCGATACAATCCTTCGCATACCGATACCCAAAGTTGCCAAACATCATTTATTGTAGAAAAAACATTCCTTAACAGCTATATTCAATATTGTAGAACTAATGTTTTGATATAATAATTGAAAAATAATTTTGGACTAAATTGAAAAGATTTCAAAAATACCTTTAAGTTCAAACAATTTGAAAATAAGTTTGTGGATGTTTTAAATGGTTTTGGCAATGTTTGAAACGTTTTTAAGTAGCCAAACTAGTACTTTTAATGTACCTGTTTCGATACATGCATAATCTGTTTCGAAACGTTTTGAAACTGTCAAAACCCGTTTCTATACGGCCTCACCTGTTTCTATATGGCCATACCCGTTTCTATACAGTCTCCTTATTTCACAGAATAACTATTTCTATTTTGAGATTGTTTCGAATTAGGGATACATGTTTCGGTACGGGTAGCTGCAGAACTTCATTTAAAGAGGGAAATAAAGTCTCCAACGGCTCCAAAACATCCCTAACGACTAGTAACAGCCACAAGCTCAATTGGGACTATAAATTAAAGGCTGGAACACTTGAAGAAGTTTAGAGACAACATCCAAGCAATATGGTCAAGAGAATTAGAGTCTAAATCTTTATTTTACTATTCTCTTGTACATAGTCTTTAGAGAGAGTTTAATTGTAAATCCTTTGTTCTCGTGTGAGCTTAAATTTGTGTAAACACCCACCTTGTGAGGTATTAAGTTTACCAAACAAATCCCTTGTAAAAGGAGAGGTTCTAGTTTAGCCTTGAGAGAAAAACTAGAGTTGGTTCTATCTTAGCCAAGTCCAAAAGATAGGATTGTAACGGTTTCCTCCTAAACCGGTAAAAGGGGACGAATTCATTGTTGAGTGAATTGAGAAATTCTTAGTGGTGTGCTAATGTGGTAGATGCAGGTGCTTAGTTAATAGCCCAAACCACTCTAAAATTATTGTGTCACTTGTCTACCTTTATTTCGATTTTAGCCAATTCAACCACCAAACATTTACAACCCTCATTGACGGTTCCAATGATCGAATTGAGCGTGGTACAAGCCCAACAATTGGTATCAGAGCCTCGTCTCAATCGAAGGACTAACATCGGGGATTAAAGATCATTTGCTCGAAGTCCACCGTTCAAGAAATTGGCAAGATTTGAAGAAGGCCGCTCTATCTCGTGTTCTCCGCTCTTCGAAGGAGAAGCATACTTCCAATGGGAAAATATCATGAAAGTCTTCATCAAGTCTCAAGACTATGAGGTTTGGGACATCATTGAAGACGAGTATTTGGAAGCTCCGAAAAAGAAGAAAAAGAAAAAGGAGTGCCAACGAGACGAAGGGAATGCTAAACACCAAGGCGATGCACATTCTCTATTGTGGCCTTAACGAAGAAGTTTCCAAGAGAATCTCCACATGAAAAAGTGCCAAAGAATTGTGGGAGAAACTTGATAAGCTTTATGGAAACAAGAAGGGAGAAAAGAAAGATTGTAACACCCGGGTTTAGGGGTTAGGTGAAAATAATATTTTAATATTATTTGGGCTCGGGTTTATAATTAAAATGATCCTTTAAAATTTCGGGTTTCAAAATAAATATTTGAAATGAGACCAAATTGATTTAATTGCAAGTTGAAGAGCTTTTTAAAGAACAAGGGGATAGCCATTCATTAATGGCCTTTTGGTAATTTGCCCATTTTTCAATTTAAATCCCCCTTTATACAAAATAAACACTATTCACTCTCTTCCTCACCCATTTTCAACGTGAAAAGAGCTCCCCTCTTCAAGTTACTATTCCATTCAAAAAGCTTCTCCATTTCAACTCCTTTTTGAAAGGTAACAACGTTTTTGACTTCTCCTCAACTCCCTCTTTTTAAAAGTACCATTTATTTTCATTTTCATTGAAGTTTTGAAAATGGGATTTTCAAAGGAATTGATTAAAAATGGTGTCTTTGTGTAGCTAAACCTAATATTTTGATTTAATATGGTTAGTTATGGAATATAGGAGCCAAATGGTACAACATATGTGAATTTTGAATAATTTTGAGTAATTCCCGAAATTGAGTAAAAATGGGGTTTTTGGAGGGTTTTGGGTGAGTTTTGGGGGTTGTTTTAAGTGGAATTTGATAGGCTTTTGATAGTACTATGGTTAGGGATTGATTTGGGATCATTTGTGGGTGCAATGGGTGTTGGAAACATGGATTTTGGAGATGGTTTTGGGGCTGCCCGAGTTTGCTAGAAATGAGATTTGTTCATAGCTTGCAACATTGTAAATTGTGATTGAATTGTGTTTCGGGTTGGTCTTTTGATGTTGGGCTGATTTGGGATTGTTTGAATTGTGTTTGAGGTTGTTTAGAAGTGAAAACTTGTGTTGGAGAAGCATCGGGAAGAAATCCGGGATTGTGAGAGTGGTTGCTTGCTTGGCTTGGAGCTTGGAAGCTTAGGTGAGTGGTTAATCGTTTTACGTGGTTTTTAAATGGTTGGTTCGAGTATGTGGACTAGGTTGGGCTTGGTAGACCCACCTAGAGTTAGGATTAGGGTTGTAGCCTAATCTTAAACTTGATCTAGAGCCTTTGGATGAACTTATATATATGGATGTTTATGCCTCGTATGACTTGTGATATGATTGCTTATGTATATTGTGTTATACATGTGAGTTGAGGCATGAATTGTGATGCTTAAGGCATGCGTGGTAATGGTTCATGATTGTGATCATGGTGAGTACGTGCTAAGCACGGATTGGATTTAAATGAATATTGTGGAATGAGTTAAATGTTGGCACTAGTATGCTTGAATACAAATGATCGATCATTAGGATGTTAGTGTGTACACATGAGTCAAAAGTCGCGCGTGGCCTTGGTGGCGTTGAGTCACCAAGGAGGAGTACGGGTACGCCCGGAAATTGTATTTATATATAGTCGATGATGAGTGGAATCCCATCGACGGGGCGTGAGGATGAGTGGAATCCCCCCCGCGAGACCGATGATGAGTGTAATCCCACCATGAGGTAAAGTGGTTGTTGGATGTGAGTTCCAACGTGTTTATCCGCGTATTCGGGTCATATCTAGGTGCCAATATTGATTGATGTATGTATCGATGTGTTGTGAATTATGATCCTTGCTTGGATGTTCATATGTGATTACATGTGTTGTGGAATAGAGCTTATGAGCATGACATTTATTTGGATATTGTTCATGCATCTTAACTTGTGCTCTTGAGGATCCTTGATAATCATGTATTTTTGCCTTGGCTAAGATCGTGCTCGGACCCTGCATTGTCGAGTTTTGTTTTTAAAGAGCTTACCCTCACTAAGCTTTATTGCTTACGCTCTCTCTTTGTTCGACAATGCAGATCCTTAGTTCGTGGGTTGCTAGGAGCAAGAAGGGGGCCTCCAAGTGTGCTTGTGGTGCTTGTTTAGCTACCAAGTATGAACTTTTAAATTAAGATGTAATGGTCAAGCAATGGGGCATGTAATCTTATTATGATGTTTTTGGATTATGATGTGGTTGATGTTGCTTAGGAGCATGTCAGACTCCTCCTTTTGTGTTTGTTATTTGGCTTGAGATGTATGCTTGCTTGAAACCTTGTTAGTATTTTGTTATCTAGAATTTGCCTAAGTGTTGGCTATGTTGAAGTTTAACACCTTTAATGTTATGCATGGATGAATGATTTTGTGATGACGTGCCTTAGTGTTAATCTTGTTATGATGATGTTTCGAGCATGCTCATTTGTTGGTTTGCCTTTAGGATTATTGCTAGAGTGTTGTTGGTGGTTTTAATGAGGTTTAGGGGCACCTTTGTGCCTTAAATCAGCTAAAACCTGTATGTTCGCAGCAGGGGTATTGATACGATTGGACCCGTATCGGTACGACCTTCTTGTTTCAGGCCACGCGTATCGATACGCAAAAGGAGGTTTCGATACCATTTTTGCTACTGGAATTCTGAGATTTTGACGAAAAATTGGGTATCGAAACGGACCTTGGCATATCGATACGGTCTTCTTAGCGTTGACCACGAGAAGTTGACCGATTGGGGGCGTATCGATACACTCTTTGGGCATATCGATACGGTCTCCTCGTGTTGACTTTGGCCTATTGACCTAGTCAAGGCGTATCGATACACTCTTTAGGCGTATCGATACGGTCTGCAAATTAAGTTAAAAATGGACTGTTTTGTTGAGGTTGCTCGAGTTATTGCTTGCAAATGTTTGTCTTCCGTTGCTGTGATCACATAGGAAATAAATGTGCATTTATAGACAAGATAAAGTTAAAAGAAATTTTCTGGGTCGTTAACCGAGGAGGAACCTTAACGGGTTTCACTTCGGTTTTCCCCGTGTGGCCCACTCGGACCGGTCATCCGACCAGACCGGGACGAGGGGGTTACACTTGTTGGTATCAGAGCCTAAGGTTACCGAGACCTTGGGCAGGTAAGTGAGGTAAGTCTAAGTTTTGAATTGATATGCACGATGTTTGCTTGCTTTGTAAGTAGGGTTGCTTGTGTGACAAATATGTTGATTGTTTTATTTCAAAGCATGTTGTTTGAGAGTCCTATTGCTACTATTACATCGGAAAAGAATTTTAAGTGATGGAAACGTACTTGAGCACTTGGAAGCCTTGCCTTACTAACCCGATCTTGTATATTTTGTTTGTTGTGGTTGTAGTTATCGTTTGAGAGTGATGTCTAGGCCGAGGGGTAGGCCGAGAGTGGTTCGTCAGGAACCACGTGTTGCGGCTCCTGTTGAGCCGGTGATTGGTGTGGAGGCTCACATAGAAGGGCCAGTGGCAGCGGGAGTTGGCGCTCCTCCACCACCTCCACCACCACCACCTCCTCCGCCGGGAGCTGGAGGCGAGGATGGAGCTGAAGGAGAGGGACCTCAAGGTGGCCAAGGTGGCCAAGGTCCAGTTGGAATTGATATGACTCCGCTAGTGCAAGCTATAGCGGGAGCATTTCAGGCCGCAGTTGCGGGAGCTCAGGCTGCAGCTCAGCCTAGGTGTGACGATGCTAGTCTACCTTTGGAGAGGCTCCGTAGCTTGGGGGCCGAAGAGTTCAGAGGATCTACTCCGGAGAGGTCGGAGTTATGGTTGGAGAAGACAGTTCGTATCTTGGCTCAGATGGGTTGTGCGGGCGCATGTAGATTGGGCTGTGTGATTTCCTTGCTTTAGGGTGATGCCTACACCTGGTGGGTCACCATTACTACAGGGGTTCCAGAGGCAGAGATTGATTGGGATTTCTTTGAGTCCGCTTTCAGGAAGAGGTACTTGTTACCGAGGTACTTAGATGAGAAGAAGCGAGAGTTTATGTCCCTTACTCAGGGAGAGGCTTCTGTGACTGACTATGAGATCCGTTTTGTTCGCTTGAGTCAGTATGCACCAGAGTTGGTTCCTACGAAGGTGGAACGCTGTAATCGTTTCCGCTATGGGTTGAATGAAGAGGTCAAGAGATACACGTTAGCTTCTGACTATTCAGACTTTGATGTATTGGTCGCGAGGGCCAAAGATTTAGAGCACAGTTTGGGTTCGGCCAAACGATCTGGTGGTTCTAGTTCTGGTAAGAGGCATAACCACTTTGATGGTAGAGATGCCAAGAGGCATAGAGGTGGCGGGCATCAGTTTGACCATAGACGTGGCGGTGGCCATCTTGGTAGAGGCCATCAGGGCCATAGAGGAGGAGGGCGTTTGCCCGAGTGTACCCGTTGTGGGAGACATCACACTGGTGAGTGTTGGGGTAACTTCCATGCTTGTTGGAACTATGGTTCGAGGGACCACTTTAGGAGGGATTTTCCGCATCAGGCGGCACAAGCACTGAACATTGCTCAGGCTCCTGCGAGAGCGAATGATTTTCAGAGAGGCCGTGGGCGCGGTCGTGGCTACTTCCAGCCTAGGGCTGATGCACCTAGGGTAGATGCTCAGAGGAACCTTGCTCATGTTGTGGCAGTGCAACCAGAGGCGGGAGGACCAGCGAGAGTTTATGCTCAGAGAGAGGCCGGGAACGACACTGATGTGATAGCAGGTAATTTTGAGTTACAATCTATGTCTTTACTTTCTTTGGTTGATTCGGGTTCTACACATTCCTACATTTTGAGTGAGCATGCACAGAAGTTAGATATCCCTGTTGAGATCTTAGATGTAGGTATGCATGTGACTAGTTCTTTTGGTGAGACAGTTGTGGTTAGACGTATATATAGGAGATGTCCACTGAAGATTCAGGGTCATGTGTTCTCTGTTGATATGATGGAACTTCCTTTTTATGGCTTTGATATTATTTTGGGTATGGACTGGTTAGTTGAGCATCGAGCTAGTGTGGATTTTGAGACAAAGAGAATTTCCTTGAAGCTTTCTGATGACTACGAGGTAGTAGTAGTAGGCGAGAACATTAAGTTCTTGTCTAATGTGGTGTCAGCTTTAGAGGCCCATAGGTTGATGGACTCCGGATGTGGGGCTTACTTAGCTTATGTTATGAATCTGAATATGAGTGAAGCTAGACCGAAGGATATCAGAACAGTTTGTGACTTCCCGGATGTGTTTCCTGAAGAGTTGCCGGGTTTACCTCCTGACAGAGATGTTGAGTTTGTGATTGAGACTGTTTCAGGGTCTAATCTAGTTTCGATAGCTCCGTATCGTATGGCTCCGAAAGAGTTGAAAAAATTGAAGAGTCAGTTGCAAGAATTATTAGACCGTGGTTTCATTAGGCCTAGTAGTTCTCCTTGGGGTGCTCCCGTGTTGTTTGTGAAAAAGAAAGATGGTAGTATGCGCATGTGTATTGACTATAGACAGTTGAATCAGTTGACGGTGAAGAACAAGTATCCGTTGCCTCGCATAGATGATTTGTTTGATCAGTTGAGAGGTGTTTCAGTGTTCTCGAAGATAGATTTGAGATCCGGGTACTACCAGTTGAAGGTGAAAGAGTGTGATGTTCCGAAGACAGCCTTTAGGACTAGATATGGTCACTATGAGTTTCTTGTGATGCCATTTGGGCTCACGAATGCACCTGCAGCATTCATGGACATGATGAACAGAATTTTTAGAGACTATCTAGACCGTTTCGTAGTTGTTTTCATTGATGACATACTTGTGTACTCGAAGACAGAAGAAGAGTATGATGAGCACTTGAGATTTGTTTTACAGAGATTGTTGAGCAATCAGTTGTATGCGAAGCTTAGTAAATGTGAGTTCTGGACTCGAGAGGTTGTATTTCTTGGCCATGTTGTTTCGGCCGAAGGTATCCGTGTTGATCCATCGAAGATTGAGGCTATTGTTGAGTGGAAGCAACCTAAATCCGTGACCGAGATTATGAGTTTCCTAGGATTAGCCGGTTACTATAGGAGATTTGTTGATGGTTTCTCTAGAGTAGCTGCTCCTTTGACTAAATTGTTGCAAAAGGGAGTTAAGTTCGAATGGTCAGATGCAAGACAGAAGGCCTTTGAGAAATTGAAAGAAGCTTTGACAAATGCTCCAGTGTAAGTGCAGCCTGTTTTAGGTAAGGAGTTTGTGATTTACAGTGATGCTTCCTACATAGGTTTAGGATGTGTTTTGATGCAAGAAAGAAGGGTTGTTGCTTATGCTTCTAGACAGTTGAAGGTTCATGAGAAGAACTATCCCACTCATGATATAGAGTTAGCCGCGGTTGTCTTTGCATTGAAGATTTGGCGACATTACTTGTATGGTGAGAAGTGTATAGTTTACACCGACCACAAGAGCTTGAAGTACTTGATGACACAGAAAGAGTTGAACTTGATGCAGAGAAGATGGCTAGAGTTGCTAAAAGATTATGATTTGACCATTGAGTACCATCCGGGTAAGGCGAATGTAGTAGCCGATGCTTTGAGTAGGAAAATGGTCGTTGAGTTGAGAGCTATGTTCGCTAGATTGAGTGTGTCCGATGATGGTGGGTTGATCACCGAGTTGCAAGTGAAGCCTTCTTTGATTTAGTTGATTAGATAGAAGCAGTTGCAAGATGTGACTTTAGTTCCTCATGTTCAGGACATAGCCGAAGGAAGATCAACCGAGTACAGTTTCAGTGGTGAGAGCTTGTTGTGCTTTAGAGATAGAATTGTTGTACCAGAAGATGTTGAGTTGAGACGTCAGATTCTGAGTGAAGCACATTCGAGTCCCTTTTCTATCCATCCGGGTAGTACCAAGATGTATCGTGACTTGAAGAATGATTACTTCTGGGTTGGTTTGAAGAAAGATGTAGCCGAGTATGTGAGCCGATGTATTGTTTGTCAGAGAGTGAAGGCAGAACATCAGGTTCCTTCAGGTTTGTTACAGCCTTTGAAGATTCCGGAATGGAAATGGGAGAGAATCACCATGGATTTTATATCGGGGTTGCCTTTGTCTCCTTCGAAGAAGAATTCAGTGTGGGTGATTGTTGATAGGTTCACTAAGTGTGCTCACTTCTTATCAGTGAACACTACAGATTCCTTGGACAAGTTGGCAAACTTGTACATCTGTGAGATTGTGAGACTTCATGGAGTTCCGAAGTCTATTGTTTTAGATAGGGATCCTAGATTTACTTCGAGATTCTGGGGTTGCTTACATAGTGCTCTAGGTAGCCGTTTGCATTTCAGCACGTCTTATCATCCGTAGTCCGATGGGCAGTCAGAGCGAGTGATACAGATTCTAGAGGATATGCTTCGTTGTTGTGTGATTGACTTCCAGGGTTCTTGGGAGAAGCACTTACCGTTAGTTGAGTTTGCTTACAACAACAGTTATCAGTCTAGTATTCAGATGGCACCTTATGAGGCTTTGTATGGTAGACGATGTAGGACTCTGATATGTTGGGCTGAAACAGGTCAGAGATTGTTACCTATGCCGGATTTGCTTAAGGGGACTACCGACAAAGTGAAGTTGATTTGTGATCATTTGAAAGTAGCTTCTGATCGTCAGAAGTCTTGTGCGGATTTGAAAAGGAAAGAGATTGAGTACTCCGTGGGTGAGAAAGTGTTTTTGAAAGTATTTCCGTAGAAGAAGGTAATGAGATTTGGCCGGAAGGGCAAGTTGAGTCCGAGGTTTATTGGTCCGTATGAGATAGTTGAGCGGATTGGGCCTGTAGCTTACCGTTTGAGGTTACCTTCTGAGTTAGAGAAGATCCATGATGTCTTTCATGTGTCTATGCTTAGGAGATATAGATCGGATCCTTCTCATGTTATGCCCGTTGAGGAGATAAAGCTAAATCCGGATTTGTCTTACAATGAAGAGCCTGTTGAGATACTTGCTTCTGATAGCAAGGTGTTGCGTGGCAAGACCATAGAGTTGGTCAAGGTGTTGTGGAGACATAGGGGCGTGGAAGAGGCCACGTGGGAGAGGAAAGCTGACATGGTTGAGCAGTTTCCTTATTTGTTTCCGTCAGGTAATTATGGGGACAAAATTCCTTAAGTGGGGGAGAGTTGTAACACCTGGGTTTAGGGGTTAGGTGAAAATAATATTTTAATATTATTTGGGCTCAGGTTTATAATTAAAATGATCCTTTAAAATTTCAGGTTTCAAAATAAATATTTGAAATGGGACCAAATTGATTTAATTGCAAGTTGAAGAGCATTTTAAAGAACAAGGGGATAGCCATTCATTAATGGCCTTTTATTAATTTGCCCATTTTTCAATTTAAATCCCCCTTTATACAAAATAAACACTATTCTCTCTCTTCCTCACCCATTTTCAACGTGAAAAGAGCTCCCCTCTTCAAGTTACTATTCCATTCAAAAAGCTTCTCCATTTCAACCCCTTTTTGAAAGGTAACAACGTTTTTGACTTCTCCTCAACTCCCTCTTTTTAAAAGTACCATTTATTTTCATTTTCATTGAAATTTTAAAAATGGGATTTTCAAAGGAATTGATTAAAAATGGTGTCTTTGTGTAGCTAAACCTAATATTTTGATTTAATATGGTTAGTTATAGAATATAGGAGCCAAATGGTACAACATATGTGAATTTTGAATTATTTTGAGTAATTCCCGAAATTGAGTAAAAATGGGGTTTTTGGAGGGTTTTGGGTGAGTTTGGGGGGTTGTTTTAAGTGGAATTTGATAGGCTTTTGATAGTACTATGGTTAGGGATTGATTTGGGATCATTTGTGGGTGCAATGGGTTTTGGAAACATGGATTTTGGAGATGGTTTTGGGGCTGCCCGAGTTTGCTAGAAATGAGATTTGTTCATAGCTTGCAACATTGTAAATTGTGATTGAATTGTGTTCCGGGTTGGTCTTTTGATGTTGGGCTGATTTGAGATTGTTTGAATTGTGTTTGAGGTTGTTTAGAAGCGAAAACTTGTGTTGGAGAAGCATCGGGAAGAAATCCGGGATTGTGAGAGTGGTTGCTTGCTTGGCTTGGAGCTTGGAAGCTTAGGTGAGTGGTTAATCGTTTTACGTGGTTTTTAAATGGTTGGTTCGAGTATGTGGACTAGGTTGGGCTTGGTAGACCCACCTAGAGTTAGGATTAGGGTTGTAGCCTAATCCTAAACTTGATCTAGAGCCTTTGGATGAACTTATATATATGGATGTTTATGCCTCGTATGACTTGTGATATGATTGCTTATGTATATTGTGTTATACATGTGAGTTGAGGCATGAATTGTGATGCTTAAGGCATGCATGGTAATGGTTCATGATTGTGATCATGGTGAGTACGTGCTATGCACGGATTGGATTTAAATGAATATTGTGGAATGAGTTAAATGTTGGCACTAGTATGCTTGAGTACAAATGATCGATCATTAGGATGTTAATGTGTACACATGAGTCAAAAGTCGCGCGTGGCCTTGGTGGCGTTGAGTCACCAAGGAGAATTACGGGTACGCCCGAAAATTGTATTTATATATAGTCGATGATGAGTGGAATCCCATCGACGAGGCGTGAGGATGAGTGGAATCCCCTCCGCGAGACCGGTGATGAGTGTAATCCCACCGTGAGGTAAAGTGGTTGTTGGATGTGAGTTCCAACGTGTTTATCCGAGTATTCGGGTCATAGCTAGGTGCCAATATTGATTGATGTATGTATCGATGTGTTGTAATTATGATCCTTGCTTGGATGTTCATATGTGATTACATGTGTTGTGGAATAGAGCTTATGAGCATGACATTTATTTGGATATTGTTCATGCATCTTAACTTGTGCTCTTGAGGATCCTTGATAATCATGTATTTTTGCCTTGTCTAAGATCGTGCTCGGACCCTGCATTGTCGAGGTTTGTTTTTAAAGAGCTTACCCTCACTAAGCTTTATTGCTTACGCTCTCTCTTTGTTTGACAATGCAGATCCTTAGTTCGTGGGTTGCTAGGAGCAAGAAGGGGGCCTCCAAGTGTGCTTGTGGTGCTTGTTTAGCTACCAAGTATGAACTTTTAAATTAAGATGTAATGGTCAAGCAATGAGGCATATAATCTTATTATGATGTTTTTGGATTATGATGTGGTTGATGTTGCTTAGGAGCATGTTAGACTCCTCCTTTTGTGTTTGTTATTTGGCTTGAGATGTATGCCTTGCTTGAAACCTTGTTAGTATTTTGCTATCTAGAATTTGCCTAAGTGTTGACTATGTTGAAGTTTAACACCTTTAATGTTATGCATGGATGAATGATTTTGTGATGACGTGCCTTAGTGTTAATCTTGTTATGATGATGTTTCGAGCATGCTCATTTGTTGGTTTGCCTTTAGGATTATTGCTAGAGTGTTGTTGGTGGTTTTAATGAGGTTTAGGGGCACCCTTGTGCCTTAAATCAGCTAAAACCTGTATGTTCGCAGCAGGGGTATCGATACGATTGGACCCGTATCGGTACGACCTTCTTGTTTCAGGCCACACGTATCGATACGCGAATGGGGGTTTCGATACCATTTTTGCTACTTGAATTCTGAGATTTTGACGAGAAATTGGGTATCGAAACGGACCTTGGCGTATCGATACGGTCTTCTTAGCGTTGACCACGAGAAGTTGACCGATTGGGGGCGTATCGATACACTCTTTGGGCGTATCGATACGGTCTCCTCGTGTTGACTTTGGCCTGTTGACCTAGTCAAGGTGTATCGATACACTCTTTGGGCGTATCGATACGGTCTGCAGATTAAGTTAAAAATGGGTTGTTTTGTTGAGGTTGCTCGAGTTATTGCTTGCAAATGTTTGTCTTCCGTTGCTGTGATCACATAGGAAATAAATGTGCATTTATAGACAAGATAAAGTTAAAAGAAATTTTCTGGGTCGTTAACCGAGGAGGAACCTTAACGGGTTTCACTTCGGTTTTCCCCGTGTGGCCCACTCGGACCGGTCATCCGACCAGACCGGGACGAGGGGGTTACAAAAATGATGATCAATCATGTGCAAACCTTCTATCCAATCCAAAGGTGGATGGTGTTTTGGCTCTCGATGAGCCTAAGGTATCTTCTAACTCAAGTGAGCTAAATTCTTACTCTTTCGATGAGTTGCAAGATGCTTTTGATGAATTATTTTTGGAATTTGAGACCATGAATTCCAGATTTAAGAAAATGATTTCAAAACTTGAATTTGAAAATGATTTTCTTTTGAAAACAAAATTGGATTTTGAAAACCAAAATGAAATTTTGAAAAATGATTTAGGATTTTCAAAAACAAGTAAAGATGTTTTAGAAAAAGAAAATCTTAATTTAAAGTTAAGCTTGAAAGCTTAACAAAAGAAAAATAAATTGTTTTCAATAATTCATCTTGTCACATAATGGCAAAATGCTCACATTGCCATTATCATGGTCATTCCTCACATACTTGTCATATAAAGAAGAGAAAATCTTATAGGATTAGACAAGTATGAGTTCCTAAGGGAACTAAAGACATTGTGACTAACGTAAATAGATCCAAAGCAATTTGGATACAAAAAATCAATTGAATGTCTTTTGTAGGTGTGTTGGATCAATGAGAAGAAATGCAAAGACATGAAAATGCTCTAGTCACACAAGTGAAGAAATTGGGTAACCTCTAAGCTTATAGCTTTTATTTCTTATATCTTTGGTTATCTAATTTTCGTTTTAAAGTCTTGGATTATTTGTTAAGCCTAGCAATGATGCTTGAGTAAGGGGAGCCATTTTAAAACTAAAATTCTTATTTGTGTCAATTTTTTAACCTCCTAAGTTATTTTGAACTTAAATTTATTTAAATTCTTTTTGATATAACAAAAAGGGGAGAAATAGTTTGAAAAATTGATTTTTCAAGAGAATAAGAGGGAGCTTTAACTTCTTTTATTTTTTGAAATATCTTATTTAAATTTTTAAAACACAAAGGGGAATAATCCCAAACAATTTTTCAAGTTGATTTTATTATATCAAAAAGGGGGAGATTGTAGAACTAATGTTTTGATATAATAATTAAAAATAGTTTTGGACTAAATTGAAAAGATTTCAAAAATACCTTTAAGTTCAAACAACATGAAACTAAGTTTGTGGATGTTTTAAATGGTTTTGGCAATGTTTGAAACGTTTTTAAGTAGCTAACTAGTGCTTTTAATGTACCCGTTTCGATACAAGCATAATCTGTTTCGAAACATTTTGAAACTGTCAAAACCCGTTTCTATATGGCCTCACCCGTTTCTATATGGTTGTTTCTATACAGCCTTCCCCGTTTTTATACGGCCCTACTCATTTCTATATGGTCTCCTTATTTCATATAACGACTCTTTCTATTTTGAGACTGTTTCGAAATAGGGACACATGTTTTGATACGGGTAGCTGCAGAAATGCATTTAATGAGGGAAATAAAGTCTCCAACGGCTCCAAAACATCCCTAACGGCTAGTAACGGTCACAAGCTCAATTGGGACTATAAATTGAAGGCTAGAACACTTGAAGAAGTTTAGAGACAACATCCAAGCAATATGGTCAAGAGAATTAGAGTCTAAATCTTTATTTTACTATTCTCTTGTACAGTCTTTAGAGAGAGCTTAATTTTAAATCCTTTGTTCTCGTGTGAGCTTAAATTTGTGTAAACACCCACCTTGTGAGGTATTAAGTTTACCAAACAAATCCCTTGTAAAAGGAGATGTTCTAGTTTAGCCTTGAGAGAAAAACTAGAGTTGGTTCTATCTTAGCCAAGTCCAAAAGATGGGGTTGTAGCGGTTTCCTCCTAAACCGGTAAAAGGAGACGAATTCATTGTTGAGTGAATTGGGAAATCCTTAGTGGTGTGTTAAGGTAGTGGATGTAGGTGCTTAGTTAATAGCCCGAACCACTCTAATATTATTGTGTCACTTGTCTACCTTTATTTCGAGTTTAGCCAATTCAACCACTAAACATTTACAACCATCCTTGACGGTTTCAGTGATCGAATCGAGCGTGCTACAATCCCAACAAATATCCCAACTACTCAAACAGTTAGAAATTAATGAGAATGTACAAATGCAAGTCTTCAAAGTTTCTTCAACAATAAGAGAATAATTCTAAAGCATTCAAGCAATATCCAAAGTCACAAGATCTTCATTTCAATATTTTCTTGTATACACTTGAGAGGTATTATTTCTATTTTTTGATCTAGTGTATTGGGGTTTGAGTGAGCCTAATTTTTTGCAAATACTTTCCTTGTGAGGATTTTCTAAATTTACTTCTTTGTATTTACTTTTGCGAAAAGGATTCACTAGACTTTGGGGTATAAGTCTAGTTGAATTATGTAAGGTTATCTCCTTCTCCAAAAAGGAAAGACAAATTAGTAAATTTGTGAAATCCTTAGTGTGGTAGCTAATGTAGACTCCATTGAGGGAGTTGAACCACTATATATCACTTTGCAAGTTTTCTTTCTATTACAATTTGTTCCTACCAATTTTTAAATTGCCAATACACCCTATCTTGACCAACATCGATAGAATGACCCACTCAATAATTGGTATCAGAGTGAGGCTCGATCGAAGGTCTTACAACTCGTTGAGAAAATCCAATGAGTGTTCAATTAATCATCAAGTAATTTATTGCCTCTAGTTCCGAAAACTATTTCATGGAGGAGTCACAATCCATCTCCAAGCCTCTATATTTCAATGGAGCCAACTATGCCTATAGAAGAATAGGATGAGGTTGTTCTATAAGCCAATGACTATTCCTTATGGGATGTAGTGATGGAAGGTTCATCCTTACCTCAAAAGAAAGAAGGTGACATCTAAACATTCTCAAGAGCGAAATAAAATGATATGATGATGATAAGAAGAAGAACATGCAACTCAATGCTAAAGCCAGACACATCCTCTTTTGTACACTTGGCTCGGATGAATATGTCAAGGTGTCTTCTTGTTCGAATGCCAATGAGATATGATACAAACTTTAAGTTACTCATTAAGGTACAAAAAAATTGAAGGAGACTAAGATTGGTCATCTAAATCTTAGCTATGAGAACTTCAAGATGGATCCTAATGAAAATGTCAAGATAATGTCTAATCGATTCTCCATCATAATAAACGAGCTCAAGGGATATGGAGAGGTTATTCCGTAAGATAAGCTTGTGAGAAAGCTTATCTATTCTCTTCCCGAGTCATGAGATTCAAAGAAGAGCGCCATCATAAAAGCAAAGAACCTCAAAACATTAAAGCTTGATGTGATCATCGGGTCTTTTCTAACTCGTGAGTTGATGAGTCAAGGAAGAAAAGATGAAGAGAATAAGAAGTAAGAGAAGAAGGAAGTGGAGAAGAAGAAGGTTGGAGTTACTCTCAAAGCTTCAAATGACGAGAGTGATTCTAGCAATGAAGAAGATGAAAAGATGGCCATGCTAGCTAAAGGATTCACAAGATTCATGAAGTCCAATTGAGAAAGAAAATTTCAAAGAAAAGAGGGCTTGAAGAATGAATCTAAAGAGAATGAAAAAGATCAAATCATTTGCTCTGAGTGCATGAAGCCATGACACATCAAATTCGATTGTCCCCGATTAAAGAAGAAGAGTTTTGGGAAGAAGAAGAAGCACAAATCTCACATGACTACTTGGAGTGGTGAAGACTCATCCGATGAGGAAGAGCAAGAGGTAGTCAATCTATGTCGCATGGCACTTGAGGAGGATCCTAAGGTAACCTCTAATTCATCATCATTTGGTTTTACATTTGTTGAGCTTCAAGAAGCATATGATGAATTGCAAGAGGAGTATGATGATTTAGTTTTGGAGTTCAAAGAGTCTATCTTGAAAAATAAGAAAACAATTGTGGATTTGAAAAAAAAATGACTCTTTATCCAAAACTAAGATGGAGCTTGAAAGAAAGGTCGAAGATATATAATTAAAAACAAAAGAATTTGAAAAGAAAAAAAATCAAGACTTGCATAACATACTTTCAAGAGTCCATGATGATCATCAAAAGGAGGTTGATGATCTTAAAGTTTCTTTGAACAAAGTTGGTGCTAAACATTTTGAAAAAGGGGAAAATTCAAAGCCCAACGATGTGAAGAACTTTAATGATTACAAAGATAAAAGCTCACATAAATCCTCAAATGGTAGATTTGTTAGGAGTGTTTGGGTTCCATAGGAAATCCTAGCTACTAAAGATTATGATTTTATTGCTACATGGATCCCTAAGATGACAAAGATTTTTGGAGCTAATACTCATGGACGCAAAAGAATTTGAGCACCAAAAGTCAAGACGTAATTCCATGTTTGTATGAGGAGCATTGCTACAAGGCCCAAAATGCAAGTTCAAACTCATGGTACCTTAGAAGTG
The DNA here is from genome assembly GCA_030270665.1 of Hibiscus trionum. NCBI lineage: Eukaryota > Viridiplantae > Streptophyta > Magnoliopsida > Malvales > Malvaceae > Hibiscus > Hibiscus trionum. Next base: position 24,434,427 of record BSYR01000021.1, on the reverse strand, counting down.
GATGATCGAGACACATGACCAGTGAAAAGAGTCGATTCATAGAGCTAAATCCAAAAAGTGGAGGAGTGGTGACATTTGGTGACAACACCAAAGGCCACATTGAAAGAATTGGCTCTATTTGGTGACTTCGAGGCTGTCGTTTTATAACCTTCACCTATTCAGATCGGCTGTGCACGTTCTTCGGGGTCTATGTGTGAGTATTCCTTTAAATTAGTATTATGTTTATAGTGGGTGACTTAGTGATAATGTTAGTTCTGATATAGAGATCTTACCTAGTAGGTTTTGATTTAGTTAGGCCTGGTGATAGACCTAAGCGTGAGAGATGTCATTCTCGATATTAGAGATTCTTCCCGCTAAAGGTGTCTCTCTTCATATGCTATAAACTTGTGTTTTCTTTGGTGCTATAAATAAATGTCTTTATACATTTTTGTGCATTATTCTGTTGTGATTGGTGAAAGTTTTCAGATATTGCATAACATGTCATACTGTGATTTAACTGAAAAATCAGATTTACCGAACTATGAGATATTAGATTTCCAAAATTACGACACTTCAGATTTATCAGATTGTGAAACATCAGATGTATAGATTTATGTCACTTGAATTTTTAACAATTCAAGTTTCAGATGAGTCTCAGATTTTAAAATCGGCATCATATCATTGTGTGTACATGGATTGGGATTTGTTTGGGGAAGTTTAGTGGTTTCACTCTTTAGGCTGAATTCTACTTCGGATCAGTGGTTCCACCCTTCGGGCTGAGTTCCACTTCGGATGGCGACGATGGAGAGAGTAGGTTCTAGGGAACCTTATTTTTGGTGTATCGGAGAGTGAGTATTGTGTTTCATGTGCATCAGACATTATATCATCATGATTCAGTTTTGTTGTGTTTTCAGAAAAGACTTTATCAGAAAATAAAAATATTGTTTTATTTTGTGATTGTTTGCACTTTAGAGACACACTTTAGCTTATACACCTATAGTCTTTCTCTTTTAGATACTCAAACTCTTTTAGGCGACTTGGTACTTGGAGCATCTCACTCTTATTCAGGTCATTTTTAAAATTCAGTATGAACTCTCTTTTGAGTAATTTAGGGTATTATTTTAATATTATTTTGGAATATTTATGTAATCAGACTTTGGGACTGTTTATAATTTGGGTTTTAACATATGCATGCATTTATAAAGCCATTTTCAAATATTTAATCAAACTATCAGAATAATGTTTATACGATTACATTTTATAACAACAGAGGTGTTAATGAGTATATTTACTTTTAAGAATAATTTTGCACTTTAAAATATTTAAACCTAAGATTTATAACTTGAGGGACAACTTTTCAATTGAGACTTCTTAGATTCGGCCTATTTCTTCTAGACCGGTTTTAAGGGGTTACATTTAGTGGTATCGGAGACAGGTTCAACCCTCGGACTGTGAGGCTCAGAAAAGTTGTTTTTAAAGTGGTTTTGACTTCTGCATGCATCTAAAATATTTTGGGATGAATGAGAATTTTCTGAAAAACTTGCTACGGTTTCGCTTTATTTTTACGGAATTACTTTCAACGTGATTTAAGTCTGAGACTCCAGTACCAAATCTGAATCTGGGTTATTACCTTCTGTAGATAATTATTATGCCACCACGTAGAAGTTCTTGTGTTGTGTTTGGTTAAGGTCGTACCATTGCTTCTTTTAGCTTCTATTAGTAATAATCTGCCTTATGCTGATTAGACAGAAAATCAAAATGAGATATATGATAATGAGGATTGATATGTGGGAGCTGATTTCCTAGGGAAGCACTGCGATGATTTGATGAATTTGAAGTAGGACAATATCTCTGTAAATGACTATGAGATAGAGTTTCAGAGGTTAGCCGAATATGTTTTGGGTTAGCTGCGACTGAGAAAGATAAGTGTGACTGATTTTTGAACAGACTTCGTCTACCGATTTAGAGAGAAGTTGCTACAGATCATGATAATGTGTTTATTGAGTTGGTTGGTCGAGTTAAGACTTTTGAGAGGATAAATGCGCTTTTGAGAGAAGAGGAACTTCAAAATGCTGGTTAAGTCAGGAATCAACCGGACACATATGTTCAGCCAAGCTTTGTCAACTCGTCTAGGAAGAGGCCTAAAGATGAGATTGTTTTTCAGAGTTGTTGGAATATGAGACCCTCGGTATCAATAATTCCGTCTGGCAGCATGGGTAGTTCAAAAGTTCTCTGGCCTATTTCTATATGTGGTTATTGCAATAAAAAGCATAATAGAAAGTGTAGATTAAAGAATAGAGCGTGTTTTAGATGTTGTTCCCATGATCATTACTTAAGAAATTGTGCACGTTCAACTACCGATTCATTCGTATAGAAACAATCACAAGCTTTAGTTCGATCATCTCATCGAGGTAGAGGGAAAATTAGGTCAGTTGCTTCTTGTATTGCTAGTAGAGGTAGACATGCTAAGATTGGTGGATCAACTAGATCTCAGATTAGACGACCATGTTTATATGTCACCGGAGTTCGTGATGGTTTTGAGGATGCATCTGATGACATAACGGGTACATTACGGTGTTTTAGTTTTTGAAAATATAAGTATGTTTCAGTTAGCTTTTGGTATCTGTTGCTAAGCCTGAAAATTTCGAGGATGAAATTTCTTTAAGGGAGGGAGAATTGTAACACCCCAAAATTTTTCATTACAATGGGTATTTAACCCTTATATTAGAATAACACAACTTTTGGGATCTGTCTTTTATGCTTGCAGCCGCTCTCTCTCTCGATAACTCTCATATCTCATTTTCTTTTCCATTCAAACTCCGACCAAGCTCTGATTGTCCCGTTCCTATCTTTCGTTCAACGTAACATCGCCATCATCGTGATCGTCTTTAAATCGCGAGTAAACCCCAATCGTCATTGTTCCCTTGCCGGACGCCGTTCATGAGAAAATGACCTTAGAGTCGTTCGAACCTTGTGGGTTTTGGCATCAAAACCATTCGGTTTCCATCTCCTCTTCGTCACCGTCATTTCTTCCTCCGTTCATCTGAGTTGCATGTGCCAATCTTGATGTCATGTTGTTGCATAGTCCCCGCAATGTTGTTGAGTCGTCATCACCGCCAATCGTGGGCGTGAGTAAGCTTTGAATCTATGTTTTTAGTTTAAATCAGTGGTTTTGAGTTGTGGGTTATGATTGTTGAGTCCTTCTGTTTTCCCTTATGCCATCGTCGTTTGTTTCGCCACTGGTGTTCATGTCACCGCCGTTATGAGTCTGCCCCGTGGTGTTGTGCTGCCTCCATCTTTTGGTTGTTGGAAACCCTAGCCCCAGATCTGATGCAAGGGTCACGGAGCTGGGCAGTGTGTGATGAATGTGAGTAGTGGGTGGAGCCCAATTGTAGGAAGTTAAGCCCAGATGTGTGTGTATAAACCATGTGGGAATTTATGGCCCAAACCAAATAATTGAATCGGATCGGACCTTGTGAATCAGACCCATGAATGAATTAGATCTTTTCCTTGGACCGAACAAGTTAGTTAACCGGACCGGACCAGTGAGCCCTAAACCGAACCAGTGAGTTGACTAGACCAGTTGACCAACATGGACTATTAACCCGAACTTGTTTGACCAAATTTGACCCATTTGACCGACATAAGTTGCCCAGTTTGATCGTTGACCAGTCAAGTCAACGTTGACCTTAACTTTCTGTCAGTGTTGACTTTGACTAGGGTTGACTTTGACCAGAGTTGACCAAGACTTGACTTTTTCGGGAATGCTTCTTCTAAATCTTTTTCGACGTCCTAAGTCTGAATCCGTTGTCTGTTTCGTCAAATTCGAACCCGAAAGCTCATTATGTTATTTACAATTAATTTGTACTTCGTAATTTTAAAAGAATGGATTATTGGTTTGACCCAAGTTATTCTCGTGTTCAGGTATCAACTTTGAGGCTTTCGTGTTATCACCTTCACCTGTTCAGATCGGCTGTGCACGTTCTTCAGGGTCTATGCCTGAGTATTCCTTTAGATTAGTTGTGAAACTAAAATTGATTTTGATATAACAATTTAACTTATGGACTAAATTGTAAAATAATAAATTTTTAAGTATTTTCAAAGACTCACTTTTTGACAAGCCATTTTGAACCATTTTCTATTTCAAGTTAAAACATATTTAAAGGTTCGATTTTCATAAGTCTTTTCAAGCAAAACTTCAACAAAACGCCCAGGTGTATCGATATACTTAAGCGTATCGATACAATTTTTCAACACTGGAATTTTAACCGTTCATAGCGTACCTATACGGTATAACCCCGTATCGATACAATATTCATCTGGGCAAGACTTTAAGCTATAGCGTATCGATACGCATTGGAACCGTATCGAAACAATTTTCTTATTAAAATATTATTTATCTATAGCATACTGATATGACATGTCACCGTATCGATACAATATGCCGACCTTTGCAAAAACCTTGAATTTAATTTTCGAATGTTGGCTTGTCAGTTAGTTGGTATCCTAAATTTTCAATGACCGTTGAACGGTTTTGATACGCTAAGGGAGCATACTGATACACATTTTAATAAAACTCAACTCAGGATTCCAGTGAGCAAAATCCGTATCGATACGCCTAACAGTATCGATACATCCCTTAATATCGTACCAATACGCCCTTCAAGCGTATCAATACGCCTTGTTTTTTAGTCACAACGGCTCTGTTTTATTTGAGACAGATACCGATACGCCCACGAGCCGTACCGATACAGTAGGTTGTTGAGCAACATTTATTGTGGGAAATTGCAGCCCAACGGCTCTATTGATGATCTCAACCACCCAAACGGCTAGAAATCAATGCAAGTGTATAAAAACAAGTCTCAAATGCCACAACAACAACTATTAAACCTACAAGCAACATCAAAGCACTCAAATCCAAACCTTGTTCATTTTAGAGTCAAATCTTTATACCAACTCCTTTGTGATTATCATTGTAATTTTCATTGTGAGTTTGGGGAGTGTTTGATTGTAATTAGGTAAACATCATCCTTAGAGAGGAATTTGTAAAATTTACTAAAAACCCTTCTTTGTGAAAGTGAGTGGATTAAGCTTTGGGTAGAAAGCTTAATCAAAATTTTAAGGTTTTCTCCTCATCCAAGAAAAGGGGAAGAATCAATTAGTGGATTGATTAAAAATCCTTAGTTGGAGCTAAGGTAGTGGATGTAGAGTTCATTGGAGAACTTGAACCACTCTAATTGCCTTGTGTTCAATTTTCATTCTTCAAATTTCCACCCTTAAAATTTTTATCGCCAATTCACCCCCTCTTGGCCACTTGCAATTGTTTGATTAACTCAACAATTGGTATCAGAGCTACACTCATTGGAAGGATTACAACCCTCTTGAGTCGATTCCAGGAGAGTTTGATCAACAACAAGTCAAGAAATGACATCCACCTCCACTTCCAACCTCTATGAGTCTCAATCTACCACCAAACCACCATTCTTCAAAGAGAATAACTACCCATATTGGAAGAATATGATGAGACTCTTCCTCAAATCTACCAACTACATGGTATGGGATGTAGTTGAAGAAGGGCCATATATTCTGATGAAGAGATATGTTGAAGGAAGACTTGTCCCAAAGGTGAAAGCCGAAATGATCGAAGATGATAGAAGAAGAATGCAAGTCAATGATAAAGCCTTGCATGTCATCTTTTGTGCTCTTGGTCTAGATATCTACTCAAAGGTGTCTTCAATCGAGAATGCTAAGGAATTTTGGGATACCCTCGAGAAATCATATGAGGGAACTAGTGATGTCAAAGAAACAAAGATCGGGCCACTCAATCTAAGCTATGAAAACTTCAAGATGGATCCCGATGAGAGTGTCTCTAAGATGTTTGATCGATTCTCGGTCATCGTCAATGGATTAAAAGGTTTCATTGAAATCATTCCTGAAGACAAACTAGTGAGGAAGCTATTGTATTCTCTTCCGGAATCGTGGGATAGAAGAGAACGACCATTATTGAAGCTAGAGATTTGAAGATTCTCAAGCTAGATGCTCTTCTTGGATCTCTACTTACCCATGAGATCATGAAGAAGGGAAGAGAATAAGAAAAGAAGATGGAGGAGAAGAAGGTTGAGAAGAAGAAAGTTGAGAAAAAAAATTAGAATCACACTTAAAGCTTCATACCATGATAACGATTCTAGCGAGGATGAAGATGAGGAGATGACCATGTTGGCCAAACGATTCACTCGCTTCATGAAGTCCAACCGAGGGAGAAAGTTCAATGGAAAAGGGGACTTCAAAAACAAGAGTAAAGAAGACGGGAAGAACCAAATCATTTGTTATGAGTGCAAGAAATCCGACCACATCCAATCTGAGTGCCCTCAATTAAAGAGGAAGAGTTTTGGGAAGAAGAACAAGCTCAAAGCTCAAGTGACAACTTGGAGTGACGAGGAGTCATCCGAGGAGGAGGAGAAAGTGGCTAACCTTTGCCTCATGGCCATTGATGATGATCCAAAGGTAAACCTCAACTCATCTAAATTCGATTTTACCTATGATAAGCTTCATGATGCATATGATGAGTTTCAAGAGGTCTATGATTAGTTAGTTGAAAAATATAAAAAGTCAATTTTGAGAAATAAGAAAAATATTTCCGATTTGAAAATTCAAAATGAGTCTCTTTCGAAATCTAACTCGGAATTGGAAAAGAAGGTTTTATACTTTATAAACCTTTCAAATGATCTTAAAAAGAAAAACTTTGATCTTGAAAAACTTCTTTCCAATTTTCAAGATTATAACACAAAGGAGGTGGATAATCTTAAAACTTCTATTACTATTGGGAGAAATAATTTTGAAAAAGGAAATTCTTCTAAAACCCAATATGTAAAAAGAAAAACTTTTTATCATAAACAAAGAAATGTTTCTAAGCAATCTAAAAATAAAAAAATTAGGAGTGTTTGGGTTCCTAAAGAACTCATTGTTTCTAATAATATGAATGCTATTGCTTCTTGGATTCCTAAGGGAACTATGGTTTTGAGGGCTAACACACATGGACCCAAAATGTTTTGGGTACCAAAAACCAAAGCCTAATTTCTTTGTTTGTAGGGAGAGCATTGCTACAAGGCCAAAGCTTCATGTCAAAACTCATGGTACCTTGATAGTGGATTCTCAAGACACTTGACCAGTGACAAGAGTAATTTCTTGGAACTAAAGCCAAAGAGTGCTGGAGTAGTAACTTTCGCTGACAACTCCAAAGGCCACATTGAAGGAATTGGCTCCATTGGTAATCACTCTTCTATTTTCATTGAAAATGTCTTATATGTCAACGGTCTTAAACACAATTTATTGAACATTAGTCAATTATGTGATAAAGGCTTTAACGTTCTCTCTGATAAAAATGGTTGCAAAACAATGAACATTAAAACAAATCAATTGATGCTCATAGGGCATAGAATAGGAAATATTTACATGGTGCATTTAGATGACATTCACACATCTAATGCATGTTTAGTTGCACATGATGAACATGACTCATGGCTTTGGCATAGAAAATTAGGACATACTAGCATGAGTGTTTTAGAAAAATTGGTTTCCCTTAATCTAGTTAGAGGTTTACCCAAACTTAAGTTCTCTAATGATAAAATATGTGATGCATGATCTAAGGGTAAACAACATAGAACCTCATTTAAATCCATTAATGATGTCTCTACTAGTAGATGTTTACAATTGATTCATATGGATCTTTTTGGGCCAATTAGGACTATGATCTTGGGTGGTAAATCATATGCGTTTGTACTTGTTGATGACTATTCTAGGTTTACTTGGGTTCTATTATTAAGTACAAAAGATGAGGCTTTAGAAAAATTCATCACATTTTCAAAAATAAATCACTTGAGCTTAAATTCTCCCACATTAGAAGTGATCATGGAACCGAGTTTCAAAATTTAGGCTTTGAAGAGTTTTTAAATGAAAATGGGATTAGCCACAATTTTCCGCACCTCGCAGTCCTTAACAAAATGGGGTAGTTGAGAGGAAAAATCGAACTTTAGAAGAAATGGCTAGAACCATGCTTTGTGAAAATAATTTACCTAAATATTTTTGGGCGGAAACCACAAATACCGCTTGCTACATTATAAATCGAGTAATGATTAGGCCTATTTTGAAGAAAACACCATATGAGATTTTAAAATCTAAGAATCCTAACATTAGCTATTTCATCCATTTGGTTGCAAGTGTTTTGTTTTAAACAATGGAAAAGACAACTTAGGTAAATTTGATGCTAAAAGTGATGAAGCAATCTTCTTAGGATATTCTTTAAACTCTAAAGCCTATCGTGTATTTAATAAGATAACTTTAGTAGTAGAAGAGTCTATTCATGTTGTTTTCGATGATAACCTGTTGAGTGGATCGCAAGATCGATATTGACCAAGAGGGGGGGTGAATTGGAAATTTAAAGTTGTGTGGTGGAAATTTGCAAATTAAAAATGATGGACAAGAGATTTAGAGTGGTTCAAGTTCCAAATGAACTCTACATCCACTACCTTAGCTTCACTAAGGATTTGCAACAATTCCACTAAATTGCTCTTCCCCTTTTCTAGGACAAGGAGGCAACCCTTTACAATTTCGGTTGATTTCTCTACCCAAAAATCAACCCAATCCTCACACAAGTGAACAAAGAAATTTGATGGCTAATAAGGTATCTCTCAATACAAATGATAGCCCCAATACAAGCACTCAACCCAATTTGACAAAATATGAATGAAGATTACAATTGGGATTTCTAGACAAATAGGAATTTTGGCACAATTGCTTGGATTTGATGAATAAGTGTTTTCTTGAAGATCAATAGTTGTTGCTGTAGCTTTTAGATGTGTCTTTTATACCTCCTCATTGATTTCTAGCCGTTTGGGTGGTTGGGAACATAAATGGAGCCGTTGGAACCCTCTCTTACCACCATTAATGCACTTCTGCAGCTACCGGTATCGGTACGCGGGAAGGAGTATCGGTACCTGTCTCAGAAAAGAAAGAGCCGTTGTGTGCATTTAATAAGGGGCATCGATACGCGCGTAAGCGTATCGGTACTGGGTATCGAAACGGCAAGGGCCGTATCGATACTATTTTCTGAACTTAGCTCACTGTCCACAACCGTATCGGTACGGGGGTTAGGCGTATCGATACGGGTCAACGACTTTTTAAAGTTTGGTTACCAACCAACTGACACCAACGGTCATATTTTTAAACCGACTTAAATACTTTAAAAATTATAAAGCCCGTATCGATACGGGGGTTTGCCGTATCGGTACGATATTCAAACTCTTTGAGATTTAACACAGGGGCGTATCGATACGAGGGTTTGCCGTATCGATACGTGTTCCTCCAGTAGCCAAGTTTTGCAAAATGGTATCGATACACCTGGAAGGGTATCGATACTCTTTGACGTTTTTCAATAGTTTTGGCTTAGAACACTTAGAAAATATTTTGAGTTTGATTTTTACAAATCAGTTTTAAAGTGTTGGTGTTTTAAAACTTGTTAAGGGATTTATAAAAACAATTTTAAGTTTTTCAAATTGATCCTTAAAGATCTAGTTATATCAAAATCAAACATAGGTTTTACAATCTCCCCCTTTTTGATATAACAAAACCAAAATTTAAAATTTTTGACATTTTGAAAAACTTTACAAAGTTAACTCCCCCTTAATATAAGCTTGGTAACCTTTGAGTTAAAATCAAAATATTTGAAGTTGAGCTAGATTCTTCTCCCCCTTTTTGTTAGATCAAAAAATCCTTTTGAGACAATTAAGTGCATAAGGAAATCAAAGGTATAATAAGCAACATAGATTTTATTCATTATAGCAACATACTTAAAATCCAAACAAAAGCAAACAAGAAATCAAAGCATAGGTTTTAATCCTAAAACAAACTTAATCCTAAGAACATAAAACATAGGTGCATAAAATAGAAAATCCTAAATGATATGCATGACAAACAAGAGAAAACGTCTAAGCATCGTCTTTTTCGTCTTCATCATCTTCATCATCAACTCCTAAAGGCTCATTAGTGCGCATACTATTACGCCACTCATCATGGAAAGCGGCAATAGAAATATTCAAGGAATTGTGCCCGCTTTCAAGAGATGTGAGGCGATTCTCCATACCCGTCATCCTAGTATCAAAGGTAGTTTCCATGGAAGTGAGACGAGTATTTATGTCCGTGCGCAACCCGGTAAATTGCTCATTGAGATAGTTAATGAGAGCATCCATGTTGGGTTGTTGGACTTGAGGAGCTTGAGCCTCTTCAACCATAGCGGCGGCTTCCGGTGGTAAGTTGGCAAGACGTATCCATTCACCATTGAGATAAGTAAATTTTGCCCGAGCAAGAGATCGCTCATCAATAGGATCGGTTAGAGGAGTTGGAATGTCATAAGAGCAATCAATATCCTTTTTAACAAAAAAATAGCTCAAAGCCGAACCGTATGTGAAGGAGGTGACGTGAGGAGTGTGACGATTTTGAATGAGGTAGACGATCTCCGCGAACATGAGTCGAGCTAGATTTGGTCGCCTGGCTTCACGGAAGCACCGAATCCAAAAATCATCCACTTGACGGATGGTGGAATATTTTCCTCCGGAAGGACGAAACCACCACGACACCATCAAATGTAGGATTCGATCGTGAGCATTGAGGGCGGTGACGGATCCACTAAGAACATGCCCAATACCATGCTCATCATCAAGGCCTTCATCATCCAACTTAAAGACCTCACAAATAGACTTGACATCAAGGATTAATTTCTTTCCCATAAGATAAGAGGTAATTGCAACAACTTCCCCATTACGACTAATACATCTTGCATTAGCATAGAAAATCAAAACCAAGAGACGATAGTAAAAACCGAGAATAGAGAGAAAATTCATGAAATTCCAACGATGAAGCAAGGGGAGGTATTCAAACTTGAAACGCTCCGAATTTAGAAAAGGAATGGATATTACCCTTTCGGCACGGATCTTGTAATTCTCATATTGACGAAAGTGAGTTAGACCCGAATTGCCATCAAAGGATTGCTCATAGATGATTGAGTAGTTAGGACGAGCAATCGCTCCAAGGGTGGAAGATTCACCGGCTTGATTAACCCTTGATCGCTTCCTCGATGGTTCTTTTGGTGCCATGATCTAAAAGAGAAATTAAGCAAGGGAGATTTCTTCAATTTGAGTAAAAATCAAGGTAAAAGAAATTTAAAAGAAAATTTTTAAGAAAAGTTTTGAAAGAAAAAATTTAAGAAAAAGGTTGAAGAAAAACAAGGTTTTTTTAAAAAAAAAGAAACACAAGAATCAAAACAGAAAAGAAAGAAAAAAATTGAAAAAAGATAAAGAAGGAGATTACCTTGATAGAAACTTTAAGATGTGAAGAAAAACTAGCACAAAGATGAGAAAGAGAGCACAAAGCCTTGCTTGATTCAAAAACTCTTTTAGGTTTGAGTTGAGATGTGAAAAATATGAAGGATGAAGTGCCCTTTTATAGGCAAAAACGGCTAGGGTTAATTAGGTTTTGAAAAATTTGAGTTATGGTAAAACTTGAACTCATTAAAAGCTAATTTAATGTCATCAGCGCAGTCGAGTATCGATACGCCCGTTGGGGTATCGATACGGGGATAGAATTGTCTTTTTGCAAAAATGCCCGTTGGGAAAGTCGTATCGAAACGGAGGGGTCCGTATCGAAACGACCCGTATCGATACGGGATGAATCGTATCGATACGCGTGAAGCGAAGAAAATTCTGGGAAACGAGATGAAGAACTGGTATCGATACGCGTAGATGAGTATCGATACTGTATGCCCAGAATTGCATATTTGGTTCAAAGAACAACCAAAGGCTCGAACTTAACATCTCCTATGAGTATGCAAATGATGTATGAGCAGTTCTAAGCATATTTTAACAGAATCATACTCCCCCTAACTAGAGGCATGGAAGAAATTGGGAGTTTAAACACATAAACATGGCATTTCACAAAATCAAGCATATTTAAGCACAAAAGAGGTCCTAGAAGGTCAATATAGGCTAGCTAGACCTAACTCTCTCCTAAGGGACCAAAAACGCTCTTTGTCTAAGAGTTTTGTAAATATGTCCGCTAATTGATTCAAGGTGTCTACGTACTCTATAACAACATCTTCCTTAAGGACATGATCTCTAATGAAATGATGCCTAATTTCAATGTGTTTGGTTCTAGAGTGTTGGATGGGATTTTTTGTTAAGCATATTGCACTAGTGTTGTCACATTTTAGGGGTATGGTTCCAACTTTAATTCCATAATCTAAGAGTTGTTGCTTCATCCAAAGGACTTGAGCACAACAACTCCCTAAGGATATGTACTCGGCTTCGGTGGTAGATAAGGCTACACTATTTTGTTTCTTAGAGAACCAAGATATGAGCATACTACCTAGGAATTGACAAGTACCCGAAGTACTTTTCCTATCGATTTTACAACCCCTATAATCCGCATCCGAGTAAGCATGAAGGTTGAAGGTAGAGTCTCTAGGATACCAAAGACCTAAACAAGGAGTGTCTCTAAGGTATCTAAAGATTCTCTTAACGGCTATAAGGTGAGACTCTCTAGGACTAGCTTGAAACCTAGCACACAAGCAAACACTAAACAAGATATCCGGTCTACTTGCGGTAAGGTAAAGCAAAGATCCAATCATAGAACGATAAAGCTTAGAGTCAACACACTTACCTCCTTCATCTTTGTCAAGCTTTGTAGATGAGCTCATAGGAGTGGCTTGAGGCTTTGCATTCTCCAAGCCAAACTTCTTGAGCATATCCTTTATGTATTTTGCTTGGTTGATGAAGGTGCCATCCTTCTTTTGCTTGATTTGGAGTCCCAAAAAGAATGAAAGCTCCCCCATCATGCTCATCTCAAATTCACCTTGCATTAACTTAGCAAACTCTTGACAATGACATTCATTAGTAGAACCAAAAATGATATCATCAACATAAATTTGAACTACTAAGATGTCATTTTTATACATTTTTATAAAGAGTGTAGTGTCCACCTTACCTTTTTCAAATCCTTTTTCAATCAAAAATTTGAAAGCCTTTCATACCAAGCTCTAGGAGCTTGTTTTAAACCATAAAGAGCTTTGGTAAGTTTGAAAACATGATTTGGAAATTTTGAATCTTCAAAACCCGGTGGTTGTTCCACATACACTTCCTCATTTATAAAACCATTTAAAAATGCGCTTTTAACATCCATTTGAAAAAGCTTGAAATTATGATAACATGCATATGCAAGCAACATCCTAATGGCTTCCATTCTAGCTACGGGTGCATAGGTTTCATCAAAATCTATTCCCTCTTCTTGAGTGTAACCTTGTGCTACAAGTCTAGCTTTATTTCTCACAATGTTACCACTCTCATCTAGTTTGTTCCTAAAGACCCATTGAGTTCCTATTGTAGATTGATTACTAGGCCTATCAACTAATGTCCATACATTACTTCTCTCAAATTGATTTAACTCTTCTTGCATAGCCATAATCCAAAAGTCATCTTTCAATGCTTCTTTTATATTTTTAGGCTCTATGCATGAGATAAATGCAACATGGTTCATTAATCTAAGAGAAGAACGAGTGGTTACCCCCTTGGATGGATCACCCAAGATTTCACCATCTTTGACATAGTTCAACTCCCTTGGGTAGCTCACTTCCTTTTCCTCAATAGCCAAGTCCTTCAAGGCTTCAAGAGGTGGATCTTGTGAGTCCTCTTCCTTTGTTGGAATCTCATCCTCCTTTGAAGTTTGACCTCCATCAAAGGTATTTATGATCCCCACATCATCATCATCACAAGAATCCTTCCTAGGAAGGAGGTTATCATCGAATACAACATGAATAGATTCTTCTACTACTAAAGTTCTTTTGTTAAATACTCGATAGGCTTTAGAGGTTAAAGAGTAACCTATAAAAATGGCTTCATCACTTTTTGCATCAAATTTACCTAAGTTGTCTTTTCCATTATTTAAAACAAAACACTTGCACCCAAAAGGGTGAAAATAGCTAATGTTAGGCTTTTTGGATTTTAAAATCTCATAAGGTGTTTTCTTTAAAATTGGCCTAATCATTACTCGATTTACAATATAACAAGCGGTGTTTGTGGCTTCCGCCCAAAAATATTTAGGTAAATTGTTTTCACAAAGCATAGTTCTAGCCATTTCTTGTAAAGTTCTATTTTTCCTCTCAACTACCCCATTTTGTTGAGGTGTTCGAGGAGCCGAAAAATTATGGCTAATACCATTTTCATTTAAAAACTCTTCAAACCCTAAATTTTGAAACTCGGTTCCATGATCACTTCTAATGTGTGAAATTCTAAGTTCAAGATCATTTTGGGTTAGTTTTGAAAATGTGATAAATTTTTCCAAAGCCTCATCTTTAGTACTTAAAAAGAGAACCCAAGTAAATCTAGAAAAATCATCAACTAGCACAAAAGCATAAGACTTACCACCCAAGCTCATAGTCCTAATTGGCCCAAATAAATCCATGTGAATTAGTTGTAAGCATCTACTAGTGGAAACATCATTAATGGATTTAAAGGAAGACCTATGTTGTTTACCCTTTGAGCATGCATCACAAATTTTATCATTTGAAAATTTTATCTTGGGTAAACCTCTAACTAGATTTAGAGAGACTAGTTTTTCCAATACACTTATGCTAGCATGTCCTAGCTTCCTATGCCACAACCATGCATCATTTTCATTTTGAGCAACTAAGCATGCATGAGATGTATGAATGTCATCTAGATGCACCATGTATATATTCCCTATGCGATGACCTATGAGCATAATATTATTAGATTTAATGTCTACGATTTTACAACCATTTTTATCAAACAAAACATTAAATCCTTTATCACATAGTTGACTTATGCTCAATAAATTGTGTTTAAGACCATCGACATATAAAACATTTTCAATGAGAATAGTAGAGTGATTACCTATGGAGCCAATACCTTTAATGTGGCCTTTGGAGTTGTCACCAAATGTTACTACTCCTCCACTTTTTGGCTTTAGATCCATGAATCGACTCTTGTCTCCGGTCATGTGCCTCGAGCATCCACTATCAAGGTACCATGAGTTTTGACTTTGTGCTTTGGCCTTGTAGCAATGCTCCCCCTACAAACAAAGATATTAAACCTTGGTTTTTGGTACCCAAATCATTTTGGGTCCATGAGTGTTAGCTCCCAAAACCTTGGTTCCCTTAGGAATCCAAGATGACATAGCAATAATATTATTAGATTTAACAAGTTCCTTAGGAACCCACACACTTCTAATTCTTTTAGTTCTACTATGTCTAGGATAGCTACCTTGTTTCTAGTAGTTAGTCTTTTTCTTAGGTTGGTGTGTTCTAGAGGATTCTCCTACTTCATGCTTGACACTACCAACATTTTTTAAAGACTTTTTGAGCTCATTTAGCTCACCCAACACCTTTTGGTGTTCACAATTACATTGAGATAAAATATTATTAAGATCAACATTTTCATCTTGAAAGAATTTAAGTTCATCTTTTAATCCTAATATCTTTTTCTCAAATTTAGAATTAGCTTGAGTAAGTGAGTCATTTTTCTCATTTAATTCTAGAATAATCTTTTTATTCCTAATAACCGACTCCTTATATTTCTCAACTAATTCATCATATACCTCTTGTAACTCATCATATGCATCATTTAATTCTTCATATGAAAAATCTAAAGTAGATGAGTTAGAGGTTACCATGGAGGAATCTTCCTCAAGTGCCATGAGGCAAAGGTTAGCCACTTCTTATTCGTCATCCTCCGATGACTCCTCATCACTCCAAGTAGCAAGCTTGGCTTTGAGCTTTTTCTTCTTCTCAAAGCCCTTCTTCTTGAGTTGAGGGCACTCCGAACGTATGTGGTCGGGTTTATTGCACTCAAAGCAAATGATTTGATCCTTTCCATCTTCCTTGTTCTTGCTTTTGAAGTCCATCTTCCTTTGGATTTTTCTTCCCCGGTTGGACCTCATAAAGCGTGAGAATCGTTTGGCTATCATAGCCAATTCTTCAAGTTCATCCTCATCACTAGATGAGCTCTCATCATGTTGTGAAGCTTTAGCCTTGAGAGCTATTCCCATCTTCTTCTTCTTCTCAACCTCAAGCTTCTATACCCTTTTCTCTTCTTTCTTCTTCTCATCTCCCCTTCCTTGCTTCATGATCTCATGAGTAAGGAGAGAACCCACAAGCTCATCAAGCTTCAATGTCTTCAAGTTCTTTGCTTCGATGATAGCGGTTCTCTTCCCATCCCAAGACTCGGGAAGTGAATAGAGTAGTTTCTGGACAAGCTTGTCTTCCGGTATGATCTCTCCAAATCCCTTTAGACCATTTACGATCGTGGAGAATCGATCGAACATCTTTGACACCGTCTCATCGGACTCCATCTTGAAATTTTCATAACTAAGATTGAGAATTCCAATCTTAGTTTCCTTGACATCATTGGTGCGTTCATAAGTGGTCTCAAGAGTGTCCCACACTTCCTTGGCACTTTCAATTGATGAGACCTTTGAGTAGATGTCCGGACCGAAAGCACAAAATAGCATGTGGAGAGCTTTATCATTGACTTGAATCTTCTTCCTCTCCTCTTCACTCATTTCCACTTTCTTCTTCAACACCATCTTGCCTTCACCGTCTTGCTTCAATGGAATGTATGGCCCATCCTCAGTGACATCCCACACAAGATAGTCATTTGACTTGATGAATAGACGCATTCTATTCTTCCAAAAAGAATAGTTATCACCGTTGAAGAAGGGAGGCTTTGTGGTCGATTGTGACTCGTACATGCCGGAACCGGAGGTAGAAGCCATCTCTTGATTTTTTGATGATCACACTCTTCCAAGGATCTCCGCTTGTGGTTGTTAATCCTAAAAGAGTTAAGCTCTGATACCAATTGTTGAGTGGATCGCAAGATCGATATTGACCAAGAGGGGGGGTGAATTGGAAATTTAAAGTTGTGTGGTGGAAATTTCCAAATTAAAAATGATGGACAAGAGATTTAGAGTGGTTCAAGTTCCAAATGAACTCTACATCCACTACCTTAGCTTCACTAAGGATTTGCAACAATTCTACTAAATTGCTCTTCCCCTTTTCTAGGACAAGGAGGCAACCCTTTACAATTTCGGTTGATTTCTCTACCCAAAAATCAACCCAATCCTCACACAAGTGAACAAAGAAATTTGATGGCTAATAAGGTATCTCTCAATACAAATGATAGCCCCAATACAAGCACTCAACCCAATTTGACAAAATATGAATGAAGATTACAATTGGGATTTCTAGACAAATAGGAATTTTGGCACAATTGCTTGGATTTGATGAATAAGTGTTTTCTTGAAGATCAATAGTTGTTGCTGTAGCTTTTAGATGTGTCTTTTATACCTCCTCATTGATTTCTAGCCGTTTGGGTGGTTGGGAACATAAATGGAGCCGTTGGAACCCTCTCTTACCACCATTAATGCACTTCTGCAGCTACCGGTATCGGTACGCGGGAAGGAGTATCGGTACCTGTCTCAGAAAAGAAAGAGTCATTGTGTGCATTTAATAAGGGGTATCGATACGCGCGTAAGCGTATCGGTACTGGGTATCGAAACGGCAAGGGCCGTATCGATACTATTTTCTGAACTTAGCTCACTGTCCACAACCGTACCGGTACGGGGGTTAGGCGTATCAATACGAGTCAACGACTTTTTAAAGTTTGGTTACCAACCAACTGACACCAACGGTCATATTTTTAAACCGACTTAAATACTTTAAAAATTATAAAGCCCGTATCGATACGGGGGTTTGCCGTATCGGTACGCTATTTAAACTCTTTGAGATTTAACACAGGGGCGTATCGATACGAGGGTTTGCCGTATCGATACGTGTTCCTCCAGTAGCCAAGTTTTGCAAAATGGTATCGATACACCTGGAAGGGTATCGATACTCTTTGACGTTTTTCAATAGTTTTGGCTTAGAACACTTAGAAAATATTTTGAGTTTGATTTTTACAAATCAGTTTTAAAGTGTTGGTGTTTTAAAACTTGTTAAGGGATTTATAAAAACAATTTTAAGTTTTTCAAATTGATCCTTAAAGATCTAGTTATATCAAAATCAAACATAGGTTTTACATAACCTCTTTCCTAGGAAGGATTCTTGTGATGATGATGATGTAGAGATCATTGAAGCCATTGATGGAGGACAAACGTCAAAGGTGGATGAGATTCCAACTAAAGAAGAAGATGTACAAGATCCACCTCTTGAAGCCTTGAAGGACTTGGCTCTTGAGAAAAAAGAGGTGACGTACCCAAGGGAGTTCAACTATGTCAAAGGTGGTGAAATCTTGGATGATCCATCCAAGGGGGTAACCACTAGATCCTCTCTCAAATTAATGAAAAATGTTTCATTTCTTTCATGCATTGAGCGTAAAAATATTAGAGAAGCATTAGAAGATGATTTTTGGATTTTGGCCATGCAAAAAAATTAAATCAATTTGAGAGAAGTAATGTATGGACATTAGTTGAAAGGCCTATTAATCAATCTATTATAGGAACTAAATGGGTCTTTAGGAATAAACTAGATGAGAGTGGTAACATAGTGAGAAACAAGGCTAGGCTTGTTGCTCAAGATTACACTCAAGAAGAGGGAATTGATTTTGATGAAACATATACACCCGTAGCTAGAATGGAAGCTATTAGGATGCTTCTAGCATTTGCATGTTACCATGATTTCAAGCCTTTTCAAATGGATGTAAAAAGAGCTTTCTAAATGGTTTTATAAATGAAGAAGTGTATGTTGAACAACCACCGGGTTTTGAGGATTCAAAACTTCCAAATCATGTTTTTAAATTAACCAAAGCTCTTTTTGGTTTAAAACAAGCTTCTAGAGCTTGGTATGAAAGACTTTCAAACTTTTTAATTGAAAAGGGTTTTGAAAAACGCAAGGTGTGCACTACACTTATCATAAAAAGATATTGTAATGACATCTTAGTAGTGCAAATTTATGTTGATGATATCATTTTTGGTTCTACTAATGAATGTTATTGCAAAGAATTTTCTAAGCTAATGCAAGGTGAGTTCGAGATGAACATGATGGGGGAGCTCTCATTCTTCTTGGGGCTCCAAGTCAAACAAAGAAAGGATGACACCTTCATAAATCAAGCAAAGTACGTGAATGATATGCTCAAAAAGTTCGACTTGGAGAATGTAAAGCCTCAAGCCACCCCTATGAGCTCTTCTATAAAGCTTGACAAAGATGAATGAGGTAAGTGTGTTGATTCTAAGCTTTATAGATCCATGATAGGTTCTTTGCTTTACCCTACCGCAAGTAGACCGAATATTATGTTTAGTGTTTGCTTGTGTGCTAGGTTCTAAGCTAGTCCTATAGAATCACACTTAGTAGCCATTAAGAGAATTTTTAGATACTTTAGAGACACACCTAACTTAGGTCTTTGGTATCCTAAGGATTCTTCTTTTAGCGTTCATGCTTATTCGGATGCGTATTATTGGGGAAGCAAGATAAATAGGAAAAGTACCTACAGAACATGTTGGTTCTTAGGTAGTATGCTTGTATCTTGTTCTCTAAGAAACAAAATAGCATAGCCTTATCTACCACCGAATCGGAGTACATATCCTTAGGGAGTTGTTGTGCTCATGTCCTTTGGATGAAGCAACAACTCTTAGATTATGGTATTAAAATAGTATCGATATGGGTTCGTCAAGGGAAGTGATACAGGTCAAATAGTATCGATACGATCACGAGTATCGATACGATAACGAGTATCGATACGATCACGAGTATCGATACAGGTTCATCAAGGGAAGTGATACATGTCAAATTGTAGCGATATGATAACGCGTATCGATACGGTATTAAAATCGAATTAAAAACTAGGGCAAAAGCGTATCGATACGCTCTACAAGCGTACCGATATGGTTTCGACGGAGAGTTAAATTAGGGCTCTTAAACGAGAAATCACATTTACAAACTTCCCCCTTATTTTTTCTCTACAAACCCTAGCCGAATATACCTATAAAACCCCCTCAATCTCCCAAATTATTCACACCAAACTTAGAATTCTTTGAGGGTTTTTCACCTGCACATCAAAGCCAAGCTTTGTTAGCAATCTTGTGCATTCACATCAACCCATTCATCCATTCTAGTAATTTTTCCTTTTTCTTTTTAATTTTCGTTTTTTTTTATTGGTTGATTTAACTTAATTTTTGTATAAAACATATATTTGTGATATGAGTTTTCAAGTTTTTACAAAAACTTTTCAAAATCCGAAATTTTTTCATTCGAATATAATTTTATATCGTATATTTTTGTAAATTGTTTTTTGAAAACATTTTAACCAATATTTTATTTTATACATGTATATATTTTTAACATTAAAATTGATTTTCAAATACCTTAAATTATTGGAATTTATTGTTGGATTGAATGAGATGTTAATTGCATACATATTCGAATTGTTTTGATGTTTTTAGGGTTATGGCACCGTAAAAGAAAGCAAAATGATACCTTGCCACCACTTCCAATCCTATGGAAGATGATGAGCGTAACCCTAAACCAAATCTTCCTTACATAATTTGTAACGCCCTGGTTTTGGGCCTAGATGTTTTAGACATCGGATCGGATCGGTTAGAAACGGTTCGAATCGTATTAGGTGGTTTAGGGAAATCAAGGATCGGGAAAGGATAAAAATATGAAAAATTGCTAAAATCATCTAAAATCATGTTTAAGGGGTTGGTCAAATCAATTTTACAAAAAGAGCTTTGGAAGTGGTACATTTTGGGTAGTGACCAAAATGTAAAGTTTTAAAACTATGGAAAATTGAAAATTTCAAAGAGGAGTCAAAAATCATAGAATATTTAGGGAGCTATGGTGCAATTGCACCTTCCTTAATTTTACATGTGTTTTTAAAATGGTTTTAATATAATTGATTTAATAAGGGAATTTATTTTAATTAATTAAATGGTTATTTGGGATTTCATTTTACGTAACTAACTTTCATTTCAGCAAAACCATTTTCTCAACTCTTTCTCCAGATTTCTTTTCTCCCAAACACTATCTCTTTGATTTCTAAATCATTTCCAAGAGTTCTCTTCAAGATTTTTTAAGTTTTGTGAAGCAAAAACTTGTCAAACCTTAAGGAAGGCAAGGATTGGAGGTAAATCTCATTCTCAACCTCCAATCTAGGTTCTTTATTGAAATTCCCAAGATCTTTGGCTTCTAATTGTTGTTTTTGGTTGAGTTTTGATTATAGTTTTGATTTAAGATCAAAATCTTTCTAAATCATGGTTTAAATCTTGATTTTCAGAGTGTTGTTGATGAGCTCTGCTTTGGATTGATTTGAATTGAGTTTTGAGTTGATTATTATGTTGAAAAAGAGTTTTGATAATATAGATCCCGAAATCATTGAAATCCTTGAGTTTCTTGATGGTTTTAGTTGGGTTTTGTGGTGATTTGATGGTGTTATGCTTGTTGCATGTATAAGGAAGGGTTTAGGTTGTTTTTAGATGTGTTGTGATGTTTATTTATGGTTGGAGGTGATGTATGTTGGCTGGGCTTGGTTTAGGAAGCAATCGATTGAGTTTTCGGTTGTTTCAGATGGGTAAATTGGTGTAGTTTTGGTGAGCAACGAGTTTGTGTTTAGTTGCTGGTGTTGAAATGCATTTTAATGCATTTGGATCTCTGTTTTGATGCTCTAAAAATAGGCGATCTTGATATGGAAGCAAGCGAAGCATTTTTGCAGGCTTCGGAAGGGTGATCTTCACGTCGACAAGCAAAGTTTCGCATGTCGGTGAGTGGAAATGGATTTTCCAACTTTGTAACGCTTTGAGCGTGGTGTTGGGAGCTTAGTGTAAGTTTGAAACACTTAGCTAAGCTCAAGAATAAGTAAATCGAAAGTCTCTCTCGGAATGTGTTATGATTTTGTTGGAATTGCACTTGAATTAAATGTGGATTCATTACTATTTTAAAGCATGTTTTGAGCATTGATAATACGAGTTTTTAATGCCATTTTGTTAAGGATGCACATGGTAAGTGATCCTTGGATTTATGGGATTAATACATTTGGTTTAAGCATGTTTATGCTTGTGAAAATGGCATTATGATTTATGCTTGTAAAACAGTGGAATAATGATGTTAAATGATTATATTGGCAAGTGATGGAAATGGTTTTTTGTTACTTTAATCGGATATAGTTAGCCGGCTATAGGATTGAGTGCACCGTGAATAAAGTCGCCTTGGATGTCGAGGGGTTGTAATTGTACCGCACACTCCATCCAAGTACCCCTAACGATTGAGATTAAGATCACAACGGTGGATGGTCTAATCTCGTGTGTGGATCTTGTGGTATGTGTCCCGTGCTCTCGTTAGTGGAATTATACAACTACCGATGAGTGGTGTTGAGGGGTTGTGATTGTACCGATAAATTCCACCACGAGTGTCACAACGCTTGTAATCCGCGTATCCGGTTGTGTCATTGTGATGGTTTTGATATGGTTTGTTAATGATCACTTGCGAGCCAATATAATGATGTTATTTTAATGATGCTTTCAGCATGTGGTTTTAAAAGTGCATTGATGCTTTAAAGAGTATGTTTTAAATAAAGACAAATGATGACAAATGATGATGTTTTGGTTTTACAAAATGCATTGATGAATGTTTGGTTTTTAGCGGTCCTCACTAAGCTATATGCTTACGCTCATTTGTTTCATCAATGCAGTGAATTGAGCATTAGAGGTAGCAAGAGAGCAAGGGGATTCCAAGTATTTTGGCTAAGCAATGTATGTGGTTTTACTTTAGTGTAATAAGAGGCAATGGGTGGGATTTCTACTCTTGGTTTTGTCGGTGATGTTAAATACCTTGGGCATGTTTGGTTTATGTTTTTGTACTTGTAATTGGTTTATTATTGGCTTATGGTCTTGCTTATAGTGTTTTGGCTATGCTATGGCTTATATTCTAAAGCATGCTTGAGTAGCTAATGTTTCACCATGATTTGATATGCTTGATACTTCTGTCATGCTGTTTGTTGATGCTTATGTGATTGATAAGTTGGTTATTACATGTATGGATGTTCTAAGCATGTTTAGTTGATGTTAAGTGTGATTTAAAGGCTGTTGAATGTGAAAATATGGTATGTGTATCGATACTCGGGAAATAGTATCGATACACTAAGGCTAAATTCATGTTTTTTGGCTTAGGTGTACCGATATGAATTGCTCGCGTATCGATACGCCTAGGCAAAAGGTTGAAGGTCGTATGGATACGAGCTTAAGCGTATCAATACCCTTTTTCCAACTTTGGCTACTACCATTTTGCGTATCGATACAGGCTAAGGCGTACCGATACGAGTTCGTTAATTTCAGTTAATAGAATATTTTTAAGTTTTGAATTGTTGCATTTTGGTCCCTGGATGTTGTATGTTCAATTGGTTAAGTTTGGATCATCTGTTTGATAAGAAATTTGACCTATTGGCATGTTACAAGATTAATTAAGGATTGGTAACTTTAAAATCTGGAAAGTCCCTATAATCCTTAGAAATTACAGTTTAGTCCCTAAAGTTGTATTTTAAGCAATCGAACCCCTAAATGAACTCCGACCTCTGTTCCGTTTTCACCTAACCGCTTTGCTGGTCATATAGGATGATAATTTGTATCTAGAGAATATAAAAAGAAAAAAGGTTGTTAATCGAGGTTGACTTTAACGAGTTGACTTCGGTTTTCCCCGTGTAATCTTCTTAGTTCAGGTCGGGCGTCTAGGCCGGGCTAAAGGGGTTACATTTTTTGGTATCAGAGCAAGGTTACGAAAGAATTGTGGATGGTTGTAAGTGATATTGGTGTGTTTGCTGCTCGGTTCAATGTTAAATGGAATGTTGTTTGAAAAACCATGTTTTTGGTTGAATGTTGGAGTTTATGCCATGCTTGGTTGTTGTGAATCATATGGAAGTTAAATATGATCGTATGTTGATGATGTGGATGATGTGAAGCATGCTGAATATGTTATGCTATTGTATGCTATGTTATGTTTGAGGGAAATCGGAGTGCCCATTGCCTTATTACACTAGTTAAATATTTTTGTGGACTTGGATCCTTGCTTGAGGCTGACCTAAATCATGGTTTGATTTGTTTTTGTTGTTATGCCTTGTTAAAAATAGCACTATGGGTCCGAGGAGAAAGCTTAGGTCGAATACAATTGTGCATGTGGTTGAGCAGGGCAATCAGGGTAATCAGGGAGTTGAGGTTCCACCTGGTGGAAACCTACCTCCTCCTCCGCCACCACTTGGGGGTGGAGAGCCGGAGCAACAAGGACAGGCTAGTCCAGTATTGGGTGATCTAGCACCGCTGATTGAGGTGATCATCGGAGCATTTTAGGCTGTGGTAGCCAGAGCGCATGTTTAGGCCCCTGCAGCTGGGAAGGTGGGTTTGCCTTTGGAAAGGCTGTTGAGTTCCATGGAATGTCTCCTGAGGCGTCAGAAGCCTGGTTAGCTTGTACGATCCGTATTATGGATCAGATGGGATGTAACGATGTGCGCAAGCTGGGATGCACAGTTTCTTTGCCCCAGGGTGACGCTTATAGTTGGTGGAAGACTATCACCGCTGGAATGGAACCCAATGAGGTAGGTTGGGCACTTCTTCATAAGTGCCTTTAAGAGGAAGTATCTTGGTGTGAGATACTTGGATGAGAAGAAGCGCGAATTCATGCCGCTTGTTCAAGGAAGTCTTTTTGTGGCCGAGTACGAGGTCCAGTTCGTACGTCTAAGCGAGTACGCCCCTGAGTTGGTGCCAAGTGAGAGGCATCGTTGCGATCGCTTCTGTTACGGGCTGGTGCAGGAAGTCAAGACCTTTATGTTGGCTACAGACTACACGGATTTTGATGTGCTTGTATGTTGAGCTAAGGACATCGAATAGAACTTAGGTCTGACATCTAGTGGAGGTGGTTCTAGCTCTGGAAAGAGAGCAACTGAGTTTAGTTCCGGTGGTGGACGAAACAAGAGGGGCCGAGATAAGAGGTATCAACATGTTGCAGGGCGAGGTAATGTTGGACATGGTGCCCCGGTTTAGGGAAATCGGATGAAGGATGAACAGAACACATGCTGGACATGTGGATCAAGGGACCATCTGAGGCGAGATTGTCCACGTGCAGCTAGAGAGACGTTCTTAGAATTGGGTTTTTGTGGTGTTAATATGATTTTGTGAATGTTGGAGGTATACGGTTGATAATAGGATGATTTTGGATGTTAATCAATGATTATAAATGGTTGGAAGTGTTAGGTTTTGGCTGGGTTGAGTTTGTAGAGTAATCAATGATGTTTTTCGATTGTTTCATATGGGTGTTTTAGTGGTTTTGGGCAACGCAATGTAGTAGGTTTTCTTGCTGGAGTTTTGAATGCTTTGAGATGCATTAATCCTATGTTCTTATGTGGTTAAAACAAGGGAGAACGTTTCGGAAGCAATCGGTGAGGTTTCGGGAGCTTCAGACGCTTAGTTTCGCGTCGGCTAATCAAGGTTTCGCGTGTCAGTGAGTGAGAACGTGGATTTCAGCTTTGAAATGTTTTAAAGGTGGTTTTGGGAACTTAGATGTAAGCTTGAAATTCTTGTCTAAGTTCAGAAGTACGTATAAGAAATTTCTTTCTCGGTTGTGCTATTATGAAATTGTTTTATGCACTTGGTTTTGGATGCATGTTACCTGCTGTTAAAGCATGTTTAAAGTATGTGGTTTATTGTTTTTAATGATGTGATGATGAATGATGCACATGGTAAGTGATCCTTGTAAGTATACATTTTATACTTGTGATTTAAAGCATGGTTTAATGCTTTAGAATATGATTTATTGATGATGGTTTGAAAACAGTGAGGTATGTGATTAAATATGAATTATATTGCCAAGTGATGTTGTGAAAATGGTTTATAAATGATATCATGTAACCCCATCGACCCGGCCTAGCCACCAGACCGTATCGAGCAGATCATACGTGACTAACCAAAGAAATATCCAGAGATTTCCCTCTAATTAGCAACCCTAAACGCGTCGATTAATATCTTTTCTAGATGCTCAAATTAAACTCTATATTTCAAGAACACACAGCGGAAGTAAACATGACAAGATGAGCACTGAACGATCAATCGAGCAACCAGGGACCAAAATGCAAAACTAGCATAAAACAGGGACCTATGATGAAATTAAGGTGATCACTTTGAAATTAGTCTCATTTCATACTTACATGCTGAAATGCAACTCAAAACAAGCCCTCA
Source organism: Hibiscus trionum (assembly GCA_030270665.1). Lineage (NCBI taxonomy): Eukaryota > Viridiplantae > Streptophyta > Magnoliopsida > Malvales > Malvaceae > Hibiscus > Hibiscus trionum. The sequence continues at coordinate 24,408,180 of BSYR01000021.1, read as the reverse complement.
ATCAAACTCAATTGATAACACATCAAGCTTGGACCAAAATGCAAGAAAAACAACTTCAAAGGTGCTCTTAACTAACTTCCAATAACCCCCGTTTCTAAACACTCCCGATGGTATCGATACGGGTCAAACGTTTAAAATTCCAGAGAGCTTTCGTTCCGAAACGGTTAGACCCGTTTCGCAACTGCAAAAGCCCGTTTCGATACCAGTTCCGAAACACAAAGGCCAATTTAAGGGTCGTTTCGAAATGTTAAGGTCTGTTTCGAAACACCCAGCAGAAGAACAAAAAAATCCGCAGTCCAAGCATCTCCAAGGTTGTTCCCCTTGGTTCCAATCGACATATGCAACAAGATATCAGCAAGATAAGCATACAAATACTAAGAATAAACAACCAAACTTACATTTAAGCAATAAAACTAACTCACGATTAACAAACGACAAGATAAGAAATATCAAAATCCATGAACTAAGCAAAACAAGATAGAAAGCCAAAACCATTATGTTCAAGGTATAAACAAGCCAATCAAGGCATAACAAACATGCTCGCATCACAAGGAGTCTACCAAACACTCCCAAAACATAAACAAGGTCTATCCTCATTGCCACACACACTACTATCTAAACAAAACCATACTTGAGCTTGAAGCGGACACTTGGATCACTTCCCTTGCACCGTTGCCTTCCAAGATAGTCTACAGATCTGCATTGTTGGAAAAAAGAGCGTAAGCTATGAAACTTAGTGAGCAGGGCTCAAAACCAAGCTACAACAATGCAGTTTTCAAAACCAACTTCATTTTGGAAACCAAAACAATTTCTTAAAATCAGTTTCGCATATCATTTCCTTTCAAACATACCATACTTAAATAAAGTATAAGAAATTGCAACAACACATGCATCAACCATGCATAAACCATATGTTAACCATATATGCAAACTAAGCCTATCAGCTCCATTTCAACTCACATGCTTCAAGCATATAAACATAACCATATGAGTTTACCAAGCTCATATTAACACCATAAGCGAATGAGTATACTGAAATCATTGATACGTGCTCGGATAAGTGAACACCTTGATGGCACAACCCCCATCAAGCTACATGGTGAAACAACCCTCACCACAATCTCACTTCGACTGGGATGCCACAACACGCATTACCCGTTGGTGATAGCACAACCTCTATCACTCGCATCACAATAGCACAACCCCTATTGTGAAACCGAAGAATTTATCTCACGTGCGAATTTTATATATAGTGCACTTCACATCCTATTGATCGATCAATCTATCTGATATAAATATCCACGTGTGTCAATATACTCATCACAACATCTCATTCCACTATTTTACACCGAGGTTAAACACCTCCCCAAACACATCCCAAATACCATAAACACAAGCCCATGCATAGCATGAACTCAAGCAACATTTTCATAAATCACATGGTATTCTCATGGGACAAAATCAACATGCATTGATGCACAACAACAATGGAAATACATCATTAAAAATGATATGTTCAAGATCAGAACATGATCAACATATAAAACGATGAAAATACCAAAATAACTCAAAACCTACTCTTGAGCTTAGATTGACCTAACGGCACAACCCAAACTCCCAAAATGCTTCTTTAACCTTGTTAAGGTGCTAAAAACATTTCCACCCACCAGCGAATACCAAAACCAAGTCGAAACACTTTTCTAGCTTCTCGGTTCGCCCACAAACATATCCAACGATTCCGGATCTTCAACCCTTTCTTCTAACCAACCCAAAACAGAGGATTAGAGATATTTTCAACACTCCAACTTGCTGGAAAATAGAGATTCAACAACTCATTCAAATCGCTTATCGAAACATTGCCGTAACAAACCGAAAACATCGGAAAACTCAACTCGGGCAACCTCCAGCATTATACATAATCAAAACACATGAATAAACATCTAAAAACATCAACCCATCATCAGTATACCATCAACTATTGATTGATCACAAAACTCACCCAAAAACTCACTTTTACACCCATCAAACTTCAACACAAAACCCAAATTCGGGATTTTTATCATTCACCCATCATCTCAACATTATTCCACATCAACAACTAAGATATAACCATCATCAAACTCAACATTGAAAGATCTAAACCAAGATCCCACCCAAAAGCTCATTTTACCATATTTTACCCAAATTTTCATTAGAAACCTTTTAGAAAATCTTAACCTTAATAAGTAAAAGAATAAAATGCATGGGAATATCAATAAAGAACCATACATCAGAGGAGAATTTCGTCGCTCAACTCCAATGATGGATTTTCCCCTTTGTTTGGCAAAAAGCTCTTGAGAAAACTAGAAATTGAGCATGGGTTTTAGAAAACTAAGGTAGAAAACTCATTTAGCAACATTAGATTAGTAAGAAACACCATTTACCTTGATAAAATCAAGCTCCAAAGGCTATTTGGCTGAAGAGAAATGAAGAGAGAATTCAAAATGGTGTTTTAATGTAAAATAAGAAAATATGAGAAAATCTTTTATTAAATATTTATAAAAGTCATTTTAAAACATTTTGATAGTCAAAATAAAGAGGTGGAAAATACCATATTGGCCCAGCCAATTTAGCTCCTTAAGGATTCTATGTTTTGACTCTTTTACAAAACAGTCACTAAAACAGATTTTGCAAACTTTACATTTTGGTCACTAAACCGAAATGTTATGGTTCGGAAAACGTTTTCCAAATTTTTTTACCAAAACCTTATATAATATTTAAGGATTTTAGAAATTTATTTCATATTTTCCCGACCATCCGAAGACCACTTTCCCTAAACTCACCCACAACTCCCAACATCGGTCTTTCAGACTCCGAAACCTTACCGAATCTTCCAGACCCAAAACCAAGGTGCTACATATAAGATATAGTTAGCCGGATATAGGATTGAGTGCACTATAAAAAGTCACCTTGGATTTCGAGGGGTTGGTGTTCCGTGTCTTCGTCCAAGTACCCTAACGAACGGGGAGGTTGGTATCCTGTCTCTCATTAGTGGGTTAAGCGTCTAACCGATGAATGGGGTTGGTGTCCCTGTTGGTTGTTATTGTACCACTTGGTTTTTATTGTACCGAATTCCGGTTGAGATGGCTTGAAGTTTTGTGTGAACACTTGTTAAATCTGTGTATCCGATATATTGTTTTGAGAAATGAACTTGTTTAATGTTCACTTGTAAGACAATATAATTGATGATGTATCATGAGATGGTTTATGATGTATATTGTGATTTATACATGTTTCTCTTTAAGCTTTGTATATGATAGTTATGCATGGGAAGACTTAAATTGAATGTTAGCAATGGGACTTGTTGTTGATTCATGATACTTGTTGCATAAGGTTTATTATGCTGATTTTTGATTAAGGAAAGTGGATGGTTTTAAAGGCATGATGGTTTTCAAATGATGATTTAAGTTAATTGAAATAAGATTTCAATGTGGACTTGGAAAATGATTTTAATGCATTGATAATGTTTTGTTTTTGGGCACTCCTCACTAAGCCTTGTGTGCTTACGCTCTATTTTGTCCATCAATGCGGAGAATTGAGGCTCAGAAAGGCAGCGTGGAGCAAGGGATCAAAGATACTTCATTCTTGAAAGTATGTTTCGGTTTAGACTATAAGTAATAAGGGTAATGGGGGATCCGTTGAATATGCCATGATATGATGTTGAATATGCCATGAATATTTGAGAATTGATATTTGGTTATGTTGTATATATGCTGGAAGCATGCTTGACTGGATTGGGGGTGCATTAAAGTGTAAAAAACTAGCAAAAAATGACATTACAGGCCCATGTGTATCGATACGCCTAAGGCCATATCAATACGGTGAGCCTGAAATCGGCATTGGGTTTCGAAACGGGGAAGGGTGTATCGAAACAAGCTCGAGTATTTTTGCTACTGGATTTTCGTGTACCGATAGTAATGATTGGAGGTAATTTTCGTGCTAACCCTCTAATCTAGGTTCTTTAATGAAATTCCAAAGATATTTGACTCTTTATTAATGATTTTGATTGAGGTTTTGTTGTTAGAATGATGAACTCTTGAAATCTTGATAGAAAAATGGATTTTAATGTGATTTTCGGAGTTTGATTTAAATGGCTGGTTTGAGATTTTTTCTAAATGAGTTAAGAAAGGTTTTTGGTGTTGAAGTGGAGTCTTAATCATATAGATCCTGAAATCCTTGAGATCCTTGGGTTTTGAAGTGTTTTTGGTTGAGTTTTTGGGGTGTTCTTGGGGAATTCGAGTTGCTGGAGATACAAGGATGGTTTTAGGTTGTTTTGTATGTTGAGTAATGCCTAAAATGTGTTGGATGAGTTGGGTAGTGGCTGGGATGAGGTTAGAGGTCAATCAATTGAGTTTTTGGTTGTTTCAGATGGGTGTTTTGATGCTTTAGAGCAGGGCTGCGGGATTTCTTGTGTGTGCTTGAGTTTTGGATGCATTTTAATGCATTGAACCTCTGTTTTAATGTGTTGAAAACAGAGGATAGTAATCCGGAAGCAAACGAGGTGTTTTTGGAGGCTTTAGACGATCGGTAGTTGCATCGGCAAGCGTGGTTTCGCAAGTCGGTGAGTGGAATTTGGTTTTTCAGCGAGGAAACGTTTTAGAAAACATTTTAGAAAAGGTGAATTCAACAAGGGGTAGAGATTTCTCCGAAGTTCCACCAAAGTCAATAATGCATGCTCGAAGCATGTCTTCTAAGATCTGTATAGGTATGTCCAGTAACAATGCAAATTTCTATGGTTTCAATGGACAAGTTTTTTTATTATTTACCTGGATTACCCTTTCTAACTGGCCGTCAGATTGATGGTGAAAAGCTGTACTAAGATTAACTCTGGTGCCTAGAGCTCCGTGTAAGGTTCTCCAAAACCGAGATGCAAATTGGGGATCTTGATCGAAGATAAGAGACTTAGGTACTCTGTGGAGTTGGATTACTTCCTTGATATACAAGTCAGCTAGTTTAGAGAGACCGTAGTCCATTCTAACCGGTATGAAATAAGCTGACTTCGTGAAACGATCTACAACGACCCATATGGCATCATGCTTCGCGTGAGTTAACGATAAACCACTAACAAAATCCATATTGATATTTTCCTATTTCCTTTTTGGTGGATCGATAGGCTGCAATAACTCGGTAGGAGCACAATGTTCTGCCTTAACACGTTGGCACATGAGACATTTGGAGATGAAATCAACTATGGCCTGCTTTATACCTGGCCACCAATAGAGTTCACGTAGGTCCTAATACATCTTCACAGACCCAGGGTGAACAGAAAAAGAACTCGAATGAGCTTTAGGGAGAATATCGGTGCGAAGAGATTCATTATTAGATACACAAACTCGGTCATGAAAACACAAGAGTCCTTCAGAATTAATTTTGAAGTCAGGGTTTTCCGATAGCTTAGAGACAATGGATTGAAGCTCAGGATCTTGTTCTTGCGAACCCTTGATTCGTGAAATGATGGTATACTGAACTTGAAGTTCAGCTACAAGACAACGATGCTTCTGAAGTCGGAAGTGAGCGTTAATTGCTCGAGGGGCTGCAATGTAGCAATATTACATTAAGTTAATGTACCATGCAATGCATATAACTCCAATTTAGTGTCAATGCTTACCAGGCAAAGGTTTGCGTGTAACGCCCCGGTTTTGGGCTTAGATGTTTTGGTGATTTGGGTTGGGCCGGTGGAACCGGTGTCGGTTGTTCGAACTGTTAAAAGGTGGTTTAGGGAAATCAAGGTTCAGGATGGGATAAAAATATGATAAAAATTCCTAAAATCCTCTAAAATGATGTTTAAGAGGTTGGTCAAATCAATTTTACAAAACGGGTTTTCTAAAGTGTACATTTTGGGTAGTGACCAAAATGTAAAGATTTAAAAGTTGGGAAATGAGTTTTTCAAGAAGAGTCAAAATCTTAGAATCTCTAGGGAGCTACTTGGCAATTACGCCTTTTCCCTAATATGGCATGTGTTTTAAATGTTTATTAAATAATTAAAAGGGTTTTAATTAATTAATTAAAGGAGAGTTAGTTAATCGGTTAACAAAATTTTTGACAAGCTTTTCATTTTTCTCTTTCACTTCAGCCAAACACTCTCCCTTTTCTCTCAATTTTCCAAAAATTCTTTTCTCTCAAATCCTCTTTTGATTGCTATCTTTTCCTTATTGATTTCTTCCATTTTCCTTCAAATTTCTTCAAGCGAATCTTACCAAATCAGAGGAGAAGTAAGAATTGGAGGTAATTTTCGTGCTAACCCTCTAATATAGGTTCTTTAATGAAATTCCAAAGATATTTGACTGTTTATTAATGATTTTGATTGAGGTTTTGTTGTTGGAATGATGGACTCTTGAAATCTTGATAGAAAAATGGATTTTAATGTGATTTTCGGAGTTTGATTTAAATGGATGGTTTGAGATTGTTTCTAAATGAGTTTAGAAAGGTTTTTGGTGTTGAAGTGGAGTCTTAATCATATAGATCCCGAAATCCTTGAGATCCTTCGGTTTTGAAGTGTTTTTGGTTGAGTTTTTGGGGTGTTCTTGGGGAATTCGAGTTGCTTGAGATATTATGATGGTTTTAGGTTGTTTTTGGATGTTGAGCAATGCCTAAAGTGTGTTGGATGAGTTGGGTAATGGCTGGGTTGAGGTTAGAGGTCAATCGATTGAGTTTTCGGTTGTTTCGGATGGGTGTTTTGATGCTTTAGAGTAGGGCTGCGAGATTTCTTGTTTGTGCTGGAGCTTTGGATTCATTTTAATGCATTGAACCTCTGTTTTAAGGGAAAACTACACCACTGACCACCAAACAAATTGGGGAAACCTATTTGGACCACCGAACTATTGAAATCGTCAATCAGACCACCGAACTTATAAAATCAACCTATTTTGACCACTGACGTTAAAAATCTAACCGTGAAGTGATGGAACTGCCATGTGGCAATTGACAAAAAATTAAAAATTACACATTTGGTCCCTGTTATTTACACATTCTTTCAATTTAATCCTAATTTTAAATTAATAAAATAATAAATTATTTAATTAAGTTGTGACATATGTCAGCACCTTATTTGAGGACTTTAATTATTTATATTTGATTTTATTAATTTATTTCCCCCTCCAATCAGGTGGTGACACGTGTTACCACCAATTTAGAGGAGAAAAATATATTTCTCTTCACCTGCACTAAACAAGATTCAAACTTGGGTCTTCCAAGTGTAAAGCCAATGGCTTTACCACTATACCAAGCACAACTTTGTGATATAATTCTCCAGATATAATATATACCTCTTATAGTTTCAACATTTATAAGCCAAAAGCTCAAACCCTAAACACTAATTTCACATACATAAATCCTAAACCCTAAACTCGAACCCTAAACATTTCAAATTAAACCCCAAACCCTAAACATTTCAAATTAATTCCATGCTAAAAATTTCAAATTAAACCCTAAACCCCAAACCCTAAAATTTCAAATTGATTTCACGCTAAATATTTTAAATTAAACCTTAAATATTTCAAATTAATTTCACGTTAAATATTTCTAATTAAACACTAAACCCTAAACCTTAAACCCTAAAAATTTCAAATTGATTCCACGCTAAATATTTTAAATTAAACCTTAAACCCTAAAAATTTCAAATTAATTCCACGCAAAATATTTCAAATTAAACCCTAAACCCTAAATTTTTCAAATTAAATCCACACTAAATATTTCAAATTAAACCCTAAACCTTAAACCCTAAAATATGATTTAAGGTTTAATTTAAAATATTTAGCATGTAATTAATTTGAAAATTTTAGGGTTTAGGGTTTAGGTTTGGGGTTTATGGTTTAATTTGAAATATTTAGTGTGAAATTAATTTGAAATATTTAAGGTTTAGGGTTTAATTTAAAATATTTAGCGTGTAATTAATTTGAAATTTTTAGGGTTTAGGGTTTAATTTAAAATATTTAGTGTGAAATTAGTTTGAAATATTTAAGGTTTAGGGTTTAATTTAAATTTTTTAGTGTGAAATTAGTTCGAAATATTTAAGGTTTAGGGTTTAATTTGAAACATTTAGCGTGAAATTAATTTGAAAATTTTAGGGTTTGAAGTTTAGGATTTAATTTAAAATATTTAGCGTGGAATTAATTTGAAATGCTTAGGGTTTGGGGTTTGGGGTTTAATTTGAAATATTTAGCGTGAAATTAATTTGAAATATTTAGGGTTAGAGTTTAGAGTTTAGGATTTATATATGTGAAATTAGTGTTTATGGTTTGAGCTTTTGTAGAGCTTTTGTAGAATTTATATATGTGAAATTAGTGTTTAGGGTTTGGCTTATAAATGTAGAAACTAATAAGATGTATACATTATATATGGAGAATTTTAGCACAAAGTTGTGCTTGGTGCAGTGGCAAAGCCATTGGCTTTACACTTGATAGATCTATGTTCGAATCCTGCTTAGTGCAGGTAGAAAGAACTTTATTTTTCTCCTCTAAATTGGTTGTCACCACCTGATTGGAGGGGAAAATACACTAATAAAATCAAATATAAATAATTAAAGTCCTCCAATAAGGTGTTGACATGTGTTACCACTTAATTAAATAATTTATTAATTTAAAATTAGAACTAAATTGATAGAATGTGTAAATAACAAGAACCAATTGTGTAATTTTTTAATTTTTTCGTCAAATGCCACGTGGCAGTTCCGTCACTCCACCGTTAGGTTTTTAACGGTGGTGGTCAAAATAGGTTGATTTTATAAGTTCGGTGGTCCAAATAGGTATCCCCAAATTGTTTGGTGGTCAGTGGTGTAGCTTTCCCCTATTTTAATGTGTTGAAAATAGGGGATAGTAATCTGGAAGCAACCGAAGGGCTTCTGGAGGCCTCGGAGGATTGGTAGTTGCATCGGCAAGCGTGGTTTCGCAAGTCGGTAAGTGGAACTTGATTTTCCAGCGAGGAAAAGTTTTAGAAAAGGTTTTAGGAACTTAGTAAGAGCCCGACGCCTCATTCCGAAATATTTGACCGTTGAACTTGTTTTTGAATTGTTCTGAGTTTCTGTTTTCTTATGTTTTGGTCCCTGTATGTCTTGTATGAAATTGCAGGGGTTCTAAAGGTTGTTTTGAACTGAGATTTCACCGTTAAGCATGTAACAAACCTAATAACCCTTATAATTTATCAAATTTACAAAATGGTCCCTAAACCTTAATTGGCTATAATTAATTGGCGATTATGTTGATGTTTTATTTGTTCCTTGTGTACATACACATAGGAACCTAAGCTGCATCTAGACAAGAAAAAAAGAAGAAAAAAGGTCATTTATTGAGGTAAACCTTCCCGGTTTACTTCAATATTCTCCGTGTGATCCGTTCGATTCGGTCTATCGGCCAGGTCGGGTCAAGGGGGTTATATTTGGTGATATCAGAGCCAGGTTTTGAAAGGTTGGGATGATGGTAAGTTGTAGGTAAGTGATTTGCGATGTGGATATGTGTTTTGGTGATATTTGCTTTGTCTGATGAATGCTTAAGTATGCTTATGTTGAATGTGTGATAGTGATGTTATACATGATGAATGAATATGGATGTGAATTGTTCAACGATGATGATTGGGTTGAATCTTTATGCTTGAGTCATATGATGGTTGAAGTATGCGTGTAGTATGCTTTATGCTATGTTGAGGGGAAATTGGAATGCCCATTGCCTTATTACCTAGTGAAATGTTTTAAATTGGTTTTGAAAGTCTTGGGATCCTTGTTAAGAGTTGGCCTGATCATTTGTTTGTTTTATGTTCATGTTTAAATGTTAACTAGCACAATGGGACCGAGACGTGAGTTACGTTCTGGAGCGATAGCTCCTGCTGAGGTGTAGCCTGACCAGGAGAATAAGGTTCTGCCTGGTGGAAATCTATCTCCTCCTCTGCCACCACCACCTGGGGGTGATGAGCAGGGCCAACACGGACAGGCTGGTCCGGTGTTGGGAGATTTGACACCTTTGGTACAGGCAATTACGGGAGCATTCCAGGCTACTGTTGCCAGAGTGCATGTACAAGCTCCTGCTGCTAGGCAAGTGGGATTGCCACTGGAGCGATTAAAGAGTTTGGGAGGAGTAGAGTTTCACAGATTATCTCCTGAGGCGTCCGAGGCATGGATGGCAAGTACGATCCAGATATTGGATCAGATGGGGTGCAATGATGCACGAAAGTTGGGTTGCACAATATCGTTGTTGCATGGTGATGCATACACCTGATGGACGACTGCAACCGCGACATTGGAGCCGGAAGAAGTAGATTGGATGTTCTTCTAGTATGCTTTCAAGATAAAGTATCTTGGAGTTAGATACATGGACGAGAAGAAGAGAGAATTTATGTCTCTGGTTCAGGGGAATATGACCGTAGCTGAGTACAAGGTCCAGTTCATACGGCTGAGCCAATATGCTCCAGAGTTGATGCCGAGTGATCGGCATCAATGCTATCGTTTTCGGTATGGCTTGGTGCAGGACGTGAAGACGCACATGCTAGCCATTGATTATATGGATTTTGATGAACTCGTGACTCGAGCCAAAGATATAGAGCAGAGCTTGGGTCTGACCTCGCGTGGGGGTGGTTCTGGTTTGGGCAAGAGAGCTGCTTATGCTGGCCCTAGTGGTGGGCAGAGTAAGAGGAACTGAGACTGCAAATATCAGCCTACGGCTAAGCGTGGTAACTTTGGGCGAGGTGCGCCGGCTCAGGGAAACAGGCAGAGGTTTGAGTAGAGTACATGTTGGACGTGTGGTTCACGGGAGCATTTGAGGAGAGATTGCCCTCGTGAGGCTCGTGAGGTGCAGGCTCCCGTGGTTGGAGCTAATTCATGTTGGAACTGTGGATCCGCTGACCATATGAGGCCTGAGTGTCCCTTGTTAGCGGGAGGTGGTCAGGGTCGTGCACCAGTTGTTGCTCAGCAGAGAGGCCGTGGGCGCGGCCGTGGCAACTTTCAAAGGAGAGAGGATGGTCAGAGAGGTGTTGTAGTTTCTGCTCAGCCAGAAGGAGGTGGTCCCGCGAGGGTGTGCACATCGCGAGGGACACAACGACACCGATGTGATTGCATGTACATTCACCTTGCAATCCTTGTCTTTGTTAGCATTGGTTGATTCTGGATCTACGCATTCATACATCTTGAGTGAGCATGCGTATTTGCTTGATATTTCTGTTTAGATGCTAGAGGTAGGAATGCAAGTAACAAGTTCTTTTGGTGAGACTATGGTTACAAGGAAACTGTATAGGAGATGCCCTTTGTCTGTTCAAGGTCATGTATTCTCTGTTGATTTGATGGAACTACCTTTTTATGGCTTTGATGTGATTCTTGGAATGGACTTATTGGTTGAACACCGAGTTGTTGTGGATTTTGATGTTAAGAGGGTTACCCTGAAGCTTACGGATGATTACGAGGTAGTAATCGTAGGTGAGAACATGAAGTTCTTGTCTAATGCAATTTTGGCTCTTGAAGCGAGTTAGATGATGGAGTTGGGGTGCGAAGCCTTCTTGGCGTATGTGGTGAATCCTGGTACGAAGAAAGTGCGTGTGCAAGATATATGAACCATATGCGAGTTTCTGAGTGTTTTTCTAGAAGAGTTGCCTTGATTGCCACCCAACCAAGAGGTTGAGTTTGGTATCGAGTTGTATGAGAATACAACTCCGGTGTTAATTGCTCCTTATTGCATGGCGCCTAAAAGTTGAAGAAGTTGAAGACGCAACTTCATGAGGTTCTTGACCGAGGATTCATAAGACCGAGTATTTCACCTTGGGGTGCATCGGTCTTGTTTGTGAAGAAGAAGGATGGTACAATGCATATATGCATTGATTATCGGAAACTAAACAATTTGACGATTAAGAACAAGTACCCTCTGCCGAGGATCAATGATTTGTCTGATCAGTTTCGTGGTGCTTCGGTGTTTTCGAAGATAGATTTAAGGTCTGGGTACTATCAGCTTAAGGTTAAGGATGTGGATGTACCTAAGACAGCTTTTCGAACTAGGTATGACCATTATGAGTTCTTGGTGATGTCGTTTGGGTTGACAAACGCACCAGCTGCATTTATGGATATGATGAATAGGGTGTTCCACGAGTTTCTGGATCAGTTCGTGGTGGTGTTTATAGATGATATTGTCGTTTACTCGCGTGCCGAGGAGGATCATGGTAGGCACTTGAGAATTGTGTTACAAGTGTTGCTGGAGAATCAGCTTTATGCTAAGCTGAGCAAGTGTGAGTTTTGGCTCAAGAAAGTGGTTTTTCTTGGACACATGGTGTCAGCCGAAGGTATCTGGGTTGATCCAAACAAGGTTGAGGTGGTGATGAGTTGCAAGACGCCTAAGTTAGTGACGGAAGTGCGTAGTTTGCTTGGCTTGGCTGGTTACTACCGAAGGTTTGTCGAACGTTTCTCTAAATTTGATGCCCCTTTAACCAAGTTGTTGCAAAAGAATGTTCGCTTCGAGTGGACGGATGTTAGGTAGCAAGCTTTCGAAAAGTTGAAGGAAGCTTTTAGGCAAGCTCTTGTATTGATTCAACCAAAATTGGGTAAGGAGTTTGTAGTCTATAGCAATGCATCATATATTGGTTTGGGTTGCGTATTGATGCAAGGTGGGAAGGTTGTGGGTTTTGCGTTTAGACAGGTGAAGGTGCATGAGCGCAACTATCCTACGCATGATCTTGAGCTCGCGGCAGTGGTGTTTGCTTTGAAGATTTGGAGACATCATCTTTATGGTGAAAGGTGTGTGGTTTATATCGACCATAAGAGTTTGAAGTATCTTATGTCTCAAAGGGAGTTGAACCTCAGGCAACGAAGATGGTTGGAGTTGCTTATGGATTACGATATGACCATTGAGTATCATCCTGGAAAGGCCAATGTTGTGGCTGATGCTTTGAGTAGAAAGGTGGTTGTTGAGCTGAGAGCTATCTTTGCTCGTTTGAGTATATCGTGTGATGGTGGCTTGACAGCCGAGTTGCAGGTGAAACCTTCTTTGATTCAGTTGATTAAAGAGAAGCTGTTTATTGGATGATTCATTGGTACCTCATGTTGAGGATATAGCCGATGGTAAGGCTACGGATTTCTGATTTAATGATGATGGGGTTCTATGTTTCAAAAGTCGGGTAGTGGTGTCGGAAGATGTTGAGTTCAGGCGCACTAATTTGACTGAGGCTCATAGCAGTCCTTTTGCTATGCACCCTGGTAGTACTAAGATGTATCGTGGCTTAAAGGATGAGTACTATTGGGTGGGTTTGAAAAAGGATGTGGCCGATTTTGTAAGCAAGTGTATGGTTTGCCAACGGGTGAAGGTTGAGCATCAGTTTCCTTCCGGTTTGTTACATCCTTTGAACATACTGGAGTGGAAGTGGGAAAGGATTACGATGGATTTCGTATCCGGGTTGCCTTTGACACCGTCGAAGAAGAACTCTGTATGGGTGATTGTGGATCATCTTACAAAGTGTGCACATTTCTTGGCTGTGCATACTACGTATACGTTGGATAAGTTAGTTGAGTTGTATATTGCTGAAATTGTGAGTTTGAATTGTGTGCCCAAGTCTATAGTGTCGGATAGAGATCCGAGGTTTACTGCGAGGTTTTGGGAATGTTTTCATTAGGCGTTGGAGGATATGTTGCGATGTTGTGTGATTGCTTTCCAAGGTTCTTGGGAAAAGCATATGTCCTTGGTTGAGTTTGCTTATAACAACAGTTTTTATGCAAGTATACAAATGGCATCGTATGAGGCCTTGTATGGGAGGAAGTGTAGAACGCCTCTTTGTTGGGCTGAGGCAGGGAAAAAGTTTCTTTCCTTGCCGGATATGCTCAAGGGGGCAACTGAGAAGGTGAAGCTCATATGTGAGCGATTGAAGGCTACATCGGATTGCCAGAAGTCTTACATGGATTTAAAGCATAAAGAGGTTGAGTTTGGGGTTGGAGATCGTGTGTCTCTTAAGGTATCACCTTGGAAGAAGGTAATGAGATTCAGACGTAAGGGAAAGCTTAGTCCGAGGTTTATTGGATCTTCTGAGGTTGTGGAGCGAGTTAGTTCTGTAGCTTATTGGTTGAGGTTGCCTCCCGAGTTGGAAAAGATCCATGATGTGTTTCATGTATCTATGTTGCGGAGGTATAGATCAGATCCTTAGCATGTGATGTCGGTTGAGGAAATTGAGTTGAATCCGAATTTTTCCTATGATGAGGAACCGGTGAGAATTTTGGATTCGAGTAGCAAAGTTCTTCGTGGCAAGACAATTGAGCTTGTGAAGGTGTTGTGGTGACACAAAGGAGTTGAGAAGGCCATGTGGGAAAACAAGGCAGACATGCTGAGGCAATTCCCGCATCTTTTTCCTTCAAGTCAAATTTCGAGGACGAAATATCCTAAGTGGGGGAGAGTTGTAATGCCCCAGTTTTGGGCATAGATGTTTTGGCGATTCGGGTTAGGCTGGTGGAACCGTTGTTGGTGGTTGGAATTGTTAAAAGGTGATTTAGGGAAATCAAGGTTCGGGATGGGATAAAAATATGATAAAAATTCCTAAAATCCTCAAAAATGATGTTTAAGAGGTTGGTTAAATCAATTTTACAAAAAGGGTTTTCTAAAGTGTACATTTTGGGTAGTGACCAAAATGTAATGATTTAAAAGTTGGGAAAATGAGTTTTTAAGAAGAGTCAAAATCTTAGAATCATTAGGGAGCTACTTGGAAATTATGTTTTTTTCCCTAATTTGACTTGTGTTTTAAATGTTATTAAATGATTAAAAAGGTTTTAATTAATTAATTAAAGGAAAGTTAATCGGTTAACAAAAAATTTTGATGAGCTTTTCATTTCTCTCTTTCACTCCAGCCAAACACTCCCCCTTTTCTCTCAATTTTCCAGAAATTCTTTTCTCTCAAATCATCTTTTGATTGCTATCTTTTCCTTATTGATTTCTTCCATTTTCCTTCAAATTTCTTCAAGCTAATCTTGCCAAATTAGAGGAGAATGAAGGATTGGAGGTAAGTTTCATGCTAACTCTCTAATCTAGGTTATTTAATGAAATTCCAAATATATTTGACTCTTTATTAATGATTTTGATTGAGGTTTTGTTGTTAGAATGATGAACTCTTGAAATCTTGATAGAAAAATGGATTTTAATGTGCTTTTCGGAGTTTGATTTAAATGGCTGGTTTGAGATTGTTTCTAAATGAGTTTAGAAAGGTTTTTGGTGTTGAAGTGGAGTCTTAATCATATAGATCCCGAAATCCTTGAGATCATTGGGTTTTGGAGTGTTTTTGGTTGAGTTTTTGGGGTATTCTTGGCGAATTCGAGTTGCTGGAGATATACAGATGGTTTTAGGTTGTTTTTGGATATTGAGTAACTCCTAAAATATGTTGGATGAGTTGGGTAATGGCTGGGCTGAGGTTAGAGGTCAATCGATTGAGTTTTCGGTTTTTTCGGATGGGTGTTTTGATGCTTTAGAGTAGGGCTGCGGGATTTCTTGTGTGTGCTGGAGTTTTGGATGCATTTTATTGCTTTGAACCTCTGTTTTAATGTGTTGAAAATAGATGATAGTAATCTGGAAGCAAATGAAGTGTTTTTGGAGGCTTCGGACGATTGGTAGTTGCATTGGTAAGCGTGGTTTCGCAAGTCGGTGAGTGGAACTTGGTTTTCCAGTGAGGAAAGGTTTTAGAAAAGGTTTTGGGAACTTAGTAAGAGCTTGAAACTCTTTACTAAGTTCAGAAGTAAGTAAAGTGAATTTTACTCTCGGATTATGCTAGTTTGAGCCCGTGGTTGCACTTGATTTTAATTGCATTTACCTACTATTTTAAAACATGTTTTTGAGTATATAAATTTCGTATAATGATGCCATGTTGTTTAAGGATGCACTAGGTACGTGGTCCTTGTATGCATGTGTCGATGCATGAGGTTTGAAGCATGGTTTAATGCTTGATTTATGGCTTATCATGAATGCTTTGTAAAAACAATGAGTTATGCATAAGATATGGATTATATTGGTAAGTGATGTTGAATAAAGTGTATTATGAATAAAATCGGATATAATTAGCCGGCTATAGGATTGAGTGCACTATAAACAAGCTGCCTTGGATGTTGAGGGATTGTGATTGTACCGAATACTCCATCCAAGTACCATAATGATTGAGGGTTATTTAAGGTTGCAAAGGTTGAGGGTAGCTCCCGGGTGCGAACCTTGTGTGTGTCTCGTCTCTCGTTAGTGGGTTATAAATCTACCGATGAGTGGTGTTGAGGGGTTGTGATTGTACCTAATACTCCACCACGGGTGTCACAACGATGAAGGGTCGCTCTCGTGTGTGAGCCTTGAAATGTCGGTAGAGTGTATGAAGGGTGTGGGATAACCCTTGGTAAACCGTGTATCTGATATATGTTTTTGAGATTGTTTTTTATCACTTGTGAGCCAATATAATGAAATGGAATATTGTGGAAATGTTGTTAATGCATAATTTGAAAGATGCATGTTTTGGTTTAAGCTTATGTTGAGTTGTGTGGGGCTCGATTCGATCAACCAATTTAGCCTACCAAGTTGTGGAGAGGTGGATTTTTGGGTGGAAGGGTTGTGGAAGCTAGAATGTAAATAGACACAATGATTTATAGTGGTTCAACCTTCTAACCAAGGTCTACATCCACTACCTTAGCTCCCCACTAAGGATTTCACAATCAATCCACTATTGATTCGTCCCCTTTTCTAGGATTAGGAGGAAACCCTTACAACCGATCAAGCTTCTACCCAAAGCCTTGATCAAAACCCTCTTTTACAAAGACAAACATGAAGCAAACTTAAACCCTCTAATAGGTGTTTGTTTGCACAATTAAGCACTCACCCAAAACCTAGAACACTTGAGCAAATTTGACAATTTTGGCTCACTAGTGTTTGTCTATACAAGAAATGACAAATTAAGCACTAAGACAATTTCTTGATCATTTGATGTTTGACAATATGAGCATCAGTCTTCTCTTGATGCTTGGAGGTCCCTTTTATACTCCCAAATGAGTTTGTAGCCGTTACTAGCCGTTGGGATCAAATTGGAGCCGTTGAGGACTTTAATTCCCACCATAAATGCAGTTCTGTAGCTCCCCGTTTCGAAACGCTCGAAGCCGTTTCGAAACACTCTCAATATAGAAAGAGCCGTTGCAGTCTGTCAGGGTACCCGTTTCAGAACACCCCCTTGCCGTTTCGAAACGCGTATCGAAACGCTATAAGCCCGTATCGAAACGCCTGCATTTGAAAGTTGGTTGGGAAAGAGCCGTTGGGTTTTATGACCGTTATGGTCAATGCCATGTAGGCGTATCGAAACGGCATAGCCCGTTTCGAAACGCTAGGCAAAAATCCTGTCCAATGAAGGCTCGTTTCGATACGGGTATCGAAACGATTTTGCCACTGGAATCCCCTGTTTCGAAACGCCCTAAGGTGTTTCGAAACACCTGGACAGTTTTGTTTAGATTGGCTTTGAAAAACATGAAAAACCCTTTTAAAAGCTCCTCTAACCATAATTTCAAGTTGTTTGGACTTTAGAAATGTTTTAGATACTTTTTAAATCAGTCCAAAACATTTTTCAATTATTATATCAAAACATTAGTTCTACAATCTCCCCCTTTTTGATATAATAAAACTCACTTGAAAAATTGTTTGGGATTCTCCCCCTTAATCTTTAAAAATGTGAATAAGAGATTAAAAATTTTAATTCAAATAAAGCTACCCCTTATTCATTTGAAAATTCAATTTTTCAAACCATTTCTCCCCTTTTTTGTTATATCAAAAAGAATTTAAAACATTAAATTCAAAATAACAATAGTGGTAAAAACTTTGACAAAATTAAGAAATTAGTTTTAAAAAGGCTCCCCCTTACTCAAAGCATCATCAAAATGTTAGTCCAACATATATGATCATCTAGTTGAATTTAAACTTAAAATAAACAAATGAAAGCAAAAACAACTAGAATTTTTACCAACACTTGAATTCAAGGGAGGATGTGAAGCCTTCCTTCTCCAAGTGTTCTTCCTTGTGTGCATGGAGCTCCCTCTCAATGTTTGACTTGTTGAACATCTCTATCACACCTAGCAATAGACAATCAAGTAATTTTTGGTATCCAAATTGCTTTGGATCCATAAACGTTAGTTGCACAAATTTTAGTCCCCTTTGGAATCCATTTTTCAATGTCATCATTTTTAATTGAAGTGGTTAGTCCTTTTGGGACCCCAAACACTTCTAAAACAATTTCCTTTAATAAATCTAGGGGCACTAGATTGTCTAACATAGAAATTTGATTTTCCAAAATTGTTTTTCTTTTCTAGCTCTTTGGAAATTAAATCCTTTTCTTCTTGAACTTTTTGAAGCAACTTTTGTAAATCAAAACATTTTAATTCAAACTCTTCAAGTTTTGCTTCAAGTTCAAGTTTGGTTTTAGAAAGCAAATCATTTTGAATTTTAAACTTTGAAATCAATTTATTTATTTTTTCAAAATGTGGCTTTTAAAATCTAAAACCAAATCATCGTAGGCATCTTGTTATTCATCAAAAGAATAAGAACATGAAGTAGATGAATTAGAAGTTACCCTTGAATCTTCTTCGATGACCATAAGGCAAATGTTGGCTTGTTCATCGTCGGTGGAGTCCTCATCACTCCAAGTAGCCACATGTGCCTTCTTCTTATGGCTTGAAGTGCTTCCCCTCTCCTTTCTTTTAGGTTCTCGTTCAAGCTCTCTCAAGGCTTTCTTCATGAACGGGGCACACTTCTTGAAGAGATGAACTATCTCTTCATCTTCATCCTCCTCTTCACTTGTGTAGACATGATGGCAAGTGGAGGATTTAAGAGCCATGGCACTTGCATTGATGCCTAGCCCTTTGATTTTCTTCTCTCTCATAGCTCTAATTTCTTCCCTCTTCTTCTCATCTTCTTTGTTCTTCTTCATGATATGATGAGTAAGGAGTGACCCCATGAGTTCATCAAGCTTCAAGGTCTTTAAATTTTTGGCTTCGATGATGGCGGTCCTCTTTGAGTCCCAAGACTCGGGAAGTGAGTAGATGAGCTTTCGAACAAGCTTTTCCTCCGGGATGGCTTCTCCATAGCCTTTGAGACCATTGGTGATGGTGGAGAACCTATCAAACATCTTCTCGATGTTTTCTTTCGGATCCATTTTGAAGTTCTCAAACGCAAGAGTTAGGAGCCCAATCTTGGTCTCCTTGACTTCATTGGTTCCCTCGTATGTGACTTCAAGCTTGTCCCATACCTCCTTGGCACTCTCACAAGAAGACATTTTCTCATGGATGGATGGACCAAATGCACAAAATAGAATGTGCAAGGCTTTGCAATTTAGCTCCATCCTCTTGCGATCGTCGGCACTCCACTCCGCTTTACTTCTTTGAGGCACGAACGGACCATCTTCAACTACATCTCATATCTTGTAATCTTTTGATTTGATGAAGAACTTCATCTTTGTCTTCCAATGGGCATAGTGAGTTCCGTCAAAGAAATGCGGTTTGTCGATTGATTGTGCCATTTGAGCTGGTTGATGAAATAATGATCGAGCTTGCCGGATCTTCTCAATAGGATTTTAATCCTCTTCGATTGAGCCAAGCTCTGATACCAATTGTTGAGTTGTGTGGGGCTCGATTCGATCAACCAATTTAGCTCACCAAGTGGTGGAGAGGTGGATTTTTGGGTGGAAGGGTTGTGGAAGCTAGAATGTAAATAGACACAATGATTTATAGTGGTTCAACCTTCTAACCAAGGTCTACATCCACTACCTTAGCTCCCCACTAAGGATTTCACAATCAATCCACTATTGATTCGTCCCCTTTTCTAGGATTAGGAGGAAACCCTTACAACCGATCAAGCTTCTACCCAAAGCCTTGATCAAAAACCTCTTTTACAAAGAGAAACAAGAAGCAAACTTAAACCCTCTAATAGGTGTTTGTTTGCACAATTAAGCACTCACCCAAAACCTAGAACACTTGAGCAAATTTGACAATTTTGGCTCATTAGTGTTTGTCTATACAAGAAATGACAAATTAAGCACTAAGACAATTTCTTGATCATTTGATGTTTGACAATATGAGCATTAGTCTTCTCTTGATGCTTGGAGGTCCCTTTTATACTCCCAAATGAGTTTGTAGCCGTTACTAGCCGTTGGGATCAAATTGGAGCCGTTGAGGACTTTAATTCCCACCATAAATGCAGTTCTGCAGCTCCCAGTTTCGAAACGCTCGAAGCCGTTTCGAAACACTCTCAATGTAGAAAGAGCCGTTGCAGTCTGTCAGGGTACCCGTTTTAGAACACCCCCTTGCCGTTTCGAAACGCATATCGAAACGCTATAAGCCCGTATCGAAACGCCTGCATTTGAAAGTTGGTTGGGAAAGAGCCGTTGGGTTTTATGACCGTTATGGTCAATGCCATGTAGGCGTATCGAAACGGCATTGCCCATTTCGAAACGCTGGGCAAAAATCCTGTCCAATGAAGGCCTGTTTCGATACGGGTATCGAAACGATTTTGCCACTGGAATCCCCTGTTTCGAAACGCCCTAAGGTGTTTCGAAACACCTGGACAGTTTTGTTTAGATTGACTTTGAAAAACATGCAAAAACCCTTTTAAAAGCTCCCCTAAACATAATTTCAAGTTGTTTGTACTTTAGAAATGTTTTAGATACTTTTTAAATCAGTCCAAAACATTTTTCAATTATTATATCAAAACATTAGTTCTACAATCTCCCCTTTTTTGATATAATAAAACTCACTTGAAAAATTGTTTGGGATTCTCCCCCTTAATCTTTAAAAATGTGAATAAGAGATTAAAATTTTTAATTCAAATAAAGCTCCCCCTTATTCATTTGAAAATTCAATTTTTCAAACCATTTCTCCCCATTTTTGTTATATCAAAAAGAATTTAAAACATTATGTTCAAAATAACAATAGAGGTAAAAACTTTGACAAAATTAAGAAATTGGTTTTAAAATGGCTCCCCCTTACTCAAAGCATCATCAAAATGTTAGTCCAACATATATGATCATCTAGTTGAATTTAAACTTAAAAAAAACAAATGAAAGCAAAAACAACTAGAATTTTTACCAACACTTGAATTCAAGGGAGGATGTGAAGCCTTCCTTCTCCAAGTGTTCTTCCTTGTGTGCATGGAGCTCCCCCTCAATGTTTGACTTGTTGAACATCTCCATCACACCTAGCAATAGACAATCAAGTAATTTTTGGTATCCAAATTGCTTTGGATCCATAAACGTTAGTTGCACAAATTTTAGTCCCCTTTAGAATCCATTTTTCAATGTCATCCTTTTTAATTGAAGTGGTTAGTCCTTTTGGGACCCCAAACACTTCTAAAACATTTTCCTTTAATAAATCTAGGGGCACTAGATTGTCTAACATAGAAATTTGATTTTCCAAAATTGTTTTTCTTTTCTAGCACTTTGGAAATCAAATCCTCAAAAATGTTGTTTAAGAGGTTGGTTAAATCAATTTTACAAAAAGGGTTTTCTAAAGTGTACATTTTGAGTAGTGACCAAAATGTAATGATTTAAAAGTTGGGAAAATGAGTTTTTAAGAAGAGTCAAAATCTTAGAATCTTTAGGGAGCTACTTGGAAATTATGTTTTTTTCCCTAATTTGACTTGTGTTTCAAAAGTTATTAAATGATTAAAAAGGTTTTAATTAATTAATTAAAGGAAAGTTAATCGGTTAACAAAAAATTTTGATGAGCTTTTCATTTCTCTCTTTCACTCCAGCCAAACACTCCCCCTTTTCTCTCAATTTTCCAGAAATTCTTTTCTCTCAAATCATCTTTTGATTGCTATCTTTTCCTTATTGATTTCTTCCATTTTCCTTCAAATTTCTTCAAGCTAATCTTGCCAAATTAGAGGAGAATGAAGGATTGGAGGTAAGTTTCATGCTAACTCTCTAATCTAGGTTATTTAATGAAATTCCAAATATATTTGACTATTTATTAATTATTTTGATTGAGGTTTTGTTGTTAGAATGATGAACTCTTGAAATCTTGATAGAAAGATGGATTTTAATGTGATTTTCGGAGTTTGATTTAAATGGCTGGTTTGAGATTGTTTCTAAATGAGTTTAGAAAGGTTTTTGGTGTTGAAGTGGAGTCTTAATCATATAGATCCCGAAATCCTTGAGATCATTGGGTTTTGGAGTGTTTTTGGTTGAGTTTTTGGGGTATTCTTGGCGAATTTGAGTTGCTGGAGATATACAGATGGTTTTAGGTTGTTTTTGGATGTTGAGTAACTCCTAAAATATGTTGGATGAGTTGGGTAATGGCTGGGCTGAGGTTAGAGGTCAATCGATTGAGTTTTCGGTTTTTTCGGATGGGTGTTTTGATGCTTTAGAGTAGGGCTGCGGGATTTCTTGTGTGTGCTGGAGTTTTGGATGCATTTTATTGCATTGAACCTCTGTTTTAATGTGTTGAAAATAGATGATAGTAATCTGGAAGCAAATGAAGTGTTTTTGGAGGCTTCGGACGATCGGTAGTTGCATCGGCAAGCGTGGTTTCGCAAGTCAGTGAGTGGAACTTGGTTTTCTAGTGAGGAAAGGTTTTAGAAAAGGTTTTGGGAACTTAGTAAGAGCTTGAAACTCTTTACTAAGTTCGGAAGTAAGTAAAGTGAATTTTACTCTCGGATTGTGCTAGTTTGAGCCTGTGGTTGCACTTGATTTTAATTGCATTTACCTACTATTTTAAAACATGTTTTTGAGTATATAAATTTCGTATAATGATGCCATGTGGTTTAAGGATGCACTAGGTACGTGGTCCTTGTATGCATGTGTCGATGCATGAGGTTTGAAGCATGGTTTAATGCTTGATTTATGGCTTATCATGAATGCTTTGTAAAAACAATGAGTTATGCATGAGATATGGATTATATTGGCAAGTGATGTTGAATAAAGTGTTTTATGAATAAAATCAGATATAATTAGCCGGCTATAGGATTGAGTGCACTATAAACAAGCCGCCTTGGATGTTGAGGGATTGTGATTGTACCGAATACTCTATCCAAGTACCATAATGATTGAGGGTTATTTAAGGTTGCAACGGTTGAGGGTAGCTCCCAGGTGCGAACCTTGTGTGTGTCCCGTCTCTCGTTAGTGGGTTATACATCTACCGATGAGTGGTGTTGAGGGGTTGTGATTGTACCGAATACTCCACCACGGGTGTCACAACGATGAAGGGTCGCTCTCGTGTGTGAGCCTTGAAATATCGGTAGAGTGTATGAAGGGTGTGGGATAACCCTTGGTAAACCGTGTATCTGATATATGTTTTTGAGTTTGTTTTTTATCACTTGTGAGCCAATATAATGAAATGGAATATTGTGGAAATGTTGTTAATGCATAATTTGAAAGATGCATGTTTTGGTTTAAGCTTATGTTGAGTTGTGTGGGGCTCGATTCGATCAACCAATTTAGCTCACCAAGTGGTGGAGAGGTGGATATTTGGATGGAAGGGTTGTGGAAGCTAGAATGTAAATAGACACAATGATTTATAGTGGTTCAACCTTCTAACCAAGGTCTACATCCACTACCTTAGCTCCCCACTAAGGATTTCACAATCAATCCACTATTGATTCGTCCCCTTTTCTAGGATTAGGAGGAAACCCTTACAACCGATCAAGCTTTTACCCAAAGCCTTGATCAAAACCCTCTTTTACAAAGAGAAACAAGAAGCAAACTTAAACCCTCTAATAGGTGTTTGTTTGCACAATTAAGCACTCACCCAAAACCTAGAACACTTGAGCAAATTTGACAATTTTGGCTCACTAGTGTTTGTCTATACAAGAAATGACAAATTAAGCACTAAGACAATTTCTTGATCATTTGATGTTTGACAATATGAGCATTAGTCTTCTCTTGATGCTTGGAGGTCCCTTTTATACTCCCAAATGAGTTTGTAGCTGTTACTAGCCGTTGAGGACTTTAATTCCCACCATAAATGCAGTTCTGCAGCTCCCCATTTCGAAACGCTCGAAGCCGTTTCGAAACACTCTCAATGTAGAAAGAGCCGTTGCAGTCTGTCAGGGTACCCATTTCAGAACACCCTCTTACCGTTTCGAAACGCGTATCGAAACGCTATAAGCCTGTATCGAAACGCCTGCATTTGAAAGTTGGTTGGGAAAGAGCCGTTGGGTTTTATGACCGTTATGGTCAATGCCATGTAGGCTTATCGAAACGGCATAGCCCATTTCGAAACGCTAGGCAAAAATCCTGTCCAATGAAGGCCCGTTTCGATACGGGTATCGAAACGATTTTGCCACTGGAATCCCCTGTTTCGAAACACCCTAAGGTGTTTCGAAACACCTTGACAATTTTGTTTAGATTGGCTTTGAAAAACATGAAAAACCCTTTTAAAAGCTCCCCTAAACATAATTTCAAGTTGTTTGGACTTTAGAAATGTTTTTGATACTTTTTAAATCAGTCCAAAACATTTTTCAATTATTATATCAAAACATTAGTTCTACAGCTTAGCATAAAGGTGTTATGCTTGGAAGGCTTGGAGTTTGAGTAGCTATGGTTTAAGTGTTGAAAATTTATGAATCATATTGCATGATATTGATTACAATGATTTTGATGATAAAGTGCATGATTTTTCAAGAAGGCATGATGGTCTTGAAAGGAGTGAAAACGGTTATGTGCATTGATGATGTATGTGGTTTTGAACAATCCTCACTAAGCTTGTATGCTTATGCTCTCTTTGTTCATCAATGCAGATAATTAAGCTTTTGGAGGCAGCATCTTCAAGGGAATCTTCCAAGACACTTGCTAAAAGTATGTCGTGTTTTTGAACTATTGTAATAAGGGCAATGGGGGTGTCCAAGGCAACGAATGTTATTGGTTTGTTAATTTCTAGTTTTGTGCAATTTTAAGAAGCATATTTGGACTTGTAAATGGCCTTTGAGTTTTGATTTATGCTTGCTTTTAGATTTTAGCCTTTTGGTGCTTTTGACTTTTAGGAAGCATGCCTCTAGTTCCATTGCTTTCGAGAATGATGATATGTTGTTGCTTATACTTCGTATAAGGTGTCATTGATGTGTATTTAAGTTGCCTATATGTTAGGGCATGTGTCGGGATGGTTTTGGAGGGTATAAATTGGTTTAAACCAGCTTTATAGAACATTGCAGGCCCAAGTGTTTTGAAACACCCTTGCCTGTTTCGAAACGATGGCCTGAAATGGCCTTGGTGTTTTAGAACAATGTCTTGAGGAGCTTCGAAAAGAACCCGCGTATCGAAACGGTCAGCTGTGTTTCAAAACGGCCGTTCTGATACGGGGCATTCTGTTCCGAAACGTTTGACCGTTGAACCTGTTTTTGAATTGTTCTGAGTTTCTGTTTTCTTACGTTTTGGTCCCTGTATGTCTTGTATGAAATTGGAGGGGTTCTAAAGGTTGTTTTGACCTGAGATTTCACCGTTAAGCATGTAACGAACCTAATTAAAGGTTGGTAACTCGAATTTACTAATAACCTTTATAATTTATCGAATTTACAAAATGGTCCCTAAACCTTAATTGGCTATAATTAATGGGTGATTGTGTTGATGTTTTATCCGCTACTTGTGTACATACACATAGGAACTTAAGTTGCATCTAGACAAGATAAAAAGAAAAAAAAGGTTCGTCTATCGGCCAGGCCGGATCGAGGGGTTTACATTGCGGCCGAGTGCATCAGCTACAACGTTGGCCTTGCTCGGATGGTAAGAAATGACAAGATCGTAATCCTTAAGGAGTTCCATACACCTCCGTTGCCGAAGGTTCAACTCCTTTTGAGTCAATAGATACTTAAGGCTTTTATGGTCGGTGAAGAGATAACATTTTTCTCCGTAAAGGTAATGTCTCCATATTTTCAATGCAAATACAACTGCAGCCAATTCAAGGTCGTGGGTGGGATAATTCATTTCGTGTGGCTTAAGTTGTCTCGAAGCATAAGCGATGACTTTGCCTTCTTGCATCAATACACATCCTAACCCGAGATGTGATGCATCACTATAAACTGTGTAGTCCTTTCCGGACTTAGGTTGGGTCAGGACTGGTGCATGGGTCAAAACTTGTTTCAACTGATTGAAACTCCGTTGTTGAACCTCAGTCCACACAAAAGGAGCTTATTTCCTCAATAACTTGGTTAAAGGAGTGGCTATCATAGAAAATCCTTTTACAAATCTACGATAATAGCCAGCAAGCCCAAGAAAGCTTCTGACTTCACTAATGTTCTTCAGTAGGTGCCAATCTACAATGGCGTGAATTTTCTTTGGGTCCACTTGAATACCCGAAGCTGACATAATATGTCCTAGAAAGGCAACTTCGGTGAGCCAAAACTTACACTTGGAGAACTTTGCGTACAACTGCTTCTCTCTTAAGGTATAAAGCACAATACGAAGATGATCTTGGTGTTCTGCTTCATTCTTGGAGTAGATCAATATGTCATCTATAAACACCAATACAAACTTGTCGAGATAGGGTCGAAACACTCGATTCATCAAATCCATGAAGGTTGTCGGTGCATTGGTTAACCCAAAGGGCATCACCAAGAATTCGTAGTGTCCATATCTTGTACGGAAGGCAGTCTTTGGTACATCACACTCCTTAACTCTCATTTGATAATAGCCTGACCTTAAATCGATATTTGAAAACACAGAGACATCTTTAAGTTGATCGAACATGTCGTCTATTCTAGGCAATGGATATTTATTCTTGATGATTACTTTATTCAATTGTCGGTAGTTAATACACAATCGCATAGAACCATCCTTCTTCTTATTAAAGAGAAATGGAGCTCCCCAAGGCGAAGAGATCGGTTGAATAAAACCCTTGCTTAACAACTCTTGAATCTGAGCCTTTAATTCTTTTAATTCCACAGTTGTCATACGTTATGGTGCAATGGAAACTAGAGTAGTCCCAGGTTGCACTTCGATGCCAAACTCCACTTCACGGGTTGGGGGCAATCCCGGAAGTTCATCAAGGAAGACATCAGGAAATTCACGTACAGTGTCAATGTCTTGTAGTTGTGATTCGCGTTTGGTTTCCAATGTCAAAGCATACAATGATGGATTCTTCGAATTCATCAGTACAACACTTTCCTTACCCAAACCCCGAAGGTATAATTTCCTTTTACAACAATCTACCCAAGCTTGATGCTCACTAAGATAATCTAAGCCTAGGATGACATCAAATTCATGAATCGATAAAGCCAACAAATTGGCTGGAAAAGGAATCCTTTGAATCATTAAAGGGCAGTTCTTGCACACTACCCTTACGGTAACGCAATCTCCTAAGGGATTAGTTACAGAAATTCTTGTTTCTATTAGTTCAGAAGACATATTATACTTCTTAACTACAATGGTACTTATAAAAGAATGAGTAGAACCAGGATCAATCAATGCATATAAGGAATGTGAATATAGCTCGATGGTACCTGCAATGACATAAGGTTCATTCTCTTCTTCTCTGCTCCTCACATGATACATTTGGGCAAGGGCTTTTGAATCTTGCTTATTAAAGGGTTTCCCTGAACCACTCGATCGTCCAAAAGTTCCTGATGATCCTTGCTTCGATATTTTACCTCGAAAGGATTGAGAAGGAGAAGCAGCAATAGTCGGTGTAACAACCGATTTGGTTGCATTCAGAAGGCAGTCACGAATAAAGTGACCTTGCTCACCACAGTAGTAACAGGCTCTAGTCTACTTACGACATTGACCCACTAGATGCCTATTCTGACAATAATTGCAAAGTCGATGCTGGTTGCCTCGATTTGAATCTCTAGTGCTATCAACGGACGCTGCTTTAGCAAAAGATTGCGTCACAGACTGATGTCTTTCAATGTTTCCAGAATGGGAGGGTTGTGGATAGACATTCTGTTTAGGACCTTGATATCTCCCTTTCTTGTTTCGTCTCGGAGGTTGGGAATCATCCCTGAACCTTTTCTTAGACTTTCCTGACCCACCAGCTCGTTGAGCTTTCTATGCCGCTTTAATGGCCTTAACTCGATTCACAAGATCTTGAAAATCAGATATGCTGAGTGCAGTAAACATAAGGTGTAGTTTATCATTGAGCCCTGCGATGAACTTCCGACACTTCTCTTCCTCCTTCTTAATGTACTCAGCACCGTATCTATAGTACTTGTAGAAATCATGTATGTATTGTTCGATCGGTCGTCCGCCTTGTTTGAGGTGAAGGAAGATGCTTCGCCTTTCTGCAAGGTAAAACTCGCTGATATATTTCTTGTGAAATTCTCTAAGGAAGAACTCCCAAGTCACGATGTCTTCAGAAACTGTCAAAATGGTAGTTTCCCACCAATGAAGTGCCTCATCGGCCAACAATGCGATGGCACACTCAAGCTTGTGCTCGTCCGAGCATTGAAGTTACTTATTCAGAATCCGCAAGGTGTTGTCTAACAAGTATTCGGCAACTTCAGGGTTGTTGTCATCTTGTCCAGTAAAAGTATAAGCTCGATACTGTGAGATCTTATCGATAGGTGCTCGAATGTGTTGAACAACAAGAGCGATAGGTTGCACAACTTGTTCGGCCCTCATAGCAGTCATAAACTGCCTGAACATGTCGGCCATGTTCTTGTAACACTCAGCCTGAGCGGTAGGTGCTGCAAGCTCGGTACCCAGAATAGGAGGGTCTTGCGGTTGCGGTGGGTTCTGAGGATTTCCTCCTCTAATCTCCTCGCCATGCGTCGAGGAGCCAATAGCAAGCTCATCTATGTGAGCTTAGTTAGTCTCAGACATATCTATATGAAAGATCAGATTAGTCGACAAGTCACAATATATGCAATATATAACTCCTAGGTGGCAAACTAACACGATAAAAATGCAACAAGCTTCAGTTTAGTCCTAGAATCGACTAAACTCTAGCTCTAATACAGTGATTGGAGCAATAAAGTTTCATTTTAATATTAAAAATTAAACCATTAACATACAATAACTCAATAGCTCGATGTAACTTAGTCCAATTGACCCATACAAGTAATAATTAATCATTCAAGGCTAAATCACAAATATTACAAGTTTTAGGGACCAAATTGTAAATTCAATAAAATAGTGGTCCTTCAATGCAATTGATTATACTAGATTAAAATCACCATAATATTAACATACCTGTAAAATTTCATACAATTTGGAGCCCATTAGCTCAATTGATTTAATCTTTCAAAATTTAGTGACTAAACTGTGAACATTGCAATCTGTTTAATATGCCTTTAACTAACTTAACTAACCCCGTATCGAAACACCCAAGGGCTGTTTTGAAACGGGTGAACGATGGTCCGTATCGAAACGATTGATTCCAGTGACCAAATGTTCCGAAACGGCTATAGATCGTTTCAATACGCCCTGTTCTTTAGGTTCAATTATGCATACTCGTATCGATACACCATGACCCGTATCGTTACGGCCTGACCTGCAATAACAAATTTTTGCTGGTTTTTATTCGATTTGACCTACCGAACGATGTCAAAATGCAATGAAACTTTACATTCAACATTTCAATAGTTTAAACTACTAGCATGCCAAATTTCATGATCATACGAATACATTTATTATATTTTGACCTTTATGAGCCAAGTATGCATTTTTAAACCATTTTAAGCCAAACAAAAAGGCCATTTAGGGCCATCAACTATATTAAAACGTAGGCATATCGCAAACATATCAAAATGGGCATAAACGACTAGTTCAACTACTTTGCCACCTTCCTAAGAGTTCATAAGATCAAAATGCATTACTTTATGGCTCGTAGTGACTTGTCTTGCCTTGACTATCCGATCCTCGAACACACGATCTTTCAACCTGAAATGCATGAGACGCAATGCATTAGGCATACGTTGCCTAGTGAGGTAGTCATAACAATATGAATGACAATATAACAAGTATCTCTATATACATGCTCTCATGGTTATCAATGTCAATATTATGCATCAACATCCTCATCAATTTTAATATTATGCTTCAATATACAATGTTCAACTTATTCATTTAGTCATTAGTCCTTGGATTGAATCAAGATAGTGGATATGTGAATGCCTACGCCTCACCAAATTAATGAATGGTCTAGTCCCTCCACCTCGCCAATAAGACCAATATCAATACACATCCCTCCGCCTCGCCAAATCAATATAGGTCGTAGCCTTAGGACCGTAGTCCACCCGTACACTGAGCTCATGAATTCTATGGCATGCCAATTGTATCCAATGCCTATTCAAATCCAAGGTTTCAAAGTTCATATACATATTCAATATTCAATAAAAATTCCAATCACCAATGATTTCAATAATATCAATAACAAACATGTCTCGTGATCAATGTTTCATGGTTCAATGTCAATATCAATGTCCGATAATTTCTTTGCAATGTTTCAATAGCAATAACTATATCAATGACAATGCTCAATGACAGTACCAATAGCTATGTCTGATATTCAGTAACAAACTTACCGACGCATATCAAAGTGTCTGTTTAACAATCCAATGTAACTCCCTCAATGGTAATGTTAGCTAAATGATCGAAAACGTCAATAAAAGATTCAGGAAGGCTTTTCGCCTAATCCCGAGACTCCGACTACACTCACCTTGACAATTTGAAGCTTTCAAGGCTCTTGGATGATGACTCCTTTATTCCTAGCTTTCGACGAATTTGATGGATGCTTTCTTTTGTTATCTTGAGCTAGGAAATCAACAGGGAGACTATTAGGACAATATTCCGATAACGAAATCAATATTACAATATCAAAATCAATATTTAGGCTTAGGAACATCATTATCATTGAAACCCTCAATGGATTATAAACCTAGCTTGAGATTACTATCAAAATTCCATGGATTAATCGCAAGATTAGTCCCTCAACTCTCAAATGAGGAGGGGCTAATCGTAAGATTAGTCTCTCAACTCTCAAGAGTTCATAGCTTTGCCCCTAAACTTTCAATTTTCTCCATTTAGCCACTAAATAGGTTTCAATATTATTCGATAGAGTTTGATGACAATATTTTAGCTCAATTAGAGTCCAATATCAATAATTTAACTAGCCAATTCCATATTTAGACTTCATCAATATGTAATTTCCGATTACCGGAATCCAATATCGACCCAAAAATGCAATTTTGCCCCTTGTCGAAAAGTGCACTCAATGTGGCCCTCCAGTCCATGAAATCGATCAAATTGACCCTTTGACCGACGTTGACTGTTACGGTGCTGACGTGGCAGTTAACGGTGATGACGTGACAGTCCATGATGCTGACGTGGTGGTCAACAATGCTGACGTGACAGTACACGTAGGATGATGACGTGGCAGGAGGGGCTGAATTGATTATTTTAACGAAACTCGAGGGCATAATTGATTTTTTCCCGAGTTTAGGGGCGTAATTAAAAGTTCAATAACTTATTTAATCTTTAAGCTAAAAAATAAAAACTATTAATATTTAAATAATATTTAAATATTAAAAAATATATAAAACACCATAATGAATTATATATAAGTAAAACATTAAAGTTACAAATATAAAAAAATAAAAAAATATTTATAAACCATTGGAGAATCTTTCGATTGTTTCTCGTTATGCTACGCGTACTAATGGTCTTTGAACATATTTTCAATTGAGACATCCTTGTATTAATAAAGCCAAAATTATCTTTCATTTCTCTACATCAAATATGAATGAGCATCAATTTGATGTAAAAAAGCGGGAAAAATTGAATTCTATTGTTACTCTAGTAAAATGTTAATTCCACTAAAAATATTTTAACGAATAGTAATACTCAAAGTGACGAAGTCGAATTTTTTTCTACAAAAGTGTTTACTTTTTTAATACTTTATTAAAAATTATTAAGTTTTTATATTAAATTTTATCATTTTTTAATTTATAATATATTTTAATTTTTTATATAATTTTTATTTTCAGTAACTTTTAGAATATTTTATTTATTTTTATTAACTTTATGGATTTTCATAAAATAAATTGAAGAATATTTTGATATTATGTGAGAGTTTCACTTTGTTATTTTTATATTATCTTGACTTAAAAATTATTTATCTAGTTTTAATATTTTAAAATTTTAATAATTCATAAATTCTTATTTTTCAACTTAAATTTTAGTAAGTTATCAAACTTTTAATTAAAATTAATTATGCCCCTAAACTCAGGAAAAAATTTAAATATGCCCTAGAATTCAGTTACAATAATCAATTCAACCCCTCCTGCCACGTCATCATCCCACATGTACTGTCACGTCAACATTGTTGACCACCACATCAGCATCATGGATTGCCACGTCATCACCGTTAACTGCCACGTTAGTACCGTAACGATCAACGTCGGTCAAAGGGTCAATTTGACAGATTTCATGGACTGGAAGGCCACATTGAGTGCACTTTTCGGCGAGGGGCGAAATTCCATTTTTAGGTCGAACTCAGGGGCAAAAGTACCCATTTAGCCTTTATACAATGAATTCTAACAAACAAATGGGGTGAAAATCACCAACCTTCATCGGATTCTCCTTTTTAGGAATTAAAACAACAAACGTCGAGTTGATTCCCCTTGGTAGCTTGCCTGTAGCAAAGAATGAATGAAAAAACTTCAACATATCATTTTTAATAGAAACTCAGTTTTTCGTTTAGAACTCAAAAGTGAAGCCATCTGGTCCTGGTGCCTTCGCGCCACTACAATCCAATATAACCTCTCGTACCTCATCTTTAGTGAAATCCATTTCCAAAGACGCTGACTGGCTTGCATCCAACACAGAAAATTGCACAACTGCATCCAATGTACCAGAGGCTTGTTGTCGTGCAAAGTGTTTCTTAAATTTTTTATAAATGTAGAACTTCAAACTGTCCAGCTTTGTCTCTCAACGTCCATTTATGTTCAGACCCTTAATCTTATTTTGGAGTGCTCGGATTTTAGCTGAACGATTGAAGAAACTTGTGTTTCAATCTCCATCTTTCAACCATGTGACTCGCAATTTTTGGCGCCAAATTGACTCGCGATAACGGCACAGCTTCCATAACTCAGCACGTAACCCCCTCCTTTCCATTGCCACCTCATTCGATGCCAACACATTCCCCACTTGGTCATCAATTTCATCGATCTAAGTTGTCACATCTTGTATTTGTGCATCCACATTCCCAAACTTTTATTTTGTTCCAACCCTTGAGAAAACCTTTCAAACTCTGTAGTTTCTTAAAAATGCTAGCCTCCCTATCTAATCCAGCCAAACGGTTCAATTCCTGTTCCATATTCATCACACAATCTGCATGCTCACACCACACATTTAAGAATCGAAAGGGCATTGGACCCCAGTCCGCCTCATTCTTTACAAGAAAAATTGGTGTATGGTCGGACAAGCCTCTAGGAAAAGGAGTAGCTATCAAATTAAAAAAAAATGATTGAGCCATGTAGCCAAAACCAAGAACCTATCAATGCGACTACACTGGTTACTAGCACCAAACCGAGTAAATTGTTTACCTCGCAAGGGAATGTCATTGAGTGCTACATGTTCCGCAAACGCAGCAAAATTAGACATACCTCGCACCACACTACTAACATCATGTTGTTCGGCCAAGTTTAAGATCATATTGAAATCTCCCTCAAGACACCACAGAATTGGTTGATTAGCAATCAAACTTGTCAATTCCTACCACAAAATTCCTTAATCCTCTATGACGCAAGGTGCATAAATCCCGATAACACCACAAATCCAATTATCAACAGTCCAACAACCTTCTATTAACATAAAATGCCACCTCAAATTTGACACATTCAAACAAAACCTTAATCACTCCCATATTATTAACACTCCACCCGATCGTCCAACTGATGGCATAAACACATTGTCAAAATTATCAGAGTACCAAACTCGACTCACTATGCGGTCGGTAATCACTTCCAACTTAGTCTCTTGTAACATGACCATCTCGCAACGATGTTGTTCTAATAGTAATTGCGCCGCCTTTTGCTTCATCGCCATTCCCAAACCCCTTATATTACACGACAACATCTGTATCCTTGTATGCTATTGCTTTCCCCCTACCTTCAATGAGTTTTGCAATATCTTTTACTATCGCTTCCTCGTTGTCAACTATTTCTACACCAATCCACTTACCCAACTCCAAAGTCGCCCTTGCCTCTTGGAGGATGCTACACTTACAACTCATTAAATCAGAGTCCGAGAGGGATCCATTCGCCAATGGTAGTGATCGAGGGGGGTACTTCCTTGGTCTTCCCCTCCCTATCTTCCCTAAGCATTGTTCTGTCTCGCACCGTTCGTCTTGTGGAAAGAAACTCGAAACAATTTTAGAGACTTGCCTCACACGTCTTTGATCCCCTTTATGTTCAATCATCATAGCTTTATTTGCCCTAGGGATCTCGGACCAAGGCTCAACACAACCTTTAGTCGGTAACATAGGCAAGCACGGACTTGATTCGCGCACAACTATTTCCAAACCCGCTCTATCCCCATCCACTGGAGTAGGTACCTCACTACACATGTCCATCACATCGCCACTTCTCCCACAGTCCTCAGCCCGTATAAGAAACCAATGTCTTCATCAGCCATTCCACTTGACACTCACAATCCTCCATTTGATTCTCTTCCCACATCATGTTAAGTTGTCCAGAACTATCTTCTACAGCCATAAACGAATCAGGTACCACGGTTCCATGTCCCGACTCACCTGAGGTATCACCCAATCTCCCACTCGAATACTCATCCTGTAGAAATCGGTTGCTCTCACTACCAATCTCAGTTTCCTCTACACTTGTGTTATCCTCCTTTAGGCAGCTGCATTCACATTTTGGACCAATTCCCTCTTCCATCTTTGTAATTCTGATCCGAAACATATTTTCCCCAATGTGCAAGTCAATTAGCTCGTCAATCTGTGTAACCCAGTCCATTTCCACTAGAAATTGGCCCCTTTCAAAAGTGGACGGTGCCAGTGGTTCTACATCCACTTGCATCAACTCGCCCCAAACAAAAAGTACATTCAGACCAGGCATGAATAGGGATTCCACTTCGGCATTCCCATTGTTGGGGGCCATTCCATTATGTTTTCCAGCCATCTATCCAATCTCTCGGACTCCTTGATTCCTTGTTTTCAAACATTAGCGATCCCGCTGCCCTCATCATTGTAAAGTAGCCTTATTAAATTCTTTTGCTAAGTCTATAATATGATACGGCTGGTGGAAGAATTCGAAAGCATAATGTTGGAGTACCTCTAACTTATCATCATCAATCACCCCAATGACTGATTTATATCTCTCCTCAGATTGTGGAATTGGATCCATTTGTGCCTTCAGTTTGATTATAAGGCTTTTCCGTTGTGTATCCCGATCGCCCTGTGAGGGATTGTCGCCTACCTTTTTTCCATTTCCAGTACGCCTCATGTGGATCCTTTGTCGCCATTGCCACTCTTACCCTTGAACCATACAGTCCAAACCCATTAAATCTCTCAATTATTCTATCGGCGGCCTCCTTTGATTTCATTCGCACAAATCCGAATCTGGATCCTTACTTCGCTAATTTCTTCAGAACAAAAACATCAACTACAACACCATGTCTATCGAAATCCTACCATATCCCTTTCCAATGCAGTTGCTTTGGGAGATTCGCCACCAACACTGACCAACATCGCCTACCTTCAGAGGGTCTCTCCCTCATTTTAAATTGGGTTTTGTAATTGGAATTTACCAAAACAAACTTAGAAACTAAATCAATCATGAAGATATCTTTACTTTCATATATAAGTTTTATAATGTACATCTCTTTATATATTTTTATCTTATTATGTCTCCATTTTGTCTAATAAAAATTGAATAATTATTATAATGACTCTCTCTATTTATATTTTTTCAATCAACTCCATATTTTATCAAATAAAAATGAAAACAATATTTTTTAATAATGTCGAGCCGAGTTGAGTTCAAATTTTTACTCTAAAATTCGTGTCAGATTCAGTTGGCTGGAACATCATAAAATATCGAATCGTGTCAGGTTCAAGTATAGATGTTAAATTTTTAGATCAGATACAGGTTGAATAAAAAAACCCGTAAATTTAGAAGCTATTGTCTAATAAAATCGTTAATACTCATCTCTCGCATGGTTTACACATGAATTTTATTGTGTTACATTAGACAACATTGTAAACCTATATAAGAAGACTTATGAAGACAAAATGCTTATAAAACAATCCACTTATAGAATAACTTACCCTTCCTTAAGTGACACTTAACCCCTTATCCTAAAATTGACCTCTCTTTAATAGCCCTATGAACAATAGTATAAGAGAACTAAGATCTCAATTACCGACCACCAGACAAATTCTCATCTTTCTTGAGAAATCTCATTGTTTTCATCTTAATTTTCTTTCGCTTTTAATTATTTTACGACTCTTTATCCTTTGGGTAAACTCTCTTTATCTCCAATGACGGGTGTTGGTAAAATATTCTGAGGGAGTCAACCAAATGTTTAATATAAAATATTAAAAAAATAGGGTTTAACTGAATTTTTTTTAAAAAAAAGTTAGGAAGGAACTTCATTAAAAATATTCAAATAATTTAAAATCTAATTAAAATTTTTTAAAAAATTGAAGGATATTGAGAAGAGACAAATCTGATTTTTAGGGTTACCAAACAGAAATCATAGAAAGAAGAAAGGGTTTTGAAGATTCGAAAGAAAAGCAAAAAAAAAGGAATTTAATTCCTTATTAGACCATATTGTTACCGTGGTGCACCCTAGGGCCCAATCTGCCGCACACTTAGGGGCCATTTCCAGCACCCTTGGGGCCTCAATCCGTTCAGCCCACTCTACCGCACCCATGGGGCTACAATCCAGCCGAGCCGTCCGCCCAAGGGGGCCTTGTCAAGCACCCTGGGCCTGTCCGTGCAGCCTTGTCCGCGCACACCGTAGGGCCTGTCCGACCAGCACCGAACAGGCCGCCCAGCAGCACCCGAGGGCCTGTCCGCGTAGCACCCAAGGGCCTGACCGAGCAGCCCGGCCAGCCACCCCTATGGGCCTATCCGGATTTTTACCATCCATGGCCATCCAAGCCCACTCCTTGGGGAATACCTATAATAATAAAGCATCCACTCATCCCTTGAATCAAGCATCCAATCATGCCTTGATTTATGGAGGACCAAAACCCATGTTTCATGGAAAGAGGACCCACCATGATTGAAGGAATCATGGATAATTATTTCTTGCTTTATTAGGTGGCTTAGGCCAATCTTGGCCATTGGATGTAATCATTAGTGACCGTTAGATCAGGAGGTGCTAGGCTATAAAAAGGGCCTCACCCCCTCATTTGTAATCATCCTGAATTCTCTTTGCTTTCATCTTTCTTTCATTAATAGAAGCTTAGCAACGTCGAGTACTCTTTTCCCCCTAACTAGGCTTAGAGGGGGTTTTTAACGAGGCTCTTCGTTTTGCAATTACTCGAGCCATCTCCTTTCTTTCTTTCTTCGCAACGCTTCCGCAACTCTAGCCAAGCCAAGACTTAGCTTCAAGGCTTACTTGGTCCCTTTCAAAGTTCTTTTCCCGACCAAGTGCCGCACGAGCTAGCCATATAAGTCTAGCCCCGTGACAAGTGGTATCAGAGCTACGTTTTAGCGAAGAATTATTCGAGATGACGAACCCAAGTGATGTTGCCGCCGACGGCGCCTCAAAGCCTATGGAAACTCGTGGTGGAAAAGCCAAGAGGAGTAGTTCGAGAGATGCCATCTCAACCTTGCAAGACAAAGTTACCCGTTTGGAGGACAACACGAATGAGTCAAGAGATAGACTCGATGTTGTCGAGAGCCGACTAGATACGTTGGAATCTCGGGGTGGTGATTGCAAGGATGATTCCCAAGATCTCGAAGATAGACTCGAGACTGTGGAGTTGGAGAATCGTTCTCTTAAAGATGGGCTAACCGAACTAGAGAAGGCAATGAATGTGCTAAGGGCCGAGCTCAACATCTATAAGTCCGCCGTAGCCAACGGACTTGTTTCAAACCCGAGTAGAGTGCTAGCCGATGTGCCAAAACCAAAGGAATTCAAAGGATCGAGGGATGCTCAAGAAACCGACACTTTCTTGTGGAGCATGAACCAATATTTCCGCAACACCAACATCGTGGACGAATCCACTAAGGTAAATATTGCTTCAAGTTATTTTACTCACAACGCTCTTTTATGGTGGAGACGTAGGTGTGCCGAGGAGTCCGATAAAGACGTCCCCGTAGAAACTTGGGAAGACCTTCAAGATGAGATTCATGAAGCGTTCTATCCCAAGAATGCTCAAAGAGAGTTGCGCTCAAAGCTACGCCAACTCAAACACGATAACAACATCCATGAGTACGTGAGAAAGTTCACCGAGTTAAAGCTTCAAATCACCAACTTAGGAGAAGATGAAGGCTTCTCGATTTTTATGGATGGGTTGAACCGATGGGCTAACATGGAGTTGGAAAGACGTGGTGTCAAAGATCTTTCACATGCCCTTGATGAAGCCGAGGCGATAGCTAAGTTTGAAAAGCGAGACTCGCCCAAATCAAAACCGAAATCTAAGAATTGGGGGGACAAGAATGCCAAAGCCGGAGGTGAGAGAGTTAACCATGAAAAGACTACCAACAACAACCGACAAGGCCGATTTACTAAGCCACATGAGAGACGAGGTTTGGAATGCTTCCATTGCAAAGGACCTCATCATATTCGAAATTGCCCACAAAAGACAAGCCTTTATACCGTCAAAGTCAACGACGAGCCCACAACCCAACTTGGAGCCATCGTAAGTAATCTCCAAGTAAATTCTTTATCTAACAAGCCCAAAAGTGGTCTTATGTTTGTAAAAGTCACGATTGCCGGAAAGCAATTGCGTGCACTTGTGGACACCGGAGCATCCGAGTTGTTCATTTCTGAAGGAGCCGCCCAAA
Source organism: Hibiscus trionum (assembly GCA_030270665.1). Taxonomy (NCBI): domain Eukaryota; kingdom Viridiplantae; phylum Streptophyta; class Magnoliopsida; order Malvales; family Malvaceae; genus Hibiscus; species Hibiscus trionum. The sequence goes on along the minus strand of BSYR01000021.1, from coordinate 24,369,295 downwards.
AACTCAATCTCACTGTGTTGAAGACGAGTGGGTGGATTAAGACGGTCAACTCGAAAGAAGCGCCCATTGCCGGAGTTGCAAAGAGGGTCGAGATCCAACTTGGTAGTTGGAAAGGCCGCGAGGATATTAAGGTAATTCCTCTTGACGATTATGATCTTGTGGTTGGATTATCCTTTTTGGACAAGATTAATGCACTTCTCTTGCCATTTGCCGATGTATTGGTTGTGCTCGACCGCACCCAACAATGTTTGGTCCCCGTGAGTCGAGATGTAGGTATCCAATCCAAGATGTTATCTTCCATCCAGTTCCGCAATGGTGTGCGAAAGGAGGAAGAGTCTTTCCTTGCCGTGCTCAAGGAAGACGAGGCGATAGAAGCCGAAGAAGTTCCCGAAGAAGTGGAACGTGTCCTCGTGGAGTTCAAGGACACTATGCCTTCCGAATTGCCGAAGGCTTTGCCACCCAAGCGTGAGGTGGATCATCACATTGAGTTGGTGCCAAATGCCGAGCCGCCGAGTAAAGCACCTTATCGAATGGCGCCACCGGAGTTAGAAGAACTCCGAAAGCAACTTAAAGAGCTCTTGGATGCCGGGTACATTCGCCCATCCAAGGGTCCGTTTGGAGCACCCATCCTCTTTCAAAAGAAGAAAGATGGTAGCTTGCGCATGTGTGTCGACTACCGCGCTTTAAACAAACTCACGGTAAAGAATAAATACCCAATTCCTTTAATTACCGATTTATTCGATCAACTTGGAAGTGCTAGATTCTTCACAAAGTTAGATCTACGTTCGGGGTATTACCAAGTTCGCATAGCCGAAGGTGACGAGCCCAAAACCGCGTGTATCACAAGGTATGGTTCTTTTGAGTTTCTTGTAATGCCATTTGGCCTTACAAACGCTCCCGCAACATTTTGCACTTTAATGAATAAGGTACTTTCACCTTTTCTTGATCGCTTTGTTGTTGTCTACTTAGATGACATTGTCATCTATAGTAAGACTTTCCATGAACACTTAATGCACTTGAGGAAGGTTTTGCAGGTTCTTCGTGAGAACGAACTCTACATCAAACGCGAGAAGTGTAGTTTCGCTCAACAAGAAGTTCCGTTCTTAGGCCACATCATTGGAGGTGGTAAGATCTGAATGGATCCAAGCAAAGTTCGAGCCATCGACGATTGGGAACCGCCGACTAAGGTAACCGAACTTCGTTCTTTTCTTGGTTTAGCTAACTATTATCGTAAGTTTGTGCAAGGTTACTCCGCCATAGCTACGCCTTTGACCGAACTCTTGAAGAAAGAAAAAGCTTGGGAATGGAGTCCAAGTTGTCAACAAGCGTTCGAACGGCTTAAACAAGCCATGGTAAGTGAGCCCGTTCTTGCCTTGCCCGACCATTCCAAGCAATTCACCATCCACACCGATGCATCCGATTATGCCATTGGTGGAGTTTTGATGCAAGAAGGCCATCCCATTGCCTTCGAAAGCCGAAAGTTGAACGACACCGAAAGGCGCTACACCGTTCAAGAGAAGGAGATGACCGCCGTCATCCATTGCCTTCGCACATGGAGACATTATATATTGGGTTCCAGGTTTGTCGTCTTTACCGATAATTCTGCCATTTCTTATTTTCTAACCCAAAAGAAATTGTCTCCTAAGCAAGCTAGGTGGCAAGATTTCTTGGCGGAATTCGATTTTACAATGGAGCACAAGCCCGGAAAGACTAACACCGTGGCCGATGCGCTTAGCTGAAAAGCTAGCCTTGCCTCCATTAGCCAACCAAGTGGTGAGTTGTTAGAATCCATCAAGGAAGGCTTGACGCATGATCCCACCGCAAAGAATTTGATCACCTTTGCCAAAGAGGGTAAGTCACGCCGATTTTGGGTCGAAGATGATCTTCTATTCACAAGAGGCCAACGCATTTTCGTCCCCTACTTCAACAATTTGAGAAGGACATTGATGAAGGAATGTCACGATTCGAAGTGGGCCGGACACCCAGGTATGCATCGTACCTTAGCTTTACTTAACGAACGTTATTATTGGCCTCGTATGAATGAAGATGTAGAAGCATACGTGAAGACTTGTCTTGTTTGCCAACAAGACAAGATCGAAGCAAACAAGCCGATGGGACTACTCCAACCTTTGCCAATACCGGAAAGACCATGGGAAAGTATTTCTCTTGACTTTATAATTGGTTTTCCTTGTGTTAATAACTTTTCGAGTATTATGGTTGTAGTAGACAGGTTTTCAAAGTATGCTACTTTTATACCCGCCAACAAGACATGCCCCGCCGAAGAAGCCGCTCGTCTTTTCTTAAAGCATGTCGTAAAGCTTTGGGGTATTCCAAAGTCAATAGTAAGTGATCGGGACGCTCGGTTCACGGGTAAGTTTTGGACCGAGTTGTTCAAGTTGATGGGTTCCTCCTTGAACCTTTCAACAAGTTTTCATCCACAATCCGATGGACAAACCGAGAGGGCCAACGCATTATTGGAGATCTACTTGAGACATTTCGTCAGTGCATCTCAAAAGAATTGGCCCGACTTGCTAGACGTGGCCCAATTCTCCTATAACTTGCATAGGAGCGAAGCCACGAACCAAAGTCCGTTCGAGATAGTGATGGGCCAACAACCGCTCACACCCGATGCGATCGTGACCAAGTACCAAGGTCCGAATCCAGCTGCCTTCCATGTAGTGAAGGACTTGCAAGAGCAACGAGACTTAGCCAACGCTTGCCTCCACAAAGCAATCAAACGCATGAAGAAGTGGGCCGACAAGAAGCGACGCGACGTCGAATTTCAGGTAAATGACTTAGTTTTGGCCAAACTTAATCTAACACTTCGAAATGCTTCTGTTCACAGGGCTCTTGTAAGAAAGTATGAAGGCCCATTTCATGTGATCAAGAGAGTAGGAAAAGTGGCCTACAAACTAGACTTGCCGCCCAACATTCAAGTCCATCCTGTCTTCCATGTTAGTGTCCTTAAGCCATATCACAAGGACGAGGAAGATCCGGAGAGGAACACTTCCAAGCGAGCACCCGTTGGAGTTAGGGCCTCGTTCGAGAGAGAAGTCGAAGCCATCGAAGCCGATCGAGTCATTCGACGCAAAGGCTACCAACCAAGGCACGAATACTTTGTGCTTTGGAAGGGACTAACCAAAGCCGAGGGTAGTTGGGAGCTAGACAAAGACTTGTGGCAATTTGAAGACAAGATTGCCGATTTTGAAGCCCAACGAGCGACGAGGGCGTCGCTCAATTCGGTGGAGGAGAATGTTACCGTGGTGCACCCTAGGGCCCAATCTGCCGCACACTTAGGGGCCGCCATTTCCAGCACCCTTGGGGCCTCAATCCGTTCAGCCCACTCTACCGCACCCATGGGGCTACAATCCAGCCGAGCCGTCCGCCCAAGGGGGCCTTGTCAAGCACCCTGGGCCTGTCCGTGCAGCCTTGTCCGCGCACACCGTAGGGCCTGTCCGACCAGCACCGAACAGGCCGCCCAGCAGCACCCGAGGGCCTGTCCGCGTAGCACCCAAGGGCCTGACCGAGCAGCCCGGCCAGCCACCCCTATGGGCCTATCCGGATTTTTACCATCCATGGCCATCCAAGCCCACTCCTTGGGGAATACCTATAATAATAAAGCATCCACTCATCCCTTGAATCAAGCATCCAATCATGCCTTGATTTATGGAGGACCAAAACCCATGTTTCATGGAAAGAGGACCCACCATGATTGAAGGAATCATGGATAATTATTTCTTGCTTTATTAGGTGGCTTAGGCCAATCTTGGCCATTGGATGTAATCATTAGTGACCGTTAGATCAGGAGGTGCTAGGCTATAAAAAGGGCCTCACCCCCTCATTTGTAATCATCCTGAATTCTCTTTGCTTTCATCTTTCTTTCATTAATAGAAGCTTAGCAACGTCGAGTACTCTTTTCCCCCTAACTAGGCTTAGAGGGGGTTTTTAACGAGGCTCTTCGTTTTGCAATTACTCGAGCCATCTCCTTTCTTTCTTTCTTCGCAACGCTTCCGCAACTCTAGCCAAGCCAAGACTTAGCTTCAAGGCTTACTTGGTCCCTTTCAAAGTTCTTTTCCTGACCAAGTGCCGCACGAGCTAGCCATATAAGTCTAGCCCCGTGACAATATGTAGGCCAGGTAAAATCCACACAAGCCAGGGTTGGGTATCCTCACATTTATACAGCCCAAATAGCAACAACAAGTTGGTTATTATATTAACCAATCTGTTATCACAAAATGGGCTCCACACAGAAACGGCCTTATTGATTTTAACAGAATAACCAACCAGCCTAATATCCAATTTGCTCAACAAAGGAACTAAACTATTTTTTTAAATATAAAGAACTAATTGTTAATTTTCAAAAAATTTAGGGACCACGGCCCCCTACTGGTCATTGTATGTTCCGCCGCTGCTTATCTCTACCACTTCCGCAGTGTATAAGCACAATCTAATATTTAATTTTCAGTTTAATTGATCAAAACAACCCACTTTTGATCACTTCAATTGTTTCGCTCATCATTAAAAATAGAATAGGTGTCATATAATATAGTAGAGAAATAATTTAAATCGATTTCGATTTTTTTAATCAAATTGATCACCTGCTCTGTTATGTCCGGGGAGATGCCAAAATTTCATTTTAGGGTGGCCAAAAATAAAATTAAAATTCTTGTGGGAGCCATAGGCATAAATTTTCCATAAATACTCTTAAATGTTTACCCATTGAATCTAAGGTTGGGGTTCGATCAAGTCGATTCGAGTCAAAAACTTTTGAATTATTCGATTTTGCAAGTCCTATTTTACGATTCAAACTTTGTTTAATTTTTTTTGAATCATGTCGATTTTATAAAATTTAAATCGAGTTTTTAAGTTTTTGTACAAATTTAATTGTCAACATATATTTCTTTCTATATATTCTATATGCATATAGGTAGCGGTGCACATATATATTTCTATATGTGTAGACTTAGGGCTGGGTTGTGCACATATTGATTCTAATTTTAACGGCTTTCGATATCCATATAAGATATACATGTATATTTCTTCATATTTTCTTATGCAATATACATAATATATCATGCAGGATTGAAAGACTCGAATCGAATATAAAAAACTATTCAACTAATTACTAAAAATTTTGAGTTATTCAAATTTCCATTTCATAACTCAAACTTTATTTGAAATTTTTTCGAGTCGAGTCGAGTTTATGAAATTACGATTCGAGTCAAAACAAGTCGATATTTTTTGCCTCGAGTCCAGTCGAATAATTCAATTTTTTCAGTCTCAAAGTTTGAGTGAAAGTGCTTATTAATAGATTGTGCAAGTGAAGAAGGTCTTAGGAAACTAATGTTGTCGTTTTCGTGTTTTTTCACTCTCAAAGTTTTGGTAACCAAAGAAGAAAATCAATCTCCCTTGTTCAATAATGGAGAACCAGAACTATCACCAAATACAACAACATCAAGAAGAACAACAACAAAAACAACCTGCAAGCATGGTGTTGATTGGTAAAGTGAACAAGTGGAGAAGGCAGTGGTCCGACAGTGGCTCTAGTGGTTGTTCTGAAAGTTGTTCTGGTTTGGACTAGGGTAAGGCTTTTTGATGTGGGTGGTGGTGTCTCAGTGTGGTAGATTGTGTGTTTCTTTTTTGTTGCATGTGCTCTTATATACTGCTAAAACAGGTGTCGTGGTGGGATTGTCATAGCGTTGTGATTGGATTGTCTATGAGTTGACATTCTAGGTTTGTTGCATCATCGGTGATGGTTCTGTATGTAGACATGTGGTCATTAGATGTTGTTCGTTTGGCCGTGTTCGCAGTTAGTTTGCCTGCTTCAGATTGTTTATGTGCATTCTTCGGTACGGGGTTCAAAAGATTAACTTTTCATCGTTCACATATGGTGTGTGTGTTCGTCGGTCGTGATTTCTTGACATGTGGCGACGAACGTGCGTAGGTACTAATACTTGTCCCTCCAAATGAGGAGAGGTTATAAAGTAACCTTGACGAACTTGGGAATTCTGGCGGACTTTCATGGTGAGTGTTGTTATGGTGTGAATGTTTTATTGAGTTGTGCTTTTAATTTTGCTTTAATTAATTGTATTTTCATACTTCTTTGATGAATGGAAGTGACTATTATTTTATTATTTTGGTAGTTACTGTCAAGTGACAATTATTTCTTAGACATTGTGGGTTTTTGAAGTTTCTAGTTTTGAATTTTAAAATTATTTAAAAACTGATGAGAGTTCCCTCCTAAAATTTTAAGAGTCGTGCAGGGGTGACTTGCTGTTGGTGGGTATAAATATGGCTTCTCTCATTAAGAGTGCCCTTTAAGTCGTGGCTTATAGCTCCTTCTTGTCATCATGCATATGTTTTGATTTCTTTGTGGTGGCTATCTTCTAGCAAACCACATATCTTAAAAGGTTTTTACTCTTGTTGGTTCCTTTTAAGGTATTGTGTTTTGCTTGAGGTTTGTGATCACACTTTTTTTTTTGTGCTTATTTTGTTTTCCTATTATTGTGAGTTTCGTTTGGACGTATCTACTTTGAGGTTGCAAACCTCGAATGGGTAGATTTTAGGGAAAGAATTTATCTTTTGAAATTTCTTTCCAAGTATTGTTTCTTATTTGACACTTATAATCTACTTATGACGCTTGTTGGTGATAATTAAATTTTATAGAATTCTATAATAACCTTTTAGCAATTTCGTTTATTGAGATGTCTTATGTGCAAAGAAATTTGCTCTTTTCTCTCGTAAGAGTGGTAGTTCTGCTTAATGGTGTGCATTCATTTATTCATACGAGTGAAAGTCGTTGTTTTCTTCTTCTTTTTTCAATTTTGTGTGAATTTTAGTACCACTTTTCTATGGAATGTATTCGTGTAGATATAAATATTCATTTTTATTAGTGTGAACTTATAAAGTAAACAACAATTAATTGTCGTTTTACGCACTTCTGAAAGCAATGATCGTTAAGTTGATTCCTTAATGCACATTTCTTAAAAGTGGCAGATGCTTAGACGATCCTGTGGGGTTCGCTTCTGAAAAGTGATGATCGTTAAGCTGATTCCTTAATGTACACTTCATAAAAGTGGTGGACGTTTAGACGATCATGTGGGGTTTGCTTTTGAAAAGCGATGATCGTTAAGTTGATTTCTTAATGCACACTTCTTAAAAGTGACAGACGTTTCGACAATCCTGTAGTTTTTGCTTCTTTTATGAAATTTATTATTCTGAATATTGGAGTAATTTATCATTCGCAACTGGTATTCGCATCATCGTTTGCAACAAATTATTATACACAAAATTTTTTGAGGTGTCTTGTGTTCCAGGTTCGGGGGACTTCTTTGCCATTTATCTCTGACAGCTTGTATGTGCTAAAACCGAGCGCTTTTTGTATCATGTATGGTCCTTCCTATGTTTGAGCCATTTTCCCTTGCTCTGTCGACGGCTTACTCGCTTTCATGTTCCTCAACACCAGGTCACCTGCTTGAAATTGCTTGGTCTTTACACGAGAGTTGTAGTACCTGTAGACTATTTGTTTTCTTACCTCTACTGCCATCTCTGATTGCATTCTTGTTTCTTCCAACAAATCTAAATTAGTTCGTAGGGCCCCATCATTACCTTGCATATCAAAATTGGCAGTTCTATAGGTTGGTATCCTTATTTTTGCTGGGATTACTGCTTTCGTGCAAAAGGTTAAACTAAAGGGAGTCTCGTTTGTACCGATATGAGGAGTTGTTTGCAATGCCCATAATATACCTAGTAGTTCATTTACCCAGATCCCTTTAGCGTCTCCAACCTTCTTCTTTAATGTGAGGAAAATCTTCTTATTGGCTGCCTTTACTTGGTCCTTAGTTTGTGGTGACATGACAAAGCTTTGTGCCAAAGTGATACGCAAATCCTTACATAACTTTTTGAAGTTTTTTTTTTCTAGAACTGCGGGCCATTGTCTATGATCACCATATGAGGAACATAGAATCTGCAGATTACGAAATTCCCTAAGAAGCTTTCCATTTGCTTCTTTGTGATGGTGGCTAATGGCTCAACTTTAATCCATTTCATAAAATAATCAACAACAACAACCAAGAATTTCTTCTGACCAACCACCAGTGGGAAAGGGCCTAAAATGTCAGCCCCCAAACTGCAAAAGGCCACGAACTCGTGATGGACTTTAATGGCTATGTTGGTTGTCGGGGGGATGCTTGCAAATTTCTTTCAAGGTAGGCACTAGAAACTAGCTCCTTTGCATCCTTTTGTATTGTTGGCCAGTAAGACCCTTGCCTTCTAGCCTTCTGTGCTAACGAGAGCAAGCCTTGATGATGTCTGAAGAATCCTTTGTGGATTTCACATAGCACGTAGTTGGCCTCTTTGAGTCCCAAGCATCGTAATAGAGGTTGAGTAAAGCCCTTTTTTACAATACACCTTGTAAAAGTGTGCACTGAGCTACTCGCCTCTTTATCTTAACTTGTTAGGCTCTTTCCTCAGCGAGTACTCTTGTTTCAATATATTTGGTGATCAGTGTCATCCATGTATTGTCTTCAACCAGTTTGCACACATGTTTGTCCATTGCGAACGCTGGTTGTTGCTTATATTCCATGAGGAACTTTCCTCTCTTCTAGATCTCCAATGTTGTGGCTAATCTGGCTAGGGCTTTCGCTCTTGTATTATCTCCTCTAGGATTTGTTTGATAGTGTAGCTTTTCAATTTTAAAAGTCATGCATGATGGCTAATCAGTTTTCTTCGACAAATAAAATGTGTATCCACCCGATTGCTAACTCCAATCCAGCTATAAGGGCCTCGTATTCTACTGCATTGTTCGATATGGGGAAGGCGAAAGTAATTACGTACTGTCACTCTTCGCTTATGTCAGGTCCGATCAATAGGATACTAGTTCCTGCTCCGTTGGCGATTACAAAACCATTCACATGTAAAGTCCACTCCTGTAAGCCAGTCTCTTCCCGGTTCCTCTCCTATAGGAGCTCTTACTTAGGCGCAAATGTTTGGGAGTCCGCATTGTCAGTCCGTTGAGGTAGTTCCTCTGTTAGCGTAGACAACATACACTCTGCTACGTAATTCACCAATACCCGGGCTTTGATCACCTTACGCGGGTGATAATCAATTTCAAATTCACTCAGCTCTATTCCTCACTTCAACATTCGGCCTTGTACATCCACCCGATTGAAGATATCCTTCAGGGGTTGATCTTACAAAATTGTCACTTGATGGGCTTGAAAGTAGTAAGGAGCTTCCTAGTTGCCATTACCAAAGCAAACATTATCTTCTCATCTTTGGTGTACCTCCGCTCCGCAGTTTAGAGGACTCTGCTTGAATAATAAATTGGCCTTTGAGCGTCTTCCTCTTTTCTAACTAGTACGGCCGCAACAGTCTCGGTCGTGGGTGCGAGGTACATGTATATGTTATCCCCTTCCTTTGGTGTAGCCAACATGGGAGGGCTCATCAAGTAGTGCTTCAATTGGTCGAAAGCCTATTGACAATCATCAATCCATTGAAAGTGCTTCTCAATGCTCTAAAAAAGGGAGACACTTGTCAACCATCCTGGAAACAAATTTGTTCAACGCTACCACATTTCCATTTAATATCTAAATTTCTTTTGTGTTTGTCAGGGATCGAAGGTCTTTTATGGCCTTTATTTTCTCTGGGTTCGCCTCGATACCTCGCTCTGAAATTAAAAATCCAATAAATTTCCCCGCTCCTACTTCGAAATCACGCTTCTCATGGTTCAACCTAAATTTGTATAACCGGAGGACATCGAAAACCTAATGGCGTTCCACCAAGTGCTGCTCCAAAGAGGTGCTTTTGGCCAACATGTCATCCACATATACTTTCATATTCTTGCCAATCTGATGACAAAAAAACTTGTTGACCCAACATTCTTGAGCCCAAAGGGAATCACTTTGTAGCAGTAGAGGCCGTCCTCTGTTACGAAAGTTGTCTTCTCTCTATCTTCCTCTACCATCGCTATTTGGATGTAGCCTTAGAAAGCGTCCATAAAGCTTATATATCTGTGCCCGGCCTATGCATCAACTAGTCTGTGAAACGAGGGTAAACTGAAACTGTCTTTGGGGAAAGCCTTGTTACAGATCGGTGAAATCAACACACATTTGTCATTCCCCACTCAATTTCTTGATCATTACTACATTGGTGGTGAGCCACTGGGGTACTATACTTCTTGAATAAATCCAACTTCGAGCAGTTTCTTATGTGAGCACGATCGATCAAGAATCTCATGAAGCTATGCAATATCAATTAGAACTTCCTCGTGGACCTATCACTCGTGCACGAGCCAAAAGATTGAATGATTTTGTCACAATTTGATTGCTCATGTTTTTCGAAACAAATATTGAGCCTAGTTCTTCACTTGAGCCATGCAACAATTTGCATGTTCACTTTAATGCATCAATGCATAATTAGTCTATTTTCTTACACATTTAGAGTGCATATTTTATTTTCCTACATATTTAATAAGATGAATTTCTTGCATATTTAGTTGTTGCATTATTACATATTTATAGTTGCTTGATTAGCTTGAATATACATCTAATTTATGTTACAAATTATTGTGTTATTTATTATGTCCTAAATGTTGGTTTATATGTCTTGTAAGAGATACATTGGAAGACAAAAGATTGGAAGAGAAAAAAGCACAAGAAAGGATTATGGCTTGTAAGCTCAAAGGTCATGGAAATATTGAAGATGGCAAATCAATTACCCTATTCATATCAAGATGGAAAACAAACATCCATATTCACCTATTCTAGCAATGAGTCTAGACAACAAATTGTGTAAAGAGGAGAGTTGACATTCTAGCATGAATTGTTACACATTCATTGTCATTGAAGATAATTTAATCCCTTCAACTCATCTTTTCAACTACCCTATGTCAATCCTATACATAGGACATATTGTAAAGCATTTCGAGGCAACTTGAATTTGAATGAAAAATCAATCATTTTGTGAGTGTTCAAACTCCCTTGTTCTTTAAGAATTCTATCGACTTATCAAGCATAGTCTTGTAGCGTCAATCCAATTCTTTAGATACCGATTGGTTCCTAACTCTTCATAGTTAGACGATCATGGTTCTTTGGATTAAGAACAATATAAGATTCGGGTCAACACTCTTTCCATAATGTTGGTTCTTTTTTTGTTTCTTAACCATGTCTTCAAATTTTCCTTTTCCATATTCCCACGTCCACTTCAACATCATCATCCATCCATCCAAATTCCAAACTCCACAAATATTATCCAAATCCCTACCCATAAAACCATTCTTTGTTACCACTCATCTACAGAGCCTTTAAACCAAATTTATCATTCTCAACTTTTCATCACATTGCTAATCTTATCTTATCTTTCGTATCCAATATCATACTTACTTAATTCACGATTAGGCAACTCGCAATATCGGTCTTTTTGCAACTGAAATCGTATCATTTAGTAACAGAGCCAGTCGAATTAAGTAAGTAGCTTTATTTTTCTTTCTCTTGGGATTTAAAAAAAGAAAAAAAGGAGAAAAAAGCAAAAAAAAAAAGAAAAAAAAAATCAAGATCCTCACATTCAAGAGGAAGGGTCTTTATTATTGCAAAAAAAGATTGACAAAGATCCTGAGTTCAAGTTTCAATTTCTCGTTTCTCGACTTGTATTTTATCTCCATAATAGTGACCCTTCAAATTTCATATTTTTTCAGGCTACCCTATTCACCCTTTATATATTCCCCACCTAACATCTATTTTTGCAGCTGATTCCACAATAAGGTTTGCTAAGTCTAAAGGGAGTTTTCTTTAGAACTTAGGAGGCGAAAAAGAGTGGTAAAAGGCACGAGCAAACATCATGAGACAAAAGTCATATCCCGAGTGAAACACGAGAGGAGTGATCATTTCTTTGGAGTGAAAAGTGAGGTTTCTGCTAGTGAAGTTTATTTGTTAGTCATGTCTCAAAATTTCGTAAAAAACACAATTGGTGATAGTAATAATGTTAATATTGGTGGAACTAATCCCAATCTTCAAGATCTTATCCACGAAATGGACAAGTTGTTACAACAAAGGTTGGGGCCAATGCAAGAGTAGTTGGAACAATTGGAGGAAAGATCTCTAGGAGATCGAGCATCCCAACGTCGAGGAAGAGAGCAAGGTGCTCCAAGATAAAATTAAGAAGATTACAACCAAGAAGATTATGATGATGAGATAGAAGATGAACTAGCCTCCAACCGAAGCTTGAGACAACAAGAACCAAGGCATTAAAGGCCAAGGGCAAAATATCGGGTAGATGACAACCTTAACAACATCAAGATGACCATTCCCCTATTCCAAGTGAAAAATCGACCCTGAGGCTTCTTTGGACTGGGAAAAGAAGGTCTAGAACATATTTGAGTGTCACAACTATTTCGAACTCAAGAAGGTAAAATTAGGTGCCATTGAATTTATGGATCATGCCTTAATTTGGTGGGACCAGCTAACTTCTAGCAAGAGACGAAATGGTGAGAGACCAATTTTGACATGGAATGAAATGAAAATGGTGATGCGAAGAAGGTTTATCGGGAGTTGTTCCAAAGACTTCAAAACCGTACTCAAGGCAATCATAATGTCGAAGACTGCTACAAGAAAATGGATATTGCGATGATTCATGCCAATATAGACGAGGATCGAGAAGCAACCATGGCAAGGTTCCTATATGGTGTCACTTAAAAAATCGTCGATACTGTTGATATGCAATACTATGGCGAGCTAGATGAAATGTTTCACATGGCGATGAATGTAGAGAGACAACTAAAAAGAAAAGGTACCACTCGATCTTTCTCTAACTCTACATCAAAGTGGGGTCAAGGTTCCTACAAGAAGGTTTCCACCTTCCAACCAAAAGACGGTGTTAGGACTTCAAAACCTAAAAAGCCAATTGTAGAGTCAAGTAAGGGGGAAAATGTGGCCATACCAGATTGTACTCGAGACATCAAGTGCTTCAAATGCCTCGAAAAGGGACATATTGCTAGCCAATTTCCGAATCGAAATGCCATGATTCTTCAAGATGATGGTGAAATATAATCTGAACATGAGGAAGAAGATGAATCTGAAACAACCATTGACGAGGAGGAAGCCTTGGAATTTGCAGTGGATGGAGAAGTCCTTGTCGTCAAAACAAGTTTAAGAACCCAAGTGAAGGATAGTGATCAACAACGTGAAAACATCTTCCATTCACGCTGTCATGTCAAGGAAAGGTATGTAGTGTCATTATTGAGGGTTGTAGTTGCACTAATGTTGCTAGTAGTTGGATGGTAGAGAAGCTTAAACTAGCAAAAACCAAGCATCTGCACCCATACAAACTTCAGTGGCTCAATGCAGGAGGTGAGATCAAAGTCACCAAGCAAGTTGTTATACCACTTCCCACTGGAAGATATAGTGATGAGGTCCTTTGTGACGTAGTACACATGCATGCCAGGCATTTGCTATTGGGAAGACCTTGGCAATTTGATCGATGAGTGAACCACGATGGATATACTAACCAGTATAATTTCACATATGAAGGAAGGATAGTCACTTTGGCACCACTTACTCCAAGACAAGTCCATGATAACCAAGTTCACTTGAGAGAAAGCTTTAAAAAAGAAAAGGAAAAAAAGAGGTGAAAAAGAAAAAAAAAGAATGATGAAAAAGAAAACCAAAAGAATATAGGAGAGACAAAAAAAAGTGACTATTTTTGCAAAAGAAAGAGAGATTCAGAAATGTTTTCTTTCTAAGTATCCTCTACTTGTACTTATGTACACGGAAAGTTTGCTTAACACTAACGAGCTTGACAATACTTTGTCATCTCCTATTGTATCTCTATTGTAGGAATATGATAATTTGTTCCTGAAAGATATCCCGAGTGGGCTGCCACCCATTAGAGGCATCGATCATCAGATTGACTTCATTCTCAGAGCAACTATCCCAAATCGATTGGCATATCAGAGCAACCATGAAGAAACCAAGGAGCTACAAATACAAGTTACTGAGCTGATGGAGAAGGGTATGTACGAGAAAACCTAATCTCATGTGTTGTGCTTGTACTATTGGTACCGAAGAAAGATGGCTCGTGGTGCATGTGCATTGATTGTCGAGCAGTCAACAAAATTACCATCAAATACCGACATTGGATACCACGCCTAGATGACATGTTTGATGAGCTTAGTGGAGCTAGCATTTTCATACAGATCGATCTCAAAAGTGGTTACCATCAGATTCAGATGAGGGAGGGAGATGAATGGAAGACTACATTCAAAACAAAACATGGTTTGTATGAATGGTTAGTTATGCCATTCGGACTAACTAATGCACCAAGTACATTCATGAGATTAATGAATCATGTTCTACGACCCTTCATCAGTAAGTTTTGCATAGTTTATTTTGATGACATTTTAATCTGCAACACATCGTTGGAGGAACATATACAACACTTGAGATCCGTGTTGGAAGTGTTAAGGAAAGAAACATTATTTTCTAATTTGAAGAAATGTTTTTTTTTGTACTAACAAACTTGTTTTCTTAGGATTCATGGTTAGTTCAGAAGGTCTTGAAGTTGATCAAGAGAAGATCAAAGCAATTCAAGAATGGCCACAACCTACCAGTATAAGTCAAGTAAGGAGCTTTCATAGTCTTGCTAGCTTTTACCACAGGTTCGTTCCTAACTTTAACACTCTAGCTGCTCCTTTGACCCGAATCATTATGTTGAGTGGATCACACGAATGATAATAACCAAGAGGGGGGGTGAATTGGAATTTTAACGATGTTGTAACGGAAATTGCAACTTAAAAATATTGACACGAGAATTTAGAGTGGTTCAAGTTCACCAACCGAACTCTACATCCACTACCTTAGTCTCACCAAGGATTTCCAACAATTTCCACTAAATTGTTCGTCCCCTTTTTCCAGGACAAGGAGGCAACCTTTACAATTTCGGTTAATTTTTCTACCCAAAAATTAACCCAATCCTCACACAATAGAACAAAGAAATTTGGTGGCTAATAAGGTATCTCTCAATACAAATGATAGCCCGATATCAAGCACTCAACCCAATTGAACAAAATATAAATGAAGGATACAATTGGGGTTTCTAGATAAAAATGGGATTTCAACACAAATGCTTGTATTTGATGAAAGGATGTATGCTTGTAGCTTAATTGATGATTGCTGGAGCTTCTTGGGGTCTTTTTATAGCCTCTTGAAGTTTTCTAGCCGTTGTGGGTGATGGGCTGAAAATTAGAGCCGTTGGGGTGTTTTTCTCACAACTTTTCAGCTTCCAGACGCCTACCGTTTCGGAACGGGGTCACCTGTTTCGGAACGGATTTCAAATAATATAGCCGTTGGAGCGTCTACGAGAACCCGTTTCGAAACGCCTAGGGGCCGTTTCGGAACGGTTATGCCACTGCCAAAGGGGTGTTTCGAAACGGCTTAGCCCGTTTCGGAACATGTTTGCCACTGTCAAAGGGGTGTTTCGAAACGGCCTAAGCCCGTTTCGGAACGCCCTGTTTATTTTCAAAATTTAGTTTATAGCCGTTGCCCTGGTTCGTTTAAATGAAGAACAGTTTCGAAACGAGTCATACCGTTTCGAAACGCCTTGACCCGTTCCGATACCCGTTTCGGAACAGGTGCACATCGAACTGAATAGGTTTTGAAACGCCCTTGGCCGTTTCGAAACGGGGCTTGAAAATTCCCTGTTTTGGCTTTGAAATACTTAAAAAAATATTTGGTAAGTCTTTGGTTTTAGCTATGAAGTGGTCTTTAACAAGATGTAGGAAATTTTAAGGACTTTAAAATT
This sequence comes from Hibiscus trionum, assembly GCA_030270665.1. Taxonomy (NCBI): domain Eukaryota; kingdom Viridiplantae; phylum Streptophyta; class Magnoliopsida; order Malvales; family Malvaceae; genus Hibiscus; species Hibiscus trionum. The sequence continues at coordinate 24,353,503 of BSYR01000021.1, read as the reverse complement.
TGTTTTGATATTTTTCATTTTAGTCCTTAGGTTTTTAGTTATATCAAAATTAAAGCATATGTTTCACAATCTCCCCCTTTTTGATATAACAAAACCAAAGTTAGAATTTTTTTAAGAATTTTGAAAGTTTTGAAGATATTCTAACTCCCCCTTAATTTAAGATAGGTTTTGAAATTTAAAACTTGTGACTTTTGAAATCAAGGATCAAAACCTTAAGACAAATTTAAAAATTTGAAAATTAAAAGTTTGAAAAATTTTGGTGGCATGGCATGGCATGATGGCATGGCAATTCTCTTAAATATCTTCTCCCCCTTTTTGTTAGATCAAAAAGAAACAAGCTCATAAAGAAGATTAGTACCAATAAGCAATAATAAGCAATCATAATTAATATCATCAAAATATTCAAAGCATAAATAATGAGTTCATAATCAAATCCCAAAATAAAAGATCATAAGCATAGGTTCTAAAATATAAAGATGCAAACTTAATCCTAAATGCATAACTAATATGATAAAACTTCCTAAGCCTCGTCATCCGAATCATCATCATCATCCTTGGCTTGCGAACGATGAAACTTCGTCCATTGCCCATAAAGTGTAGAGAAGGAAAGATCAAGGTTGGCATGCGAAGTTGAAAGAGTATGAAGACCATCTTCAACGTTCTTCAACCGATTGCCCATAGATTCAAAGCTTGAAGCAATGCGAGTGTCCATAGTATCAAGTCTAGAATCTAAGGCATTGAATCGCTGGGTAAGGAGAGTAGTGAGAGCATCAGTGTTTCCCACTTGATCTTGAGGCGGAGGAGCAACAGGAGGAGGAACCGCTTCCCTATCAACCCTTTCCCAAATACCATTCACATAAGTGAATCCTGACTTGCGAAGAGAGGATTCTCCAATCTTTGTCTTGCGAGGTTCCGGGAAGTCATAGGTACAGTCAATATTGAGATGATGGAAGAGGAAACTCAAAACAACTCCATAGGTGAACGAAATTAACTCATTTGTGTCAATAAGCTTAATGTTATTGACAATCTCGGCAAAAATAATTTTAGGGACATTTGGGCGTTCACCCCTACGGAAACACTCTAGCCAAAAGTGATCTTTTTCTCGAATGTGGGAGTATTTCCCCCCGGATGGTCGAATAAACCAAGAAACAATGAGATGAAGCACACGATCATGCACATCTAAATTTAGAGCTTTCCCGGTAAAAGTGCCAAAATGGCGTTCATCTTCAAGACCCTCATTTTTGAGTTTAAGGGCAGACTCCAAAAGAGCAATATTGATAACAAACTTCTTTCCCAATAAAGATGACTCAATTCCTACTATCTCGGTTTTGGTTTCATCGTAAAGAAAACAAGCATTAGAGTAGAAAAGGAGTACCATGTTTTTGTAGCAAATATCTTCGATGCTCAAGAAGAAAAGAAGATCCCACTCATCCAAACGACCAAGATACCGAAAGAGGAATCGCTCGGAATTAAGGAATTCTACATCAATAACTCTTTCCTTACGAACTGCAAAGTCCTTGACATAAGCAAAACGAGCACGCTGGTCTGGAGTTCTAAGAGTTTTTTGAAAGAGCTGAGTGATATTTGGACGAATGCTCGATTCACCGGATTGAACGGCTTTGCGCTTTTTGTTCGATTGATCCGCCATCTAAAATATTAAGCAAGAGTTTTAAAATTGAGTGTATGCATTGATAATTAAAATCAATCCAATAGGAAATCCCACTTAGGTTTTTGAAAAACAAAATTAAAAAAAATACGGTTAAAAAATTTTATATTCGAATCAAAAATTTTGAGATTTTGAAAATTTTTTACAAGATTCGAATAACCCACAACTAAAAACATACAATGTATACAAAAATAAATTTTTCTATCCTATGATTCGAATATAATTTGAAAAAGAAGAAAAATAAGAAAAATTACCTTAGTTTGGGATTTTGGATGATTTGAGTGAAATCTTTGCACAAGATTGATGAAGCTTGCTTAGATATATGTTTTAGAGCAAAACCCCTCACAATTTTGTGAAAAACAAAGGGTTTGAGAGGGTATTTATAGAAGGGGGTCGGTTAGGGTTTTTAGGGTTTTAAGAGTTTGATAAATATTAGAATTTTGAACTTTTAGAAGCCCTAAATAGGGCTGTCCGCGAGTCCGTTTCGGAACGGTCATGACCGTTTCGGAACGGGGCGGCTAGGGTTTGACCCTTCTTAAAACCTTTGACATATCGTTTCGAAACGGGGATGACCGTTTCGAAACACGTTTGACCCGTCTCGGAACGCGTTCCGATACACCTTTACATCGAACCGAAAACGTTTCGAAACGCCTGGGGCCGTTTCGAAACGCCCTTCTCTCAGGACAAAATTTAAGGCACCCGTATCGGAACGGGTTAACCCGTTTCGATACACCTGGGCCTGGAAGTGCAGATGAGGCTCTAAAATGCAGAAAAAATAATTTTTTAAGAGGCCAAACATGCATATATGATATGAATGAGCAGGCAAACATATTTAGGCATAAACATACTCCCCCTAACTATATGCATGGAAGAAATTGGGAGTCTAAACATATAAACATGATATTTCACAAAATCAAGCATATTTAAGTTTTAAAAGAGGTCCTAAAGGTCAAGATAAGCTAGTTAGGCCCAATTCTCTCCTAAGGGACCAAAAACGCTCTTTATCTAATGGTTTTGTGAAAATGTCCGCTAATTGATTTAAGGTGTCTACATACTCTATAGCCACATCTTTCTTAAGGACATGATCTCTAATGAAATGATGCCTTATTTCTATATGTTTGGTTCTAGAGTGTTGGATGGGATTTTTTGTTAAACATATTGCACTTGTATTATCACATTTAAGGGGTATGGTTTCTATTTTTACACCATAATCTAAGAGTTGTTGTTTCATCCAAAGGACTTGAGCACAACAACTTCCTAAGGATATGTACTCGGCTTCGGTGGTAGATAAAGCTACACTATTTTGTTTCTTAGAGAACCAAGATATGAGCATACTACCTAAGAATTGACAAGTTCCCGAAGTACTTTTCCTATCGATTTTGCAACCCCCATAATCCGCATCCGAGTAAGCATGTAGGTTGAAGGTAGAGACTCTAGGATACCAAAGGCCTAAACAAGGAGTGTCTCTAAGGTATCTAAAGATTCTCTTAACGGCTATAAGGTGAGACTCTCTAGGACTAGCTTGAAACCTAGCACACAAGCAAACACTAAACAGTATATCCGGTCTACTTGCGGTAAGGTAAAGCAAAGATCCAATCATAGAGCGATAAAGCTTAGAGTCAACACACTTACCTCCTTCATCTTTGTCAAGCTTTGTAGATGAGCTCATAGGAGTGGCTTGAGGCTTTGTGTTCTCCAAGCCAAACTTGTTGAGCATATCCTTTATGTATTTTGCTTGATTTATGAAGGTGCCATCCTTCATTTGTTTGATTTGGAGTCCCAAAAAGAATGAGAGCTCCCCCATCATGCTCATCTCAAATTCACCTTGCATTAACTTAGCAAATTCTTGACAATGACATTCATTAGTAGATCCAAATATAATATCATCAACATAAATTTGAACTACTAAAATGTCATTTTTATACATTTTTATAAAGAGTGTAGTGTCCACCTTACCTTTTTCAAATCCTTTTTCAATCAAAAAATTTGAAAGCCTTTCATACCAAGCTCTAGGAGCTTGTTTTAAACCATAAAGTGCTTTTGTAAGTTTGAAAACATGATTTGGAAATTTTGAGTCTTCAAAACCCGGTGGTTGTTCTACGTACACTTCTTCATTTATAAAACCATTTAAAAATGCGCTTTTAACGTCCATTTGAAAAAGCTTGAAATTATGATAACATGCATATGCAAGCAACATCCTAATGGCTTCCATTCTAGCTACGGGTGCATAGGTTTCATCAAAATCTATTCCCTCCTTTTGAGTGTAACCTTGTGCTACAAGTCTAGCTTTATTTCTTACAATGTTACCACTCTCATCTAGTTTGTTCCTAAATACCCATTTAGTTCCTATTGTAGATTGATTACTAGGCCTATCAACTAATGTCCAAACATTACTTCTCTCAAATTGATTTAACTCTTCTTGCATAGCCATAATCCAAAAATCATCTTTCAATGCTTCTTTGATATTTTTAGGCTCTATGCATGAGATAAATGCAATATGATTCATTAATTTAAGAGAAGAACGAGTGGTTACCCCCTTGGATGGATCACCCAAGATTTCACCATCTTTGACATAGTTCAACTCCCTTGGATAGCTAACTTCCTTTTCCTCAATAGCCAAGTCCCTCAAGGCTTCAAGAGGTGGATCTTGTGTGTCTTCTTCTTTTGGTTGAATCTCATCCTTCTTTGAAGTTTGACCTCCATCAAAGGTATTTGTGATTCCTACATTATCATTATCACAAGAATCCTTCCTAGGAAGGGGATTATCATCGAATACAACATGAATAGATTCTTCTACAACTAAAGTTCTTTTGTTAAATACTCGATAGGCTTTAGAGGTTAAAGAGTAACCTATAAAAATAGCTTCATCACTTTTTGCATCAAATTTACCTAAATTATCTTTTCCATTATTTAAAACAAAACATTTACATCCAAAAGGGTGGAAGTAGCTAATATTAGGCTTTTTAGATTTTAAAATCTCATAAGGTGTTTTCTTTAAAATCGGCCTAATGGTTACACGATTTATAATATAACAAGCCGTGTTTGTTGCTTCCGCCCAAAAATATTTTGGTAAATTATTTTCGCAAAGCATAGTTCTAGCCATTTCTTGTAAAGTTCTATTTTTCCTCTCAACTACCCCATTTTGTTGAGGAGTTCGAGGGGCTGAAAAATTATGGCTAATACCATTTTCATTTAGAAAATCTTCAAATCCTAAATTTTGAAATTCGGTTCCATGATCACTTCTAATATGTGAAATTTTAAGTTCAAGATCATTTTGAATTAATTTTGAAAATGTGATGAATTTTTCCAAAGCCTCATCCTTAGTACTTAAAAAGAGAACCCAAGTGAATCTAGAAAAATCATCAACTAATACAAAAGCATATGATTTGCCACCCAAGCTCATAGTCCTAATTGGCCCAAATAAATCCATATGGATTAGTTGTAAACATCTACTAGTAGAAATGTCATTAATGGATTTAAAAGAAGATCTATGTTGTTTACCCTTTGAGCATGCATCACAAATTTTATCGTTCGAAAATTTTATCTTGGGTAAACCTTTAACTAGGTTTAGAGAGACTAGTTTTTCTAAAACACTTGTGCTAGCATGTCCTAGCTTCCTATGCCACAACCATGCATCATTTTCGTTTTGAGCAACTAAGCATGCATGAGATGTATGTATGTCATCTAGATGCACCATGTATATATTCCCTATGCGATGACCTATGAGCATAATATTATTAGTTTTAATGTCTACAATTTTACAACCGGTTTTATCAAATATAACATTAAAACCTTTATCACATAGTTGACTTATGCTCAATAAATTATGTTTAAGACCATTGACATATAAAACATTTTCAATGAGAGTAGTAGAGTGATTACCAATGGAGCCAATACCTTCAATGTGGCCTTTGGAGTTGTCACCAAATGTTACTACTCCTCCACTTTTTGGCTTTAGATCCATGAGTCGACTCTTGTCTCCGGTCATGTGTCTCGAGCATCCACTATCAAGGTACCATGAATTTTGACTTTGTGCTTTGGCCTTGTAGCAATGCTCCCCCAAGGAGGAATCTTCCTCAAGTGCCATGAGGCAGAGGTTCGCCACTTCTTGTTCGTCATCCTCCGATGACTCCTCATCACTCCAAGTAGCAAGCTTGGCTTTGAGCTTTTTCTTCTTCTCAAAGCCCTTCTTCTTGAGTTGAGGGCACTCCGAACGTATGTGGCCGGGTTGTCCGCACTCGAAGCAAGTGATTGGATCCCTTCCTTCTTCTTTGTTATTGCCTTTAAAGTCCATTTTCCTTTGGATTCTTCTTCCTCGGTTGGACCTCATAAGGCGTGAGAATCGTTTGGCTATCATAGCCAATTCTTCAAGTTCATCCTCATCACTAGATGAACTTTCATCAAGTTGGGAAGTTTTAGCTTTGAGAGCTATTCCTATTTTCTTCTTTTTCTCCCCTTCAAGCTTCTCCATTCTTCTTTCTTCTTTCTTTTTCTCATCTTCCCTTCCTTGCTTCATGATCTCGTGAGTAAGGAGAGAACCTACAAGTTCATCAAGCTTTAGAGTTTTTAAATTCTTTGCTTCGATGATAGCGGTTCTCTTCCCATCCCAAGATTCGGGAAGTGAATAGAGTAGCTTTCGGACAAGCTTGTCTTCCGGTATGATTTCTCCATAGCCCTTTAGACCATTTACAATTGTGGAGAATCGATCAAACATCTTTGACACCGTCTCATCAAATTCCATTTTGAAATTTTCATAACTAAGATTAAGAATTCCAATCTTAGTTTCTTTGACATCGTTGGTGCCTTCATAGGTGGTTTCAAGAGTGTCCCACACTTCTTTGGCACTTTCAATTGATGAGACCTTTGAGTAGATGTCCGGACCGAAAGCACAAAATAGCATGTGAAGAGCTTTATCATTTACTTGGATCTTTTTCCTTTCCTCTTCACTCATTTCCGTTCTTCTTTTAAGCACCATCTTGCCATCAACATCTTGCTTCAATGGAATATATGGTCCATCCTCAATGACATCCCACACAAGGTAGTCACTTGATTTAATAAATAGACGCATTTTATTTTTCCAAAATGAGTAGTTCTCACCATTGAAGAAAGGAGGCTTTGTGGTGGATTGTGAGTCGTACATGCCGGGAGCGGAGGTTGATGCCATCTCTTGATATTTTGATGATGATCACACTTCTTCCAAGGATCTCCTCTTGCGGTTGTTAATCCTCAAAGAGTTAAGCTCTGATGCCAATTGTTGAGTGGATCACACGAATGATAATAACCAAGAGGGGGGGTGAATTGGAATTTTAACGATGTTGTAACGGAAATTGCAACTTAAAAATATTGACACGAGAATTTAGAGTGGTTCAAGTTCACCAACCGAACTCTACATCCACTACCTTAGTCTCACCAAGGATTTCCAACAATTTCCACTAAATTGTTCGTCCCCTTTTTCCAGGACAAGGAGGCAACCTTTACAATTTCGGTTAATTTTTCTACCCAAAAATTAACCCAATCCTCACACAATAGAACAAAGAAATTTGGTGGCTAATAAGGTATCTCTCAATACAAATGATAGCCCGATATCAAGCACTCAACCCAATTGAACAAAATATAAATGAAGGATACAATTGGGGTTTCTAGATAAAAATGGGATTTCAACACAAATGCTTGTATTTGATGAAAGGATGTATGCTTGTAGCTTAATTGATGATTGCTGGAGCTTCTTGGGGTCTTTTTATAGCCTCTTGAAGTTTTCTAGCCGTTGTGGGTGATGGGCTGAAAATTAGAGCCGTTGGGGTGTTTTTCTCACAACTTTTCAGCTTCCAGACGCCTACCGTTTCGGAACGGGGTCACCTGTTTCGGAACGGATTTCAAATAATATAGCCGTTGGAGCGTCTACGAGAACCCGTTTCGAAACGCCTAGGGGCCGTTTCGGAACGGTTATGCCACTGCCAAAGGGGTGTTTCGAAACGGCTTAGCCCGTTTCGGAACATGTTTGCCACTGTCAAAGGGGTGTTTCGAAACGGCCTAAGCCCGTTTCGGAACGCCCTGTTTATTTTCAAAATTTAGTTTATAGCCGTTGCCCTGGTTCGTTTAAATGAAGAACAGTTTCGAAACGAGTCATACCGTTTCGAAACGCCTTGACCCGTTCCGATACCCGTTTCGGAACAGGTGCACATCGAACTGAATGTGTTTCGAAACGCCCTTGGCCGTTTCGAAACGGGGCTTGAAAATTCCCTGTTTTGGCTTTGAAATACTTAAAAAAATATTTGGTAAGTCTTTGGTTTTAGCTATGAAGTGGTCTTTAACAAGATGTAGGAAATTTTAAGGACTTTAAAATTTGTTTTGATATTTTTCATTTTAGTCCTTAGGTTTTTAGTTATATCAAAATTAAAGCATATGTTTCACACATTAAAAGGAATTCGACCTTCATTGCGTTAAGGAACAAGATAGATTATTTAACTTAATAAAAGAATGCTTGACACTTGTACCATTTTTATCCTTGCCCGATTTTAACAAAAATTTCAAGATTGAGTGTGATGCTTCAGGTATTAGGATTGGAGGTGTTATAACTCAAGAAGGGCGCCCCATTGCTTACTTTAGTGAGAAATTGTGTGGAGCCAACCTCAATTATCCCACATACGATAAGGAAATGTATGCATTAATTCAAGCATTGGAAACAAGACAACACTACCTTTGTCCTAAGGAATTTGTCATTCACATCGACCATAAGGCATTGAAACATCTTAAGGGACAAAAGAAATTGAACAAGAGACATGTCAAGTGGGTTGAATATCTTGAATCATTTCTTTATGTGATCAAATATAAGAAAGGTAAAGAGAATGTCGTTGCTGATGGATTATCTAGAAGGTACACACTACTTAATACATTGGATTCTAAATTGCTTGGATTTTCTTACCTTAAGGAACTTTATGATACTGACGCCGAATTTGGAGAAATTTTCAAGGTTTGTGAGAAAGGATCTTACGACAAGTTCTATAAGCATGAATGATACCCTTTTAGAGAAGGAAAATTATGCATCCCTTAAAGAACCATTCGAGAAGTGTTTGTGAAGAAAGAACATGGTTGAGGACTCATGGGGCACTTTGGAGTGGCTAAAACTCTAGATACACTTCGCAAACATTTCTATCGGCCTAAAATGAGACGAGATATGGAAAGGATTTGTGAAAGATGCATCACTTGCAAGAAGGCAAAATCTTGCCTCAAACCACATGGATTGTACACTCCACTTCCCATTCCAAATGAACCTTGGTAGACATTTCCATGGATTTTGTACTAGGCCTACCTCGAACTAAAAGTGGGAAAGACTCAATTTTTGTTGTGGTAGATAGGTTCTCAAATGTTGCTACTTTTTTTCCAGGGAAGTCGTTTGATTATATGGAGTCCCAAGGATGATCGTATCAGACTGAGATGCTAATTTCTTAAGTCATTTTTGGAGGACTTTGTGGAGCAAGATTGGAACCAAACTATTGGTTTCCACCACGTGTCACCCACAAACGGATGGCCAAATTGAAGTGGTGAATCAGGTATTGTCTACATTATTAAGAGCGTTCATTCGAAAGAATCTAAAAATATGGGAAGAATGCTTGCCACCCGTTGAGTTTTCTTACAGTCGATCAACACATTCTGCCACTAAGCACTCACCATTTGAAGTTGTCTACGGGTTAAATCCTTTAACTCCATTAGACTTAATTCCCCTTTCCTGATAATTAACTTTTGAATGTAGATGGCAAGAAGAAGGCCGAATTTGTGAAGAAATTGCATCAACAAGTACGAGAGAACATTGTGAAAAGGACTGAGCAATACGCCCAAAAGGCCAACAAGTGAAGTAAACGAATCACATTTAAACTAAGAGATTGGGTATGGATCCACATGCGAAAGGAAAGATTCTCTGTCCAAAGGAAGTCAAAGTTGTTACCATGAGGAGATGGTCCCTTTCTACTAGAGAGAATCAATGACAATGCATATAAATTGGACCTCCAGGTGAATATAATGTCAATGCCCGTTTCAATGTTTATGACTTATCTCCTTAGGATGTAGGTGACGATTTGGGGATAAATCGCTTACAAGAGGGAGGGAATGATGTGAGCACGATCGATCAAGAACCTCATAAAACTATGCAAGATCAATTAAACTGCCTTGTTGACCTAACACTCGTGCACGAGCCAAAAGATTCAATGATTATGTCACCAATTTGATTGCTCATTTTTTGGAATGAAATATTGAGCCTCGTTCTTCACTTGGGCCATGCAACATTTTGCATGTTCACTTTAATGCATCAATGCATAATTAGTCTATTTTCTTACACAATTAGAGTGCATGTTTTATTTTCCTACATATTTAATAAGATGCATTTCTTGCATACTTAGTTGTTGCATTATTACATATTTATAGTTGCTTGATTAGCTTGAATATACATCTAATTTATGTTACAAATTAGTGTGTTATTTACCATGTCCTAAACATTTGTTTATATGTCTTGTAGGAGATGCATTGGAAGACAAAAGATTTGAAGAGAAAAAAACACAAGAAAGGATTATGGCTTGTAAGCTCAAAGGACATGGAAATATTGAAGATGGAAAATCAATGACCCTATTCATATCAAGATGGAAAACCAAAGGCCATATTCACCTATTCTAGCAATGAATCTAGACAACAAAGTTTTTAAAGGGGAGAATTGACATTCTAGCATGAACTATTACACATTCATGGTCATTGAAGATAATTTAATCCCTTCAACTTACCCTTTCAGCTACCCTATGTCAATCCTATAAATAGGACATATTGTAAAGCATTTGGAGACAACGTGAATTTGAATGAAAAATTATTTTGTGAGTGTTCAAAGTCCCTTGCTCATTAAGAACTCTATCGACTTATCAAGCATAGTCTGGTGGCGTCAATCCGATTCTTTCTATACCGATTGGTTCCTAACTCTTCATAGTTAGAGGGTCACAGTTCTTTGGATTAAGAACAATATAAGATTCGGGTCAACACTCTTTCGATAGGGTTGGTTCTTTCTACGTTTCTTAACCAGGTTTTCAAAATTTCCTTTACCGTTTTCGCACATCCACTTCAACATCATCATCCATCCATCCAAATTCCAAACTCCATAAATACCATCCAAATCCCTCCCCATAAAACCATTCCTTGTTACCACCCATTTACATTGTCTTTAAACCAAATTTATCATTCTCAACTTTCCATCACATTTCTAATCTTATATTTCGTATCCAACATCATACTTACTCAGTTTACAATCAGGCAACTCGCAATCTCAGTCTTTTCGCAATCGAAATCGTATCAATTTCTTAGTTTCCTGCCTGATCGCCTGTACCTTTTCCTCAAAAAATTTTCTTCTCTTATGTTTGACCGGTCTGACCGCTGGATTGACTTACAGGGAATGTTCAATTATTCTTGAATCTATTACGGGCATGTCCTCAACAAAACCATGCAAACAGATTTGTGTTGTCTTTCTACAACTTGACAAGCTTCCTTCTGCAATGCTTATCTAGCCCCGACGCTATCCTGTTGACTTTTTTAGGCTCATCAGGGTAGATAATTATATCCTCCATTTTTACCGATTCTAGATTGCTACACCGGTTCTCCTCTCTCACATCCAGGCTTTCTAGGTTCATCATAGCTTTGTTCAATATATTGACTTCAGGTCCCCTCAACTGAATTGCGGTGTCCTACTTATCTAGGCTAAGTGTAGGGACATAATGTGGCACTATCTCGCCACCCTCTGGTCCGCTTGCATCAAACCCTCTCCTAACGGGGTGGGGAACTTAACCTAAAGGTAGAAAGTGGTTGCGATTATTTTAGCCTTTTGCATCTCGGGTCTACCGAAGATGGCATTGTACGTCGATGGATTATCTATGACTAAAATATTAGCCATATGAGTGACTTTATTGGCATCGTCTACGATAGTTACTCATGGTTGGATTGAGCCCTTTACCTCGATGGGTTGATTGCTAAACCCATACACTGGAGTCGCTGGCTTTAACTCTGCCTCTGGAATCCTCATCTATTTAAGCGCTCTCCAGCTTAATACTTCTACACTATCTGTGTCCACCAATATTCTCTTCATATCAAAACCCACCACTAAGGCTGCAACAACAATGGGATCGCTATTATCTTCATCCAAGACCTTGTCTTCTTCCTTTTAAGAAAAAGAAACTCGCCAGGGATCTCTGTACTTCAATATTTTCACTGATTTAGCCAAAAACTAACATCACGCTGTGCATATGTGCCTTGCGCTTGGTGCTCGAATGAGACTATTCCTCGTTTGCCCCTATAATCATATATATAGTTCCTCTACACTCTTGACTATTTTGCCTCTCCTCCTACGCTCCCTGCTGCTCTATTTCTCTGTCATCATTAGTTTGCCTATTGCGGGTGACAAAGAATCTCTGCAATTGGCCTCGCCTAACCGTGGACTCGATCACATTCCTCAAATGTGCGCAATCATCGATGTAGTGACCCTGATCTCTATAGAACTCATATCTCCTCGAAGAGCGTTCCCTTCAATCACCCAGCCGCATTGGTTGTAGCAGTTTCAAGATTCTAGTGTGCTCTATTTGATTTAGGATTTGTGAAGAGGATTCTATTAGCTCGTGATAAGTTTGGAACATAGAAAATCTCTCTTTTGTTGTTTCCTTCTGCCTGTCGTCTTGTTGATACTGCTAGAACTAGCCATTGTGTTGACAATAATGTTGTACGCCACGATATTGCTGGTTCCTTTGTTAATTCCCCGATGAAGTGGTGGTCTTTCTCTCCTGGTACTGCGATTATCCTGCTTCTCGTCCGCAAACTGCGAACTTTGGGCTTAGAACCTCATTTTGTCTGCTTCTTCATTCTCAGTGTAAGATTGCACCTTTTCATACAACTCTGACAACGTGGACGGGGGTCTATCTAACAAATTGTACTTAAGATGCTAATGTGAAGTTCCATTGACAAAGGCGCTGATGACAAACTCATTAGACACATACTTTGTTTGCATGGTCGCAGCGTGAAATCTCTATACAAAATCCCGTAAAGGCTTTCTGGTCTCTTAATGACAGACATCAAGTATGTCGGATACTTTTTTTTATCACTTTGTTCGTCAGGAAACGACTCATGAACAAGTATGCAAGTTGGTCAAAATTAGAAATTGAGTGTGTCGGTAGCTGAAGGTACCAAGCCAGAGTATAGTCTTTAGTGTCATTGAAAATGTTCTACACTTTACTTGGTTTGAAGCTCCAAATAGATCCATGTGTTATGGAAAATGGGAGAGATGGTCCTGAGGGTCACCCTTTGCGTTGTACATGAGCTTGGGAAACTTGAAAGTTGGTGATACGTGGTGCCTTAGAATACGTTGAGACAGAGGTTCATTTTTGTATCTTCGCAAATCTCTAGAAGAATCTTTTTCTTGTAGGCTCTGCATGCTCTGGATATTTTTTCCAACTATTCTATTTTACCCACAGCGCCTATTTCTCATCGTCCTCCACTAGGTTATAATTTGTATCGTCACTTTCAAAGTCTTCCTCAAAATCCTCTAACTAATGCCTGAGAAACTCTTGCTGAAGGGCGCCCCTCTCCGTCGTCTGCTCATCTCCGACCACTTTGCTTTTACCCTTCGTTCTTCTCTTCAACGAGCTTTTGTTGCTCCACCTGATCTTGCATGAGTTTATGTTGCTACTCGTATTGCTTTGTCGAGAATAAGAATGACTTATCCATACTCCTCAATTTTTCATGCATGTCCATGAACTGATGATTACTCATCTCTAATGGTGATGTCCCCTAGGTTGTTGTGCGCCCAATCCTGCCGCCGTAAGCCACATAGGAGGTTGGTCCCAAAATTATTGTCTAAAATTCTACTGAAACTGATGTAACTGTTGCATGGCTATTGCCCCCAACTTGTCAACCGTTAGACCGAGATCCTCTACGCTTCTTCCACTCACATCCGCTGGTGGATCTCCGCCCATTCTGGAGAACTTGAAAAACCTGGGAAAGTTTGGATGGTTCTGAAAAAGATAAAGGTTGTGTGTTCGATCCACCCTCACTGCACCAATTGTTGGCTGATAAATGAACAAGTGGGGAATATGGTGGCTCTAGTGGTTGTTCTAACGGTTGTTCTGGTTTGGACTAGGGTATGGCTTCTTTCATTTGGGTGGTGGTTTCTCAGAGTGGTAGATCGCGTGTTTCTCTTTGTTGCATGTGCTCTTATATACTACTCAGATATGTGTCGTGTTGGGGTTGTCGTGGCGTTGTGATTTGATTGCTATGAGTTGACGTCCTAGTTTGCTGTGGCATAGGTGGTGATTCCGTATGTAGACATGTGGTCACTAAATGTTGTTCGTTTGGCTATGTTCACAGTTGGTTCATCTGCTTCAGATTGTTTATGTGTGTTCGCCGGTACGGAGTTCGCAATGTTAACTTGTTATCGTTCGCCTATGGTGTGTGTGTACGTCGGTCGTGGTTTCTTGACATGTGGCGATGGACGTTCGCAGGTACTAAATACATAGAGAAGAAGAAATGGCAGAAAACGAGCAAAACCCCCCACGGTTTTAAACTTTCCATTGATCTAAAAAACCACTCAGTCACCACCATCTGCTCCCTCCCCTGATGATTCCCTTCTTTCATCCCATAATTCTTCTCTTAGTCACCATCACCAACAAAATCATCTCAACCATCTGCTGCTACGGTTTCCAGGGCAGAACTTAGACGACCGCGACTACTGTTGAACTTGAGGAGCAGGACAAAAACTGGGTTATTGTAGTGGTAAAAGATTGAGGCCTGATTTGTCTATACTAAGAAGAACCAAGAGAGATACGACGATTAAAAAGGCTTTATTGGATTGCTCTTAATTGAAATGAGCATTATATGTTTTTTTAATGATATTGATATCAAATCTGTTGTTCAAATGTTTTTGATGTTGAATGGTATGCAGGTTTTGTATGACGGTGAATGTGATTGGATTTTTATAATATGGGATTCAAGCGTATGATCTTGCCTACCAATTGACCTCGGGGAGTCATCTCCGGTGTTACATAGATTTCCCTTTGGATCAGCAAATTCCTCTCTCTAACCATGTTATTCCAACTCGAGTACAAGTATTAAAGCGAGTATATATCCTACTATAAGTAAGTTACACATCTGAATATGCATCGGAGGTGGATTTTGAACATATGAAGTTCATGAAAAAGTATAAATTCTGAACACTAAAGCTTTACACGGAAGTCCCTTATTTTGTATCAGGTAACAATATGTATTTCACGCTACAGTTTTCATGACAGAGTAAGTATTGGATAGTTGGATATGAATATGTGTTTGGCACAAGTATACTTGATACAAACTTTAAAATGAAAAGTTGGTGTAATATAGATTTTAAGATGCTACAAAAACAGACAAGGTGCTTTGTTATGTTCTTTTCTCCTTTCTGTTTCTCTAACAAATCTTTATTTTGTTGTGGCTAAAACTAGATTCTTTGCCTATTAAAGTTATTTATACCCTCTTCTGGTTTTAGAACTTGGTCTGAGACTTTCACGACCTGATAAGTTTAGCAGATGATACATCATATTAGTAACATTGGTATGTATGTTTGCTGAAGCAGTGAAACACTGAACTATGATCATCTGATTTGGCTGACCCTGACTTATCTTCTCAAATCGGCATCATTGTCAGCAGCCGTTGGAGTCGACGACTTACAATCGAACTAGGGAAAGGATAAATTCCCGAAGATGGTAAGGGCTTTAATCGGTGAGTAAACGTCACACGAAATGTGTAAATGTACGCTGCCGATGCAAGTATAATTAACAGGTAAATCATGTTAGATATCAATTTCACGATGATAGGTATTTAGTTGTATTCTTATGTCGTTGCAAGCAATTCTGAAAACATAAAGATTGTGAGTGCAATTGTGGTTGTAACAAAAATAAAAGGACTCAATATAAGATTGATGTGAAGGCAAAAAGAACAACTTAATCAAAGTAAAGAAATATCAAGTAAAGATCTAGATCGCCTCGGCTCAACTTGGCAGATTATCGCGTGCAACAAAGCAACAACATACGATGGTTCATTCGTCAAATAAAGTAACAAACTTGCTTACTGACTTTCATTCAGCTCACAATCGATGACTCAAATATGTAGATTGATCTCAACTCACGTTGTTCGATAAAATTACACATCTTTGAACAAGTGGATCAACACTCGTTGCATCCTCTTTCAACTCTCGTTGTAATGACTTGTTAATCTAAACGATCACTGTATCTCTCAATGCAAATGACTATGCTAAATACTCGTGCAAACAAAGCCCAAATCCAACAATTAAAATAAGAAGAAAGCTAATAAGATTATATTGAACTTAAAATTCAAATTTAAACAAGTTCATAACACAACTAAAAAGGTAAACCATCATCAATTAACACAAGAAATATAATAAAGCTTCAATAAACATTTATCTCTAGAAGGGTTTAAAGAAGATAAACATATTCCTCCTTGTTTTGGCACATGAGTCCTCATTTCCTCAGATGTGTCTGTCTTCTTTTGCCTTGGTTCTCCAGAAAGAGTGCTTAAGCCGCCATGAAAAGAGAGCTTCGAAAGATTGAAGATGATAGAAAATGATAATCGTGTGAGTTTGCTCTCTCTCCAAAAATATCCTTTTTATAAGCTACCGAGGTAAGGACACTTGTCCTTCAGATGATTTGTGTGACAGCTTGCCCTACGAAATTTGTTGTAACAGAAAATTCAGGTGACAGATTCGTCCTTGTCCTTAGCAGTCTGGATAGTTGGCCGTTGCAGTGTCGAACTTGGCTACGGTGATGAGACATCCTTTGCAGTGACATTAGTAATACAACGACAAACAACAAAAAAGGCAGAAAATTATATAACAAGAACAACAATGACTAGAGTTGGACAAAATGCAAATAATAAACATAAAATGCAGATACGAATGCAAATAATAAACATGAAATCCTTGGTCCTATGCTCACTTGTTTCTGGTTATAATCTTTGTACTTTCAAATCTATGTAGCCAATAATACGCCGTTTGGGATCTATATAGGGAGAGCTATATAAAGATTAAATTTCTTTGATAAAGAACAATATGAACTTGAAAGAGGTGGATGGACTCTGGGTTTAGAACAGTGAAGCATGTAAAGCAATGCATTGAGTTCTGTACAGAAATTTTACCCTTTGTTTTCACTTGAACTATGTTTGAAACAACAAAGGCTTAATTATAAAATATTTTATATTTGTGTTGTGTCTTAATTTATATTTATGCCTTGTGATCTTAATATTAAGTGGGAAGCTAGCTGAAAAACCTGAGTTTGAATTCCCGGAAATCCGATTGCAGCCGAAAGCAATGAAGTTGTGTGTGTTAAGTGGTCCTAGTAAAAGGGAATCAATTTTAACCATGAGGTGAAGATGCTGCCACATGCATGGTAAATATTAAACTCTCCACTCAAACATATCAACAATCTTCTCCACAACTCCCAAACCGATCATCCTGGGAGAAAACTTGCATGATAAACTTAACCGGCAGCTGATTCACTGGTAAATTTGATGTTTGAAAGTTGTAACATTTATATTATATGTTAATTTTGTTGGGTTAGTTTACAAAAACCGATCAAATTTATTTCAACTCTGGTTAATTCATCCATGATAAACTTTTTTTTTTATACTAATTTTTCTTATTTCGAATAAGTGAATTAATGAAAGTTTAGTTCGGACCAATTGAACATTCCCTAACGATAAGTTTTATTATACTCCAATATAAGTTAAAAACAACTATGTGACACCTATTGCCTTGAAGTTGAAAACCAAGGCAAAAATGATTCCATAAACCCGAACTAATCCTTTGAAGTTTATGATAAGGTAAGATTTGGGAAGATGGTACTGGAGTTGTCATATAAATACCATAATTTAGACGATTTCATTAGCATAATTTATACCGGTCCTAGTAATTGTTTACTAGTACAAATTAACACTATATGGAAATGACAAATATACTTCCTTCTTATTGCTCGTACAAGTGATGGGGATGAAATACATACTTGAAAAATCTCCTGTGTATTATCTTTCAGAATCTCACAGTTTTCATGCAGAATCCAAGCACCAACAGTAGTAGTCAGACCTTGAGATCGCTAGCATTTCTTCAGGCGACATCCTCTCGAGCTCGCTTTGCCTCCACGACGCGAAGTTGTTCCGATTTTGAGGATCGGAAGCCAGCGGACATTCTTCTCTCCTGTGAACTTGTCTCCTCATCCTCAGGTAAAGCCTCATTGTTGCAACACAGTCCTGATAAGGATCTTGAATGCCATTTTGGATGTCAAATCTGATCACAGAAGATGATGATGTATCACTCTCCCGTTAACAATCACGGATCGGTACTCCATACGAATATGAATCAAATTGGGAGAAAATAGATGATCTAGCAACACTTACCCCAGGTACGCATGAGTTAAGTACTTTAGTGAGTTGCTGAGTTTGCTTGTTTTCATTAAAGGTGGATATTTTGCAGTGTCCCTGTAGGCAAACAATCTTATACGTCAGTTTCATCATTGAGCTATATCCTTAAAAAAGAATAAGTTAAACGTTAATCTGACTTAAGTGTAAGTGTCGGATAAGAATATATATTCCAAAACCCATGCCTAGAATATATGCATTAGAAACGAATATTTGACATATACTCCGTCAAAAATTAAAGTCCAAGCAACATAAATAGAATATAGAGATAGAAAAGCTGAATCTGCAAGTTGAACTCTTTGAAAGAAGAGTGCAGGTTGAATTTTGTGTGTGTATATATCATCCTTAAACTTTTACCTCATCATGATTGCTGGATATTCAACTTGCATTTTATCTAGGTCATGATCCAGACCATGACCTACCAGAATCCTGGCTTTTCCACCTCTAGCTGATCGAATTTTCCACATCGGTTCTCCATTGCAAAGGAAATCTTGAATCCTTCTTTGAACTTGTCTCAATGGCATTGCATCTCTCAAATGTTCCGGTCTAATGCCTGTTGTTTCGTACCTGAAAGTAATTCAAACAACGGATCTATATTACTCGGATTAAGGTGAGAGTATCGATTACGTATATATGTAATTCATTTTTTTCATATATTTAGAAGAACATTAGAGGATTGTATCTTTATTTTCATGTCTGAATATACATTGAACACGAACGCCTCTAGATTTATACCCCAGTGGCATACCTATAGTTGGTAACCGGAATAGGAGGTTTCACATAAGAATGGAAGATTATATTCTCATATTCATCAATGATGCAAACCCTTGCACAAAGATCCAATGACCTGTCGCTGCCACCACCGACCATTTTACATGCGATTGCAACCACTTGGGGTCCTCGTGAATAACCATTGTCGATCGTCAAGCTATCTCGAAGGCCCAAGTTAGCCATATGAGCCGGTATACCCTATATTAAGAAAAAAAAACTCAATTACAAGACACCAAAAACGCCGTTATACATATACATGTAGTTGATTTGAACTAGTACATACATGGTTTACTCCAGAGAGCTGGCATCTGTCTTGATGAACCCTAAGGGCATAAGGGCTATCCAGAATGGCTAGGCAGAATCTGCAGCCTCGGATGTTGAACAAGCTCTTGCACTCTTGTTTAGGCAATGGACCTATGTTTATGAACAAAGTATGCAGTTTTCATGAGTCAAGTTTCAAGAATCTGTCTATGTATATATATATATATATATATATATATATATATATATATGCGCGCGTGCGCGTGCGTAAATAGTTGAGGACTTGGATTTTTTACCTATTAGATGTTCCCTTAGAGATTCAAAGGATCGGCAGTGTTTCTTACAAACTCCACAGGTGGGTTCATGAACCGAATGATACGAAGTTCTCATATGATCAACCAGATGCTCCATTCTGTTGAACTGTCTGAAGCAGGCCGCACATTTGTTACTGCATTACAACATCAAATCTTTCAAACTGCATTCGGCACTATTTATGTCGTTACTATGTTACGTCATGTTCGCAACCGGGATAAAAACTAACATTTACGTGATCATGTTGGGATTTTAAGATGGAGAATGGATATGGAACCATACCGTAGGTTATCTGCAGACTCCATAGCAGGTTTATTTGATGAAGTATAGCTTAAATATTTTAGGGTTTTGAAACTTTAGAATGAGCTGAGGAAGATAGGGGGAATAGGGGAGGCTATTTATATTGGGTTAAGGGAGAAGCGCTGGTGTCCCACTTCAATTCTAAAGGATGATTCCTGGAGGAAAAAAAATACATAGAATTTTGGAGCTTTTCGTCCTGTATATGCACCAGAACATTCGTAGTAATCCAGATGCTCAAAATTAGTCAGAGCAAGTGATTAAGCCTCCTTATGCTGACATTTTTTTATTTTTTTAGTCTTAGGTTCAATATTTAGTAGGAGCATTTTACTTTTCCCACTCTCCTGAGTTGTAGGCACTGTTTAAAAAGATTATATTACGTGAAGGAACTCTCCTATTACGACGAGTGATTATTTCTTTTAATAATAATCAGTATCCAATTCACTGGTGGATTAATTTCGATTAAATATTGCAGATGTTCATAATGAAGAGACCCTCCCAACTCAGCCAGTCTCATTCACAATGCCACTGTTCAAACCCTTGACCTTATTTAAGGAACTTAATGTCTCGTCCCATTAGATCAACGGGTAATTGATCGAACGGTGATTATTCTAATATTATCTGTGGAGGCCTATATCAAATCTATAAATTATTGGGTAAAATACATCACATGTCACTTAATTATAAGTTTGATAACAAACATGTCACTTTTCTTC
Source organism: Hibiscus trionum (assembly GCA_030270665.1). NCBI lineage: Eukaryota > Viridiplantae > Streptophyta > Magnoliopsida > Malvales > Malvaceae > Hibiscus > Hibiscus trionum. The sequence goes on along the minus strand of BSYR01000021.1, from coordinate 24,333,013 downwards.
TAAAAGTAACAAATTAATCTCGATTAAAATTTTGTAACAAACAAGTCACTTTGTTGTTAAAATTAAAATAGCTGACTTGGTATAATAACAATTTTAGTCTCAAATGTTTTACATTCTATTAATTTGGTCCTAATTCAAAATATTTCATAAATGTAACCATTTGTATTTAAAAATTCTATAAGAGAATTGATTTTGTCTACTAGCGGGTGACATTAAGGTCATAGTGGGTCTGTTCTATTAGCATGTCCGCTGTCCAATGGTGAAGTGATTGTGTATGCCGAGTTATCACATCTGTCGATTATCGAACTGAGAAACATTAGCATGGAGTGCGACAAGTGTTTAGAGGGTACAATATTAAAAGTTTTAAATATGAAGGGTTAAATTTATTGAATTGTGACCAAATCGTTTTCACCTTCGTTTATTCGTAGAGTGCAAATTTGCTTGCAATTTCTGGGAAAATTTCTGTAGTTGGTGGTCAATAAAATGGCAAAATCCTGATAACATTGAGGAATTTTTATTAATGTGCTTCAACACAAGTTGGACATGGATTTCGAGATCTGTATGGTTAATTACAATGGCGGCAGCACTTTGGAGTCTGTGGCTTGCACGTAACGAGAAAAATTTCAACAAAAAAAACATAAAGCTCAATGATATGTTGTTTTACTCGAAAATAAAGACACTATTATGGATCAAGGCAACAAATGAAAAAGTGCAGGTTTACGAAAGTGAATGGTGGCTCAACCCAAATAGTAGTATCTCCAGCATTATGCGTGATCAACTTTCGTTTTGGGAACCGCCCACGTTTGGGGAAGTTAAGTTCAATGTAGATGGAGCTTACAAGGATAATAAGGCAGGTTGTGGGGGAACATTAAGAACATGTGAAGGAGGCATCAAAGTGATGTTTTCTGGTCCTGTAACCAGTGAAGGCCCTGATTTTGCGGAACTGTTTGCAATTATAACAACAATACGAATTGTGTTGACCTTTTAGCCAAAGAAGGAATGTCAAGGCGCGAGCTATTCAAAGCATGGTGGTAAGGGGAGATAGACTCAGGAGAAGCTATAGTGAAGTTTATGTATTGAGCAACAGGAGATGCACTGAATTTTGTATTGAACTTTATCCCCAATTAGGTATTGGGAGGTTTTTAGTGAGGCACACAACTTAGGATTGAAATTGTATTCTATAATCCTTAATAAAATTCTTCATTGTCGAGTAAAAAAAATGTTATTATATCAAACCAAGTTAAAATTTGAAAGACAATAACATTTTTGTCATAAAATTTTAATCGGTTGACTAAATTGTTATTTTTTTAAAATAACATTTATTATTAAACTTGTCATTAAATGACTTAAATTACAGACATAAAGTCAAAAAATGTCCTTAATATTTGATTGAATAGTCATTTTTGTCAATATTTTTTTTGAACCAATTTAACCCTCAATATTTCATTTTGAGTCAAAATGGTCACTCAATGTACGAAAATTGTTAGTTAATTAACGATAAATTACTTGAAATAACGTGACAATCCTACATGACAATGCACATTGACATGGCAGTGTCATATAGACAAAGGTGCTCACTTGAAAGAATGTCACATCTATCAAAAAATAATTTCATAAAATTATATAAAATATAAAGTTATTTTTTCTGCTAACATGTCATTATATTAAGTCATTTCAAGTTGTTTATCGTTAAATGACTAATAATTTTTATATGTAAAAAGGTCATTTTAACCCAAAATAAAACGTTGGGCTAAATTAATTAAAAAATATAGACCAAAATAACTAGTTAGTTAAACTGTTTTCTTTTTTTTTTTTGGTATTATGTCTCAATTATATGAGATGTACTTTCAGCACTATGGTAATCTCTCTCTCTCTCAATTTTATATATGAGATGTACTTTCAGCAATGTGGTAATCTATGTGACATATTTTGATTAAGAAAACATTGCTTTTTCTTTTTCTTTTTCTTTTGTTTAGGAGTTAGGACAAGGGATGTTGTTCCTCGACTTTGAAAAGGTTCTTGCAAGTTGCAAACATTGACCAGGCCTCACCTTTTCACTTTGGCATTTGTTCAAAGATTTCGTGGTTCCAATTCTTTTCTTTCTTTCTTTTTATCCCTTGTACCGTATAGCACAGGCAGCCACAAACTTCCTCCATATACGGTTTAGCAACGTAGCTTAAGCTCCTTGTCTTTCGGCAAGAATTAAAGTTGAATAATAAGTTGATCTAGTAGGATGAGGCGTTAGATTTCTTAAGTTCGAGTCTTGACGTTGTGAATAAAAAAAACTGAATTAAAAGAGCCACACCATATTGAATTTGTACAAAACCTGATTTGAATTGGTCAATCAATGAATCGGATAATAATAACTAAACAAAAAAATTGGAGGACGGGAGTTTGACTTTAGACACATAAAAAACACGGGGAATGTCAGCCAAGGCTCACTTTGACTGTAAAGGGGACCTTAGGAAGATGCTCTCAATGTGGGGTTTGTAGACGATAAATGGAAGAAAAAAAAAAAGGGTCAAAGAACACCCGTCTTCTGTTTGGCGTAGTTGACGTCTGGTCCATACTTCGTTCAACCTAGCCACCGATTTATCATTGTCAATGAAGAATCTCATATACTATAACTGGTCCATACTTCATTCAACCTAGCCACCGATTTATCATTGTCAATGAAGAATCTCATATAATATAACTGGTCCAATGGGTAAAGAAGTTCTGTTGTAAGCAGGGACGGAGCGAGGATCAATTGTTAGGAGGGGTCAAATAACTTAATTTTTAAAAAAATAAAAATTTATTAAGTAATTAAATTTAAAGTTGAAGGACAATGTCTAATTTATCTAATATTTAAAGTTATAAGGACTTAAATTGTCATTAGACCAAAAAATTGAAAGGATCAAATTAAAATTTTAAAAAATTTAATTGCCAACATTAAAAACATAATTTTTAATATGAATGTCAAAAAATTTGAGAGGCCAAATTAAAATTTTCAAAAAAAAATTAAAGGACTCGTTATGTAATTTTTAAATTCTAGGGGGCCTGGACTACACTTTGTCCCTGTCTATAAGGCAAGTTAAAAATGGCTTAAATGAGGTTGACCCGTTGTACCAGTATAAAGTTTTAACATAAATTCTTACGAGGCGGTAACATAAATGCTTACTGTAACTATAAGAAAAACGGAAGTTACACAAATGCTTATCAAAGTAAGAATTTGTGTGATAACCTATACGGTTACCTGATAACATTAATTCTTACGAAACACATAAGGTTTTGGGTTGCTACATAAGTTCCTATAGAACCTACTTAGATTATTACAAATATTGTTAAAAAAATATTATAACACAAATTCTTACCCAAGATCACCAAACTCAAAACCCTTTCAACGTATGGTAAGAAATTGTGTTATGACCTAAACTCTTAGATGATAACATTATTTCTTACCCAAGTCATTAGATTTTGGGTAAATACACAAATTCTTCAGGAACTAACATAAACCCCTACACAAATGGTAGTAAAATATGTAATAACACACTTTCTTACTCGTAAGAAAATGTGTAAAAAATTGTGTTATAACATAAATTGTAGAAGATAACATTCATTGTTACGAACTTATAAGAAGTAAGGTAGCTACACAAATTGTAACAACACCCACATCAATTATTACAAAACTGGTAAGAAAAAAAGGTAATAACTCAAATTCTTACCAAATATCACCAAATCTAAAACCATCCTAACTTATGGTAGGAAGTTGTGTTATGACATAAACTCTTAAAATATAACTCTATATGTTACCAAAGTCAAAAGAAATAGGATACCTGCACAAATATGTATGTATTTACATAAATGGTAAGAAAAAAGGTAATAACATAAATTCTTACCTCATATCACCATATCTAAAACCAACGAAATTTATGGTAAGAAATTGTGTTATAACATAAACTCTGAAAGAATACCTTTATATCTTACCAAACTCATAAGAAATAGGTACCTACACAAATTGTTACGAAACCTACATAAATTATTATAGAACCAAGAGAAAAAAAAAGCTTCTAAGACAAATTTTTACCTCATATAACCAAATCTTAAACTAACGAAATTTATGGTAGGAAATTGTGTTATAACATAAAGTCTTAAAGGATGACTCTATATCTTACCAAACTCATAAGAAACGTGATACCTACACAAATTGTTAACGGACCTACATAAATTATTAAATAACTGGTAAGAAAAAAAGGTAATAACACAAATTCTTACCCCATAAAATCTTATCAAACTCATAGAAAATAGGGCATCTACGCAAATATTTACCAAACCTACATAAACTTTTATAGTACCAATAAGGAAAATGGTAATAACACAAATTCTTATCCCATGTCACCTAATTTAAAATCATTAAAATATTTGATAAGAAATTGTGTTATAACATAAAATCTTAAAGAATAAGTCTATCTGTTACCAAACTCATAAAAAAGAGTACTTACACAAATATTTACCAAACCTACATAAACTTTTATAATACAAGTAAGAAAAAAAGGTAATAGCAGAAATTCCTACCCCATATCTTCAAATCTAAAACCAGCCCAACTTATAGTAGGATATTGTGTTATGACATAAACTCTTAAAGGATAACTTGATATGTTACCAAACTCATAGGAAATAGGATACCTACAAAAATAATTTTGAAACCTGCATAAACTTTTATAGTACCGATAAAAAAAGGTAATAACACAAAATTTTACCCCATATTACTTAATCTAAAACCATGGTAACTTTTGGTAAGAAATTGTGTTATTAACTTAAAATCTTAAAGGATAACCCTATATGTTATCAAACTCATAAGAAATTGAGCACCTACACAAATATTTACCAAACATACATAAACTTTTATAGTACCAAATATTTATCAAACCTACATAAACTATTATAGTACTCATAATAGAAAAGGTAATAACAAAAATTCCTACCTCGTATCACCAACTCTAAAATCAACCCAACTTATAGTAGGAAATTGTGCTATAACATAATCTCTTAAAGGATAACTCTATATCTTACAAAACTTATAAGAAATATGGTATCTACGCAAATTGTTACAAAACCTACATAAACTATTACATAGATGGTAATAAAAAAGGTAATAGCACAAATTCTTACCCCATATCACCAAATCTAAAACCAACTCAACTTATTGTAGGAAATTGTGTAATAACATAAAATCTTAAAGGATAACTCTATATCTTACCAAACTCATAAGAAAGAAGGTACATACACAAATTGTTACATAAACTACGTAAATTATTATAGGAATGATACGAAAAAAGGTAATAACACAAAATCTTACCCCATATAACCAAATCTTAAACCAACGAAACTTATGGTAGGAAATTGTGTTATAGCATAAACTCTTAAAGGATAACTCTATATCTTATCAAACTCATAAGAAATAGGGTACCTACATAAATTGTTACCGAACCTGCATAAACTATTAGAGAAATACTAAGGAAAAAAGTAATAACACAAATTCTTACTCCATATCACCTAATCTAAAACTAGCCAAACTTATGGTAAGAAATTGTGTATAACATATCTTAAGGGATAACTTTATATCTTACTAAACTCATAGGAAATATGGTATCTACACAAATTTTTATGAAACTTACATAAATTATTAGAGATACGGTAATAAAAATATTAATTAAACAAATTCTTACCCCGAATCACCAAATCTAAATTCAGCCAAACTTATTGTAGGAAATTGTGTTATAACATAAAATCTTAAAAGATAACTCTATTTTTTTTACCAAACTCATACGAAATAGGGGATATACACAAGTTACGAAGCCTACATAATTTATTACAGAACCGTTAAGAAAAAAAGATAATAATACAAATTCTTACCCCATATCACCAAATCTAAAACCAGCGAATCTTTTGGTAAGAAATTGTGTTATAACCTAATCTCTTACTAGATAACCTTATTTCTTACAAAACTCATAAGAATTTGGGCATCTTCACAATTTTCTTATGAAATCCACATAAATTCTTACCAAAATGGTAGTAAAAATGTTATAACAGAAAGTCTTACCAATATCACCAAATTCAAAAATATTGTTCAAAATCGATATTGTTCGTCTAGAATTAATACTATTTTTTGCATGTTTGATTTTAGAATTGTACTGTTCTTTTGGTACCAGTAGTTATGTTAATTGTACCATTACTATTGTGTACAATCTGTACCATTTTTAAGATATATGTTTTGATATAATAATTTAAAAATCAACGTGAACTAAATTGAAAAAGATTTCAAAATGTTTTGTAAGTCCAAACAACTTGAAAATGTGTTTAAGGGTTTTTTACAAGGTTTTTGAATAACTTAAAATGTTTTTAAAGTAGCCAAACCTATGATTTTAATGTCACCGTACCGATACAGTATATATACTGTATCGATACGCTTTAAGGTTTCAGCTATAGGGAGTGCTTCAGAACTCCCCAACAGCTAGTTCGCGTACTGATACAGTTGTATCGTGTACCGATATGCCTTAATTGCTCCCAACGGTCATTTTCCCAACGGCTATTTGAAATGCAGGTCGTACCGATACGCTCGTAAGCGTATCATTATGCATTAGCTGGAAGATCTCAACGATTAGTTCATGACAAGGACCATATCGATACGGTCATTTGAGTACTGATACACTCCAGAACAACAATGAATGCTGGAAAAATGCACCCCAACAGCTCCAATTCAATCCCAACGGTCTACAATGGCTAGAAGCTCAATTGGAAGTATAAAAGGGACCTCCAAGCATCCATGGAAGACTAATTCTTCAATTGTCAACAATAATATGATCAAAGATTTGTCTTAGTGCTTTATTGTACATTCTTTATATAGACAACACTTGTGAGCCTAAACTGTCACATTTTCTAAAGTGTTTAGGTTTGGGTGAGTGGGATAAATAGTGCAAACTATCCACCTTGTGAGGGTTTTCAAGTTTGCTAGATTTTCTCTTGCTTAAGAGTGTTCCTAGAAATCAAAGGGAATCCACACGAAGAATGGAGTTCGGGTTTAACGACATCAGGCTACGAGAAAATCAAAAGAGAAATCTGCCAGCCAAATGCCAAATGACTTACCTACAAAAGTAACGGTTCAGTCAACCGCCGCGACCTGCTGCCAGAGGCCATTCTTTGGAGTAACTTCGTCCAGCACCACATAATACCCACTTCGCATGGTTCTACAATCAACAAGCCGCAGCTGACCCTAATCCATAGTATAATGAAGGGGCGACCAATCAAAATTGGGGAAGTAATTCTTGAAGAGATCTATGCCCACGCAACCAAACCCAACACCAAAGGACCCCTAGTTTTCCCCTCGCTTATCACCAGCCTCTGTGCCAATTTCCTTTTGTCGCTGCATCCTAAAGATACAATCATTGCCACCGAGGAAGAGTGGACAAGGAAGGCATGCCTCCAGATGATGCAGGAGCCAGAGTTTGAAATGCCAACATCCGCCCAGCCGCCATCCCATCCTGCCGCCACCCGGCCGCGACGAGTAGTACTGATGCTGCCCTTTTTTCCGTCGTGATTCCTCTGCAGTGAAGCCTTGTAGAGAGCTACCAGAGAATTGAGCACAACTAGGTAATCTTTAGAAGATACATCGCTGAGGTGCAAGAGGCCTTTGTGGCCTACTTTCTAGACAAATACCACGACGTCGGCCCAAGGTTGCCAGCCTTCCCGTCGGAGTTAGCAGCTTCTATGGCGACCCAGATCATACCTAGACCAGCTGCCACTACAGCCGCCGTAGATAGCAAAGGGCCACATATTCGCCCCAAACAAAGGACCTCGCCCACTCTGATCCAGCCGTACAACCTCACCTCCTCATCTGATTCTGAAAAAGAGGAGGAGACTACCGCTGCCTCCCTAGTAGCCAAGGAGGCAGCTGCCGAAAAGGAAGCCGAGGCCTCAGATTCATTAGACAAGGAGATATCCCACTCCTCTGAAGACGAACCGACCGAAGCAGCAAGGAAAAGAAAGCGGGCCGCTGGTGCGACCGAGCCTCAAGGTGAAGGGTCTGAAACCGAGCTAGAAGCACCACCTAAAAGACCCACTCCCAACTGCATCCAGCCGCCACGTGGCCAGAAGAAGAGCCTAGCTGCCAAATCTCCCGCCACACGCCGCCTCGTCCTCCCCGCCTCCTCAGAGTCCTCCTCCGATGCAATAGCAGAAACGGAAGGGAACTCCCCTAGTTTATAGCACCTTTTTCTTTACTTTTTTTATGTTTTTGTTTTTATGTTTTATTTTTATGTTTTTGTTTTATGTTTTGTCTAAGGCATTGAGGACAATGCCAACCTTGGGTTTGGGGGGTTAGTCCTCTTTGTTTTCTTTAGTTGCACTTAGCCGTATTTAGCAGCTTATGTAAATTCTGGCCTAGCACATAATGAAATTGAAAGTCTTAAGTTAAAATCTTGTGCCTATGATAGTTAGTCAATTACTTATTTTCGCACCATACTTACAATTTAACATAACCATGAGAAGAAACATGAAAAGTACTTAGAAAAGAAAAAAAATAGTTGCCAATGATTCTTACATTGTCTGTTAAGTGCTACGTTTACTTGACTTCTAAGTTTAACACTGCCTGCTTTATTTAATGAAAATTTCTTAATTGGATGTATGATTATTGCCGCGGCAGCACATGGCAGCAACACAAAGATGCTTAATACCCTAGAGGTGCCCGAAAGAGGCTCTAGGAAGGATGCTTAATACCCTAGAGGTGCCCGAAACAGGCTTTAGAAAGCATCATGAGCAAGGACACTCCGCTGCTATCAAAGTCCAAGTATCTGAAATTAATTAAAGTGATGGACAAATTAGCAAGAGTGAATGAAAGCCTTCATGGGATGACTCTATTCAAAGGGTTCAAAGTTTCGTAGTGTGCACCTATCTTAGCTTCAGACTCGAAGAATAGTTGTGATGAGCTGAAACCCTTAAGGCCATGATTAGAAAAAAGAGAGAGGAAATAAGTGCTTAACTTTGCTGCTAGGGCAGCAACTCATATCCTTTTTTCGTAATTTAATTATTTTTAGCATTATTTGTTTACTTAATGTACTCAACATACTTAGCATGGACACAGACCTGCACACACTGCACTGGCACAAAGAAAATTAAATTCTAAGTTATTTCATACCAATCCTTATCACTAACAAAAATAGGTACCACGACCTTGAGGTAAGAAATCAAGTTAAAAGCTAAGCTTCTGTTAATTTTTGTGCAAGGGGCAGGTTTACTAGTTAGGTTGCATTGCTTGAGGGCAAGCAATAGTTCGAGTTTGGGGGTGTGTAGAGTGTCCACAAGTTCTATATTTTTTTACACATTCTTGCCCTTATTATTGCTGTTCTTAAGCTCATTTAGGCATATTTAGGTGTATTGCATGCATTATAACAGTATTTGCTCTTTTACCGTGCTTTTATTGAATATTCTATGTTTGGTTAAGAAAAGATAATGTTTTAGTTTAATTTTCATTTTCAGGTGCTATAGCTGTGTAGAGGAGGATAGGACAGAAAGCATGGAGCAAAAAGAGCTATATTGAAGCAGTTCCAGTCGCTGCCAAGGACGCCGCCGCCGCAACATTGCCGCAGACTGCCGCCCAGGAAGGAGTTGAACCGACTTAACCATGATAGGTTGCGATTGAAAGAGGAAAATTTCCTGAGTCCAATGAGCCCAATCTTGCAGTTTTCTGAAGCATGTAGCGGCCTAAAGAGCTGATTGAAGAGGGATAAGTAAAGTGGCTTATCTTTACTTTGCTGGAGAAGGCAACATCTAAAGAGTCCACATTCAAGTAAAAAAGGAGTCAACATTTAATGTAAAGTTACTTTAAGGACTTCTACTACAAGGAGGATTCAAACTTAGGCCAAGCCCTATATATACCCATGCTTGTAAGGGTATAGGGGCAGAGATTAAGTGGGGGTATCGGGTTTACGTTCCAATTCTCCCCTAGAGTTTAGGTTTTTTTGTGTAAAGTAGTTGTGAGAAACGGTTGTAATAGTTTAAGTTATGTTTTCAATAAAATCCTCTCAAGTTTTCTTAATTCATGCGCTTCACTTCTATTAGTTCCAAAAGTCCAGTTGGAGAAATCCATTTGTCGGGCACGAGAGTGTCAAACTCACGAAAGAATTAAGCACAGTCTCATCATGTCGAGGTGCTGACTAATTCGGCTTAGACATAGGTTAGAATTTCAGCAGCTAAAAGGAGCAACCAAACGTCGACTACCTGTGTTAGGTTTACGCTGAGATTGCTAGGTATTACCTACATCACGTGGTGATAGAATCCTTGCCTAGACATAAGAAGGATCACTTCAGAATTGCTTCGCCGAACTTAGAGTATCTTCCAGACTTGCCGCCGGGAATTCTCTCCATCTCACATGTCGAGACAACGAAAGTTGCAAGCGCAGAGTTCCGCAGCAGCATTCAAAAGTTGTCGCTGCCTCAATCCACCATTACCCGCCGAGGTAGCAGATCGTGGCAGCGCAAAACACACTTAAGCTTTACAACGCAGTCTACACACTACTGCGCTACAATTACCTGAACCAATCTATCACCTTGATCTCTCTCTATCTTAAATTACTTGTGCTTTTATTTTTATGCTTTTCAATATTCAGAAATTTAATTGTGCAATTTACTATTTCCTTGTGCAGGAAAACACTTATAGTAGCTGCTCCAATCCTTGTGGGAGACGATATCTTTTATACTATAACTTGACAAGAGTGTGCACTTGCGCTCATAAATAGAGAGCACCTAAAACACTCTATAAGTTTTTGGCGTCGTAGCCGAGGATTGGCAACATCAACTACGTTTGAATTCCTGCACTTCTACTTTTAGTTTTTGCATTTAAATTTCTATTTATTTTATTTTTCAAAAAAAATTATTCCTCTTGCTTGTCTTTGGTGTATGTCCTGCCAGGGTAGCAATGATGGCAGCCAACACCCACCTGAGGAGAGGAATGACATACCTGGACGAAAAGCCAAACGCAAAACCCTCAGGAAGTGGTTATGTTTGAGAAATGTGCAACCCAACATAACCTAATTTTTATTTTTACTTTTATACAATAGGATTAGATTTAATTTTTATTTAATTTCCACATATTTTTTTTCTTGAAACTCATTTAATTTTCAGTTATTTTTATTTAATTTTTTTAGGTTAGGAATGAAGGCATGACCAAAAAGGATAAAGAATAAATGAGAGGCCCAACTTAGCGGCCAAGGCGGCCCAAGGCAAATTAGCATAACGGCTAGCGGCTTCATAACGGCTAGCCGCAACGGCTACATTTGTAATAGCTAGCGAAACGTCTATCTACGTAACGGCTGGAATCCCGTTAGACGCGATGCAATCATTGCCGCCCGTTGGCAGCGTGCCCGCCAAGGCAGCGGAGAGTAGCGGCATTATAAGGACAACTGTTCACTCCTCATTCTTCACTTTGCTCTCTCTTATTCTCTGAATTCTTCATGTATTCTTTTCTTTCAAGATCTCATTTGTTTTATTTTCTTGCAATTTCTTTTTTTTCTTTAGGAAACACAGTCGTTCTCACATATATGACAACATCGAAACCCACCGCCTCAGCCTCCAAGCCAACCTGTGATAAGGTTTTTTCAAGTCCCCGCTTTTTGAAAACATTTAAGTAAAAGGAGATTTTATGAAAATTTGAGCTTAGAAAAAACCATTAAAATAATCTTTTCAGTTGGAGTCGCCACCGGCCACTAAGGTAGGCCGGACACCACAAAAAACAAACCAGAGATTCATTTGAAAGGGTTCGAGAGTTGGTTACGTGTGGGGAAGGGTTAGCACCCCCATCACGCCCGGAAATCGGTACCAAAACAATTGTTGCTTTAATTTGATGGAAATTATCTGAAATTTAAAACGACTTTAATTATGAGTTCTTAATTGAAAACCAGAATTTAATTGTACGAGCTTATCTAAATTGGTGGTTTCGAATTAATTTGACATTTAATTAGAAAGGATGACAGTACACCGGACTAAAAACTATACCGACATCATATAAGACTGACTGCCGTGTTAGTTTAGGGTTCAGATCCCGTACGTCACCTTTATGCATGATGCGAGCAATTAAAGAATGATGTCATGGTCTTGTCCGTTTTAATTATGGATTTACCTTTAGACGATTCGAATTAATCTGAATATCCGAGGAATATCCAATAAGCTAGGATAGTCGACCCGAATACGCGAATTAATAGGTATCTCCTTTTTATAGTTAAAATTAATTAACACGCTGATCAAAATGCTAAAAGTCACATGTAATGATATTTAAATGCATGTCATGAAAATATATTCGAATGACGTAAAAATGAGCATTCGACACATATAATAAAACCACACTATACATCATATAAAAACATAAAAAACATGCTTAAACTGGAAAACATAAAGGCATACAATCAAATATTTAATATAAATACATGCCACATTTAACAAACATATATGCACATACTAACATAAACAATATGACATAAGTAATATATTCGATATAAATTAAGAAAAGCAAATTGCAAACATGGCGAAATATAATGACAGAAAATAAAATGCAAAGCAAGAGATTAACATGCAAACTTACAGGGACCCGAATAGCAAATAAACCATTTAAAGAACTAATTAAAATGTGAAATGGGGCCAAAATGAAAGAACACGAGAAGCCATAGGGACTCAAACAAGAATTAACCCACCCAAATATCGATCGAAATGGAAACAGTGACGAAATTGAAAAAGATCGAAAACATAGAGGGACTGCGGTCGTGGTTTTAAGAAGCGGAAACCCCTATCGCGTAATTAGAACGGCACGGAGGCCCTTAAAATGCCATTAGACCAAAATTAAAACCTAAAATTATTATATAAACCGACTTAAAAAAACACTTCCCCCTTTTAGAAACCCTAACCCTAAACACAAAGCTCTCGCCCCTTTTCTCTGAAAAATCTAGCGTCGTTACTCACTCCGGTCATCATTAAACGTTGCCATAGAACCCTAAAAAACCCATTTTAGGATTTCTTCGAACCCAAAGAAAAATCAGAAACTCCTTTCTCTTCTCGAAACCAAAACAAAAAACCTTGTTTTTTCCTTTTTCAAGAGATCGAACCCCCAAAAAACTTAAAACCGATGCTCACCCTTGCCGTTGGCTCACCCGTCACGTCTGATGAAGTCGGAAGGCTTATCGCCAGCAAAAGGGAAACAAAAAGATGCTGAGAAGAGACACGAAGGTAAAAGCTTATCCTTTTCTTTTTTTTGTATTTTTTTGGTATCGAAATGAAATATAAAAAATGATATACCTCTGGTAAAATTCTTTCTGCTTGTATTCATTGAAGAAAAGCTCGATTACAACTTTGCTCTCCGAAAAAACCCCCATTTTACATTGCATGTTTCAGGTATTATATAGCCCGATAAATTACACATTTTTCCTTTTCTAAATTACATGTAATTCTATGAAAAATGTTGTTGGTTGCTGATTTATGTTGGTATTCACCTCTGGCTTCGTTTGTCATTTTTCTTCTGATATTTCTGTTTTTCGGTTACGTTTTTTGCCTGACATTTTGGTTTGTTTGCATGCACTGCTCGTACGATGGGAGGGGACCAGAGAACGGCTTGGGACGACGAGGGGTGATCCTGACCATCGATGGAATCTGGCGGTCGCGAGGATTCGAAGAGGTGTGCGGTGGACTGCATGCGCGCATCTGGAGACTGGAACGTCGCGTGTGGATCACACGCGTCTGGGGCTTGAATTGAGCCGTTCGATCACGATCTCGATCCAACGGTGTATAGGAGTGCGGCGCTAGGGCTAAGGGGAGGCCTCTAGGGTTTTCAGCTGAGGGGCCATCTGGGCCGTTAGATCTATCCCAGATTTAACGGCTGGGGTTGGGCGGCTGCAAAGCATAAGAGAGGCAATTAGGGTTTCTCTTTAGCAGATTAGGGCTTACTTATTTGGGCCTACGGGCCATGTAATAATTTTTTTTGGATTTTGAAATTGTAATGGACTTTAATATCAATGAACTTTGGGCTTTGTTTATTTATTAATACATATTAGTATTTTTTGTTATCAGGACTTATCTCAATAACATTAATAATAATAAATATAATAATAATATGATAACATCATATATAATAATAAGTAGTAATAATAATAGATAAAGATAATAATATAGTGATAATAATTATGATAATAAGCAACAAAAATAATAATATAATAGATAATACTAGTATACGGTAATAGTAAAGATAATAAGAAGAAATAATACTACTAATAATAAATAATATTAATAGTAATAATAGATAACAATAATAATATATGATAGTGAAATAGTAATGATAATATGTATAATATATATATATATATATATATTGTTTTCTTTTGTTTTTTTCTTTTTTTCTTTTTAATTTTTACCACTACATATATATAATTAACATAAGTATCAAAGTCCATTACTAAAAAGAAAAGAAAACGAGTTTAACACCCCGGACAAAATAGGTGATTACAACTGCCACCCATTGCTTATACTTGTGGAACAAGAATAAAGCAAATGCAATAAGCACCAATTTTGTCCGACTTCCCTGTTTGGATTCCGAGTCACCATGCACTTGAACTTTTGGAAGTCAGGAAGTCGGTACGGGAAAATACAACGGTCGCGGAGGCCTGAAGCTGTTTTTCTCATTTCAACATTCTTCAACTCTTCGAGGTCCGATTATATAGACAATTAGCAAAAGCTCCATTCTCAAAGTGCCCGAACGGATAGGCGGGTTCCATTCTCCAAAAGCCCGAACAGATAGGCGAGTTCTATTCTCCAAAAGCCCGAACAGATAGGCAAGTTCCATTCTCCAAAAGCCCGAACGGACAGGCGGGTTCCATTCTCCAAAAGTCCGAACGAATAGGCGGGTTCCATTCTCCAAAAGCTTGAATAGATAGGCGGGTTCCATTCTCCAAAAGCCCGAACGGATAGGCGGGTTCCATTCTCCAAAAAGCCAGAATAGATAGGCGGGTTCTATTCTCCAAAAGCCCGAATAGATAGGCAGGTTCCATTCTCCAAAACCTCGAACTAATAGGCGGGTTCCATTCTCCAAAAGCCCGAATAGATAAGCGGGTTCCATTCTTCAAAAGCCCAAATAGATAGGCGGGTTCCATTCTCCAAAAGCCCGAACGGATAGGCGGGTTCCATTCTCCAAAAGCCTGAATAGATAGGCGGGTTCCATTCTCTAAAAGCCCGAATGGATAGGCGAGTTCCATTCTCCAAAAGCCCGAATAGATATGCGGGTTCCATTCTCCAAAAGCCCGAATAGATAGGTGGGTTCCATTCTCCAAAAGCCCGAATAGATATGCGGGTTCCATTCTCCAAAAGCCCGAATGGATAGGCGGGTTCCATTCTCTAAAATCCCAAATAGATAGGCGAGTTCCATTCTCCAAAAGCCCGAACGTATAGGCGGGTTCCATTCTCCAAAAGCTCGAACAGATAGGCGGGTTCTATTCTCCAAAAGCCTGAATAGATAGGCGGGTTCCATTCTCCAAAAGCCCAAACTAATAGGCGAGTTCCATTCTCCAAAAGCCCGAACAGATAGGTGAGTTTCCATTCTCCAAAAGCCCGAACGGATAGGCGAGTTCTGAATGATAAAAGTTCCATTCTCCTTATGCTTGAACGAATAGGCGAGCTTCCTTTTGCGGGAAAAGCTTTAATATACCTATCAAAAATAGGTAAAAATGATATGATGATGTGAGTTAGCATGCCTCTAATCCTATGTATGCTTAACTACAAATGATGCATGAATTATGACATCACAATTGCTCGGACGCTTCCACTATCCGGGTTGGTCGATCTTGACCTTTTTCTTTTTCTCTTCTTCTTCTCAATCTCTTTTGGCTTTCTCATCTCTGCCAAATCTTGATCTCTTGGTCTCTTCTCAAAAGACGATTGCTGACTTCCACTGGTCAGAAAAGACACAACACTTCTCGTAGTGGTCATTCTCAAAACTTTGCCCCCTATTCCAACTGGGTCTTCAACCATTCTCTTCGTCTTAACTCAATACGACGACTTTTCTCCTTTCTCAATATTAGGGGAAGCACATGCCCCCAAGTCCCTAAACGTTTTCCGAAGTTCATTTAAGTCCGCTTTCATTTTTGAACCCATCAAGGCATTTTGAAAGAAATTCGCTTCATGTCTCTAAACTGTAGCATGTAGGAACTTACTACAATCATCACCATAGCCACTGACAAGCTGTCATCTTTATTCATGTCATTGCATTCTAAACTTTATCCCCGAAGCAATGGGAAAAAAATAATTGTGTGTTCACAAAAAGATTTAGATTGCATCTTCTAATTTCAAAATAAGATGCATTTTCGAAAACTAGACTTTCTTTCCAAATTGTGGATATATCAAGCCATATTAAATACCCTGAATATCAAGTGCATGAACGACACTGTTATGGCTTACCAAGGATTGCCTCAAGCATCATGTGTCTAGGAGACCTCAAAAATTGAGTTGATGTCTGAAGGTGTGACATACTCTCCGAGCTATTTCAATTTTTTAATCAATTAGACTTACCTTTTATAGGATTTGCCTTTATCATTATTACTTTGTCTCAATTCTTTATGATTTGGGGAAGTCAACTCATCACATTCCTTTGGCTCGAAATAAATGATGGAGCAAACAACAAAACCCCGAGTTACTCGGCATTGTCATGATTTGAAAATATTACCATCACTTATGTAGCTAAAGTGAATGGTGCATAGCAACCTTATTGGTCTATTGCTATAGCGGAGTGCCCCAAAAATTCCACACTCGTACCCGAAAATGCCTATTACCAGGTTTCGAACATTGGAGTGCTTTTGTTACGCTTTTATTATTCTCGAATTTTCTTCTTTTCTTTCTTTTTTCATTTTTTCTCTTTTTCTTTCTTTTTTTCTCTTTTCCTCTTTCTCTCTCTCTCTTTCTTTTTCTTTATTCTTCTTTTTTTCTTTTCTCTTTTTTTTCTTTATTCTTTATTCTTCTTTCTCTTTTCTTTTCTTCTTTTAGCACGAAAGATTTCCAGTTATTCTCCCGAAGGCCCTAATTCTATGTGTACTTAATTAGATGACCAAATTAACTTGAAGTGTAAGCCACATATTCATCATCTTCGTAGCTTTCGATTTCCACTAGACACAGGCTGCTCGAAATCAACCTTTGGGGTTAAGGTCAATGTCCCTTGTGCAATTGATATACAGGGACTTAATAGACAAATATATACACAATGTGAAGAGGTAATTGAAACACAAAACATAATGCATCCTTTCATTAAAATTCAAACATGCAGTCTTAGGCCCTTACAAAAAGATCTTTGCTACCTTCGGGCAAAGGGTAGCAAAGTTGATTCCACGCATTACTTCAAGAAAAAGCTTAAAATGCAATGAGATGAAAACAAGAAAAACCAAACACAAAGTAAACTTGGATTCATTAGAACTCTTGACTAATGCTAGGCTGGCCATCCATCCACCCCTTAAGCTTCTTCGAGGAACTCAACCTCCTTATTGTCCATCAATTCCTAAACCAATTGCTTAAATTCTGGACGAATCTGAATCTCGTGCCCCATAGTCTGATGGTACTCACAAAAGGATTCATGGCCATCATATGCCCCATTTGAACCCTTCTCAAGTTGGCTTCTAACTTAGCAAAACTCTCCTCCATTTGCTTCCTTTGATAGCGAGTAAAGTGTGGATGCACAATCTTCGGTAGTCACGAATGCTGTCATGACCCCGAACAATTAATCTTATGACTTAATGATGTGATGCATAATATGTCGTATGCATGAAAAAAATCAGATGATTAAAGGCAAGAAATTAAAAACACAATCGAATGCAAGGAAATGTTGATTCGACGAACATCCTCATTAAACAACTTTCCACAACGAGGATCAAGTCTTGTTGCAACGAGGTAATAAATACATAGGGTACGATTTTCAATAAATTGCTCGTCCCCCCTTTAAACTAGGGTTCTGGAAACTCCGTCGCTATGGACCCTTTCTGCCGTTGTGAAAGTTTTCAACTTTAGACTGTTCTCGAATCAACACTTCATATGAAAATGCGATGCATATGCGAAAAAATAATCAAAACAAGGCAAAAAGGCAACTGGATTAGTAACAACAATAATGAATACTGAATACAACAAGAAAAAGAAAACACATCAAAGCAAATTAACAATGCAAGACCTATTAGCATGAATTCTAATTCTACGGTTATCCGCATGGCTCTAACCGGGGTGGGCTCCCTAGATTCTTACACATGTGGTTCGGTTCTAACAAGGGAACCCGAACCTATCTTATCACCTACTAATGTAACAAGAGCCCTAGTTCTGGCCCATTAGAGCTTGCAAATTGGTTTCGGTTCGAGGGAAAGCACGACCTAATGACGTGGAGGGCTGCTCACGTGTCAAAGGCGTGGATTCCGGAAGTGAATTACTGACCCGTGGAGGGATGCTCACGTTGGTATGGGTGTTTCACTCCCACTTAAGGGACGAAGCTCGGGTATAGAGCTTAAATGATCGTGATGCAACACATGTCGGTGATTCCTTTGAAATTAAATGAAAAGTTAATTCAAAGACCACCAATTATCGAAGCTCGTATAATTCAAGTCCCATTTTGAAGGAAGAACCACCTTGCTAAAGTCAACTTAAATTTCAAAAATTTCTATTATTAAAGGCAACAATTATTTCTTTGGCCTAACTCTCTTTTTATTTTGTAAAACGAAATTGGTCCCCAGCGGAGTCGCCACACTGTGATAAGGTTTTTTCAAGTCCCCGCTTTTTGAAAACATTTAAGTAAAATGGGATTTTATGAAAATTTGAGCTTGGAAAAAACCTTTAAAATAATCTTTTCGGTTGGAGTCGCCATCGGCCACTAAGGTAGGCCGGACACCGTAAAAACAAAACAAGAGATTCATTTGAAAGGGTTCGGGAGTTGGTTACGTGTGGGGAAGGGTTAGCACCCCCATCACGCCCGGAAATCGGTACCAAAACAATTGTTGCTTTAATTTGATGGAAATTATCTGAAATTTAAAACGACTTTAATTAGGGGTTATTAATTGAAAACCAAACTTTAATCGTACGAGCTTATCCAAATTGATGGTTTCGAATTAATTTGGCATTTAATTAGAAAGGATGACGGTACACCGGACCAACAACTAAACCGACATCATATAAGACTGACTGCCGTGTTAGTTTAGGGTTCGGATCCCGTACGTCAACTTTGTACATGATGCAAGCAATTAAAGAATGATGTCATGGTCTTGTCCGTTTTAATTATGGATTTACCTTTAGACGATTCGAATTAATCCGAATATCCGAGGAATATCCAATAAGCTAGGATAGTCGACCTGAATACTCGAATTAATAGGTATCTCCTTTTTATAGTTAAAATTAATTAACATGCTTATCAAAATGCTAAAAGTCACATGTAATGATATTTAAATGCTTGTCACGAAAACATATTCGAACGACGTAAAAACGAGCATTCGACACATATAATAAAACAACACTATACATCATATAAAAACATAAAAAAACATGCTTAAACCGGAAAACATAAAGGCATACAATCACATATTTAATATAAACACATGCCACATTTAACAAACATATATGCACATACTAACATAAACAATAAGACATAAGTAATATATTCGATATAAATTAAGAAAAGCAAATTGCATACATAGCGAAATATAATGAAAGAAAATAAAATGCAAAGCAAGAGATTAACATGCAAACTTACAGGGACCAGAATAGCAAATAAACCATTTAAAGAACTAATTAAAATGCGAAATGGGGCTAAAATGAAAAAACGCGGGAAGCCATAGGGACCCAAACATGAATTAACCCACCCAAAAATCGATCGAAATGGAAACATTGACGAAATTGAAAAAGATCGAAAATATAGAGGGATTGCGGTCATGGTTTTAAGAAGCGAAAACTCCTCTCGCGTAATTAGAACGACACAGAGGCCCTTAAAACGCCATTAGACCAAAATTAAAACCGAAAATTATTATATAGACCGACTTAAAAAACACTTCCCCCTTTTAGAAACCCTAGCCCTAAGCACAGAGCTCTCGTCCCTTTTCTCTGAAATCCTGACGCCGTTACTCACTCTGATCGTCGTTAAACGTCGCCGGAGAACCCTAAAAAACCCCTTTTAGGCTTTCTTCGAACCCAAAGAAAAATTAGAACTCCTTTCTCTTCTCGAAACCAAAACTAGAAAAACACTGTTTTTCCTTTTTCAAGAGATCGAACCCCAAAAAAACTTAAAATCGATGCTCACCCTTGCCGTTGGCTCACCCGTCACGACTGATGAAGTCAGAAGGCTTATCGCCGACAAAAGGGAAATAGAAAGATGCTGAGGAGAGACACGAAGGTAAAATCTTATCCTTTTCTCTTGTATTCACTGAAATATAAAAAACGATATAACTTTGGTAAAATTCTTTCTGCTTGTATTCACTGAAGAAAAGCTCGATTACAACATTGCTCTCCGAAAAAACCCCCTTTTACATTGCATGTTTCGGGTATTATATAGCCCGAGAAATTACACATTTTTCCTTTTCTAAATTACATGTAATTCTCTAAAAAATGCTGTTGGTTGCTAATATCTGTTGGTATTCACCTCTGGCTTCGTTTGTCATTTTGCTTCTGATATTTCTGTTTTTCGGTTGCGTTTTTTGCTTGACATTTTAGTTTTTTTGCATGCACTGCTCGTACGAGGGGAGGGGACCAGAGAACGACTTGGGAGGACGAGGGGTGATCCTGACCATCAGTGGAATCTGGACGGTCGCGGGGATTCGAAGAGGCGTGCGATGGACTGCACGCGCGCGTCTGGAGACTGGAACGTCGCATGTGGTTCATACGCGCCTGTAGGGCTTGAACTGAGCCGTTCGATCACGATCTCGATCCAACGGTGTATAGGAGTGCGGTGCTAGGGTTGAGGGGAGGCTTCTAGGGTTTTCTACTGAGGGGCCATATGGGCCGTTAAATCTATCCCAGATCTAACGGCTGGGGTTGGGCGGCTTCAAAGCATAAGAGAGGCAATTAGGGTTTCTCTTTAGCAGATTAGGGCTTACTTATTTGGGCCTACGAGCCATGTAATAATTTTTTTGGGTTTTGAAATTGTAATGGACTCTAATATCAATGGACTTTGGGCTTTGTTTATTTATTAATACATATTAGTATTTTTTGTTTTCAAGACTTATCTTAATAATATTAATAATAATAAATATAATAATATGATAACAACATAAATAATAATAAGTAGTAATAATAATAGATAACGATAGTAATACAATGATAATAATTATGATAATAAGCAACAAAAATAATAATATAATAGATAATACTAGTATATGATAATAGTAAAGATAATAAGAAGAAATAATACTAATAATAATAAATAATATTAATAGTAATAATAGATAACAATAATAATATATGATAGTGAAATAGTAATGATAATATGTGTTGAGTTGTGTGGGGCTCGATTCGATCAACCGCTCTTGCTCGCCAAGTGTGGAGAAGTTGGATTTTTGGGTGGAAGGGTTGAGGAAGCTAAAATAAAGATTGACACAATGATTTATAGTGGTTCAACCTTCTAACCAAGGTCTACATCCACTACCTTAGCTCCCCACTAAGGATTTCTCAATCAATCCACTATTGATTCGTCCCCTTTTCTAGGTTTAGGAGGAAACCCTTACAACTAATCAAGCTTTCTACCCAAAGCCTTAATTGAAACCCTCTTCACAAAGAGACACAATAAGCAAACTTAAAACCCTCTAATAGGTGTTTGTTTGCACAATTAAGCACTCACCCAAAACCTAAAACACTTGAGCAAATTTGACAATTTTTGCTCACTAGTGTTTGTCTATACAAGAGTTGACAATTTAAGCACTAAGACAATATTTGATCATTTGTTGTTTGACAATATGAGCATTAGCCTTTACTTGATCCCTGGAGGTCCCTTTTATACTCCCAATTGAGTTTGTAGCCGTTACTAGCCGTTGGGATCAAATTGGAGCCGTTGAGGACTTTAATTCCCACCATAAATGTAGTTCTGCAGCTCCCCGTTTCGAAACGATCGAACCCGTTTCGAAACATCCGTTAAGTAGAAAGAGCCGTTGCAGTCTGTTAGGGCACCCGTATCGGAATGCCTCCTGGCTGTTTCAGAACACGTATCGAAACGTTCTAGACCCGTATCGAAACGCCTGCATTTAAAAGTTAGTTGGGAAAATAGCCGTTGGGGTTTATAACCGTTGTAGTCAATGCCACGTAGGCGTATCGAAATGGCATAGCCCGTTTCGAAACGCTGGGCAAAAATCCTGTCCACTGAAAGCCCGTTTCGATACAAGTATCGAAACGATTTTGCTACTGGAATTGCCGTATCGAAACGCCCCTAAGGTGTTTCGAAACGTATGGGCAGTTTTGTAATGTTTGGCTTTGAAAAGCATAAAAACCCTTTATAAAAACTTCCCAAAACATAGTTTCAAGTTGTTTGGACTTTGGAAATGTTTTAAATACTTTTTAAATCATTCCAAAACATTTTTTAATTATAATATCAAAACATTAGTTCTACAATCTCCCCCTTTTTGATATAATAAAACTCACTTGAAAAATTGTTTGGGATTCTCCCCCTTTAACTTTAGAAATGTGAATAAGAGATTGAAGATATGAAATTAAATAAAGCTCCCCCTTATTCATTTGAAAATTCAAAATTTCAAACCATTTCTCCCCCTTTTTTGTTATATATAAAAAATTAAAACATTAAGTTCAAAATAACAATAGAGGTAAAATTTGACAAAAATATAAATTTGGTTTTAAAATGGCTCCCCCTTACTCAAAGCATCATCAAAAATGTTAGTCCAACATATATGATCATCTAGTTGAATAAAATAAAAATAAAACAAATTAAATCAAAACAACTAGAAATTTTACCAACACTTGAACCCAAGGGAGGATGTGAAGCATTCCTTCTTCAAGTGTTCTTCCTTGTGTGCATGGAGCTCCCCCTTAATGTTTGACTTGTTGAACATCTCCATCACACCTAGCAAAAGACAATCAAGTAATTTTTAGTATCCAAATTGCTTTGGATCCATGAACATTAGTGGCACAATTGAAGAAGGGTGGGGCTCGATTCGATCAACTGTTCTTGCTCGCCAAGTGTGGAGAAGTTGGATTTTTTGGTGGAAGGGTTGAGGAAGCTAAAATAAAGATTGACACAATGATTTATAGTGGTTCAAATTTTAGTCCCCTTAGGAATCCATTTTTCAATGTCATCCTTTTTAATTGAAGTGGTTAGTCCTTTTGGGACCCAAACGCTTCTAAGACATTTTCCTTTAATAAATCTAGGGGCACTAGATTGTCTAACATAAAAATTTGATTTTCCGATATTATTTTTCTTTTCAAGCTCTTTGGAAATCAAATTTTTTTCTTCTTGAACTTTTTGAAGCAAATTTTGTAAATCAAAACATTTTAATTCAAACTCTTCGAGTTTTTCTTCAATTTCAAGTTTGGTTTTAGAAATCAAATCATTTTGAATTTTTAACTTTGAAATCAATTTATTGTTTTTCAAAATGTGATTTTTAAACTCTAAAACCAAATCATCATAGGCATCTTGTAATTCACCAAAAGAATAAGAACATGAAGTAGATGAATTAGAAGTTACCCTTGAATCTTCTTCGATGGCCATAAGGCAAAGGTTGGCTTGTTCATCGTCGGTGGAGTCCTCATCACTCCAAGTAGCCATATGTGCCTTCTTCTTATGGCTTGAAGTGCTTGCCCTCTCCTTTCTCTTGGTTTCTCATTCAAGCTCTCTCAAGGCTTTCTTCATGAACGGGGCACACTTCTTGAAGAGATGAACTATCTCTTCATCCTCCTCTTCACTTGAGTAGACATGATGACAAGTGGAGGATTTGAGAGCCATGGCACTAGCATTGATGCCAAGCCCTTTGATTTTCTTCTCTCCCATAGCTCTAATTTCTTCCCTCTTCTTCTCATCCTCTTTGTTCTTCTTCATGATTTGATGAGTAAGGAGTGACCCCATAAGTTTATCAAGCTTCAAAGTCTTCAAAATTCTGGGCTTCGATGATGGCGGTCCTCTTTGAGTCCCATGACTCGGGAAGTGAGTAGATGAGCTTTCGAACAAGCTTTTCCTCCGGGATGGCTTCTCCATAGCCTTTGAGACCATTGGTGATAGTGGAGAACCTATCAAACATCTTCTCAATGTTCTCTTCCGGATCCATTTTGAAGTTCTCATACTCTAGGGTTAGGAGCCCAATCTTGGTCTCCTTGACTTCATCGGTTCCCTCCTATGTGACTTCAAGCTTGTCCCATACCTCATTGGCACTCTCACAAGAAGACATCTTCTCATAGATGGTTGGGCCAAAAGCACAAAACAAGATGTGCAAGGCTTTGCAATTAAGCTCCATCTTCTTGCGATCGTCGGCACTCCATTCCGCTTTGCTTCGTTGAGGCACGAACGAACCATCTTCAACTATGTCCCATAGCTTGTATTCTCTAGATTTGATGAAGAACTTCATCTTTGTCTTCCAATGGGCATAGTGGGTTCCATCGAAGAAAGGCGGTTTGTGGATTGATTGTGCCATTTAAGCCGGTTGATGAAATAGTGATTGAGCTTGCCGGATCTTCTCAATAGGATGTGAATCCTCTTCGATTGAGCCAAGCTCTGATACCAATTGTTGAGTTGTGTGGGGCTCGATTAGATCAACCGTTCTTGCTCGCCAAGTGTGGAGAAGTTGGATTTTTGGGTGGAAGGGTTGAGGAAGCTAAAATAAAGATTGACACAATGATTTATAGTGGTTCAACCTTCTAACCAAGGTCTACAACCACTACCTTAGCTCCCCACTAAGGATTTCTCAATCAATCCACTATTGATTCGTCCCCTTTTCTAGGTTTAGGAGGAAACCCTTACAACCAATCAAGCTTTCTACCCAAAGCCTTGATTAAAACCCTCTTTACAAAGAGACACAATAAGCAAACTTAAAACCCTATAATAGGTGTTTGTTTGCATAATTAAGCACTCACCCAAAACCTAAAACACTTGAGCAAATTTGACAATTTTGGCTCACTGGTGTTTGTCTATACAAGAGTTGACAATTTAAGCACTAAGACAATATTTGATCATTTGTTGTTTGAAAATATGAGCATTAGCCCTTACTTGATGCTTGGAGGTCCCTTTTATACTCCCAATTGAGTTTGTAGCCGTTACTAGCCGTTGGGATCAAATTGGAGTTGTTGAGGACTTTAATTCCTATCATAAATGTAGTTCTGCAGCTCCCCGTTTCGAAACGATCGAACCCGTTTCGAAACATCCTTTAAGTAGAAAGAGTCATTGCAGTCTGTCAGGGCACCTGTATCGGAACGCCTCCAGGCCATTTTGGAACACGTATCGAAACGTTCTAGACCCATATCGAAACGCCTGCATTTAAAAGTTAGTTGGGAAAATAGTCGTTGGGGTTTATGACCGTTGTGGTCAATGCCACGTAGGCGTATCGAAATGGCATAGCCCGTTTCGAAATGCTGGGCAAAAATCCTGTCCATGGAAAGCCCGTTTCGATACAAGTATCGAAACGATTTTGCTACTAGAATTGTCGTATCGAAACGCCCCTAAGGTGTTTCGAAACGCATGGGCAGTTTTGTAAAGTTTGGCTTTGAAAAGCATAAAAACCCTTTATAAAAACTTCCCAAAACATAGTTTCAAGTTGTTTGGACTTTGGAAATGTTTTAAATACTTTTTAAATCAGTCCAAAACATTTTTCAATTATTATATCAAAACATTAGTTCTACAATATGTATATAATATTAATATATATATATATAGTGTTTTCTTTTGTTTTTTCCTTTTTTTGTTTTTAATTTTTACCACAACATATATATAATTAACATAAGTATCAAAGCCCATTAGTAAAAAGAAAAGAAAACGGGTTTAACACCAGGACAAAATAGGTGATTACACAACCTTCCAGAGGTTCTTGAATGATGATGTAGCGGCAACCTACCGGCAGTACTTTGCTGAGCGATAAATTTGGGAAGAGATAGGCTTCCAATACACAAGAGTGTGCACTTGCGCTAATAAATAGAGAACGCCTTAAACACTCTACAAATTATAGTATAAAAGATATCGTCTCCCATAGGGATTGGAGCAGCTACTATGAGTGTTTTCCTGTACACGAAAATAGTAAATTGCACAATTATATTTTTGAATATTGAATAGCATAAAAATAAAAACACAAGTAATTTAAGATAGAGAGAGATCAGGGTGATAGATTGGATCATGTAATTGTAGCTCAGTAGTTTGTAGACTGCGTTGTAAAGCTTAAGTGTGTTTTGCGCTGCCACGATCTGCTGCCTCGGCGGGTAATGGCGGATTGAGGAGGTGGCAACTTTCGAATGGCGCGGCGGAACTCTATGCTTGCAACTTTCGCTGTCTCGGTAGGTGAGATTGAGAGAAGTCCCATCGGCAAGTCTAGAAGATACTCCAAGTTCGGCAAAGCAATTCTGATGTGATCCTTCCTATGTCTAGGCAAGGATTCTGTCACCACGTGATGTAGGCAATACCTAGCAATCTCAGCGTAAACCTAACTCAGGCAGTCGACGTTTGGTTGCTCCTTTTAGCCGCTGAAATTCTAACTTATGTCTAAGCCGAATTAGTCAACACCTCGACATGATGAGTCCATGCTTAATTCTTTCGTAAGTTTGACACTCTCGTGCCCGACAAATGGATTTCTCCAACTGAACTTTTGGAACTAATTGAAGAAGTGAAGCGCGTGAATTAAGCAAACTTGAGAGTGTTTTATTGAAAACACAACTTAAACTATTACAACCGTTTCTCACAACTAATTTACACACAAAAACCTAAACCCTATGGGAGAATTAGAACATGAACCTGATACCCCAACTTAATCCCTGCCCCTATACCCTTACAAGCATGGGTATATATAAGGCTTGGCCTAAGTTTGAGTCCTCCTTGGAGTAGAAGTCCTTAAAGTAACTTTACATTAAATGTTGACTCCTTTTTGACATGAATGTTGACTCTTTGGACGTTGCCTTCTCCAGCAAGTAAAGATAAGTCACTTTACTTATCCCTCTTCAATCAGCTCCTCAGGCCGCTATAGGCTTTAGAAAACTGCAAGACTGGGCTCATTGGACTCAGGAAATTATCCTCTTTCAATCGCAACCTATTTGGGCTAAGTCGGTTTAACTCCTGCCTGGGCGGCAGTCGACGACAATGCTATGGCGGCGGCGTCCTTGGCAGCGACTAAAACTGCTTCAGTATAGCTCATTTTGCTCCCTGCTTTCTTGTCCTCTCCTCCTCTACATAGCTATAGCACCTGAAAATGAAAACTAAACTAAAACAATATCTTTTCTTAACCAAACATAGAATATTGAATGAAAAGCATGGTAAAAGAGCAAATAATGTTATTATGCATGCAATGCACCTAAATATGCCTAAATGAGCTTAAGAACAACAATAATAAGGGCATGAATGTGTACAAAATATAGAACTTGTGGACACTCTACAAAAGAAAAGGATTAGTTTTCTTAAAAAACGGAAATAAAACATAAAAAGGTCCAAAATAATTTCATTGTACGAATAATTATAGGGAGCACATTCCAACATTCCAGGACATGTCTCCACATATTATCCTTACGAAATAATTTTGACTAGACTAAAAGCTTAAGATTTTCCACATGGCTCTATTGGGGTGGGCTCTAGATTATCACACAAGGTTTGGTTCTAGAAAGGTACCCAAGCTGTCCTTGTAAAGACATAGGGCATATGAGTCCCGAAGGTACTTTCTAGGCTTATACGGAGAATCAATATTCTGACATGAGCAAAGTGTTTTCCCCCCACTTAATCGAATGGGACGAAGCTCGGGTGTAGAGCTTAACCAACTTTTAAATGCGTAAATTGTTCATAAATGGACAATTAAATTGAATTTTACATTAAATTGAATTTTACATGAACTTAACAAATTCCTACATTAAAACAAAATGTAAACGACTTGTGGCCTAACTCTCTTTTAGTAAAAACAAAAATTTCCCCGGCGGATTCGCCAAGCTTCCGCAACCCTTTTGAGCCCGAAATAAAAAACGCATAGTCGCTACCAATCTTTTAAAAGGTGTTATCGGATCACCTAAAAATGGGTCATTTTAATAAAAATATTTATTTTATTAAAACAACGGTTTTGGTCTGCGAAAAGACGAAAACGGGTTCAGGAGTTGGTTACGCGTGTGGAAGGGTTAGCAACCCCACAACGTCAAAAAATTGGTACCTAGCCGACTACAAAATGTTTTAATGTCAAATTTTGCAAATTCAAGTAAAATTTAAATTATTGTCTATTTATTAATATGATTGTATTTAACGGTATTATCATTCGGGAAATAAACTCCAATCACCGCCAACACTCATCGCGCTAACCCGTCATTTTCGTTTGATAAGACATCATATTTATTATATTATATTATATTATATTATATTATTAAGAATGACATCATAGAAACAAATTCAGATAAATTAATCTAACAGCATAAATATATGAAATTAAAAGCGAAACATACTTAGATTACATTATTAAACAAATTATTAAAGAAAAGGGATAAATAACATAAAAATGTATATCCTTCCTCAAACATGATCAACAAAATGTGTGAGCCGATTTTAAAAAATGTGAATAAAAACCTTTACAAAAAATACATAATAAAAAGGTTTAGTAATAAAAAAATAAATAGAATTATGTAAATCAAAACAAATTATGGGCCCAACTGAAATAAAAGGATCAAACTGAAAACTTTAAAAATCGAAGATCTAAAGGAATAACGAGAAGAGGGCGGAGGGATTTAATGAGTGTAATTTAACCATTTTCTTTTGGATATAAAACTCTTTTTTATAAACACACTTTCATTTTATCCTCTTTAAAATTTTAGATCAAACACCCCCTTATTTTTCTCTCAGGTGTTCATCCATGTTCCTCATGGATTGAAGAACATGGGGGCTGTCTACCATGCCAGCCGCCGCACATCGGTGGTGTAAAATAAAAAAAAACTCTTTTTGATCCTTTTTAAACCGGAATTCAAATCTGATTTATTTTCTTTAAAAAACGTTTGATTTTCCTCTTCAACAAATTCAGAATCTGGCGATTAAAAAGGTAAAATTTTATCCCTTTTCTTTAGTAACATTCAAAATAAAAGAAAAAAATAGTAAATATACCTCAAAAGAATGCTTCAATCTTGTATTCCAAATCCCAAATCTGAGTACAAGCCTTAGTGTATTTCTGTTTGTGTATGTCTTGTCTCCATCCATCATGTGAAATTTACAGGGGTTTTATAGTTACAAAATGCTTGAGTTACAAGAATAAATCCCGAATTTCTTCCCTTTGATTTGAATTTGGATGGATTTCATGTTGATTCTAGCTTGATTCTTGTCGAGCTTCATTTTAGGGATCAACTCATGTCTTGATTAGCCTTAATTTAGGGACTAGACCCATGTTTTCTTCTTCGTGTTTGCAGATGATCGGTTGGAGCATGGCAGCGACGGTGGCACGACACGATATGGTGTAGGCTTCGGCGATTGTTTGGTGCACTGGACGGCCACTGGTGTTGCTAACTTGAGGTGTCGGAACAGCTATGGAGGCAGTTCAAAAACCCTAGCAGCATTTAGACTCTGAGGCGAGGGCTGCAAACGCGAGGGATAAGGCGCGAGGCAAAGATGGACCGTGTGCGCGGGGCAAAGCTGGACCGTGTGCGCAGGGCAGCAGGTGTCGTCGATGCTGTTCGATGGCCTCGAAACTTGGCAGTGTGGTTGTCGATGCGAGCCCGTTCGCCTGGGCAAAGGGGAGGCCGAGTCGCCATGGCTGCTAGTAGGGGTGGGCAAGACTGGGTACTCGACCAATTTGTCCAGAATTGGTCCCGGTAACCACCAGTTCTTGAAAATTAGATCCAGTCCCGGTCCTGGTCAGACCAAGTCCAAGATTTTAAGAACCGGTCCCGGTACTAGTGGGAACCGGTACCAATACCGGGTACCCGGTCAATTAGTTTATTATTAATAAAATTTGAGCAGTAGTGAAAAAAAATTCAACTATCAATAATAATATTAAATAACAATGTCAAAATATTGTAGGCTTGAAGGTTGAAGTCTTAAAACGAGTTATACTCATAATATTCATATATAAAGAGAGAGAATAAACTAAAGAACTCTATCTATTGCAAGCAAGATCACTAGAAAGTTCGATAAAGAGAAATAAAGGAGCGCATTCAATTGTTTCCAACCTCTTTAACGTCATTCAGTACCCAACCAGTACCAGGTA
Organism: Hibiscus trionum; assembly: GCA_030270665.1. NCBI lineage: Eukaryota > Viridiplantae > Streptophyta > Magnoliopsida > Malvales > Malvaceae > Hibiscus > Hibiscus trionum. Next base: position 24,302,655 of record BSYR01000021.1, on the reverse strand, counting down.
CTCGTTACTGGTCTCGGTCCCATTGGGTACTCATCGGGTACCGGGTCCAAAAAATTAAGATCCAGTCCCGGTCGCAACTGGGACCTAAATTTTGGATCCAGTCCCAGTCCCACCGGAACCAATTCCGGGTAAAAATCCACCGGGTCTGACCGGGTCTGGGACCGGGACCGGGTAATCGAGTTTTTTGCCCACCCCTAGCTGCTACGTGCGGACGCGTATTACACACACACACATGGTAAGGGGAGAGTGGCGGCGCGAGAGTAGGGGAGTTGCTCCTCTCCTTTTTGGTCTAATCTTGACCATTGGATTTCTACCCTAGATCCGACGACTGAAATTAAAGCATGTACATAGGGAATAAAATGGTTAGTTAGGATCTTATTTTTGGGCTAGTTGGGCCACTAATGTAACAAAAATTCTTATTTTAAATATATATGGACCCTTTTTTAGCAAATGGACTCTTTTATTTTTTTGGGGTTTTCTTAATAAGTACAAACAACAACAACAATAACAACAATAACAAAATATTGGTGAAAATCGAGTGGCAACAACAACCATTTTAGTTCACTGCCTACATTAATTCATATCATGTGTATTGAGACTCTTATACGTGTATAAGCACTAATCCACAATCTAGACATACATCTTCATAGTATATAATCGGTAGCACAAGAACAATGTCGATATCATACAGACAATCTGTAGGTTTTAATTAAAAATCACTTGAAAATTGTTTTAAACTTATTTTCATTGACTAAGGTTTTGTTGAAGTCTTTAAAGGGAAAATTGTTCTAAACCTTGGAAACAATTGTTTTAAGCACTAAGAAAATTTGTACGATTAATAGTATCGAAAGACAATACACAAATAAGATAATAAGCACAATATAAGTAAAAGTCAAGGGTAATCCAAAATATTTATAGTTACATAAGATCAATGTCATAATCTAAAATATATGCATAATGTAGAATATTCAAATATATCCAAATCATTCAAAATGAAACTATAAAATTAAAAACATCAATGCAACATAAAATAACAAAAGTTACATCCATAAATTTATAATGGCAACCAAAGATATAATGCAAATCCAGAAAAATACAAGAAAAAAATCCATCAAGCATCTGATGTCGGTGGTTAGTCAAAGTCGGAGAACAAAGATGGAAAGTTAAAAAGTTCTAAGAGAGAGAGGCAACTTCATCAAACAAAGGGTTGAAATGAGAAATAAATTAACCACAAACTTCTTCAAGTCTAACAAAGAGACATTGTTAAAGAAATCGGATAAGTTAGCCTGTAAAAAAAATAAGGGTAAACTACCCAGTGACCACCCAACTATTGGTCGTGACCTGTTTTGACCACTCGACTAAAAAGATTTAAAATTCGACCACCCAACTATTTAAATGGACCTATTTTGACCACCGGCCGTTAAAAGCTAACGGAAAGGTGATGTGGCTGTTAAAGTCAAATGTGTATAATTACACATTTGGTCCTTGTTAGTTACTTATTATATCAATTTAATCCTAATTTTAACTTACATAAATAAAATTAATCAACCAATTTGGTAATGACATGTGTCATAACCCGGTTAAAGGAAAATTAAAAAAAATGAATATATGCATTGTTTGGTTTAATCCCATGACCTCTTGGTGGAAAGAGCCAAGGCTTAACCACTAGGCCAACTACTCCTTAGTGATGTGAACAACATCATTTTATAAATATCTTATAATGAAGTTAGTACTAGGGAAAAAAGAAGAAAAATGTTTGAGAGGAGACTCGAACATAGGTCACATGAGATATATAAAAGTACACATATCAAATATTCGATTTAGATAAAAAGAAATTTGATTTTAAAAAATATTCGAATATTTGATTTAAAAATATTAAATCGAATTTTTAAAATATTTGAATACTTTTTTAAATTAAATTTATTTTCTTTTAAATCAAATATTTTGTAAATTGAATAAGTTTAAAGATTATATATATATCATTAAAAAGGAAAAGAGCTTAAAAAATAAAATGTGTGTAAGTATAGTGTTAAACAAAAGTTGCAATAAGGCAAAATATATGTGTATAATTATTTTAAATTTCATATGTAAATATATAAAAAGATGGGAACAATATATAAGTATATGGTTTTAAAAAATTGAAATTTTTATGTAATATGTAAGAACAATACATATACCGTCAAGAATAGTACATATATCGTCATGAACAATACATATACTACATGGTACTTTTACCCAAATTGCTACATTCGTTTAAATGCTATTGATACTGCAAGAACAATACCGATAACAAAATGCAGGAAATGTCATTTTATGTTCGAAAATGCTCATCAATCAAAATGACATGTAACATCATTAGCAAATTACTACATTCGTTAACAATGTTGATGGCTTTAGGTATAGTCTGTATTGTTCTTAACAATGTTGGTGGCTTTAGGTATAGTCTATATTGTTCTTGACATTTCGAGCAATTAGGTATAGTTTGTACTATTCTTGACATTTTGAGCAATGTATATCAAATTGCTACATTCGTTCAAATGGTATTTGTAACCCCCTCGACTCGGCATAGACGCCCGACCAAACTAAACAGGTCACACAGGGAATATTGAAGTAAACTGGGAAGTTTACCTAAATAAACGACCCTAATTTTTTCATTTTATCTTTTCTAGATGCACATTGTTACCCTAAGTGTTTTGACTCGTAGCGGAAGAAACATCAAACCAAACAAACATCGATTTGGCATTCAATTGATTACAAACATGTGACAGGGACCAAAATGTAATTCTAGCAAATTACAAGTGCTTCCTCCAATTTCAAGTGACCATCCTTTAATTAGTCATATTACACGGCACTGTGTCAAATCTTAGCTCAAACGGATACCAATAGGACATTTATTTGCAATCACAAGCATTTAGGGACCAAATTGTAAATCTGATAAATTATAAGGATTTACTCAAAAATAGTTTTATCAATCCTTAATTAATCAGGTTCCATGCATACATGTCCAATTTCAGCTCTAAAAGATCATTCACATCCATAACAATAGGGAAAAAAAACTAGTTTAACCGCTGACCGTATCGATACGCCAAGGCCTGTATCGGTATGCATTTGTCCAGTAAGCTCCCAGTTTTTAGATTTCCAAGCCCGTACCAAAACAGAACCCCATATATCAAAATGAGCCTCTTTTTCCTCTTGGTCCATATCGAAACGGGTTCCCGCGTACCGATACGTGAAGCCTATTTTGGCTTACTCGTATCGATACGATGGTCAGTGTATCAAAATGCATGGGCCTGAAATGCCCAAAAATACTGGTTTTCACTCTTTAATGCACCCATAACCATTCAAGCATGCTTTCAACATATATATAACATATCCAAACATCAAACCTCAATCATTCATAGCATATTCAACATCATATCATGGCAATTTGCATCAAAGGTAAACTATAGGCATGCGACCTAGTAAGCAAGACAATCAAGGTACAAAAATGCATAGCAAAGCATAAACCAAATACCAAAGGTCATTTACAAGTCTAGAATAGCAATGAACACTCGCTCAAACCGAGACATACATTCTCAAATGAAGTCTCTTTTGATTCCTTTCCAACTTGTTGCCTCCAAAGCCTCAATTATCTGCATTGATGGACAAATGAGAGCGTAAGCACACGAGGCTTAGTGAGGAGTGCTAAAAAACAAAACACCATCAATGCATTAAAACCATTTTCAAACATATATTTACAAGGATCACTTACCATGTGCATCCTTCATCATTTCAACATTAAAAACAACAAACCACATGCTATAATCATGCTTTAACAGTAGGTAGACATGTATGCAAGACCTAGTGCATAAAAACCTTTTCATAAATAGCACAACCGAGAGAGAAATTCCTTATACTTACTTCCGAACTTACACAAGCGTTTCAAGCTTACATCTATGTTCCCAAAACCACCTTTATAACATTTCAAAGTTGAAATCTAAATTCTCACTCACCGACAAGCGAAACCTTGACTAGCTGACGCGAAACTATGCATCTGAAGTTCCCGAAACCTCACCGGTTGCTTCCAAAACATTCTCCCATGTTTTAACCACGTAAGATGTAACCCCCTTAGCCCGGTCTAGACGTTTAACCCAAACTACGAAGATTACACGGGGAAAACCAAAGTCAACCCGAAAGTCAACCTTGATTAACGACCCATTTTTTTTCTTTTTATCATTTCTAAATGCTCAATATTAACTTATATGTTTAACAAATTATTCCAGTGGAAGCGACACAGCGAACGGACCTCAGACATGGACTCAATTGAACAAAAACGTATTTTAGGGACTAAAACGTAAATTCCACAAATTACAGAGACTTTCATGATTTTAATATTACCAAACCTCAATTAATCACATATCATGCCACCATGTCAAAAATCAACTCAAATGGATTATTCAAACTTACTAATTTAAGCAATCAACTATTAAGGACCAAAATGTAAGAATCAGAAACTCATATTAGCTCAAAATTCAAATCCAACGGTCATCTGTTTCGGAACGCCCACCCTGGTATCGAAACGGTCGTATCGAAACCGAGTTGTCCGTTTTGGTACTCGGGATCGTTTCGGAACTCGTATCGAAACAGGGTCTTCTAGTAGCCAAAGTGTTCCGAAACACCTTCATTTGTTCCGAAACACTATGGCCATTTCGGGCCCCTGTTTCGAAACGGATAAGGGTGTTTCGATACACCCTGCCCTGCAACGGCAGATTTTGCTAGGTTTTCATGCTTTTTCTCATTCGAAACCCATCCGAAACATACCACAACATATATACAACTCATACACATACCAAAGACCATATTTAAGAAGCTTGAACTAGATCATGGCATCACTTATGCAATCTTAGGTACTAAAGGCATGCTCCCTAGCTTACCAAAACAATAACAAGCTATAACTTCATACAAACCAAAATCCAAAGCACCAAAGGCCATTTACAACACAAGTGTAGACAAACTAACATGCTCAAAGTAAAGGGAAACATTCTCAAACATTCAAAAGTATAAATCCCACCCATTGCCTCTTATTACACTAAGGGTGAACCACATACATCTCTTTAGCAAAACCTTGGATTCCTCTTGCTTTTGGGCTGCCTCCAAATGTTTAATTTTCTGCATTGATGAAACAAACGAGCGTAAGCATAAAGCTTAGTGAGGATCACTAAACAAGATTCACCAATGCATTTAACACGACTTGCAAAACCACCACTCTTATTACATGCCTTTTTATAGAACATGCCTCCTCAAGACATCAATGCATTTTAAGAACACATGAACATATACAACATCATAAACAACAATTAAACCATTGCTCATGCTTTACCAAGCATCTCATGCATTCTTGCATCATACATAACTATCTCATGCAACCTTGCATCAAATACAAGCATCCCATGCTTCACTTTATTCATTTACATTATATTGGCTTTCAAGTGATAGTCCACAAACCATTTCAACACAAGACACAAGCAGATATGCGGATTACAAGCGTTGTCCCTCACGCTTTGTACAAACTATCGGACTACACAAGGTGGAGACAAATGGCACAATCACAACCCCTCAACACCCGTGATGGAGATTAATGGCACAATTACAACCCCTCAACATCACTCATCGGTAGTTGTATAATTCCACTAACGAGAGTATGGGAAACATACACAAGACTCACACACGGGACTAACCATTCACCGTTGTGATCTTAACCTCAATCGTTAGGGTACTTGGATGGAGATTTCGGCACAATCACAAACCCTCAACATCCAAGGCGACTTTATTCACGGTGCACCCAATCCTATAGCCGGCTAACTATATCCGATTTAAAGTATCCAAAAACCATTTTCATCACTTGCCAATATAATCATTTAACCACATAAATACACTGTTTTACAAGCATAATCACAATGCCATTTTCACAAGCATCACATGCTTAATATCATATGCATTCAACTCATGCAAACCAAGGATCACTTACCTAGTGCATCCTTACCATTATGGCATTAAAATCCAGCATTAAACCATGCTTAAACATGCTTAAAAACGGTAAACAAATCCACTCTTACACCAAGTGCAATCTCATCAAGCATAGCACATTTCCAAGAGAGGGGTTATCAAAACACTTACACTTGAGCTTAGTTAAGTGTATCAAACGTACACTAAGCTCCCAAGATCACGCTTAAAGCGTTACAAAGCAGGAAATTGCATTTCCACTCACCGATACGCGAAGCCTTGTTCGCCGACACGGAAATTACACCTCCAGAGCCTCCAAAATCACCTCGTTAGCTTCCGGATCAAGATCCCCTATTTTCACATCATCAAAACAGAGATCCAAATGCATTAAAATGCATTCTAACACCAGCAACAAGTCATAAACTCGTTGCCCACTCAAACAACACCAAAATACCCTTCCAAAACAACCGAAAACTCAATCGATTGCTTCCTAAACCAAGCCCAGCCACCATACATCACTTCCAAACAATTATCAACATCAAAACACACCTAATAAAAATCCCAACTCATCCTTATACCTCGAGCAATCAAGATTCCACCATTTCACCCCAAAATCACATTTAAAACTACCAAGAAACTCAAGGATCTCAAGGATTTTGGGATCTATATTAACCACACCTCACTTTAACACATAAATCAACTAAGAAATCAATTAAAATCAACACAAAATAGTGCCAACTCATCAAGTACGAAAATCAAGATTTCACCCACAATTTCACAAGATTTTGATCTTAAATCAAAACTATATTGAAAACTCACTCTAAAATAGCATTTAGAAGCCAAATATCTTGAGAATTTCAATAAAGAACTTAGATTAGAGGTTGAGAACGAGATTTACCTCCAATCCTAGTTTCCTTCAATAGATGACAAGTTTTCTTTGCAAAAATCTTGAAGAATTAAGGAAGATCTCTTGAAAATGATTTAAGAAATGTTGAGAGGATTTTTGGGAGAAAGAATTCTGGAAAAGATGAGAGAAATGATGTTTGGCTAAAATGAGAGGGAATTGGTAGTTACGTAAAATGAAAATCCATTAACCACCAATTAGTTAATACAAAATTCTAATTAAAATCATTTAATTAAAACCCATTTAAATCACATGTCATATTGAAGAAAGGTCAAATTGACTTAAAGCCCCCTAAGGATTCTAAGATTTTGACTTCCATCTTAACAATCATATTTTCCCAGTTTTGAAACTTTACAATTTGGTCACTACTCAAAATGTCCATTTTCCAAAACACTTTTTGTAAAATTGACTTGACCAACCTCTTAATTATATTTTTAGAAGATTTTTAGCAATTTTTATCAAAATTTTATCCTATCTCGATCATTGATTTCCTAAAACCACCTTACGCGATTCGAACCATTCTCGGCCGATTCGATCCGATGTCTAAAACATCTAGGCCTAAAACCAACAAGTAATCCTACCACGTTGCTTTGACCCAAACCACCAAAACGCCCATCCGAAACAACTGAAAACACCATCTATTACTCTACAAACTCAACCCAACCAAAACATTACACTTCCAACCATATATATTCATTGATTAACATCCAAAATCAACCTATTAACAACCTTATACCTCCAGCATCCCCAAAATCACAGTAACACCCCAAAAACCCAATTCTAAAAACCTAAACAGCTAGAGATCCAAATAGTTTCGGGATTACCATGCTTAAACCTCATTCTCAACATTAATAAACTTCCAAAACTTTATTAAAATAAATCATAAACCAACCATAATAGATCCATTACAAAAATTACACAAAATCATCATTTAAAGATTGATTTAGTCATTTTCTTTAAATCAATCATAAAACCTTGTTAAGAAACACAATTAAAGCGCCAATTACTTGGGAATTTCATTAAAGAACCTTGATTAGAGGAGAAACACCAAAATTACCTTTAATCCCTTGCTATTCCTTTAATTGACAAGATTTGATGAAAAATCTTTAAGAATCCTTTGAGATAAGTTGAAAAAACTCCTTAAAAACATTTGGAAATCAAAGTGAAATGGAAAAGAAAGATCTGTGAAAGTTTTGAAAGAAAATGGATGTTTGGCTGATGAGAAAATAGAGAAAATGGAAGTTACGTCAAAAATGGATTTGTAAAAGCTAAATCCCTTTTTAATCAAAAGTCCTTTAATCTTTTCAATAAAACCACAATTAAAACATGTCAATTAAACGAATAGCTGATTATGTTCAATATATCTCCCTAAAGATTCTAAGTTTTGGCTCTCTTAGAAAATAGTCATTTAAAAATAGTTTTCCCATTTTTACGTTTTAGTCACTAAACTGAAATGTCCACTTTCCACATGTCATTTTTCAAAATTGACTTCACCACACCCTTATATATTAAAAGGATTTTAGAAAATTTTCTCATTTCTCGAACCATGTTTTCTCTGAACCAATCTCGAACTAACTCGGATCTCTAGTCTAGGTTCAACAGACCCCGAACCCAACCTAAAAACTCCTAGGCCCAAAACTTGGGCGTTACAACTCTCCCCCACTTAGGAAATTACGTCCTCTAAATTTTACATGGAGGAAAAAAAGGTGCAGAAACTGCTGTAACATGTCCGCCTTGCTTTCCCACGTGGCCTCCTCAACTCCTTGATGATGCCATAACACTTTTACAAGTTCAGTCGTTTTACCACGAAGAACTTTGCTACTAGAATCAAGAATCTCATCAGGTTCCTCATTATAAGACAAATCTGGTCATAACTCAATATCCTCAACTAGCATTACATGCGACGGATCTGACCTATACCTCTGCAACATCAACACATTAAACACATCATGGATTTTCTCCAACTAAGGAGGCAACCTCAACCGATATGCAACTGGACCAACACGCTCCATAACTTCATATGGTCCAATAAACCTTGGACTAAGCTTACCCTTACGTCCAAACCTCATCACCTTATTCCATGGTGAAACTTTCAAAAACACGCGATCACCAACCGCCAACTCAATCTCCCTACGCTTCAAACCCACGTAAGACTTTTGACTATCTGAAGCCACCTTCAACTGATCAAAAACAAGCTTTACCTTCTCCATCGTTCCTTTAATCAAATCCAACATAGAAACTAACTTTTGCCCTGCTTCCGCCCAACAAAGAGGCGTCCTACATTTCCTACCATACAAGGCTACATACGGAGCCATTTGTATACTTGCTTGATAGCTAATATTATAAGCAAACTCCACCGAAGGCAACTGTTTATCCTCTATAACACAACATTGCAACATATCCTCAAGCACTTGGATAACTCACTCAGACTGACCATCCGTCTGAGGTTGATACGAGGTACTGAAGTTAAGCCGTGTACCCAAAGCCCTATGCAAACTCTCCCAAAACCTTGCTGTAAACCTCATATCTCTATCTAAAACTATGGATTTAGGTACACCATGGAACCTCACAATTTCTGCAATGTACAACTCTGCCAACTTATCCAACCTATACGTAGCATGCACATCTATGAAATGCACACACTTCGTAAGACGGTCTACAATCACGCAAATAGAGTTCTTCTTTGACGGAGTCAAAGGCAAACTTGACACGAAATCCATCATAACATCTCCCATTTCCATTCTGGTATCTTCAAAGGTTGCAACAGCCTGGAAGGAAAAAGATGCTCAGCTTTCACGCGTTGACAAACCATACACTTACTTACAAATTCAGCAACATCCTTCTTCAACCCAACCCAATAGTACTCATACTCCAATCCACGATACATCTTAGTACTACCAAGATGCATAGCAAAAGGACTACTATGCGCCTCAGTCAGAATAGTGTGCCTCAACCCAACATCATCCGACACAACTTTTCGACTCTTCAAACACAAAACACCATCATCAATAAAACAAAAGTCTATTGAATTACCATGCGCTATATCCTGCACATATTGTACAAACGAATCATCAAGCAACCGGTTCTCCTTAATCAATTGGACCAAGAAAGGTTTCACTTGCAACTCAGCTATCAATCCGCCATCGCGCGGCACACTCAATTGCACAAACATGGCTGTCAACTCCACATCTACCTTCCTACTCAAAGCATCAGCCACAACATTGGCTTTACCAGGGTGATACTCTATCGTCAAGTCATAATCCTTAAGAAACTCCAACCATCTTCGTTGCCTAAGAATCAACTCTCTCTGAGACATTAAATACTTCAAACTCTTATGATCCGTATAAACCACATACTTCCCACCTCGACAAGCTCAAGATCTTGAGTGGGATAGTTGTGCTCGTGCACCTTCAATTGTCTATTTGCACACACCACAACCTTCCCACCTTGCATCAATACACAACCTAAATCAACATACAATGCATCACTATAAACCACAAACTCCTTACCCAACTCGGGTTGTATCAAGATAGGAGCTTACGTCAAAGCTTCATTCAACCTCTCAAAATCTTGTTGTCTAACATACGTCCACTCAAAGCGAACATTCTTTTGCAATAACTTGGTTAACGGAGCAACAATCTTTGAAAAATCATCCACAAACCTATGGTAATAACTCGCCAATACGAGAAAACTACAAACTTCTGTCACGGATCTAGGCGTCTTTCAACTCATCACTGCCTTGATCTTATGTGGATCAACTCGGATACCCTCGTCTGATACCACATGTCCAAGAATGACAACTTCAATAAGCCAAAACTCACACTTACTCAACTTGGCGTAAAGCTGATTTTCCAATAAAACTTGCAACACAATCCGCAAGTGTTTATCATGATCCTCCTCTGTACGAGAGTAGACGAGAATATCATCAATAAACACAACCATAAACTGATCCAAGAATTCATGAACACATGTTTCATCATGTTCATGAATGCAACACGTGCATTCGTCAAACCAAACGACATCACCAAGAACTCATACTGCTCGTACCTCATACGAAAAACAGTCTTAGGCACATCCACATCTTTACCTTCAATTGTTAATACCTGGATCTCAAATCAATCTTAGAAAACATAGAAGCACCTCGAAATTGATCAAATAAATCATCAATTCTTGGCAAATGATACCTATTTTTAATTGTCAACTTGTTCAATTGTCGATAATCCATACACATTCGCATTGTGCCATTTTTCTTTTTCACAAACAAAATTGGTGCACCCCAAGTTTAAACACTAGGCCTAATAAACCCTCGATCAAGCAACTTCTAAAGTTGCATCTTCAACTCTTTGGGAGCCATTCGATAGGGGAGAATAGAAACTAGAGTCGTATTTTCATACAACTCAATGCCAAACTCAACCTCTCTATTCGGTGGCAAACCATGCAACTCTTCCGGAAATACACCCGGACCGTACGTATGTCCTGCACATGCACTTCCTTTGATCCTAGATTCATAACATAAGCTAAGAAAGCCTCGCAACCCAATTCCATCAAACGACTCGCTTCTAGAGCTGAAATAACATTGGACAAGAATTTAACATTCTCACCCACGATTACTACTTTATAATCATCAACAAGTTTCAAGGTAACTCGCTTAACCTCAAAATCAGCCACCGCCATATGCTCGGTCAACCAATCCATCCCAAGGATTACATCAAAACCATAGAAAGACAATTCCATTAAATGAACCGCAAGCACATGACCTTGAACAGATAAAAGACATCTCCAAAACAACATTCTTGTAACAATCGTTTCACCAAAAGAACTAGTTACTTGCATTCACACATCTAACACTCCTAGCGTGGACAATCTCACGTCGCGTGGTCACACAATCCACATACCTAATAGGTATCAAAAGCTACTCAAGCCTTGACAAACTAACCCTATGGTCCTTGCCCAACATTACCACCACCTCACCTCAACCCAGGTGATACCTTTTAGCATGACTATTTTTACACTGACTACCATTAAAACAAGAGTATGCAACTCTCTTTCCAGAGCTAGACCTCTCACGTGAATTGATAACCCATGTTCTGCTCAGTGCACTTCGCCCGTGTAACCAGCACGTCGAAAACGGTGTAGCCAAAAACCAACATATAGCCTAACATCAAGTACCAACTCAAAACAAAATACATCACATCGATGTCTCGGAATCAATTCCAATCCAGGAGCATACCCGCTTAACTAAACAATTTGTGCCTTAAACTCGGCCACAAACATATTGTCTTGAACCCAAGCCATGAGTTCACATTTCTTATCAACCAAGTATCTAACCCTCAAATACTTCTTCTTAAAGATAACTCAAAAGAACTCCCAATTCACAACATCGGGTTCCATGCCCACAACTACAGTTGTCCACCAACTGCATACATCTCCCTACAAATGAGATACAACTCATTTTCAATCTTTGGGCATCATTACACCCCATTTGTTCCATAATCCCATTAGTACATGCCATCCACTCTATGGATACCTCAGGTGACAACCCTCGAGCCTAACTCCTTCCAAACTACATAAGCGTTCTAACAACAACTCATAGTCGTCCAACAGCTAGTGCAGTCTCATGCACTCTAGCATTAACAGCTTCTCAAACTTCGGACATCGCCTATGTCCTAGGCGCCATGTCACCCAAGACTGGCCCAACCAACACAAGTTGTACTTACTTTGGGGCGTCAAACCCCTAGAAGACATTACACACTCGTCTATTCCTTGCCCAACGACAACAACAATCATACCAGATCACAACTCTCTCCTCGATTTATTGTGCTATAAGAAATATCTAAGGCCTGATAATACACTAACAAAACCAATCATTCAGGCCAGCTTTAAGCAAGGATCCAAGACTTCCATTATAAATCAAAATATTTCAGGTTATAGTAATAAGGCAATGGGTATCCCAATTTTCCTCAAGCATGCCATGTAACAACCAACGCACATATCACAAACACCGTACATATCTCAACCAACATTCATATAGCAATCACCATGCATAACAACAACTTTGAAGTGACTTACCAATCACCGTGCAAAGTAAACAATCAACATACAATTTTGAAATTACGTCACAACAACTTACCAATATCCTACTCTTTCGTAACTTGGCTCTGATACCACCAAATATAACCCTCTTGACCCGACCTAGACGCCTGAATGAACGGAACGGATCACATGAGGGAATATTGAAGTAAACCGAGAAGTTTACCTCAAACCAAACATACATCGATTTGGAATTCAATTAATTGCAAACATGTGATAAGGACCAAAATGTAATTCTAGCGAATTACAGGGGCTTCCACCAATTTCAAGATACCATCCTTTAATTAGTCACACTACATGCCGTTATGTCAAATCTTAGCTCAAACGGATACCAATAGGTCATTTAATTGCAATCACAAGCATTTAGGGACCAAATTGTAAATCTAGTAAATTATAAAGATTTATTTGAAAAGAGGTTTACTAATCCTTAATTAATCCGGTTTCATGCATACATGTCCAATTTCATCTCTAAAATATCATTCAAGCTCATGTAATTGCATCCATAACAATAGGGACCAAAACGTAAGAAAACAAAACCTCAAATATACCAAAAACTACTTTAACCGATGGCCATATTGATACGACAAGGACTATATCGGTACGCATTTGTCCAGTAAGCTCTGTGTATCGAAATGCCTGGGCCTGAAATGCCCAAAAATGCTGGTTTTTCACTCTTTAATGCACCCATAACCACTCAAGCATGCTTCCAACATATATAACGTATCCAAACATCAAACCTCAATCATTCATGGCATATTCAACATCATATCATGGCAATTTGCATCAAAGGTAAACTATAGGCATGCAACCTAGTAAGCAAGCCAGGAAAGGTACCAAAATGCATAGAAAAGCATAAACCAAATATCAAAGACCATTTACAAGTCTAGAACAACAACGAACACTCGCTCAAATAGGGAGTTTACACAAATCTCCCAAAAACACAATGGATCCCCCATTGCCCTTATTACTTATAGTCTAAATCGAGACATACATTCTCAAATGATGTCTCTTGTGATTCCTTGCTAACTTGCTGCCTCCAAAGCCTCAATTATATGCATTGATGGGCAAATGAGAGCGTAAGCACACAAGGCTTAGTGAGGAGTGCTAAAAAACAAAACACCATCAATGCATTAAAACCATTTTCCAACTCCACATTGAAATCTCGTTTCACTTAACTTAAATCATCATTTGAAAACCATCATGCCTTTAAAACCATGCACTTTCCTTAATAAAAAATTAGCATAATGATTCTTATGCAACATGTATCATGAACCAACAACCAATCCATTGGTAACACTCAATTTAAGTCTTCACATGCATAACTACCATATGCAAAGTTTAAAGAGTAAAACATGTATAAATCACAATATTCAACAGAAACCTTCACATGATACATCATTGATTATATTGGCCTACAAGTGATCATTAGGAAAGTCCATTTCTCAAAACAACATATCAGATACACAGATTCACAAGTGTTGTCCAACCACTTCATACATTCACACCAGCATCTCAAGGTTCACAAACAAGAGCTACCCTCCACCGTTGTAACACCAGTGGTTGTGTATTCGGTACACCATATAAACCCCTCAACACCACTCATTGGTAGATGTATAACCCCACTAACGAGAGACGAGACACCACACACATACTTCAATCGTTAGGGTACTTGGATGGAGTATTCAGTACACCGCATAAACCCCTCAACATCCAAGGTGACTTGTTTATAGTGCACTCAATCCTATATCCGGCTAACTATATCCGATAACATTTATAAACCATTTTTACAACATCACTTGCCAATATAATTCACATTTAACCACATACCTTGTTGTTTTCAAATCATCACCAATAAATCATTTTCCAAAGCATTAAACCATGCTTTAAATCACAAGTATAAATCATATACTTATAATTATCACTTACCATGTGAATCCTTCATCATTAGAAACAACAAACCACATGCTATAATCATGCTTTAACAGTAGGAAACATGTATTCAAAACAAATTGCATAAAAACCATTTCGTAAATAACACAACTGAGAGAAAAATTCATTATACTTACTTTCGAACTTAGAAAAGCGTTTCAAGCTACAATCTAAGTTCCCCAAACCACCTTTATAACATTTCAAAGCTAAAATCTACATTCTAACTCACCGACAGATGAAACCTTAACTAGCCGACGCGAAACTAAGCGTCTGAAGTTCCCGAAACCTCATCGGTTGCTTCTGAAACGTTCTCCCTTGTTTTAACCACATAAGAATAGAGGATTAATGCATCTCAATGCATTAAAAACTCCAACGATAAATCCTACCACGTTGCTCTGCCCTAAACCACCAAAACGCCCATCCAAAACAACTGAAAACACCATCTATTACTCTACAAACTCAACCCAGCCAAAACATTACACTTCCAACCATATATAATCATTGATTAACATCCAAAATCAACCTATTAACAACCTTATACCTCCAGCATCCCCAAAATCACAGTAACACCACAAAAACCCAATACTAAAAACCTAAACAGCTAGAGATCCAAATAGTTTCGGGATTACCATGCTTAAACCTCAATATCAACATTAATAAACATCCAAAACATGATTAAAATCAATCATAAATGAGCTATAACAGATCCATTGCGAAAATTACACAAAATCATCATTTAAAGCTTGATTTAGTCATTTTCTTTAAATCAACCGTAAAGCCATGTTAAGAAACACAATTAAAGAGCCAAATACTTGAGAGTTTCATTAAAGAACATTGATTAGAGGAGAAGCATGAAAATTACCTCTAATCCCTTGCTATTCCTTCAATCGACAAGATTTGATGAAAAATCTTCAAGAATCCTTTGAGATAAGTTGAGAAAACTCCTTAGAAAATATTTGGAAATCAAAGTGTAATGGAAAAGGATGATCTCTGGAAGTTTTGAAAGGAAAGGCTTGTTTGGCTGATGAAAAAAAGAGAGAAAATGGAAGTTACGTCAAAAATGGATTTGTAAAAGCTAAACACCCTTTTAATCAAAACTCCTTTAATCTTTCTAATAAAACCACAATTAAAACATGTCAATTAAAGGGATAGATGATTATATTCAATATAGCTCCCTAAAGATTCTATGTTTTGACTCTCTTACAAAATAATCATTTAAAAATAGTTTTCCTATTTTTATGTTTTAGTCACTAAACTGAAATTTCCAATTTCCACATGTCATTGTTCAAAATTAACTTCACCACACCCTTATATATATATAAAGTATTTTAGAAAAATTTCTCATATTTTTATCATTTCTCGAACCATTTTTTCCCTAAACCAATCCCCAACTAACCCGAATCTCTAGTCTAGGTTCAACGGACCCCGAATCCAACCTAAAAACTCCTAGGCCAAAAATCGGAGCGTTATGGTATTGATACTGCAAGAATAATATCGATACCAACATTGTTCATGCGTCATTTAACATCAGCAAGCATTCCTAACGTCAATCGCATCTCAAGAATATTGATTCGTGAAATTCAACATGACATGCTTTAGTATACATTTAACCTACAAGACTTATGTTTTATTACTCATATGCATCATACTAGTAACAAAAGTGTTTTACCTTGCAGAAAACACCCCAAAGGTGGCTCCTTTATCCCCTCTTTAAGCTTGCTCTTTGCCTATGCTTTTGGAAGACTCTCCTTCTTCGTTCACTATTTAACAATCATCATAGAAATACATAAGGATTAATGGAAGGATGAAAGACAAAACTATTTCTCAAATTCCTTCAAAACCTCTCTTAAAGCATAACCCCAACCAAATGTTGGAAAAATGTGAGAAATTGGTAACTTTGAGCCATATTTTCTATGGGTAAAGGTGGAGGTTTGAATGACGAATTTATTAAATCATATTCTACTCCATGAGACCTTCAAAATGAGATCTCATATGCTCAAAACAGTTGAGTGATAAATGAGAAATTGATGCTCAAAGTAAGGTTATCGTGAATTGTGTAAAGGAAAAATAAAACCCCTTATCCCACATGGATGGGATAACAAACTTGGGAAAGGTTTAAATACTCCAACCCACTTTGTAGTCATTGAATGACTTGAATGGAAATTGCACCTCATGCGCAGGAGGGGTGTGAATTGAACACTTTTGGGTTGGGCGCACCCATACGACGTGGGCGATGCGAATGTCTAGACATGTTGGGCTCTTCGTGGACCTGCGTATATTTTGCCCACTGTCAATAAATTTTTCCTTAAATGCTGCATATCTTTTTGAATATTCGGAATTAAGAGGATTAATATATGGAAATATATTGTATCTGAATAATTCGAATATTACACAGATATTGCTTGAGATTCACAAAAATATATTCGATCTTTACGATATTCTTGACCGTATCTGAAAATAGATTTTATGGAAGTTATATATTCAGAATATATTATTTCCACTAATACTCCTACGTCAAACGCCTATAAATCCCATGTTAACCTACTAGGTTAAACACAGTTTTAAAAAAAAAGGGTTTCTTCCTTTTGGTTTTTTCTAGTTTTTGGTGATAGGCAAAGGCAAGGGTTTCGTTCAATATCTTTTCAGTCGTGCTACTATCGAAGATCTTTTGTTGTTGTATCCTGGGAGACCGACGGCTAACGAGCTTAAGCACTCATGAGTAGTTGAAATCTGTCATAAGAAAATTGTGTAGTTGCAGGCCTCAACATGATTCATCTATTTTTCATTCAAATCTGGTTTTGTATATTGTACTTTATTTTTCTCATTTATTTAATTTATTTAAATAAAGCTTGTTTTTCCTTTTAATTGCCTTGGATTGATTATTTTGTAACAATCTTTAGAAAGAATTCATCTACCTTTCTTCTGATCCGAGACGATTTGGAAAAACTATTGTGATAGAGATAGCAAATAAATTCGTTTTCAAGATATATCTTGCTATTTAAATGGGTTTGCTAAAATCTCAAATTGGACAAATCTGTTTACAAAAATTGTTGATGATAAACGAGAAATTTATTTTTTGTTTATTGGAATTAATTCTAATTCATGTTTGGTGTCTTTTGAACAGAAACAATGACTATGGGAGATTCTGCCAATTCACCCATATCAACTGTTAGGGTGTCGGTCCCAGGCCAGACTTCGAAACAACTGAATCTGAATCTAAACGCAACGGAAGTGGCAATGAGTCACAACGAGAAGCTGGCAAAATTCTGTGGTCAAAATTTTAAGACATGACAACAAAAGATAACGTTCTATCTCACCATGTTGAATCTGATCAAATTCTTGAAGGAAGACCCTCCAGTTGTGAAAAACATGAGATGGAGAAGGAGAGATGGGTGATCTCACAGCCTTCAGTAATATTGATGCTTGGACGAACTCCGAATTCTTGTAACGGGACTACATCCTGAAAGGATTACAAGACTCCTTGTATCTAATATATTTGGTCTATCAAACTGCTAAGGAACTGTGGAAGACATTCGACCACAAGTATAAGGCTACAGATGTTGGGGCTAAAAAGTTTCTAGTCGCCAAATTCTTGAACTTTACTATGGTTGACTCCAAACCAGTAGTAAGTCAAGTGGAAGAGCTCCAACTAATCGTTCATAGAATTCTTGATGAGGGAATAGTCATAAGTGAATCCTTCCAGGTTGTAGCTATTATTGAAAAGTTACCACATAGATGGAATAAATTCAAAAATTACTTGAAGCACAAGAGAAAGGAGATGACAGTGGAGGAACTAATTGTCAGACTTCGAATAGATAAAGACAATAGAAGAAATGTCAAAAAACTCAATAGAGAAACCTTCAAGGAGGCTAAGACAAAATATTGTCAAAATCAAGAAGGAAAACAACCCTAACAAAAGTCAAAGTTGGGGCCTAATTGTGGAATCTCCAAGAAGGAGAAATTCAAGGGAACATGCTACAACTGTGGCAAGGTGGGGCATAAGTCCTTTGAATGCAGACATCCAAAGAAAGCCAAAGCCAAGGAGGCTAATGCTGTGGAGGATGAAGATATATGAACCTGACACTAATTCTGTCAAAGGGGGGATGTTTGTTGGTAGGGGATATGTTTTGAATGCTATCTCTGTAAAATTAAAGTTATGAATAAGAATATTGCTTCTTCTTCCGTTTACATGCTTGAATAATTCAATTTATGGCATGGTAGACTTGGACATGTTATTATAACACCTTGCGTAGGTTACTGAACTTGGAACACATCCCTTATAATCGTAAATGTGAAATATGAGTTGAAGCAAAATTAACTTATTTTTGTTTCAAACAATTGAAAGAAGTACTGAACCACTTGATATAATACACAATGGTGTTTATAATTTGAAATTCATTCAAACTAAAGGAGGAAATAAATTTTTTATTACCTTCATCGATGATAGCACAAAGTATTTCTATGTGTATTTGCTTAAGAGAAAAGTTGAGGCTATAGAGAAACTTATACTCTATAAGTGATAACTACATAAATATCCTTGTTCTCATACCTTTTTGCTATAGCATTTGCCTGTTCTTGAGTTCATACCATAGCATTTAGACTGCATTTAGGTTGCATTTTCTTCTTCTTGGTTCATCTTTATCTTTGCTGGTTACTGGTCCATATTGAGGGGTACTACTCGGAAGGTTGGTTTTGGTTTTGGTGGTATGCAGGAAAGGCGTTAAGAGAGAAAGATGGTGCCGGGAATTGCTATAGCATGATGGAAGTGGATATTGGCCAGCACGTGAGATACACGTGAGCTGCAGAAGCACGTGAACATGCAGAAAAGGACGATATGACATGTGCAGCAGCCGGTATCCACCTGCATACTATCCTCCTTGGTCTCATCATGGCAGACCTTGTCGGTGGATATTCCTTGGGATTATCAAGGCACCAATAGGGCACAAAACCCTAGAAGCCTCCACTATATAAAGGAGAAAGAAGCTTGGAGAAAAGTGTGTTGTGTTGTGAAAGAGAGGCAGAAGAGAGAGAAAGTCCCAAGGAGAGAGAAGTTTCCATCTTCATCTTCTCCAGCTTGGTGTCCTCCATCGTTGAAGCTCCAAGGTGTGGCCTCACCAGCATCGAGATAGGCGGTGAGCCTAAGACAGTCGGACAGTCTATGGAGGAGAGGGAGTTCACCTTTCTTTTGTCGCTATAGCAATTTCTTTTCATGTCTTTATATTTGGTGATGTTATCACAATAATACGTTGGATGATATTGCCCAGCCACGAACTGTTTTAGGTGGCTTGGGTTTGATGGATGATTTTATTTGGAGTACTTTTTAATGCATACTATGGCTTTTTCAGTGTTTATCATGATTCTATGCTTTGCTTATGCATTTCTCATATCCTTAAAGTTGTAAGAGCTTAGGGTTGTGAGTGCTTTGAGAGATAGGCCCTACCTTAAGCGCCTTCGAGAGTTGGCCGTTCTTTAAGTGTATGTTGGGGTTAGTAATCGAGAGAGCTAGCCTTAGAACCCTCATAAGCAATGGAGTGACTATTGAGAGACAGACTCTAATATACCTTAGAGATAAGTGATAGGTTTCAAGGGCTAAAAAGGATAGTTCGTGAAGGGTAGGGGAGTGTTACGAGTTTATGCCGAGAGGTATTGCTGTAGACTTTCTGACTCCCAGTTTCCTGGCTAGAGATAGTTTAGGAGCACTCTTAGTAAATCCCGCCTAGCATAGAAGATAGCTGAAAAGCCTTAGTGTCGTCAAGAAGCTTAAGTTAGGTTGTTCATCATTCCTAGCCAGTCATTCCGTAGTGAGTTTCGCATAAAAAAGGGGACCTGTTTATGATATCGTTATCTCATCTTTCTTTGCGATGTTTTGCTTCAGCATTATTTTACACCATCTCTTTTAATTTAGCATTGTCATCTGCAAAAAGTTCAATCTTTATTTTTACAGCAACCGTGAATACCTCCAATCCATGTGGAGACGATACTCACTTATCACTTTATTACTCGTTCGACGTGTATACTTGCACCATTTGTGTATCATTTATAGTACTGCACGAACACGAACAATAAGCAAGAAGCCTAAAACAAACTTAATAATAAGATTAAGATGGTAAAAAGTGATTGTGGTGGTGAATATGTTAGCCCATTTGGTGAATATTGTTCACAACATGATATTATTCATAAAGTAACACATTTATATTCTCCTCAATCTAACAGAAACCGAACAAAAAAATCGAACTCTAAAGGAAATGATAAACGCCTTACTAGGAAGTTTTAGGTTATCACAGAACATGTGGGAGGAAGCTATTCTTTCAGCTAATTACCTTTTAAATAAGGTTCCCCAAAAGAAAATGGATAGAACACCATATGTGTTATGGAAACGTTGAAAACCTTCCTACAATCACTTGAAAATGTGGGAGTGTTGTCGACATTGCTAACGTTTGGCAATAGAGTGGAAATGCAATGTAAATATGTAAGGAATAATGCCAAGAATGAGTCTTTTGCGTGCAAGTATACACGGTTAGCAAGCAATACAACAATAAGCTGAGTATCATTTATAGTTCAATATTTATTGTTAGAACAACTGTGAATACCTCCAATCCCTGTGGAGACGATACTCACTCATAACTTTATTACTCGTTCGACGTGTTTACTTGCACCATTTGCGTATCATTTATAGTACTGCACGAACACGAACAAGTTTTTGGCGCCGTTGTCGGGGATTGGCAATTGGTTGTTTACAGTTTTTGTTTTTATTGCTTGTTCTTTTTGTTTTTGTAAAAATTTATTTTAGGTTTTTCATTTTTCTTTTCAGGTGTCTTGCTAGTGTATGACCAGAAGGCGACCTAGAGGACCCTCCAATCACCTATTTCTAAGATCGAGCATTTCTTGTGACTTAGGAGACATGTTCGAAGAGAAGAGACTAGAAACATGAACGAAGAAATATCACCACCTCAAGGTAACAGAGATGCTATGGCAAATGGCCAGGGAGAAGAAGCTCAACCACGGGAAATTAGAGATCATTTGACACCTATCTTGGACGATCTCTATCCCGGAATAGTAGCTCTAGAAATTCAGGCAGTCCAGTTCGAGCTTAAACCTGTTATGTTCAATATGTTGAACACTATTGGTCAGTTTGGAGGTATGCCTCACGAAGATGCAAGACAACATATCTGTGCTTTCTTGGAAGTTTGTGACTCGTTCAGACAGCAAGGAGTGCACGAGGATGTGCTAAAGCTTAAATTGTTTCCATATTATTTACGTGATCGTGCTAGAGCATGGCTAAGTGGAGTGCCAGTTGGATCAATGGAGACTTGGACAGATCTATGCAAAAGTTTTCTGCTACGGTATAATCCACCAAATAGAAACACTAAGTTGAGAAATGATATTGCTTCTTTTCGTCAAGCTGATGATGAATCCATGAGTGCTGGGATTGATTCAAGGAATTATTAAGGAAGTGCACAAATCATTGTTTTCATGATTGGACCCAGTTGGTTATGTTCTATAATGGGGTAAATTCTCCCACAAGGATGATGCTAGATGCTTTAGCAAATGGGACCTTGTTAGACAAATCACCGGAGGAAGCATTTGACATTCTTGATAGGGTAGCCAACAATGATTACCAGTTTCCGACCACAAGGCTTGGAACGGGGAGGAGAACCCAAGTAGCTCGAGACAGTGAAGCTAATGACTCGATAGCCAGCCAGTTAGCTGCTATCACAAATATGCTAACGAACCTCCAACGTCCCAACGAAGTCAAGGAAGAGAAGTCCACAACCTCATGTCTCAGATGCGATGACAATCACCATTTGAGTGAATGCCCTGACAATCAAGAGTCAGCCAACTATGTGGGGAATTAGAACCGCAACAACAATCCATACTCCAATACCTACAACCCAGGATGGCGTCAACATCCAAATTTCAGTTGGGGTAATCAAGGGCACAGTAATTTTGCACAGCCAGCGCCACATCAAAATATGATCGAAGCACCATCTTCTAACAATATGATGTGTAACACCCCAATTTTGGGCTTAGAGGTTTTGGGTTTGAGTCGGACCGGTCGGATTTTGGTTCGAATATAAAAGGTGGTTTTAGGGAAAGCCTAGTTCGGGATGCATTAAAAATATGGAAAAATATCTTAAAATCCTCTTTTATTATATATAAGAGAGTGGTGAAATCAATTTTACAAAATGAGGTTTTGAAATGTGACATTTCAAGTTAGTGACTAAAATGTAATTTTTGAAAAGTTGGTGACTGTTTTAAAATGATTGAAACTTTGAATCTTTAAGGAGCTAATTTACCCAAGAAGATTTTTCTCCAGATTTTACTTAATATTAAACATTTATTAAATGATATTTAATAAAAGGAAAAAGGGGAAATAGATATTTTGAGTTCATAACTAACTTTTCTCAAAATTTTCCCTCTTCATTTTCTCTCCCTTTTCTCTCAGCCAAACACATTTCCCCAGCCATTTTCCCTCTGATTTTAACACCTAAAGATGAGATTTCAATCTCCAATTGGTTTCTAATCATTCCTACATCAAATCATTACCATTTGCTTATTGAATTTTCAAGAATCTTGGCTTTAAACAAGGAGAAACTCACATTTAGAGGTATGAACGTCCTTCTCCTCTAAATACTCAGTTCTTTACTGAAATTCTCAAGTTCTCAATCCTTGATTTGAGTTTTATTAAAGGTTTTTATGTTGTGTTCTTGATCTTGGCTTTAAATGCAAGATTTGGATTTAATTTGGTTAAATTCGTACTAAATGATTGGGCTATGTTTTGAGATGTCTTTTTGATGTTTATTGTATGTATAAATGATGCGAAATTGAGGTTTAGTCAATGCAATCCTGAATAGGTTGATTTTCCTAAGTTTTTGATTTAGTTAATGGTGGTTTTTGAGGTGTTTTTGATGTTCTGCTATAGCTGGAGGTATAAGGACGTGAATAGATCCTTTTTGGATGTTAATTGATGTATAAGTATGATTGGAATTGATGGGTCTTGGCTGGGTAAGGTTGTAGAGGTGTTTGGATGTGATTTCGGTTGTGTTTGGTAGCCGAAATGTGGGTGTTGATGAGAGCAGCGAGTTTAGGTGTCTTGGTTGAAGGTATTAGTGCATGATGATGCATTAATCCACTGCTTTGATGTGTTTAAAACAGGGGAAGCATCATCGGATCCTTGTGGTGTTGATCCGGAGGCTTGATCGGTGTTTCGGCAAGCTTGCGAAACGGAATCGGTGAGTGAAGTTTGGTTTTCAGCTTTGAAACCAATGTTGGAAGGTTATGTGAGCTTAGTTTAAGTCTAAACAACTTAGCTAAGCTCAAGAGTAAGTTTTTCGAAGAAACTCTCTTGTTGATGAACCATGAGATGGTTGAATGCAATGTGTTTTATTTGCATGTTCAAATTCTGTTTTGAAAGCATATTTTAGCATGTTTAATGCTGGTTTTGTAAGCCATGTGTTGGAGGATGCTCAAGGTAAGAGATCCTTGTTTTGAACATTGATAAATGTGGTTTGATGCATTGTAATGCATGATGATTAATGGCTATGTTAAATGCTTTAAAACTGTGGATTAATGATGTTATATGATGTATATTGGCAAGTGATGTGTTGGTTTTAAAGTACTTGAATCGGATATAGTTAGCCGGCTATAGGATTGGGTGCACCGTGAATAAAGTCGCCTTGGATGTTGAGGGGTTGTGATTGTACCGTAAACTCCATCCAAGTACACTAACGAGATGGTTAAGATCATCATGGTGGTTAAAAGTCCATGAGTGGATCTTGTGTTAAGATCACAATGGTGGTTAAAAGTCCATGTGTGGATCTTGTGTTGTATGTCCCGTGTTCTCGTTAGTGATGTTATACAACTACCAATGAGTGATGTTGAGGGGTTGTGATTGTACCATAGTCTCCATCACGGGTGTTGAGGGGTTGTGATTATACCATGCTCCACCTTGATATTGGTAGTGTGTATGAAGCGTATGGGATAACGCTTGTAATCCGCGTATCCGATTGTGTTTTGAGTTGTAAAATGTTATTGATTATCACTTGTAAGCCAATATGACATGATGATGATTTGAAGCATGAGATGCTTGGTTTGTATGCATAATTGCATGATAAATGTTGTTTTGAAATTAAAGGCCTTGTGAAGGTGTTTTATAAATGCATTATTGTGATGTTTTATTTAAGCATTCCTCACTAAGCTATGTGCTTACGCTCTCTCTTTCTTAAACCAATAATGCAGAGCATTAAAGTGCACAAAGGGCAGCAAGGAGGTCAAGGATCCAAGTGGGAGATTAAGCTCATGTATGGTGAATGTTTTCCTAACACTATTAGCTTTTGGCATTTGGCAATGGGAACCTAAATTGTGTTTTTGGGAGATGTTTTGGACTCCCTATTTTGGTTTAATGCTTTTTGATGTTGTTGGAACATGTAAATGGCCTTTTGGTTCTTGGTTTTGGTGATTTGTTGGTTGCATGGTTTACAATATAGGATGCATGCCTATAGAATTGGGTTTTTCTTTGAATGATGCCATGATTGTGTTTAGATGATGCTATTATGTTCCTTAAGTGTTTGATGACTTGCTGGTACGATTTGAGTGTCATCGGAATGTGTTTGATGGGTCAATTGCTTGATAAACCAGCAAAATTCTGCATTTCTGGGCAACTCGTTTCGGAACGGGTGCTACTGTTTCGGAACAGGTGGCCTGAAATGACCATGGCGTTTCGAAACAGGTAAGAGCTGTTTCGAAACGGATTTACCACTGCCAGGCCCCGCTCCGCAACAAGTTTCGAAACGGTCCCGCGTTTCAGAACGGATCTTCCCCGTTTCGGAACACTCGACCGTTGGGCACTGAATCTGATGGTTAAATGTTTTGAAACTCTTACGTTTTGGTCCCAATCTTTGTATATGCAATTGGTTGAGTTTGTGACGTCTGTTTGAGATGAAATTTGGCAGATAGGCATGAAATATGATTAATTTCATAATGGTAACTTTAAAACTGGTTAAGTCCTTTAAATTTTCACAATTTGCAATTTGGTCCCTAAATTTGTATGTTGTGCAATTGAGTCCCTAAATGTTATCCGATTGCTGTGATTTTTGAGTATGTTCCTTCCAAGAGTTCACCTAGGGTTATTATGCATTTAGACAAGATTAAAAATAAAAAAGGGTCGTTAATCAAGGTTGACTTTTGGGTTGACTTTGGTTTTCCCCGTGTAATCTTCGTAGTTCGGGTCAATCGTCTAGGCCGGGCTAAGGAGGTTACATTTGGTGGTATCAGAACTGAGTTCTCGAGCAATTGGGAATGGTTATGTGGGTGATATGTGTATGATTGCTTTGTATGCATGATGAGTGAAAGTATGATGTATAAATTGTAAGTATGTTGCAAATGTGGTGTATGTTGTGGTGAAGCATGTTAGAGGGACCCATGGCAAGGTCACAAGGGAGCAACATCTTCATCGAAGAGCTCGCTAGAGACTACATTCAAAGAATTTATGGCTATGACAAAAGATTTCATGGGAACCACGAAAGTTTTGCTACAAGATCATGCAACAAACATTAAGAATCAAGGAGCCTTATTGCAAAGTCATAGTTCCTCTCTCTGAGCCTTAGAAACACAAGGTTGTCAGATAGCTCAAACCTTGCATGTGCGACCACAAGGAAGTATGCCTAGTGACACTGAAGCCACTAAGAACCATAGCAAGGGACAATGCAGTGCACTCACATTAAGAAGTGGCAAGGAAATTAGCAAAGAAGACAAGTTTGGGGGAAAAGAGAAGGAGGACTCTCAGCCCAACTTGCCTCAGGAAGAAGATAACTTACAAGATCCTTTAGTTGAAGAGAAGGGTGAGGAAGTCATAGCAAAAGAAACACCGGAGGAGGAGCCTGCTTTTTTTATAGCAAAAGATGCAACTCCACCAGTTCAGACAAATGAAGTTAGACCCTCTCCTCCTTTTCCTCAACGATTTAAGAAGCAGAAAGAAGACCTTCAGTTCTAGAAATTTGTGGATATCCTGGACAAATTACATATCAATGTCCCATTTCTAGAGGCCATTGATCAGATGCCAACATATGCCAAGTTCCTCAAGGATATAGTCACGAAAAAGAGAAAGGTCGAGAAGCAAGAGATGTTGGGTTTTTTGCACGCTCGAATCGATCACCGAAACCGTCAAGTGGGTTGTGTTTGGTTCTTGGATGAATTGGCTAAAACCGAAATAAAGGTAGACAATTTGCACGATGATTTTAGAGTGGTTCGACTACTCAACCGAGTCTACATCCACTACCTTAGCACACCACTAAGGATTTCCCAATTCACTCAACAATGAATTCGTCCCCTTTTCCAGGCTCATGAGGAAACCGTTACAACCCTATCTTTTCAACTTGGCTAAGATAGAACCAACTCTAGTTTTTCTCTCAAGGCTAAACTAGAACCTCTCCTTTTACAAGGGATTTGTTTGGTAAACTAAATACCTCTCTAGGTGGGTGTTTACATAAATTTAAGCTCACAAGAGTATACAAAGAATTTACAATAAAACACTCTCTAAAGACTATGTACAAGAGAATAGTAAAATAAAGATTTAGACTCTAATTCTCTTGACCATATTGCTTGGATGTTGTCTCTTGCATTCTTCAAGTGTTCCAGCCTTCAATTTATAGTCCCAATTGAGTTTGTAGCCGTTTATAGCCGTTGGGAATATTGCCGTTTATAGCCGTTGGGAATATTGCCGTTTATAGCCGTTGGGAATATAGTCGTTTATAGCCGTTGGAATAGTACCATTTATAGCCGTTGGGAATAGTACCATTTATAGCCGTTGGAAATAGTTCCATTTATGGCCGTTGGGAATAGTACCATTTATGGCCGTTGGGAATAGTACCATTTATGGCCGTTGGGCTATTTCAAAATACACCGTATCGATACGGTTAGGCGTATCGGTACGGGTTTTGGCTACTGGAATTTTGGTAGTTTAAAAAAACCTTTAAATACATTTTAAAACTATTCCAAAGCCTTTAAAACCCTTAAACATATTTTCAAGTTGTTTTTGACTAAAAACATATTTTAAATTCTTTTCAATTTAGTCCAAAACATTTTTCAAATATTATATCAAAACCTCAGTTCTACAATCTCCCCCTTTTTGATATAATAAAACCAACTTGAAAATTTTGTTTGGGATTCTCCCCCTTTAGCTTTAAAATTGTGAATAAGAGATTAAGATATGAAATCATATAAAGCTCCCCCTTATTCATTTGAAAATTCAATTTTTCAAACCATTTCTCCCCCTTTTTGTTATATCAAAAAGAATTTAAAATGACATTTAAGTTCAAGATAACATAGGAGGCAAAAAAAATTTTGACACACTTAAAATTTTGGTTTTAAAAAAAAAACTGGCTCCCCCTTACTCATTGCATCATATTAGGCTTAACAGATAATCCAAGACTTTAAACAAAAATTAGATAACCAAATGTATAAAATGAAGAAATTAAGCTTAGAGGTTACCCAATCTTCTTCTCATGTGTGATTTGAGCATTCTTTGATTTTGCTTTGCTTGCCATTGCTCCAACACACCTACAAAAGACATTCACTTGATTTTTGGTATCCAAATTGCTTTGGATCCATTTACGTTAGTCACAATGTCTTTAGTTCCCTTGGGAACCCATACTTGTCTAATCCTATAAGACTTTCTATTCCTAATAGGACAAGTATGTAAGGAATGACCATGATAATGACAATGTGAGCATTTTGTCATTATGGGATGAGATGAATTATTAAAAATAATTTCTTTTTCTTTTGCTAAGCTTTCAAGCTTAACTTTCAAATCAAGATTTTCTTTTTCTAAAATTACATTGCTTGTTTTTGAAAACTCTAAATCATTTTTCAAAATTTCATTTTCTTTTTCAAAATCCAATTTTGTTTTCAAAAGAAAATTATTTTCAAATTCAAGTTTAGAAATCATTTTCTTAAATTTGGAATTCATGGTCTCAAATTCCAAAAATAATTCATCAAATGCATCTTGTAACTCATCAAAAGAATATGAATTTAATTCATTTGAGTTAGAAGATACCTTAGGCTCCTCGAGAGCCAAAACACCATCCACCTTTGGATTGGAGAGAGGGTTTGCACATGATTGATCATCATCTTTCTTTTCTCCCTTCTTGTTGCCATAAAGCTTCTCAAGTTTCTCCCACAATTCTTTGGCACTTTTGCATGCGGAGATCTTCTTGGAAACTTCTTCGTTGAGGCCACAATAGAGAATGTGCATCGCCTTGGTGTTTAGCTTTGCCTTCGTGTCGTTAGCACTCCTTTGCTTTTTCTTCTTCTTTGGAGCTTCCAAATACCCATCTTCAATGATGTCCCAAACCTCATAGTCTTGAGACTTGATGAAGAGTTTCATGATATTTGCCCATTGGAAGTATGATTCTCCTTCGAAGAGTGGAGGACACGAGATAGAGCGGCCTTCTTCAAATCTTGCCATTTTCTTGAACGGTTGGACTTCGAGCAATAGATCTTTACTCCCGGATGTTAGTCCTTCGATGGAGACGAGGCTCTGATACCAATTGTTGGGTTTTTTGCACGCTCGAATCGATCACCGAAACCGTCAAGTGGGTTGTGTTTGGTTCTTGGATGAATTGGCTAAAACCGAAATAAAGGTAGACAATTTGCACGATGATTTTAGAGTGGTTCGACTACTCAACCGAGTCTACATCCACTACCTTAGCACACCACTAAGGATTTCCCAATTCACTCAACAATGAATTCGTCCCCTTTTCCAGGCTCATGAGGAAACCGTTACAACCCTATCTTTTCAACTTGGCTAAGATAGAACCAACTCTAGTTTTTCTCTCAAGGCTAAACTAGAACCTCTCCTTTTACAAGGGATTTGTTTGGTAAACTAAATACCTCTCTAGGTGGGTGTTTACATAAATTTAAGCTCACAAGAGTATACAAAGAATTTACAATAAAACACTCTCTAAAGACTATGTACAAGAGAATAGTAAAATAAAGATTTAGACTCTAATTCTCTTGACCATATTGCTTGGATGTTGTCTCTTGCATTCTTCAAGTGTTCCAGCCTTCAATTTATAGTCCCAATTGAGTTTGTAGCCGTTTATAGCCGTTGGGAATATTGCCGTTTATAGCCGTTGGGAATATTGCCGTTTATAGCCGTTGGGAATATAGTCGTTTATAGCCGTTGGAATAGTACCATTTATAGCCGTTGGGAATAGTACCATTTATAGCCGTTGGAAATAGTTCCATTTATGGCCGTTGGGAATAGTACCATTTATGGCCGTTGGGAATAGTACCATTTATGGCCGTTGGGCTATTTCAAAATACACCGTATCGATACGGTTAGGCGTATCGGTACGGGTTTTGGCTACTGGAATTTTGGTAGTTTAAAAAAACCTTTAAATACATTTTAAAACTATTCCAAAGCCTTTAAAACCCTTAAACATATTTTCAAGTTGTTTTTGACTAAAAACATATTTTAAATTCTTTTCAATTTAGTCCAAAACATTTTTCAAATATTATATCAAAACCTCAGTTCTACAAGAGACTGTCGCTATAGCAAATGAATGTTATTCTATGTGGAGCAAGCTATCACCTAAGAGGAAGGACCTAGGTAGTTTTGCTATCCCATGTTCTATTGGCGACAAGTTTGTTGGAAGAGCACTTTGTGATTTGGGATCAAGTGTTAACTTGATGCCTAACTCGATTTTTCTGAATCTGGGAATTCGAGAGGCACAACCCACCAAGGTTGTGCTACAGCTAGCAGATCATCTCATGTTCGCCCAGAAGGGAGAGTTGAAGATGTTGTGGTAAAAGTGGACAGATTTATCTTTCCAGTCAACTTATTAATCCTCGATTGTGAAGCTGATAGCAACACACCCATTATATTGGGAAGGCCATTTTTAGCCACCGGGCGAGCTTTGATCGATTGTGAGAAGGGCGAATTCACGATGCAAGTAGATGATCAGACAGTCATGATCAATATTCATGACACCCTCAAGTATGCAGACAACCCAGGAGTATGCCAATATGTAGATGCTACATCACAGAATATGATTGATGAGTTTTGCTGTAGCAATGAGATGCAAATGGAAGAGTTCGAAGCACTCTGCAAAGATAATGATTCAGACCAAGAAGAGCTCTCAAGGGAACTGGAGCAGTCTAGTCAACTCGAGGCTAGACCAGGTACGCACTTTGAACCTCTTGATTTTTTAGAATTTATACCTCCTAAACCTTCCCTTGAGCATGAACCTTCTTTAGAACTGAAATCTTTGCCATCACATCTTAAATATGTTTACTTAGGGAGCAATGAACTTTTCCTGTGATAATCTCATCTAGTCTCACACCTAAGCAAGAAACTAGTTTAGTAAATATGTTGTTACAACATAAAAATGCGATAGGGTGAACTATGGCTGATTTGAAGGGTATAAGCCATGCTATATGTATGCACAAAATTTTGCTTGATGATTGTCACATCAATTTAGTTGAGCCCTAGAGGAGACTAAACCCAATCATGAAGAATGTGGTGATGAAAGAAATAATCAAGTGGCTTGATGCTGGAGTAATCTACTCGATATCCGATAGCCCATGGGTCAGCCCGGTGCAATGTGTACCGAAGAAGGGAGGCGTGCCATGGTAAGCAATGAGGAGAATGAGCTATTGCCTACTAGAATCATCACGGGGTGGAGGATTTGCATGGACTATAGGAAGCTCAACAAGGCGACCAAGAAGGACCATTTTCCACTCCCATTCATTGATCATATGTTAAATCTACTAGCGGGCAAGGCATTCTACTGCTTCCTCGATGGGTATTATGGGTACAATCAGATTGCTATAGCACCCGAAGACCAAGAGAAAACGAATTTCACATGCCCTTATGGAACTTATGCTTTTCGGAGAATGCCCTTTGGTCTCTGCAATGCTCCAACAACTTTTCAAAGATGTATGATGGCTATCTTTTCAGACATGGTCGAGGATTTTTTAGAAACTTTCATGGATGACTTCTCGGTCTCCGGAGATGACTTCGACACATGTTTGGGCAATCTTGCCAAGGTCCTAAAGAGGTGTGAGGAAGCTGACTTGGTGCTCAATTGGGAAAAATGCCATTTCATGGTAACGGAAGGAACGATCTTAGGCCACAAGATTTCGAAGAAAGGGATAGAAGTTGACAAAGCAAAGGTCGAGGTCATTGAAGAACTACCTCCCCCCACTACTGTCAAGGGAGTAAGAAGCTTCCTAGGGCATGCTGGCTTTTATCAGAGATTCATCATTTTTCGAAGATCTCAAAGCCGCTATGCAATTTGCTACAACAAAATCAACCATTTGTGTTTGACAAATATTGCTATAGCGCATTTCAAGAACTGGATGAGAAGCTTATCTCAACACCAGTTGTCATTCCACCTGATTGGAACGAGCCGTTTGAGCTGATGTAGGATGCAAGTGACTACGCCGTCGGTGCAGCACTTGGACAACGCCGAGGTAAACTCTTTCATGTTATTTATTATGCTAGTCGCACTTTGAATGATGCACAAATCAATTACACCACAACTAAAAAAGAATTGCTTGTTGTAGTATTTGCCTTTGATAAGTTTAGATCATACTTAATAGGCACCAAGGTCATAGTTCATAACGATCATTCAGACATTAAGTACTTAGTGATAAAAAGGATGCTAAACCTAGACTTATTAGGTGGATACTCTTGCTACAAGAATTTGACTTAGAAGTTAGAGATAGGAAATGATGTGAGAACCAGTTAGCTGACCATTTATCTAGGCTAGAAAATGCTATCACACAAGATAGTGAAACTGAAATCAAGGAGGAATTCCCTGATGAGAAACTGTTAGCTGCTACAACAATTCCGTGGTATGCTGATATTGTTAATTATCTTGTTAGTGGTATTTTGCCTCCTGATTTATCTAGCCAGGGACTCAAGAAATTCAAACATGATGCAAAATTCTACTATTGGGATGAACCCTACTTGCTCAAGCAATGTCCTGATCAGATCATAAGGAGATGTGTTCCAGCGGAAGAATACCATAACATTTTGTACCACTGTCATTCATCACCGTGTGGAGGGCATTTTGGTGGTGCTAGAACTGCTGCAAAAGTTCTTCAAGTAGGATTTTATTGGCCTACACTTTTTAAGGACGCACACAAGTTCTACAAGACTTGTGATTAATGCCAAAGAATTGGGAACATCTCCAGGCAGAATGAAATGCCATTGCAAAATATTCTGGAGGTTGAAATCTTTGACGTATGGGGAATTGACTTCATTGGTCCGTTTCCTGCATCTTATGGAGATCTATATATTTTTTCTAGCAGTCGACTATGTGTCAAAATGGGTGGAGGTTGTTGCCACCCCAAGGAACGACTCCAAGACGGTCATGAAGTTTCTTCAGAAGAACATCTTATCTAGGTTCGGAGCACCCCGAGCCATCATTAGTGATGAAGGAACTTACTTTGACAACAAGCTTATTGCTAAAACATTATGTCGCTATGGAGTCTGACACAAGATTACTACAGCATATCATCAGCAGACAAACAGACAGGCTGAAGTGTCCAACCAAGAAATCAAGCAAATCTTGGAGAAGGTGGTTAATACTAAGAGAAAAGACTGGTCCCCCAAGTTGGATGAAGCACTTTGGGCATATAGGATAGCCTTCAAGACACCTTTAGGCATGTCAGCCTTCAAGCTTGTATTTGGCAAGGAGTGCCATTTACCCGTGGAGCTTGAGCACAAAGCTTATTGGGCAATCAAGAAACTCAACATGGATGTCCAACTTGCTGGTGAAAAGAGGTTGCTAGAGCTTAACGAGCTGGAGGAAATTAGAGCCCAAGCATATGAGAATGCTCGCATCTACAAGGTGAAAACCAAGAAGTGGCATGACAAACACATTTTGCCAAGACATTTCTCAGAAGGTCAACAAGTGCTTCTCTACAACTCCAAGCTAAAGCTTTTTCCTGGAAAGCTGAAATCGAGGTGGTTAGGGCCATTCATCATACACAAGGTGTACCCTCATGGCGCAATGGATATCAAGAAGTTGGACGACAGTGAAGTCTTCAAAGTCAATGGCCAACGCCTGAAGGTGTACAGTGGAACCCCTATCCTTAGAGACAAGTCACATCTGGATCTTCACGATCCTTAAAAGTTTACATCTCTAAACTCTATCTTTTATGCTATAACATGTTCATAAATAATGCTTTTCTTTTTAGTCTAGTTTTATGTTATTTTTGTTTTTAATTTTCATATCTTTTCACGTGACCCTCGTACAAGGCTTTCTCTTTCCTAGTACAATGTCAGGTACAGAGGCAGGAGAGCATGCTATCAACAGGGTTGGTAGCAAAAGGGAGAAGGACATGGAGTTTGTTTTTATCCACTTTTGGAAGTAAGAAAGAAAAGGGGAAAAGAAAAAGATAAGGAGGGGTTTTAACTGAAAAAGTGGGGAGCATGAATTAAAAAAAAAAGAGAAAAAAAAACAAAAAGCAAGAGAGAGAATATTCACCTATTTAATGAGGAGAAACCCTATCCACATAAACCCATATTCTCTCTCCAGCCGTCAGCTATCACATTAACTCCAAAAAAAATTCTCTCTCCCTTAAAGCCGACACACGTCCCCATCACCTCCCCTATTCCATTAATTCTTCAGTTTTTTTCACCTTTTTCAACTCCCCATATTTTCCTCCTCTTCATCAATTGTCCCCTCACCTTCTTCATCTTCTTCAACACCCAAAACTTTTTCTTCTTCCCTTCATCTTTTTGATTTTCTCCCAAACACACAGAACACCCTTCACTATTTTCTTTCCATTCACATATTCACTCCTCCCTATTTTCAACAAAAACTCCATGGCTCGTTGTAAGAACGCCCCTGAGACTTCCGATCGTCCTAAACAACAACCAGTCCTGGAAATTTCTAAGTTTCTTGACGAGGCAGCAAATGAGAGATGGACAAAGCTCAAAGATAGGAATGTTCTTCCAGAACTAGGGTTTAAATACCCTTAATACAAAGAAGATCAATTTGATCAATCTATAATGGATGTCATTGGCACACATGAATGGAAAATCTTCCTGAGGAGATCTGTACCTCACTTGTAAAGGATTTCTATGCACACCTCACAAGTCCAACACAGTCTACAGTTCATGTGCGAGGAGAGCAGATAAAGTTTACTACCGCAACAATTAACAAGAGTGTGGACGATGTAGCAGACCCCCACCACTACTCCTCTGAAACATCATTGGACAATACTAGCAGCACGACATAGTCTCCGCACTCGGAAGGTAACTAACTTTTTTCTTTCCATTTTTTTCATCATTTTTCATGGCATATAGTGTAGATTAGTTTATACATTACGAACACTGCATCTCTCAAGTTTGAGGGTGTTAGTGTTCATAGTAATATTTTGCTTTAGCATATGCATTATAGGATAGAACAAAAGTTTTACTATGGCATTCTGTTTAGCCTAGAGACAGCCTATGAATGTATTTATGATGTCTGACGACGAAATCTTAAAGGCCTGAACTAAGTTAGAAAAAAAACACAACTAGTTGAGATCTGTAGAACTGACTTTAGGATCTAGTTGTTAAAAAAATTGTTACACAACTGCTCTCTTTCTATAAGTAAGTTTGTTAGAAAAAAATTCAAGAAGAACCCTAGTAAACTCTGATATGTAAACTCTAGAGAATTTAAAAGAAAAACTAGACGACCCTATGCTCAAACAAACGAATAAATGCTACGACATATCTGTAGAATGACACTACGCTTTGCTATAGCTTTTTTAGTGTTTAAAAAAAGAGAAAAATAAAGCTTTGCTATAGCATATGAGTGAATGAAAGTTGTCACGGGATGACTCTACCTACTAGCTCGGGGGTGAGAGGTTTGCTCCCTGCTCATCTAGAGTTAAGGACGATAGGTGTGATGAGTTGACACCCTTCGTAGCAGAAAACCTATATCTTTGGGAGTCTAAAAATTGGAAAAGAAATAGAGAACGTAGTTAGGGTATAACTATGGAGCTTCCTTGAAAATTTGTCTCACCATCTTAAGTATAGAAGGAAGGCATCCACACACACACGCACACAGCTTAGTCCTAAGGAATGTTCTTAAGGATCCCACGTCTGGTTGTATATATTTATTTGCCTATGTTATTTATGAGGACTGAAATATTTCCATAGCAATCCTCTAGGTTAAATCTTTGCCATAGTAATTCTTTTGTTATGTTCTATTCATTGCTTGAGGACAAGCAATAGCTTAAGTTTGGGGGTGTGATAACTACATAAATATCCTTGTTCTCATACCTTTTTGCTATAGCATTTGCCTGTTCTTGAGTTCATACCATAGAATTTAGACTGCATTTAGGTTGCATTTTCTTCTTCTGGGTGCATCTTTATCTTTGCTGGTTATTGGTCCATATTGAGGGGTACTGCTCGGAAAGTTGGTTTTGGTTTTGGTGGTACACAGAAAAGGAGTAAAGAGAGAAAGATGGTGCCGGGAATTGCTATAGCATGATGGAAGTGGATATTGGCCAGCACGTGAGATACATGTGAGCTGCAGAAGCATGTAAACATGTAGAAAAGGACGATCTGACATGTGCAGCAGCCGTTACCCACCCGCAGACTGTCCTCCTTGTCCCCTCGTGGCAGACCTTGTCGGTGGATATTCTTTGGGATTATCAAGGCATCTTTAGGGCACCAAACCCTAGAAGTTTCCACTATATAAAGGGGAGAGAAGCTTAGAAAAAAGTGTGTTGTGTTGTGAAAGAGAGACAGAAGAGAGAGAAAGTCCCAAGGAGAGAGAAGTTTCCATCTTCATCTTCTCCAGCTTGGTGTCCTCCATAGTTGAAGCTCCAAGGAGTGGCCTCACCGGCCTCGAGAGAGGCGGTGAGCCTAAGACAGTCGGGCA
Source organism: Hibiscus trionum (assembly GCA_030270665.1). Classification (NCBI taxonomy): domain Eukaryota; kingdom Viridiplantae; phylum Streptophyta; class Magnoliopsida; order Malvales; family Malvaceae; genus Hibiscus; species Hibiscus trionum. The sequence continues at coordinate 24,265,860 of BSYR01000021.1, read as the reverse complement.
GTCCAAGGCGGAGAGGGAGTTCACCTTTCTTGCTGTCGCTATAGCAATTTCTTTTCATATCTTTATATTTGGTGATGTTATCGCAATGATACGTTGGATGATATTCCCAGCCACGAACTATTTTAGGTGGCTTGAGTTTAATGGATGATTTTATTTTGAGTACTTTTTAATGCATGCTATGGCTTTTTCAGTGTTTATCTTGATTCTATGCTTTTCTTATGCATTTCTCATTTCCTTAAAGTTGTAAGAGCTTAGGGTTGTAAGTGCTTTGAGAGATAGGCCCTACCTTAAACGCCTTCGAGAGTTGGTCGTTCTTTAAGTGTATGTTGGGGTTAGTAATCAAGATAGCTGGCCTTAGAACCCTCATAAGCAATGGAGTGACTGTTGAGAGGCAGACTCTAACATACCTTAGAGATAAGTGATAGGTTTCAAGGGCTAAAAAGGAAAGTTCGTGAACGGTAGGAGAGTGTTAAGAGATTACGCTGAGAGGTATTGTTGTAGCATTTTTTACTCCCAGTTTCCTGGCTAGAGATAGTTTAGGAGCACTTTTAGTAAATCCCGCCTAGCATAGAAGATAGCTGAAAAGCCTTAGTGTCGTCAAGAAGCTTAAGTTAGGTTTTCCATCATTCCCAGCTAGTTATTCCGTAGTGAGTTTCGCATACAAAAGGGTACTTGTTTATCATATTGTTATCTCATCTTTCTTTGCGTTGTTTTGCTTCAGCATTATTTTACACCATCTCTTTTACTTTAGCATTGTCATCTGCAAAAAGTTCAATCTTTATTGTTAAAATAATCGTGAATACCTCCAATCCCTATGGAGACGATACTCACTTATCACTTTATTACTCGTTCGACGTGTATACTTGCACCATTTGTGTATCATTTATAGTACTGCACGAACATGAACAATAAGCAAGAAGCCTAAAACAAACTTAGTAAAAAGATTAAAATGGTAAGAAGTGATTGTGGTGGTGAATATGTTAGCCCATTTGGTGAATATTGTTCACAACATGGTATTATTCATAAAGTAACACCATCATATTCTCCTCAATCTAATGGAAGCCGAACGAAAAAATCGAACTCTAAAGGAAATGATGAACGCCTTACTAGGAAGTTTTATGTTATCACAGAACGTGTGGGAGGAAGCTATTCTTTCATCTAATTACCTTTTAAATAAGGTTCCCCAAAAGAAAATGGATAGAACACCATATGTGTTATGGAAACGTTGAAATCCTTCCTACAATCACTTGAAAATGTGGGGGTGTTGTCGACTTTGCTAACGTTTGGCAATAGAGTGGAAATGCAATGTAAATATGTAAGGAATAATGCCAATAATGAGTCTTTTGCGTGCAAGTATACACAATTAGCAAGCAATACAACAGTAAGTTGAGTATCGTATCCATAGGGATTGACCAAGAATTTTATTGTTAAATGGTTTACTTGTTAAAGGAATCAAGAATGTTTGGATTGATTTAGAGTTTTGTTTTATAGAATAGCTAAGGGAATGCAATGAAAGTAAAAATAGTTTGGAAAAAATAACTTTCAAATAGATGATGAACATAGGCAAGGGATACCTGGATTTTACGCTAGCTATGTCAGCTATTAATAATCTCCTGCCTTGGATTTGTTGTCGAGTATATTTCAAGAATGACATTGCCTCTGTCGATGGTAATACCCTAAGTTAACCATGTTAAAACCCCTATATGTTTATTGTGAAGTTTTTCATTAATTAACTCAATTAAATTTCAATTTATACTCCTAAGGGGTAGATTCTCTTCCGAATTAAGATCACCTACTTGAACATCTTCTGTCGAAGCTTCCCTCCTTAGTACCTGGAAACTAATTGTTACCCTTCAAGTTTGTTAAGATATTAAGGCGTAATAAGCAAACAATGTCAACTATCGTATGGCAAAGAATTTAAAGAAATGAAGTGTTAGCCATATAGGTAACTCTAGAGTGGGTTTGAATTGGAATTTTGATTTCGCATTTAGGATAAAGCGAGTTATCTTCTTATCTCCATTTGAAATTTAGGGCTTATGTGTACTGGGTTCAACATCTACTTTGACCAGGCATCAGACGTCACTTCTTTTCGAGCCGAGCTTTGCAATCTCTGGTCCAACTCTTCCATCTACGACTCGGCAATTCTCTTATGCTTGCATGCTTTCTGCTCTTGCGCTGCTCTGCCAATCCCGTCGTGCTCCTAACCATCATCAATGCCGGCAAAACAACCCATCGCTCTAGCAAGGAACAACTTCCTAACTTCTTATGCAAATGCATGAATTTGACAACTAAATGCAAACATATATACCTTGTAATACCCCAAATTCTAGCCTAGTAGAATTGTTAAAAAAGAGAGAGAAATGTGTCATGGTTATATGCTATGGCAAATATGTTTAATGTTCGTATGCTATGGCAATTATTGTTCCATGATTATATGTTGTGGAAAATGTGTCTAACGGTTGTAGGTATATATATATGTATATATATATATATATATATATATATATATATATATAAGCTTATGGCTATAATAGAAAAGAAGTGTATAAACAATTATTTTTAAACTAAAATTAAAATGTAAGAATTAAAGCTAGGAAATTATGACTAGATATTATAAACACTAGTTACATTATATTAACTAAGTATTATAATAATTATGTGGTAAATAATTGGTTGTAATAACAACCATGTGTCATCACCATCACCACCCAAAAGGGGATGGTGGGACACATAGCAAAACCCACAAACAAGACACCAAATGGTGTCATCTTCTTTCTCCTTTACACCACCGAAATCATGCAAGGAAAACAAAAGAAAACTAAGAGAGAAATTAGAGAGAGAGAGAGAGAACTGAAGAAAACACAAGATTGGGTTTAAAATCTATTCTAGAATTTGCATGCATGTTCGATTAAAATTAATGTAAGTGTTTATGTTATTACTGATCTTGTTCTTGAAAGCTTGTTTGTTTTATTGAATTATGGTTTGTTTATTACCGGAAAATTATAATTAGATGCTTGATTGTTCATATGAATTGTTGGTTAGTGATTTTATTGAATTTAAACTAAAATTACAAAGTAGAAACATGTCCGAACATAAAAACTGACCAGATTCGTACAAGTAGAACAACCTGTAGAAATCTGCATTTTTTAACATGTTAGAGGCAAAACAGGAAATGTTTCCATAGGACAAAGTTGTAGGAAATTGAATTTTTTATAGGATAGAGGTCTTGGAAGCATGAAAATGTTCATAGGATTGCTGGAAAATGAGTTAGAACAAAACTAGTCACGTTTGGGACTTAATTGGTGATTAGGGACTGTTTTAGATTAAAAATAAAATATTAGTTCTTAAATAAACAAAATGAAGGCTGTAAATGACACCTTAATAACAGGGAAAACAATGGTAAAAAGAGATAAAATAAACTAGCAAGGGTCCTAAGTTGAAAAGATCACAAAAATGGGTTAAAACACAAGATCGACAGATTTGATCATGGAAAATCGCCTAACTTCAAACATTAAATTGTATTGATGTAGAAATGATAAAAATATTTTCTATACATGGTTAGAAAGATAGTTGAATAATCTTTTGAGGGATGTAAAGTAATTGAAAATCCAATATGTGTACTGAAAGGTATGGGAAAAATAGTGAAGGGTGTCCAAACTGCCTAAAAGAGGACATTTTAGTGTATAATGTGAAAATGTTTGCTTGTATGTGATGTATAGATGAATTCTAATGATGTATTTGTGTTATTAATACATGAAATGATAGACCAAGAGATAGAAGAGGCTTGTGAGGGCATCAAGGCTGGGCAAACAAATGAAAGAAACAAGGGGATTAGCATTCAAGACTAGCTTGAAGTTCTTGTGAGTGTAGATATCAATAGGGTTGGGACTTAGGTCCTAACCAAGTCTGATCATGATTATGCTTTATTTAGATGTTGCTATGAAAATGAACTTAAATTATATTTGGTAATTAACTAAGGGAAGAATGGTATACACTAAGCTTGATAAATTCATAATGCGTATTAGACCTTGTATGATTGCATGATGCTGTGACATGTTTAATGTCATGAATGCCATGACATGTTTAATACCTTGAATGCCTAGATTGGCTACTTTATGAATCAAGCTTAAGGAATGATATATTGTGGTAATGAACTAAGGTTCACTAGCCTAAGTGCTCCCTGATCTTGTTGAATATCTAATGACATCTTGGATAAGCTTGAATTGTGCCATTGAACATGCCTTGATTCTTGCCTTGTTATCACATGTATCTTGATAAATGAACACCAAACTAAATCATGCCTTGGTAGCTAGTGAGTCATAGGTAGGATGGAATGCCATAGAGTCTTGAGCTCATTTGTGTGTTGGGTGGTGTACGGACCGGGCTAAGGCCCTTAATTGGAGACAGTAGGAGGGATGTGTGTTATGGTCTTTGGCAACAGTAGGAGGGATATGACCAGCACTACGGTGAATTTTGATTTGGCGACAGTTTGGTTGGTGACTCGATTACCTAAACTTGACTACATACCAAGGCCTAAACTTGAATTGATTATCTAATATTGCTACAGCAAAGCTTGGATATCCTATGAATTTGAAATGAAACTTGACTTGAGCTTATACTTGAATTGCATGGTATAATCCTGATAATGCAAAGTTGTTGTCACATGTACATGAAATGAATATTGAATCCATTGATTTTAACTTGTGATATGCCATGACATTTGAGATGTTGCTATGAATCCATGATCTTGACGATAATATGTAATGTTGGCTTGGAATTGACTAGTGATATGTATGCTCATGAATATGAAAAGCCATGGCTATGGATTGAGTAATTATATGAAATGATATAATGTGTTGCATGATCTAGACTATTCAAATGTCTTGTATTCTAGTATAGGCTTGATCTTCATGAACCTAGCTAGGTCTCCTTTGGATAAGATACACTTGAAAACTTGAATAAACTCGCCTAGCTGAGGTTGTTACCTCACTAAGTACTTAATCGTACTTATCACTCTCGTTTTCATTCTTCCCAAAATACAGGTTAATAGATTGCAAGCTACGCTGAGCTGGAGGCAAGGCAAGACAAGCTAAAGCACAAGTATGGTTATGACTTTTTGTATACTCCTAGTTGGTGGCCATAGTCTTGTATCTAGATTTCATATGCATGCATTTTGAGCCTAGGAAAGGCTATATATATATATTTGCTATGATATGGCATGAATAACTTGCTAATGTGACTTGTTTTGTAGCCTAGTTAATCTAGGTATTATGCTATGGTATATGAGTGTCACCCCCTTAGCCCGGCCTAGACGCTTGACCCGAACTAGGAAGATTACACGGGGAAAACCAAAGTCAACCTGAAAGTCAACCTTGATTAACAACATTTTTTTTTCTTTTTTTCTAGATGCACATTAAGCCTATATGATTACTCAAGAATCATTGGAGAGAAAGGCACAACGATCGGAATTCAATTAGGGATGCAATTGTAAGAATTACACTTTTAGGGACCAAAATGTAAATTTTGTAAAATATAATGACTTTACAAATTTTAAGCTTACCAATATGTAATTAGTTATTTTACATGCATCTTTGTCAAATATTAGCTTAAAAGGACCATCCAAGCTCAATCAATTGCATCTGCAACATCCAGGTCTAAAATGTAAAACATGAGAACTTGAAACAATTCAAAACACAGCCCAACGGTCAACCGTTTCGAAACGCTGACCCTGGTATCAAAATGGTCTTATCGAAACGGAGTTGACCGTTTCGGTACTCGGGTGCATTCCGAGACCAGTATCGAAACATGCCTCTCCAATAGCTAATGTGTTCTGAAACATTTTCACCCGTTCCGAAACACTATGGCCGTTTCGGGCCCCTGTTTCGAAACAAATAAGGGTGTTTCGATACACCCTGCCCTGCAACCTTACAAATTTCTGGTTTTTCACAGATTTTCACAATTAAACATATCTCAAGTCATACCATAACATATCATCAACATGTTTAGACATTATAGAACATATTTAAGAAGCTTAAGCCAAACATGGCATCAAACAAGTGAACATTGAGTCTATAGGCATGCTTCCTAGTCACAAGAACCAAAAATGGACCTCAAACCTCAAACCAAACCATATAAGACCATTTATAAACTTCAAAATCCATAACAAACTTGCTACAAACATAGGGAGTTCCAAATACATCTCCCAAAACAACCTTGAAGCCCCATTGCCAAATATCAATACTAAAGCATGTAAAAACATCACCGTACATGAGCTTTTCACTTCCCTGGATGTTCTTAACCTTCTTGCTGCCTAAATTCGCCTCAATTATCCGCATTGTTGGTAAAAGAGAGTGTAAGCACATTTTCTTAGTGAGGCAAACTCTAAAGGAAACCAACACAACAATGCATTATTCAAAACTCTTACTCAAAAGCCATTTTCAACAACATGCTCATTCTATCTCATGCTTTAAAACCATTTCAAAGCAAATCTCCATTAGAAAACACATGTACCTCTATTGTATTTCTTGCATTTAAACCAATGCAAATCTCATGGCAGAGCCATACACATGATAAATGAAAACAAAAGCATTTCATATCATAATCTCATATGCATTTCTCATAGCATAAATCGTCTCAACATTTGGTACATGTGAATCAAATACACTTTCATATATTATATTGGCATTTCAAATTTCATCTTTACTCGGATATACGGACTAGCCCATAACGGAATCGTTCACATCTTTCCCGCTCGCTACGAATCAGCTCAGGTGCATAATTGCTAAGGCGTAAAAATTGCACCTCAAATTCTGCCACCGTCATACTCCCTTGCACAAGGGACATGAATTCTCTCTTTTTCTCATCGAGGTAGCAAACTCCCAAGTAATTTTGCTTGAATGCATTCAAGAAGAATGTCCAAGTCACATCATCATCTTCCATTACCGTAATTGTGGTCGTCCACCACGTATATGCATCACCACGCAACAGGGACACAATACATCCCAACTTCTGAACATTATTACAGTTCAGTTGCCAAAGAATCCTCTTGGTACTCTCTAACCAAGACTCGGAACCTTCCGGGGTTAACCCTATGAACTCAGTCCCTCCTAGACTGCAGAGTCGCTCCAACGACAACCTCACATTAGCACCATCCTGTGGTGCAGCTCCATTAGCTCCAGCTACTACTTCTTGAAAAGCTCCAGCAAAACTTGTATCAACACAGACATATCAGGAGCAGCTTGCCCCTGAACTCCCTCGGGTCCAGCAACCCTAGCACCAGCTCCAGCAGCACCAACCCCAGCTCCACCACCACCAGGTGGTCCACCAGGGGGAGGAGGAGGTAAATCCTCAGCATTCTCAACATTCTCGTTCTCAGCCGTAGCACATGTATTGATTCTAAGCTCTCTACGTGGTCCCATAATAAAACAATGCAACCGACAAAACATAGTAAATTCAATTAGGCATAATAAGGCAAGTAATCCAAGTACTCAAGCTCATTTTTGAAAACAATCCTTTCTCAATAGTAATGATATGGCAATGGGATCCCCAACTATACCCCAAACACAGCATAGCATCACAATTTCATCTCAATAGAACCAAACATCAACAATCATACATCACACTTTCACCGAAAAGTCACAAACATTCATAATCACATACATTAACCACCTACCAAGCCCCAAATATTCGTTAACTTGGCTCTGATACCAACAAATGTAACCCCCTTAGCTCGGCCTAGACGCTTGACCCGAACTACAAAGATTACACGGGGAAAACCAAATTCAACCCGAAAGTCAACATTGATTAACGACCCTTTTTTTCTTTTTATCTTTTCTAAATGCACATTAAACCTATGTGATTACTCAAGAATCATAGGAGAGAAAGGCACAGCGATCGAAATTCAATTAGGGATTCAATTGTAAGAATTACACATTTAGGGACCAAAATGTAAATTTTGTAAAATATAAGGACTTTATAGATGTTAAGCTTACCAATATGTAATTAGTTATTTTACAAGCATCTTTGTCAAATATTAGCTTAAAAGGACATTCCAAGCTCAATCAATTGTATGCGCAACATCCAGGTTTAAAATTTAAAACATGAGAACTTGAAACAATTCAAAACACAGCCCAACGGTCAACCGTTTCGAAACGCTGACCCTGGTATCGAAACAGTCGTATTGAAACGGAGTTGACCGTTACGATACTCGGGTATGTTCCGAGAGAAGTATCGAAACAAGCCTCTCCAATAGCTAAAGTGTTCCGAAACATTTTCACTCGTTCCGAAACACTATGGCCATTTCGGGCCCCTGTTTCGAAACAGATAAGGGTGTTTCGATACACCTTGCCCTACAACCCTACAAATTTCTTGTTTTTCACATCTTTTCACAATCAAACATATCCCAAGTCATACCATAACATACCAGCAACATATTTAAGAAGCTTAAGCTAAACATGGCATCAAACAAGTGACCATTGAGTCTATAGGCATGCTTCCTAGTCACAAGAACCAAAAATGGACCTCAAACCTCAGACCAAACCATATAAGACCATTTACAAACTTCAAAAGCCATAACAAACTTGCTACAAACATAGGGAGTTCCAAATACATCTCCCAAAACAACCTTGAAGCCCCATTGCCAAATATCAATACTAAAGTATGTAAAAACATCACCATACATGAGCTTTTCACTTCCTTGGATGTTCTTAACCTTCTTGCTGTCCAAATTCGCCTCAATTATCTAAATTGTTGGTAAGAGAGTGTAAGCACATTTGCTTAGTGAGGCAAGCTCTAAAGAAAACCAACACAACAATGCATTATTCAAAACTCTTACTCAAAAGCCATTTTCAACAACATGCTCATTCTATCTCATGCTTGAAAACCATTTCAAAGCAAATCTCCATTAGAAAACACATGTACCTCTATTCTATTTCTTGCATTTAAACCAATGCAAATCTCACGGCAGAGCCATACACATGATAAATGAAAACAAAAGCATTTCATATCATAATCTCATATGCATTTCTCATAGCATAAATCTTCTCAACATTTGGTACATGTGATTCAAATACACTGTCATATATTATATTGGCATTTCACATTTCATCTTTACTCAGATATACGGATTAGCTGGACTAAAGGTCAAGTCCTACCCCGATGGAATCTCTCATCACCGGACTCTCATGGCGGTATCTCTCATCGCCACAAAGCTTGGGTATTTCACCAAGTCTTACCCCGATGGTATCTCTCATCATCGGATTCTCACTTTGGATCGGGATGGCTCTACCCCCATTGTCCGACTCCAAAGAGAACGTACAAATTTTTAGATTATAGTGCACTCTCATCCTATTGATCGATCAATTATATCCGGTAAGTATCTCATCTTCCATGCCAATATATTATGTCAAAAACATCATCTCACCTATTGTTTTTAATGCAACATTTCTCAAATCTTTCTCATCTTATTTCAAAATCATAACACATGCTTTGCATTAAGTAAAATCTCAAAACCCTTCAAAGCAACATGCTATCTTATGAAATCTCTACAAAGCATCATCTCATGCATAAAACAGTAGGAATTTGTCTATCTCAAAACAAGAGCATGTAAAAGCATTTTAGGGGCAACAACCACATATTTGAGAGCAAATCTAGCCATACTTACTTCCGAACTTAGGATGGTGTTTCAAACCAATCCTAAATCCCAAACCTTGTTTCTTTGTCCCTCAATGACTTCTAAAACCATTCGCACTCACCGATTACGTTTCGCTTGCTCGTCGAAACGATATCTAAGCTTACGGCACTTCCGGATCAACACCAAAAGCGTCCGAGGATGACTCCTCTGTTTATTACACATAAGAGCAGAGGATTAATGCATCATCATGCATTGAAATCACCAGCCAACTAAACAAACACGCTGATCTACTCAAAAGCACCATTCGGCTACCCAAAACAACCGAAATCATCTCCAAACTCTTCCAAAACAAAGCCCAGCCAAGATCTATCACTTATAATCATTTCTAAACCTCAATCAACACCAAAAATTACCATAAATTAGTCCTTAAACCTCCAGCTACATCAGAATACCAAAACCACCAATCTAGCATGCAAAAATTAGGAATCCAAACCTATTCAGGATTTATTTGATAATACCTCATTTATAACATCAATTACCATCCAAAATACATTAGAAATCAACCTCAAAACAGAGCCCAACCAATAGTTACGAAAATCATCAAGATCTTTCCAAGAATCTTGAGTATTAACACAATTTCATGTTTCTAACATTAAAGCAACTCAAAAATCATTAACAAATGATTGATAACTTGGGAATTTCAGTAAAGAACCGATCATTAGAGGAGAAGGACAAAGCTTACCTCTAATGGCTGATTTCTGCTTAATTAGGGCAAGTTTTCTTGAAAATCCAAAGTGAAAACAAGAGGATTTAATAAGGAAAAGATTAGGAATTCATAAGAGATTGAAATCTCATCAAAAGGAATAAAAATCAGAGGTTAATTGATGAAGGAAATGTGTTTGGCTAAGTGGAAGTTGAGAGAAAATGAAAAGAGGGAAAAGATCGTAAACTAATTATGAAAGTGAAAATATGATTTTCTCTTTTAATTGACTTTATTAAATCATTATTAAAACACCCAAAATTAGAGAGAAATCTGATAAAAACATTTTGGTAAAATTAGCTCCTTAAAGATTCAAAGTTTCAATCCTTTACAAAACAGTCACTAGTCAACTTTTGCAAAAACTGTGATTTGGTCACTACACCGAAATGTAGCATTTCCAAACCATATTTTGTAAAATTGTTTTCACCATAATCATTCATATAATAAATGAGGATTTTTAGATATTTTTCCATATTTTTAAAGCATCCCGAACTAGGTGTTCCCTAAATCTCCCTTATAGATTCGAATCGTTCTCGACCGGCCCAATTCAAACTCTAAAACATCTAGGCCCAAAATCAAGGTGTTACAACTCTCCCACTCTTAAGAAATTTTGTCCTCGAAATTTACCTGGATGAAAAAGGTAAGGAAATTGCTTCTTCATGTCTTCCTTCCTTTCCCACGTGGCTCCCTCAACACCACGATGTCTCCATAAGACTTTGACCAACTCGATGGTCTTACCTCGGAGAACTTTACTATCCGAATCCAGAATCTCAAAAGGTTCCTCATCATATGTCAAGTTTGGATTCAACTCAACCTCTTCCACAGGCATAACATGCGACGGATCTGATCTATACCTCCGAAGCATGGATACATGAAACACATTATGTATCTTTTCTAACTCTTGAGGTAGTCTCAGCTTGTAGGCAACAATACCTACACGTTCTATCACCTTGTATGGTCCAATGAACCTTGGGCTCAACTTGCCCTTCCGGCCAAATCTCATCACCTTCTTTCAAGGTGAAGCCTTCAAAAACACACGCTCACCCACGTCAAATTCTATCTCCTTACGCTTCAAATACGTATAAGACTTTTGCCGATCCGATGCTGCCTTCAACCATTCACAAATGAGCTTCACCTTCTCGGTGGTTCCTTTTAACAAAGCCGGCATCGAAACCAACTTTTGACCCGTTTCAGCCCAATAAAGAGGAGTCATGCACTTCCTCCCGTATAAAGTTTCATAAGGTGCCATTTGAATACTTGCCTAGTAACTGTTATTATAAGAAAACTCCACCAAAGGCAAGTGCTTCTCCCAAGAGCCTTGAAATTCAATAACACAACACCTTAACATATCCTCAAGCACTTAGATAACACGCTCCGACTGTCCATTCGTCTGCGGATGATAAGAAGTACTAAAATTCAGCTGCGTACCCAATGCTTGATGCAAACACTCCCAAAACCTTGCGGTGAACCTCAGATCTCTATCTGACACTATAGATTTTAGCACTCCATACAACCGTACAATCTCAGCAATGTACAACTCCGCAAGCTTATCCAAAGTGTACGTAATATGCACAGGCAAGAAATGTGCACACTTCGTAAGGCGATCCACAGTCACCCAAACAGAATTCTTCTTTGATGGAGATAAAGGAAAACCAGACACAAAGTCCATGGTGATCCTCTCCCACTTCCTTCAGGAATCCTTAACGGCTGCAACAACCCTGAAAGAAATTGATGTTCAGCCTTAACTCGCTGACAAACCATGCATTTGCTAACATACTTAGTGACATCTTTCTTCAATCCCACCTAATAGTACTCATCCTTCATATTACGATACATCTTTGTACTACCAATGTGCATAGCAAAAGGACTACTATGAGCTTCAGTCAGAATAGTGCGCCTCAATTCAACATCATTCGGCACCACTACCCGACTCCCAAAACATAAACCACCATCATCATTGAAACAGAAATCTGATGGCCTACCTTCCGCATTATCCTGAACATGTGGCACCAAAGAATCATCCAACATTTGTTTGTCCTTTATCAACTGAACTAGAGATGGTTTCACTTGCAATTCAGCAACAAGACCACCATCCTGCGATATGCTCAAGCTAGAAAACATCGCTCTTAATTCCACTGCCACCTTCTTGCTCAAAGCATCGACCACATCATTGGCCTTCCCCGGATGATACTCGATCGTTAGATCGTAATCATTAAGCAACTCCACCCAACGTTGTTGCCTAAGATTTAACTTCTCGCCATAGAGATAATATCTCCAGATCTTTAGAGCAAAAACCGCTGCAGCTAACTCAATGTCATGCGTATGGTAATTGTGCTCATGCACTTTCAACTATAGTGATGCATAAGCCACTACCCTACCCTCTTGCATCAACACACACACCAAACCAACATAGGATACGTCACTATACACCATAAACTCTTTTCCTGATTCAGGTTGAACCAAGATAAGAGCTTGCGTCAAAGTTGTCTTAAGATTCTCAAAAGCTTGTTGTCTCACTTCCGTCCATTCATACTTAACATCCTTCTGCAACAACTTCGTCAAATGGGCAACAATCTTAGAAAATCCATCCACGAACCTCCGATAGTAACCTGCCAACCCAAGGAAACTACAAACTTCATGAACAGACCTAGGAGGCTTCCAATTCACCACCGCCTCAATCTTCTGAGGATCAACCCGAATCCCTTCAAACGAAACCACATGGCCAAGAAAAAAAACTTCCTTTAGCCAAAACTCGCATTTGCTCAGCTTTGCATAAAGCTGATTCTCTAACAACGCTTGCAAAACGATCCTCAAATGACCCTCATGCTCCTCCTCATTACAAGAGTACACAAGGATATCATCGATGAACACCACAACGAACTTATCTAAAAATTCATGGAACACCCTGTTCATCATGCCCATACCTCATTCGAAAGGTTGTTTTCAGTACATCCACATCCTTCACCTTTAACTGATAGTACCCTGACCTTAAATCGATCTTTGAAAACACAGCCGCTCCTCGAAACTAATCAAAAAGATCATCAATCCTCGGCAAAGGATACTTGTTCTTGATGGTCAACTTATTTAGCTGACGATAATCAATGCATATCCTCATCGTGCCATCTTTCTTTTTAACAAACAAGACCGGTGCACCCCAAGGTGACTCACTAGGCCGAATGAAGCCCCGGTCAAGCAACTCTTGAAGTTGCGTTTTCAACTCCTTCAACTCTTTGGGTGCCATGCGATAGGGATCAATGGACACCGGAGTTGTGTTCTCACACAACTCAATTCCGAATTCAACCTCCCAATTAGGCGGCAAACCAGGTAATTCCTCCGGAAACACTCCAGGAAACTCACACACGGTCCTTATATCATGTACGCGAACCTCCTTTGTAATAGGATTCATAACAAAATCTAGATATGCCTCACATCCTTGACGCAACATCCGGCTTGCTTCAAGCGTAGAAACCACATAAGCTAGAAACTTCACATTTTCTCCCACCGCCACAACCTCATAATCATCTGCAAGTTTCAGCGAAACTCGCTTGCTTTCAAAATCCACAACGGCTCTATGCTCAACAAGCCAATCCATGCCGAGAATTACGTCAAAAACATAAAATGGTAACTCCATAAGATCAACAAGAAATACATGATCTTGCACCATTAAGGGGCATCTCCTATACAATCTTCTTGTAACAACCATCTCACCAAAGGAACTAGTCACATGCATACCACATCCAAAGACTCAACAGGCAAACCAAGCATTTGTACATGTTCGCGTAATATGTAGGAGTGTGTAGATCCAGAATCAATCAAAGAAAGTAATGACAAGGATTGCAAAGTAAAGGTACTTTCGATCACGTTCGTGTCATTCCTCCCCTCTCGATGGGCATACACTCGAGGCTGGCCACCACCTTTAGGCTGAACAACCACCATATGTGCTACATTCCTTCCACCTACATCTGTGCGTTGGAAGTTACCACGGCCGCGCCCACGACCTCTCTGTGGCTCAGTTGCTCTTACCGGAGGCTGACCCTCTCTCAACAGCTTCGGACAATCTTTCTTCATGTGCCCACGATTACCACAGTTCCAGCATGTACCAAGATTGCCCCAACACTCACCAGTGTGCCTCCTACCACACCGGTTGCACTCAGGAGTCCTCATGAAAGCATTTGGTCCTTGATGACCTCTCCCAGGGTTACCACCCCCACGTCTAGCATCAACATGTGGCCTTCTATCCTTATGCCTCTTATAGCAATCTCTACCAAGATCACGCTCTGCAGATCTCTTCCCTGAGCTAGATCCTCTCACTCGACTTGCCATACCAAGATTCAGCTCAATGTCATTGGCTCTGGTGACCAAGACATCGAAATCAGTATAGTCCGCCGCAAGCATATAGGTTTTCACATCCGCCACTAGCCCATAACAGAATCGTTCACATCTTTCCCGCTCGCTACGAATCAGCTCAGGTGCATATTGGCTAAGGCGTAAAAATTGCACCTTAAATTCTGCCACCGTCATACTCCCTTGCACAAGGGACATGAATTCTCTCTTTTTTCTCATCGAGGTAGCAAACTCCCAAGTACTTTTGCTTGAATGCATTCAAGAAGAATGTCCAAGTCACATCATCATCTTCCATTACCTCAATTGTGGTCGTCCACCACGTATATGCATCACCACGCAACAGGGACACAATACATCCCAACTTCTGAACATTATTACAGTTCAGTTGCCCAAGAATCCTCTTGGTACTCTCTAACCAAGACTTGGAACCTTCCGGGGTTAACCCTCTGAACTCAGTCCCTCCCAGACTACGGAGTCGCTCCAACGACAACCTCACATTAGCACCATCCTGTGGTGCAGCTCCATGAGCTCCAGCTACTACTGCCTGAAAAGCTCCAGCAAAACTTGTATCAACACAGACATATCAGGAGCAGCCTGCCCCTGAACTCCCTCAGGTCCAGCAACCCTAGCACCAGCTCCAACAACACCAACCCCAGCTCCACCACCACCAGGTGGTCCACCAGGGGGGAGGAGGAGGTAAATCCTCAGCATTCTCAACATTCTCGTTCTCAGCCGTAGCACAGGTATTGATTCTAAGCTCTCTACGTGGTCCCATAATAAAACAATGCAACCGACAAAACATAGTAAATTCAATTAGGCATAATAAGGCAAGTAATCCAAGTACTCAAGCTCATTTTTGAAAACAATCCTTTCTCAATAGTAATGATATGGCAATGGGATCCCCAACTATACCCCAAACACAGCATAGCATCACAATTTCATCTCAATAGAACCAAACATCAACAATCATACATCACACTTTCACCGAAAAGTCACAAACATTCATAATCACATACATTAACCACCGACCAAGCCCCAAATATTCGTTAACCTAGCTCTGATACCAACAAATGTAACCCCCTTAACCCGGCCTAGACGCATGACCCGAACTACAAAGATTACACGGGGAAAACCAAAGTCAACCTGAAAGTCAACATTGATTAACGACCCTTTTTTTCTTTTTATCTTTTCTAAATGCACATTAAGCCTATGTGATTACTCAAGAATCATAGGAGAGAAAGGCACATCGATCGGAATTCAATTAGGGATTCAATTGTAAGAATTACACTTTTAGGGACCAAAATGTAAATTTTGTAAAATATAAGGACTTTATAGATGTTAAGCTTACCAATATGTAATTAGTTATTTTACAAGCATCTTTGTCCAATATTAGCTTAAAAGGACATTCCAAGCTCAATCAATTGTATCCGCAACATCCATGTCTAAAATGTAAAACATGAGAACTTGAAACAATTCAAAACACAGCCCAACGGTCAACCGTTTCAAAACGCTGACTCTGGTATCGAAACAGTCGTATCAAAACGGAGTTGACCGTTTCGATACTCGGGTGTGTTCCGAGACCAGTATCGAAACAAGCCTCTCCAGTAGCTAAAGTGTTCCGAAACATATCCACTCGTTCCGAAACACTATGGCCATTTCGAGCCCCTGTTTCGAAACAGATAAGGGTGTTTCGATACACCTTGCCCTACAACCCTACAAATTTCTTATTTTTCACATCTTTTCACAATCAAACATATCCCAAGTCATACCATAACATACCAGCAACATATTTAGACATTATAGAACATATTTAAGAAGCTTAAGCTAAACATGGCATCAAACAAGTGACTATTGAGTCTATAGACATGCTTCCTAGTCACAAGAACCAAAAATGGACCTCAAACCTCAGACCAAACCATATAAGACCATTTACAAACTTCAAAAGCCATAACAAATTTGCTACAAACATAGGGAGTTCCAAATACATCTCCCAAAACAACCTTGAAGCCCCATTGCCAAATATCAATACTAAAGTATGTAAAAACATCACCATACATGAGCTTCTCACTTCCTTGGATGTTCTTAACCTTCTTGTTGCCCAAATTCGCCTCAATTATCTGCATTGTTGGTAAAAGAGAGCGTAAGCACATTTGCTTACTCAGGCAAGCTCTAAAGAAAACCAGCACAACAATGCATTATTCAAAACTCTTTCTCAAAAGCCATTTTCAACAACATGCTCATTCTATCTCATGCTTGAAAACCATTTCAAAGAAAATCTCCATTTGAAAACACATGTACCTCTATTCTACCTCATGCATTTAAACCAATGCAAATCTCATGGCGAAGCCATACACATGCTTGTGAAAACTAAAGCATTTCATATTCAAATCTCATATGCATTTCTCATACATAAATCATCTCAACATTTGGTACATGTGAATCAAATACATTTTCATACATTATATTGGCATTTCACAATTCGTCTTTACTCGGATATACAGATTAGCTTGAATCAAAGTCAAGTCCTACCCCGGTGGAATCTCTCATCACCGGAATCTCATGGCGGTATCTCTCATCGCCACAAAGCTTGGGTATTTCACCAAGTCTTACCCCGATCGTACCTCTCATCATCAGATTCTCACTTTGGATCAGGATGACACTACCCCTATTGCCCGACTCAAAGAGCACGTACGAATTTTTAGATTATAGTTCACTCTCATCCTATTGATCGATCAATTATATCCGGTAAGTATCTCATCTTCTATGTCAATATATTATGTCAAAAACATCATCTCACCTACTGTTTTTAATGCAACATTTCTCAAATCTTTCTCATCTCATTTCAAAATCATAACACATGCTTTGCATTAAGTAAAATCTCAAAACCCTTCAAAGAAACATGCTATCTTATGAAATCTCTACAAAGTATCATCTCATGATACAAATCATGCATAAAACAGTAGGAATTTGTCTATATCAAAACAAGAGCATGTAAAAGCATTTTAGGGGCAACAACCATATATTTGAGAGCAAATCTATCCATACTTACTTCCGAACTTAGGATGGTGTTTCAAACCAATCCTAAATCCCAAACCTTGTTTCTTTGTCCCTCAATGACTTCTAAAACCATTTGCACTCACCGATTACGTTTCGCTTGCTCGCCGAAACGATATCTAAGCTCCCGGCACTTCCGGATCAACACCAAAAGCGTCCGAGGATGACTCCCCTATTTATTACACATAAGAGCAGAGGATTAATGCATCACCAGGCATTGAAATCACCAGCCAACTAAACAAACTCGCTGCTCTACTCAGAAGCACCATTTCGGCTACCCAAAACAACCGAAATCATCTTCAAACTCTTCCAAAACAAATCCCAACCAAGATCTATCACTTCTAATCATTTCTAAACCTCAATCAACACCAAAAATCACCATAAACTCGCCCTTAAACCTCCAGCTACATCAGAATACCAAAACCACCCCAAAACCACCAATCTAGCATGCAAAACTTAGAAATCCAAACCTATTCGGGATTTGTTTGATAAAACCTAATTTATAACATCAATTACCATCCAAAATACATTAGAAATCAACCTCAAAACAGAGCCCAACCAATAGTTACGAAAATCATCAAGATCTCTCCAAGAGTCTTGAGTTTTAACACAATTTCATGTTTCTAACATTAAAGCAACTCAAAAATCATTAACAAAGGATTGATAACTTGGGAATTTCGGTAAAGAACTAATCATTAGAGGAGAAGGACGAAGCTTACCTCTAATGGTTGATTTCTGCTTAATTTGGGCAAGTTTTCTTGAAAATCCAAAGTGAAAACAAAAGAATTTGATACAAAAAAGATTAGAAATTCTTAGGAGATTGAAATATCCTCAAAAGAAATGAAAATTAGAGGTTAATTGGTGAAGGAAATGTGTTTGGCTGAGTGGAAGTTGAGAGCAAATGAAAAGAGGTAAAAGATCGTAAAGTAGTTATGAAAGTCAAAATAGGATTTTTCTCTTTTAATTCCCTTTATTAAATCATTATTAAAACACCAAAAATTAGAGAGAAACCTGATAAAAATATTTTGGTAAAATTAGCTCCTTAAAGATTCAAAGTTTCAATCCTTTATAAAACAGTCACTAGTCAACTTTTGCAAAAACTGTTGTTTGATAACTACACCGAAATGTAGCATTTCCAAACAATATTTTGTAAAATTGTTTTCACCATAATCATTCATATAATAAATGAGGATTTTTAGATATTTTTTCATATTTTTAAAGCATCTCGAACTAGGTATTCCCTAAATCTCCCTTAAAGATTCGAACTGTTCTCGACCGGCCCGATTCAAACTCTAAAACATCTAGGCCCAAAATCAGGGCGTTACAATGAGTATGGATGGTTTTATGCTGCGATATATGATGTCTTGGAAGCTTTGATGATTGATAAATGTATTGATTCGTGCTTTGATTGCTTATCATGATTTAAGAATGATGAATGCTCATTTGCTACAACATAGTATTGTTATGCTCAAATGATATTGTAAATGTTATAGCATGTTTTGATGATTTTGTTTAAATTGATTAGTTGAGTTAAGAATGCAAGGGTTTAATATCTGGTTTGCTTGGCATTTAAAATGGATAGTTTAGTCATGTACATGTTGTTCAAATGTTATGGTTTGATTGTAATATGATTTGTAACACCCCATATTTGGGCCTAGATGTTTAGAGTCTGAACCGGATCGGTCTGGGAATCGGTTCGAATAAAAAAGGGGGTTTTAGGGAACACCTAGTTCGGGATGCTTTAAAAATATAGAAAATATCTAAAAATCTTCTTTTAATATATGGAAGAGAATGGTGAAATCAATTTTAAAAAATAGGGTTTGGAAATACTACATTTCGGTGTAGTGACCAAATCGCAGTTTTTACAAAGTTTAGTAGTGACTGTTTTGTAAAGGATTGAAACTTTGAATCTTTAAGGAGCTAATTTACCAAAAATATTTTCATCAGATTTTTCTTAATTTGGGTGATTTAATTAATGATTTAATAAAATAAAATAAAGATGATAAACTACCTTAGACTTTTCATAACCACTTTTCTCTAATTTTCTCTCATTTCATTTTCTCTCAAAATCCTATCAACCAAACACTTTTCCTCCAGCAAATTTACTTTGATTTCCACTTCATTTGATGAGATTTTTATCACTCATTGATTCCTAATCAATCCTTCAACAAATCCACTTGATTTCTACATTGAATTTTCAAGAAAACTTGCTCAAATCAAGGAGAAATCATCCATTAGAGGTAAGCTTCGTCCTTCTCCTCTAATGATCAGTTCTTTACTGAAATTCCCAAGTTGTCAATCCTTTATGAAAGATTTATGAATGGTTTTAATGTTAGAAACAAGAATTTGGCTTAAAACTCAAGATTTTGGATGAGATCTTGAAGTTTTTCGTGGTGATTGGTTGGGATCTGTTTTGAGATGGTTTTCTAATGTATTTTGGATGTTAAATGATGTTAGAAATGAGGTTTTATCAATCCAATCCCGAATAGGTTGTTTTTCCTAAGTTTTTGCTTGTTAAAATGGTGGTTTTTGGGGTAATTTTGGTGTTCTGCTATAGCTGGAGGTATAAGGACGTGGTTATGTTAGTTTTTTATGTTAATTGATGTTTATAAATTATTAGAAGTGATGGATCTTGGCTGGGTTATGTTTTGGAAGAGTTTGGAGGTGTTTTCGGTTGTGTTTGGTAGCCGAAATGTTGTGTTTAGGTAGAGCAGCGAGTTTAGGTGTGTTGGCTGATGATTTCAATGCATGATGATGTATTAATCCTCTGCTCTTATGTGTTTAAAATAGGGGAGACATCTTCGGACACCTTTGGAGTTGATCTGGAAGCTTAGATAGCGTTTCGACAAGCAAGTGAAACGTAATCGGTGAGTGCGTGTGGTTATAGAAGCCCTTGAGGGACAAAGAGACAAGGTTTGAGGATTTATGAAAGGTTTGAAACACCTTCCTAAGTCCGGAAGTAACTATTGGCTAGAATGCTCTCTAGAATGTGGTGTTTTGGCCCTTAAATGTTTTACATGCTCATGGTTTTAGATTGATAAATTCCTACAGTTTTTATGCTTGAAATATAGCATGAGATGATGCTTGAATTGATTTCATTAAATAAATTATTTGAGTTTTAATGTTAAAGCATAGCAAATGTTATGATTTTGAAATGAGATGAGAATGTTGAGTTTTAATGCATGAAAAACAGTAGGTGAGATGTTGATTTGACATAATATATTAGCATAGATGTTGGGATACTTACCGGATATAATTGATCGATCAATAGGATGAGAGTGCACTATAAACTAAAATTCGTACGTGCTCTTTGGTTAAGCCAAAGGGAGAGAACCGATGATGGGCATTCCATCGGGTAGGACTTGGTGAAATATCCAAGCTTTCTGGCGATGAGAGATTCCGCCATGTGAGTACGGTGATGTGAGATTCCACCGAAAACTATGTTGCTAGACGAGTGAGTACGGTGATGAGAGATGTCATCGGAAGTGTTTAGTGAGATGTCCGCATATCCGAGTAATAAATAGATGTGAAATGCCAATATAAAATATCTTATGGTTTTTTTATTCACATGTACCTTGATGTAATGGGTTATGCTATGAGAAATGCATATGTGGTTTGTTTATGAAATGCTTTAGAGCACAAGCATGAGTTTGGCTTTGCCATGAGTTTTGCATTGGTTTAAATGCATGAGATAGAGTGAAGGTACATGTGGTTTCAATGAGAAATTTCTTTGAAGGTTTTCAAGCAAGAGATAGAAATGAGCATGTGGTTTAAAAGCTTTTTATAAAAGTGTTTTCGAAGTGTGCATTATTGTGTTGTTTTTCTTTAGAGCATGCCTCACTAAGCAATTGTGCTTACGCCCTCTCTTTTACCAATAATGCAGATAATTGAGGTGTGTTCGGGCATCAAGGAAGCTAAGTTCATCCAAGGAATTCCAAGCTCATGTATGGTGAAGTTTTCATACACTTTAGTTTTGATAGGTTGGCAATGGGAAACCAAGATTTGTATTTGGGAGATGTGTTAAACTCCCTAAGGTTGTTCCATGTTTGTTTTGGCTGGTTTGGATTGTAAATGGCCTTAATTGCTTGTTTTGAGGTTGGATTGCCTATTTGTGTTTTGATATTAGGAAGCATGCCTCTAGACTAATGAGATTTCATGTTTGATGCTATGATTGTGATTGATTGTTCCAAATATGTACCTTATATGTATGTTGACTTGTTGGTATGATTAGAGAGTCCTTGGGATGTGTTTGAATAGGTTTTTGAGTGAAAAACCAGCTTTTGCTGCAGTTTCTGGGCAAACCGTATCGAAACACCCTCTAGTTCTTCGGAACGGGGGCCTGTAATGGCCTTCGTGTTTTGAAAAGGTGGAGGCTGTTTCGGAACGATTTGGCTTCTAGAATGCCATGTTTCGGAACTGGTCTCGAAACACACCCGCGTACCGAAACAGTCAACACCGTTTCAATCCAGCGTTTCAATATGGCAGGTGGGTGTTCCGAAACGGGTGACCGTTGGACACAGATTTGAATTGTTTTGATGTTTGCAAGTTTTACATTTTAGTCCCAAATGTTGAAATTGCAATTGCTTGAGCTTGAGATGTCTTTTTAAGTTGAAACTTTGCAGAGAAGCATGTAACATGACTAATTTCATAATGGTAACCTTAAAACCAATGAAGTCCCTCTAATTTGTAGAAATTACAATTTGGTCCCTAATTTCGTGTGTAGTGCAATTGAGTCCCTATATGTTATCCGATTGTTGTGCCTTTCTCAATCGTGTTTTGTGAGTACTCACTTAGGGTTAACAAGTATCTAGACAAGATTAAAAAGAAAAATAAGGGTCGTGAATAGGGTTGACTTTTTAGGTTGACTTTGGTTTTCCCCGTGTAATCTTCGTAGTTCGGGTCAATCGTCTAGGCTGAGCTAAGGGGGTTACATTTGGTGGTATTAGAGCCATGTTATCAAATAATTGGGGTTTGATATGTGGATGATGTATGTGTAATTGCATGATGTGTCCTTTGGGTGAAAGAATGTTGTTTGAATAGTGATGTATGATTCAATTGTGATGTATTGGTGATGTTATGCTATGTTCGGAGTGTGACATGGGATCTCATTGCCATATCAAAACTAATGAAGAGGAATTGTTTTCGAAAATGAGCTTGAGTACTTGGATTACTTACCTTATTGTGCCTAATTGTGTTTATTTCATTTTTGTCAGTGCATTGTTTTCTATATAATGGGGCCACGTAGAGAGCTAAGAATCAATATTAGATTGACCGCTGCTAATGAGAATGCTGAGAATGCTAAAGATTTACCTCCTCCTCCCTCTGGTGGTGGGCCACCCGGTGGTGGTGGTGCTGGAGCTGGTAATGATGGTGCTGGTGCTGGGGTCGATGGACCTGAAGGTGCGCAGGGGCAAGCTACTCCTGACATGACTATGTTGATTTAGGCTATTGCTGGAGCATTCCAGGCAGAAGTAGCGGGAGCTCATGGAGCTGCGCATCAGGATGATGCCAATGTGATGTTGCCTTTGGAACGTATTCGCATTCTGGGAGGGACTGAGTTCAGAGGTTTATCTCTGGAAGGATCTGAGTCTTGGTTGGAGAGCACCAAGCGGATTCTGGATCAGATGAACTGAAATAATGTGCGGAAGCTGGGTTGTGTTGTATCACTGCTGCATGGTGATGCTTACACGTGGTGGACGACCACTATCTCTGGGATGGGGGGCGATGAGGTGACTTGGACGTTCTTCTTGAATGCGTTCAAGCGGAAGTATCTGGGTGTGCGTTACCTATTTGAGAAGAAAAGAGAGTTTATGTCTCTTATGCAAGGTAGCATGTCAGTAGCCAGGTATGAAATTTAGTTTGTTCGCCTCAGTCAATATGCGCTTGAGTTAATCCCTAATGAGCGGGAGAGGTGTGAACCATTCCGTTATGGGTTGGTAACGGATGTGAAGACTTTTATGCTTGCGGCTGATTATACAGATTTCGATGTCTTGGTCACTAGAGCCAAGGACATTGAGTCGAATCTTGGTCTGGCTAGTCGAGCGAGTGGATCTAGCTCTGGGAAGCGAGCGACTAAATTCGATTATGATAGAGCTTGCAACAAGAGGCATAAGGATAGGAGGCCGCATTACGATGCTAGGCGTGGGGGTGGTAACCCTGGTAGAGGTCAGCAAGGACCTAATGCTGTTCTGAGGACTCCTGAGTGTAACCGTTGTGGTAGACGGCGCGATGGCGAGTGTTGGGGTAACCTTGGGACATGCTGGAATTGTGGGAACTGTGGACATTTGAAGAAGGATTGTCCTCAACCTCTGAGAGAGGGACATGCTCCAGGGAGAGCAGCTGAGCCACAGAGAGGTCGTGGGCGCGGCCGTGGTAATTTTCAGCGTAGGGATGATAGTGGCAGGAATGTAGCACATGTTGTGGCCGTTCAACCTGAGGGTGGCGGTCAGGCTCGAGTGTATGCCCATCGTGAGGGAAGGAATGATACGGATGTGATCGCATGTACATTTACTTTGCAATCCTTGTCATTACTTTCTTTGATTGATTCTAGATCTACACACTCGTACATATTGCGTGAACATGCTCAAATTCTTGGTTTACCAGTTGAGTCTTTGGATGTTGGTATACGTGTGACTAGTTTCTTTGGGGAGACGGTTGTAACACGAAACTTGTATAGGAGATGTCCCTTGAAAGTGCAAAATCATGTTTTTCTTGTTGATCTCATGGAATTGCCATTCTATGGCTTTGATGTAATCCTTGGTATGGATTGGCTTGTTGAGAATCGAGCTATAGTGGATTTCGAAAGCAAGCGGGTTTCATTGAAACTTGCGGATTATTATGAAGTAGTGGTTGTAGGCGAGAATGTGAAGTTTCTTTCCAATGTGGTGTCTACATTGGAATCAAGTCGAATGTTGAGGCAGGGTTGCGAGGCTTACCTAGCCTTTGTGATGAATCCTAGTTCAAAGGCGTTGCGCGTTCAAGATATAAGAACTGTACGCGAGTTTCCTAGAGTGTTTCCGGAGGAGTTACCTAGTTTGCCGCCTAGTCGAGAGGTGGAGTTTGGGATTGAGCTGTATGAAAATACAACCTCAGTGTCCATTGCTCCCTATCGCATGTCACCTAAGAAGTTGAAGGAATTGAGGACGCAACTTCAGGAGTTGCTTGACCGCGGCTTCATTCGGCCTAGTGTGTCACCTTGGGGTGCACCGGTCTTATTTGTGAAGAAGAAGGATGGCACTATGAGAATGTGCATCGATTATCGTCAGCTGAACAAGTTGACTATCAAGAATAGGTATCCTTTGCATAGGATTGATGATCTTTTTGATCAGTTTCGGGGAGCGGCCGTGTTTTCCAAGATTGACTTAAGGTCAGGGTACTATCAGCTTAAGGTGAAAGATGTGGATGTGCCGAAAACAACCTTTAGAACGAGGTATGGGCATTATGAATTCCTTGTAATGCCGTTTGGCTTGACGGATGCTCCTACTGCTTTCATGGACATGATGAATAGAGTGTTCCATGAATACTTGGAGAAGTTCGTTGTGGTGTTCATCGACGATATCCTTGTGTACTCTCGTACATAGGAGGAGCATGAAAGTCATTTGAGGGTTGTCTTGCAAGCGCTTCTGGAAAATCAACTTTATGCTAAGCTGAGCAAGTGTGAGTTTTGGCTAAAGGAAGTTGTGTTCCTTTGTCATGTGGTTTCGGCTGAGGGGATTCGTGTTGATCCTCAGAAGATTGAGGCGGTGATGAATTGGAAGCCTCCTATGTCCGTTCATGAAGTCCTTAGTTTCCTTGGGTTGGCAGGATATTACCGGAGGTTTGAGGATGGATTTTCAAAGATTGCCGCCCTTTGACGAAGTTGTTGCAGAATGATGTTAAGTATGAATGGACGGAAGCGAGACATCAAGCTTTTGAGAAGCTTAAGGCAGCTTTGATGCAAGCTCCTATCTTGGTTCAACCTAAATCAGGGAAAGAGTTTGTGATGTACAGTGACGCATCTTACGTTGGTTTGGGGTGTGTGCTAATGCAAGAGGGTAAGGTGGTGGCTTATGCATCGCGACAGTTGAAGGTGCATGAGCGCAATTATCCTACGCATGATATTGAGTTAGCTTCGGTGGTTTTTTCATTGAAGATCTGGAGACATTATCTTTATGGTGAGAAGTGTATATTGTACACAGATCACAAGAGTTTGAAGTATTTGATGTCTCAGAAGGAGTTGAATCTTAGGCAACGACGTTGGGTGGAGTTGCTTAAAGATTACGATCTAACGATCGAGTACCATCCGGGAAAAGCTAATGTTGTGGCGGATGCCTTGAGCAGGAAAGTGGCGGTAGAGTTAAGGGCTATGTTTGCTAGCTTGAGCATTTCGCGAGATGGAGGTCTTGTGGCTGAATTGCAAGTGAAACCATCTCTAGTTCAGTTGATATCGGATAAGCAGTTGTTGGATGATTCTTTAGTGCCACATGTTTAGGATATTGCTGAGGGTAGATCATCAGATTTTTGTTTTAATGATGATGGAGTTCTATGTTTTGGAAGTCGGATAGTAGTGCCAAATGATGTGGAGTTGAGGCGTACTATTCTGACTGAAGCTCATAGTAGTCCTTTTGCTATGCACCCTGGTAGTACAAAGATGTATCGTGATTTAAAGAATGAGTACTATTGGGTGGGTTTGAAGAAAGATGTTGCGGAATATGTGAGTAAGTGCATGGTTTGTCAGCGGGTTAAAGTTGAGCATCAATTTCCTTCAGAGTTGTTGCAACTGTTGAGGATTCCTGAATGGAAATGGGAAAGAATCACCATGGACTTTGTGTCTGGTTTGCCTTTGTCACCATCGAAGAAGAATTCGGTGTGGGTGATTGTGGATCGCCTCACGAAGTGTGCGCATTTCTTACCTGTGCATACCACGTAAACTGTAACCCCCTTAACCCGGCCTAGACGGTTGACCCGAATTAAGAAAGTCACACGGGGAAAACCAAAGTCAACCCGAAAGTCAACCTTGATTAACGACCCTTTTTTTCTTTTTAAACTTGTCTAGATGCATATTAATCCTTAGATATGACCATACAACAGCATACTCAAAGATCATAAACATCAGAGATCAAACAAGGACCCAATTGAACAAATTACAACTTTAGGGACCAAATTGTAATTTCTGATATATATGAGGACTTAACCCAAATTAAAGTTACCAACTTGAAATTAATCAGGTTTCATGCTTCTCTGTGAAATTTCAGCTCAAAAGGACTTCCCAAACTCATACAATTGCACAAACAAGATTCAGGACCAAAACGCAAACAATTCAAAACATTTAACTGCCAATGTCAGCCCCTAACGGTCACCCGTTCCGAAACAGGCAGAGCCCGTTTCGAAACGCGGGGCCGTTCCGCAACGCGTACCGCAACACGGGCTGGCAGTAGCCAAACCGTTTCGGAACGGTCCCTCCCGTTTCGGACGCCTGGGCTTGTTTAAGGCACCTGTTCCGAAACGGTAGGTGCTGTTCCGAAACACCCTGCACAGATTACTCCAAAATGCATACTTTAACATGCAATTAAACATCCAATCAAGCTCCAAATGCCACCAAACTTTACCAACATGCAATTCAACATATAAGAGACATACTTGCATCAACAATTCATCAAAACATCCACATATATGGAAAGCCCCAAATCTATAGGCATGCTTCCTACACAAGCAACCATTCAAGCATAAACTTTCAATTCAAGCATATAATGGCCAACCACAAAAACCAGCAACCTCAACAACATTCAAATTACCTAGGGAGTTCAAAACATCTCCCAAAACATACACATAGGTCCCCCATTGCCAAATTACCAAAAGCTAAATGTACTTAAGAAAACCTTCCATACTTTGAGCTTTACTTCCACTTGAATGCTTGCCTTCCTTGCTGCCCTCAAAGTACTTTAATGTTCTGCATTATTGGTTTGAGAAAACAAAGAGAGCGTAAGCTAAAGCTTAGTGAGGAATGCTCAATAAAACAATTCAATAATGCATTTATAAACACTTTATAACTCATGCTTCAAATCATCATTTACACATGCTCAAAAGCAATCTTTAAACAAGCATCTCATGCTTCATATCATTACATGTCATATTGGCCACAAGTGATACATTTCATTTCTTTAAAAACAAGTTCATCAACTTTCACCCCAAGGACTTTTAAACACCTTGGCCCCAAGGACTTTTAAACACCTTGGCAAGGACCACACAAGGACTTTTAAACACCTTTGTGTCCTTAACAAGTTCACCTCAAGGACTTTTAAACACCTTGACCCCAAGGACTTTTAAACACCTTGGCCATGGACTTTTAAACACCATGATAATAATCACCCCAAGGACTTTTAAACACCTTGATGTTCTTAAGTAAACAAGGCTCACTCAAGGACTTTTAACCACCTTAGTGACCTTAACCTTTTCAAAACATCACTTGCCAATATACATCATTATCATCAATTTATCCACTGTTTTAAAGCATTAAACCAAGCCATATTCATCATGCATTCAAAAGCATCAAACCACATTTAATCAATGTTCAAAAACAAGGAACTCTTTGTTGAACGTGGCAATCGATTGAATAAAACCAAGAGGGGGGGTGAATTGGATTTTTGAAAGTTGCGGCGGAAGCTAATTGCAAAGATAAAAATTGCAAAGCGATTTAGAGTGGTTCGACTTTCTAACCAAAGTCTACATCCACTACCTTAGCGTCCACACTAAGGATTTCCCACAAATTCACTAATTTGTCTTTCCTTTAAGGACAAGGAGTAACCTTACACACTTCAATAGACTTATACCCCAAAGTCTATTGAATCCTATCCCAAAGTTGGATACAAATGAGCAAACTAGAAAATCCTCACTAGGAAAGTGTTTGCAAAATTTAAGCTTTCTCACACACCCGAATAAACACTAGAACAAGAATTACAATGAAGAACACTCTAGTGTTTTTCAAGAAAGATTGAAAGAATTAGCTCAAAATAAACTCTTGGAAGCTTGAATGCTTGTATATGCTTTCTTGATGTTTCTTGATCTTTCTTAATGCTTCAATATTGATCCAAGGCTGTATTTATAGTGTTGTTTGAGTCTATAGCCGTTAGGAGCCTTTGGGGAGTCTTTGGAGCCGTTGGGGGTGTTTATTATTGACATTTAAAGCACCCAGACACCTACCGTTTCGGAACGGGGTAACCTGTTTCGGAACGGATTTCAAATAATATAGCCGTTAGGAGCGTCTATGAGAACCCGTTTCGAAACGCCTATGGCCGTTTCGGAACGGCTATGCCACTGCCAAAGGGGTGTTTCGAAACGGCCTAAGCCCGTTTCGGAACGCCCTATATATTTTCAAAAATCATTTAAAAGACCGTTTCCCTTGTTCATTTAAATGAAGAACAGTTTCGAAACGAGGCATAGCGTTTCGAAACGCCTTGACCCGTTCCGATACCCGTTTCGGAACAGGTGCACATCGAACTGAAAGTGTTTCGAAACGTCTTGGGACGTTTCGAAACGGGGCTTGAAAAATCACTGTTTTGACTTTAAAATACTTTAAAAAATATTTTGTAAGTCTTTGGTTTTAGCTATAAAATGGTCTTTAACAAAATATAGGGAATTTTAAGGACTTTTAAATTTGTTTTGATATTTTCATTTTAGCCCTTAGTTTTTTAGTTATATCAAAATTAAAGCATATGTTCAACAATCTCCCCCTTTTTGATATAACAAAACCAAAGTTAGAATTTTTTAAGAATTTTGAAAGTTTTGAAGATATTCTAACTCCCCCTTAATTTAAGATAGGTTTTGAAATTTAAAACTTGTGACTTTTGAAATCAAGGATCAAAACCTTAAGACAAATTTAAAAATTTGAAAAATTTTAATAGTTTGAAAATTTTTGGTGGCATGGCATGGCATATCTTCTCCCCCTTTTTGTTAGATCAAAAAGAAACAAGCTCATAAAGAAGATTAGTACCAATAATCAATAATAAGCAATCATAATTAATATCATAAAAATATCCAAAGCATTAACAATAAGTTCATAATTAAATCCCAAAATAAAAGATCAAAAGCATAGGTTCCTAAAAAAAACATGAGAAAACATAAAGAAGCAAATTCAACCCTAAATGCATAGATAATATAATATGATATGATATGACTATCCTAGGCCTCGTCATTATCATCCTCATCATCATCATCGTTCTTGGCTTGAGATCGGTGATATTTTGTCCATTCTCCATAAAGAGTAGAAAAGGAAAGATCAAGGTTGTCATTGGAAGTTTCAAGGGATTGAAGACGATCCTCGACGTTCTTCAAACGATTTCCCATAGTTTCAAAGCCCGAAGAAATACGAGTTTCCATAGTGTCAAAACGAGAATTCAAGGCATTGAAACGCTCGGTAAGAAAAACCGTGAGAGCATCTTGATTTTCCATTTGAACTTGAGGTGGAGGAGCAACGGGAGGAGGAATCGCTTCTCGATCAATTCTTTGCCAAAAACCATTCAAATATGTGAATCCGGATTTTCGAAGAGAGGACTCACCAATTTTGGTCTTGCTAGGTTCCGGGGAATCATAGGTACAATCAATACCAAGATGATCGAAGAGAAAACTCAAGACAATGCCGTAGGTGAATGAAGTCAACTCATTGGTGTCAATAAGTTTGACGTTATTGACGATCTCGGCAAAGATGATTTTGGGCACATTTGGGCGCTCACCTCTTCGGAAACATTCGAGCCAAAAGTGATCTTTTTCCCGGATGTGGGAGTATTTTCCTCCGGATGGTCGAATGAACCAAGAAACCATCAAATGAAGCACACGATCGTGCACATCTAAATGAAGAGCTTTTCCGGTAAAGGTGCCAAAGTGGCGTTCTTCTTCAATACCCTCATTCTTGAGTTTAAGGGCCGACTCCAAAAGAGCAATATTAATAACAAACTTTTGCCCTAGTAAAGATGACTCAATTCCTACAATCTCTGTTTTGGTTTCATCGTATAGGAAACGAGCATTAGAGTAGAAGAGAAGTACCAAGTTTTTGTAGCAAACATCCTCAATGCTCAAGAAGAAAAGAAGATCCCACTCATCCAAACGATTAAGATAGCGAAAGAGAAATCGCTCGGAATTAAGGAATTCGACATCAATAACTCTTTCTTTACGAACAGCGAGATTTTTGACGTAGGAGAAGCGAGCACGCTGCTGCGGAGTTTTTAGAGTTTTCTGAAAGAGTTGAGTAATATTTGGACGAATGCTTGATTCTCCGGTTTGAACGGCTTTACGCTTTTTGTTCGCTTGATCCGCCATCTAAAATATTAAGCAAGAGTTTTAAAATTGTATGCATTGATAATTAAAATCAATCCAATAGGAAATCCCACTTAGGTTTTTGAAAAACAAAATTAAAGAAAATACGATTAAAAAATTTTATATTCGAATCAAAATTTTGAGATTTTGAAAATTTTTTACAAGATTCGAATAACCCACAACTAAAAACATATAATGTATATAAGAATAAAATTTTTTTATCCTATGATTCGAACATAATTTGAAAAAGAAGAAAAATAAGAAAAATTACCTTAGTTTGGGATTTTGGATGATTTGAGTGAAATCTTTGCACAAGATTGATGAAGCTTGCTTAGATATGTGTTTTAGAGCAAAACCCCTCACAATTTTGTGAAAAACAAAGGGTTTGAGAGGGTATTTATAGAAGGGGGTCGGTTAGGGTTTTTAGGGTTTTAAGAGTTTGATAAAAATTAGAATTTTGAACTTTTAGAAGCCCTAAATAGGGCTGTCCGCGAGTCCGTTTCGGAACGGTCACGACCGTTTCGGAACGGGGCGGCTAGGGTTTGACCCTTCTTAAAACCTTCAACAGATCGTTTCGAAACGGGGATGACCGTTTCAAAACACGTTTGACCCGTATCGGAACGCGTTCCGATACATCCTTACATCGAACCGAAAACGTTTCGAAACGCCTGGGGCCGTTTCGAAACGCCCTTCTCTCAGGACAAATTTTAAGACACCCGTATCGGAACGGGTTAACCCGTTTCGATACACCTGGGCCTGGAAGTGCAGATGAGGCTCTAAAATGCAGAGAAAATGTTTTTCTAAGAGGCCAAACATGCATATATGATATAAATGAGCAGGAAAAACATATAGGGTCAAAAAAATAAGCAAACATGCAAAACATAACTCCCCCTCACTAAAAGCATTCATATAACATATGGGGAACCTCAAACATGTTTCAATCAAAATGAGCATATAAATCAACATGAAAGAGACAATTTTGCATAAAAATGTTACCACTTGAACCAAGATATGTCGATTGAGCTTCTTCAAGTGTCCTTCCATTATGTGTGTCTAGAGCTTTCAAGTTTCTTCAAATTTGCATATCATGGCTCCAACACACCTACAAAAAGGAACTATGTGTGTTTTGGTACCCAAACTCTTTTGGGTCCATAGGAGTTAGTTCCTAGAATCTTAGTCCCTTTGGGTATCCATTTAGACAATAGATCAACATTTTTATTAGCAATGAGTCCTTTTGGAACCCAAATGCTCCTAATCTTTTTTCGATTAGGTGATCTTTGTCTATACCCATGATAGTTCTTTCTAACATAGTTGGGTCTTGAATTTTCACATTTTTCAACTAATTTTGTCCCAACTTTGTTGAAAGCAGCTTTAAGATCATCAAGTTCCTTTTGATGATCTTCATGGACCTTTGAAAGTAAATTTTGCAAGTCTTTATTTTTCTTTTCAAAATCGTTTATTTGGACTTGCATTTCTCCAAATTTACTTTCAAATTCCTTATTAGTCTTAGAGAGAGAGTCATTTTCATTTTTCAATTTTGAAGTAATTTTTCTATTTTTCAAAATCAACTTCTCATACTCTAAGGCTAATTCATTATAAACCTCTTGTAATTCATCAAAAGTATAATCAAATGAATAAGATGAATTAGAGGTTACCATTGAGTCATCCTCGAAAGCCATAAGACACAAGTTGGCTACTTCATCCTCGTCCTCGTCGGAAGAGTCATCGCTCCAAGTAGCTACGTGAGCCTTGTGCTTCTTCCTCTCATAGCTATTTTTATTTAGTTGAGGACAATCGATCCTGATATGTCCTGGTTTGTTGCACTCATAGCAAGTTAGAGGGTCTCTCCCTTTGTTGCTTTTGAATCCCTCTTCTCTTTGGAATCTTCTTCCTTTGTTGGTCAACATGAAGTTTTTAAATCTTTTGGCAAACATTGCCATCTCTTTTTCTTCATCTTCTTCACTTGAATCATCATCCTTTTTGGATGCTTTAAGAGCAAGACCAACTTTCTTTTTCTCCACTTCGTTCTTCTTTTCTTCCTTGCCCGTTGACATCATTTCGTGAGTAAGCAAGGAACCAATAAGCTCATCTAATTTGAGAACTTTGAGGTCCTTTGCTTCTATTATGGCCGTTTTCTTTGAATCCCATGAATTGGGAAGAGAGTAGATCATCTTCCTCACAAGTTTATCTTCGGGGATTACTTCGCCATAACCTTTTAAACCATTTACGATCACGGAGAATCGATCGGACATGGTTTTGATGTCTTCCTCGGGGTCCATCTTGAAGTTCTCATAACTTAGATTGAGGAGTCCGATTTTGGTCTCCTTCACTTGATTTGTACCTTCATGTGTAACTTCAAGTTTGTCCCAAATTTCTTTTGCATTGGAACAAGATGACACCCTTCCATACTCGTCCGGGCCAAGGGCACAAAAGATGAGATGCATAGCCTTTGCATTTGTTGAGAATCCCTTGTCTTCTTCAACGCTCCATGTTTCAATATTGCCCGTTGGTGCTATGTATCCTCTCATGATGATTTTCCAAGCTTCAAGATCATAAGCTTGGATGAAAAGCTTCATGCGGTTTTTCCAATAGGCATAGTTTACTCCATTGAAGAAGGGAGGCTTGTTGGTGGGTTGAGAATCGCCCCAAGCTACAACATTGGAGGTGGATGCCATGGATGACTTTGTAGATGATTGCACACTTCTTGGATCTTTTTCAAGAGGTTGTAAGACCTTCTAATGAACCAAAGCTCTGATGCCAATTGTTGAACGTGGCAATCGATTGAATAAAACCAAGAGGGGGGGTGAATTGGATTTTTGAAAGTTGCGGCGGAAGCTAATTGCAAAGATAAAAATTGCAAAGCGATTTAGAGTGGTTCGACTTTCTAACCAAAGTCTACATCCACTACCTTAGCGTCCACACTAAGGATTTCCCACAAATTCACTAATTTGTCTTTCCTTTAAGGACAAGGAGTAACCTTACACACTTCAATAGACTTATACCCCAAAGTCTATTGAATCCTATCCCAAAGTTGGATACAAATGAGCAAACTAGAAAATCCTCACTAGGAAAGTGTTTGCAAAATTTAAGCTTTCTCACACACCCGAATAAACACTAGAACAAGAATTACAATGAAGAACACTCTAGTGTTTTTCAAGAAAGATTGAAAGAATTAGCTCAAAATAAACTCTTGGAAGCTTGAATGCTTGTATATGCTTTCTTGATGTTTCTTGATCTTTCTTAATGCTTCAATATTGATCCAAGGCTGTATTTATAGTGTTGTTTGAGTCTATAGCCGTTAGGAGCCTTTGGGGAGTCTTTGGAGCCGTTGGGGGTGTTTATTATTGACATTTAAAGCACCCAGACACCTACCGTTTCGGAACGGGGTAACCTGTTTCGGAACGGATTTCAAATAATATAGCCGTTAGGAGCGTCTATGAGAACCCGTTTCGAAACGCCTATGGCCGTTTCGGAACGGCTATGCCACTGCCAAAGGGGTGTTTCGAAACGGCCTAAGCCCGTTTCGGAACGCCCTATATATTTTCAAAAATCATTTAAAAGACCGTTGCCCTTGTTCATTTAAATGAAGAACAGTTTCGAAACGAGGCATAGCGTTTCGAAACGCCTTGACCCGTTCCGATACCCGTTTCGGAACAGGTGCACATCGAACTGAAAGTGTTTCGAAACGTCTTGGGACGTTTCGAAACGGGGCTTGAAAAATCACTGTTTTGACTTTAAAATACTTTAAAAAATATTTTGTAAGTCTTTGGTTTTAGCTATAAAATGGTCTTTAACAAAATATAGGGAATTTTAAGGACTTTTAAATTTGTTTTGATATTTTCATTTTAGCCCTTAGTTTTTTAGTTATATCAAAATTAAAGCATATGTTCAACACTCTTACCTTGAGCTTCCTTCAACATATGGCTTACAAAAACAGCATTAACCATGCTAAATCATGCTTTCAAAACAGAGTTTAAAACATGCAATAAACCACATTGCACAACAATCAAATCATGGCCACCACCAGAGAGTATTTCCGAAACTTACACTTGAGCTTAGCAAAGTTGTTTAGACTTAAACTAAGCTCCCAAGACATTGGTTTCAAGCCGAAAACCAAATTTCACTCACCGATTCCACTTTGCCTCTTGCCGAAGCACCAAATCAAGCCTCCGAATCACCACCACTTGGATACAAAGATAACTCCCCTGTTTTAACACATTAAAACAGTAGATTAATGCATCATCATGCATTAATAGCTTCAATGAAAGCACCTAAACTCGCTGCTCTCATCCACACCCCATTTTCGGCCACCAAACACAACCGAAAATGCATCCAAACCACTTCTCAACAAAGCCCAGCCATAAACCATCAAAACCTAACATCCTTTAACACCATTTAACATCTAAAAAGAACTTAACAACATCCTTATACCTCCAGCAACAACAAATCCACAAGATCACTCCAAAAACAACCAAGAATCATAAGCTAAACTTAGGAAATTCAACCTATCCGGGATTGCATTAATCAAAACCCAATTCCTTATCAAATTAACATTCATTAATCATCATTTTAACACCTTAAAACACTGCTTAAACAGATCCAATGAAATTTCGTCAAAAACACACCAAATCTTGCATTTTAAGCCAAGATCCATTAAACAATCTTAAAAGCCATTTATAAAACATCAATTAAGGATTGAGAACTTGGGAATTTCAGTAAAGAACTGAGAGTTTAGAGGAGAAGGACGTTCTTACCTCCAAACTTGAGTTTCTCCTCTTTTAGAGCCAAAAAGCTTGAAGAATCAACTTGCAAATTGAGAGGTTTTGTAGATATGATGATTAGAAATCAAAAGAGAGTTGAAAGGAGAGATTTAGGTAACAAAATCAGAAGAAACTCTCTGGAGAGGAAGTGTTTGGGTTGAGAGAAAATGAGAGAAAAGAAAATGAGAAGTTAGTTACAAAATAGCCAAAATGACTTTCCCTCCTCTTTTCTTATGTTTAAAAATCAGAATAAAACCTTAAAATATCTTAGAAAAATCTGGAGAAACTACTTTTGGAATAATAGCTCCTTAAAGATTCAAAGTTTCAATCCTTTATAAAACAGTCACACAACTTTCAAAAATTACATTTTGGTCACTAGCCAAAATGTCACCCTTCCAAACCTCATTTTTCAAAATTGATTTCACAGTTCACTTATATATATTAAAAGATGATTTTAGAACATTTTTACATATTTTTAATGCAACCCGAACTAGGCTTTCCTAATGTCACCCTTATAGATTCGAACAGCACTTTGACCAAACCGGTCAACGCCCAAAACTTCTAAGCCCAAAACCGGGGCGTTACATAAACCTTGGATAAGCTTGCAGAGCTGTACATTGCTGAGATTGTACGTCTGCATGGTGTGCCAAAATCTATAGTGTCAGATAGAGATCTGAGGTTTACATCACGATTTTGGGAATGCTTGCATCAAGCTTTGGGTACACGGCTGTATTTCAGTACTTCTTATCATCCACAGTCGGATGGACAATCTGAGCGTGTTATCCAAGTGCTTGAGGATATGTTGAGGTGTTGCGTGATTGAGTTTCAAGGCTCTTGGGAGAATCATTTGCCTTTGGTGGAGTTTGCTTATAATAACAGCTACCAGGCAAGTATTCAAATGGCACCTTATGAAGCCTTGTATGGGAGGAAGTGCAGAACTCCTCTTTGCTGGGCTCAAACAGGTCAGAAGTTGGTCTCGATACCTTCTTTGTTGAAAGGAACCACCGAGAAAGTGAAGCTCATTTGTGAGCGGTTAAAGGGAGCTTCTGATCGGCAGAAGTCTTACGCGAATTTGAAGCGTAAGGAGATTGAGTTTGCGGTGGGTGATCGTGTGTTCTTGAAGGTTTCACCTTGGAAGAAGGTGATGAGGTTTGGTCGGAAGGGTAAGTTGAGCCCTAGGTATATTGGACCATACGAGGTGATAGAATGTGTGGGTCCTGTTGTGTATAAGCTGAGGCTACCACAAGAGTTGGAGAAGATACATGATGTGTTTTATGTCTCCATGCTTGGAGGTATAGATCGGATCCTTCGCATGTTATGCATATGGAGGAAGTTGAGTTGAATCCAGATTTGACCTATGATGAGGAGCCGGTTGAGATTCTGGATTTAGACAGTAAAGTTCTTTGGGGTAAGACCATTGAGTTGGTTAAGGTGTTGTGGAAGCATCGCGGTGTTGTAAATTTCGAGGACGAAATTTCTTAAGAGGGGGAGAGTTGTAACACCCCAAATTTGGGCCTTGATGTTTAGAGTCTGAACCGGATCGGTCTGGGAATCGGTTCAAATAAAAAAGGGGGTTTTAGGGAACACCTAGTTCGGGATGCTTTAAAAATATAGAAAAATATCTAACAATCCTCTTTTAATATATGGAAGATAATGGTGAAATCAATTTTACAAAATAGGGTTTGGAAATACTACATTTCGGTGTAGTGACCAAATCGCAGTTTTTACAAAGTTTAGTAGTGACTGTTTTGTAAAGGATTGAAACTTTGAATCTTTAAGGAGCTAATTTACCAAAAATGTTTTCATCAAATTTTTCCTAAATTTGGGTGATTTAATTAATGATTTAATTAAATAAAATAAAGATGATAAACTACCTTTGACTTTTCATAACCACTTTTCTCTAATTTTCTCTCATTTCATTTTCTCTCAAAATCCTATCAACCAAACACTTTTCCTCCAGCAAATTTACTTTGATTTCCACTTCATTTGATGAGATTTTTATCACTCATTGATTCCTAATCAATCCTTCAACAAATCCACATGATTTCTACATTGAATTTTCAAGAAAACTTGCTCAAATCAAGGAGAAATCATCCATTAGAGGTAAGCTTCGTCCTTCTCCTCTAATGATCAGTTCTTTACTAAAATTCCCAAGTTGTCAATCCTTTATTAAATATTTATGAATGGTTTTAATGTTAGAAACAAGAATTTGGCTTAAAACTCAAGATTTTGGATGAGATCTTGAAGTTTTTCGTGGTGATTGGTTGGGCTCTGTTTTGAGATGGTTTTCTAATG
Source organism: Hibiscus trionum (assembly GCA_030270665.1). Taxonomy (NCBI): domain Eukaryota; kingdom Viridiplantae; phylum Streptophyta; class Magnoliopsida; order Malvales; family Malvaceae; genus Hibiscus; species Hibiscus trionum. The sequence continues at coordinate 24,227,729 of BSYR01000021.1, read as the reverse complement.
TATTTTGGATGTTAAATGATGTTAGAAATGAGGTTTTATCAATCCAATCCCGAAAATGTTGTTTTTCCTAAGTTTTTGCTTGTTAAAATGGTGGTTTTTGGGGTAATTTTGGTGTTCTGCTATAGCTGGAGGTATAAGAACGTGGTTGTGTTAGTTTTTGATGTTAATTGATGTTTAAAAATTATTAGAAGTGATGGATCTTGGCTGGGTTATGTTTTGGAAGAGTTTGGAGGTGTTTTCGGTTGTGTTTGGTAGCCGAAATGTTGTGTTTAGGTAGAGCAGCGAGTTTAGGTGTGTTGCCTGATGATTTCAATGCATGATGATGTATTAATCCTCTGCTCTTATGTGTTTAAAATAGGGGAGACATCTTCGGACACCTTTGGAGTTGATCTGGAATCTTACATAGCGTTTCGACAAGCAAGCGAAACGTAATCGGTGAGTGCGTGTGGTTATAGAAGTCCTTGAGGGACAAAGAAACAAGGTTTGAGGATTTAGGAAAGGTTTGAAACACCTTCCTATGTACGGAAGTAAGTATTGGCTAGAATGCTCTCTAGAATGTGGTGTTTTGGCCCTTAAATGTTTTACATGTTCATGGTTTTAGATTGATAAATTCTTACTTTTTATGCATGAATTATAGCATGGGATGATGCTTGAAATGATTTCATTAAGTAACATGTTGCATGGTTGAGATTTGAGCTTTTATGTTAAAGCATAGCAAACGTTATGATTTTGAAATGAGATGAGAATGTTGAGTTTTAAAGCATGAAAAACAGTAGGTGAGATGTTGATTTGACATAATATATTGGCATAGATGTTGATATACTTACCGGATATAATTGATCGATCAATAGGATGAGAGTGCACTATAAACTAAAATTCGTACGTGCTCTTTGGTTAAGCCAAAGGGAGAGAACCGATGATGGGCATTCCATCGGGTAGAACTTGGTGAAATACCCAAGCTTTGTGGCGATGAGAGATTCCGCCATGTGAGTACGGTGATGTGAGATTCCACCGGAACATATGTTGCTAGACGAGTGAGTACGGCGATGAGAGATGTCATCGGAAGTGTCTAGTGAGATGTCCGCATATCCGAGTAATAAATAGATGTGAAATGCCAATATAAAATATCTTATGGTTTTTGATTCACATGTACCTTGATGTAATGGGTTATGCTATGAGAAATGCATATGTGGTTTGTTTATGACATTCTTTAGAGTACAAGCATGAGTTTGGCTTTGCCATGAGTTTTGCATTGGTTTAAATGCATGAGATAGAGTGAAGGTACATATGGTTTCAATGAGAAATTGCTTTGAAGGTTTTCAAGCATGAGATAGAAATGAGCATGTGGTTTAAAAGCTTTTTATAAAAGTGTTTTCGAAGTGTGCATTATTGTGTTGGTTTTCTTTAGAGCATGCCTCACTAAGCAATTGTGCTTATGCTCTCTCTTTTACCAATAATGCCGATAATTGAGGTGTGTTCGGGCATCAATGAAGCTAAGTTCATCCAATGAGTTCCAAGCTCATGTATGGTGAAGTTTTCATAAACTTTAGTTTTGATAGATTGGCAATGGGAAACCAAGATTTGTATTTGGGAGATGTGTTAAACTCCCTAAGGTTGTGCCATGTTTGTTTTGGATGGTTTGGATTGTAAATGGCCTTAATTGCTTCTTTTGAGGTTGGATTACCTATTTGTGATTTGATATTAGGAAGCATGCCTCTAGACTAATGAGATTTCATGTTTGATGCTATGATTGTGATTGAGTGTTCCAAATATGTACCTTATATGTATGTTGACTTGTTGGAATGATTTGAGAGTCCTTGGGATGTGTTTGAATAGGTTTTTGAGTGAAAAACTAGCTTTTGCTGTAGTTTCTGGGCAAACCGTATCGAAACACCCTCTAGTGTTTCGGAACGGGGGCCTGTAATGGCCTTCGTGTTTTGAAACGGTGGAGGCTGTTTCAGAACGGTTTGGCTACTAGAATGCCATGTTTCGAAATTGGTCTCGGAACACACCTGCGTACCGAAACGGTCAACGCCGTTTCGATCCAGCGTTTCGATACGGCAGGTGGGTGTTCCGAATCAGACGACCGTTGGACACAGATTTGAATTGTTTTGATGTTTGCAAGTTTTACATTTTAGTCCCAAATGTTGAAATTGTAATTGCTTGAGCTTTAGATGTCCCTCTAATTTGCAGAAATAAAAATTTGGTAACCTTAAAACCAACGAAGTCCCTCTAATTTGCAGAAATTAAAATTTGGTCCCTAATTTCGTGTGTAGTGCAATTGAGTCCCTATATGTTATCCGATCGATGTGCCTTTCTCAATCGTGTTTCATGAGTACTCACTTAGAGTTAACAAGTATCTAGACAAGATTAAAAATAAAAAAAGGGTCGTGAATAAAGGTTGACTTTTAGGTTGACTTTGGTTTTCCCCGTGTAATCTTCGTAGTTCGGGTCAATCGTCTAGGCCTGGCTAAGGGGGTTACATGATTCATGATGATTGTTTGATTAGACGTCTAACTTACATATTAGAGGAAAGTTAGGCAAATGTTTTTGTTGGTTCGTGTTTTTCCTTGCGTGAGTAACGCTCATTATCTGGTTTACAACTTAACCGGGTGAGGGGTGTTACATTTGTTGGTATCAGAGCTTCGGTTTAGCCGATCCTCTGAGTAAATCGGGTCTATTGCATCATATAGGAATTAATGTGCCACCTAGGAGTTGTATATGTTCGATTAAGCTTGTCACTTGCCTAACCAACTCTTCCTTGATTATCAATATAAAATCATGTCCGAAACAAGATTAGCGAGGGACGATGAAAGTTTCGTAGAGTCCTCCAACGAGGGCGAGAGTGTTCGGATTGCTCAAGGACCATCGAATGCTCGTAAGGGTAATGAACGGGAGCAAGAAGCTCCAGGGAATAACGAGCCAGAAACGACAGCCCATACTACCAATCCGGTGGAACAAGTATGTATTGAAAGCATTGAAGAAGTGTTCAATCAGCTTGTTATATCCTTAAAACGAGACTCCCCTGCTCCAACAACTGCTCATGTACCATCTAGGGCTCCTATTGACAAGCTCGCTCAACACCGGGCTTACACTTTCACTGGTACTGACGAGACGAATCCTAAAGTTGTTGAATATTTGTTAGATGCCACTACTCGGATCCTCACTAAACAACTCTCTTGTTCAGATGAACACAAACCCGAATGTGCCATCGCGCTACTTGCGGATGAAGCACTAAGTTGGTGGGATACCACTACTCTAACTGAACCTCCAGAAAAAGTCACTTGGAAATTCTTTCTCGAGGAGTTCAAAAAGAAATATATTAGTGATTAATATCTCGATGAACGTCGGAAGCGGTTCTTACACTTGAAACAAGCCGGGAGACTTATCAAACAGTATGTGAGTGACTTTTGCAAGTACGGGTCTGGGTATATCAAAACCGAGGCGGATAAGTGCAAGATGTTTATCGACGGCCTTAACGATGAACTCAGCCCTATTTTCACGGCCATTGAGATCTAGAATTTTCAAAGTCTTGTCAACTGAGCTACTGCCACTTAAGCAAAGATGAGAGCTTCAGAAAAACGCAAGCACAATCAATCCCAGAAAGACGAGCGGTCGAGGCAAGATGATCGACCACAATGGCAGTCCAAAAAGCCTAAGTACTCGGGTGGAAACACTTCGAGTCATACTAACTTCCAAAAGAGTAATTATATACCAAAACCCCTATCGGTAATCAAGTCTTTAGCCCCAACAATGTCTGTTGATAGTACGGGTAACACGGGCAAAGCTTCTCAAGTTCCTACTTGCAAATTCTGTCAAAAACATCACTCGAGTCAATGTAGGACCAAATCCAATATGTGTTATCTTTGCAGAGGATCTGATCACTACATCAATGAGTTTCCACAGAATCTGAACAAGCTTCCTACTCGATCTCCAGTGGTTGTTAGTTCATCACCAAATGTTCGAAATAAAGCTCACCAACATGTTCACTCAGTAAATCAGGGTAAAGGTAGAAGGTCATCCTCGGCCACCACACATCAGGAATCTCGAGCTCCTACTCGTATTTACCACATCCGGGGAAGAGAGGAGGAAGAAGCTTCCGATGTAATCGCAGGTACAATAGAGTTCAACTCAATTCTTGCTTATGCTTTGATTGATTCGGGATCTACTCACTCTTTCGTATGCTCTGCCATGTTGTTAAAAGCAAACTTGAAACCTGAAACTGTTGATTCTAGCTTGATAGTATCGAACCCAATAGGAGGGCTAATGAATGTAAACTTTGTTTGTAAAGACACCCTTGTGACTATTCAAAATGTACCATTTCCTATTAATCTTTATGTGCTACCAAACTGTGAGTTCGATCTAGTATTGGGACTAGATTGGTTGGGAAAACACGAAGCCTAGTTAGATTGCCAAAATAGGAGATTATATTTACGGGGTTTAGGAAAATAATCGATCCTATTAATAGACAAGAAACCGACATTTATCTTCGCCTCTATGGCTTTACAAGATGAAATTGATTTCGGCTTACCTTGTATGCATGTTGTTTCTGAATATATCGATGTTTTTTCCGAGGAACTCCCTGGTCTTCCTCCAATTCGAGAAGTGGAATTCGGAATTGAAGTTCAACTTGGAACAAATCCGGTGTCCATTACGCCCTATCATAAAGCACTTGTTGAGCTAAAAGAACTCAAGAAGCAAATTCAAGAATTAGAGGACAAGGGATTCATTCGACCTAGCACATCTCCCTGGGGTGCTCCTGTCCTGTTCGTGAAAAAGAAAGATGGTACGATGCGACTTTGCATTAATTATCGGCAACTGAATAAAGAGACGATAAAAAACAAGTATCCTTTGCCTAGGATCGAAGACTTGTTCGATCAACTCAAGAATGTCGTCGTGTTCTCCAAGACCGATCTTTGATCAGGTTATTATCAAATGAGGGTAAAAGATGATGATGCACCCGAAACAACCTTTCGAACTAGTTACGACCATTACGAGTTTCTTGTGATGCCATTCGGGTTAACGAATGGCCCTGTTGCGTTCATAGACCTAATGAATCGAGTTTTCAAGCCTTGTGTCGACAAATTTGTGGTTGTATTCATAGATGATATTCTTGTCTACTCCCAGAACAAGGAGGAACATGTTGAACATCTCTGAATCGTGCTCCAAACGCTCTGAGAACGTCAATTGTTCGCCAAGTTCACTAAATGTGAACTTTGGTTATCAGAAGTTTCATTTCTTGGACATGTTATCTCGGATGAAGGAATCAGGGTTGACTCCAAGAAGGGTTCGTGAAAGGGTATTATCGAAGATTCCTCTGTTTAGCTGGGTATTACCGAAGATTCGTGAAAGGGTTCTCGGTGATTGTTGCACCGTTAACCAAACTTCCTAGAAAAGATGAAGCGTTCGAGTGGTTGGAAAGGTAACAATGAAGTTTCGATCAACTCAAACAAGCCTTGACTCATGCCCTTGTTCTTATCCAACCAGAATCGGGAAAAGAATTCACCGTATTTAGTGATGCACCACACTCGGGTCTCAGGTGCATCCTGATGCAGGAAGGCAAAGTGATCGTGTATGCATCTCATGATCTCGAATTAGCAGCCATTGTGTTCGCACTAAAAATCTGGAGACACTACTTGTACGGTGAGAAGTGTAAACTATTTACCGATCACAAGTGTCTTAATTACATCCTGACTCAGAAAGATTTGAATTTGAGACAAAAAAGATGGCTTGAACTACTCAAAGATTATGATCTGAATATTGACTACCATCCGGGTAAATCAAACGTGGTTGTCGATGCCCTTAGTCGAAAATCTTACTCGGGTAACTTCTTAAAATCAAATCCTAGTGAATTCCATTTGAAATAAATCTTTCTGGTTATACATGTAACCATTCGATTTTCCCCTAAATATCCTTGTTCGAATTCTTGTAGCTTCCATGGCTATCAATGCACATTTTCGTTTTTTCAAAAAATAGGGATTCTTGTCTGAACTACAAGTACAATCTAGCTTAATTTCGAGAATTAAAGAATTGCAACAAATCGATCCCGGTCTTCAGAAGATCATTTTAAAGCTTCATTACGAGCCTAATCTTGATTTCTCCATAAAGCCTAATGGACTCCTGTATTTCCGAGATAGAGTGTGTATTCATGATAACAATGATCTGAAACAAGAGATGTTACAAGAAGCTCATCAAAGTCCGTTCCCGATATACTCGAGATCGGTCAAAATGTATAAAGACTAGAAATCCTTGTACTGGTGGCCAGGCATGAAGTCGGCTATCACTGAATTTGTGTCCAAGTGCCTAACGTGCCAATGAGTTAAAGCCGAGCACAAAGTCTCTACGGGATTACTTCAACCGATCGAGTTACCGCAATGGAAGTGGGATCGAATTACTATGGATTTCGTAACTGGTCTTCCTTGCACTCCAAGGAAGAATGATGTCGTATGGGTGCTTGTTGATAGATTCACAAAATCGGCTCATTTTCTCCATGTTCGAATGAGCCTGAGCTTGGATAAATTAGCCGAGATGTACATCCGAGAAGTGATTCGGTTACATGGTGTGCCAACCTCGATAATTTCTGATAGAGATCCTAGATTTTCATCCCGGTTTTGGAGATCTTTACAACGAGCTCTTGGAAGCAAATTGAATATGAGCATTGCATTTCATCCACAAACTGATGGAAAATCGGAACGGGTAATACAAGTACTTGAAGATATGTTACTTGCTTGTGTGGTCAACCTCGGTAAGAACTGGGAGAAATCCCTACCACTCATAGAGTTCGCCTACAACAACAGTTATCAAACGTCGATCCAAATGGCGCCGTATGAAGCCTTGTACAGGAGAAGATGTAGAACACCCTCGTGTTGGTCGGAATTGGGTGAAAACAAAGTCTTGGGACCTCAACTGTTACGAGAGACAGAAGAACAAGTTCGGTTAATTTATAATCGAATGAAAGAAGCCTTCGATAGACAAAAGGCATATGCTGAGTTGAAAATGAGGGATGTCCAACACAATGTTGGAGATAAAGTCTTTCTCAAAGTGTCTCCTTGGAAGAAAGTCTTTAGATTCGGCAAGAAAGGAAAGCTTAGCCCTCGCTTCATCGGACCTTTCAAATTTATTGAAAGAATAGGTCCAGTGGCTTATTGTCTAACACTTCCCAATGAATTTGGAAAGATTCACAATGTCTTCCATGTTTCTATGTTGCGGAAAAATCGATCCGATCCAACTCATGTTCTTGAACCTGAAGAAGTTGAATTGAATCCTGGTCTATCGTAACCAATCCGAATTCTTGACCACGAAGTCAGAAAGCTTAGAAATAAAACTGTTTCCCTTGTGAAAGTCCTTTGGAGGAATCACAAAGTTGAAGAAGCGACGTGGGAACCGGAAACAACGATGAGGAAACAATACCCTCATATGTTCACATCAGGTAAATTCGAGGACAAATTTATTTTAAGGGGGGAGGAATTGTAATACCCCAAATTCTAGCCTAGTAGAATTGTTAAAAAGAGAGAGAGAGAGAGAGAAATGTGTCATGGTTATATGCTATAGAAAATATGTTTAATGTTCGTATGCTATAGCAATTATTGTTCCATGATTATATGTTGTGGCAAATGTGTCTAAGGGTTGTAGGTATATATATATATATAAGCTTATGGTTATAATAGAAAAGAAGTGTATAAACAATTTTTTAACTAGAATTAAAATGTAAGAATTAAAGCTAGGAAATTATGACTAGATATTATAAACACTAGTTACATTATATTAACTAAGTATTATAATAATTAAGTTATAAATACCTGGTTGTAATAACAACCGTGTGTCATCACCATCACCACCCAAAAGGGGATAGTGGGACACATGGCAAAACCCACAAACAAGACACCAAATGGTGTCATCTTCTTTCTCCTTCACACCACCGAAATCATGCAAGGAAAACAAAAGAAAACTAAGAGAGAAATTAGAGAGAGGGAGAACTGAAGAAAACACAAGATTGGGCTGGAAATCTATTCTAGAATTTGCATGCATGTTCGATTAAAATTAATGTAAGTGTTTATGTTATTACCGATCTTGTTCTTGAAAGCTTGTTTGTTTTATTAAATTATGGTTTGTTTATTGCTGGAAAATTATGATTAGATGCTTGAGTGTTCATATGAATTTCTGGGTTAGTAATTTTATTGAATTTAAACTGAAATTACAAAGTAGAAACATGTTTGAACATCAAAACTGCCCAGATTCGTACAAGTAGAACAACCTGTAGAAATCTGCGTTTTTGAACATGTTAGAGGCAAAACTGGAAAATTTTCCATAGGACAAAGTTGTATGAAATTGAATTTTCTATATGATAGTGGTCTTAGAAGCATAAAAATGTTCATAGGATTGCTGGAAAATGAGTTAGAACAAAACCGGTCACGTTTGGGACTTAATTGGTGATTAGGGACCGTTTTAGATTAAAAATAAAATATTAGTTCTTAAATGAACAAAATGAAGGCTGGAAATGACACCTTAATAACAGGGAAAGCAGTGGTAAAAAGAGATAAAATAAACTAGCAAGGGTCCTAAGTTGAAAAAATCACTAAAATGGGTTAAAACACAAGATCGGCAGATTTGATCATGGAAAATCTCCTAACTTCGAACATTAAATTGTATTGATGTAGATATGATAAAAATATGTGCTATACATGGTTATAAATCTGGTTGAATATGCTTTATAGGGATGTAAAGTAATTGAAAATCCAATATGTGTACTGAAAGTTATGGGTAAAATACTGAAGGGTGTCCAAACTTCCCGAAACAGGGCAGTTTAGTGTATAATGTGAAAATGTTTGCTTGTATGTGTTGTATAGATGAATTCTAATGATGTACTTGTGTTATTAATACATGAAATGATAGAACAAGAGATAGAAGAGTCTTGTGAGGACATCAAGGCTGGGCAAACAAAGGAAAGAAACAAGGGATTAGCATTCAAGACTAGCTTGGAGTTCTTGTGAGTGTAGCTATCAATAGGGTTGGGACTTAGGTCCTAACCAAGCTTGATCATGATTATGCTTTATTTAGATGTTGCTATGAAAATGGACTTAAATTATAGTTGGTAATTAACTAAGGGAAGAATGGTATACACTAAGCTTGATAAATGCATAATGCGTATTAGACCTTGTATGATTGCATGATGTTGTGACATTTTTAATGCCCTGAATGCCATGACATGTTTAATACCTTGAATGCCTAGATTGGCTACTTTATGAATCATGCTTAAGGAATGATATATTGTGGTAATGAACTAAGGTTAACTAGCCTAAGTGCTCCCTGATCTTGTTGAATGTCTAATGATATCTTGGATAAGCTTGAATTGTGCCTTGAACATGCCTTGATTCTTGCCTTGTTATCACATGTATCTTGATAAATGAAGACCAAACTAAATGATGCCTTGGTAGCTAGTGAGTCATAGGTAGGATGGCATGCCATAGAGTCTTGAGCTCATTTGTGTGTTGGGTGGTCTACGGACCGGGCTAAGGCCCTTAATTGGCGACAGTAGGAGGGATGTGTATTATGGTCTTTGGCGATAGTAGGAGGGATATGACCAGCACTACGGTGCATCTTGATTTGGCAACAGTTTGGTTGGTGACTCGATTACCTAGACTTGACTACATACCAAGGCCTAAACATGAATTGATTATCTAATATTGCTACAGCAAAGCTTGGATATCCTATGAATTTGAAATGAAACTTGACTTTAGCTTATACTTGAATTGCATGGTATAATCCTGATAATGCAAACCTGCTATCACATGTACATGAAATGAATATTGAATCCATTGATTTTAACTTGTGATATGCCATGACATTTGAGATGTTGCTATGAATCCATGATCTTGATGATAATATGTAATGTTGGCTTGGAATTGACTAGTGATATGTATGCTCATGAATATGAAAAGCCATAGCTATAGATTGAGTAATTATATGAAATGATATAATGTGTTGCATGATCAAGACTATTCGAATGTGTTGTATTCTTGTATATGCTTGATCTTCATGAACCTAACTAGGTCTCTTTTGGATAAGATACACTTGAAAACTTGAATAAACTCGCCTAGCTTAGGTTGTTTCCTCACTAAGTACTTAACCGTACTTATCACTCTCGTTTTCATTCTTCCCAAAATACAAGTTAATAGATTGCAAGCTATGTTGAGTTGGAGGCAAGGCAAGACATGCTAAAGCAAAAGTATGGTTATGACTTTTTGTATAGTCCTAGTTGGTGGCCATAGTCTTGTATCTAGATTTCATATTCATGCATTTTGAGCCTAGGAGAGGCTATATATATATATTTGCTATGATATGGCATGAATAACTTGCTAATGTGACTTGTTTGGTAGCCTAGTTAATCTAGGTATCATGCTATGGTATATGAGTATGGATGGTTTTATGCTGCGATATATTATGTCTTGGAAGCTTTGATGATTGATAGATGTATTGATTCGTGCTTTGATTTCTTATCATGATTTAAGAATGATGAATGCTCATTTGCTACAACATAGTATTGTTATGCTCAAATGATATTGTAAATGTTATATCATGTTTTGATGATTTTGTTTAAATTGATTAGTTGAGTTAAGAATGCAAGGGTTTAATATTTGGTTTGCTTGGCATTTTAAATGGATAGTTTAGTCATGTACATGTTGTTCAAATGTTATGGTTTGATTGTAATATGATTCATGATGATTGTTTGATTAGACGTCTAACTTACCTATTAGAGAAAAGTTAGGCAAAAGTTTTTGTTGGTTCTTGTTTTTTCTTGCGTGAGTAACGCTTCTTATCTGGTTTACGACTGAACCGGGTGAGAAATGTTACATACCTAAAGACAAGCAAAAACATTGTGAAATATGCATAAAAATCAGTACTTTCTAGGAGTTAACACTCCCCCAAACCAAGCTCATTGCTTGTCCTTAAGTAATTAAACTAAAAATAAAAGTAAAAAAGTACCTCAGTAAAATTTGGTCGCAATGCCAACAGGTGCTAGTAAGCAAAATTTGGCCCTAGTTCTGTCCTAAAATATCCCAGTACAATAATGCCAAGTCGATCAACAAATTCAAGTGAAGCAATATAAATCTAGTCTAAGGTCATGAAGTGTGCATGGAGTGCAGGCAATATGCATCAAGTATTACTTTACTCCCTTAGTCAAATTTAATATCCAAACACAGAATTGATATTTTTCTTTTATTCCCGCGAAGGGTTTTTCCTGGCAATAATTTCAGGTTTGCTTTGTAACACTGTTTGGCGCAAGAAATGAGAGAGGGCATACCATGAACCCCCACGTTAGTCTAGACATTACTAGGCTTTTACTCTTCAACTCATACCCTAAAGTTTTTTACTTGAGTACTACGAGGGAGAAAACCACGAAGCCCCAAGTTACTTATCATCTCTAAGGCAGAGGAGAGTTCTACATTTTTTTCTTGCCTTGGAAAAACATTGTTGCCTTATTATTTTCTTTTTACCTTGGCATCAATTTTTTTATTCTGAGCTTAGTTTCAAGAATTCTAAGTTTGTTTGGGAACTAAATGCATACTACGTGTTAAGTGAGACTTCATTTTCCTAAACCATGGATCAATTGCCAAGCAGTCTTGGCATTACTATTCTACTTGCATATGCAAACTAAGGATTTTCAAAATTCATTATCGGATAGAATATTCTAGAACACATTAAACTATACTAGCAAAGTGCTAACAAAATTCCCAATTTAACCAAGGCAGAATGATTTTTTAGTGGTTTGGTATGCATGATTATACCTAATCTATATGGCAACAGAATGCAAATAGAAATATAAACATGAATACATGTCATGGCAACAGATGTGAGGTAACACCCCCTAAACCAAAATTGTGCATTGTCCTCAATGCATGTAGATATATATAAAAATGATATAAAATAAAATTCATGAACAAATGAACAAAAATGAATGTAAGTAGTTTAAGGGGAAGAGGATTCCCCTTCGGAGTTTTCCTAGCATCTGACACAAGTCTTTCTTTTGAAAAAGCTCTCACGATCATGAGCCATGTGTTTCTTTCCCTTCGTGATGGGTTTTAGGGACCAGTGGAAGCTCTAATGTCACGAAGAACTTCCTAGACAATCTTCATTGGCTCCAAGGCGGCAGGAGCTTCAGTGGTAGTAGATGAGATAGGTGTAATAGGTTTTGCGACAAGTTTGGCTTGTATTCCTTCCTCTTCTGATTCAGGCGACGTGCCTATTCTTGCAAATTCAACTTGGACAAGGGACATTGGTATGGTGGCATCTGATTGCGTCATAGTATGGACTAATTGAGGACTGGCTGGCACATCATCATTGGCAAAGAGGTCAGTGGGGAACTTAGGGAATGCTGGCAAGACACTCGGGGACATTTCTTCAAGAATTTTCTTGATGACACTGTCTCTTGCATGTGTATAATGCTAGAGGTTAGTGTTCTGCTTTTATGTTTTCTCCAACTTTTGAAGAATGATCTCCTAGCATTGGTAGATCTGGGAAATTATTGCCACTAAACTAGCTAGCATGGGAGTCTCAGGTTCCGCCTTGGGCACCTTGGCCTTGGACACCGGCTCTGTAGCCTTTCTTTTGCCCTTCTCCTTGGACTCTGTGGCAGTGAGTTACCTCCATAGGGCAAGAGTGATAGTTTTTCCCTTGCTCTCTTGGACCTTCTCTAAATCAAGCTTTGGCACACTATGCTTTATGCAAATATTAGAAATCAATAAAGGGAAAAACAAACTTCCAATGCCCTTACCGGCGCACTTATAAGTTTCAGCAATAATGATGCGGTCGATGTTGATCTTGCGGCATGTAATGATTGAATGTAACAAGGCCAGTCTCTCTTCCGAGACAGTCTCGTTATGGGTGATTAGCATCAGGTTTTCCTTTAAAAAGCGGTTCCATCCCTTGGTTATGGCTTCAATGCCAGCTGCTTCATCGTATGATGGCCCTTCGATGACACGGTCCACTTTGTACCAGATTCACATAAATCCTTCAAGAGCTTTTGCCTCTTGGCAGCGTCCAACGAGTTAGCAAACTCAAAGTGTTCTTCCTCTACACTATCCAATTCAAACATAGCATTAATAAACCCCTCATCAAATCTAACACATGTACCTTGCACCATCAAGAAATGTGATCCTTGGTTGTAAGATGAGCATAAAATTCTTGGACAATGTTGGAATAAACTTCCCCCGCTTGTTGGTAAAATAACTCCTACTTGTGCTTTGTGACCACTGACAAAAACTCTGGTGAATAACCTATGTTGGGTTCATTCTTGAACTCGAAGTTCTTCTCGTAATAAATTGTTCTTGCCGCAAAGTTTTCATCATGTTTCTTGCGGATTTCTTCGTTAAAGGAGATCTTGAAAGGTGTTGAAGAAGATGCCATGGAAGAACTTTGAAAGAAATCAGAAAATTTTGGGAAAAGAAAGATTGGATTCTTGCTTTCTTACCGAGGAAGATAAAAAGAAAGTGTGAAGTTTTGGATAAGGGAAAGGTTGGGGTTTAAGTAGAGAGAGGAAGTAACGGTTGAGGGTTTTAATTAATGACTAATGGAGATAATGATAAATGCATGTTTAGGGGAAAGAGATAATGATGAGCTAATTGCGTGTTGAGGGAGAAGAGATGGTGATGGATTAAAGGATGAAGGTGAAGAGACGGTGTGGCAAAGGGTATAAAACAATAAAGTAAATTTTTAAATTTTAAGTTTTACCCTAGGTTGCTAGGGTTTTAATCCCGCCCTTAGGAAAATTCACTCTTCTTGGGCCTTACTCCCACAAGTCCAAATGGTTAAGGAAGGGTTCGACATGCCATCCCTCAACCCAATATACTACTCGGAAAAATAATTTGTACCTACACTCACTCAAAACAACCTTTCAAAGCAGCAAAATGAAAAATAAAACTAAAAATAAAAATAGAAAACGGAAAATAAATAAAATACTAAAAATAAAAATAACTAACCTAATTCTTTACATTGATCGATCGGCGATGATAGAATCATTCAATATTTGCCAAGAGAATGATCTCCTCGGCATTACATTGATTATCTTCTAGATAATGTTTCAACCTTTGGCTGTTTACCTTAAAAGATGCACCAGTTCTCAAATCCTTGATGTCAAGTGCTCCATGAGCATAAGGTTGTAAAACGTCAAAGGGTCCTGACCATCTGGACTTAAGCTTCCCAGAGAATACCTTTAACCTAGAGTTAAATAACAAAACTCTCTACACTATCCTATTATCGTGCCACATCTTTGTCTTCTCCTTATACAACTTGGCATTCTCATAGGCTTGAGGTCGGAATTCATCTAACTCGTTCAAATCCAATAGCCTCTTCTCACCAGCAGCCCTCCATTCCATATTAAGCTTTTTGGTTGCCTAATAAGCCCCATGTTCCAACTCCACTGCAAGTGGCATGCCTTCCCAAAAATGAGTCTGTATGGGAAGGTTTCAAAGGGAATCTTAAAAGTCGTTATGTAAGCCCAAAGGGAGTCATCTAGTCTCAAGTACCAGTCCTTCCTTGTTGGGTTCACATTTTTCTCCAAAATTTTCTTAATCTCCTTATTTGAGATGGCAAGTTGTGGCAATTTGTTGCTGGATTCTATACCTGCACAGAGCTTTAGAAATTAAATTATATTTAAATTGTGTACCTTCATCATGAATAATAGCTCCGAGGGCACTGAATCGAGTGAAAATATGCTTATACAGGAACTTGGCAATAGTCTTGGCATCGTTTGTTAGAAAAGTAACAACTTCAACCCATTTTGAAATATAGTCAATGGCCACAAGGATATTTAGGTTACCAAATGATGCGGTAAAGGGACCTATGAAGTCTATTCCCCACAAGTCAAATAGTTCTACCAGCATAATGTTCTAAAGTGGCAATTGATGTCTTTTTGAGATGTTTCTTTCCCGCTAGCATCGACCACATGCCTTGGCAAAATTATAGGCATCCTTATACAATATGGGCCAAATGAATCCTGACTGCAGCACCTTGGCCGCAATTTTCATTCCAACAAAGTGACCTCCATATGGTGTTGCATGGCATAATTACAATATGTTATGTTGTTTATCTTCTGGCACGCACCTATGTATCACTTGATCAGCACATTGCTTAAACAAAATTCGCTCGTCCCAATAGTATTGCTAAACATCTCGCAAAAATCATTTCCTGCCATTACTTGCCAAATTCGATGGCAAAATTTTGCTTACCAGGTAGTTGACTATGTTAGCGTACCATGGAACAGAACTGGCTGCAAGCAAATACTCATCATGGAGTTCATCTATTATGGTATCGGTCTTGCCATCCTCAAGGTGATGCTCTAATCGTGATAGGTGGTCAGCTACGCTCACTTCCCTTTTTGTCTCGGATCTCGAGATCAAACTCTTGCAGCAAGAGTGTCCATCAAATCAGTCTAGGCTTGGCATCCTTCTTTGCCAAGAGATATTTTAATGTCGAATGGTCTGTGTACACCACAACCTTGTTACTTACCAAGTAAAATCTGAACTTGTCAAATGCAAAGACAACCGCAAGAAATTATTTCTCAGTTGTGGAGTAATTAATCTGGGCTCCATTTAGCATCTAGTTGGCATAGTAGATTATATGAAAAACTTTGTCACACCTCTATCCCAACACTTCTCCAACGGCATAGTCGTTGGCACTTGGCATCACACATAAGCTCAAATGGTTCATTGTAGTCCAGCACCACGACTATAAGGGCATTAATCAACCTTTCTTTAAGTTCTTGAAACGCTCTAAAACAAGAATCATCAAATGCAAAACCAATATTTTGTTCCAAAAGAAAGCATAAAGGTTTAGAAATTTTTGAAAAATCTTTAATGAAATGACAGTAAAAACCTGCATGTCCCAAAAAAACATCTTATACCTTTAAAGCTTGTACGAGTCGGCTGTTGCGTGTAAAAGTGTCTATCGCAATGTAGTGCAAGTGTACACGACGCAAGTAGTAAAGTGATACGGAAGAATCAGATATCGTCTCCACAGGGACTAGGCTAATAGATTCACCTTGAATTACTGCACGAAGGTAAAAAGAATAGTTCAAATTGTTGTCACGAAAATAATAAAGAGAACTAGAATATAAGATTAGAGTAATCAAGATAGAGAGAATGGGCTGGTATTGAATTGCTCAGTAGTGTAGGTATTGCAAAGTCTGGGAAAATATGTTCTGTCGTCGTCCCTGTCACGGCAGCACCTGTCGCAGCAGCGGTCTGTTGTTAGTCGCGGCAGCGATCACACAACTCTGTACTTCATGCTTGGCAAGAATCCCTACTGTGCCTTGGCCTATCCCTAGGTCCAAGTCTGTCGATGAACACGTCTTTGATGATACCTCCCGGCGTGAATCGAAGGATGAACACCGATGTTGTTGAATTCTTCCTTAGCCACTTAACCTCGTCCTATCCCTAGGTCCGAGATAGTTCAACTATAAACTAGAGAACCTGCACTTATTCCTTTCGTATACTTAACTCTCCCGATATTAAGTAAATAGATAATCTCACAATGCTCTCCTGATACTCTTGCAAGACGTTGAAAACCAGAATAAGCGAACTTGAAGTTTATTTTATTGAACAGAAAATTCCTAAAACAAAAGCAATCCTTGCAACTACTTTACAAATCAACCCGTGGCCCTAGGGGAAGTTTAGAACATGTTGAGAAGGGGAAAACGACTAGGGTTTTTGGAAGAAGGCTAGAGAAAGATGATCTCCTCTCCTAGGTCGAATTACATGCCTTTATATAGGCCTTGGGTTCAAGTTTTCCAATATGGCAAGAATACAAGTTTAAATTAAAGTACAACTCTATTAAAGACTAAATCTTCAGAGCATAAGTCTTTAATTCGTCCTTTCTTCTTTCTTGGACTTTTCTTCCTTGAACTTTGGGCTTGGCCTTCATTATGATCTAGGGCTTGGAAAAATATAAGGGTATTCCATGACAGACCGGCATAATTTTCTCTTTCTGTCGAGTCCCACTTTGCTTCTTCTCCTCAACATTGCTGTCGTCCTTGGCTGCCACGACAGCGGCCATGGCAGCATCATCCTCCTCGTCTGCACATCTAGTTCCAGCTTTGCTTTACCACTGCCCAGCGCCTGCTTCTCCATCTGCTACAGCAGCTACCTGCAAAAGCAACCAATTTTAGTAGAAACTGTGCCATTTAATATATTTGTGATGTATAACTGAAATCTAACCTAAATGCAATGCATTATGCTTGAATGTAGTAGAAATATGGGTTAAATAGGGGTAAATTATAGAACTTTTACACACTCAACACACCCCCAAACTCAAGTTTTTGCTTGCCCTCAAGCAACTCAGACATAAAAGAAAAACAAAATATTTTTGTTTGGCTTAAAATAGTGAACTTTCCCTTACCTTCCATTCATTCCCTATTGTGAGCAACACCTTGTCGAATAATTTAGGATTCGTCCGGAACCTTGCTATAATCCTTGTGCAATGTGTGCATGCTTGTGAACAATTATATGCCAAGACTCTCTTAGTTTCACTAGAATATTTCAACCTCTAACTTGAATTTTTATGCCAAATTTCATCTTTTTGGAGGCAATTCTTAGGATCCTTTAGTTTTTACTTAGACTCGATTTTATTTTCTCAAGCTTAAGTTTGACTAGAGCCGATTTCGGGCACCTCTAGCTAACTTCCTAGAGCCGGTTTCGGGCACCTCTGGGTGTACTGAGTCTATTTTTCTTAACTTCTTTTCCTAGAGCCATTGTTTGACACCTCTAGGGGCAACTCAAGTGCTAAGCTCCCTATTCTAGTTTACTAGTAGAGTTCTAAGCAGTATAAAAGTCACAAATGGTGTTTAAGTTTTAGAACTATAATAAGGCTCTAAACTGCTCCTAAAACTATCCTAAAGGCACTGCCACGACAGAGGCTGTCACGGCAGGTAAGTTCAGTTCAAAGACTTAAGCCAAAATTTTCATTCTTTTTTTAAGCAAAAATAAACTAAGTAAAAGACACAATTTTGAAACTTAATAAGACTCCATTAATGGAGGGATGCCACCCCCAAACTCAAGGGTTGCATTACCCTCAATGCAAATGACATATGAAATAAACAAAATACATTACAAAATATATAAAAAGGGTAGACAACAAAATAAGATAAGAAACTTAAAATTTAGGTGTTGTCGTCGCTGTTGCTGCTCAGTCGGATCTGTCGGCGGGCAGGGACCTTATGGCTAGCTGGCGGATGGGGGAGGCAGAGGTATTCTTCATTTTGGCCTCCCTTGGAGGTTGAATACATGTAGGGGAGATGTGAGGAGGTTTCTCCACTACCTGAACCTCAGAGTTGTTGCTGCTGCTACTGCCGTTGCCGCTGCTACTCCCGCTATCTTCCTTGTTCTTGTATGCCACTATTTTCTGCCGCTTTACTAGTGTGAACTCCTTGGACAAATTCCTCTTGACAGAGGGTTCGCCGTCGGATTCCTCCCAAATCGAGGAAGAGGAGAAACCAGCTATGTAGGCATCGAGTTCAGCTGAAGGCATCCTTCTCTTGATTCCTCGGGCAGAGGTGTCGGCTGCGTGGCGGCTGCCTGCAGCTGTTGTGGCAGGGGTCGGTGTGGACGCTGCAGATGGCGTCTTGGGCATGGCAGCAGGTGTGGGTGTATGGGTAGGGGTGGTAGCAGCAAAGTATTTATTGGGGAAAGTAGGGAATACAACATCGGGGAAATTTAAAGAAGTATGGATGAAATGTACCGTGGAAGAGATGAAATCTCTAATGAAACTCATGAGGCCGAGCTGTCGTTCCTCCATTTTTTGTATGACACTAAGGATCTGGGAGGAGGTGTCGGCCGGGGGTGATGTTGTTGTAGGCTGCCTGGGTTCTGTGGTAGCAGGCTCGGTGTCGGTTGGTTCTATCGGCTCTTCTGTTGTGGCAGTAGGGTCGAATGACGACAGCGGGGTGGCAGCAGTGAGTTCCATCAGGCTGAGTATATCTCTCTCTGTCCAGTCGTTCCCTTGGACTCGTAAATCTGTGGCAGCTTCTGGTACTTGGTGGCCGCGACAGAGGGCAGTGATGAGATAAGGGAAAAAGAGTGGTCCGGACGACCGGTGTGCACATTCCAAAAATACTCTCCCGGATGTATCTGCCAACGTTAATTGGCCTCTCATTTAATATAGAATGAATGAGGGCTAACCTGGGTTGGTCTACTGTTGTGTTGTGTGAGGATGGCATAAGTCGCTTTTTGATGAAGGCGTTCCACAGTTTGGCCTCCGAGGTGAGTTGGACTCTCTTCATTGTCCTTGGGTTTTTCTAATCAATGTTCTATTGTGTACCTTCGTCCGCGAGTTCTACCATCGTAGCGTCGTAGGCAGCCGGCTCTAGGCTCTCGAGAAATTGCAGGTGGCCATCTTCGTTTCTGCCCACATAAAATCTGTAGAGAGTGTGGATATATTCTGGTTCGAAGGGTACCTCTCTCCCTCTGACTGTGACTGTTGTCGCGTTCCTGCTGCCGATGGCAGTATAAAAATCTCGAAAAAGGGACACATTCATCTCCTCTGGCTGTTCTGCGAATATCTGCCACTGCAGGGCTTTGATTTTCCTAGCTATGAATGGCTGCAATCCCAGGTTCCCCTTCTTGGAAGTGTAAATAAAGCCCTTCTCCTCCCACATGTCACGGATCTGGAAGGATCGTGGGGTTGATGCTGCCGGGGCAGAGCCTGAAGCAGCACTTTTGCGGGTGTTTCTAGAAGACATGTTGCAAGGATTGTGTAAGAAAAATGAAAGCAAGTAAAAATTCTAGAGAAGATAAGTAGAAAGAGTAGAAGTGAGTTAAAAATGAATAGTAAAACGGGGTTTATATAGGGGAGAGTTTGTTGCCCGTTGGAGATGTAACGGCAGGCACAAATAACGGGGCCAGCTGTTACGCGGTTTCTGACGCGTCTGTCACGCGTTACTGTGTCTACTGCGCGTCTTCCGTGACAGCTCTCGACATGCTGGATTTTCCGTATCTGTCGCGGCAGCTGTAACGGCAGGCTCCAAAGTTGGGCTTTTAGGGCTGATCACTTCTCCTTTTCTTCTTGTCTCCTTTATTTCCTAAAAATAATAAAAATAAAAGACGTTATTTCCTAGAAATAAAATAATTCTAATTTCATAATATATAAATAATAATTAATAGAAATAAATATAAAAAAATTTAGGTTAAATTAGGGATGCCAGGTGGAGCATCTCCTAAGGTAACCATTTCCTGCATTCTTGGGGCTTCAGTCCCCTGATAATGCTTCAATCGTTGTCCATTGACTTTGAATTGGTGCCCGTCTTTTAAAGATCTGATCGTGATGGCACCATGGGGGAAAACCTGCACCATTTAGAATGGGCCTGACCATCTAGATTTCAGCTTCCCTGGGAAGAGTTTCAACCTAGAGTTAAATAACAACACAAGCTGCCCTGGGCAGAACTGTCGTGGCAGCAACTTCTTGTCATGCCACTTCTTGGTCTTGTCCTTGTAGATTCTTTCGTTGTCATAGGCCATTGTTCGAATTTCTTCAATTTCGTTCAGATCAAGTAGCCTTTTCTGCCCTGCTTTTTCCAAGTCCATATTAAATGCCTTGATGGCCCAGTATGCTCTGTGCCTAATCTTAACAGGTAAATGGCATGTTTTCCCGTAAATCAGCCGATAGGGGGAAATTCCCAATGGAGTTTTGAACGATGTCCTGTTGGCCCATAATGCATCATTGAGGTGTAGAGACCAGTCTTTGCGAGTTGGCTTAACCATCTTTTCAGGAATGTTATTGACCTCTCTATTGGATATTTCAGCCTATCCATTGGTCTGAGGGTGGTATGTTGTTGCAATCCGATGTTTTATGTTGAGTGTGTAAAAGTTTTATTATTTACACTCTTTTTAACCCATATTTCTGCTGCATTCAAGCATTATTCATTGCATTTAGGTTAGTTTACAGCAAAATATCACAAATATATTAAAAGGCACAGATTCTACTAAAAATGGTTGTTTTTGCAGGTTGCCGCCGTAGCAGACGGTGAGGGCAGGCGCTGGGCAGAGAAGCAGAAGAGCTGAACTGGACAAGCAGACAAAGAGGACGATGCTGCCATGGTGCTGCCGTGACAGCAGAGGACGACAGCAGTTTTGTGGAGAAAAAGCAAAGTGGACCTCGACAGATAGAGAAAATTCAGCCCGTCTGTCGTGTGAAAACCTTATATTTTTCCAAGCCCCAGATCAAAAGATCTGTCAAGCCTAAAGTTCAAGGAGAGAAAATCCCAAGTAACAAGGAAGACGGCTGGAAAGTAGATTCCTTGAAGATTTAGTCTTTATTAGAATCATACTTTTAATTAAAGTTGTAATCCTTGTTAAATTAGATAACTTGAGCCCAAAGCTTATATAAGGGCATGTATTTTAACCTAGGGCATACCCAATACCCCATAACCGATAACCAAAACCCCTAGCCGTTTTCCCGCCGCCGACATGTTCTAAATTCCCCCTAGGGCCACGGGTTCATTTGTAAAGTAGTTGCAAGGGTTGTTTTGTTTTAGGTATTTTCAGTTCAATAAAATAAACTTCAAGTTCTCTTATTTTGGTTATTAATATCTTGCAAGAGCATCGGGAGAGCATTGTGAGGTTATCTATTTACTTAGCATCGGGAGAGTTAAGTATACGAAAGAAATAAGAGCAAGTTCTCTAGTTTATAGATGAACTATCTCGTGCCTAGGGATAGGGCGATGTTAATTGGCTAAAGAAGAATTCATACACATCGGTGTTCATCCTTCGATTCACGCCGGGAGGTATCATCAAGACGTGATCATCGACAGACTTGGACCTAGGGATAGGCCAAGGCAGATCTAGGATTCTTGCCAAACTTGAAAGTACTGAGTTGAGTGTTTGCTGCCGCAACGATCAACGGACTGCCGCTGTGACAGGTGCTGCCGCGACGGGTGACGACGACAGAACTGGATTTCCTAAACTCTGCAATACCTGCACTACTGAGCAATTCAATACCAGCCCATTCTCTCTATCTTGATATCTTTAATCCTTTATTTACGTTTTCTTTATTATTTTCGTGACAACTCTCAATTATTTCCTTTACTTTCGTGCAGTGAATTAAGGGGAAGCTATTAGCCCAATCCCTGTGGAGACGATATCCGATACTTCGTATCACTTTACTACTTGCGTCGTGTATACTTGCACTACCATTGCGATAGACTATTTTACACGCAACAAGTTTGGCGCCGTTGCCGGGGATTGGCAACATAACTCTACCTTTTCTTTTACTGCACTTTTCGTTTTTGTTTTGTTTTTATATTTATTTTTTTTATTTTTCTTTGGTGCATTCAACTCTTGCTTTTCACAAGGTTTCTTGTTTATGCGCAGATCGAATCGAGGTAAAGATCCTGAGTATCCATTAGATCCGGAAATCAAACGTTCATTCAATCTCAAGAAACAACTTCGTCACTTATTAGCCAGGAACGAGTACCTTGAAGAACAGCTAGAGAAGATGGCCCACAATGGAAACGACCCGCCTGTCGGCAACCCGCTCGCTGCTGCCGGACGACGGTCCTGTCGTGACTACATGTTGAACGATCATGTAGAACTGGAAACCACGCTGCCGGACATAGATGTTGACAACTTCGAGCTGAAACCTGTCATGTTTAGCATGATCAACAATGCCGGACAGTTTAGTGGTGCTGTTACAGAGGATGCTAGGGAGCATCTAAAAACATTCCAGGAGATCTATGGTTCGTTTAGACTGCCAGGAGTTAATCCGGAGATACTGAGGCTTCGGTTATTTCCCCATTCACTAAGGGACAGAGCAAAAACTTGGTGGAATAAACTTACGTCGGGTTCAATTAGAACTTGGGCAGATTTATCTCTTGAATTTTTATCTCGTTTTAATCCTTCGCATTTATTTGAGCGATTACGTAATGAAATTGCCACTTTTCAACAGGAAGATGACGAGCCGATGCACGAGGCCTGGGACAGATTTACTACTCTTCTACGGAACTGCCCAATGCATGGATTCCCCGTCTGGAATCAGGTAACAAAGTTTTATAATGCTGCCAACTTACAAACTCGTATTCGAATTGATTCAGCAGCAAACGGACTATTATTGGATAAAGATCCGGACGAGGCAATACAAGTATTGAAAAATCTGGCTAAGAATGAGGAGCAGTTTCCGATAGCAAGAAGAGGGGGTAAACGGGTACTAGCTGTCAAGGATTATGAGGCCGACAGCACGATGAAATCACAGGTAGCATTCCTTACTAAAGCAATGAAAAGGCTATTGAATGATGATACACAACATGGATTTGCTGTTGAGGAGGTATGTGAAATCTGTGAGGGAAATCATAGTTCGGATGAGTGTCCTATACAGTTAGAAGAAGGAAAATATGTTGGAAATTACAAGCTGAATTACAATTCCAACAATTATAATCCCAACTGGAGAAAGGATCCCAAGTTTTCTTGGAGTAATCCTAATAATGCCCTGAATCCTCAAGCACACAATCAGAATCAGGGGACGTAGATTGTTGACGCGACAGCAACTGCCGCAGCAACTACCGCCGCAACTGCAACAGCAGCAACCAGCTGCCACGAGCAGTATACTGGAACAGACTCTGGCCACTTTTATGTCTCAGACAGGTACTTATATTGAGAATATGAATCAGTTTGTTAAGAAAACATAGACATTCATGGATAAAACAGAGATGCAGATGACGAATCATGAAGCTACTCTGAAATCTTTGGAGACACAAATGGGTCAGGTTTCCCAGCATATTAAACCAAGGCAGACTGGAGGATTCCATAGTAACACTGAAAATGCTAGGCAACCCACACATGAGCAGTGTAAAGCTATTACTACTAGGAGTGGGAAGAAATTATCAGGGCCGGAAAAAGAAGCTGAAACAGTAAGGAAACCAGCCTTGGACAAACCTGCCGAGGAAGCTGCCCCGACAGGTAATAAACAGACTGCTGCCAATGAGCCTGTCACGACAGCAGAAGCGACAGAGGAGAAAAACGATGAACCCAAACCTCCTCAGATTCGTATGCAGTGGGAAGGACGTATTGCTGATTATCCTCCCCCACCTCCTTTTCCTCAACGGATACAGCAAGCTAAGCAAGAATCTCAGCTCAAAAATATTTATGATATTTTTAAGCAGGTTCATATTAATATTCCGCTGTTAGATGCCGTTAGGGAGATGCCCGATTATGCTAAATTTCTCAAGGATGTCATGTCAAAGAAATCTAAACTTGGGGAATTTGAAACGGTAAAGATGACAGAAGGTTGCATGAGTATTCTTCATCGGTAGCCACCCTAGAAAAAGAAGGATCCGGGGAGCTTCATCATACCTTGTGTAATCGGAAATAAATATGTGGGTAAGGCACTTTGTGATCTTGGTGCTAGTGTTAATTTAATGCCAAAATCTGTTTTTCAGAAATTAGGTATTGGAAAGGCGCGGCCCACGACAGTAACTCTGCAGCTGGCAGACCGCTCTTATGTTCATCCGGAAGGAAAAATCGAAGATATTCTGGTAAGAGTGGATAAATTTATATTTCCTGCTGACTTTCTTGTTTTAGATTGTGAGGCAGACGAAAACGCACCAATCATCCTTGGGCGACCCTTCTTAGCCACGGGAAGATCACTGATTGATGTGGAGAAAGGAGAACTCACCATGCGAGTGAACGATCAAGAGATTAAGTTGAATGTTCTCCAAGCTATGAAGCATGCTGATGCAGACGAGGAATGCAAGGCTATCACTGAAGTTACCCTTGATTAACCCTGCATCAGGTCGGGCTATCACGACATAAAAATTGGTCACTGCCGCGGCATCCACCTACAGGACTGTCACGACAGCACTGACGACAGCACCGACGACAGCAACTCCTCTGAATTCGATACATCTGATACTGAAGATCAGGAGGAGGTAAACTGGAAAGGCGATCATCCAGGTAAGTTATTCGAACCTTTAAATTATACTTCGGATAACCATGCAATCCAAAAGCCATCTACTGTTGAGCCACCTGCCTTAGAACTGAAGCCCCTGCCAGGGCAGCTACAATATGCTTTTCTTGGTTCAAATGATACATTGCCCGTAATCATCTCTTCTAAGCTGCCACAGGAACAGGAACGGCAGCTAATAGGGATGCTGCGGCAGCACAAAAAGGCAATTGGATGGACGATAGCTGATATTCAAGGCATTAGTCCGGCGTTATGCATGCACAAATTCCTTTTAGAGGAAGATCATAAGCCGACTATAGATGCCCAAAGGCGGCTAAACCATGCGATGAAGGAGGTGGTTCGTAAAGAGATAATCAAATGGTTAGATGCTGGTATTATTTACGCCATCTCCGACAGCAAATGGGTGAGTCCGGTGCAATGTGTTCCCAAGAAAGGAGGAATGACTGTGGTGACCAATGAAAACAATGAGTTAATCCCAACCAGGACTGTGACCGGTTGGAGGGTTTGTATGGACTATCGGAAGCTTAACAAAGCTACCCGAAAAGACCACTTTCCTTTACCCTTTATTGATTAAATGCTTGATAGATTAGAGAGTAAACCTTACTATTGTTTTCTTGATGGTTATTCAGGTTATAATCAAATTGCTATCGCACCGGAGGATCAAGAAAAGACGACTTTCACATGCCCCTACGGAACGTATGCTTTTAGGAGAATGTCGTTTGGATTATGTAATGCACCCGCCACCTTCCAAAGGTGCATGATGGCCATATTCTCCGATATGGTGGAGGACTTCCTTGAAATTTTTATGGATGATTTTTCAATCTTTGGAGACGATTTTGAGAGCTGCCTCGGCAATCTACAAAAGGTACTTGAAAGATGTGAAAAAGCAAACCTGGTCTTAAATTGGGAAAAATGTCACTTTATGGTGGATGAAGGGATAGTCCTTGGCCATAAGATTAGCTGCCGTGGGATAGAAGTCGACAGGGCCAAGATTGAAGTGATCGAAAAGCTGCCGCCACCGACCACAATCAAGGGTATTAGAAGTTTCTTGGGACATGCTGGTTTTTATCGGAGATTCATTGCAAATTTCTCAAAAATCACCAAGCCCCTATGCCATCTTTTGGAGCAAAACCGACCCTTTGACTTTAATGAAGAATGTACTGAAGCATTCAAGGTTCTGAAGGAAAAACTGGCAACAGCCCCAATAGTACAGCCACCAGACTAGACACATCCATTTGAGATTATGTGTGATGCTAGTGACTATGCTGTCGGGGCAGCACTTGGGCAGCGGAGATACAAGTTATTTCATGTCATATATTATGCCAGCAAGACATTGAATGACGCCCAAGTGAACTACACCACCACAGAAAAGGAGTTATTAGCTGTGGTGTTCTCCATTGACAAGTTTCGTTCTTACATACTTGGGACGAAGGTAATAGTGCACACAGACCATTCTTCCCTGAAGTATTTGTTCGCGAAAAAGGATGCAAAGCCTCGATTGATACGTTGGATCTTGCTATTGCAAGAATTCGACCTTGAAATCAATGACAAAAAAGGGACAGAAAATCAGGTGGCAGATCACTTTTCAAGGTTGGAGAAGGGAAAGAGTCTAACAACAGATGAGACAAACATACTGGAGACCTTCCCAGACGAGCAGCTCTTTGCTGCCGCAATCACCGCCGCGACAGCCATGGCGACAGGTAAGTCTTCTGAACTCCCCTGGTATGCTGATTTCGTTAATTTTATAGTTAATGGAATAATTCCTTCTGATCTTAATTATCAAGCCAGGAAGAGGTTCCAAAATGATGTTAAGCATTATTATTGGGACGAACCTATTCTTTTCAAAATATGTGCAGATCAGGTTATAAAGAGGTGTGTACCACAAGAAGAGCAAGAAGACATATTTCATCACTGCCATGCTTCACAGTATGGAGGTCACTTAGGAGGCAACAAAACTGCTGCCAAGGTGCTGCAGTCCGGGTTTTATTGGCCGTCACTGTACAAAGATGCACAAACCTTGTAAAAGAGCTGTGACAGGTGCCAAAAGACAGGAAACATCTCAAGGAGAAACGAGATGCCATTGCAGAACATTCTAGAGGTCGAAATCTTCGACGTTTGGGGGATTGATTTTATGGGACCTTTTCCATCTTCATGTGGGAATCTATACATTCTCCTGGCAGTAGATTATGTCTCTAAGTGGGTTGAAGCTATCGCCACTCGAAAGAATGATGCCAAGACAGTCCAAAGGTTTTTACACAAAAACATTTTTTCTAGGTTTGGCATCCCTAAGGCGATTATCAGTGATGAAGGGAGACATTTCAATAATAGGGTTATTGCTGCCGCCTTGAAGAAATATGGTGTCAAGCATCGGATCGCGACAGCATATCACCCACAGACCAATGGACAAGCTGAAATATCCAATAGGGAAGTTAAGAACATTCTTGAGAAGATGGTTAAGCCAACTAGGAAAGACTGGTCTTTACTTATCAATGATGCGTTATGGGCATATAGGACAGCTTTTAAGACTCCATTGGGCATGTCTCCGTACCGATTGATTTATGGGAAAACCTGTCATCTGCCTGTCGAGATAGAGCACAGAGCATACTGGTCAATCAAGGCAGTAAATATGGACTTGGACAGGGCAGGACAGAAAAGGCTATTAGATCTGAACGAAATTGAAGAAATATGGACAATGGCCTACGACAATGCAAGAATCTACAAGGAGAAAACTAAGAAGTGGCATGACAGGAAGTTGCTGCCACGACAGTTCTGCCCAGGGCAGCTTGTATTGTTGTTCAATTCTAGACTGAAACTTTTTCCAGGGAAACTGGAATCTAGATGGTCTGGCCCATTCCAAGTCATACAAGTTTTTCCCCATGGTGGCATGTAACCCCCTTAACCCGGCCTAGACGGTTGACCCGAATTAAGAAAGTCACACGGGGAAAACCAAAGTCAACTCGAAAGTCAACCTTGATTAACAACCCTTTTTTTCTTTTAAAACTTGTCTAAATGCAAATTAATCCTTAGATATGATCATACAACAGCATACTCAAAGATCATAAACATCAGAGATCAAACAGGGACTCAATTGAACAAAATACAACTTTAGGGACCAAATTGTAAATTCTGATAATTATAAGGACTTAACCCAAATTGAAGTTACCATCTTGAAATTAATCATGTTTCATGCTTCTCTGTAAAATTTCAGCTCAAAAGGACTTCCCAAACTCATACAATTGCACAAACAAGTTTCAGGACCAAAACGCAAACATTCCAAAACATATAACTGCCAATGTCAGCCCCCAACGGTCACCCGTTCCGAAACA
This sequence comes from Hibiscus trionum, assembly GCA_030270665.1. NCBI lineage: Eukaryota > Viridiplantae > Streptophyta > Magnoliopsida > Malvales > Malvaceae > Hibiscus > Hibiscus trionum. The sequence goes on along the minus strand of BSYR01000021.1, from coordinate 24,199,464 downwards.
GGCATAGCCCGTTTCGAAACTCGGGGCCGTTCCGCAACGCGTACCGAAACGGGGGTCTGGCAGTAGCCTTTCTGTTTCGGAACGGTCCCTCCCGTTTCGGACGCCTGGGCTTGTTTAAGGCACCCGTTCCGAAACGGTAGGTGCTGTTCCGAAACACCCTGCACAGATTGCCCAAAAATGCATACTTAAACATGCAATTGACCAACCAATCATGCTCCAAATGCCACCAAACTTTGCCAACATGCAATTCAACATATATGAGACATACTTGCATCAACAATTCATCAAAACATCCACATATATGAAAAGCCCCAAATCTATAGGCATGCTTCCTACACAAGTAAGCCATTCAAGCATAAACTTCCAATTCAAGCATATAAAGGCCAACCACAAAAACCAGCATTCTCAACAACATTCAACATACTTAGGGAGTTCAAAACATCTCCCAAAACATACACATAGGTCCCCCATTGCCAAATTACCAAAAGCTAAAATGTACTTAGAAAACCTTCCATACTTAGAGCTTTGTTTCCACTTGGATGCTTGCCCTCCTTGCTGCCCTCAAGTACTCTAGTGTTCTGCATTATTGAATTAAGAAAACTGAAGAGAGCGTAAGCAAAAGCTTAGTGAGGAATGCTCAATAAAACCATCCAATAATGCATTAACAAAACATTTATAAATCATGCTTCAAATCATCATTTACACATGCTCAAAAGCATACTTTAACAAGCATCTCATGCTTCATTTCATTACATGTCATATTGGCCACAAGTGATACAATTCATTTCTTTGAAAACAAGTTCATCAACTTTCACCCCAAGGACTTTTAAACACCTTGGACCCCAAGGACTTTTAAACACCTTGGCCATGGACTTTTAAACACCATGAATTAAATTACCTCAAGGACTTTTAAACACCTTGAACCCCAAGGACTTTTAAACACCTTGGCCTATGGACTTTTAAACACCATAGAATGGACCACACAAGGACTTTTAACCACCTTTGTGTCCGTAACAAGAACCATCCAAGGACTTTTAACCACCTTGATGTTCTTAAGTAAACAAGGCTCACTCAAGGACTTTTAACCACCTTAGTGACCTTAACCTTTTCAAAACATCACTTGCCAATATACATCATTATCATCAATTTATCCACTGTTTTAAAGCATTCAACCAAGCCATATTCATCATGCATTTAAAAGCATCAAACCACATTTAATCAATGTTCAAAAACAAGGAACTCTTACCATGAGCTTCCTTCAACATATGGCTTACAAAAACAGAATTAACCATGCTAAATCATGCTTTCAAAACAGAATTTAAAACATGCAATAAACCACATTGCACATCAATCAAATCATGGCCACCACTAGAGAGTATTTCCGAAAACTTACACTTGAGCTTAGCAAAGTTGTTTAGACTTAAACTAAGCTCCCAAGACATTGGTTTCAAAGCCGAAAACCCAATTTCACTCACCGATTCCACTTCGCCTCAAGCCAAAGCACCAAATCAAGCCTCCGGATCACCACCACTTGGATCCAAAGATGCCTCCCCTGATTAAACACATTAAAGCAGAGATTTAATGCATCATCATGCATCAAAAGCTTCAATGAAAGCACTCAAACTCGCTGCTCTCATTCACACTCCAATTTCGGCCACCAAACACAACCGAAATTGCATCAAAACCACTTCTCAACAAAGCCCAGCCATAAACCAGCAAAACCTAACATCCATTAACACCATCTAACACCTAAAAACAACCTATAAACATCCTTATACCTCCAGCAACATCAGATCCACAAGATCACCACAAAAACATCCAAGAATCACAAGCTAAACTTAGGAAACACAACCTATCCGAGATTGCATTAATCAAAACTCATTTCCTTATCAATTTAGAGTTCATTTAACATCAAAAACACACCTCAAATCACAGATTAATCATATCTAACGAAAATCACCAAAAATCACCAAATCTTGCATTATAAGCCAAGATCCATTTCACCACTTAAAATCCTTTAATAAAACTTCATTTAAGAGTTGAGAACTTGGGAATTTCAGTAAAGAACTGATAGTTTAGAGGAGAAGGACGTTCTTACCTCCAAACTTGTGTTTCTCCACTTTTTGGAATCAAAAACCTTGTTGAATCAACTAGCAAATGATGAGGTTTTGAAGATATGTTGATTAGGAATCAAAAGAATGTTGAAAGGAGGATTTTAGGTGAGAAAATCAGAAACAACTCTCTGGAAAACAAGTGTTTGGATTGAGAGAAAATGAGAGAAAGAAAATAGCCAAATGGCCTTTCCCTCCACTTTTGATATGTTTTAAAATCAGAATAAATCTCAAAATATCTTAGAAAAATCTGGAGAAACTACTTTTGCATTAATAGCTCCTTAAAGATTCAAAGTTTCAACTCTTTATAAAACAGTCACAAAACTTTCAAAAATTACATTTTGGTCACTAGCCAAAATGTCACTCTTCCAAAACCCATTTTTCAAAATTGATTTCACAGTTCACTTAATTATATTAAAAGATGATTTTAGAACATTTTTCCATATTTTTAATGCAACCCGAACTGGGCTTTCCTAATTTCACCTCTTTAGATTCGAACAGCACTTTGACCAAACCAGTCAACACCCAAAACTTCTAAGCCCAAAACCGGGGCGTTACAACTCTCCCCCCCTTAAGAAATTTCGTCCTCGAAATTTACCTGAAGGAAAGAGATAAGGAAACTGCTTTAGCATGTCTTCCTTCCGCTCCCACGTGCCTTCCTCAACACCACGATGCTTCCACAGCACCTTCACCAACTCAATGGTCTTGCCACGAAGAACCTTGCTATCCGAATCCAGAACCTTCACCGGTTCCTCATCATAGGTCAAATCCGGATTCAAAACCACTTCCTCCACAGGCATCACATGCGAAGGATCAGATCTATACCTCCGGAGCATAGAGACATGGAACACATCATGAATCTTCTCCAGCTCCTGAGGTAACCTCAACCGATACGCAACAGGACCCACACGCTCAACCACCTCATATGGTCCAATGTACCTAGGGCTCAACTTACCCTTTCGGCCAAACCGCATCACCTTCTTCCAAGGCGAAACCTTCAAGAACACACGGTCACCCACCGCATACTCTATCTCCTTACGCTTCAAATCTGCGTAAGACTTCTACCGATCAGAAGCAGCCTTCAACCGCTCACAAATGAGCTTTACCTTCTCTGTGGTCCCTTTCAACAAAGCCGGCATCGAAACCAACTTTTGACCAGTTTCAGCCCAACAAAGAGGAGTCCTACACTTCCTCCCGTACAAAGCCTCATAAGGTGCCATCTGTATACTTGCCTGATAACTATTGTTATAAGCAAACTCAACCAAAGGCAGATGCTTCTCCCAAGAACCTTGGAACTCAATCACGCAGCACCTCAACATATCCTCCAAAATCTGGATAACTCGCTCAGACTGACCATCCGACTGAGGATGATAGGACGTACTGAAATGCAACCTTGTACCCAGAGCTTGATGCAAACACTGCCAGAACCGCGATGTGAACCTCGGATCCCTATCCGACACAATCGACTTAGGCACACCATGCAGCCGCACAATCTCAGCAATGTACAGCTCTGCCAACTTATCCAAAGAAAACGTGGTATGCACAGGCAAGAAATGCGCACACTTCGTCAGGCGATCCACAATCACCCAGACCGAATTCTTCTTCGATGGAGACAAAGGTAAACCAGATACAAAATCCATGGTAACCCTCTCCCACTTCCATTCAGGGATTTTCAACGGTTGCAATAACCCTGAAGGAAACTGATGCTCAGCCTTAACTCGCTGACACACCAAACACTTGCTCACAAACTCCGCAACATCCTTCTTCAAACCCACCCAATAGTACTCATCACGAAGATCACGGTACATCTTAGTACTACCAGGGTGCATAGCAAAAGGACTACTATGACCTTCAGTCAGAATAGCACGCCTCAACTCAGCATCAGCAGGCACTACTATTCGACTCCCAAAACACAGCACACCATCATCATTGAAACAGAAATCCGAAGGTCTACCCTCCGCGATATCCTGAACATGCGACACCAAGGAATCATCCAACAACTGCTTATCCTTGATCAACTGAACCATAGACGGCTTCACTTGTAACTCAGCCACAAGACCACCATCTCGCGATATGCTCAAGCTAGCAAACATGGCTCTCAGCTCAACAGCTACCTTCCTACTCAAGGCATCCGCAACAACATTAGCCTTCCCAGGATGGTACTCAATCGTCAGATCATAATCCTTGAGCAACTCCAACCAACGCCGCTGCCTAAGATTCAACTCCTTCTGAGACATCAGATACCTCAAACTCTTGTGATCTGTGTACATAGTACACTTCTCACCATACAGATAATGTCTCCAGATCTTCAGAGCAAAAACCACTGCAGCCAGCTCAATATCATGCGTAGGGTAATTGCGCTCATGCACTTTCAACTGCCGCGATGCATAAGCCACCACCTTACCCTCCTGCATCAGCACACACCCCAAACCAACATAGGATGCATCACTGTAAACCACAAACTCTTTCCCTGATTCAGGCTGAATCAAGATAGGAGCTTGCGTCAAAGCCGCCTTAAGCTTCTCAAAAGCCTGCTGTCTCGCTTCCGTCCACTCATACTTAACATCCTTTTGCAACAGCTTCGTCAAAGGAGCAGCAATCTTGGAAAAACCATCCACAAACCTTCGGTAGTATCCCGCCAAACCAAGGAAACTACGGATCTCATGAACCGACTTAGGAACTTTCCAATTCATCACCGCCTCAATCTTCTGAGGATCAACACAAATCCCCTCCGCTGAAACCACATGCCCACGAAACACCACCTCCCTTAACCAGAACTCACACTTGCTCAGCTTAGCATAAAGCTGATTCTCCAACAAAGCTTGCAAAACAATCCTCAAATGCTCTTCATGCTCCTCCTCAGTACGCGAGTACACGAGGATATCATCAATGAACACCACAACAAACTTGTCCAGGTATTCATGAAACACACGATTCATCATGTCCATGAAAGCAGTAGGAGCATTTGTCAACCCAAACGACATCACAAGAAACTCATAATGCCAATACCTTGTCCTGAAAGCTGTCTTAGGCACATCCACATCCTTCACCTTCAACTGATAATACCCTGACCTCAAGTCGATCTTAGAGAACACAGCAGCTCCCCGAAATTGATCAAAAAGATCATCAATCCTCGGCAAAGGATACCGATTCTTGATAGTCAACTTGTTCAGCTGACGGTAATCAATGCACATTCTCATAGTGCCATCCTTCTTCTTCACAAACAAGACCGGTGCTCCCCAAGGTGACACACTCGGCCGGATGAACCCACGGTCAAGCAACTCTTGCAACTGCGTCTTCAGCTCCTTCAGCTCCTTAGGTGCCATTCTATAGGGAGTAATGGACACAGGAGTTGTATTCTCATACAGCTCAATTCCAAACTCCACCTCACGGTTAGGAGGTAAACCAGGCAACTCCTCAGGAAAAACACCAGGAAACTCCTTCACAACTCTGATATCTTGCACCCTCAACTCTTTAGAGCTAGGATTCATCACAAAAGCTAGATAGGCTTCGCAACCTTGCCTCAGCATCCTGCTCGCCTCCAAGGTAGACACCACATTGGCAAGAAACTTCACATTCTCGCCAACCACAACAACTTCATAATCATCCGCAAGCTTAAGCGAAACCCGCTTGTTCTCACAATCCACAACAGCACGATGCTCAGCAAGCCAATCCATACCAAGGATCACATCGAAACCATAAAAAGGTAACTCCATAAGATCAACATGAAAAACATGCTCTTGAACGACCAAGGGACACCTTCTATAAAGCTTCCTAGTCACAACAGTCTCACCAAAAGAACTAGTGACTCGAACACCAACATCCAAAGACTCAACAGGCAAACCAAGCAATTCAGCATGCTCACGCAAAATGTATGAATGCGTAGATCCAGAATCAATCAAAGAAAGCAATGACAAGGATTGCAAAGTAAAGGTACCTGCAATCACATCCGCATCATTCCTTCCCTCACGCTGAGCATACACCCTCGCCTGGCCTCCACCTTCAGGCTGAATAGCCACAACATGGGCCACTCCACGACCACCTTCCTCTCTCCTCTGGAAATTACCACGGCCGCGCCCACGACCTCTCTGCGGTGCAGCAACAACAGGAGCACGCACCTGATCACCAGCCAACCTCGGACAATCTCACCTCAAGTGGTCTGCAGAACCACAACTCCAGCACCCGCTACCAGCAGCCGCAACAGGAGCTTGCACCACTCTCTCAGCATGAGGACAGTCACGCTTCATGTGACCACGTTAACCACAGATCCAACAAGCACTAGGATCAACTCCAGCACTGCCACCCCTAGCAGGTGCACCACCACCCCTCTTAGCTGAAGACTGATACTTCTGATCACGTCCCCTCTTGTTCCGTCCACCTCCGGAACTAAACTCAGCTGATCGCTTCCCAGCACTTGCTCCAGCACCTCTCACAGATAAACCCAAGTTCATCTCTATGTCCTTGGCTCGACCCACCAACACATCAAAATCATCATATTCAGTGGCCAGCACATACATCTTCACTTCCGTCACAAGACCATAACGGAACCTCTCGCACCTTGCCCGCTCATCAGGTACCAGCTCCGGTGCATACTGACTGAGTCGCACAAACTGCACCTCATACTCAGCCACACTCATGCTCCCTTGGGTAAGAGACATGAATTCACGCTTCTTCTCATCTAGATATCTCACACCAAGATATCTCCGCTTGAACACATTCTGAAAGAATGTCCAAGTCACATCAGCTTCTGCCATCCCAGCAATAGTGGTTGTCCACCACGTATACGCATCCTTCTGCAGCAAGGACACAACACAACCCAGCTTCTGCACATCAGTGCAACTCATCTGGCCCAAGATTCGCTTGGTACTCTCTAGCCAAGCTTCAGAACTCTCAGCAGACATACCCCTGAACTCAGTCCCACCAAGACTGCGCAAACGCTCCAAAGGTAGTCTAACACCAGCATCTTCCTGATGCCCCGCTCCACGAGCCCCAGCTACTGCTTCTTGAAAAGCACCAGCAATAGCTTGCACTAACATCGTCATATCAGGCATAGCTTGCCCCTGACCAGCCCCAGGTCCAGCAGCTCCAGCTTCCTCAGCCCCAGCACCACCACCACCAGGTGGAGGAGGAGGTAACACCGCACTACCCGTGTTTTCCTCATTCTCGTTCTCATTAGGAGCCGTAGCTCGTACATTACCTCGTAACTCTCTACGTGGTGCCATACTTTTACCATGCAATCACAACACAAATAAAACAAAGTCAGGCCCAGCAAGGTAAGCAATCCAAGTATTCAAGCTCAATTTCATTTCAAAACAACATCTTTCCTTTAGCTTTGATTTGGCAATGGGTACCCACAACATGCTACATCACAGCACATACTTCAATTGCATCAAAATCACAAGCCATTAAACATGCTTTCACTCAACAAGCATACAAGGCATACACACTTCAATCATGCATACATACATTCCCAATTACTCGAGAACTCAGCTCTGATACCACCAAATGTAACCCCCTTAACCCGGCCTAGACGGTTGACCCGAATTAAGAAAGTCACACGGGGAAAACCAAAGTCAACCCGAAAGTCAACCTTTATTAACGACCCTTTTTTTTCTTTTAAAACTTGTCTAGATGCAAATTAATCCTTAGATATGATCATACAACAGCATACTCAAAGATCATAAACATCAGAGATCAAACAGGGACTCAATTGAACAAAATACAACTTTAGGGACCAAATTGTAAATTCTGATAATTATAAGGACTTAACCCAAATTGAAGTTACCATCTTGAAATTAATCATGTTTCATGCTTCTCTGTAAAATTTCAGCTCAAAAGGACTTCCCAAACTCATACAATTGCACAAACAAGTTTCAGGACCAAAATGCAAACATTCCAAAACATATAACTGCCAATGTCAGCCCCCAACGGTCACCCGTTCCGAAACAGGCATAGCCCGTTTCGAAACTCGGGGCCGTTCCGCAACGCGTACCGAAACGGGGATCTGGCAGTAGCCTTTCCGTTTCGGAACGGTCCCTCCCGTTTCGGACGCCTAGGCTTGTTTAAGGCACCCGTTCCGAAACGGTAGGTGCTGTTCCGAAACACCCTGCACAGATTGCCCAAAAATGCATACTTAAACATGCAATTGACCAACCAATCATGCTCCAAATGCCACCAAACTTTGCCAACATGCAATTCAACATATATGAGACATACTTGCATCAACAATTCATCAAAACATCCACATATATGAAAAGCCCCAAATCTATAGGCATGCTTCCTACACAAGTAAGCCATTCAAGCATAAACTTCCAATTCAAGCATATAAAGGCCAACCACAAAAACCAGCATTCTCAACAACATTCAACATACTTAGGGAGTTCAAAACATCTCCCAAAACATACACATAGGTCCCCCATTGCCAAATTACCAAAAGCTAAAATGTACTTAGAAAACCTTCCATACTTAGAGCTTTGTTTCCACTTGGATGCTTGCCCTCCTTGCTGCCCTCAAGTACTCTAGTGTTCTGCATTATTGAATTAAGAAAACTGAAGAGAGCGTAAGCAAAAGCTTAGTGAGGAATGCTCAATAAAACCATCCAATAATGCATTAACAAAACATTTATAAATCATGCTTCAAATCATCATTTACACATGCTCAAAAGCATACTTTAACAAGCATCTCATGCTTCATTTCATTACATGTCATATTGGCCACAAGTGATACAATTCATTTCTTTGAAAACAAGTTCACCAACTTTCACCCCAAGGACTTTTAAACACCTTGGACCCCAAGGACTTTTAAACACCTTGGCCATGGACTTTTAAACACCATGAATTAAATTACCTCAAGGACTTTTAAACACCTTGAACCCCAAGGACTTTTAAACACCTTGGCCTATGGACTTTTAAACACCATAGAATGGACCACACAAGGACTTTTAACCACCTTTGTGTCCGTAACAAGAACCATCCAAGGACTTTTAACCACCTTGATGTTCTTAAGTAAACAAGGCTCACTCAAGGACTTTTAACCACCTTAGTGACCTTAACCTTTTCAAAACATCACTTGCCAATATACATCATTATCATCAATTTATCCACTGTTTTAAAGCATTCAACCAAGCCATATTCATCATGCATTTAAAAGCATCAAACCACATTTAATCAATGTTCAAAAACAAGGAACTCTTACCATGAGCTTCCTTCAACATATGGCTTACAAAAACAGCATTAACCATGCTAAATCATGCTTTCAAAACAGAATTTAAAACATGCAATAAACCACATTGCACATCAATCAAATCATGGCCACCACTAGAGAGTATTTCCGAAAACTTACACTTGAGCTTAGCAAAGTTGTTTAGACTTAAACTAAGCTCCCAAGACATTGGTTTCAAAGCCGAAAACCCAATTTCACTCACCGATTCCACTTCGCCTCAAGCCAAAGCACCAAATCAAGCCTCCGGATCACCACCACTTGGATCCAAAGATGCCTCCCCTGATTAAACACATTAAAGCAGAGATTTAATGCATCATCATGCATCAAAAGCTTCAATGAAAGCACTCAAACTCGCTGCTCTCATTCACACTCCAATTTCGGCCACCAAACACAACCGAAATTGCATCAAAACCACTTCTCAACAAAGCCCAGCCATAAACCAGCAAAACCTAACATCCATTAACACCATCTAACACCTAAAAACAACCTATAAACATCCTTATACCTCCAGCAACATCAGATCCACAAGATCACCACAAAAACATCCAAGAATCACAAGCTAAACTTAGGAAACACAACCTATCCGAGATTGCATTAATCAAAACTCATTTCCTTATCAATTTAGAGTTCATTTAACATCAAAAACACACCTCAAATCACAGATTAATCATATCTAACGAAAATCACCAAAAATCACCAAATCTTGCATTATAAGCCAAGATCCATTTCACCACTTAAAATCCTTTTTATAAAACTTCATTTAAGAGTTGAGAACTTGGGAATTTCAGTAAAGAACTGATAGTTTAGAGGAGAAGGACGTTCTTACCTCCAAACTTGTGTTTCTCCACTTTTTGGAATCAAAAACCTTGTTGAATCAACTAGCAAATGATGAGGTTTTGAAGATATGTTGATTAGGAATCAAAAGAATGTTGAAAGGAGGATTTTAGGTGAGAAAATCAGAAACAACTTTCTGGAAAACAAGTGTTTGGATTGAGAGAAAATGAGAGAAAGAAAATAGAAAAGTTAGTTAAGAAAATAGCCAAATGGCCTTTCCCTCCACTTTTGATATGTTTTAAAATCAGAATAAATCTCAAAATATCTTAGAAAAATCTGGAGAAACTACTTTTGGAATAATAGCTCCTTAAAGATTCAAAGTTTCAACTCTTTATAAAACAGTCACAAAACTTTCAAAAATTACATTTTGGTCACTAGCCAAAATGTCACTCTTCCAAAACCCATTTTTCAAAATTGATTTCACAGTTCACTTAATTATATTAAAAGATGATTTTAGAACATTTTTCCATATTTTTAATGCAACCCGAACTAGGCTTTCCTAATTTCACCTCTTTAGATTCGAACAGCACTTTGACCAAACCAGTCAACACCCAAAACTTCTAAGCCCAAAACCGGGGCGTTACATGGCATCACAATCTGATCATTAAAAGACGGGCACCAATTCAAAGTCAACAGATAGCGCCTCAAGCATTATCAGGGGACTGAAGCCCCTGGAATGCATGAAGTGGTTACCTTAGGAGATGCCCCACCTGGCAGCCCTAATTTAACCTAAATTTTAATTATTTATTTTATTATTATTATTTATTATTTATTAGGAAATAAGGTTTATTTTATTCGAATAATGTTTTTGTGTTTTTAGGAAATAAAGGAGCCAAGAAGAACAGGAGAAGTGAACTCAGCCCACCATCCATCCATCAGCCCAACAAGGCCCAATATTGAAGCCTGTCGTTCCAGCTGCCGCGGCAGACACGGAAAAGACAGGATGTCACCAGACTGTCATGACAGACGCGGAAACGTGTGACAGATGCGTAACAGACGCAGAAACGTGTGTCAGACGCGTCAGACACGCTAAAGCTCAACAGTCGCCCCGTTATTCGCGCCTGCCGTTACAGCTTCAACAGGCAGCAATTCCTCTTCTATAAAACCCCGTTTCATTTTCATTTCCACTCACTTCTGCCTTTCCTACTTGCTCTCCACCTTTAGTTTTCATTTTCTTTCTTTCACTTTCCACAACCATTGCAACTAACATGTCTTCCAGAAAAACCCGCCGTAGTGCTGCTTCAACCTCTTCACCGGCAGCAACTCCCCCACCGTCCTTTGCAACCAGAGATCTGTGGGAAGAACGAGGCTTCATTTACACTCCAAAGGCAAAGAATCTGGGCCTCAAGCCTTTCATCGCCAGGAAGATTAGAGCTCTATTATGGGAATCATTTGCGGAACAACCAGAGGAGATGAACGAAACGCTGGTGAGAGAATTTTATGCTGCCATCAGCAGCAAAACGGCGACAGCAGTGACTGTCAGAGGAAAAGAGGTACCGTTTACAGCCGATCGCATAAACTCTTTATATGGCCTCCACATGGGCCCCAATGATGATGCACACCAGCAGTTCCTCGACACATTGGATGATGCTGCCTATGACGCTGTCATGGCAGAACTGACGGAAGATGGAACCGAATGGAATACAAGCTGAAAAAATCCTCACACAATGAAGAGGGGGCAGCTGCTGCCGGAGGCAAAACTGTGGAATGCCTTCATCAAAAAGAGGATCCTGCCGTCATCGCATCATACCACCGTTGACCAGTAGAGGTTAGCCTTAATACACTCTATTTTAAACGAACGACCCATTAATGTGGGTAGTTATATGCGAGAGAGTATTTTAGAAAGTGCACATCGGCCGTCAAGCCTCCTTTGCCTCCCCTACCTCATCACGTCCCTCTGCCGCTGTCATGATGTGCTGGAAGCCGACACCGATTCCATAGTGAAAGGAAGGGGTTGGACAGAAAAGAATATCATCAGCCTCATGGAGCTGACAGTGGCAACCCCTCTCTCATCTTTCAACCCCGCTGCCGCCCCAGCTGAATCATCAGAGCAGCCAAATCCTGAACCTGCCGCCGCAGCAGCTGCTCTGACAGACCCCTCCAATCAGATCCTAGCTGCCATTCAAAGGATGGAGGACAGACAATTGGGCCTCATGACATTCATCAAGGACTTTGCCGCATCCACAGTAAATTTTATTCAAAATACTTTAAATTTCCCTGATGATGTTTTCCCCACCTTCCCTGCCCACTACTTCACTGTCCCCACCCCTGTCCACACACCTACACATGCTGCAACCCCACAAACACCATATGCCGCCTCCATACCATCACCTGCCCCGACGGCAGCCGGCAGCACCCATGCCGAAACATCCGCTCGAGGAACAAAGCGACCAGTGCCCTCGGATGACCTTGTTGCCTTTGTTGCTAGTTTCTCTTCCTCATCCGTCTGGGCAGATAGCGACGCTGAACCCTCTATTCAGAGGAACCTGTCGAAAGAATTTACACCAGTAAAGAGGCAGAAAAGAATGGCAAACAAGAAAACTCTGCCAAAGGCCAGCAGCAGCAGTAGCAGCAGTGACAGCAGCGGCAGCAGCTCTGACATTCAGGTTGTACAGCAACCACCCCAGCCCGCCCCAAGAACCAGAATCCGCCTCCAAATCTGCCTCAGCAGCAGCAGTGAAGACAGTGCTTAAAATTTAAGTTTCTTATTTTCTTATTGCTGCATGCTATTTATATATTTTGTGATGTACTGCCTTCATATGTTTTCATTTATATTTTGTCATTTGCATTGAGGGCAATGCAACCCTCGAGTTTCGGGGTGGCAACCCTCCATATTAATGGAGTACATCTTAGTTAAATTTTGTGTCTTTTACTTAGTTATTTTCTTCTTAAAAAAACTGAAAAGATTGAAAATTTTGGCTTAAAACTATGAACTGAACTTGCCTGTTGTGACAGCTCTGTCGTGGCAGGGACTTTAGGATAGTTTAAGGAGAAGTTTAGAGCCTTTCTATAGTTCTGAAAACTTGAACACCATTGTGACTATTATACTGCTTAGACTTCTTGTAGCCAAACTAGAATAGGAAGCTTAGCACTTGAATAGCCCCTAGAGGTGCCTAACACTGGCTCTAGGAAAGAAGTTTAGCAAAAGAGACTCAATAGCCCTAGAGGTGCCCGGAACTGGCTCTAGGAAGTTAACTAGAGGTGCCTAAAACTGGCTCTAGTAAAACTTAAGCTTAAAAATAGAGAAATCGAGTCAAAACAAAAAAAAATCAAAGAAGCATGAAAAAGTGCCTTCAAAAGATAAACTTTGGCATAAAAATTCGAGTTAAGAGTTGAATATTCTAGTGAAACTAAAAGAGTCCTGACATATAACTATTCACAAGCATGCACACACTGCACGAGGACTATAGTGAGATTTCGGACATATCCTAAATTATCCGACAGGTTGCTGCCGTCACAGGGAACGAACGACGGGTAAGGGAAAGTTCACTGTTTGAAAGCCAAAACAAAAATATTTCATTTTTCTTTTAGGTCTTAGTTGCTTGAGGGCAAGCAAAAACTTGAGTTTGGGGGTGTGTTGAGTGTGTAAAAGTTCTATTATTTACACCCTTTTTAACCCATATTTCTGCTGCATTCAAGCATTATTCATTGCATTTAGGTTAGTTTACAGCAAAACATCACAAATATATTAAAAGGCACAGATTCTACTAAAAATGGTTGTTTTTGCAGGTTGCCGCCGTAGCAGACGGTGAGGGCAGGCGCTGGGAAGAGAAGCAAAAGAGCTGAACTGGACAAGCAGACAAAGAGGACGATGCTGCCATGGTGCTGCCGTGACAGCAGAGGATGACATCAGTTTTGTGGAGAAAAAACAAAGTGGACCTCGACAGATAGAGAAAATTTAGCCCGTCTATCGTGTGAAAACCTTATATTTTTCCAAGCCCCAGATCAAAAGATATGTCAAGCCCAAAGTTCAAGGAGAGAAAATCCCAAGAAATAAGGAAGACGGCTAGAAAGTAGATTCCTTGAAAATTTAGTCTTTATTAGAATCATACTTTTAATTAAAGTTGTAATCCTTGTTAAATTAGATAACTTGAGCCCAAAGCTTATATAAGGGCATGTATTTTAACCTAGGGCATACCCAATACCCCATAACCGATAACCAAAACCCCTAGCCGTTTTCCCGCCGCCAACATGTTCTAAATTCACCCTAGGGCCACGGGTTGATTTGTAAAGTAGTTGCAAGGGTTGTTTTGTTTTAGGTATTTTCAGTTCAATAAAATAAACTTCAAGTTCTCTTATTTTGGTTATTAATATCTTGCAAGAGCATCGGGAGAGCATTGTGAGGTTATCTATTTACTTAGCATCGGGAGAGTTAAGTGTACGAAAGAAATAAGAGCAAGTTCTCTAGTTTATAGTTGAACTATCTCGTGCCTAGGGATAGGGCGAGGTTAAGTGGCTAAAGAAGAATTCATACACATCGGTGTTCATCCTTCGATTCACGCCGGGAGGTATCATCAACACGTGATCATCGACAGACTTGGACCTAGGGATAGGCCAAGGCAGATCTAGGATTCTTGCCAAACATGAAAGTACTGAGTTGAGTGTTTGCTGCCGCAACGATCAACAGATTGCCGCCGTGACAGGTGCTGCCGCGACGGGTGACGACGACAGAACTGGATTTCCTAAACTCTGCAATACCTGCACTACTGAGCAATTCAATACCAGCCCATTCTCTCTATCTTGATATCTTTAATCCTTTATTTACGTTTTCTTTATTATTTTCGTGACAACTCTCAATTATTTCCTTTACTTTCGTGCAGTGAATTAAGGGGAAGCTATTAGCTCAATCCCTGTGGAGACGATATCCGATACTTCGTATCACTTTACTACTTGCGTCGTGTATACTTGCACTACCATTGCGATAGACTATTTTATACGCAACATTTTACACCATACTTTTTCAAAGCAGCAGCTATAACCCTGTTGTCAAAATGCCTCTCTTCATCACTGATGATCGCCTTAGGGATGCCGAATCTGGAAAAAATGTTTTTATGCAAAAACCTTTGAACCGTCTTGGCATCGTTTTTCTGAGTGGCGATTGCTTCAACCCACTTAGACACATAATCCACTGCCAAGAGGATATATAAGTTCCCACATTAAGTTGGGAATGGTCTCATAAAATCTATCCCCCAAACATCGAAGATCTCAACTTCAAGAATATTTTGCAGTGGCATCTCGTGTCTCCTTGAGATGTTTCCAGTCCGTTGACACTTGTCACAGTTCTTGTAGAAAATTTGGGCATCCTTGTACAGTGACGGCCAATAAAATCCTGACTGCAAAACCTTGGCAGCAGTTTTGTTACCACCTAAGTGTCCTCCATACTGTGAAGCATGAGAGTGATGTAATATAGCTTCTTGTTCACCCTTGGTACACATCTCCGTATGACCTGATCTGCACAACATTTGAAAAGAAGAAGTTCGTCCCAATAATAATGCTTAACATCATTTTGGAACCTCTTCCTAGCTTGATAATTAAGGTCAGGAGGAGTTATTCCGCTAACTAAAAAATTAACGAAATCTGCATACCAGGGGATTTCAAAAAACTTACCTGCCGCCATGGCTGTCGCGGCAGTGCTTGTGGCAGCAAACAGCTGCTCATCAGGGAAGGTCTCCAATATGTGTGTCTCGTCTGCCGGTAGACTCTTTCCCTTCTCCAACCTTGACAAGTGATCTGCAACTTGATTCTATGTCCCCTTTTTGTCCTTAATTTCAAGGTCGAACTCTTGTAGTAGCAGAATCCAACGTATCTGTCGAGGCTTTGCATCATTTTTGGTGAATAGATACTTCAATGCAGAGTGGTGTGTGTGGACTATGACCTTCGTTCCAAGTATATAAGAACGGAACTTGTCAATGTAGAATACCACAGCTAATAGTTCCTTCTCTGTGGTGGTGTAGTTCACTTGGGCATCGATCAGTGTTTTGCTGGCATAGTATATGACATGAAAAAGTTTGTCTTTCCTCTGCCCAAGTGCTGCCCCGACAGCATAGTAACTAGCATCACACATGATCTCAAACGGTAGTGTCCAATCTGGTGGATGTACTATTGGGGCTGTTACCAGCTTTTCTTTCAGAACCTTGAATGCCTCAGTACATTCAGCGTTAAATTCGAAGGGACGGTTTTGCTCCAGAAGATGGCATAAGGGCTTGGTGATCTTTGAAAAGTTCGCGATGAACCTCCGGTAAAAACCAGCGTGTCCTAAGAAACTTCTAATTCCCTTGACTGTGGTGGGTGGCGGCAGCTTTTCGATCACTTCTATTTTAGCTCTGTCGACTTCTATGCCACGGCAGCTAATTTTTTGGCCAAGGACTATCCCTTCATCCACCATGAAGTGACACTTTTCCCAGTTCAATGCCAAGTTTGCTTTTTCACATCTCTCGAGACCCTTCTGTAGGTTGCCTAGGCAACTTTCAAAGTTGTCTCCAAAGACTGAAAAATCATCCATAAATATTTCTAGGAAATCCTCCACCATATCGGAGAATATTGCCATCATGCACCTTTGAAAGGTGGCTGGTGCATTACAAAGTCCAAATGGCATTCTCCGAAAAGCATAAGTTTCGTAAGGGCATGTGAACGTCGTCTTTTCTTGATCTTCCGGTGCGATGGCTATTTGATTATAACCTGAGTAACCATCAAGAAAACAATAGTAAGGCTTACCCGCTAATATATCAAGCATTTGATCAATAAAGGGTAAGGGGAAGTGGTCCTTCCGGGTAGCTTTGTTAAGCTTCCGGTAGTCCATACAAACCCTCCAACCGATCACCGTCCTGGTTGGGATTAGCTCGTTCTCTTTGTTGGTTACCACGGTTATTCCTCCTTTCTTGGGAACGCACTGCACCAGGCTCACCCACTTGCTATCCGAAATGGCGTAGATTATTCCAGCATCTAGCCATTTGATTATCTCTTTACGCACTACTTCTTGCATGGCATGGTTCAGACGTCTTTGTGTATCAATGGTCGGCTTATGATCATCCTCTAAAAGAATTTTATGCATGCATAATGCCGGACTGATGCCTTGGATTTCAGTTATCGTCCATCCAATAGCCTTCTTGTGCTTCTGCAGCATCCCTATCAGCTGCTGTTCCTGTTCCCGCATCAACTTGGAAGAGATGATTACGGGAAACATATCATTTAAACCAAGGAAAACATATTTTAGCTGCCCTGGCAGTGGCTTAAGATCTATAACAGGGAGCTCAACAGTTGATGGCTTTTGAATTACATGGTTATCCGAGGTATAGTTTAAGGGCTTGAACAACTTACCTGGACGATTGCCTATCCAATTTACCTCCTCTTGATCAAATGTATCAGATTCTGAGGAGCTACTGTTGTCGGAGCTGTCATGACAGTCTTCTAAGTGGCTACCGAGGCAGTGACCAATTTTTATGTCGTGGCAGCCCGACCTGATGCAGGGTTGGTCAACGTTAACTTCGGTGATAACCTTGCATTCTTCTTCTGCATCAACATGTTTCATTGCTTGGAGAACATTCAACTTGATTTCTTGATCGTTCACTCTCATGGTGAGTTCTCCTTTTTCCACATCAATCAGTGATCTTCTTGTGGCTAAGAAGGGTCGGCCCAAGATGATTGGTGCGATTTCATCTGCTTCACAATCTAATACAAGAAAGTCGGCAGGAAAAATAAACTTATCCACCCTTACCAGAATATCTTCAATTTTTCCTTCTGGATGAACGTAAGAGCAGTCTGCCAGCTGCAGTAATATTGTTGTGGGCCGAGCTTTTCCAATACCTAATTTCTGAAAAACAAATTTGGGCATTAAATTTATACTAGCACCAAGATCACAAAGTGTCTTACCCACAAATTTGTCTCCGATTACGCATGGTATGATGAAACTCCCAGGATCCTTCTTCTTCTGGGGTGGATGCTTGTGCAGAATACTCATGCATCCTTCTGTCATCTTAAACGTTTCAAATTCCCCAAGTCTGGATTTCTTCGACATGGCATCCTTGAGGAATTTGGCATAACCAGGCATCTCTTTTATGGCATCTAACAGCGGAATGTTGATATGGACCTGCTTAAAAATATCATTAATTTTCTTAAGCTGGGACTCATGTTTCAATTTCTTTAACTGCTGAGGAAAAGGAGGTGGAGGACGATAATTAGCAATACGTCCTTCCCACTGCATTCGGATCTGAAGAGGTTTTGGTTCATCATCTTTCTCCTATGTCCCTTCTGCTGTCGTGACAGGCTCATCGGCAGCAGGCTGTTTGTTAACTGTCGGGGCAGCTTTCTCGACAGTCGACTCCAAGGCTGGTTTCTTAACTGATTCAGCTTCCTTCTCATGTGTGGGTTGTCTAGCGTTTTCAGTATCGCTAGGAAATCCTCCATTCTACCTTGGTTTAATATGCTGGGAAACCTGACCCATCTGTGTCTCTAATGATTTCAGAGTAGCTTCATGATTGGTCATCCGCATCTCTATTTTATCCATGAATGTTTCCGTCTTCTTGACAAAGTGATTCATGTTCTCAATATAGGTTCCTGTTTGAGACATAAATGTAGCCAAAGTCTGTTCCAGTATACTAGTTGTGGCAGCTGGTGGTTGTTGCTGCTGCTGCTGCAGTTGCTGTCGAGTCAGCAATCTAGGTCCTCCCTGGTTCTGTGTATTCTGTGCTTGAGGATTTAAGGCATTATTAGGATTGCTCCAAGAGAACTTGGGATCCTTTCTCCAGTTCGGATTGTAGTTGTTGAAGCTATAATTCTGCTTATTGTAGTTCCCAACATACATCCCTTCTTCTAACTGTAATGGACATTTCTCCGAACTGTGATTTCCTTCATAGGTTTCGCATACCTATTCAGCAGAGTAGACATGTTGTGAATCTTCTTTCAAGAGCTTTTTCATTGCCTTAGTGAGATATGTCACCTGTGATTTTAGTGAACTGTCGGCCTCATAATCTTTTACATCTAGAACTCGTTTACCCCCTCTTCTTGCTGTAGGAAACTGTTCCTCATTCTTCGCCAGATTTTTCAATACTGCCATTGCCTCATCTGGGTCTTTGTCCAGCAGTAATCTGTTTGCTGCTGAATCAATTCTGATGCGAGTTTGTGAATTGCCAGCATTATAGAATTTAGTTACCTGGTTCCAAACGTGGAATCCATGTATCGGGAAGTTCCTTAGCAGAGTGGTAAATCTATCCCAGGCTTTGTGCATTGGCTCGTCATCTTCTTGTTGAAAAGTAGCGATTTCGTTACGTAATCGCTCAGATAAGTGTGAAGGATTAAAACGAGACAAAAATTCACGAGTTAAATCTGCCCAAGTTCGAATTGAACCCGGCGTTAGTTTATTCCACCAAGTCTTTTCACTGTCCCTCAATGAATGAGGAAATAACCGAAGCCTCAGTATATCTGGATTAACTCCCGGTAGTCTAAACGAACCACAGATTTCCTGGAACGTCTTCAGATGCTCCATACCATCCTCTTTAGCAGCACCACTAAATTGGCCAGCGTTGTTGATCATGCTGAACATAACAGGTTTCAGCTCAAAGTTACCAACGTCTATGTCTGGCAGGGTTGTCTCTAGTTCTAGATGATCATTGAGCATGTAGTCTCGGCATGACCGGCGTGTGGCAGCGACAGGAGGGTCGACAAGTGGATCGTTCCCTCCATCTCCGGCAGGATTGTTATTATTCTGGGGATTCCTTTGGTTGTTCATGGCCTCTAACTGTTCTTCAAGGTATTCGTTTCTGGCTAGTACGAAGCGGAGTCGGTTCCTAAGATTGCACGAACGTTCTATTTCAGGATCTAATGGATACTCAGGTTCGTTTCCTCGTCTCGATCTACGCATAAACAAGAAACCTTGTGAAAAGCACAAGTTGAACAATCCAAAATAAAACAGAAAAATAAAAAGAATGCAGTAAAAGGTAGGGTAAAGTTATGTTGCCAGTCCCCGACAACGGCGCCAAAAACTTGTTGCGTGTAAAAGTGTCTATCACAATGTAGTGCAAGTGTACACGACGCAAGTAGTAAAGTGATATGGAAGTATCAGATATCGTCTCCACAGGGACTGGGCTAGTAGCTTCACCTTGAATTACTGCACGAAGGTAAAAAGAATAGTTCAAATTGTTGTCACGAAAATAATAAAGAGAACTGGAATATAAGATTAGAGTAATCAAGATAGAGAGAATGGGCTGGTATTGAATTGCTCAGTAGTGTAGGTATTGCAAAGTCTGGGAAAATCTGTTCTGTCATCGTCCCTGTCACGGCAGCACCTGTCGCGGCAGCGGTCTGTTGTTAGTCGCGGCAGCGATCACACAACTCTGTACTTCATGCTTGGCAAGAATCCCTACTGTGCCTTGGCCTATCCCTAGGTCCAAGTCTGTCGATGAACACGTCTTTGATGATACCTCCCGGTGTGAATCGAAGGATGAACACCGATGTTGTTGAATTCTTCCTTAGCCACATAACCTCGTCCTATCCCTAGGTCTGAAATAGTTCAACTATAAACTAGAGAACCTGCACTTATTCCTTTCGTATACTTAACTCTCCCGACATTAAGTAAATAGATAATCTCACAATGCTCTCCCGATACTCTTGCAAGACGTTGAAAACCAGAATAAGTGAACTTGAAGTTTATTTTATTGAACAAAAAATTCCTAAAACAAAAGCAATCCTTGCAACTACTTTACAAATCAACCTGTGGCCCTAGAGGAAGTTTAGAACATGATGAGAAGGGGAAAACGGCTAGGGTTTTGGGAAGAAGGCTAGAGAAAGATGATCTCCTCTCCTAGGTCGAATTACATGCCTTTATATAGGTCTTGGGTTCAAGTTTTCTAATATGGCAAGAATACAAGTTTAAATTAAAGTACAACTCTATTAAAGACTAAATCTTCAGAGCATAAGTCTTTAATTCGTCCTTCCTTCTTGCTTGGACTTTTCTTCCTTGAACTTTGGGCTTGGCCTTCATTCTGATATAGGGCTTGGAAAAATATAAGGGTATTCCACGACAGACCGGCATAATTTTCTCTTTCTGTCGAGGCCCACTTTGCTTCTTCTCCTCAACATTGTTGTCGTCCTTGGCTGCCACGGCAGCGGCCATGGCAGCATCGTCCTTCTCGTCTGCACATCTAGTTCCAGCTTATCTGCATCACTGCCCAGCGCCTGCTTCTCCATCTGCTACAGCAACTACCTGCAAAAGCAACCAATTTCAGTAGAAACTTGCCATTTAATATATTTGTGATGTATAACTGAAATCTAACCTAAATGCAATGCATTATGCTTGAATGCAGCATAAATATGGGTTAAATAGGGGGTAAATTATAGAACTTTTACACACTCAACAGCGGCAATTATTTGATTACCTTAACTTTTTCTTTGTCAACTTCCAGTCCTCTCTTGATCACTTTGTGTCCAAGAATTATGCCTTCTTTCACCATGAAGTGGCATTTTTTCCAGTTCAAGACCATGTTAGTGTCAATACATCTTTACAAAATATGCTCTAAACTCTGAAGGCATTCCTCGAATGGTTTTCTAAACACCGAGAAATCATCCATGAACACTTCCAAGTTGTTTTCTATCATGTTTGAAAAATAAACATCATACAACGCTAAAATGTTGATGGGCATTACACAATCCAAAGGTCAATCTTCTAAAAACGAATGTCCCATATGGACAAGTGAACATGGTTTTCTCCTGATCTTTCGAAGAGATGGCAATTTGGTTCTAGCCTGAGTAAACATTTAGAAAGCAATAAATGCCTTACTTGCCAACCTGTCCAACATCTGGTCGATGAAGGGCAATGGAATGTGGTCTTTTGTGTGGCATTGTTTAGCCTCATGTAGTCCATGCACACTCTCCAACTTGTGATAGTCTTAGAGGGAATCAACTCATCTTTTCTATTTTACACAACAATCATGCCACCCTTCTTTGGCATGAATTGTACCGGGCTAACCCAAGAGCTATCAGAAATGGGATAAATTATCTTGACATCCAGCCATTTTATGGTTTCTTTTTTTACAACCTCATTCACGCTCGAGTTCAGTCTTCTTTGGCCTTTAATGGTTTTTCCATGGTATTCTTCCAAAATGATTTTGTGCATGCAAATAGTATGTCTTATTCTTCCGATGTCAGCCAAGGTCCATCCTAAAGCTTGCTTATAATTGCTTAATCTTTCCAATAATCTTTCCTTCTGATCATTAGTGAGATCAGCAGCAATGATCACTAGCAAAGTTGAGTTATTACCTAAATAAGAATACTTGAGGTGGTTTGGCAATGGTTTCAGCTCTAATTCTGGTAGGTCCTCAATTGATGGTTTGGGTGCTTTGATTTCTCTACCAGCTAACTCTAGTGCTTTGATCCAGTCTATGGCATCGAAATCCGAGTCTTGGCAAACAGTTGCCACGTCCATAGTGAAAATGGACTCCATCATCTCGTCAGCTTGGCATTCCTTAGGTTCATCTGCGCATTTAAGAGCTTGAAACACATTAAATGTAACATGTTGATCATTCATGTACACTGTAAGTTCACCCTTGTGAACATCAATCAAGGCCCTACTTGTGGCAAGGAATGGTCTACCTAATATAATTGGGATCTTAACATCTACCTCATAATCTAAAAAGATAAAATCAGCAAGAAATATAAATTTATCAACCCATACCAATACATCTTCAATCTTACCATTGGGATGTGCAAAAGATCGGTCAACTAGCTGAAGTGTTACCGTGGTAGGCATTGCTTCAATGCCAAGTGTCCTAAAAACTGAAATCGGCGTCAAATTAATGTTGGCTCCCAGTTCACACAGTGCCTTTCCCATGAACCTACAACAATGCAATTTTGAAAACCAACTTCATTTTGGAAACCAAAACAATTTCTTAAAATCACTTTCGCAAATCATTTCCTTTCAAACATACCATACTTAAATCAATTATAAGAAATTGCAACAACACATGCCATAGGCACAACACATGCATCAACCATGCATAAACCATATCTTAACCACATATGCAAACCAAGCCTGCCGGCTCCATTTCAACTCACATGCTTCAAGCATATAAACATAACCATATGAGTTTACCAAGATCATATTAAAACCATAAGCGAATAAGTATATCGACATCATTGACACGTTGCTCAGATAAGCAGACACCTTGATGGCACAATCCCTATCAAGCTACATGGTGAAACAACCCTCACCAAAATCTCACTTCGTTCGGGATGCCACAACTCGCATTGCCCGTTGGTGATAGCACAACCCCTATCACTCGTATCACAATAGCACAACCCCTATTGTGAAACCGAAGAATTTACCTTACGTGCGAATTTTATATATATAGTGCACTTCACATCCTATTGATTGATCAATCTATCCGATATAAAGATTTGTATGTGTCAATATACTCATCGCAACATCCCATTCCATTGTTTTACACCGGGGTTAAACACCTCCCCAAACAAATCCCAAATACCACAAACACAAGCCCATTCATAGCATGAACTCAAGCAACATTTTCATAAATCACATGCTATTCTCATGGGACAAAATCAATAGGCATTGATGCACAACAACAGTGGAAAACATCATTAAAAATGATATGCTCATGATCAAAATATGATCAACATGTAAAAGGGCGAAATACCAAAATAACTCAAAACTTACTCTTGAGCTTGGATTGGCCTAACGACACAACCCAAACTCTCAAAATGCTTATTTAACCTTGTTAAGGCGTTAAAAATATTTCCACTCACCAGCGAATACCAAAACCAAGCCGAAACACTTTTCTAGCTTCCCGGTTCGCACACAAACGTATCCAACGATTCCGGATCTTCAACCCCTGCTTCTAACCAACCCAAAACAGTGGATTAGAGATTTTTTCAACACTCTAACTTGCTGGAAAATAGAGATTCAACAACTCATTCAAATCCCTTGTCGATACATTACCGAAACAAACTGAAAACATAGGAAAACTCAACTCGGACAACCTCCAGCATAAACCCATCATTATACATCATCAAAACACATGAATAAACATCTAAAAACATCAACCCATCATCAGTATACCATCAGCTATTGATTGATCACAAAACTCACCCAAAAACTCACTTTTACACCCATCGAACTTCAACACAAAACCCAAATTCAGGATTTCTATCATTCACCCATCATCTCAACATTATTCCACATCAAAAACTAAGATATAACCATCATCAAACTCAGCATTGAAAGATCTAAACCAAGATCCCACCCAAAAGCTCATTTTACCATATTTTACCCAAGTATTCATTACAAACCTTTTAGAAAATCTTAACCTTAATAAATAAAAGAATAAAAAAAACATGGGAATATCAATAAAGAACCTTACTTCAGAGGAGAATATTTCCGCTCACCTCCAATGATGGATTTTCCCCTTTGTTTGGCAAAAAGCTCTTGAGAAAACTAGAAATTAAGCATGGGTTTTAGAAAACTAAGGTAGAAAACTCATTTAGCAACATTAGATTAGTAAGAAACACTATTTACCTTGATAAAATCAAGCTCCAAAGGATGTTTGGCTGAAGAGAAATGAAGAGAGAATTCAAAATGGTGTTTTAATGTAAAATGAGAAAATATGAGAAAAACTTTTATTAAATATTTATAAAAGCCATTTTAAAACATTTTGATAGTCAAAATAAAGGGGGAGAAATCCCATATTGGCCCAGCCAATTTAGCTCCTTAAGGATTCTATGTTTTGACTCTTTTACAAAGCAGTCACTAAAACATAATTTACAAACTTTACATTTTGGTCACTAAACTGAAATGTCATGGTTCGGAAAATGTTTTTCCAAAATTGTTTTTACCAAAGCCTTATATATAATATTTAAGGATTTTAGAAATTTATTTCATATTTTTTCTGACCATCCAAAGACCACTTTCCCTGAACTCACCGACAACTCCCAACACCGGTCTTTCGAACACCGAAACCTTACCGAATCTTCTAGACCCAAAACAAGGGAGTTACATTGTTCATCGCCCTTATGTCGAGCATCTTCCGTATCGCTTGGAAAAGTTCCCTAGGGTCGATTGATAAGTGCATCGGCATTCTGCCCTAGCTGAACTTCCAAGTTTTGCATTGACGCTGCCAAACTCTGGACAATTGCATCATTTCTCTCCATGCAATCAGTTAAAATGTTCCCTTGGTTAGATTATTGTACTTGTTGAAAATTTTTGTGCGCTCTCTGTTGCATGGCATTCTTGTTGAATCATGACAACTCGTTATTGTTCTGTCGTTGGGCATTGAATTGGTTACCGCTTTAGTTTGGCCAAGAAATGTTGGGGTGCTACTTCCAACCTGCATTATAAGTATTGGAGTGTGGGTCAAAATTGTGATTGAAATTTCCAACATAATTTATTGATTTAGGGTTTGTTGGGTAATTATCTACATGATGATCCTCTCCACAAATATTGTAGAATGGGTCTAATGCCTTGACTTCTTGGATTTCATTACTCTTTTGCAAAGTCTTCACAATGCTAGTGAGATGAGAAATCAAAGTGTTTATGGATGTTAGTGCATCAAGCTCCAATTTTCCAGCGATTTTTGTCCTTATTCCTATTTTGGTAGTAGGATAGTGAAAATCATTGGCAATAATCCTTTCAAGGATTCCAACTGCCTCTGTGTAATTCTTGTCTAGAAGTTAACCATTTGCCAAAGCATCAACCACAGTTCTAGCATGAGCATTAAGCTCGTTGTAAAAGGTGTAACCCCTCGACCTGGCCTAGACGCCCGACCGAACCGAATGAGTTACGAGGGAATATTGAAATAAACCGGCAAGTTTACCTCAATAGATACCCCTTTTTTCTTTTTATCTAGTCTAGATGCACATTGTTACCCTAAGTGTTTAGACTCGCAGCGGAAGATACATCAACTCAATCGAACATCGATTTAGCATTCAATTGATTACAACATGTGATAAGGACCAATTTGTAAATTTCACAAAATACAAGGTCTTCATCCAATTTTAGATTACAATCCTTTAATTAGTCATGTTACATGTCGTTGTGTCAAATCTCAGCTCAAACCGATCATTCAAACACATTTAATTGCATCCAAAACATTTAAGGACTGAAACGTAAAAGAACAAAACTTCAAAAGAATCTTATTAACTAACTTAACAGCTTCGTGTATTGATGCCCCTAGCCCTCTATCGATACACCCTATTTCGAAACAAGTCTAGGTGTTTCGAAACATAAGCCTGTTTTCAATACGGTCTGCAAGATGTTTCGATACACAAAATTCTAGTAGCCAACTGAACCGAGCATGTTTCGATACACCCTTCCCTGTTTCAAAACCACATGCCCATTTCAAGCTCACCATTTTGATACAGCCTTATGTGTATTGAAACACCTGGGCCTGTAATGTCGCATTTTGCTGGTTTTTCACACTTTAGTGCACCCAGAACCACTCAAGCATGCTTCCAATATATATATAACACATCCAAACATCAATCATCAATCATTCATGGCATATTCAACATCATATCATGGTAGTTTGCATCAAAGGTAAACTATAGGCATGCAACCTAGTAAACAAGCCAAGCAAGGTACCAAAATGCATAGCAACGCACAAACCAGTAACCAAAGGCCATTTACAAGTCTAAAACAACAATGAACACTTGCTCAAATAGGGAGTTCATAGAAATCTCCCAAAAATACAACAGATCCCCCATTGCCCTTATAACTTATAGTCTAAACTGAAACATGCATTCTTAAATAAAGTCTCTTACGATCCCTTGCTCCACGTTTCTAACCCCCTCGACCCAGTCTGGGCGAAAGACCGAACGGATCACACAGGGAATATTGAAGTAAACCAGGAAATTTACCTCAACAAACGACCCTATTTTTTCCATTTTATCTCGTCTAGATAACCATTATGATCCTAAGAGATAAACATCGCAGTGAAACAATTTACAACTCAGCCAGACAACGTTTAAGGGCTCAAATGCATATAAACACATTTTAGGGACCATTTTGTAATTTTATTAATAACATAGACTTCTTCACTTTTTAAGTTACCAACCTTTAATTAATCACATTACATGCATCTCTGTCAAATCTTAGCTCAAAACAATCACCCTTACTCATTTAATTACATCCACAACATTCAGGGATCAAAACATAAAGAAATTGAACTTCAGAAGATTCCAATAACCAACTTAATTGTTGAGTGTTTCGGTACAGGTTTCCCTATATCGAAACACCCATATCAGAACAGGTTCGAGCGACTCAAAGCTCGGGACCGTATCGAAACACCCTTAAGGGTGTTTCGGAACAAGCTATTCAGTAGCAAAGTGTACCAAAAAGCACCCTACATGTTTCGAAAACCTTAAGCCATTTCAGGCACATTGTTTCGATATAGGCTTAGGCGTACCGAAACACCAGGGCCTTTAATGACACTTTTTGCTAGTTTTTCATACTTTAATCAAATCTAAACCATTCCAACAACTTTCTAACATGCATACAACATATCTAAACATCAAACCTCAATCATATATGGCAATTTCAACGTCATAGCATGTCAATAAGCATTAAGGAAATCTATAGGCATGCTACCTATGCAAAACAACCACTCAAGAGCCAAAGAAAATACCAACAAGTAAAGGTCATTTACAAGTCATCAAAGGCATAACAAACTTTCCACAAAACAGGGAGTTTCACAATACACTCTCCCAAAACATTAAGGCATCCTCCCATTGCCAAATATTATTACTAATAGGTAAACATAAAATCATACTTGAGCTAAGTCACACTCCTTTGAAATCCTTCTTGCCTCTTTGCTGCCCAAATATGTTATTTCTCTCCATTGTTGGAAAAAGAGAGCATAAGCAATAATGCAAAGTGAGGGATGCTCAAAACAAACCAACAACAACAATGCATTTTAAAACCATTTCTCATTTAGAAATCTCTATCTCATCATGCTCTTTCTATCTCATGCTTGAAACCATTTTCAAAGCAAAAACCACATTATTTAAACCACGTTTACCATCTATTGCATGCATTATTCAAAATGCAAAGTCTCAAAGCAAAGTCATACATGCTTGTTTCTCAAAACATAATCTCATATGCAAATCAAAATGCATAAAATCATTTATAATCAAGATACATGTGAATCTCATATATTAGCATTTAGGCAACATTACTCGGATATGCAGATAGCTTGACGGAATCTCACATCGTCAAGTCCTACCTCGGTGGAATCTCACATCACCCAACTCTCATGGAGGTATCTCTCATTGCCACAAAGCTTGATAGAATCTCTCATCATGTAACCCCCTTAACCCGGCCTAGACGATTGACCCGAATTAAGAAAGTCACACGGGGAAAACCAAAGTCAACCCGAAAGTCAACCTTGATTAACGACCCTTTTTTTTTCTTTTTAATCTTATCTAGATGCACATTACACCTATGTGTGATCATACAAACAACATACTCAAAGATCACAAACATCAGAGGTCAAACAGGGACCCAATTGAACAAATTACAACTTTAGGGACCAAATTGTAATTTCTGATAAATATAAGGACTTAACCAAATTTGAAGTTACCATCTTGAAATTAAATAGGTTTCATGCTTCTCTGAGAAATTTCAGCTCAAAAGGACTTCCCAAACTCATACAATTGCACAAACAAGTTTCAGGACCAAAACGCAAACAATTCAAAACACATAACCGCCAATGTCAGCCCCCAACGGTCAACCGTTCCGAAACGGGGGACAGCCCGTTCCGAAACGCGGGGCCGTTCCGAAACAGGCATAGCCCGTTTCGAAACGGGGGTCTGGCAGAGGCTTACTCGTTCCGAAACGGCCCTCCCCGTTTCGGACGCCTGGGTTCATGCAAGGCACCCGTTCCGAAACGCGGGGCACCCAGTTCCGAAACGCCTGCACCAGATTGCTCCAAAATTCAACTTTAATCATGCAATTACACAACCAAACATGCTCCAAACATCATCAAACTTTACCAGCATGCAAGTAAGCATATAAACAACATACTAGCATCATCAATTCATCCAATTAACATCATATGCAAAAAGCCCCAATTCTATAGGCATGCTTCCTACACAAGCTAGCTATTCAACACCAAAATTCCAAAACAAGCATATAAGGTTTCAATTCAAAAACCAGCAACCACATCAACATTCAACATACTTAGGGAGCCTCAAACACCTCCCAAAACATACACATTGGTCCCCCATTGCCAAAACATACAAAAGCTAAATTGCACTTATAAAACCTTCATACTTTGAGCTTCACTTGAACTTGATTGCTTGCCCTTTCTTGCTGCCCTTACGGTACTCTAATGATCTGCATTATTGAATTAAGAAAACGTAGAGAGCGTAAGCAAAAGCTTAGTGAGGCATGCTCATTAAAAACAATTCAATAATGCAATTAAAACCATTTATAAATCATGCTTAAAATCAACCTTTGCACATGCTCAAAGCACACTTTAAAACAAGCAATCTCATGCTTCATATTATATATCAAAACAAGCATCTCATGCTTCTTACATACTTAACATGTCATATTGGCTCAAGTGACAAATTCCATTTCATAAAACAAGTTCAACAACTTCCCAAGGACTTTTAAACACCTTGGCCCCAAGGACTTTTAAACACCTTGGCCTATGGACTTTTAAACACCATAGAAAGTATCTCATCAAGGACTTTTAAACACCTTGATCCCAAGGACTTTTAAACACCTTGGCCATGGACTTTTAAACACCATGAATTGAATCTCATCAAGGACTTTTAAACACCTTGATCCCAAGGACTTTTAAACACCTTGGCCTATGGACTTTTAAACACCATAGAAAGGATCACCTAAGGACTTTTAAACACCTTAGTGTCCGCAACATGAACTATCCAAGGACTTTTAACCACCTTGATGTTCATAAGTAACAAGGCTCACTCAAGGACTTTTAACCACCTTAGTGACCTTAACATTTTCAAAACATCACTTGCCAATATACGTCATTTTCATCATTTACAACACTGTTTTAAAGCATAAAACCAAGCCATATTCATCATGCATTTCAAAGCATCAAACCACATCATTTCAATGTACAAAATCAAGGAACTCCTACCTAGAGTTACCTTCAACATATGGCTTACATCATCAGCAAAAACCATGCTAAAACATGCTTTCAAAATAGTAATTAAAACATGCAAATCATCATTTTGCATCACATCAAAATCATGGCCACCACTAGAGAGAAAATCCGAAAACTTACACTTGAGCTTAGCAAAGTTGTTTAGACTTAAACTAAGCTCCCACAACCTTCAAACCTTGGTTTAAAAAGCTGAAAATCCAATTTCCACAATTGCACTCACCGATTTCCACTTCGCCACTTGCCGAAGCACGAAATCAAGCTTCCGGATCAACCAAACTTGGATCCAAAGATGCCTCCCCTGTTTCAACACATCAAAGCAGTAAATTAATGCATCACCATGCATCAATTACTTCAATGAAAGCACCTAAACTCGCTGCTCTCATCCAACCTCCATTTTCGGCCACCAAACACAACCGAAAATGCATCAAAACCACTTCTAAACAAAGCCCAGCCATAACCCAGCAAACCTAACATCCATCATCACCATTTAACATCTAAAAACAACCTACAACCATCCTTATACCTCCAGCAACATCAGATCACCAAGATCACCTCAAAAACCACCTTAAAACACAAGCTAAACTTAGGAAACTCAACCTATCCGGGATTGCATTGATCAAAACTCATTTCCTTATCAATTTAGAGTTCATTTAACATCAAAAACACCTCTTAAAACCCAGATTACTCAGATCTAACGAAAATCAAGTGAAAACATCAAAATCTTGCATAATTAGCCAAGATCCACAAATCTACTTGAAAACCTTTAATTAAACATAAATTTAGGATTGAAAACTTTAGGAATTTCATTAAAGAACTTAAAGTTCAGAGGAGAAATCGTTCATACCTCCAAACTTATGATTCTCCACCTTTTTGGAATGAAAACCTTGTTGAAACTTGTAGCAATTGAGTAGGTTTTGATGACACAATGATTTGCTATCAATTGTGAATTGAAAGGATGATTTTAGATGAAGAAATCAGATCAAAATCTCTGGAAAAAGAAATGTTTGGTTGGAGAGAAAATGAGAGAAGAAAATAGGAAGTTAGGAAAGAAAATAGTAAAAATGAGTTTCCCTCCTTTTATGAAACCTTTAAAATCAGAATTTAGGATTAAAATATCTTAGAAAAATCTGGAGAATTCACTTTTGGGCAAATAGCTCCTTAAAGATTCAAAGTTTCAATCCTTTTTAAAACAGCCACCAAATTTGCGAAAATTACATTTTGGTCACTAGCCAAAATGTCAACCTTCCAAACCTCATTTTCCAAAATTGTTTTCACAGTTCATCTAATTATATTAAAAGATGATTTTAGAACATTTTTCCATATTTTTAATGCAACCCGAACTAGGCTTTCCTAATTTAACCTCTTTAGATTCGAACAGGACTTTGACCAAACCGGTCAACGCCCAAAACTTCTAAGCCCAAAACCGGGGCGTTACAACTCTCCCCCCCTTAAGAAATTTCGTCCTCGAAATTTACCTGAAGGAAAGAGATAAGGAAACTGCTTCAGCATGTCTTCCTTTCGCTCCCACGTGGCTTCCTCAACACCTCGATGCTTCCACAGCACCTTCACCAACTCAATGGTCTTGCCACGAAGAACCTTGCTATCTGAATCCAGAACCTTCACCGGTTCCTCATCATAGGTCAAATCCGGATTCAAAACCACATCCTCAACAGGCATCACATGTGAAGGATCAGATCTATACTTCCGGAGCATAGAAACATGGAACACATCATGAATCTTCTCCAACTCCTGAGGTAACCTCAACCGATACGCAACAGGACCCACACGCTCAACCACCTCATACGGTCCAATGTATCTAGGGCTCAGCTTACCCTTCCGGCCAAACCTCATCACCTTCTTCCAAGGCGAAACCTTCAAGAACACACGGTCACCCACCGCATACTCTATCTCTTTACGCTTCAAATCCGCGTAAGACTTCTGCCGATCAGAGGCAGCCTTCAACCGCTCACAGATGAGCTTCACCTTCTCGGTGGTCCCTTTCAACAAAGCAGGCATCGAAACCAACTTTTGACCAGTATCAGCCCAACAAAGAGGAGTCCTACACTTCCTCCCGTACAGAGCCTCATAAGGTGCCATCTGTATACTCGCCTGATAACTATTGTTATAAGCGAACTCAACCAAAGGCAGATGCTTCTCCCAAGAACCTTGGAACTCGATCACACAGCATCTCAACATATCCTCCAAAATCTGAATAACTCGCTCAGACTGACCATCCGACTGAGGATGATAGGATGTACTGAAATGCAACCTTGTACCCAAAGCTTGATGCAAACACTGCCAAAAACGCGATGTGAACCTCGGATCCCTATCCGACACAATCGACTTAGGCACACCATGCAACCTCACAACCTCAGCAATGTACAACTCTGCCAGCTTATCCAAAGAGAACGTAGTATGCACAGGCAAGAAATGTGCACACTTCGTCAGGCGATCCACAATCACCCAGACCGAATTCTTCTTTGATGGAGACAAAGGTAAACCAGATACAAAATCCATGGTAACCCTCTCCCACTTCCATTCAGGGATTTTCAACGGTTGCAACAACCCAGAAGGAAACTGATGCTCAGCCTTAACTTGCTGACACACCAAACACTTGCTCACAAACTCTGCAACATCCTTCTTCAAACCAACCCAATAGTACTCATCACGAAGATCACGATACATCTTAGTACTACCAGGGTGCATAGCAAAAGGACTACTATGACCTTCAGTCAGAATAGCACGCCTCAACTCAGCATCAGCAGGCACTACTATTCGACTCCCAAAACACAGCACACCATCATCATTGAAACAGAAATCCGAAGGTCTACCCTCCGCGATATCCTGAACATGAGACACCAAGGAATCATCCAACAACTGCTTATCCTTGATCAACTGAACCAAAGATGGCTTCACTTGCAACTCAGCCACAAGACCACCATCTCGCGATATGCTCAAGCTAGCAAACATCGCCCTCAGCTCAACAGCTACCTTCCTACTCAAGGCATCCGCAACAACATTGGCCTTTCCAGGATGATACTCAATCGTCAAATCATAATCCTTGAGCAACTCCAACCAACGCCGCTGCCTTAGATTCAACTCCTTCTGAGACATCAGATACCTCAAACTCTTGTGATCCGTGTACACAGTACACTTCTCACCATACAGATAATGTCTCCAGATCTTCAGAGCAAAAACCACTGCAGCCAGCTCAATATCATGCGTAGGATAATTGCGCTCATGCACCTTCAACTGCCGCGACGCATAAGCCACAACCTTACCCTCTTGCATCAGCACACACCCCAAACCAACATAGGACGCATCACTGTAGACCACAAACTCTTTCCCTGATTCAGGCTGAATCAAGATAGGAGCTTGCGTCAAAGCCAACTTCAGCTTCTCAAAAGCTTGCTGCCTCGCTTCTGTCCATTCATACTTAACATCCTTCTGTAACAGCTTCGTCAAAGGAGCAGCAACCTTGGAAAAACCATCCACAAACCTTCGGTAGTATCCCGCCAAACCAAGGAAACTACGGACCTCATGAACAGACTTAGGAACCTTCCAGCTCATCACCGCCTCAATCTTCTGAGGATCAACACGAATCCCCTCAGCTGAGACAACATGCCCAAGAAACACCACCTCCCTAAGCCAGAACTCACACTTACTCAACTTAGCATAAAGCTGATTTTCCAACAAAGCTTGCAAAACAATCCTCAGATGCTCTTCATGTTCCTCCTCAGTACGCGAGTACACGAGGATATCATCAATGAACACCACAACGAACTTGTCCAGGTATTCATGAAAAACACGATTCATCATGTCCATGAAAGCAGCAGGAGCATTTGTCAACCCAAACGGCATCACAAGGAACTCATAATGCCCATACCTTGTCCTGAAAGCTGTCTTAGGCACATCCACATCTTTCACCTTCAACTGATAATACCCTGACCTCAAGTCAATCTTAGAGAACACAGCTGCTCCCCGAAATTGATCAAAGAGATCATCAATCCTCGGCAAAGGATACCGATTCTTGATAGTCAACTTGTTCAGCTGACGGTAATCAATGCACATTCTCATAGTGCCATCCTTCTTCTTCACAAACAAGACAGGAGCACCCCAAGGCGACACACTCGGCCGGATAAAACCACGATCAAGCAGCTCTTGCAACTGCGTCTTCAGCTCCTTCAGCTCCTTAGGTGCCATTCTATATGGAGTAATGGACACAGGAGTTGTATTCTCATACAGCTCAATTCCAAACTCCACCTCGCGGTTAGGAGGTAAACCAGGCAACTCCTCAGGAAAAACACCAGGAAACTCCTTTACAACCCTGATATCTTGCACCCTCAACTCCTTTGAGCTAGGATTCATCACAAAAGCTAGATAAGCTTCGCAACCCTGCCTCAGCATCCTACTCGCCTCCAAAGAAGACACAACATTGGCAAGAAACTTCACATTCTCACCAACCACCACAACTTCGTAATCATCCGCAAGCTTAAGCGAAACACGCTTATTCTCACAATCCACAACAGCACGATGCTCAGCAAGCCAATCCATACCAAGGATCACATCAAAACCATAGAAGGGCAAGTCCATAAGATCAACATGAAAGACATGTTCTTGAACAACCAAAGGGCACCTTCTATACAACTTTCGAGTCACAACAGTCTCACCAAAAGAACTAGTGACCCGAACACCAACATCCAAAGACTCAACAGGCAAACCAAGCAATTCAGCATGCTCACGAAGAATATATGAATGCGTAGATCCAGAATCAATCAAAGAAAGCAATGACAAGGACTGCAAAGTAAAGGTACCTGCAATCACATCTGCATCATTCCTGCCCTCTCTCTGAGCATACACCCTCGCTTGGCCTCCACCTTCAGGCTGAATAGCTACAACATGAGCTACCCCTCGGCCACCTTCCTCTCTCCTCTGGAAATTACCACGGCCGCGCCCACGACCTCTCTGCGCTGCTGCAACAACAGGAGCACGCTCTTGGCCACCAGCCAACCTCGGACAATCTCGCCTTATGTGGTCCGCAGAACCACAATTCCAGCATCCATTTCCACCAGCATTACCAGCTGCCACAGCAGGAGCTTGTGCTACTCTCTCAGCACGAGGACAGTCACGCTTCAAGTGACCACGTGAACCACAGATCCAACAAGCACTAGGATCAGCTCTAGCATAACCTCCTCTAGCAGGTGCACCGCCACCTCTCTTGGCTGAGGACTGATACTTCTGATCGCGTCCCCTCTTGTTCCGTCCACCTCCGGAACTATACTCAGCTGGTCTCTTTCCAGCACTTGCTCCAGCACCTTTAGCAGACAAACTCAGGTTCATCTCAATGTCCTTGGATCGACTCACCAACACATCAAAATCCTCATACTCAGCAGCCAACATGTATGTCTTTACATCCGTCACAAGACCGTAACGAAACCTCTCACACCTCGCCCGCTCATCGGGTATCAGCTCCGGTGCATACTGACTGAGCCGTACAAACTGTACCTCGTACTCAGCTACACTCATGCTCCCTTGAGTAAGAGACATGAATTCCCGCTTTTTCTCATCCAGATATCTCACTCCCAGATATCTTCTCTTAAACACATTCTGAAAGAATGTCCAGGTAACATCAGCTTCAGCCATTCCAACTATGGTGGTCGTCCACCATGTATAAGCATCGTCCTGCAGCAAGGACACAACACAGCCCAGCTTTTGCACATCCGTGCAACTCATCTGACCCAAGATACGCTTGGTACTCTCAAGCCAAGCCTCAGAACTCTCAGCTGATAAACCTCTAAACTCAGTCCCTCCAAGACTGCGCAGACGCTCCAAAGGCAATCTGACTCCAGCATCCCCTTGATGCCCAGCTCCCTGAGCTCCAGCTACTGCTGCTCGAAAAGCACCCGCAATAGCTTGTACCAAAGCAGACATATCAGGCATCGCTTGCCCCTGACCAACCTCTGGTCCAGCAGCTCCAGCACCAGCATCAGCTGCAGCTTCAGCTCTCGCACCTCCATCACCACCACCAGGCGGAGGAGGGGGTAACACAGCACTACCAGTGTGCTCTTCATTCTCATTCTCGTTAGGAGCTGCAGCTCTCGCATTACCTCTTAACTCTCTACGTGGTGCCATACTTTTACCATGCAACAACAATGCAAAATAAAACAAGTCAGGCCCAGCAAGGTAAGCAATCCAAGTATTCAAGCTCCATTTCAATCAAAATCAATTTCATTTCATTAGCTTTTGTTTGGCAATGGGTACCCTCAGCATGCAACATCACAACATACAACTCAGTTGCATCAACATCTCAAGCCACCGAACATGCTTTCAAACAACAAGCATACAAAGCAACATGCTTCAATCATGCATACATACATTCCCAATTACTCGAGAACTCAGCTCTGATACCACCAAATGTAACCCCCTTAACCCGGCCTAGACGATTGACCCGAATTAAGAAAGTCACACGGGGAAAACCAAAGTCAACCCGAAAGTCAACCTTGATTAACGACCCTTTTTTTTTTCTTTTTAATCTTATCTAGATGCACATTACACCTATGTGTGATCATACAAACAACATACTCAAAGATCACAAACATCAGAGGTCAAACAGGGACCCAATTGAACAAATTACAACTTTAGGGACCAAATTGTAATTTCTGATAAATATAAGGACTTAACCAAATTTGAAGTTACCATCTTGAAATTAAATAGGTTTCATGCTTCTCTGAGAAATTTCAGCTCAAAAGGACTTCCCAAACTCATACAATTGCACAAACAAGTTTCAGGACCAAAACGCAAACAATTCAAAACACATAACCGCCAATGTCAGCCCCCAACGGTCAACCGTTCCGAAACGGGGGACAGCCCGTTCCGAAACGCGGGGCCGTTCCGAAACAGGCATAGCCCGTTTCGAAACGGGGGTCTGGCAGAGGCTTACTCGTTCCGAAACGGCCCTCCCCGTTTCGGACGCCTGGGTTCATGCAAGGCACCCGTTCCGAAACGCGGGGCACCCAGTTCCGAAACGCCTGCACCAGATTGCTCCAAAATTCAACTTTAATCATGCAATTACACAACCAAACATGCTCCAAACATCATCAAACTTTACCAGCATGCAAGTAAGCATATAAACAACATACTAGCATCATCAATTCATCCAATTAACATCATATGCAAAAAGCCCCAATTCTACAGGCATGCTTCCCACACAAGCTAGCTATTCAACACCAAAATTCCAAAACAAGCATATAAGGTTTCAATTCAAAAACCAGCAACCACATCAACATTCAACATACTTAGGGAGCCTCAAACACCTCCCAAAACATACACATTGGTCCCCCATTGCCAAAACATACAAAAGCTAAATTGCACTTATAAAACCTTCATACTTTGAGCTTCACTTGAACTTGATTGCTTGCCCTTTCTTGCTGCCCTTACGGTACTCTAATGATCTGCATTATTGAATTAAGAAAACGTAGAGAGCGTAAGCAAAAGCTTAGTGAGGCATGCTCATTAAAAACAATTCAATAATGCAATTAAAACCATTTATAAATCATGCTTAAAATCAACCTTTGCACATGCTCAAAGCACACTTTAAAACAAGCAATCTCATGCTTCATATTATATATCAAAACAAGCATCTCATGCTTCTTACATACTTAACATGTCATATTGGCTCAAGTGACAAATTCCATTTCATAAAACAAGTTCAACAACTTCCCAAGGACTTTTAAACACCTTGGCCCCAAGGACTTTTAAACACCTTGGCCTATGGACTTTTAAACACCATAGAAAGTATCTCATCAAGGACTTTTAAACACCTTGATCCCAAGGACTTTTAAACACCTTGGCCATGGACTTTTAAACACCATGAATTGAATCTCATCAAGGACTTTTAAACACCTTGATCCCAAGGACTTTTAAACACCTTGGCCTATGGACTTTTAAACACCATAGAAAGGATCACCTAAGGACTTTTAAACACCTTAGTGTCCGCAACATGAACTATCCAAGGACTTTTAACCACCTTGATGTTCATAAGTAACAAGGCTCACTCAAGGACTTTTAACCACCTTAGTGACCTTAACATTTTCAAAACATCACTTGCCAATATACGTCATTTTCATCATTTACAACACTGTTTTAAAGCATAAAACCAAGCCATATTCATCATGCATTTCAAAGCATCAAACCACATCATTTCAATGTACAAAATCAAGGAACTCCTACCTAGAGTTACCTTCAACATATGGCTTACATCATCAGCAAAAACCATGCTAAAACATGCTTTCAAAATAGTAATTAAAACATGCAAATCATCATTTTGCATCACATCAAAATCATGGCCACCACTAGAGAGAAAATCCGAAAACTTACACTTGAGCTTAGCAAAGTTGTTTAGACTTAAACTAAGCTCCCACAACCTTCAAACCTTGGTTTAAAAAGCTGAAAATCCAATTTCCACAATTGCACTCACCGATTTCCACTTCGCCACTTGCCGAAGCACGAAATCAAGCTTCCGGATCAACCAAACTTGGATCCAAAGATGCCTCCCCTGTTTCAACACATCAAAGCAGTAAATTAATGCATCACCATGCATCAATTACTTCAATGAAAGCACCTAAACTCGCTGCTCTCATCCAACCTCCATTTTCGGCCACCAAACACAACCGAAAATGCATCAAAACCACTTCTAAACAAAGCCCAGCCATAACCCAGCAAACCTAACATCCATCATCACCATTTAACATCTAAAAACAACCTACAACCATCCTTATACCTCCAGCAACATCAGATCACCAAGATCACCTCAAAAACCACCTTAAAACACAAGCTAAACTTAGGAAACTCAACCTATCCGGGATTGCATTGATCAAAACTCATTTCCTTATCAATTTAGAGTTCATTTAACATCAAAAACACCTCTTAAAACCCAGATTACTCAGATCTAACGAAAATCAAGTGAAAACATCAAAATCTTGCATAATTAGCCAAGATCCACAAATCTACTTGAAAACCTTTAATTAAACATAAATTTAGGATTGAAAACTTTAGGAATTTCATTAAAGAACTTAAAGTTCAGAGGAGAAATCGTTCATACCTCCAAACTTATGATTCTCCACCTTTTTGGAATGAAAACCTTGTTGAAACTTGTAGCAATTGAGTAGGTTTTGATGACACAATGATTTGCTATCAATTGTGAATTGAAAGGATGATTTTAGATGAAGAAATCAGATCAAAATCTCTGGAAAAAGAAATGTTTGGTTGGAGAGAAAATGAGAGAAGAAAATAGGAAGTTAGGAAAGAAAATAGTAAAAATGAGTTTCCCTCCTTTTATGAAACCTTTAAAATCAGAATTTAGGATTAAAATATCTTAGAAAAATCTGGAGAATTCACTTTTGGGCAAATAGCTCCTTAAAGATTCAAAGTTTCAATCCTTTTTAAAACAGCCACCAAATTTGCGAAAATTACATTTTGGTCACTAGCCAAAATGTCAACCTTCCAAACCTCATTTTCCAAAATTGTTTTCACAGTTCATCTAATTATATTAAAAGATGATTTTAGAACATTTTTCCATATTTTTAATGCAACCCGAACTAGGCTTTCCTAATTTAACCTCTTTAGATTCGAACAGGACTTTGACCAAACCGGTCAACGCCCAAAACTTCTAAGCCCAAAACCGGGGCGTTACACATCATCAAGACCTCCCGTAGTGGAATCTCTCATCACCACACTCTCACTTTGGAACGAGATGGCACTACCCCCATTGCCCGATCCAAAGAGAACGTACGAACTTTGTATATTATAGTGCACTTCTCATCCTATTGGTTAACCAATTATATTAGATAACAATAATCTCATCGCATGCCAATATACTCATTTTAAACATCATTACCTACTGTTTTTCAATGCATCAATACAAACCATTCTCATCCTATTTCAAAAGCATATACAATGTGTAGCATTTTTTCAAATAGTTCTACCTCTTTGAAATAACAAATCTATCTCATTGGATCATGTAAATCATCATATCATTTCTTAAAACATGTATAAAACAGTAGGTGTAATTCTATCTTCAAAATATGAGCATGATCATAAAACCAATGGGATAAAAACCGAGAAACAAGAGTGAAACATCTCAAACTTACTTTCGGATTTAGGTTAATGTTTCTAACTCAACCTAAACCCCCAAACCTTGCTTTCAAG
Source organism: Hibiscus trionum (assembly GCA_030270665.1). Taxonomy (NCBI): domain Eukaryota; kingdom Viridiplantae; phylum Streptophyta; class Magnoliopsida; order Malvales; family Malvaceae; genus Hibiscus; species Hibiscus trionum. The sequence goes on along the minus strand of BSYR01000021.1, from coordinate 24,158,954 downwards.
TCTTTGAAAGGCTTTTAAAACCAATTCCACTCACCGACAACTAAACCCCCACATCCTTCTTTAAGCCAACCCAATAGTACTCATCCTTGAACCCACGATACATCTTTGTACTACCAGAATGCATAGAAAAAGGATTGCTATGAGCCTTAGTCAAGATAGTGCGCCTCAGCTCAACATCTTCCGGAACAGTTATTCGACTCTTAAAGCTCAAAACATCATCATCATTGAAACAAAAGTTCGTTGGATTTCCTTCGGCAATGTCCTGAACATGGGGTACTATGGAATCATCCAACATCTGCTTCTCCTAAATCAACTCCACCTGAGAGGGTTTCACTTGTAACTCAACCACTAAACCACCACCTCGCGATATACTCAAGTGAGCAAACATCACCCTCAACTCTACAGCCACCCTTCTACTCAACGCATTAGCTACAACATTAGCCTTTCTCGGATGGTACTCGATCGTCAAGTCGTAGTCTTTAAGTAACTCTAGCCACCTTTGCTGCCTAAGTTTCAACTCTTTTTGGGACATCAAGTACTTCAAACTTTTGTGGTCCGTGTACACCGTATACTTTTCACCATAAAGGTAATGCCTTTAAATATTCAAGGGAAACACCACTGCAGCCAACTCAATGTCATGTGTAGGGTAATTACGCTCATTCACTTTCAACTACCGAGAGGCATAAGCTACCACCCTACCTTCTTGCATCAACACACATCCCAAACCAACATAGGACACATCGCTATAAACCATAAACTCTGTACCCGATTCAGGTTGAATCAAGATATGAGCTTGCGTCAACGCTTCCTTCAACTTCTCGAAAGCTTGTTGTCGAACCTCCTTCCATTCAAACTTAACATCTTTTACAACAACTTTGTCAAAGGAGCAGCAATCCTTGAAAAACCATCCACAAATCTACGGTAGTATCCCGCCAAAGCAAGGAAACTACGCACCTCATGAATCGACTTAGGCGAATTCCAATTCATCACTGCTTCAACCTTTTTAGGATCAACCCGAATCCCTTCGACTGACACTACATGACCAAGGAAAACAACTTCCTTAAGCCAAAACTCACACTTGCTCAACTTGGCATAAAGCAGATTTTCCAACAAAACTTGCAATACAATCCGCAAATGCTTATCATAATCCTTCTCGGTACGTGAGTACATGAGAATATCATCGATAAACACAACCACAAAACTATCCAAAAACTCATGGAAAACACGATTCATTATGTCCATAAATGCAGCAGGGGCATTAGTCAAACCAAAAGGCATCACCAAAAACTCATAATGCTCGTACCTTGTGCGAAAAGTAGTCTTAGGAAAATGATACTTGTTCTTGATTTTCAAATTGTTCAATTGACGATAATCTATACACATTCGCATCGTGCCATCTTTCTTCTTTACAAACAAGATCGGTGCACCCCAAGGTGAAACTATGCCTAATGAAACCTCGATCAAGCAACTCCTGAAGTTGCGTCTTCAACTCCTTCAATTCTTTTGGAGCCATTCGATAGGTAGCAAATGACACTGGAGTCGTATTTTCATACAACTCAATGCCAAACTCAACCTCTCTGTTCGGTGGCAAACCAGGCAACTCTTCTGGAAATACACCTAGAAACTCACATACCGTATGTATGTCCTGCACTCGCACCTCCTTTGTACTTGGATTCATCACATAAGCCAGGAATGCTTCACATCCCAAACGCATCAACCGACTCACTTCAAGAGCCGAAACCACATTAGACAAGAACTTCACATTCTTATCTACAATCACCACCTCATAATCATCGGCAAGTTTCATTGAAACTCGCTTGGTCTCAAAATCAACCACAGTCCTATGATCAGATAACCAATCCATACCACGAATTACATCGAAACCATAGAAAGGCAACTCCATAAGATCAACCTCAAACACATGACCTTGAACAGACAAAGGACATCTCATATACAACTTCCTCGTAACAATCATCTCATCAAAAGAACTGGTTACACGTATACCAACATCTAACAACTCAACATGTAAACCAAGCACTTGTGCATGCTAACGTAAAATGTATGAGTGAGTAGAACCCGAATCAATCAAAGAAAGTAATGCAAAGGATTGCAAATTAAGTTACATGCGATGACATATGTGTAATTCCTTTCCTCTTAATGTGCATACACCCTAGCCTATCCACCTCCCTCAGGCTGAACAGCAACGACATGAGCAACATTCCTCTGTCCATCATCTCTATGCTGAAAATTACCATGACCACGCCCACGACCTATCTGTGGCTCAGCAGATCACACCGGAGCTTGTCCATCTCTAACCGATTATGGACAATCACGCTTCATATGTCCTCATGATTCACAATTCCAACACGTACCCAGATTACCCCAATATTCTCCCGTGTGCCTTCTACCGCACCGGTTACACTCTGGAGTACGAACAAAAGCATTATAGCCTTGTTGACCATGACCAGGGTTACCACCACCACGCCTTGGATCTGGATGATACCTCCTATTCTTGTGCTTCTTGTAACAATCTCTACCAACATCATACTCAGTTGGCCTCTTTCCAAAACTAGAACCACCCGAACGAGCAACTAAATCCGAATTATGCTCGATGTCCTTAGCCCGAGTGACTAAGACATAAAAATCAGAGTAGTACAAGGCCAACATGTATGTCTTGACATCCTTCACAAGCTCGTAGCGAAAATGATCACATCTCTTTTGCTCGTCAAGAACCAGTTCAAGAGCATATTGGCTCAACCGAACAAACTGAACCTCATATTCAGAAATAATCATATTTCCTTGCACCAAAGACATAAACTCTCGCTTCTTTTCATCAAGATAGCGAACACCCAGATACTTCCTCTTGAAAGCATTTCCAAATAACTCCCAAGTAACACTGGCAAGTTCCAAACCCGCAGTGATGGTCATCCACCACGTATAAGAATCTTCGTGAAGCAAGGATACAACACAACCCAACTTTTGCACATTATTGCAACTCATCTGACCAAGAATCTCCTGGGTTCCCTCATACTAAACAAGACAAAACCAAGAACCGAACCAGACCCTTTTGGGCCAAAAGTCAACTTTATTTTTTTGACGTCCCGGTTCCATATTTGCAGCCTGTTTTTCCAAATTCGATCCAGAACGAACATTTTTTACCCTTCAAATTAATTTATGCTTAATTTGAAAATTATGTATTTAGAATTCTAAAACGAGTTATTTTTGCGTTCAAGTGATATCGATTCGGACACCGAGATTCTTCCTTCTCCTCCGCCTGGTCGACCACCTGCATCTCAGCCTTCGAGTTTCGCACATGTGTGAATTTAAATAAGTTTCTGTTTATTAGATTGTGGCATAGCAGTAGTGAATATTAACTTAATGAACATTTGTAGGTGACGATCCTATTGCGCCTGCTTCTAGATCTGAGCGTGGGAGACGTCACTCTCGACGTGGAGCTGTTAGTTGTCTGAGGTGTGTTCTCTGCTTGTGCTATATTATATGTGTTGTTGTTGTGTGATGTCTGACTGTGAAATATGTTGTGGTCTGAGCTATGTGTTATGTTGTATGCAATTCTGTTAAGCATCATACATCATAATTTAAATAATAATTATCGGACTAAATGCTCATGTATTTTCGGACTAATAATGTTGCATTCAGATTAGAATCGAAATATTCATGTCATATCATTCGGATGGGAAAATGTACGGAGGAAGATCAGTGGTTTCACCCTTCAGGCTGAATTCCACTTCGGACTTGGTGACGATGTAGAGAGTGGTTCAAGGGAACCTTACTCTTCGGACGGTGATGTAGATGGGTACATGACATAGAGTTAGATGCATCGTGCTATGCATATATGTGTATTTGATTGTCTGCTTAAATGACTTGTGATCAAATGATTCTTGTGTTACTCTGATTTATGCACTTTAGAGACACACTGACCTTAATAGCTGACTCCCCTTAGCTTCTATTTCAAATTATCAGACATATGAGTTCGGTACTTGGAGAACCACAATTATTAGATTTATTACAATTTTAGTATGAATATTTTAGTTTTAAGATTTATTTCAATTTTATTCCAGTTATTTCATTATTTGGGATTTTTATGTAAATTCGATTACTTTTATATTTATTTCGGATTTTAAACTATTTAGCATGCATGAGAATTTTAATTGGATATTTTGCTACCTTATTTTTGATTGTTTTTATCTATACGACTGCGTTTTTGAAATATCAATTTTAATGTTAAATGACACCGTTTTTAATTAATATTTTGAATATTAATTTTTGGAAACCTAATAATTATTTACTTGAGTGACATGTTTTCAACCCGACTTCCTAGATTCGACCCATAACCCTTGGGTAAGGTTTAAGGGGTTACAAGGAGATAGACCTCGGAACCCAGTACCACCCAAACTACACAAACACTCCAAAGGTAAACTAGCATTAGCACCAGGCTGAGGTGCAGCCACATGCATACCCACAATCTCTGTCTGAAGAGCCCAACTATAGCCTGAATCAACGGTGTAATATCAGCAACAGCATGTCCTTGCGCTGCCTGAGGTCCAACGCCAGCTCCAACACCTTCTCCATCACCACAAGGAGGAGGAGGCGGAGGCAAATTCTCAACATCATTGACCTCATTCTCAACCACGTTACACACATTGGTTCTAAGCTCTCGTCTCGGACCCATTATCAAAACGGTATAGCTAAAAAGAATGCAACAATAAAAAGAATTAGGCTAGCCAAAGCAAGAATCCAAGGTGCTCAAGTTTTACTTTTCAAAACCAAAATTCTCTTTACATTAGAATTAATATGGCAATGGGTACCCTTAACCTCTCCCCCAACAGCATATAGCCATCATAATTCATGTTATCAAACACCGTGCATCTCACACAAATCAAAAAATGGTCAAAATATAGCATAATTAACCATCGTACATAGCATTCATCAAGAAATCAACCAAACAAAAACATTACATCAACCTTACCTCCAAATTCTTCCGTAACCTGGCTCTGATACCACCAAGTGTAACCCCATCAACCCAGTGTAGGCGAAAGACCAAACCGAACAGATCACATGGGGAATATTGAAGTAAACCGAGAAGTTTACCTCAATAAACGACCCTATTTTTCATTTTATCTCTTCTAGATGCTCATTATGATCCTATGTGATAAACATCGTAACAGAACAATTTATAACTCCGTCAGACAACATTTAAGGACTCAAATGCATACAAAAACATTTTAGGGACCATTTTGTAATTTTATCAAATTATAGTGACTTCTTCACTTTTTAAGTTACCAAACTTTAATTAATCACATTACATGCATCTCTGTCAAATCAGAGCTCAAAACAATCGCCCTTGCTCATTTAATTGCATCCACAACATTCAGGGACCAAAACATAAAGAATCAGAACTTCAGAATATTCCAATAACCAACTTAATTGTTGAGTGTCTTAGTACAGGTTGCCTTGTATCGAAACACCCATATTGGAACAGGTTCGAGTGTCTCAAAGCTAGGGACCGTATCAAAACACCCTCAAGGGTGTTTCAGAACAAGCTATTCCAGTAGCAAAGTGTCCCGAAACGTATCCTACCTGTTTCGAAACCCTTAAGCCATTTTAGGCACATTGTTTCAGTACAGGCTTAGGTGTACCGAAACTCCTAGGACTGTAATGACACTTTTTGTTGGTTTTCACATTTTAATCCAATCTAAAGCATTCCAACAACTTTCTAACATGCATACAACATATCTAAACATCAAACCTCAATCATATATGGCAATTTCAACATCATAGCATGGCATTAAGTATTAATGAAATCTATAGGCATGCTACCTATGCAAAACAACCAGTCAAGAGCCAAAACACAAGCCAAAGCAAATACCAACAAGTAAATTCCATTTACAAGTCATCAAAGGCATAACAAACTTGCCACAAAACAGGGAGTTTCACAATACACTCTCCCAAAATATTAAGGCATCCTTTCATTGCCAACAATTATTACTAATAGGTAAACATAAAACCATACTTGAGCTAAGTCACACTCCTTGGAATCCATCTTGCCTCTTTGCTGCCCAAATATGTTATTTCTCTGCATTGTTGGAAAAAGAGAGCATAAGCAGCAATGACTAGTGAGGGATGCTCAAAACAAACCAAAAACAACAATGCATTTTAAAACCATTTCTCATTTAGAAATCTCATCATGCTCTTTCTATCTCATGCTTGAAACCATTTTCAAAGAAAAAACCACATCATTTAAACCAAATATACCATTTATCTCATGCATTATTCAAATGCAAAGTCTCAAAGCAAAGTCATACATGCTTGTTCTCATATAGCATTTCTCAAAACATAATCTCATATGTAAGTCATAATGCATAAAATCATTTATAATCAAGATACTTGTGAGTCTCATATATTGTCATTTAGGCAACATTACTTGGATATGTAGATAGCTTGACGAAATCTCACAACGTCAAGTCCTACCTCGGTGGAATCTCACATCACTGAACTCTCATGGCGGTATCTCTCATCGCCACAAAGCTTGATAGAATCTCTCATCATCAAGACCTACCATGGTGGAATCTCTCATCACCACAATCTCACTTTGGAATGGGATGGCACAACCCCCATTGCCCAAACCAAAGAGCAAGTACGAATTTTTCTATATTATATGGCACTTTTCATCCTATTGGTCGACCACTTATATATGGTAACAATAATCTCATCCCATGCCAATATACTCATTTTTAACTTCATTACCTATTGTTTTTCAATGCATCATATAAATCATTTCTCATCCCATTTCAAAGGAATAAATAATGCATAGCATTTTCTCAATAAGTTTTATCTCTTTGAAATAACAAATCTATCTCGTGGGGTCATGTAAATCATCATATCATTTCTCAAAATATGCATAAAATAGTAGGTGCAATTCTATCTTCAAAACATGAGCAAGATCATAAAAATCAATGGGATAAAAACCCAGAAACGAGAGCGAAACATCTCAAACTTACTTCTACGCTTAGATTAGTGTTTCAAACTCAATCTAAACCCGCAAACCACGCTTTCTTTGCCGAAGCGTAATTAAGCTTTTGAAGCTCCCGGAACTTCACCAATTTCTTTCGATACGTTCTCCCCTGTTTATACCACACAAGAACAGAGGATTAATGCATCTCAATGCATTAAAAACACCAGCAACCAAAGTCATCATGCTGCTTTACCCAAAAACACCAAAACGCATATTCGAAACAATCGAGAACACCTTCGATTACTCTACAAACTTAACCCAGCCAAAACCTAACACTTCCATCCAATTTTAATCATCAATTAACATCCAAAATCAATCTACTTGCATCCTTATACCTCTAGCAACACCATAACCACATTATCACCATAAAAACCCAAAATCTAACAACCTAACAACTAGAGATCCAATCCATTTCGGGATTACTATGATAAAACCTTTAATTCAACATCATTTAACATCTAAATCATGATTAAAATCAATCTCAAATTAACCAAAACAGAACCATTATGAAAATCTTGAGAAATCATCTTTCAAAACTTGATCTAACCATTTTCATCAAATAGATTATAAAACCTTGTTATTAAACACAATTAGAGAGCCAAAGACTTGGGAATTTCATTAAAGAAACTTGATTAGAGGAGTTGACCGAAAATTACCTCTAAACATTGCCTATTCCTTTAATTGACAAGATTTGTTGCAAGATCTTCAAGAATCCTTTGATATAAATGGAAGAATCATCAAGGAAATTATTTGCAAATCAAAGTGAAGTGGAAATATGAAAATCTCTAGAAGTTTGAGAGAAAATGAAGTGTTTGGATGATGAAAATGAGAGACAAGGATGTTACGTCAAAATAGATTTTGAAAAAATGATAATTAATAAAATCCCATTTTTAATAAAATCTCCTTTTATTCTTTTAAATAAAATATATTTAAAATGGTTAATTAAAGGAAAAAGGCCCATTAAATATATATCAGATCTCTAAATATTCTAAGATTTGGCCCTCTTTCAAAACAGTCCTTAAAATAGATTTTGCACTTTTTACAATTTAGTAACCAAATCAAAATGTCAATCTTCCAAAAGTCATTTTCCAAAATTGACTTCACCAAACCTTTTAATATATTTTTAGAGGATTTTAAGAATTTTCCCATAATTTTATCATATCTCGAACCTCATTTTCCCTGAACCACTCCTAAACTAACCCGGATCTCTAGTCTAGGTCCTATGAACCTCGAGTCAACCTTAAAGACTCCTAGGCCCAAAACTGAGGCCTTACAATACTGCCTCCAAAACCTCAATTCTTTGTATTGATGGACAAAATAGAGCGTAAGCACACAAGGCTTACTGAGGAGTGCTCAAAAGCAAAACACCATCAATGCATTAAAACCATTTTCCAAGTACACATTGAAATCTCATTTCAATTAACTTAAATCATCATTTGAAAACCATCATGCCTTTAAAATCATGCACTTTCCTTAATAAAAAAATAGCATAATAAACCTTATGCAACATGTATCATGAATCAACAGCAAGTCTCATTGCTAACATTCAATTTAAGCACTCCCATGCATAACTACCATATGCAAAGCTTAAAGAGTAAAACGTGTATAAATCACAATATTCAACATAAACCATTTCATGATACATCATCAGTTATATTGGCTTACAAGTGATCATTAGGCAAGTTCATTTCTCAAAACAACATATCGGATACACAGATTCACAATTATTATCCTACACACGGAAATACAACCAGAAACTCACATATCGTACGTATGTCATGCACACGCGCTTTCATCGATCCTGGATTCATAACATAAGCTAAGAAAGCCTCGCAACCCAATTCCATCAAACGACTCGCTTCTAGAGCCAAAACGACATTAAACAAGAACTTAACATTCTCGCCCACGATTACCACTTCGTAATCATCAGCAAGTTTCAAGGTGACTCGCTTGGTATCAAAATCAAACACATTCCTATACTCGGTCAACCAATCCATTCCAAGGATTACATCAAAACCATATAAAGGTAATTCCCTTAAATCAACCACAAACTCATAACCTTGAACAGATAAAGGACATCACCTATACAACCTTCTTGTAACAACTATTTCACCAAAAGAACTAGTTACTTGCATTCCCACATCTAACACCTTAACAGGGATGTCAAGAAGATGTGCATGCACACTCAAGATATATGAATGCGTAGAACTAGAATCAATCAAAGATAACAAGGACAAAGATTGCAAAATGAATGTACCTGCAATTATATTGGTATCATTGCGTCCCTCGTGATGTGCGTACACCCTCGCAAGACCACCACCCTCAATTTGAACTGCCACTACATATGCTACAGCCCTTTGACCATCCTCCCTATGCTGGAAATTACCATGACCGCGCCCACAGCCTCGTTGTGGTGCAACAACATGTGCCCTAACCTGACCACCTCCAGCCAACAATAGAAAAATCACATCTCAAATGGTCAGTCGATCCACAAATCCAATAAAAGTTAGCCGCCACATCCGCGAGAGCTTGCCTCTCTCGAGCCAAACGAGGATAGTTCTGCCTTAAATGCTCACGCGATCCGCAAATCCAACAAGCATTTTGCTTGTACCTCACCCTATTACCCTAAACTGGCGCACCATGCCCAACGACACCTCACCTTTGCTTAGGTCGATACCTACGATCATGATGCCTCTTAAACTATCCACCACAAGAGCCAGAATCTACAGCTCTCTTACCCGAGCTGGAACCACCCACGCGAGAAGACAAACCCAAACTCTGCTCAATATCCTTGCCTCGTGTCACCAACACATCAAAATCTTTGTAATCATAGGCCAACATGAAAGTCTTCACTTCCTACACCAAACCTTAACGGAAGCGGTCGCAACGATGCCTATCACTCGGCACCAATTCAACGGCATACTGACTCAAACGAACAAATTAAACCTCATACTCAGCCACAGTCATGCTATCCTGAACCAAAGACATGAATTCACGCTTCTTATCATCCAAGTATCTAACTCTTAGATACTTATTCTTAAAGGCAGCTTTGAAGAACTCCCAGTTCACTTCATTAGGCTCCAAAGACGCAGTCACAATTGTCGACCAACTGTAAATATCGCCTTGCAACAACGAAACAACACATCTTAGCTTACGTGCATCAATGCACCCCATTTGTTCCAAAATTTAAATCGAACTGGTCATCCATGCCTCAGGTGACAAACCACGATACTCAACACCACCCAAACTTCACAAACATTCTAACGGCAACCTCGTTTGCCCAAAAGCTGGTTCTTGCACCTACACATCAGCAACAACAGCCTGGAATGCTCCAGTCATCGCCTGAACTAAAGGCGTCAAATTACCCAACACAGGCCCAGCTTGCTCATGTTGTCCTTGATGTGAGCACGTTTATGCCACCCAACGATGCAACTTCAAACTTTCAGGGAAGTTTGCTTTTTCACTTGTTACATACTGATGTGTAACATTTTTTATGCTATATTATTTATATTAGTGTGTTTACTATGCATATAGTATGTTTGGTGTGTTTTAACTTAGTTTGATATTACTTATGGTGTGTTTACGACTTGTATTATTGTTTCCATTATGTTTTGCTTTGATCGAAGTTTGTTACCTTTTGACGTAGGTACATAGGAGGACACTAGCTCAAGTGAGCATATGCAGCTCAACTCCAGCTCAAGTGAGTATATGCAGCTCATCTCCAGCTCACCATCACGTATGCAGCTCGGTCCCAGCTCAAGAGAGTGTAACCAGCTCACTTTCAGCTCATTACACTTTCAGCTAGCTCGGTTCAGCTCAACTCATTTTTAGTCAGCTCAACTTTAGCTCCACTAGCTCAACTACAGTTGACAAGTCCCTTAATAGCTGAAAAAGTGTCCTGCAAGTGTGTGGCAACCAGTACAACAGGTGTGAGCCGAATTAACAGTGCCATGTGTTCGTGTGAGCGTGTACCGTGCGTAAATCGTTTCCATGTTCCATGCAAAACAATTTGGTGCAAAGATCAATTAGAGAACAACCAGCCTTTGTTTTTATTTTCAAGAAATAAGGCAGCACGTGGAGTTTGCCCCTTTTAATTAAGCACCATGAATAACACGTGGAAGCACAGTAGCCGGCCATTCTCTCTCTATATATATATTTTTTACCATGTGCGGCAATTTGCTTTATTATTCAAAACACAGCAGCTGAGCAAATTTGGTTTTCATTCTACTCACAAGGTGCAGGCAGCATTGGATAAGAGTATACGGTTTCCATTTTGAATTTAAAAATGGTTGCACATTTTACATGTGCTTTATACAAAAAGGGCGCACAATTTAAATTGTTGGCTGGTGATTCCAATTCAAAGGATGCACATTTTGCATGTGCTTTATTCAAGTGCCGCCCAACATTAGGAAATGCATGGCTGATTTCTTAAAGCCGCCCAAAGGAAGTTTAACTTTTGAATTTTAATATTCAAATGATAAAATTTCAGCCACTCAATGTAAATCGGCCAACCACCTTATTTTATTATATATTGGCTGAAATATGCTTGTAAAGAGGTTAGACATTTTGGAAATAAAATTTGTTTGAGAGAGTCTCTCTTGTTCGGTTCCTTTTAGAACTATCTTTTGACATTTCAGACTTTGTTTTGATTTGTCAAATTTACTTGATACTTCGGGTTCCTAGATCGCTATCTAGTGGGTCCAAGTCCTCCGACGTGAAGCATATTCGATTCGAGTTTGCTCAGTAGATTGTGCAGGTTCTTTCGAGCTTTCCGTCTTTGATGTTAGACAGATTCGATTCGGGTTCGTTCAGCAAATTGTTCGAGTTCTTTTGAGTTTAACGTTGCCAAACTTTCGCTGATTTTCCAGCAACGTTTCTGCCATTTTAGGACACCGAAACAGCCATGAACGCTACTTGAAGCATTCATCCTTTTCATCGTCTAAATCTATCCAGAAATTCCTACACCTTTATTCTTTCTTTCCTTTTTGTTTTCTTTTATATTTTCTTGTTATTTTGATCCTAAAACAATGTCCATTTTTGTTTTTATTGCATAGATACGCTTGCTACTATCCTAGATCCGTTATAACGAAGGACGTTGTTTCTGAAGCAACTTACCCTTTTATCAGGCCTAGCTTGCTCATGTTGTCCTTGCTTCTCACCCTCAGGTGGAGGAGGTAGATTCCCTTAATGAGGTACCTCGTTCTCCTGATTTCCCTTCCCTACGGCAGCAGCAATTGTACTAGATCACAACTCTCTCCTCGGTCCCGTTGTGCTATTATAATTAAGGAATGATAATAAAACAAAACAAAATAATCAGGCTGGCTTCAAGCAAGGATTCAAGACTTCCAATTAATTTTAAAACACTTCAACTATAGTAATAAGGCAATGGGTATCCCAATTTCCCCCAAGCATAGCATAAGGCAAACAACATACATATCGCAAGCACCGTGCACAGCAATCAACAAGATTCAACTCACAACAACATGTATATAGCAGTTAACACATACATCACAACCATCGTTCATGGCATCAATAATATTCATTCTTCATCAACATGAATATAAACAATCACCGTGCAATGAAAACATCAACGTACAATTTGCAATCACATAATATCAACTTACCAATATCCCACTCTTTCATAACCTAGCCTAGACGCCCGACCGAATCGAACGAGTCATAGTGGTAATATTAAAGTAAACATGGAAGTTTACCTCAATAGACGACCCTATTTTTTTCTTTTTATCTTGTCTAGATGCATATTGTTACCCTAAGTGTTTACACTCACATCAGAAGATACATCAACTCAATCGGACATCGATTTAGCATTCAATTGATTACAACATGCGATAAGGACCAATTTGTAAGTTTCGCAAAATACATGAACTTCATCCAATTTTAGATTACCATCCTTTAATTAGACATGTTACATGCCATTGTATCAAATCTCATCTCAAACCGATCATTCAAACACATTTAATTGCGTCCACAACATTTAAGGACTAAAACGTAAAAGAACATAACTTCAAAAGAATCTGATTAACTTACTTAACAAATTTGTGTACACCTAGGCCTTGTATCGATACACCCTGTTTCGGAACAAGTCAAGGTGTTTCAGAACACGAGCTCGTTTCGATACGGTCTCCAAGATGTTTCGGTACACAAAATTCTAGTAGCCAACTTAATCGTGCCTATTTCGATACACCCTTCCATGTTTCGAAACCCCATGTCTATTTCAAGCACACCGTTTCAATACAGCCTTAGGCGTATCGAAACACTTGGGCCTGTAATGTCACATTTTGCTAGTTTTTTCATAATTTAATGCACCCATAACCACTCAAGCATGCTTCCAACATATATATATAACACATCCAAACATCAAACCTCAATCATTCATGGCATATTGCACATCATATCATGGAAATTTGCATCAAAGGTAAACTATAGGCATGCAACCTTGTAAACAAGCCAAGCAAGACACCAAAATGCATAGCAAAGCACAAACCAATAACCAAAGGCCATTTACAAGTCTAAAATAGCAATGAACACTTGCTCAAATAGGGAGTTAACACAAATCTCCCAAAAACACAACGAATTCCCCATTGCCCTTATTATTTATAGTCTAAATCGAAACATACATTCTCAAATGAATTCTCTTGTGATCTCTTGCTCCATGCTGCCTCTAAAACCTCAATTCTCTTCATTGATGGACAACATAGAGCGTAAGAACACAAGGCTTAGTGAGGAGTCCTCAAAAGCAAAACACCATCAATGCATTAAATCGTTTTCTAAGTCCACATTGAAATCTCATTTCAAATAACTTAAATCATCATTTAAAAATCATCATGCCTTTAAAACCATGCACTTTCCTTAATAAAAAATCAGCATAATAAACCTTATGCAACATGTATCATGAATCAACAGCAAGTCCCATTGCTAACACTCAATTTAAGCCTTCTCATGCATAACTACCATATGCAAAGCTTAAAGAGTAAAACGTGTATAAATCACAATATTTAACATAAACCATCTCACGATACATCATCAATTAAATTGGCTTACAAGTGATCATTAGGCAAGTTCATTTCTCAAAACAACATATCGGATACACGAATTCACAAGTGTTGTCCCAACACTTCATACATTCTCAGTGGCATCTCAAGGTTCACACACGGGAGCTACCCTTCACAGTTGCGACACTCGTGGTGGAGTATTCGGTACACAGAATAAACCCCTCAGCACCACTCATCAGTAGATGTATAACCCCACTAACGAGAGATGGGACACCACACACACATACGTCAATCATTAGGGTACTTGGATGGAGTATTCGGTACACCGTATAAACCCCTCAACATCCAAGGTAACTTGTTTATAGTGCACTCAATCCTATAGCCGACTAACTATATCCGATAACATTTAAAAACCAATATAATTCTAATTTCACCACATGTCTCACTGTTTTCAAAGCATCATCATTAAATCATTTTCCAAAGCATTAAACCATGCTTAAATCACAAGTATAAAATGTATACCTACAAGGATCACTTACCATGTGCATCCTTCATCATCACATCATTAAAAACAATAAACCACATACTTTAAACATGTTTTAACAGTAGGTAATATGCATCCAAAACTAAATGCATAAAAACCATTTCATAATAGAACAACCGAGAGAGAAATTCTATATACTTACTTCCGAACCTAGACAATCATCTCAAGCTTAAATCTAAGTTCCCAAAACCACCTTTAAAATATTTCAAAGCTGAAATCCATGTTTTCACTCACCGACACGTGAAACCTTGATTAGCCGACGCGAAACTAAGGGTCTGAATGCATTAAAAACTCCAGTATGCAATCCTACCACGTTGCTCTGTCTAAAACCACCAAAACGCCCATCTGAAACAATTGAAAACACCATCGATTACTCTACAAACTCAACCCAGCCAAAACCTAACACTTCCAACCATTTATTAACATTGATTACCATCCAAAATCATCCTATTATCAACCTTATACCTCAAGCATTCACAAAATCACATTAACACCACAAAAACTCAATTCTAATAACCTAATCAACTAGAGATCTAGATAATTTCGGGATTACCATGCTTAAACCTCAATCTCAACATTAATAAACCTCCAAAACATGATTAAAATCAATCATAAATCAGCCAAAACATATCCATTACGAAAATTACACAAAATTATCATTTAAAGCTAGATTTAGCCATTTACTTCAAATCAATCATAAAACCTTGTTAAGAAACATAATTAAAGAGCCAAATACTTGGGAATTTCATTAGAGAACCTTGATTAGAGGAGAAGCACGAAAATTACCTCTAATCTCTTGTTATTCCTTCAATTGACAAGATTTGATTGAGAATCTTCAAGAATCAATTAAAAAAAGTTGAGAAAACTTCATGGAAATCATTTGGAAATCAAGGTAAAAGGAAAAGGAAAATATGTCTGGAAGTTTTGAAAGAAAATTGGTGGTTGGCTGATGAGAAAAGAGAGAAATGGAAGTTACGTCAAAATAAGTTTGTAAAGCTTAATTTCCTTTTTAATCAAAACCCTTTTTAATCTTTTTAATTAAACGCATTTAAAACATGTCAAATTAAGGGAATAGCTTATTATACTTGCATTAGCTCTCTCAAGATTCTAAGTTTTGACTCTTTTACAAAATAGCCATTAAAAATAGTTTTCCATTTTACGATTTAGTCACTAAATCGAAATTCCCACCTTCCAAATGTCATTTTCCAAAATTGACTTCGCCAAACCCTTATATACATTTAAAAAGGATTTAAGAACATTTTCTCATACTTTTATCACTTCCCAAACTAGGTTTCCCCTGAACCAATCCCGAACTAATCTAGATCTCTAGTCTCGGTCCAACGGACCCTAAACCCAACCTTAAAATATGTGAAACCAAAATTGATTTTGATATAACACCTAAACTTATGGACCAATTTGCAAAACAATAAATTTTTAAGTACTCTTCAAAGTCTCACTATTGACAAGTCTTTTTGAACCAAACTATACTTCAAGACAAAACTCTCTTAAATGTTCAAAATCCACTCAGTCTTTTTATGTATTTTCAAGCCAAACTTCAGCAAAACGCCCAGGCGTATCGATACCCTTATGCATATCGATACGGTTTTTAGTCACTAGAATTTTAATAGACAATAGCGTATCGATACGGTCTTACTCTGTATCAATACGATATTCACCTGGGCAAGACTTTAAACGATACCGTATCAATACGATTTGCAACTGTTTCGATACGATTTGCTTATCTTTGCAAAAACTTTGTATTTAATTTTCAACCGTTGGCTTGTCAGTTAGTTGGTTTTCCAAAATTTTAATAGACAATAGCGTACCGATACAGTCTTACTCCGTATCGATACGATAGTCACCTGGGCAATACTTTAAACGATACCGTACCGATACGCTCTTTATCAAAACCAAAGTTAGGATTCCAGTGAGCAAATTCAGTATCGATACGCCCTTCCGTATCGATACGCCCTTAAAAACTGTACTGGTACGCCCTCTAAGCGTATCGATACGCGATGTTTTCAGTCACAACGGCTCTTTCCTATTTGATATAGGTACCGATACGCCCCCTAGCTGTATCGATACGGTAGGTAGCAGAGCTGCATTTATTGCGGGAAATTGCATCCCAACGGCTCTATTAATGATCCCAACTACCCAAACGGCTAGAATTCAATACAAGGGTATAAAAACAAGTCTCAATTGAACAAGCAACAACTATTGAACCTACAAGCAACATCAAAGCACTCAAATCCAAACTTTGCACCTTTAGAGGCAAATTCTTGTACCCAACTCTTGTATTCTCATTGCAATCTTTTATTGTGAGTTTTGGGAGTGTGAAATTGTAATTGGGTAAACAATCATCCTTTGAGAGGAACTTTTAGAGTTTACCAAATACTTCTCTTGTAAAAGTTAGTGGATTAAGCTTTGGGTTGAAAGCATATTCAAATTGTAAGGTTCCCTCCTTATCCAAGAAAAGGGGAAGAATTCAAGTAGTGAATTGGTTGAAAATCCTTAGTGGAAACTAAGGTAGTGGATGTAGAATTCGTTTGGAGAACTTGAACCACTCTAATTGCTTTGTGTCACAATTTTATTTTTCCATATTTTCACCCACCAACATTTTTATCGCCAATTCACCCCCTCTTGGCCATTTGCAATTGTGTGATCAACTCAGCAATTGGTATCAGAGCTACACTCATTGGAAGGATTACAACCCTTTTGAGTCGATTCTAGGAGAGTTTGATCAACAACTAGTCAAGCAATGGCATCCACCTTAAATTCCAACCTCTACGAGTCACAATCTACCACCAAGTCACCATTCTTCAATGGGGATAACTACCCATATTGGAAGAATATGATGAGGCTCTTCATCAAGTCTACGGGCTACATGGTGTGGGATGTGGTTGAAGAAGGTTCATTCATATCGATGAAGAGAGAAGGTGAAGGAAGACTTATTCCAAAACTCAAGGCCAAAATGACCGAAGATGATCGAAGAAGGATGCAAGTAAATGATAAAGCTCTTTATTTCATCTTTTGTGCGCTTGGTCCAGATATCTACTCCAAGGTGTCTTCGATCGAGAATGCCAAGGAAGTTTGGGAGACCCTCGAGACAACATATGAGGGAACTAGTGACGTCAAGGAAACAAAAATCGGGCAACTCAATCTAAGCTACGAAAATTTCAAAATGGATCTCGATGAGAGTGTTTCCAAGATGTTTGATCGATTCTCGATCATAGTCATTGGGTTGAAGGGTTTCAGTGAGATCATCCCCGAAGACAACCTAGTGAGGAAATTGTTGTACTCTCTTCCGGAATCATGGGATAGCAAGAGAACGACTATTATTGAAGCTCGAGATTTGAAGACTCTTAAGCTAGATGCTCTTGTTGGATCTTTACTCACCCATGAAATCATGAAGAAGGGAAGAGAAGAAGAAAAGAAAATGGAGGAGAAGAAGGTTGAGAAGAAGGATATTGAGAAGAAGAAGATTGGAATCGCTCTTAAAGCTTCATATCATGAAAGTGATTCTAGTGACGATGAAGATGAGGAGATGGCCATGTTGGCCAAACGATTCACTCGATTTATGAAGTCCAACCATGCAAGAAAGTTCATTAGAAAATGAGACTTCAAGAGCAAGAGTAAAGAAGAGGAGAGGGACCAAATCATTTGCTATGAGTGCAAAAAATCTGGCCATATCCGTTCTGAATGTCCTCAATTGAAGAGGAAGAGCTTTGGGAAGAAGAACAAGCTCAAGTAGCAACTTGGAGTGACGAGGAATCATCCGAGGAGGAGGAGGAAGTGGCTAATCTTTGTCTCATGGCCATTGATGATGAACCAAAGGTAAACCTTAACTCAACTAATTTTGATTTCACCTTTGATGAACTTCAAGATGCTTATGATGAATTGCATGAGGTTTATGATGTGTTAGTTGGAAAATATAAGGAGTCTATTTTGAGAAACAAGAAAAACATTTCTAATTTAAAAACTCAAAATGAATCTATTTTAAAAACTAACTCGGAATTGGAAAAGAAGGTTTTGTACTTAGTAAATCTTTCAAATGATCTTAAAAAGAAAAACTTTGATCTTGAAAAACTTCTTTCTGATTTTCAAGATTATCACACAAAGTAAGTGGATAATCTTGAAACATCTATTGCTATTGCGAAAAACCATTTTGAAAAAGAAAAGTCTTCTAAATCCCAATAAGTAAAAAGAAAAACTTTTGTTCCTAAACAAAGAAATTTTCCTAAACAATCTAGATGTCAAAGGATTATGAGTGTTTGGGTTCCTAAGGAACTCATTATTTCTAATAACATGAATGATATTGCTTCTTGTATTCCTAAGGGAACCAAGGTTTTGAGGGCTAACACACATGGACCCAAAATGATTTGGATAGCAAAAATCAAGGCCTAATTTCTTTGTTTGTAGGGGGAGCATTTCTACAAGGCCAAAGCTTCAAGCCAAAACTCATGGTACCTTGATAGTGGATGCTCAAGACATATGACCGGTGACAAGAGTAGATTCGTGGAACAAAAGCCAAAGAGTGGTGGAGTGGTAACTTTCGGTGACAACTCCAAAGGCCACATTGAAGGAATAAGCTCCATTGGTAATCACTCTTCTATTTTCATTGAAAATGTTTTGTATGTCAACGGTCTTAAACACAATTTATTGAGCATTAGTCAATTATGTGTAAGGGTTTTAATGTTTTATTTGATAAAAGTGGTTGCAAAATTGTGACCATTAAAACAAATCAATTGATGCTCATAGGGCATAGAATAGGAAATATTTACATGGTGCATTTAGATGACATCCATACACCTCATACATGTTTAGTTGCACATGATGAATATGACTCGTGGCTTTGGCATTGAAAAGTAGGACATACTAGCATGAGTGTTTTAGAAAAATTGATTTCCCTTAATCTAGTTAGAGGTTTACCCAAACTTAAGTTCTCTAATGATAAAATTTGTGATGCATGCTCTAAGGGTAAACAACATAGAACTTCATTTAAATCCATTAATGATGTCTCTACTACTAGTGTAACCCCCTTAGCCCGGCCTAGACGCCCGACCCAAACTATGAAGATTACACGGGGAAAACTAAAGTCAACTCGTTAAATTCAACCTCAATTAACGACCCTTTTTTTCTTTTTGTCTTATCTATATGCATATTATTATACTATATGTTCAGCGAAGCAATTAGATGAAAACGGCACATCGATCGGAGGTCAATTAGGGGTTCAATTGTATACATTTGACTTTTAGGGACTAAACTATAATTTCCATAAAATACAGGGACTTTCAAGATTTTAAAGTTACCAATCTTTAATTAGTTATGTAACATGCCTACATGCCAAATTTCAGCTCAAACAGATCATCCAAACTCATTCAATTGCATACACAAAATTCAGGGACCAAAATGCAACATTTCCAAACTTTAAAAGATACTTTTAACTAAAATTTAACTACCCGTATCGATACACCTGAGTTTGTATCGATACACGGGAAGATAGTAGCTAAAGAATGGTTGAGCGTATCGAAACACTTCCCCTTATATCGGTACGACCTTCAAACTTGGCCTAGGCGTATCGATAGCGTATCAATACGCTTCCCTGTGTATCGATACGCGTGCCAGATTGGCTTAATCCAACTTCATTTAAACATACAAGAACACATCCAATCTAGCTCAAACCATGCATAATAGATATAATCTATCTAATAGACTTAAAAGCACCATCAAACAACAAATCATACCCATCATCCACTTCTTTTCATGATGACATTTAGCTATTCTAGCATGCTTAAGATACCAAGCTATAGGAAAGGTAAAACGCCACAAACAAACCATAGAACTATTTAAAGGACAAATACAAGTCCACAATCAACAGCTAAACATGCTTAAAACAACAAACATCTCCAACAAATTCAGGAAATAGAAATCCCACCCATTGACACTTATTACACTAAGGGTGAACCACATACATCTCTTAAACAAAGCCTTGGATTCCTTTTGCTTTTGGGCTGCCTTGAAATGTTCAATTCTCTGCATTGATGAAACAAATGAGCGTAAGCATATAGCTTAGTGAGGATCACTAAACAACATTCATCAATGCATTTCACATGACTTGCAAAACCACCACCTTTATCACAAGCTTTTTCATAAATAATGTCTTCTCAAGACAACAGTGCATTTAATAAACATATGCTCATATGCATCACTTAAAAACAACAATTAAACCATTGCTCATGCTTTACCAAGCATCTCATGCATTCTTGCATCATTTACAAGCATCTCATGCTTCACATTATTCATTTACATTATATTGGCTCACAAGTGATAGTCCATAAACCATTTCAACACAAGACACAATCGGATACACGGATTACAAGCATTGTCCCACATGCTTCATACACACTACCGGACTACACAAGTTGGAGATCAATGGTACAATCACAACCCCTCAACACCCGTGATGGAGTTTAATGGCACAATCACAACCCCTCAACATCACTCATCGGTAGTTGTAAATTCCACTAACGAGAGTATGGGACACATACACAAGACTCACACACGGGACTAACCATTCACCGTTGTGATCTTAACCTCAATCATTAGGGTACTTGAATGGAGATTACGGCACAACCACAACCCTTCGGCATCCAAGGCGACTTTATTCACGGTGCACCCAATCCTATAGCCGGCTAACTATATCCGATTAAAGTAACCAAAAACCATTTTCATCACTTGCCAATATAATCATTTAACCTCATTAATCCACTGTTTCACAAGCATAACCACAATGCCATTTCCACAAGCATAACATGCTTAATATCATATGCATTCAACACATGCAAACCAAGAATCACTTACCTAGTGCATCCTTAACATAATGGCATTAAAATCCAGTATTAAACCATGCTTAAACATGCTTAAAAACAGTAAACAAATCCACACTTAATTCAAGTGCAATTTCATCAAACATAGCACATTTCCAAGAGAGGGATTTCCGAATCACTTACTCTTGAGCTTAGCTAAGTGTATCAAACTTACACTAAGCTCCCAAGACCACGCTTAAAGCGTTACAAAGCAAGAAATTGCATTTCCACTCACACTTACGCGAAGCCTTACTCGCCGACATGAAATTTACTCTTCCAGAGCCTCCAACAACACCTTGTTTACTTCCGGATCAAGATCCCCTATTTTCACATCATCAAAATAGAGATCTAAATGCATTCCAACACCAGTAACAATTCACAAACTCGTTGCTCACCCAAACTACACCAATATACACATCCAAAACAACCGAAAACTCAATCGATTGCTTCCTAAACCAAGCCCAGCCAACATACATCACTTCCAACCCATAATAAACATCAAAACACATCTAACAAACAACCTAACCCAACCTTATACCTCTAGCAAGCAAGATTCCACCATTTCACCTCAAAAACTCATTTAAAACCAACAAGAAACTCAAGGATCTCAAGGATTTCGGGATCTATGTTATCAACACATCATTTTAACATATTAATCAACTTAAAACTCAATTAAAATCAACATAAAATAGAGCCTAACTCAACAAGTCCGAAAATTAAGATTTCAACCATATTTTTACAAGATTTTGATCTCCAATCAAAACTATAATGAAAACTCAACCACAAATAGTATTTAGAAGCCAAATATCTTGGGAATTTCAATAAAGAACATAGATTAGAGGTTGAGAACGGGATTTACCTCCAATCCTTGCTTCCCTCAATGTTTGACAAGTTTTCCTTAGCAACATCTTGAAGAATTAGGAAAGATTTCTTGAAAATGGTTTAGAAAATGTTGAGAGACTTTTTGGGAGAAAGAATTCTGGAAAAATGAGTGAATTAGTGTTTGGCTAAAAATGAGAAAGAGTTGGTAGTTACGTAATTGAAAATCTCACATTAACTAACTTTATTAATTAATTAATATAAACCCAATTAAATCCATTTAATTAAAAGCCTTTTAAAACACATGTCATATTGAGGAAAGGTCAAATTGACTTAAAGCCCCCTAAAGATTCTAAGATTTTGGCTTCCACATTAAAAATCACATTTTCCCAGTTTGAAACTTTAAAATTTGGTCACTACTATAAATCTCCCATTTTCGAAATCCATTTTGTAAAATTGACTTGACCAACCTCTTAAACATATTTTTAGAGGATTTTATCAGGTTTTACCACAATTTTATCCTATCCCGATCCTTGATTTCCTTAAATCACCTTACGCGATTCGAACCGTTCTCGACCAGTCCGATCCGATGTCTAAAACATCTATGCCCAAAACCAGGGCATTACAAGTAGATGTTTACAATTGATTCATATGGATCTTTTTGGGCCTATTAGAACTATGAGCTTGGGTGGTAAATCGTATGCCTTTGTACTTGTTGATGGCTATTTTAGGTTTACTTGGGTTCTATTCTTAAGTACAAAAGATGAGGCTTTAGAAAAATTCATCACATTTTCTAAAATAACTCAAAATGATCTTGAACTTAAAATTTCTCATATTAGAAGTGATCATGGAACCGAATTTCAAAATCTAGGTTTTGAAGAGTTTTTAAATGAAAATGGAATTAGCCATAATTTTTCCGCTCCTCGCACTCCTCAACAAAATAGGGTAGTTGAGAGGAAAAATCGAACTTTACAAGAAATGGCTAGAACCATGCTTTGTGAAAATAATTTACCTAAATATTTTTGGGCGGAAGCTACAAACACCGCTTGCTACATTATAAATAGTGTAATGATTAGGCCAATTTTTAAGAAAACACCATATGAGATCCTAAGATCTAAAAAGCCTAACATTAGCTATTTTCATCCATTTGGTTGCAAGTGTTATGTTTTAAATAATGGAAAAGACAACTTAGGTAAATTTGATGCTAAAAGTGATGAAGCTATTTTCTTGGGGTGTTCTTTAAACTCTAAAGCATGTCGTGTATTTAATAAAAGAACTTTAGTAGTAGAAGAGTCTATACATGTTGTTTTCGATGATAAACTCCTTCTGAGGAAGGAATCTTGTGATGATGATGATATAGGGATTCTTGATGCCATTGATGGAGGACAAACGTCAAAGGTGGATGAGACTCCAACTAAAGATGAAGATGCACAAGATCCACCTCTTGAAGACTTGAAGGATTTGGGTCTTGAGGAAAAGGAGGTATCTTACCCAAGGAAGTTCAACTATGTCAAAGCTGGTGAAATCTTGGGTGATCCATCAAAGGGGGTAACTACTAGATCCTCTCTCAAATTAATGAACCATGTTGCATTTCTTTCAAGCATTGAGCTTAAAAATATCAAAGAAGCATTAAAAGATGATTTTTGGATTTTGGCCATGCAAGAGGAATTAAATCAATTTGAGAGAAGTAAAGTTTGGACATTAGTTTAAAGGCCTAGTAATCAATCTACTATAGGAACTAAATGGGTCTTTCGGAATAAACTAGATGAAAATTGTAATATAGTGAGAAACAAGGCTAGGCTTGTTGCTCAAGGCTATACTCAAGAAGAGGGAATTGATTTTGATGAAACATATGCACTCGTAGCTAGGATGGAATCCAATAGGATGCTTTTGGTATTTGCATGTTACAATGATTTCAAGCTTTTTCAAATGGATGTGAAAAGTGCTTTTCTAAACGGTTTTATAAATGAAGAAGTGTATGTTGAACAACCATCGGGTTTTGAGGATTCAAAATTTCCAAATCATGTGTTCAAACTAACTAAAGCTCTTTATGGTTTAAAATAAGCTCCTAGAGTTTGGTATGAAAGACTTTAAAACTTTTTAATTGAAAAGGGTTTTGAAAAAGGTAAGGTGGACACTACACTTTTTATAAAAAGATATAATAATGACATCTTAGTAGTACAAATATATGTTGATGATATCATTTTTGGTTCTACTAATGAATGTTATTGCAAAGAACTTTCTAAGCTAATGCAAGGTGAGTTCGAGATGAGCATGATAGGGGAGCTATCATTCTTTTTGGGACTCCAAATCAAACAAAGGAAAGATGACACCTTCATAAATCAAGCTAAGTACGTGAACGATATGCTCAAAAAGTTCAGCTTGGAGAATGTAAAGCCTCAAGCCACACCTATGACCTCTTCCATAAAGCTTGACAAAGATGAATGAGGTAAGTGTGTTGATTCTAAGCTTTATAGATCCATGATAGGTTCTTTGCTTTACCTTACCGCAAGTAGACTGGATATCATGTTTAGTGTTTGCTTGTGTGCTAGGTTTCAAGCTAGTCCTAGACAATCACACTTAGTTGCCATTAAGAGAATTTTTAGATACCTTAGAGACACACCTAACTTAGGCCTTTGGTATCCTAAAGATTCTTCCTTTAGCCTTCATGCTTATTCGGAAGCGGATTATGGGGGGTGTATGATAGATAGGAAAAGTACCTCCGGGACATGCCAATTTTTAGGTAGTATGCTCGTATCTTGGTTCTCTAAGAAACAAAATAGTGTATCCTTATCTACCACCGAAGTGGAGTACATATCCTTATGGAGTTGTTGTGCTCAAGTCCTTTGGATGAAACAACAACTCTTAGATTATGGTGTTGAAGTAGAAATTATTCCCCTTAAGTGTGACAACACTAGTGCCATTTGTCTCACTAAGAATCCCATCCAACACTCTAGGACCAAACACATAGAAATTAGACATCATTTCATTAGAGACCATGTGTTGAAAAATGATGTTGTTCTAGAGTATGTTGATACCTTGAGCCAATTAGCGGATATATTCACAAAGCCTTTAGATAAAGAGCGTTTTTGGACCCTTAAGAGAGAGTTAGGTTTAACTAGTCTTTCTTGACCCTTCTTAGGTCCCAAATTGTAAAAAATTTGCTTGAAATTAGTTGATATTCATGCTTATGTTAATTTGCCTCTTTTTGCTTCTATGCATGTTGCTAGGGGGAGTATGCATTAAGTTTAGCCATTAAAACTTGTTCATATATCATTCACATGCATTTAAGGATGTTTAAAGTTGGATTTTTTAACTTAAATCTGTCAAAAATGCCTTATCTGGTAAAGGCGTATCGATACGGGTTCAACAAAGGGAAATCTTAAAAGCTAAATGTGTATCGACACGGATAAGTCAAGGGAAGTAATTTATGTCAAAACGTACCGATACGATCCCGCGTATCGATACGGTAATAACATCAAATAAAAAAATAGGGAAAACGCGTATCGATACGCTCCACAAGAGTACCGATACGGTCTCGACGGAAGGTTTATTTAGGGCTGTTTTTACAAAACACTTCAAAAATTAAAAACCCCTCTTTTTTCTCTTCAAACCCTAGCCCCACCCCTCTATAAAAACCCCATCAATCCTTCAATTTTTTCCATCAAACTTAAAAAGTCATTGAGGGTTTTTGATCTCCACATCAAAACTAAGCTTTGTCAACAATCTAGTGCATTCACATCAACACATTCATCCAATCTAACAATTCAAGGTATAAAACTTTTCTCTTTTATTTTCTTTTATTTTCGTTTGATTTTTATAATTGTTTCAACTTAGTTTTAGTACAAAACATCTTTTTATTACATGGGTTTCAAACTTTTTACCAAAAAAAATCATTCGAATATATCTTCTCATCGTATTTTTTTCTATGTTTTTCTTTTCAATTTTTTTAAACTCTTTCTAGCATATGTATATATATTTTTAACAACAAATTTGTCTTTTAAAATTACCTTGAACTATTAAAATTTATTGGTTTGGATAAGATGTTAATTGCATACATATTCAAATCGTTTTGATGTGTTTTCAGGGTTATGGCACCGAAAAAGAGAGCTAGACATCACCTTGCCACTACCGATGCTATTGATGATGAAGAGGGTAACCCTAGACCAAATCTCCCTTAGATTCTCCAATGTAGTTTTCCCGGACCTTCGGATATGTCTCGATACAAACTCTTTCAAGGTTTTACTCTTAGGGAAGAACGTATTGTGTCTTTACCGTTTTTAAACTCTGGCCGTTTTAAATTTCAATATCTCCCTTTGATTAGGCAATGGAAATTTATCAAATTTTTAAATCTTCCTCCCATTCTATATAGGAACTTGTTCATCATCTTCTTTTCAAATGCTATGTGTATTCATGATAAGGCTAGAGAACATGTTATTGCAATTGAGTCACATGTAATGGGAAAAACCTTTAAAATTGATCAAAATGTTCTTTGCAATGCTTTTGGTTTTGAAAACGTAGGAATTGATGATGAAAAGTCCTTAGGTCAAGGTTCTTTAGGTTCCGTCAAAGTCTTAA
The DNA here is from genome assembly GCA_030270665.1 of Hibiscus trionum. NCBI lineage: Eukaryota > Viridiplantae > Streptophyta > Magnoliopsida > Malvales > Malvaceae > Hibiscus > Hibiscus trionum. The sequence continues at coordinate 24,132,101 of BSYR01000021.1, read as the reverse complement.
ACGCACATGACCGTATTCTTCATCTTATCATTACTTGGTTTTTGTGTCCATCGGGAGGGAAATTTTCCATAATTCGTCAAGTCGATGATTTTTGGATTAGGTGCTTTAGGGAGGGTCACTGTCCAAACCTTTATCAAATTATGTTTGTCGACCTTATCTATCTAGTCCAACACCGTCACACCGACCAAGTCAAATACTTTTACTATTCTACGGCGTTGAGTTACCTATTCCATTCCCTTGAGATTGATTGTTCACATGATTTTCCTGAACCCCTTGGCCAACCTATCGATGAGCTTTTCCTTATCTCGTGCTCATTTTTCCTATGTTAACAATGAATGGGTTCGTGTCCCTCATGCTCCTCAACAAGATGCTCCGGTTGATGCTCCACATGCTCCTTCAAGCTCTCAACGAGCTCTAGTTGCGTCTTCCTCCATGGACAACCTAATGACTTTCCTCAATGAGAAGTTCACAAACAATGAAAGGTATTGACTCTCGGTTCACTTCTTTTGAAGATCAAGTCAAGGGCTTTGACACTCGTTTCACATCGTTGGAGGATCAAATGAAAGCCATCGCTCTTCAACAAAATTCCATGGATGTCTCTCGCACCGCCTTCCATGGTTCTTGGCTTAACCAAAATAGGAGGACTCAACCTACTCGAGACGATGAGGACGAAGAGGGCGAAGAAGATGATGATGATGTGGATGAGTAGCTTTTTGCATATCATCTCATGTCATTTAGCTTCTTTAGCTTTTTCACCTATGTTTAGTACTTTATGCCTTTTATTTATGTTTTAGGATCTAAGTTTGGATTATTATGTTGCTTATTTCTTTTGAAGTTTGCTTTGAACTATTCAGTTGCATTTAATTTGAAGTTTGATTTGAAGTTTATCATATTATTGTTGCTATTATCCTTGTGCTTATGTTTGATCTAACAAAAAGGGGGAGAAGGATTATAGAGCAAATTTCTTCTTCTTCTTTTTGAAAACGTAAAATTGTTTTTGAAAATCCATCTTAAATTAAGGGGGAGAAAGCTTTTCAAAAATTTCAAAAACTTAAAATTTTATATGTGGTTTTGTTATATCAAAAAAGGGGAGATTGTGAAACCAAAATTGATTTTGATATAACACCTAAACTTATGGACCAATTTGCAAAACAATAAATTTTTAAGTACTCTTCAAAGTCTCATTATTGACAAGTCTTTTTGAACCAAACTATACTTCAAGACAAAACTCTCTTAAATGTTCAAAATCCACTAAGTCTTTTTATGTATTTTCAAGCCAAACTTCAGCGAAACGCCCAGGCGTATCGATACCCTTAGGCGCATCGATACGGTTTTTAGTCACTAGAATTTTAATAGACAATAACGTACCGATACGGTCTTACTCCGTATCGATACGATATTCATCTGGGCAAGACTTTAAACGATACCGTACCGATACGCTTTGCAACCGTGTCGATATGATTTGCTTATCTTTGCAAAATCTTTGCATTTAATTTTCGACCGTTGGCTTGTTAGTTAGTTGGTATCCCAAAATTTAAATGATTGTTATACCGTACAGATACGCTAAGTAGCCGTATCGATACGCTCTTTATCAAAACCCAAGTTTGGATTCCAGTGAGCAAATTCAGTATCGATACGCCCCTTAAAATCGTACTGATACGCCCTCTAAGCGTATCGATACGCGATATTTTCAATCACAACGGCTCTTGCCTCTTTGATACAGGTACTGATATGCCCCCTAGCCGTACTGATACGGTAGGCAGCAGAGCTACATTTATTGCGGGAAATTGCATCCCAACGGCTCTATTGATGATCCCAACTACCCAAACGGTTAGAATTCAATGCAAGGGTATAAACAAGTCTCAATTGAACAAGCAACAACTATTGAACCTACAAGCAACATCAAAGCACTCAAATCCAAACTTTGCACCTTTAGAGTCAAATTCTTGTACCACAACTCTTGTATTCTCATTGTAATCTTTTATTTTGAGTTTGGGGGTGTGAAATTGTAATTGGGTAAACAATCATCCTTTGAGAGGAACTTTTAGAGTTCACCAAATACTTCTCTTGTAAAAGTGAGTGGATTAAGCTTTGGGTAGAAAGCTTAATCAAATTGTAAGGTTCCCTCCTTATCTAAGAAAAGGTGAAGAATTCAAGTAGTGAATTGGTTGAAAATCCTTAGTGGGAACTAAGGTAGTGGATGTAGAGTTCATTTGGAGAACTTGAACCACTCTAATTGCTTTGTGTCACAATTTTATTTTTCCATATTTTCACACACCAATATTTTTATCACCAATTCACCCCCCCTCTTGGCCATTTGCAATTGTGTGATCAACTCAACAAACTCTTAGACCCAAAATCGGGGCATTACAAAAGGTTTCTATCTAGGTCCAATTAGGGAATTCATGCATAAGGCAGCTCCTCAACGGGTCCTTGAATCCCTCTCAGGCATCATATAAGGTCTCATCATCAGCCTGCATAAATGTCGCGATCTCATTTCTCAGCTTGGCATTAAGCTTAGGTGGGCAAAAGAAACTTCTAGCATAAATTTGCTCATGTAATGACTGAACCTAGTGGCAAAGAACTTAGCAACGATTTTGGTTTATCTCTTAGGGGAAATGTGAATAATTTTAGCTTCACTGTATCCTCAGGAACTTCAGGTTGCTGAAATGGTTGGCAAGCTTCCATGAATTGCTTCAAGTGTTTCATTGGGTCTCTAATAGGCGATCCATCGAATTGGCCTACATTCAAAAGAGTTTAAATCATTACCGATTTAAGTTCAAAAATAGTTGTGTTTACCTTTGGACCAACTAGGCATGGCGTCAAATTGTCCATATTTGGTGCCAAGTGTTCTCTAATAATTCTTTCGTCTTCCATAGAATTAGCAGGGGCAGCTGGCATCCCGTTGTATATTGGTGGATCTTGGTTGTTTTGGACACCATCTACTCTTCATTACCTTGATGAGCCATTTCTCAAACTTTTTTTTTAATCTACGTAAGGTTCGTTCAATTTTGGGGTCGTATATCAATCTTCTGTCTCATGGTGGATCTTGGACATACACCAAACAAAACAAAACAAGTAAATCAAAACAATAAGCTTCATTGCAATCCCCAGCAATTGCACCAAAAACCTATCGACTTTGCTAACGTTTGGCAATAGAGTGGAAATGCAATGTAAATATGTAAGGAGTAATGCCAAGAATGAGTCTTTTGCATGCAAGTTATACACGGTCATCAAGTTATATTGTAGTAAGCTGAGTATCGTATCCACGGGGATTAACCAAGAATTTAAGTATTCAATGGTTTACTTGTTAAAGGAATCAAGAATGTTTGGATTGAATTGGAGATTTGTTTTAGAAAATAGACAAGGGAATGCAATGAAAGTAAAAATAGTTTGGCAACAAGAAGTTTCAAATAGATTATGAGCATTGGCAAGGGATGTCTGGATTTTACGCTAGCTATGCCAGCTATTAATAGTGTCTTGCCTTGGACTTGTTGCCGAACAGACTTCAAGAATGGCATTGCCTCTGTCGATAGCAATACCCTAAGTTAACCATGTTTAAAGCCTTATATGTCTATAGTGAAGTTTTTCATTAATTAACTCGATTAAGTTTCAATCTATACTCCTAAGGGGTAGATTCACATCTGAAGTAAGCTCATCTACTTGAACATCTTCTGTCGAAGTTTCTCTCCTTAATACCTGGCAACTAATCATTGCCCCTCAAGTCTGTTAAGATATTAAGGCGTAATAAGCAAACAATGCCAAGTGTCATATGGAAAAGAATTTAAAGAAATGAAGTGCTATCCAAGTAGAAAACAGTGCCAAGACATTAAATTATTAAAACCAAACATAAACTTAGCGTTAATCGCAAACATTCCCAACCAACTATAAAAGCTTAGTTCATGGTTGGGGAGTTCCATCTACAAAATATCATCATATCTCAACATCATTACTTAAATAAAAATAAAACTAAGAGAATGGGAATGAAAGAGGATCGTCGATGCAGCCCTTCAAATGCTCTAGAACTCTCAGTTTAAGATGGTCGAACCACACGGCATCTAGCTTCTTCTTTCACCATGGTGTTATCTCCTAGTTTATTTTGACCAGGCATCAGACGTCACTTCTTTGCCAGCCAAGCTTGGCAATCTCTGGTCCAACTCTGCCTACTATGAATCAGCAATTCTCTTTTGCTTGCATGTTTCCTGCGCTGCTCTGCCAAGCCTGCCCTGCTCCTAACCTACATCAATGTCAATAAAACAACCCTTCACGTTGGCAAGGAACAACTTCATAACTCCTTATGCAAATGCATGAATTTAACAACTAAATGCAAACATATATACCTAAAGACAAGAAAAAGCATTGTGAAATATGCATAAAAATAAGTACTTTCTAGGATTTAATAGGTGTCTTGCCAAGGTAATGGCCCCATTACCAAAACAAATGAAAATAGGTCCCAAAAGCGTGGATTGTATTTTCATTGGCTATGCCGAACATAGCAATGCCTATCAATTTCTTGTGTATGATTCAAAGAATCCTGAGATTCACAAGAACACTATAATGGAATCAATGGATGCATCATTCTTTAAGAATGTATTCCCTTACAAATATAGGGAGGTTGATCAAAGTTCAATAAAATGAACTTTGGATGAAATTAGTCCAAATGATCAATAAGATGCTGAAATTGAAATAGAGCCAAGAAGGAGCAAACTAGCAAGGGTGGAAAAATCCTTTGGATCTAATTTCCTAACCTTTATGCTAGAGATTGAACCTCTGACGTATAGTGATTCTATACCCTCCTTTAAAGCACCCTATGGAAGGAATACATTAAGAGTGAAATTGATTCCATCTTGCAAAATCATACATGGGAATTAGTGGACCTTCCTCCTGGAATTAAACCGCTAAATTCAAAATGGATTTTCAAACGAAAAATGAAAGCATATGGAACAATTGATAAGTCCAAGGCAAGGTTGGTAATAAAAGGATACCGAAAAAAGGATGACCTTGATTAATTTGATACATTTTCCCTTGTATCAAGAATAACATCTATAAGGATGATACTCACAATTGCTGCTTTGCGAAATCTAGAAGTACATCAAATGGATGTTAAAACAGCTTTTCTAAATGGAGATCTTGATAAAGAAATCTACATGGAACAACCTGAGGGTCATGTAGTTTCAGGTCAAGAAAGAGAAGTATATAGATTGGTGAAGTCTTTCTATGGACTTAAAAAAACAGCAAAACAATGTCATGAGAAGTTCTACAGTGTCATGATGACAAACGACTTCAGAATAAATGAGTGTGACAAATGTGTATATGTCAAAACTATAGATTCACAAGCAATATAGGGAAAACCCAATGGAAAGCAATTGTGAGAATACTGAGATATCTAAGATATACTCGGGACTATGGATTGCATTATTCCAAAGACCTAGTTGACTTAGAAGAATACTTTAATGCTGGTTGGATATATGATATTCAAGATAACAAAGGTACAAGTGAATATGTATTCACTTTAGGGGGCTGTGTCTTGGAAATCCTCAAGACAAACTATTATAACTCGATCCACAACAAAATTGGAGTTTGTTACTCTTGACAAATTCGGAGAAGAAGTCGAATGGCTTCGGCAATTTCTTGATGATATTCCTGAATGGTTGAAACTTGTGCCTACGGTATGCATATACTATGAAAACCAAGCAACGATTGCTAGGGCACAAAATTTCATATACAATGATAAGTCTAGACATATGCGTCGTCGACATAATACCGTTAGAAAATTGATCTCAAATGGAGTTATCTCTATTGATTATGTAAGATCAAATGATAACATTGCGGATCCACTAACCAAATGGTTAAATCGAGATCGAGTTGAGAAAACATCTAAAGGAATGAGACTAAAGCCCATGAAAAGTAAAGGTGCTATATGATGGAAAACCCTACCTAGCTGACTAGAGATCACAAGATATAGGTTCAAAGGGACAACCTACTCACATAGAAATGTTCGGTCACTGTAGGGATACCTATCCCTTTGTCTGTTCCTATGATGTAAATAGTGGAAAAAATGGGATACGCTAAGCAAAAGCTTTTAATGACCATTGTGTGCTTCGGTGAGCTGAGCAACAAAAGTCAACTATATGAGAGTGAAGTGGGGCCACTTCAAGGAGACTACTAGGCATAGTTCTTCAAACTCTTGCAGAATCAGGTGATGTCCACGGCCACATGGACATAACCATGAGAACTAATACTCTTGTCAGAAAGGTAGTTGTGTGAAGTATATCATCGTTTACACAAACGGCTGAACAGTTCAAGGACATCACGTCTACTCGTTAGCTAGTAAAGTAAATGTACTTTCACAAGGGAATGTTCAAATGAGGAAACCTACCTATCCTATGCAACTATAAATAATAGAACCTATCACCACATCAAGTCAAAATGTTTTGATAAAATCATCAATTTCATTCATATGGGGAATTGTTGGAAAAATATGAGAAATTGGTAACTTTGAGCCATATTTTCTATTGGTAAAGGTGGATGTTCGAATGATGAATATATTAAATCATATTCTACTACATGAGACCTTTACAATGATATCTCATGTGCTTAAAACGGTTGAGTGATGGGTGAGAAATTGATGCTCAAAGTGAGGTTATCATAAATTGTGTAAAGGAAAAATAAAACCCCTTATCCACATAGATGGGATAACAACTTGGGAATGGTTTAAATACTCCAACCCACTTGGTAGTCATTGAATGACTTGAATGAAAATTGTGCCTCACGCACAGGGGTGCAAATTGAACCCATTTGGGTTGGGGCACACCTGCACGACGTGGGTGACACAAATGTTCGGACCAGTCAGGCTCTTTGTGGGCCTGCAGATATTTTGCCCATTGTCAATAAATTTTTCCTTTAATGTTGCATATCTTTTTGAATATTTGGAATCAAGAGAATAAATATATGGAAAGATATTGTATTCTAATAATTTGAATATTACATAGATATTGCTTGAGATTCACAAAAATATATTCGATATTTAAGGTATTCTTGATTGTATCCAAAAACAGTTTTAATGGCCATAATATTCGGAATATATTATTTCCAATAATACTCCTATGTGAAACGCCTATAAATATTGTGTTAACCTACTAGGTTAAACACAGTTTTCAAAAATAAAAGGCTTTCTCCTTTTGATTTTCTCTAGTTTTCAGTGATAGGAAAAGGCAAGGGTTTCGTTCGAGATCTTTTCAGTCGTGCTACTGTCAAAGATCTTTTGTTGTTGTATCCTGGGAGACCAATGACCAACAAACTCAAGCACTCCAAAGTGGTCGAAATATATCTTAAGGAAACTATGTAGCTACAGGCCTCAACACGATTTATTTGTTTTTTCATTCGAATATGGTTTTGTATCTTGTACTCTATTTTTCTCATTTATTTAATTTATTTATATAAAGTTTGTTTTTCCTTCTAATCGTCTTGGATTGATTACTTTGTAACATGAAACCCTAGTCACCACGTAACACTCATATATGGAGACATAGATCTTATTTTGAAGCTTGATATGTGACGAGGAAGAATCATACCTCAGATATTACTCCAACTCAAACTCAAAGAAATTGGGGTTGAAGAAGCTGGATGAAACAAAATACGGGTTTGTAAAAAAATGTCGTTTGATCCCCCCTTTTCTTTCTATAAGGTTAACCGGTTAACCTTCTATCCCCTTTACCTTTTTTGTTTTTTTTTCATTTTTTAATCCAATGGCTCAGATTCTATTATACCCAATCTAACAATCATATCGGTACTGTCTCATTTTGCCATTTTTAAGGTGTTATCTTTTATACTTTCACCCAATGGGTACCTAGAGGCCCAATAAGTTCAATTCGATACTATAGTATTATTATTTTTCATCCTTTTTTCCACTTTATTAACTTGCCTTATGATTTTTTGGGGCCTTTGGGTACCCATTGTATAAGTTATGAACACCCCTACTATTGAGTGGATCAATGGATTGATCAAAGGCCAGAGGGGGTGAATTGGGTTATTAAAATTTGTTAGATAAAGTGGAATGACAAAAATGAAGAACAAGTCAATTTAGAGTGGTTCAAGTTCCAAATGAACTCTACATCCACTACCTTAGCTACCACTAAGGATTTTCCAACAATCCACTAATTGCTCTTCCCCTTTTCTAGGCTTAGGAGGTAACCTTTACAATACCGGACAAATTTTCTACCCAAAATTTGACCAAACCCTCACAAGGAGACAAAGAAGAATTTTAAGGCAAGTATAATATCTCTCAATACAAATTTGCCCCTTCTGATACAAGCACTCAACCCAATTTGGAATACAAGATTGGAATTACACACAACACAATTTGGGATTTTACAAGAATGAGAAATTAGGCACTTTGAGATTGGATTTTTGTATAGATGTTTCTCTTGGATGCAATAGTTGTTGCTAGTCTTCAATAGACTTGATTTTATACCTTATCCATTAATTCTAGCCGTTTGGGTGGTTAGGGTATTGATTATAGTCGTCGAGACCCTCTCTTTCCACCATAAATGCACTTCTACAGCCTACCGTATCGGTACACGGGGATCCGTATCGATATCTGTCTCAAAACAGAAAGAGCCGTTGCACAATTACAAGAGGGGCGTATCAATACGAGTGTAGGCGTATCGGTACGGGATAGGGATCTGTTTCGATAACGATAGAAGCGTACCGATGCAATTTTTCCTATAAAGCTCACTGGAGGAATCTGTATCGATACGGGAAAGAGTGTATCAGTACGGGTTAACCAACTCTTTAAAAGTTTGTTACCTATCAACTGACACCAACGGTCAAAAACATTTAAGGCTCTAAAATTTAAAATTACTTTAAATTCATATCGATACGGGAGATACCGTATCGGTACACCATTCAAACTCAGTGTGATTTTATAGAGAGAGTGTATCGATACAGATACAATATGTTTCGATACCCTGTTTCGATACGATAAGGGGCGTATCGAAACGCATTTTTGCAGTGGCCAAGTTGGTAAAAAAGTATCGATACGGCAAGGAGCGTATCGATACGCGTAGACGATTTTCAATAGATTAGCCTTGGAACACTTAGAAAATATTTTAGAGTTTGAGTTTTTCAATTTAATCCTTAAAATACTTTATTATATCAAAATCAAACATAGGTTTTACAATCTCCCCCTTTTTGATATAACAAAACCAAAACTTGAAATTTTTAAGACTTTTGAAAAACTATGGAAAATAACTCCCCCTTAATATAGGCTAGGTAAAATTTTAACTTAAACTTTTAAGTGGGCTTGTTCCCTCTCCCCCTTTTTGTTAGATCAAAAATAAGAGACATAGGTTAAAAGCATAATCAATAACCAAGCAACGTATAATAGATAAGCATTAAGTTCATAATTAAGGAAACATCAAAATAAAATCCAAACAACAAAAATCAAAGCATATGTTTTAAACTTAATCCTATAGAACATAATTCAAAGTGCATAAATATAAATCCTAACTGACATGAATGGAATGCAAAGAAAATCTACTACTCTTCTCCATCGCCATCTTCATCCTCTCCGTTGGTATCATCATCATTCCTCCTAGATTGACGCCACTCATCATGAAAGTCCGTCAGAGAGATGTTCATTGAGTTGTGCTCGGCTTTGATGGATGAGATACGCTTCTCCACATTCTTCATACGATCTTCTAAGCATGTGAAGCGTGTGTCTTTGGCGGCAAACCCCAAATTCATAACTTGATCCATATAAGCAATCCCCATGCGTAGGCCCGTGAATTGTTTATTGAGGAAAGTCATAAGAGCATCCATGGATGGAGGAGAAGGAGCTTGAGGAGCTTGAGGATTGGCAATCTCTTCTGGAATCGCATCACTTGGTAGCTCGGAGAGGCGAAGCCAACTACCATTGAAGTAGTGAAACTTCCCCCTAGAAAGAGATCTCTCATCAATAGGATCGATGAGGGCTGTAGGATAGTCGTGAGAGCAATCAATCTCCTTTTGAGTGAAGAAATAACTCAAGGAGGTTCCATAAGTGAATGAAGTGACAAGAGTTGTGTGACGATGTTACACGAGATAGAAGATCTCCGCAAACATGATGCGAGCAAGATTAGGTTGTTGTCTCTGGCAAAAGCACCGAATCCAAAAGTCATCAACTTGGCGGATGGTTGAATATTTCCCTCCCGAAGACCTAAACCACCAAGTAATCATCAAGTGAAGGATTCAATCTTGAGCATTGAGAACGGTCACGGAACCCCCCAAGACATGGCCAAGAGAATTCTCATCTTCGATACCCTCATCCTCTAACTTAAAAATAGCATAAAGAGATGGAACATCTAGGGTAATCTTTTTGCCCATGAGATAAGAGTTAACGGCAACAACATTACCCGAGGGATCGGCAACACACTTGGCATTAGCATAAAATATCAAAACCAAGTTGTGAAAGAAAAAGCCCGGGATTTGTAGAAAATCCATAAATTTCCATTCTTGGAGCAAAGGTAAGTAGACAAACTTGAAGCGCTCTGAATTAAGAAAAGGAACGGAAATTACCCTCTCCAGTCGGATTTTGTAATTTTGAAACGAGCAAAAGTAGTTGAGTTCCCCAGTAGTTCTAAAACACCTTTGATAGATAAGAGTCAAATTAGGGCGAGTACCATCTTCGGGATTGGATGCTTCACCGACTTCGCTAGTACGTGCTCTCTTTTTGGGTGCCATTGTCTAGAGAAATTGATCAAAACAATGTGTATGCATTATTTTTCTCATTCAACCCATTGAAAATCAATAATCAAGGTTTTAAAAAATTTTGAAAGGCAAATCAAAATCAAAAAGGTTTGATCAAGTTTGTTTTTGAAAGAGCAAAACAAAACAAAAAGAATTGTAACGCCCCGGTTTTGGGCTTAGAAGTTTTGGGCATTGACCGGTTTGGTCAAAGTCCTGTTCGAATCTAAAGAGGTTAAATTAGGAAAGCCTAGTTCGGGTTGCATTAAAAATATGGAAAAATGTTCTAAAATCATCTTTTAATATAATTAGATGAACTGTGAAAACAATTTTGGAAAATGAGGTTTGGAAGGTTGACATTTTGGCTAGTGACCAAAATGTAATTTTCGCAAATTTGGTGGCTGTTTTAAAAAGGATTGAAACTTTGAATCTTTAAGGAGCTATTTGCCCAAAAGTGAATTCTCCAGATTTTTCTAAGATATTTTAATCCTAAATTCTGATTTTAAAGGTTTCATAAAAGGAGGGAAACTCATTTTTACTATTTTCTTTCCTAACTTCCTATTTTCTTCTCTCATTTTCTCTCCAACCAAACATTTCTTTTTCCAGAGATTTTGATCTGATTTCTTCATCTAAAATCATCCTTTCAATTCACAATTGATAGCAAATCATTGTGTCATCAAAACCTACTCAATTGCTACAAGTTTCAACAAGGTTTTCATTCCAAAAAGGTGGAGAATCATAAGTTTGGAGGTATGAACGATTTCTCCTCTGAACTTTAAGTTCTTTAATGAAATTCCTAAAGTTTTCAATCCTAAATTTATGTTTAATTAAAGGTTTTCAAGTAGATTTGTGGATCTTGGCTAATTATGCAAGATTTTGATGTTTTCACTTGATTTTCGTTAGATCTGAGTAATCTGGGTTTTAAGAGGTGTTTTTGATGTTAAATGAACTCTAAATTGATAAGGAAATGAGTTTTGATCAATGCAATCCCGGATAGGTTGAGTTTCCTAAGTTTAGCTTGTGTTTTAAGGTGGTTTTTGAGGTGATCTTGGTGATCTGATGTTGCTGGAGGTATAAGGATGGTTGTAGGTTGTTTTTAGATGTTAAATGGTGATGATGGATGTTAGGTTTGCTGGGTTATGGCTGGGCTTTGTTTAGAAGTGGTTTTGATGCATTTTCGGTTGTGTTTGGTGGCCGAAAATGGAGGTTGGATGAGAGCAGCGAGTTTAGGTGCTTTCATTGAAGTAATTGATGCATGGTGATGCATTAATTTACTGCTTTGATGTGTTGAAACAGGGGAGGCATCTTTGGATCCAAGTTTGGTTGATCCGGAAGCTTGATTTCGTGCTTCGGCAAGTGGCGAAGTGGAAATCGGTGAGTGCAATTGTGGAAATTGGATTTTCAGCTTTTTAAACCAAGGTTTGAAGGTTGTGGGAGCTTAGTTTAAGTCTAAACAACTTTGCTAAGCTCAAGTGTAAGTTTTCGGATTTTCTCTCTAGTGGTGGCCATGATTTTGATGTGATGCAAAATGATGATTTGCATGTTTTAATTACTGTTTTGAAAGCATGTTTTAGCATGGTTTTTGCTGATGATGTAAGCCATATGTTGAAGGTAACTCTAGGTAGGAGTTCCTTGATTTTGTACATTGAAATGATGTGGTTTGATGCTTTGAAATGCATGATGAATATGGCTTGGTTTTATGCTTTAAAACAGTGTTGTAAATGATGAAAATGACGTATATTGGCAAGTGATGTTTTGAAAATGTTAAGGTCACTAAGGTGGTTAAAAGTCCTTGAGTGAGCCTTGTTACTTATGAACATCAAGGTGGTTAAAAGTCCTTGGATAGTTCATGTTGCGGACACTAAGGTGTTTAAAAGTCCTTAGGTGATCCTTTCTATGGTGTTTAAAAGTCCATAGGCCAAGGTGTTTAAAAGTCCTTGGGATCAAGGTGTTTAAAAGTCCTTGATGAGATTCAATTCATGGTGTTTAAAAGTCCATGGCCAAGGTGTTTAAAAGTCCTTGGGATCAAGGTGTTTAAAAGTCCTTGATGAGATACTTTCTATGGTGTTTAAAAGTCCATAGGCCAAGGTGTTTAAAAGTCCTTGGGGCCAAGGTGTTTAAAAGTCCTTGGGAAGTTGTTGAACTTGTTTTATGAAATGGAATTTGTCACTTGAGCCAATATGACATGTTAAGTATGTAAGAAGCATGAGATGCTTGTTTTGATATATAATATGAAGCATGAGATTGCTTGTTTTAAAGTGTGCTTTGAGCATGTGCAAAGGTTGATTTTAAGCATGATTTATAAATGGTTTTAATTGCATTATTGAATTGTTTTTAATGAGCATGCCTCACTAAGCTTTTGCTTACGCTCTCTACGTTTTCTTAATTCAATAATGCAGATCATTAGAGTACCGTAAGGGCAGCAAGAAAGGGCAAGCAATCAAGTTCAAGTGAAGCTCAAAGTATGAAGGTTTTATAAGTGCAATTTAGCTTTTGTATGTTTTGGCAATGGGGGACCAATGTGTATGTTTTGGGAGGTGTTTGAGGCTCCCTAAGTATGTTGAATGTTGATGTGGTTGCTGGTTTTTGAATTGAAACCTTATATGCTTGTTTTGGAATTTTGGTGTTGAATAGCTAGCTTGTGTAGGAAGCATGCCTATGGAATTGGGGTTTTTTTGCATATGATGTTAATTGGATGAATTGATGATGCTAGTATGTTGTTTATATGCTTACTTGCATGCTGGTAAAGTTTGATGATGTTTGGAGCATGTTTGGTTGTGTAATTGCATGATTAAAGTTGAATTTTGGAGCAATCTGGTGCAGGCGTTTCGGAACTGGGTGCCCCGCGTTTCGGAACGGGTGCCTTGCATGAACCCAGGCGTCCGAAACGGGGAGGGCCGTTTCGGAACGAGTAAGCCTCTGCCAGACCCCCGTTTCGAAACGGGCTATGCCTGTTTCGGAACGGCCCCGCGTTTCGGAACGGGCTGTCCCCCGTTTCGGAACGGTTGACCGTTGGGGGGCTGACATTGGCGGTTATGTGTTTTGAATTGTTTGCGTTTTGGTCCTGAAACTTGTTTGTGCAATTGTATGAGTTTGGGAAGTCCTTTTGAGCTGAAATTTCTCAGAGAAGCATGAAACCTATTTAATTTCAAGATGGTAACTTCAAATTTGGTTAAGTCCTTATATTTATCAGAAATTACAATTTGGTCCCTAAAGTTGTAATTTGTTCAATTGGGTCCCTGTTTGACCTCTGATGTTTGTGTTCTTTGAGTATGTTGTTTGTATGATCACACATAGGTGTAATGTGCATCTAGATAAGATTAAAAAGGAAAAAAAAAAGGGTCGTTAATCAAGGTTGACTTTCGGGTTGACTTTGGTTTTCCCCGTGTGACTTTCTTAATTCGGGTCAATCGTCTAGGCCGGGTTAAGGGGGTTACATTTGGTGGTATCAGAGCTGAGTTCTCGAGTAATTGGGAATGTATGTATGCATGATTGAAGCATGTTGCTTTGTATGCTTGTTGTTTGAAAGCATGTTCGGTGGCTTGAGATGTTGATGCAACTGAGTTGTATGTTGTGATGTTGCATGCTGAGGGTACCCATTGCCAAACAAAAGCTAATGAAATGAAATTGATTTTGATTGAAATGGAGCTTGAATACTTGGATTGCTTACCTTGCTGGGCCTGACTTGTTTTATTTTGCATTGTTGTTGCATGGTAAAAGTATGGCACCACGTAGAGAGTTAAGAGGTAATGCGAGAGCTGCAGCTCCTAACGAGAATGAGAATGAAGAGCACACTGGTAGTGCTGTGTTACCCCCTCCTCCGCCTGGTGGTGGTGATGGAGGTGCGAGAGCTGAAGCTGCAGCTGATGCTGGTGCTGGAGCTGCTGGACCAGAGGTTGGTCAGGGGCAAGCGATGCCTGATATGTCTGCTTTGGTACAAGCTATTGCGGGTGCTTTTCGAGCAGCAGTAGCTGGAGCTCAGGGAGCTGGGCATCAAGGGGATGCTGGAGTCAGATTGCCTTTGGAGCGTCTGCGCAGTCTTGGAGGGACTGAGTTTAGAGGTTTATCAGCTGAGAGTTCTGAGGCTTGGCTTGAGAGTACCAAGCGTATCTTGGGTCAGATGAGTTGCACGGATGTGCAAAAGCTGGGCTGTGTTGTGTCCTTGCTGCAGGACGATGCTTATACATGGTGGACGACCACCATAGTTGGAATGGCTGAAGCTGATGTTACCTGGACATTCTTTCAGAATGTGTTTAAGAGAAGATATCTGGGAGTGAGATATCTGGATGAGAAAAAGCGGGAATTCATGTCTCTTACTCAAGGGAGCATGAGTGTAGCTGAGTACGAGGTACAGTTTGTACGGCTCAGTCAGTATGCACCGGAGCTGATACCTGATGAGAGGGCTAGGTGCGAGAGGTTTCGTTACGGTCTTGTGACAGATGTTAAGATGTATCTGCTGGCCACCGAGTATGTTGATTTTGATGTATTGGTGGGCCGAGCAAAGGATGTTGAGATGAACCTGAGTTTGTCTGCTAAGAGTGCTGGCAAGCGAGCTGCTGAGTATAGTTCCGGAGGTGGACGGAACAAGAGGGGACGCGATCAGAAGTATCAGTCCTCAGCCAAGAGAGGTGGCGGTGCACCTGCTAGAGGAGGTTATGCTAGAGCTGATCCTAGTGCTTGTTGGATCTGTGGTTCACGTGGTCACTTGAAGCGTGACTGTCCTCGTGCTGAGAGAGTAGCACAAGCTCCTGCTGTGGCAGCTGGTAATGCTGGTGGAAATGGATGCTGGAATTGTGGTTCTGCAGACCACATAAGGCGAGATTGTCCGAGGTTGGCTGGTGGCCAAGAGCGTGCTCCTGTTGTTGCAGCAGCGCAGAGAGGTCGTGGGCGCGGCCGTGGTAATTTTCAGAGGAGAGAGGAGGGTGGCCGAGGGGTAGCTCATGTTGTAGCTATTCAGCCTGAAGGTGGAGGCCAAGCGAGGGTGTATGCTCAGAGAGAGGGCAGGAATGATGCAGATGTGATTGCAGGTACCTTTACTTTGCAGTCCTTGTCATTGCTTTCTTTGATTGATTCTGGATCTACGCATTCATATATTCTTCGTGAGCATGCTGAATTGCTTGGTTTGCCTGTTGAGTCTTTGGATGTTGGTGTTCGGGTCACTAGTTCTTTTGGTGAGACTGTTGTGACTCGAAAGTTGTATAGAAGGTGCCCTTTGGTTGTTCAAGAACATGTCTTTCATGTTGATCTTATGGAGTTGCCCTTCTATGGTTTTGATGTGATCCTTGGTATGGATTGGCTTGCTGAGCATCGTGCTGTTGTGGATTGTGAGAATAAGCGTGTTTCGCTTAAGCTTGCGGATGATTATGAAGTTGTGGTGGTTGGTGAGAATGTGAAGTTTCTTGCCAATGTTGTGTCTTCTTTGGAGGCGAGTAGGATGCTGAGGCAGGGTTGCGAAGCTTATCTAGCTTTTGTGATGAATCCTAGCTCAAAGGAGTTGAGGGTGCAAGATATCAGGGTTGTAAAGGAGTTTCCTGGTGTTTTTCCTGAGGAGTTGCCTGGTTTACCTCCTAACCGCGAGGTGGAGTTTGGAATTGAGCTGTATGAGAATACAACTCCTGTGTCCATTACTCCATATAGAATGGCACCTAAGGAGCTGAAGGAGCTGAAGACGCAGTTGCAAGAGCTGCTTGATCGTGGTTTTATCCGGCCGAGTGTGTCGCCTTGGGGTGCTCCTGTCTTGTTTGTGAAGAAGAAGGATGGCACTATGAGAATGTGCATTGATTACCGTCAGCTGAACAAGTTGACTATCAAGAATCGGTATCCTTTGCCGAGGATTGATGATCTCTTTGATCAATTTCGGGGAGCAGCTGTGTTCTCTAAGATTGACTTGAGGTCAGGGTATTATCAGTTGAAGGTGAAAGATGTGGATGTGCCTAAGACAGCTTTCAGGACAAGGTATGGGCATTATGAGTTCCTTGTGATGCCGTTTGGGTTGACAAATGCTCCTGCTGCTTTCATGGACATGATGAATCGTGTTTTTCATGAATACCTGGACAAGTTCGTTGTGGTGTTCATTGATGATATCCTCGTGTACTCGCGTACTGAGGAGGAACATGAAGAGCATCTGAGGATTGTTTTGCAAGCTTTGTTGGAAAATCAGCTTTATGCTAAGTTGAGTAAGTGTGAGTTCTGGCTTAGGGAGGTGGTGTTTCTTGGGCATGTTGTCTCAGCTGAGGGGATTCGTGTTGATCCTCAGAAGATTGAGGCGGTGATGAGCTGGAAGGTTCCTAAGTCTGTTCATGAGGTCCGTAGTTTCCTTGGTTTGGCGGGATACTACCGAAGGTTTGTGGATGGTTTTTCCAAGGTTGCTGCTCCTTTGACGAAGCTGTTACAGAAGGATGTTAAGTATGAATGGACAGAAGCGAGGCAGCAAGCTTTTGAGAAGCTGAAGTTGGCTTTGACGCAAGCTCCTATCTTGATTCAGCCTGAATCAGGGAAAGAGTTTGTGGTCTACAGTGATGCGTCCTATGTTGGTTTGGGGTGTGTGCTGATGCAAGAGGGTAAGGTTGTGGCTTATGCGTCGCGGCAGTTGAAGGTGCATGAGCGCAATTATCCTACGCATGATATTGAGCTGGCTGCAGTGGTTTTTGCTCTGAAGATCTGGAGACATTATCTGTATGGTGAGAAGTGTACTGTGTACACGGATCACAAGAGTTTGAGGTATCTGATGTCTCAGAAGGAGTTGAATCTAAGGCAGCGGCGTTGGTTGGAGTTGCTCAAGGATTATGATTTGACGATTGAGTATCATCCTGGAAAGGCCAATGTTGTTGCGGATGCCTTGAGTAGGAAGGTAGCTGTTGAGCTGAGGGCGATGTTTACTAGCTTGAGCATATCGCGAGATGGTGGTCTTGTGGCTGAGTTGCAAGTGAAGCCATCTTTGGTTCAGTTGATCAAGGATAAGCAGTTGTTGGATGATTCCTTGGTGTCTCATGTTCAGGATATCGCGGAGGGTAGACCTACGGATTTCTGTTTCAATGATGATGGTGTGCTGTGTTTTGGGAGTCGAATAGTAGTGCCTGCTGATGCTGAGTTGAGGCGTGCTATTCTGACTGAAGGTCATAGTAGTCCTTTTGCTATGCACCCTGGTAGTACTAAGATGTATCGTGATCTTCGTGATGAGTACTATTGGGTTGGTTTGAAGAAGGATGTTGCAGAGTTTGTGAGCAAGTGTTTGGTGTGTCAGCAAGTTAAGGCTGAGCATCAGTTTCCTTCTGGGTTGTTGCAACCGTTGAAAATCCCTGAATGGAAGTGGGAGAGGGTTACCATGGATTTTGTATCTGGTTTACCTTTGTCTCCATCAAAGAAGAATTCGGTCTGGGTGATTGTGGATCGCCTGACGAAGTGTGCACATTTCTTGCCTGTGCATACTACGTTCTCTTTGGATAAGCTGGCAGAGCTGTACATTGCTGAGGTGGTGAGGCTGCATGGTGTGCCTAAGTCGATTGTGTCGGATCGGGATCCGAGGTTCACATCGCGTTTTTGGCAGTGTTTGCATCAAGCTTTGGGTACAAGGTTGCATTTCAGTACATCCTATCATCCTCAGTCGGATGGTCAGTCTGAGCGAGTTATTCAGATTTTGGAGGATATGTTGAGATGCTGTGTGATCGAGTTCCAAGGTTCTTGGGAGAAGCATCTGCCTTTGGTTGAGTTCGCTTATAACAATAGTTATCAGGCGAGTATACAGATGGCACCTTATGAGGCTCTGTACGGGAGGAAGTGTAGGACTCCTCTTTGTTGGGCTGATACTGGTCAAAAGTTGGTTTCGATGCCTGCTTTGTTGAAAGGGACCACCGAGAAGGTGAAGCTCATCTGTGAGCGGTTGAAGGCTGCCTCTGATCGGCAGAAGTCTTACGCGGATTTGAAGCGTAAAGAGATAGAGTATGCGGTGGGTGACCGTGTGTTCTTGAAGGTTTCGCCTTGGAAGAAGGTGATGAGGTTTGGCCGGAAGGGTAAGCTGAGCCCTAGATACATTGGACCGTATGAGGTGGTTGAGCGTGTGGGTCCTGTTGCGTATCGGTTGAGGTTACCTCAGGAGTTGGAGAAGATTCATGATGTGTTCCATGTTTCTATGCTCCGGAAGTATAGATCTGATCCTTCACATGTGATGCCTGTTGAGGATGTGGTTTTGAATCCGGATTTGACCTATGATGAGGAACCGGTGAAGGTTCTGGATTCAGATAGCAAGGTTCTTCGTGGCAAGACCATTGAGTTGGTGAAGGTGCTGTGGAAGCATCGAGGTGTTGAGGAAGCCACGTGGGAGCGAAAGGAAGACATGCTGAAGCAGTTTCCTTATCTCTTTCCTTCAGGTAAATTTCGAGGACGAAATTTCTTAAGGGGGGAGAGTTGTAACGCCCCGGTTTTGGGCTTAGAAGTTTTGGGCGTTGACCGGTTTGGTCAAAGTCCTGTTCGAATCTAAAGAGGTTAAATTAGGAAAGCCTAGTTCGGGTTGCATTAAAAATATGGAAAAATGTTCTAAAATCATCTTTTAATATAATTAGATGAACTGTGAAAACAATTTTGGAAAATGAGGTTTGGAAGGTTGACATTTTGGCTAGTGACCAAAATGTAATTTTCGCAAATTTGGTGGCTGTTTTAAAAAGGATTGAAACTTTGAATCTTTAAGGAGCTATTTGCCCAAAAGTGAATTCTCCAGATTTTTCTAAGATATTTTAATCCTAAATTCTGATTTTAAAGGTTTCATAAAAGGAGGGAAACTCATTTTTACTATTTTCTTTCCTAACTTCCTATTTTCTTCTCTCATTTTCTCTCCAACCAAACATTTCTTTTTCCAGAGATTTTGATCTGATTTCTTCATCTAAAATCATCCTTTCAATTCACAATTGATAGCAAATCATTGTGTCATCAAAACCTACTCAATTGCTACAAGTTTCAACAAGGTTTTCATTCCAAAAAGGTGGAGAATCATAAGTTTGGAGGTATGAACGATTTCTCCTCTGAACTTTAAGTTCTTTAATGAAATTCCTAAAGTTTTCAATCCTAAATTTATGTTTAATTAAAGGTTTTCAAGTAGATTTGTGGATCTTGGCTAATTATGCAAGATTTTGATGTTTTCACTTGATTTTCGTTAGATCTGAGTAATCTGGGTTTTAAGAGGTGTTTTTGATGTTAAATGAACTCTAAATTGATAAGGAAATGAGTTTTGATCAATGCAATCCCGGATAGGTTGAGTTTCCTAAGTTTAGCTTGTGTTTTAAGGTGGTTTTTGAGGTGATCTTGGTGATCTGATGTTGCTGGAGGTATAAGGATGGTTGTAGGTTGTTTTTAGATGTTAAATGGTGATGATGGATGTTAGGTTTGCTGGGTTATGGCTGGGCTTTGTTTAGAAGTGGTTTTGATGCATTTTCGGTTGTGTTTGGTGGCCGAAAATGGAGGTTGGATGAGAGCAGCGAGTTTAGGTGCTTTCATTGAAGTAATTGATGCATGGTGATGCATTAATTTACTGCTTTGATGTGTTGAAACAGGGGAGGCATCTTTGGATCCAAGTTTGGTTGATCCGGAAGCTTGATTTCGTGCTTCGGCAAGTGGCGAAGTGGAAATCGGTGAGTGCAATTGTGGAAATTGGATTTTCAGCTTTTTAAACCAAGGTTTGAAGGTTGTGGGAGCTTAGTTTAAGTCTAAACAACTTTGCTAAGCTCAAGTGTAAGTTTTCGGATTTTCTCTCTAGTGGTGGCCATGATTTTGATGTGATGCAAAATGATGATTTGCATGTTTTAATTACTGTTTTGAAAGCATGTTTTAGCATGGTTTTTGCTGATGATGTAAGCCATATGTTGAAGGTAACTCTAGGTAGGAGTTCCTTGATTTTGTACATTGAAATGATGTGGTTTGATGCTTTGAAATGCATGATGAATATGGCTTGGTTTTATGCTTTAAAACAGTGTTGTAAATGATGAAAATGACGTATATTGGCAAGTGATGTTTTGAAAATGTTAAGGTCACTAAGGTGGTTAAAAGTCCTTGAGTGAGCCTTGTTACTTATGAACATCAAGGTGGTTAAAAGTCCTTGGATAGTTCATGTTGCGGACACTAAGGTGTTTAAAAGTCCTTAGGTGATCCTTTCTATGGTGTTTAAAAGTCCATAGGCCAAGGTGTTTAAAAGTCCTTGGGATCAAGGTGTTTAAAAGTCCTTGATGAGATTCAATTCATGGTGTTTAAAAGTCCATGGCCAAGGTGTTTAAAAGTCCTTGGGATCAAGGTGTTTAAAAGTCCTTGATGAGATACTTTCTATGGTGTTTAAAAGTCCATAGGCCAAGGTGTTTAAAAGTCCTTGGGGCCAAGGTGTTTAAAAGTCCTTGGGAAGTTGTTGAACTTGTTTTATGAAATGGAATTTGTCACTTGAGCCAATATGACATGTTAAGTATGTAAGAAGCATGAGATGCTTGTTTTGATATATAATATGAAGCATGAGATTGCTTGTTTTAAAGTGTGCTTTGAGCATGTGCAAAGGTTGATTTTAAGCATGATTTATAAATGGTTTTAATTGCATTATTGAATTGTTTTTAATGAGCATGCCTCACTAAGCTTTTGCTTACGCTCTCTACGTTTTCTTAATTCAATAATGCAGATCATTAGAGTACCGTAAGGGCAGCAAGAAAGGGCAAGCAATCAAGTTCAAGTGAAGCTCAAAGTATGAAGGTTTTATAAGTGCAATTTAGCTTTTGTATGTTTTGGCAATGGGGGACCAATGTGTATGTTTTGGGAGGTGTTTGAGGCTCCCTAAGTATGTTGAATGTTGATGTGGTTGCTGGTTTTTGAATTGAAACCTTATATGCTTGTTTTGGAATTTTGGTGTTGAATAGCTAGCTTGTGTAGGAAGCATGCCTATGGAATTGGGGTTTTTTTGCATATGATGTTAATTGGATGAATTGATGATGCTAGTATGTTGTTTATATGCTTACTTGCATGCTGGTAAAGTTTGATGATGTTTGGAGCATGTTTGGTTGTGTAATTGCATGATTAAAGTTGAATTTTGGAGCAATCTGGTGCAGGCGTTTCGGAACTGGGTGCCCCGCGTTTCGGAACGGGTGCCTTGCATGAACCCAGGCGTCCGAAACGGGGAGGGCCGTTTCGGAACGAGTAAGCCTCTGCCAGACCCCCGTTTCGAAACGGGCTATGCCTGTTTCGGAACGGCCCCGCGTTTCGGAACGGGCTGTCCCCCGTTTCGGAACGGTTGACCGTTGGGGGGCTGACATTGGCGGTTATGTGTTTTGAATTGTTTGCGTTTTGGTCCTGAAACTTGTTTGTGCAATTGTATGAGTTTGGGAAGTCCTTTTGAGCTGAAATTTCTCAGAGAAGCATGAAACCTATTTAATTTCAAGATGGTAACTTCAAATTTGGTTAAGTCCTTATATTTATCAGAAATTACAATTTGGTCCCTAAAGTTGTAATTTGTTCAATTGGGTCCCTGTTTGACCTCTGATGTTTGTGTTCTTTGAGTATGTTGTTTGTATGATCACACATAGGTGTAATGTGCATCTAGATAAGATTAAAAAGGAAAAAAAAAAGGGTCGTTAATCAAGGTTGACTTTCGGGTTGACTTTGGTTTTCCCCGTGTGACTTTCTTAATTCGGGTCAATCGTCTAGGCCGGGTTAAGGGGGTTACAAGAATTTAAAACGAAAATCACAAAGAAAAATAAAAAGAGAAAAAGAATTTTATACCTTGGTATTGATAGAGAGGAATGGATGCAGAACTTGCACCAAATTAATGGAGAGCTTTAAAACCTTGGCTTGATGTTTAAAAAACCCTCAAGAGATTTTTAGTTTTGTGGTGAAAATATGAAAGATTTATAGGCTTTTTATAGAGGGAAATCGGCTAGGGTATTGAAATTTTAGTTTTGGTAAAAGTAAAACTCTTTTAATGCCATTAAGTAGTTGTTTACGCAATCGAGTATCGATACGCCAAAGGGGGTATCGATACGGGGATAAAATGGTAATTCCCTAGAAACGTGTGTCAAGGGACCGTATCAAAACGGATGGTATTTGTATCGAAACGTTCACAACTCGTATCGAAAACGGGTTTAACCGTATCGAACCCGTAATAGAGAAAATGCAGTCTGGTCAACTAATGAAGTGCTCTTATCGATACGCATAAGACCGTATCGATACCCTATGCCCAAAAATACATTTTTGGCTTTTAGAACAACCGAGGCTCGACTTTAACATCTCCTAAATGAATGATATTGATGAATGTGCAAATCTAAGCATATACTAATAGAAGCATACTCCCCCTAGCTATAAGTATGGTTTCTATCAAGATCAACAACACATAAACATGCATTTTCACAAATTCAAGCAATTTTAACCTCAAAAGAGTCATAAAGGGTCAAGATAGGCTAGTTAGACCTAGCTCTCTCCTAAGGGGCCAAAAACGCTCTTTGCCTATAGGTTTGGTAAAAATGTCTGCTAGTTGGTTCAATGTGTCAACATACTCTATAACAACATCTTGCTTAAGGACATGGTCTCTAATGAAATGATGCCTTATTTCTATATGTTTGGTTCTAGAGTGATGGATGGGATTTTTGGTTAGGCATATAGCACTAGTGTTATCACACATAAGGGGTATGGTTTTAGCTTTAACTATATAATCTAAGAGTTGTTGCTTCATCCAAAGGACTTGAGAACAACAACTCCCTAAGGATGTGTACTCGGCTTCGGTGGTAGATAGAGCTACACTATTTAGTTTCTTAGAGAACCAAGATATGAGCATGCTACCTAAAAATTGACAAGTTCCCGAAGTACTTTTCCTATCAATTTTACATCCCCCATAATCCGCATCCGAATAAGCATGAAGGTTGAAGGTTAAGTCTCTAGGGTACCAAAGACCTAGACAAGGAGTATCTCTAAGGTACCTAAAGATCCTTTTAACGGTTATAAGGTGAGACTCTCTAGGAATAGCTTGAAACCTAGCACACAAGCAAACACTAAACAATATATATGGTCTACTTGCGGTAAGGTAAAGCAAAGATCCAATCATAGAGCGATAAAGTTTAGAGTCAACACACTTACCTCCTTCATCTTTGTCAAGCTTTGTCGATGAGCTCATTGGTGTAGCTTGAGGCTTTGCTTGCTCCAAGCCAAACTTCTTGAGCATATCTTTCACGTACTTCGCTTGATTGATGAAGGTGTCATCCTTCCTTTGTTTGATTTGGAGTCCTAAAAAGAATGAGAGCTCCCTCATCATGTTCATCTCGAATTCACCTTGCAATAACTTACCAAACTCTTTGCAATGACACTCATTAGTAGATCCAAAGATAATATCATCAACATATATTTGCACTGCTAAGATGTCATTTTATATCTTTTTATGAAAAGTGTAGTGTCCACCTTACCTTTTTTAAAACATTTTTCAATCAAAAAATTTGAAAGCCTTTCATACCAAGATCTTGGAGCTTGTTTTAAACCATAAAGTGCTTTGGTTAGCTTAAAAACATGATTTGGAAATTTTGAATCCTCAAAACCTGGTGGTTGTTCCACATACGCTTCTTCATTTATAAAACCATTTAAAAATGCACTTTTCACATCCATTTGAAAAGGCTTGAAATTATGATAACATGCATATGCAAGTAACATCCTAATAGCTTCCATTCTAGCTACGGGTGCATAGGTTTCATCAAAATCTATTCTCTCTTCTTGAGAGTAACCTTGAGCAACTGATCTAGCTTTGTTTATCACAATGTTACCACTCTCATCTAGTTTATTCCTAAATACTCATTTAGTTCCTATAGTAGATTGATTATTAGGTCTTTCAACTAATGTCCATACATTACTTCTCTCAAATTGGTTTAACTCTTCTTGCATAGCCATAATCCAAAAATCATCTTTTAATGCTTCTTTAATGTTTTTAGGCTCAATGCATGAGATAAAAGCAACATGATTCATGAGTTTGAGAGAAGATCTAGTAGTTACCCCCTTGGATGGATCACCCAAGATTTCACCACCTTTGACATAGTTGTACTCCCTTGGGTAGCTCACTTCCTTTTCCTCAAGAGCCAAGTCCTTCAAGGCTTCAAGAGGTGGATCTTGTGCATCTTCTTCTTTAGTTGGAATCTCATCCTCCTTTGAAGCTTGTCCTCCATCAAAGGCATCAAAGATTCCTACATCATCATCATCACAAGATTCCTTCCTCGGAAAGAGGTTATCATTGAAAACAACATGAATAGATTCTTCTACTACTAAAGTTCTTTTATTAAATACACGATAGGCTTTAGAGTTTAAAGAGTATCCTAAAAAAATAGCTTCATCACTTTTAGCATCAAATTTACCTAAGTTGTCTTTTCCATTATTTAAAACAAAACACTTGCAACCAAATGGATGAAAATAGCTAATGTTAGGCTTCTTAGATTTTAAAATCTCATAAGGTTTTTTTTTAAATTGGCCTAATCATTACTCGATTTACAATGTAGCAAGCGGTATTTGTGGCTTCCGCCCAAAAATATTTAGGTAAATTGTTTTCACAAAGCATGGTTCTAGCCATTTCTTGTAAAGTCCTATTTTTCCTCTCAACTATCCCATTTTGTTGAAGAGTTTGAGGAGCCGAAAAATTGTGGCTAATACCATTTTCATTTAAAAACTCTTCAAAACCTAGATTTTGAAACTCGGTTCCATGATCACTTCTAATGTGAGAAATCTTAAGTTCAAGATCATTTTGAGTTAATTTTGAAAACGTGATGAATTTTTCTAAAGCCTTATCTTTTGTACTTAAAAATAGAACCCAAGTAAATCTAGAATAGTCATGAACAAGTATAAATGCATACGATTTACCACCCAAGCTCATAGTTCTAATAGGCCCAAAAAGATCCATATGAATTAATTGTAAACATCTACTAGTAGAGACACCATTAATGGATTTAAAGGATGATTTGTGTTGTTTACCCTTAGAGCATGCATCACATATTTTTCATTTGAGAACTTAATCTTGCGTAAACCTCTAACTAGATTTAGGGAAACTAATTTTTCTAAAACACTAATGCTAGCATGTCCTAGTTTCCTATGCCATAACCATGCATCATTTTCATTTTGTGCAACAAAACATGCATGGGATGAATGAATGTCATCTAGATGCACCATATATATGTTACCTATGCGATGACCAATGAGCATTATTTTCTTAGATTTAATGTCAACAATTTTACAACCATTTTTATCAAATAACGCATTAAACCCTTTATCACACAATTGACTAATGCTCAATAAATTGTGTTTTAGACCATCGACATACAATACATTTTCGATGAGTATAGTAGAGTGATTACCTATGGAGTCAATACCTTTAATGTGGCCTTTGGAGTTGTCACTACTCCTCCACTTTTTGGCTTTAAATCCATGAATCGATTCTTGTCTCTGGTCATATGCCTCGAGCATCCACTATCAAGGTACCATGAGTTTTGGCTTTGTGCTTTGGCCTTGTAGCAATGCTCCCCCTACAAACAAAGAGATTAAGCTTTGATTTTTGGTACCCAAATCATTTTGGGTCCACGAGTGTTAGCTCCCAAAAGCTTGGTTCCCTTAGGAATCCAAGGTGACATGGCATCAACATTATTAGATTTGACAAGTTCCTTAGGAACCCATACAATTCTAATTCTTTTAGTTCTATTATGCCTATAGGAGCCACTTTGTTTGTAGTTATAGTTCTTTCTTTTAGGTTGGTTTGTTCTAGATGATTCACCTATTTCATTTTTCACATTACCAACACTCTTGAAAGACTTTTTGAGCTCATTTAGCTCATCTAACACCTTTTGGTGCTCAATGTTACATTGAGAAATAAGGTTATTTAAATCTACATTTTCATTTTGAAAGAATTCAAGTTCATCTTGTAGACCTAAAATCTTTTTCTCAAATTTCAAGTTAGTTTGAGAAAGTAAATCATTTTAGCATTTAAATCAGAAATGATCATTTTATTTTTTAAAATGGACTCATTATATTTCTCAACGAACTCATCATGTACCTCTTGTAACTCATCATAAGCTTCATATAATTCATCAAATGTAAAATAGAAAGTAGATGAGTTAGAGGTTACCATAGAAGAATCCTCCTCAAGAGCCATAAGGCAAAGGTTGGCCACTTCTTGTTCCTCATCCTCGGATGACTCCTCATCACTCCAAGTAGCAAGCTTAGCTTTGAGCTTCTTCTTCTTCTCAAAGCCCTTCTTCTTGAGTTAAGGACACTCGGAACGAATATGACACAGTTTCTTGCACGCATAGCATATGATTGGATCCTTTTCTTCTTCTTTGTTTTTGGTCTTGAAGTCCATCTTTCTTTGAAACTTCCTACCTCGGTTGGACCTCGTTAACCATGAGAATCTCTTGGTTATCATAGCCAATTCTTCAAAATCTTCCTCCTCACTAGAAGTGCTCTCCTCATGTAGAGAAGCTTTAAGAGCCACTCCTAGTTTCTTTTTCTTGTCTACCTCAAGCTTATGCACTCTTCTTTCTTCCTTTCATCTTACCTACCTAGCTTCATGATTTCATGAGTTAGGAGAGAACCAACTAGCTCATCAAGCTTTAGTGTCTTCAAATTCTTTGCCTCAATGATAGCGGTTCTTTTCCCATCCCAAGACTCGGGAAGTGAGTAGAGTAGCTTCCGGACTAGCTTGTCTTCCGGGATGATCTCTCCAAAACCCTTTAGCCCATTGACGATTGTTGAGAAACGATCGAACATATTTGAAATGGTTTCGTCGGGCTCCATCTTAAAATTCTCATAGCTAAGATTAAGAATTCCAATCTTTGTTTCCTTCACATTGCTTGTTCCTTCATATGTAGTCTCAAGTGTATCCCACACTTCCTTAGCACTTTCGATGGAAGAAATTTTGGAGTAGATATCGGGACCAAAAGAGCAAAATAGCATGTGAAGAGCCTTGTCGTTCATTTGAAGCTTCTTTATATCATCTTCACTCATTTCATTTTTCCTTTTTGGCACTAGTCTTCCTTCATCGTCTCTTTTCATCGGAATAATGGGATCATCTTCTATAGCATCTCAAACAAGATAATCACTACACTTTATGAAGAGACGCATTTGGTTCTTCCAAAAGGGATAGTTGTCACCATTGAAGAAAGGCGGTTTGGTGATAGATTGAGACTCGTACATGCTAGAGCCGGAGGTAGATGCCATGGCTTGCTTTGTAGTTGATCACACTCTTCCTAGAATCTCCTCTTCCGGTTGTTAATCCTTCAAAGAAGTAGGCTCTGATAACAATTGTTGAGTGGATCAATGGATTGATCAAAGCCAAGAGGGGGTGAATTGGGTTATTAAAATTTGTTAGAGAAAGTGGAATGACTAAAAATGAAGAACAAGGCAATTTATAGTGGTTCAAGTTCCAAATGAACTCTACATCCACTACCTTAGCTACCACTAAGGATTTTCCAACAATCCACTAATTGTTCTTCCCATTTTCTAGGCTTAGGAGGTAACCTTTACAATACCGGACAAATTTTCTACCCAAAATTTGACCAAACTCTCACAAGGATACAAAGAATAATTTTAAGGCAAGTAGAATATCTCTCAATACAAATTTGCCCCTTTTGATACAAGCACTCAACCCAAATTGGAATACAAGATTGGAATTACACACAACACAATTTATGATTTTACAAGAATGAGAAATTAGGCACTTTGAGATTGGATTTTTGTATAGATGTTTCTCTTGGATGCAATAGTTGTTGCTGGTCTTCAATAGGCTTGATTTTATATCTTCTCCATTAATTCTAGCCGTTTGGGTGGTTAGGGTATTGATTATAGCCGTTAGGACCCTCTCTTTCCACCATAAATGCACTTCTACAGCCTACTGTATTAGTACATGGGGATCCATATCGATACATATCTCAAAACAGAAAGAGCCGTTGCACAATTACAAGATGTGTGTATCGATACGCGCATAGGTGTATCGATACGGGATAGGGATCCATTTCGATACGGATAGAAACGTACCGGTGCAATTTTTCCTACAAAGCTCACTGGAGAAATTCGTATTGATACGGGAAAGAGCGTATCGGTACGGGTTAACCAACTCTTTAAAAGTTTGTTACCTACCAACTGACACCAACGGTCAAAAACATTTAAGGCTCTGAAATTTAAAATTACTTTAAATATGTATCGATGCGGGAGACACTGTATCGGTACGCCATTCAAACTTAGTGTAATTTTATAGAGAGAGCGTATCGATACAGATACAATTTGTTTCGATACGTTAAGGGGCGTATCGAAACGCATTTCTCCAGTGGCCAAGTTGGTAAAAAAGGTATCGATACGCATAGACGATTTTCAATAGTTTGGCCTTGGAACACTTTGAAAATATTTTAGAGTTTGAGTTTTTCAATTTAATCCTTAAAATACTTTGTTATATCAAAATCAAAAATAGGTTTTACACCTACATATACCCCTTTGTGAATTCAATTTTGGAAAATTAATCAACGTGATATAACATTAAATAAATTGCTACGTATTAAATAGGAAAATACTTTAGTACATAAGCTTGTGTAAAGTTTACCCAAGCCTTTTAATTTTAGGCATTAGAGATTTAGGTTAGGAGTTTAGTGTGTAGGGGGTAGAATTTAATGATTATGGTTAGAATTTAGAGTTTAAGATTTAAGGTTTAAGTTTTAAAGTGCTAGGGTTAGGAATTCAGACTTTAGATTTTATAACTTAAATATGAAGAGTTGTGTGAATTTTTTTTTACACATCTTGTGTATAAAAGTATAACCCTATTAAATATATCTACGAATAAAATTTGTTTTATTATAAAACACGAATTACACTCACCTCATATTACGAATAAATTTTTTTTATTATAAAACACGAATTACACTCACCTCATACTTTTTTTGTTAGGAATATAACCATGTTAGGAATTACACTCATCAATTACCTCCTTAGTCTCTAGGCCAATTAGTGAATCTCATTAATTTTATATTACAAACTGATCACCTGCATAATACCCATAGGATTATATTTATTTCCTAATTTAAAGATTAGGGATGAAAGATGACTTTACGCCTAATAAAAACAAGTTTAGATATTGATGTCGACATGTTCCTGGAATTTGTTTATTTTTTATATGAAAATAGTTAGTTGAGAGACTGAAATGTCCTGACAGTGGAGATGGTAAAAGAGAGAAGAATATGGCACTGCGCTTAGCCATTTTCTGAATAAGACTGAAATGTCTAAAAGTTATTTTTTCCAACCGAGCTTTCTCATTGTAACTACCAAAATATGGTGAAGGGAAGCGGGAATACTGTGGCGTTTAGCAGTTCCCTTGTTCTGAAAGGGAACCGAAAATAGGAATACAAGGAAAGTGCGTGGTGAAATAGAAAAGCCATGGCATTTTTGTGGGACAAAAATCCTCTATTTTTTGTGTCACAACACTAAAAAATAAATCTTAAATTATAACTTTAAATTTTAAATTTTAAACTCTACACCCTAAAAAATATACCCTACACCTAATACTCTAAACTTTAATTTTAAGTCTTAATCTTAAACTCTAATCATAAATTATAAACTTAATTTTTTAACATAGAATATAAGTAAAAACAGCGAAAAAAGACATCCGATCCACGTGAACAGCGGAGGAAATCGCTGACCTAACGAGTACATGAGCATAAAAATATTCACTTCCAGAACATGTGGACACCGATATCAAGTCATCTACTTTACTAAAATATATGCTGCAGATGCAGGATATATAAGACATACTTATTCTTACTCGCGCTGCACCCGCACCTACAAGTTAAAAACCAGCAAATAATTAAACTAAATGTAATGTTAATTAATTTACTTTAAATAAAAACAATCGGTTAGTATATAATTAAACTAAATGCAAGTTTATAGATTTAATTTTACTTTTAAAGTCGGAATATATAATTGAAACCAATGTTACTAAATAATATAGCATATCGGTTGAGGGGAGCTTATGTAATGGATTCTATAAAAAAAAAATAACACAGCATATCAGCAATCTAATCAACTTTTATATGCATTTTTATTGTTGATCTGTTGGTTACAAATGTTTGTTTTTAGTCATTATCTTCATCCAAGTGGTTAAGATCTTTCATTGACTATTAAATTAGAGGTTATGTTTCGAATGTCTTGGAGGATATCATTTAGGTAATGTTTCAAATTGTCAGTTTACAGCATACATGGCTGAATTCTATACTCCCCTACAATCATCTAAGGTGACGGAGGATGCCTCCACTGGTTTTAATATCTAAGTATTTAACTTGATCTAGTGACTGAAGGTTAAAGTTTTTAAACTCAGACTTGGATTCATGCTTCATGGTTGTCCTTTTAACAATGTTATATTTAAAGTTTAAACATAAAATAATTTTATGGATACAATATATTATATTATTACATTCAATATTGATTGGCATCTTATAATTAAGATTTTAACTTAATGACGGTCTATCTAACCTAAACATTATATATATATATATATATATATATATATATATATATATATATATATATATATATATATATTATGCACCGGTGATGAAAAACTTATTTTCTACAAACACTTAGTTTTTAAGTTTAGATGTTAGTGTTTTAATGTTTGTGGTTAGATTTTAAAGTTTGAGAATAGATTTTATGAGCTCATAAAAGAAAACTTTTCACTAACACTGCATCAAATAATTACCTTATATTTTTTTTATGTAGAGGATAAAAATCATCTGCCCATTTTCGGTGCCTCTACTTATGCCCCAACACAAAAAAAAAAAAGACTACAAAATTAAATTTCAAGCACTAACCTTAAATTTTAAATCCTAAAACCTACACCCTATGCCCTATGCCCTAGAAAATACATCATACTCTAAATTTCTTAAGCCCTAACCTTAAATTCTAAACATTAAATTCTAAATCTAATTTTGAGCATAAGACATAAGTATGGGCACTGAAAAATGACAGAGGATTTCATCCATAAAAACCTCCACTTTTTAGTATAATTTGAAAAAGAAGTGGTATTCACTCATCATGGAATATAAACCATTATCTTCTCATTGGTCAAACTATTTTGGTCATACAAATCCCTTTCAATTTCCACGGAACCAATAGACATAAAAATAATAGAACCTTTGAAAAGGGTTAAAAAAATCCATCTTTGACTATTTTTATGACCTCAATTTAGGGTTACGAATCTCTAATAGATTATATCACCAAATTAGGGTAATCATTTGTTTAAAAGTTTTAAAAATGGCTAGACTGACTTAAATGACAACAAACCTAATTTATCAAATTAACTTTATTAATCTTACATTTTGAAAATTGAATTAAGTCAGCAATCGATTTCAATTATTTAAAATTAAATTATTAAATAAATTTGATTTATTTATATTATATAAATATAAATTTATTTTTTGGTTGTCCTTCTGATTTCTATGGCATTGTCTTGACTAATCCGAACTGATCTGTGCCACACACCTAGCTTTGGTTGGTGAATCTCCCAGCGGGAATTTTCTGCATACACAAGGACTCAAATTTTGAGACTTAAGCGATATCAAGTTGCTTACCACTTGGACCAACCCCGTTGGTTATAAAATTTAAGTTTATTGGTTCTTAAGTTTTTCATACTTTTTAAGAAAGTTCTTATTCCGGGATATGAACAATAACGACAAAACAAACGAAGATGGTGATCACAAACAAAATAAGAAAATAAATAACATCAAGATTTACGTGGAAACCCCAAGAAAGAAAAACAAAGGGTAGCGAGTGAGAACTTTCACTATAACAAAGAATAAATAACATCAAGATTACAACATGATTGCGGCTTAACACTCTATAGAGTCCTTGATCTACATGTTGTATCTTGTGTTGTGTCTAAAACTCTAATCCATAGAATCTATTTATAAAGATAGATTGCTTGTTTACAAAGGAAATTTGCATAGAAAGTAATTCTACTCAACATAGTTTTCCTAACTTTAATTAATTTGAGGTAATCCTTAGTATTTATTTATAAGGATAGATTGCTTGTTTACAAAGGAAATTTGCATAGAAAGTAATTCTACTCGACATAGTTTTCCTAACTTTAATTAATGTGAAGTGAACAAGATCTACTAAAAGTAAGATTCTTATTTAAACCAAATCTTAAAAAATTTTGGATCACAACTCTAACAGAACTTCACCTTAAGACAATTTCTTGTTGAACAATATCTCCTCTTCTTCCATGAAACCCCTTCAAGGGGTAGTCTTCAGCAATGAGACTTAACCAAGTTCAAGCTCTGCTCAAACTTGGTTGTAGGGAGTGAATCCATCTCTCCTTGCATAACCAACGTTTACTCGTTTGAGTCTTCTGATAGTGGTTGTCGAAGCCGTAAAAAATAAACCTGCTCAAAATCACTTGTAGCAGTGATAAGTAGGGTTGAATCCACTAGGAATGTTAAGAGATTAATTTTATATAAAACAATTAATTAAAGTAAAGGGGATTTGTGTTTGAGTAGAATTGAGAAAACAAGAAAACTATTAAAATAAAGAAGAATTCAATAATGAGATGAATCCTAGTCAAGGTTGATCTCGGCGTATTAAGTCAAGACTTAGTTTATTGTTCTTCACAAAAGATAAACCTGCATCAATCCCAAATAGCTTGTTTATAGGTTAATTGATAATCACAACTAAACTCAATCCCTCTTAATTAGTAGATAATCACTAAAGATTGTATGAATGATTAGTACCTTTATTATCAAGATTAAAATCCTTAGAGAATTGCACATAAGAATTAAAATCAATCAAATAGTTGTTACCGATTTAAGAGACCCAAATCACATAAATATTTAAGCATTAATTCATTAACTTAAAAATCTAATTTATTTTTTTATCGCCTTGTGAGCGGGTTGAGGCTGAAGCGAAGCTGGTAAAAAAGGGCTGAGGTCGTCCGAAAAAAACAAAAAACCATAGAAGGTAATTGCTAATGGCTCTTTGTCAGATTCGGACTTCTATAACCGTAAAACGAATTATTTTAAGAGAAGCAGAGAAAACTTTGAAATTGGGTAAACTGATTGGGGTGAAAACAATTGGAAACGAACAAGAAATTTTAAAGGATATCTCGCATATGATTGAAGTGCGAGAACGACACTAATTGTGAAGAGCGTTGAGTTTGTGGTCGTGGAATGTGAGAGGGATTGGTTCGGCGTCGAAGCGTAAATCAGTTCAACGCTTTTTAAGACAACAAAGCTGTGCGACGGTCATTTTACAGGTGACTAAATTGAAGACATCAAGTGATGGTATGGTAAATAAGATATGGTTTACAGATGATTTTGTTTATGTGTTTACGCCTTCTTCGGATGTTTTTGACCTTCGAGAGAGGGAACGAATTTGCTCGGTTCTTGGATGTTTGTTTTTGTTGTATAGTAGGAGTATATGTACCGTGTGTGGGAGGGGATCAAGCGAGTTTGTTGGGCGATATGTGTTGTGGTAATCTACAACAAGGTATGGGGAAATTATTCATTGGTTGGTGTCTGATTTCCTTTATGTCGATAGAGTAGTGTGGTGTGTTTAAAGTGTGAGGATCGAATATTATGGAAACACGCAACATAGGGACATTTTTCTGTTGGTGCTTGACAACATCTTTTGGCCTGGAAATTGCATCTGAGGGGGCTTATTGTTGAGCTCATGTATTCATGTTTTTATCGAGAAGCAAATTGCTTGGACAACTCTTTTGCGAGGGGTGGTGTTGATCGCACATATTGGTTTTGCATGCTAGTGTGAATGTTTTGTGTTTTGGTTTCTTGCTTTAGTTTGTTTCGTGTTTGTTTGGTTGTTTTTGGCGTTTGTTCTTTATCTCATACTTCTTGGTACTCTTTTTCTCTATTTAGGTGTAGGGAGGTTTTTAATGAGGTCGTGGAGTGTGATGGCACTGTATGATACTTACTAATAAAATCATACTCTTTTGCCGATCAAAAAAAATATGAATTTGTACCTTCAAAGCTTGTTGCTTAGGTTACTTACCAAGAATGTATGGATTGGTTGTTGCCTATAAAGATGAAAAATCTGAAGAAAAACGTGCAAAGCTTATAAATCGATATATAAATGTTGAGTAAGCCCAGAAAATATAAAAATACTTGAAATAGATGAAAATGATGAAGAACAAGAAAACCTCACTAAGAACTTGTATTAATAACCTTGAATCAAACCTTAACTAGAAAGAAAGAGTTTGCTACTCATAGAGGGTGTGTGACAATGAAGAGAAGAATGAGGAATTATGGGGATGAATGATTTCTCTTCTCCTCATGACCCTATTTATAATAGAGATCATTTACATCAACTAGGAGAAGGAATTACAATAAGATTTAATTTAAAACTCCATCCTACTCCAAATATAATATAAAAGTGAAAGTTCAACTTGAAGTAGTATCCTTCTTCTTGTGTTAAGTGCTCCTTAGAATCCAAATCTAACTAAAACTTCTCTTCTAAGCATGTATTATCCTTTAGTTGTTAAAATTCCTACAAAAATCAAGTACTTGTTAAAACATGAATTTATAGTAGGATTAGAACACTAAAATATAGGCGTATATATAAATATGAGAAATATGCAAATATTAGACTTATCATATACCCCCACACTTAGGTTATGCTTGTCCTCAAGCATATTGAAATTCAAAATTCAGGGTCCCTTTGGTAAATAGGAAGCATAAGAGAAGTAATAAGTCAATGATTGCAACTTATCACAAGCAAATAATCACCCAATTAATTATCATGAAGTCGGAGATGGAAAAATTAAACACACTCACAAAGGATTCACTCAATATCGCTCAAAAGTGTTTAAGGGACAACAACACTCAAGTCAAAGTATGTAAAAGAATTTTTACCATAGACTTGCAAACATATCACATCTCAACTACAGAGTTGGTTTGAATTACAAGATCAAAATGTCTTTGAATTTGGTTGTAACGGTGCTAGGG
Source organism: Hibiscus trionum (assembly GCA_030270665.1). Taxonomy (NCBI): domain Eukaryota; kingdom Viridiplantae; phylum Streptophyta; class Magnoliopsida; order Malvales; family Malvaceae; genus Hibiscus; species Hibiscus trionum. Next base: position 24,096,414 of record BSYR01000021.1, on the reverse strand, counting down.
ACAAGGTATGATGAGAAAATTTTTGTGGACTTTTTGTATCAAAGAACTCACACTTTTTATTTTGCTCAAGCTTTATTCACATGATATTTTGGGAGAACGAGGATTCAATTTTTTCACACTTTTGTCTTTTTTTTATTTTTCTCTTTGAACAAACAATATGATTTTTTTTCTTTTACTCATTTTTTTAAAGATTTTCTCCCTTTTATTTTTTTTATTTTCTTGGTTTTTCTCTAAGTAAGTGTAGTGTGTACTTCTTCAAATTTGGGTTCAAATTGGGGAAATCAACAAAAAAAGGATATGACTTATAATATGGTTAATTACCAAACAATTTAGGCTCAAAAGTGGTTCTCTAATGGTTATATTTATCAAGGTAGGCTTTTTGGCTCAGGGTTTATGCCTGAGTGTCTTAATCATCTCAAATAATTTGATCCTATGTAGTCTCAACACATAAAACATTGCAAGTTCTAGAAAAAACTAGTCATGCTTGGCATTCACTCAATGAAAGAAAAATATGACGCATAAAAATGTATGCTTATTAGGCTCAAATCTCACAAAAGTGGCTTATGTTGTGTCTAATTTTATCCATCCAATCGAATCAATTAATCAAGCAACGATTTGCAAGGCTAAAAAGTTCTTATCAATCCTAATTTACTCCTCATATCAGTCTCATTTTTACTTAGGGATCCCAAATGTCAAAAATTTCAGCATGTTGATTCTAATAAAAATTTTCAATGTGAAAGGTTTTTTCTAAGTCATCAATAAGCATGAGATTCACATGTATCTCCCTATTATCTTCGGCAAAACTAAGCAAAATTCAAACAAAAATTTTCAACCAAAAACCTCCACCCATATACTTAAACTGAACATTGTCCCTAATGTTCTAAAACCATCATGCATAAAATAAATTAATAAAAGTTTTAGGGAAAAGAATGCTTCCTTATTCGGCATATGATGGTTTATGGTGTGGATGAGAAAAGAAGCGTGGGCACATCTAAATCATGGACTACTTTTTTTGCCTGAAGAACAAGAGGTGTGGCTACATCTTTTTCCATGGGTACTACGCTTTGTACTTAAAAAGAAAAAAAACTATAAAAATTTATAAAAAAAACAGAATAATGAAAAAATTTAAAATAAAATCATGGGTTGCCTCCCATGTAGCGCCTTCCTTTAACATCTTTGGCTAGACGTGACTCCCTTTATTCTTCATATTATGGCGAGAAGATGTTCGTCGAGAGGTTTTTTCTTGATTGAATTGGATACATCTTTTTTGTATGGTTGTTGCCATGGAGGTTTGTCGAGATGAATGGCGAGGATAGGCTTGTCGGGAGGTTCAATATCGATTGGATTGATTCATAGATCAAGATCGACATTTTGATAAGATGGGTGGAAAATGTCCTGCATCAAAGAATTAGTAATATCTAAAGCAAATAAAGAACATGCATCATTAGGTTATTTCATGGCATCATAGATAATAAACTTTATGAGTTCTCTATCGAATTCCATGGTAAGTGTATCATCATGCACATTGATTATTTTCTTGGATGTTTTCATGAACGAACTTCCTAATAAGATCAAATTAACGTTGGAAGGATTGTTTTCTTCCATGTCCAGGATATAGAAATCAGCAAGAAATACAAGTCCTTTGACTTGCACTAAAGCGCCCCCTAAAACTCTTATGGGGTAAACATTCGATCAATCGAAAAGTTGTATAGTGGCACATGTTCTCTTAAGAGGATCCATTTTGTTAGCAAAATAAATAGAATAAGGCATAACAATAATGGATGCTCCTAAATCTAACATGGCCTTTTTCATTTTTACTTTGCCGATTTGACATGGGATAGTGAACATACATGGATCTTTGAACTTTTCAGGTAATTTCTTTTTAAGCACAACATATACATTCTCACTCATTCTTACCTTTTCATTCTCGTTGAGCTTTCGCTTATTGGTGCATAATTTTTTGAGAAATTTTGTATAGCGAGGAATTTGCTTGATTGGTTCTAGTAAGGTAATGTTTACCTCAATTTTGCAAAAAGTCTCAAGAATCTCTCTTTATTGTTCGTCTTTTTTGATTGTGAAAACGTTTGAGGGAAAGGAGGTGGAATCACTATCGGTTAGATGACATTTTGTGGGCCATCTACTTTCTTCTCAAAGTAATAGCACTCATATTTTGTTTAGGATTGACAATGGTTTGTGAGGGTAACTTACCTCGAGATTCAAATTGACAAAGAGACGAGGCGATCTGACTTACCTGGGTTTCAAGATTTTTTATACTTGACCTTGTCTTTTGTTGAAATTGTTCCAAGTTGTGGGCAAGCTTGTACACAATGTCTTCCAAATGAGGTTTTGTCGATGATGATGGTTGCGGCTCGCTGAAAGCACCTTGTTGGTTCAGATGTGACATGTTGTTTTGTGGTCTCTGTCCATAGAACAAATTAGGATGATCTCTCCACCCCTAATTGTAAGTGTTTGAGTACAGATTATACTTCCTTTGGCCGTAAGGTCTTCCGGTGGTGTTGGCGATTTTGGTCTCGTCTTGGAGTGTAGGGCACGAATTGGTCGAATGCTCACTACTTGTGAAAATCCCACATGCTCTCACTTGTTGTGTGTTACCTATTGCCAATCTTTGAACAAGAGAGGTCAGATTTGAAATCTTATCTTCAAGAGAAGAAATATTTACCTCGTTAACTCATCTAGAGACGGTTTTGTGATGTGGACCGAATTGTTGAGAGTTCGCAACCATCACATTGATCAAATATTTGGCTTGGGTTGGAGTTTTGTTCATGATTGCTCCTCCACTTGTCGTATCCATCATTTTTCTCTCCATAGGTAACAAACCTTCATAAAAATATTGGATTAGCAATTGGTCAAATACACCATGTTGTGGATAGTTGGCACAAAGTTCCTTGAATCTTTTCCAGTAGTCATGCAACAACTTTGAGTATCTTTTTCGAATTCCACATATCTCTCTTCTAATATTGGGGACTCTTGAAGCTGAAAAGTACTTCTCAAGAAAAAGTCTCGACATTTCCGTCCATGTCTCAATTGATCCGGATGGTATGTAGAATAACCAATCATTTGCGTTGTCGGCCAAGGAGAATGGGAATGCTCACAACTTCATTTGATCAATTGTGACTCCTTGCGATTTCATGCTCAAGCATACTATATGGAATACCTTCAAATGCTTATGAGGGTTCTCATTCTTAAGTTCTCAGAATTTTGGAAGAATGTGGATAAACTTAACTTGAGTTTGAACGGAACGTCTATATCTTGGTAGTCAATGCAAAATGGCTATTGTGCAATATCCGATAGGGCTAACTCGCGTAGAGTTTTCTCAGCCAGAGTGTTGTCTTCTTGGTTTTAGGATTGAACAAAAAATTTATCTACACAAGAAGAACGAAGCATAAAAGAAATAAAAAATGAAAGAGAAAAAATAAACTTAACCTTCTTGAAACCACTCCCCAGTAACAACGCTAATTTTTTATAGCGGTTGTCGAAGCCGTCAAAAATAAACCTGCTCAAAATAACTTGTAGTAGTGATAAGCAGAGTCGAATCCACAGGGGATGGTACGAGATTAATTTTATATAAAACAAGTAATTAAAGTAAAGGGGGATTTATGTTTGAATAGAATCGAGAAAAAAATAAAACTATTAAAATAAAGAAAAATTCAATAATAAGATGAATCCAAGTCAAGGTTGATCTCAGCGTATTAATTCAAGACTTATTTCATTGATCATCACAAAAGATAAACATGCACCAATCTCAAAAAGCTTGGTTAGAGGTTAATTGATAATCAAAAATTAAACTAAATCCCTCTTAATTAGTAGAAAATCATTAAGAACTGCATGAATGATTACTACCCTTATTATCAAGATTAAAATACTTAGAGAACTGCACGTAAAAATTAAAATTAATCAAATAGCTTTTACCGATTTAAGAGACCCAAAGCACATAAACATTTAATTACTAATTCATTAACTTAATAAGAATATGAATTCATACCTTCAAAGGTCGTTGTTTAGGTTACCATTTACCAAGAATTCCTTGATTGGTTGTTGCATATAAAGATGAATAAACCAAAGAAATGCATGCAAAATTTATAAATCGATATATACGTGTTAAGTAAGGTCGAATATATAAAAATACTTGAAGTAGATGAAAATGATGAAGAACAAGAAAATTTCACTAAGAACTTGTATTAATAACTCTGAATCAAACTTTAACTAGAAAGAAAGAGTTTAGCTACTCATAGAGGGGTATATGACAATGGTGGGAAGAATGTGGAATTATGGGGATGAATTGTTTCTCTTCTCCTCATGACCCTATTTATAATAAATGTCATTTACATCAACTAGGAGAAGGAATTACAATGAGATTTAATTTAAAATACTATCCTACTCCAAAAATAATATAAAAGTGAAAGTTCAACTTGAAGTAAGATTCCTCTTCTTGTGTTAAGTGCTCATTAGAATCCAAATCTAACTAAAACTTCACTTCTAAGCAGGTATTGTCCTTTAGATGTCAAAATTCCTACAAAAATAAAATACTTGTTAAAAACATAGATTTGTAGTTAGATTAGAACACTAAAATATAGGTATATGCAAATATTAGACTTATCATCTTTACTATCAACTTTCTCAGAATATATTGATGGTTCTTGACTTGCATCTATAACCTTCTACATGTTCAACACATATGCCACTAGATCATCCATCACATACCTCTTTGGACGTCTGGTATCCCTTCTAGGCATGTCCACCACAATAAAATATTTAGGCTCTATGACGAAGGAGTCTATAATGGCTAGAGGTGGCAATTGGGTCGCCCGGGTCGGGTCATTTCGGATTGGATTGGTTTTCGATTTAGGTAGCTTTCGGTTTAAATTTGATTTGGGCCGAATTTGGTATAATTCGAATTTTGTTCGGGTCTATGTTATTTTATGTCGGGTATCAGATCATGTCAGTATCGTATAGATTGATTTTTGGGTCGGGTCAATATCATATCGATTGAAATTTGGGTCAGATCAATATCGAATCGGTTGCTTTTTGGTTTGGGTCAATATTGGATCAATTTCTTCTTTAGGTCGAGTCAATATCGGATCGGTCGATATTTTATTTGAGTCCATATATGAATATGGTCTTTTAAACAAGAAAAATGATATTAAACCATTATATTATTACTAAAGGTGTGTTTAATTAGTAATATTATACAAAAAGAGAATAAAACATACATATTTGAGCAAATTAAATCTGGGCTACTTTCGATTCGAGTTGATTTTCGGATTGCATAGCTTTCGGTTCAAGTTTATTTTTGGTTCGAGTTGCTTTTGGTTTAGGTTGTTTTCGGTTTGATTTGTTTTTTTATTTAACTAAAATTCGGTTCGATTTTGTTTCGGGTCAAGTTTATACCATCATTATTGGGTTCATATTGGGTCTTGGACAGGTAAATCGATTCAGATTTCGAGTTTCGAGTCAAGTTTGCCAAGTCTAATGATAGAGGAGTCTAGCCATACCCTATTGTACCATTATGCAAAATAAGATTTGATAAGTGCAAGCAAATCTAAGATACAATTTTTCGATCCTCATAATGCTTTTATGCATCTGACCATTTTGTAGGCATCTCATCAAACCCTTCCAACACAACATCTAACACCCCAAATCTTCACATACCATAACAAGAATCTGGTGTTGTGATTAATGATAACGGTGAAATAAACGAAGATGGTGATCGCAAACAAAACAAGAAAATAAATAACACCAAGTTTACGTGAAAACCCTAAGAAGAGAAAAACACGGGTAGAGGATGGGAACTTTCACTATGATGAAGAATAAAAGGTTACAACGTGTTTGCTATTTAACACTTTGTAAAGTCCTTGATCTACATGTTGTATCTTGTATTGTGTCTAAAACCCTAACCCCTAGTAGCTATTTATAAAGATAAATTGTTTGTTTACAAATGAAACTTTCATAGAAAGTAACACTACTCCACATAGGTTTACTATCTTTAATTAATGTGAAGTAAACAAGATCTAGTGAAAATAAGATTATTTCTTTAAACTATGTAACCCCCTCGTCCCGGTCTGGCCGGATGATCGGTCCGAGTAGGCCACACGGGGAAAACCGAAGTGAAACCCGTTAAGGTTCCCCCTCGGTTAGCAACCCTATTTTTTTCTTTAACTTCGATCTTCTCTAAAAGCTCATTTAAGTCCTATGTGATCAAACAGCGGAATAAAATACAGGAGATAAACATTCGAACTCAAAACAACATTTAAACAGCCCAATTTTAATCCTTTAAACAGGCCGTTTCGAAACACCCTTGAGGCGTATCGAAACGCCTTGACCAGGTCAACTACCATAGAGCCCATATAAAGGGGCCGTATCGAAACGGAGGTCAACCGTTCCGAAACGCCCTCAACGGTCAACTTCTCGTGGTCAACGAGATTTTGACCGTTTCGAAACCCTTAGACCCGTTTCGAAACGCCTTCATCTCGTCATTTTCTCAGAATTCCATTAGCCAAAATGTTCTGAAACTCGTATCAAAATAGGGGTTCACAGTGGCCAAACCGTATCGAAACGAGTTCCGATACGGGGTCCCTGAAGCCTTACCCGTTCTGAAACGGCTCAGCCCATTTCGAAACACTGGCTGTCTGCAACCTTCGAAAACCAACTAAAAGCATTTCTCAACGACTTAAAAGGCCCTAAACGACCCCATGAGGCACTCAACACTTACAAGCATATAAGAACCATCCATTAAAGAATCAACAACATCCAACACATGCTTCATACATAAAACTTAAGGTTCATGCTTCACCAAAAACATACACTTAAGCATCTAAGATAGGCAAGCTTAACATGATTTACAATCCAAACATGACATCCAAAAGCCGAACCAACAACATGATAGAGAAGAGTCTAACATGCTCTTAAACAAAACCAACATCAACATACTTCAAAGCATTCACATCAACAACACCTATCCCATTGCTTGACTATTACAATCTACAACTTAAAGATCATACTTGAACTAACCAAAAGCAACACTTGGAGACCTTTCCTTGCCCTTTCCACCCACAAGCTATTGATCTGCATTTTTGAACAAAAGGGAGCGTAAGCATAAAAGCTTAGTGAGGGTAAGGTCATAAAACAAACCTTCGACAATGCAGGGTCCAAGCACGAGCAACTACCATGATGGAATGTATGATCTTATCTCTGATCCACGAGAGCCAAATTAAACATGATTTATGAACATATAATCAACTTACAATGATACATAACTCAATGTATTATTAGCAACATACCTCAATGCATATTGGAATCACATTTCATATCATAAAGGCACATATAAACTCATATTGGCACCTAGCTATGACTCGAATACGCGGATAACATGTTGGAACGCATTTCCAGCATAACCAATACATGCGGTGGGATTACACTCATCACCGGTTCTTGCGGAGAGGATTCCACTCATCCTCACGCCCCGTCGATGGGATTCCACTCATCACCGACTAATATAAAGATTTCCGGGCGTACCCGTACTCTTCCTTGGTGCCTTAACGCCACCAAGGCCACGCGCGACTTTGACTCTCATGTGCACACTCATCCTAATGATCGATCATTGTACCCAAGCATACTAGTGCCAATATAAATCAAATTCCATAATCTTTCACATCATCAACTCAACATAACTTCCGTGCTTAGCACGTACTCACCATGATCACTATCATGCACGATTCATAAACCAAACCACATGCATATATCAACGCATCATATCAAGCCTCAACAACATGCATAACACATTATACATAGCCAACACAAACACAAATAGACATAAGGCATAATAAGAAATTAGGAGTTCAACCAAAGGTCTCCTAAGCTAAGCTTGAGATTAGTCTACCACTCTAATCTCAACTCTATGTGGGTTTACCAAGCCCATCCTAGGTTCACATGCTTGAACCAATATTTGAAAGCCATTTAAAAATAGTAACCACTCACCGACTACTCCATTAGCACAAGCCGACAAGCCTACCAAGCATCCAAGTTTCCAGATTCGAGCCTGAAGCTTCCCCATTGATTTTTCCTTGCTTCTAACCATTCAAAAACAATATATTAACCTCAAAATCAGCCACAAAGCCAAAGTTTAACACCAACACACAAATCCACTACAATTCTCACAATTCAAAGCCAAGTTCATTCTTCAATTTCTCATTTTCGTACTTCCACAAAGACCCATCCAAAATCAGCAATGTAGTCATCCAAAGCACCCTTAGACATGTTCAAAACACTACCCAAACATAGTGTAACCATCAACCCTTCATTTCCCCACATAGACACCTTAAAAACTCCCATTTTCCACTCCCAAAAATCACTTACAGCAGTAGCTACGGGAATCCATTCAAACCAACACTATAACTGCTCAAAAATCATCAAATAACATCCAAAGACACCTACCCAATGTTACTATAACAGCAGCCCATCAATTTTTCACAAAACAATCCCAAAAACACAAATTTTGACACTTTAAATATACCCCTAAAAACTCATTTCGGGATTCACCATAAAACTTGGCAAAAATCGGATATGTTGGACCTTATAGGTGGTAAACAACTCACATAACATTAATAAATCAAAAGCTTTAGTTAAAACTAACAAAGATAGCATTTTTAACTCAAAATCTCAAAACCCTAAAATGTAAACTAGTGAGCTTTAATGAAAACAAATTATATGGGAAGAAAGAGGAAGATGAGAGTAATAAGAAAATGTAAATTACCTTTCAAAAAGCTCCAAGAATGAAGAACAAAGGAGATGGGAAAGTGAAATGGAGAGAAAAGAGGGTTTTCATGTTTGAAGAGAAAATGAAGAAGATGAAGACAACTTTCTTTTTCTTTTCTCTTTTTTTTTTGTTTAAAGCTCATCTTTTCCAAACTTTAAGTTATTTACAAAAATGCCATTAATGAGATGGCAACTCGTGTATTTGCAGATTTCTATGGAAATTAGGTTTCAATTACATTTTGGTCCAACACAAATTGTTTGTTTGAAAATGTGAAGCCCAAAATAATAAATCATTATTTTAATTATAAAACTGGAATCCGAACCATTATTTAAATATTATTTTCTCCCGACCCCCAAACCCGAGTGTTACAACTCTCCCCCACTTAAGGAAATTTCGTCCCCAAAATTTATCGGACAGGAAGAGCCACTGAAACTGCCCCTCCACACTTTCCTTCTCACCACAACAGAGTAACCAACTCGGTAGACTTACCACACAACATTAGTTATTTGATGCTAAGATCTCAGCAGGTCCTTCAATGCATGTCAATTTTAAACTAAACTCAATCTCTTTAACAACATAGCACGGGACGGATCTGACTCACACTTTCGAATCATAGATACACGGAACACATCGCAAACCCCTTTCTAACTCTGGTGGTAACCACAACAAATAAACAACAGACTAGCCCGATTCACAATCTCATACAACACTGTTTGAATACTTGACCCATAACTTTCTCTGACTGATCATCTGACTTCAACATGTAACCAAACACTATGAAGACGTCTTCAAAAATCTAGTCGAAATCTCGAATCTCTATTACTCACTTCCATCAAGAACCTTCCACGAATGTAACAAACTAGAAGAGAAAACTGATGCTCGGTCTTGACACACTGGTAAACTACACACTTACTCTCATGCTGAACCACATCATCCATCAACTCAATCCAGAAGTACTCATCTTCAACCCGCGATATGTCTTCATACTACTCTAATGCAATACAAATGAACTGTCGTGAGCTTCGGCCAAAACAATACGTCTCAAAACACTATGTCAATCGGCACAACTATTCCGTCTCTAAAAATACAAACTCTATCATCTCTGAAACTGAAATCTGAAGGTCTTCCTTCTACCATGTCTTGCACGTGAGGTGCCAAGAACCTGTCTTGCAACTGTTTCTCTTCAAGTATTCTGACTCAATGTAGGTTTAACATGAAACTCGGCCACAAAATACTATCGTTCGATAAACTGAATCAAGCAACATAGCTCGCAACTTAACCACTAATCTAACAACAAATATAACTCGGAACATCGGTTACTATGTTGACCATCTTCGGATGGTACTCAATCTCAAGATTACGGTCTTCAAGCAATTCTAACAACTCATGTTGTTCAAGTTTCAACCATCTCGATGAATAAGCCACAATCTTTTGTCTTGCATAAGCACACAACCTAACCCTACATGTAACACATCATTATGGTTCACAAATTCTCTCTCTGATATAGGCTGGATCAAGGTCGAAGTTCTCTTCAACGTTTCTTTCGGTTTCTCAAGGGCTCATTGTCTCGCACCTAACCACACAACTGAACATTCTTCTGTAGCAATCTGTCAAAGGAGCAGCTATCTTCGAAAGATCATCTACAAACCTCCGATAGTAACAATACTAGACCTAGGAACTATAGATACATGTCACTGTCTTCGGTTTCTTCCAACTCACATCTTCTTCTGTCCGTTTAGGATTTACTCTAATATACTCGGCTAATCTACGCGCCCTAGGAGAACATCTTTCTTAACTCGGAGTTCACGTTTGCTCAACTTTGCATACAAATGATTCTCTAAAAGGATCTACTACCCTAACTTCAAAGTTTGTCATGGTCTTCTTCGGTACTTGAGTATACCCATGTATCATCTATGAGAACTACTACAAACTGATCAAGGAGCTCGGGAAATATTTTTCTCAACATCTCTATAATTGTAACTAACACACTAGTCGAACAAAACGGCATAACTCAGAACTTAGAGTGATCATATCTTGCCCCGAAAGCTGTCTTCGGTACATCAACTTCTCTCACTTTCAACTGGTAACAACTAGATCTCAAATTAATCTTCGAAAAGATTGGATCAAACCCTAACCGATCAACAAACCACTGGCATTCGGAAATGGATACTAACTAATCACTGTCCGTTGTTTCAACTGTCTGAAATCTAAACACATTCTCGTATTGTCTTCTCTCTTTCACAAATTGCACAGTCATACTCTAAAATTATGTACTATGCCTAAAGAATCTAAGGTCTAACAAGTCTCGAAGTTGGTTCTTCAATATTCTCAATTCTTTCGGGATACGTAAGATACAGAGCAATCAAACAGGAGTAAACTCGAAGATAGTATCAATAATAAGCTCTTCTTCCCTAACAAGAGACAAACCGGGCAATTCTTCTAAACACTTCTAGGAAAACCACAAACTATTCTAACCTTCTGCGGTCAAATCTTCGTTCAAAAATCAATTCAATCACATTTGCTAGGCAAGCCTGTCAACTAAACTCAATCAATCTTTGACCTTTAAAGTTGAATCAACATTCAATAAGAAGTTCACATCCTCACCTACCACTACAGTCTCACAGAAATCTGCAACTTCAAGGCAACTCTCTCTTTGTCTCAACGTATACCCTAGCTTGGTGTTTTACAAGCTAAACCATGCCAAAAGTTACATCAAAACCGTAAAAAGACAAGCACTTCACATTTACCAAAAACACGTAACTCTGAACCATCAACAAACATCTTTCGTACATCTTTCTGACCACCACTATCTCACAAAAAGACTAGTCACATGCGTTCCTACGTCTAAAATCTCAACATGTACATCAAATTTCTTCGCATGCTCACACAAAAGGAAGAATCCGCAGAAATTGCAACTACACATGTGCACAATTGGTAGTCTTCGGTCCTCTTGTTTCAGACTGGTTCTTCAACAAAATCTGACTCTTCTAGACTGTCCTTAGAGCATTTCGAAACTTCAAAAACGCAGTTCTGATCTCACACAGACAACCATGCTGAAGAACAACTCAGACGCACACTGGCTCAATCACACAAATTGATTTCCACTCACGGGTACAGACCGGTTTTCTTGTACGAAAACCATAGGCTGAATCCCTACGATCGCCAACTAGCATCTCTGAGTTTCAGATTACTCACACGAGACCCCTACCTTGATCTCGCTAAAAAACCAAGGTACTCGTACCTACCTCTAACACCTCACTGGACACAATCAAACTTTGTATGCTTGCTAACACGTACGGAAGTACAGATTCGGAATCAACCGGAGGAAACAAAACCCAAAATTGTACCAAAGCTTATCTACTATAACATCGATACCACTCTGACTCCCACTCATAGGTCTTCACTTCTTTTCACCAACTAATACCGGAATCGGCCTCATCGTCCCTCACCAACAAGAATCAACCCACATACACACTAACTTAAACAAACCAATTGTACCTCAACTCCGGTACAACCATACTCCCCTAACCATAACGATGAACTCCCTCAACACTATCCATATTTCGGAAACCACAACTTCTACTTACCGAAAAGCAATAAATCGACAACAACAACAATAGTAAATTAACATACAAACTAGGTTAGCAAAGGAAAGGGTCCAAGTGGCTCAAGTATGATTCCCTCACTTAAAAATCTATTTTCCGATGTAATAGAAGCAATGAGACTCTACTAAACATGCTTCAAGCAACGCACACGCATGATCAAAAAACATACATCAAGCATACTTGATAAACAAGCAAACATGCTTACATGGCAAGCAAACACCGTGTAATTCAATATAAGGACTTGACTTACCTCACTTACCTACCCAATATCTTGGAAACCTTAGGCTCTGATACCAACAAATGTAACCCCTCGTCCCGGTCTGGCCGGATGACCGGTCCGAGTAGGCCACACGGGGAAAACCAAAGTGAAACCCGTTAAGGTTCCCCCTCGGTTAGCAACCCTATTTTTTTTCTTTAACTTCGATCTTCTCTAAAAGCTCATTTAATTCCTATGTGATCAAACAGCGGAATAAAATACAGGAGATAAACATTCAAACTCAAAACAACATTTAAACAGCCCAATTTTAATCCTTTAAACAGGCCGTTTCGAAACACCCTTGAGGTGTATCGAAACGCCTTGACCAGGTCAACTGCCCCATAGCCCATATAAGTGGGCCGTATCGAAACGGAGGTCAACCGTTCCGAAACGCCCTCAACGGTCAACTTCTCGTGGTCAACGAGATTTTGACCGTTTCGAAACCCTTAGACCCGTTTCGAAACGCCTTCATCTCGTCATTTTCTTAGAATTCCAGTAGCCAAAATGTTCCGAAACTCTTATCAGAACAGGGGTTCACAGTGGCCAAACCGTATCGAAACGAGTTCCAATACGGGGCCCTTGAAGCCTTACCCATTCCGAAACGGCTAAGCCCGTTTTGAAACACTGGCTGTCTGCAACCTTCGAAAACCAACTTAAAGCATTTCTCAACGACTCAAAAGGCCCTAAACGACCCCATGAGGCACTCAACACTTACAAGCATATAAGAACCATCCATTAAAGAATCAACAACATCCAACACATGCTTCATACATAAAACTTAAGGTTCATGCTTCACCAAAAACATACACTTAATCATCTAAGATAGGCAAGCTTAACATGATTTACAATCCAAACATGACATCCAAAAGCCGAACCAACAACATGATAGAGAAGAGTCTAACATGCTCTTAAACAAAACCAACATCAACATACTTCAAAGCATTCACATCAACAACACCTATCCCATTGCTTGACTATTACAATCTACAACTTAAAGATCATACTTGAACTAACCAAAAGCAACACTTGGAGACCTTTCCTTGCCCTTGCCACCCACAAGTTATTGATCTGCATTGTCGAACAAAAGGGAGCGTAAGCATAAAAGCTTAGTGAAGGTAAGGTCATAAAACAAACCTTCGACAATGCAGGGTCCAAGCACGAGCAACTACCATGATGGAATGTATGATCTTACCTCCGATCCACGAGAGCCAAATTAAACATGATGCATGAACATATAATCAACTTACAATGATACATAACTCAATGTATTATTAGCAACATACCTCAATGCATATTGGAATCACATTTCATATCATAAAGGCACATATAAACTCATATTGGCACCTAACTATGACTCGAATACGCGGATAACATGTTGGAACGCATTTCCAACATAACCATTACCTGCGGTGGGATTACACTCATCACCGGTTCTTGCGGAGGGGATTCCACTCATCCTCACGCCCCATCGATGGGATTCCACTCATCACCGACTAATATAAAGATTTCCGGGCGTACCAGTACTCCTCCTTGGTGCCTTAACGCCACTAAGGCCACGCGCGACTTTGACTCTCGTGTGCACACTCATCCTAATGATCGATCATTGTACCCAAGCATACTAGTGCTAATATTAATCAAATTCCATAATCTTTCACATCATCAACTCAACATAACTTCTGTGCTTAGCACGTACTCGCCATGATCACTATCATGCACGGTTCATAAACCAAACCACATGCATATATCAATGTAACACCCCCAACCCGGGCCGGGAGCCAAGGGCGTTACCGGAGGTCGGAAAACGGACAAACGGAATATATCAGACAATTGCGGAAGCCTTTCGGAAAACATGATATTATTTTAATCAGTATTTCATATTAATGCGCACGCGGAAGATGGGCTAACAAAAACTTAGACATACTTTCTCTTAATCTTGTTACTATTTTTCGGGCCAATTTAAAACTTTTATTTTTTTTATTATCATATTACTAATGCAATTAAGCCATAATGTTGAACACTTAATTCACAGATTACATGCCATTCAAAAACCCTTAATTAAATGGTCTAGGTGATTTCGAATTAATCCAAAATTACCAAATATTTAAGCAAGCTAATTTTTTTCATGCAACACATAATAGATCTCAATTTCATATCATGGCATTTGATTTCCTTTACTTAGGACTTACAAAATAACATAGCTTATATGCCCCTAAACATGTCAAGCTATCGACTATGGACAACGAAAAGGATCGACACAACCACTAGCTTGACTTACATTTTTATACACAAAATAATGAGGCTATCTACTTAGATACAAAACATGATTCTAGCCTCCTAACCAAGCATCACGGGGCATATAATTTCAAACACCATTTCAAACTTAAGTTACGGCCAAATAAAACAAAACGGATCATGAGACAGACTTCAAAGCCACCATCTAGGAGTCTAAAGATAAGACTTATATCGTACATATTTCAGAACTGTGAACTTAAGGACTTGATAACTTTGATCCAATGAAAGCTAGCTTTAGGGTCCGAGCTATCCTTCTAAGGTTGGGAAGAAGAAAACAACGGAGCGGTAAGTACAAAAAGTACTTAGCGAGGTAATGCTAAAACTAATTCATTCTTTGAGCTTTAGCGTGTTCAAGCATTGAGATTACTTAGCTAGGTTTATTAACAATTCGGTTTCACCCAACTAAGCTCACATAAAATTCATACACATAGCATCATACATGTCATATCAACATTCATAGCACATGCTCGAATACATAACATATCACAATCATTTATCACATGCTTGCACATAATTCGATCAATTGCATAATTCAATCCATTTTCGACATACTCAATATCATGCTTAGCAATTGAATAAATCAAGATCTCATGCTAAACCATACATATCATTTGTAACTTATCAAATCAAAATCACAAATTCACCATAGCATGTCATTCGAATGATCTCAAATTATCATTCAAAATCAGAATTTCTCACTTCTTAATCACATATATTCGAATAGGGTTATTACCCAAATTTCATATAATCGAACTTGTAAGCATTTTATATGCTTCATATCATAATCGGATAGGACCAATGTCCACATATCATAGCACTTCATTTCATAACATATTCGGAAAGGATCAATGTCCACATAGCATAGCATTTCATATCATATCATGTTAAGTCACATAATCTTTTATCCACTTCATAAGCTTAATTAACTTAACAAGTTCCATTCAATTCATGCACTTCATATCACATGGAAATTCATTTCATTTCTTTAATATGGTTTCATAGCCCAAACATTTTATTTAACGTTTTGCCCATGGTAGAATAGTCGTAACAGAAATTCGAGCCATCGGAAGGGTAATCACACATATCGGAATTTTGTTGCCCGCGGCAACGTCATAAATTGCACAAAGCAATATCAAAGGGGATGCCCATAGCATCGTGTGTCTCGAACAGCAATCAAGATCACACATCTTATCAAAAGTACACAAAGTACTATCAAAGATTGCACAAAGCAATATCGGACGGTGAGCTCAGACTCTAGGCATGTCGTTCTTATCTAGAACGTCCAAACGACCAAGGGCGTAATCTTGTTAAGTGATTAGTCCATTAATTCATTTCATGTACATTTTTCGGAATTCACTTTGCATGCTCATTCAATCATAATATCATGCATGGCAGCAACATCATTCATACATAATCATATGCATTTTCAAGCATAGCATAATCATATCATAGGGCAGTCCACATATTCATTTTATCAAATATGATCAAGAATCCATTTCATGCTTTTCTATCATACAATCATTCACATGGGCAGTCCACATTTGCACATACTTAATCGATTATCAAAATCCAAATCAACATAAAATTCATGGCATTTAGCATCATATAAAACAGCCCACATATCGCACACAATCAAACATATATCGCAAGTTTCAATCATGCATCCAAGTTCCTTTATATCTCCTTCCCTTACTAAACACATTATCGGATATCATTTAGTCCAATTTCATGCATATAAAACATAAATTACAGAAAATTAAAGTGGTTCGGACACTAGTCCCAACCCTAAGACAAAATTACACTCACGAAATTACACTCACGATCCTTAAGCTTGATCTCGAATTGAGATGCCTTTGCTTCTTCCTTTCGAACGATCGATCCTAGCTTCCTCCGAAGTTTCTTCGCTATTCCGATCTTAACTCTCAACATTAAACAAATACACTATATTAGGAAGCAATTCAACCATAATTACTTCACAATTCAAGCATGAACTCCTAATTTCAATTCTGACTTTTCATTAAGCTAGTTCGAGGACTAGTTAGCGTTTTAATCATAACTTTTTAATTACTAATCCAAAATTAACTTATCATATACCGTTGGAAAGGTATTAAACCCAATTTTTCAGTCACATTAACCTCATATTTTTATCTTATTCGGATTAATACAGTTTATTACTTATTTATACTCATTTCGGCAAATCTGGACAGCATGCACTGCCCGACTTTAAAAATTCATATCTTTCAATCTACATACTGAAATTTAGTTCCGTTTTCTCTCAATGATTCTAGACATATCAAAGCTTATACAGTATAAATTTCAGCTTCAAATACCTTATATTCGATTTTTGGTGAATTTCCAAAGTTACTGTTTTTACATTGAACACCACTGGACAGATTTCTTAATTTATACTTTAGCTTGAACATACACTTAACTACATACTTGAATCTAAATTTCCTTCATGGTATGACTTATTCTACTTTTCCATAGTATTTTTATAGTCCATGTAAACTTCCAATTTCAACATTTAGGCATGCAAATTACCGATTTCTTCAAATCAGTCCCCAATCTTCACAACTTTCGATTTCATGACCATCTTTAGTTCTAATCAAAATATCATCTTTCTAATTCATTTTTCCAGCAACCAATAAACTTTTATAACGAAATATTCATTCCTTAACAAATTTCTCCTAGTAAACATTTTCAGATTTTGATTCTTAGCAAACTTTCCAAAAGCTCAAGATTTTATATTTCTTTCAAAACAGTCCCCTTTTTACTCTATTCATGTGTTCTTGAAAAGTTTTCACATATTTCCATATTTTATCTTGTTATTTCATTCAAAACTCATATATCTTCATGTTCATATAAATTTTAGGTTTGCATGCATGATTTTTAACTCAACCGAAAACTACAAAGAGTAGGAGACTTACTTTCTTTAATCTCTTGACAACATTAGCTACTTTCTTCTATATCCTAGCTTAATCCTCCTTCATGCAACCGAAAATTTCACAAATTTTTGCTCTCAAAATGGCTGACTATTGAGCTTCTCTCCTCCCTCATATTTTTCCTTTCTTCACGGCAAAGAAGAGCAAAATGAGGAAGGAAGACAAGCTTCCATCATATGGTTGATTTGATAGCTCTTCAATTTACCTATAAGCCCTTTTTATTAATTCTTTTATCCTTAATTTACTAAGGGCAGCCCCAAGGATAATTTATCTTTGACATGCAATTTTTACTATTTAAAAGTCTTTTAATTTAATCACCAAATTGCTTTGTTACAAGCTTTATTAAATTTTATCAATTTCATCTGATTTTTAAGGAGTATAATGTTATTTAATTTCTTTTCGTATTCTTTTAATTCCACACTTTAGATCTAGACATCACTAATTCGATTTCATTAGTTTACCAATCGGCTAGACTAATTAATTCGAATCTAATTTCCTTTCTAATCTGAATTGGTGCACTAATTGCCCAATTGAGGACTTTAGGGACTCAATTGCATAATTCACAAATTCGCAAGCTTAATTGCTTCTAAGAATAAATAAAATAATTAAATTCTACGGTTATAAATTCTAGGACGGAAATGTGGGTGTTACAATTCCCTCCTCCTTAAAGAAAGAATTCGCCCTCGAATTCTTACCTGAACTGAATAAATGAGGATATTGCTTTCGCATCGTAGCCTCGGGTTCCCATGTTGCTTCTGTAACGTTATGATTCTTCTAGAGAATTTTAACAAGAGGGACGCTCTTGTTACGAAGCCTTTTAATTTCTCGATCGAGAATCTGAACAGGTTCCTCTTCATAGGATAGGTCAGGATTAAGTTCAACTTCTTCTGGTTCGAGAATGTGAGACGGATCAGATCGATAACGCCTTAACATAGAAACATGAAAGACATTATGAATCTTATCGAATTCAGGAGGTAGTGCAATGTGATAAGCTACAGGACCAATTCTCTCAATTACTTCGAACGGTCCAATGAAACGTGGACTACGCTTTCCTTTCTTGCCGAAACGAAAAACTTTCTTCCACGGAGAAACTTTGAGAAATACTTTATCTCCGATCTCATATTGGATGTCCCTACGCTTCAGATCAGCGTATGACTTCTGCCTATCAAAAGCTTGTTTCAATCGAGAATGAATAATTTGAACTTGTTCTTCAGTTTCCTGAAGCAGTTGAGGTCCTAAAACTTTATTTTCTCCGAGTTCAGACCAACACAAAGGAGTTCGACATTTTCTTCCATACAGTGCTTCAAAAGGAGCCATCTGAATAGAAGACTGATAGCTATTATTATAAGCGAACTCGATTAACGGTAGTGATTTCTCCCAATTCGTACCGAAATCGATAATACAAGCTCTAAGCATATCTTCAAGAATTTGAATTACTCGTTCAGATTGTCCATCACTTTGAGGATGAAAAGCTGTGCTAACATTCAGCTTAGTTCCAAGAGCCTTATGTAGAGCTTTCCAGAATCGAGCTGTAAATCGAGGATCTCGATCTGAAACAATAGAAGTTGGAAATCCGTGTAAACGGATAACTTCTCGAACATACAGTTCTGCTAAGGTCTCAAGACTATAATTCATCCATATCGGAATGAAATGCGCTGATTTAGTGAAACGATCAACGATCACCCAGACAGCATCACACTTTCTAGGAGAGTCAGGAAGACCAGTTACAAAATCCATCGTAATTCGTTCCCATTTCCATTGCGGAAATTCAAGAGGTTGAAGTAATCTAGTAGGAGCACGATGTTCAGCTTTGACTCGCTGACAATTCAGACATCTCGATACAAAGTCATTGATAGCCGATTTCATTCCAGACCACCAATACAAGGGCTTGAGATCCTTTTACATCTTAACAGATCCAGTGTGGATTGAAAAAGAACTTTGATGTGCTTCTTGCAGAATTTCAGCTTGTAATTCCTTATTATTAGGAACGCAAATCCGATCTTTGAAATATAGAAGACCATTTGACTTGACAGAAAAGTCAGGATTAGATTCAAGCTTAGAAGAGATTCTCTGAAGTTCCGGATCAACTTGCTGGAGTTCTTTGATTGTAGAAATCAGAACAGATTGAACTTGGAGTTCGTTCAGATGATTTCGAGCTTTACATAGTCGGAAATGAGCATTGATGGCCAAAGAAGCGATGAACAAACAAATCAAAAATATTACTTGGAAAGCAAGACATTATTCGAATGGTTTAGAGAATTTTTAGGATTGAACAATTTTAGATTTTGAGAATTTCGAAAGACGTACCGAGGTTCGGTTTCCGACTCAGAGCATCGGCAACCACGTTAGCTTTTGCAGGATGGTAGTCGATGGTCAGATCATAATCCTTGAGTAATTCCAACCACCTTCTTTGTCTAAGATTCAGATCTTTCTGAGTAAGCAAGTACTTCAGACTTTTGTGATCAGTGAATAGCTTACACTTCTCACCGTACAAATAATGCCGCCAAATTTTCAGTGCAAAAACAATAGCCGTTAATTCAAGATCATGAGTTGGATAGTTTAGCTCGTGAGGCTTAAGTTGTCGAGAAGCGTATGCGATCACATTACCTTCCTGCATCAAAACACATCCAAGGCCGGAATGTGATGCATCACTGTAAACAACAAATTCTTTTCCAGACTCAGGCTGAATAAGAACAGGAGCACAAGTCAGGGCTTGTTTAAGCTGATCAAAACTTCTTTGTTGTCCTTCGGACCACTTAAACGGTTCACTCTTTCTGAGCAATTTGGTTAGCGGTGCAGCAATTACCGAAAATCCTTTCACAAATCTCCGATAATACCCGGCTAAACCAAGGAAACTTCGGACCTCGCTTACATTGCTCGAAGGTCGCCATTCAAGAATTGACTGAATTTTCTTAGAGTCAACTTTGATTCCTTCGGCTGAGATAACATGTCCGAGGAAAGACACTTCTGAAAGCCAGAATTCACATTTAGTGAACTTAGCAAATAGTTGATTTTCTCAGAGTGTCTGGAGTACAATCCGAAGATGTTGAGCATGTTCTTCTCTGTTACGGGAATAAACCAGAATATCGTCGATGAATACGAAAACAAACTTGTCAAGATGAGGCTTGAATACTCGGTTCATCAGATCCATGAATGCAGCAGGGGCATTCGTTAACCCGAATGGCATCACCAGAAATTCGTAATGACCATAACGAGTTCTGAAAGCAGTTTTGGGTATATCTTCATCTTTCACCCTCATCTGATAATATCCGGATCGAAGGTCAATTTTAGAGAATACACCAGCATCTTTCAGCTGATCAAACAGATCTTCAATTCGGGGCAATGGATACTTGTTCTTGATAATGACTCTGTTCAATTGCCGGTAATCAATGCAAAGTCGCATCGTTCCGTCTTTCTTTTTCACAAAGAAAACTGGAGCACCCCAGGGAGAAGTGATGGGTCG
The DNA here is from genome assembly GCA_030270665.1 of Hibiscus trionum. Lineage (NCBI taxonomy): Eukaryota > Viridiplantae > Streptophyta > Magnoliopsida > Malvales > Malvaceae > Hibiscus > Hibiscus trionum. Next base: position 24,075,083 of record BSYR01000021.1, on the reverse strand, counting down.
AATGAAACCCTTATCTTCTAATTCTTAAATTTTCTTCTTTAATTCTTGCAATTCAATTGGTGCCATACGATAGGGCGTAATGGACACAGGATTAGTTCCAGGCTAAACTTCAATTTTGAACTCAACTTCTCGAATTGGAGGAAGTCCAGGGAGTTCCTTAGGAAAAACATCAACAAATTCAGATACAACGGGCATTTCTGTTAAGCCAAAATCTAATTCATCTTGCAAGGCCATAGCAGCAAAGATAGACGTTGGTTTCTTGTCGATTAGCAGAATTGATTCTTTTCCTAATCCCCTTAAGTACAGTCTTTTATTCTGACAATCGATCCATACTTCATGTCTACTCAACCAGTCTAACCCTAGTATTAGGTCAAACTCACATTTAGGTAGAACATACAGATCACAGGGAAAAGGTACATTTTGAATAGAGACAAGGCTATTCTTACAGATCAGGTTGATTGGTAAGTCACCTCCTATAGGGTTTGAGACAATTAACCCAGTTTTAACAAATTCAGGCTTTAACTGTAACTTGTCGATCAAGTGAGATCACACAAAAGAATGAGTTGATCCCGAATCAATTAAGGCATAGACAGGAGTAAGGTTTAGTTCAACCGTACCCGCAATAACATCCGGAGACTCTTCCTCATCCTTGCCACGGATATGATAGACTCGAGCTGGAGCTCGTGATTCCTGATGTGTGGTGGCTTTCGACTGATTGCTTCTGCCTTTGCCCTGATTCCCAGACTGAGCTTGTCTAATATTCTTGTTCCAATTGGATTGCACATGACTCGGATTAGCATAGTTTTGAGCAGGAGCTTGATCTCTCATTACTGGACAGTCTCTGATATAGTGGTCACTTCCGCCACAAGAAAAACATAGGTTAGCTTGCTTTCGGCACTGACCAGGATGTGGTTTCTGACAATGCTGACAAACGGCAACCCTTTCTGAATTCCCAGGGCTATTAACAGATATGACCGGGACAGAAAGTCTACTCACAGAATGAGGCTTCGGTGTGAAGTTACTACGAGGTGCTGGATTATACGAAGAAATACCTTCTTTATAGCTTCTAGACTTCTTTGATTTCCAGTGAGACTTGTCCTCACTCTTACGCTTCTTATCATGACGGTAACCGCTTTTCCTCTTTTCTGCGGTCCGAAACTTGGATTCCGTAGCAATGGCTCGATTTACGAGAGTTTGGAAGTCCGTGATATCCAGGGCGGTAAACATCGGACTCAGCTCATCATTCAGACCGTCAATGAACATACGGCACTTTTCTTTCTCTGACTTGATGTACTCAGAACCATACTTGCAGTACTTACAGAAATCAGCTACGTACTGTTCTATTGGTCGACCCGCTTGCTTCAGATGCAAGAAACGCTTTCTTTGATCGGCCAGGTACTGTTCACTGATGTATTTCTTCTTGAATTCGTCTACAAAGAATTTCCAGTTCACAGATTCAACTGGAGCAGTTAGTGTTGTAATTTCCCACCAGTTCAAGGCTTCATCAGCAAGTAAGGCAACAACACATTCGAGCTTATGCTCATCGGAGCACTGAAGTTGCTTAGTCAATATCTGAGTAGTTCTTTCTAACCAATACTCAGCTTCTTCAGGCTTCTCTTCAATAGAGCCTGCAAAAGTATAGGCTCGGTGTTGAGCAAGCTTTTCAATAGGAGCTCTGCTAGGGGCAGCAGCTACCGGAGCAGGCTGTTCATGTCTCATGTTCGTCAAAAGCTGATCGAACATTTCTTTCATGCTCAGAAGACAATCTCTTTGAACATTTTGAACAGTCGGATTGTCAGTGTTCGTCCGAGGCTGAACAGGAGATTGTTGTCGATTGTTATCTGGTACAGGAGGTTTCTCCTTATCCGGAGGGTTTTCTTTCATACGAACACTATCCCCTTCACTTGAGGATTCTCGAGGACTTTCATCGTCTCGAGGTAAGTGTGTCTTTTTCATTCTAATTCAGATCAAACAAAATTCAAGTTAGGATCAAGTCACAAGTAACAATATGTATGATCCCTAGGTGGCTTGACTCAACTAATGACGCACACAGAACACATTCGAGGTCAATAGGTGTAACCCCCTTAACCCGGCCTAGACGGTCGACCCGAATTAAGAAGATCACACGGGGAAAACCAAAGTCAACCCGAAAGTCAACCTTGATTAACGACCCTTTTTTTTTCTTTTAAATCTTATCTAGATGCACGTTAACCCTAGTTATGTTCATACAAACATCATACTCAAAGATCATCGCAGACGGAAAACGTTCAGGGACTTAATTTGAACAAATCAAGACTTTAGGGACCAAAATGTAAATTTTGGAAAATACAGGGACTTAACCCACTTTTAAGTTACCAATATGGAATTAGTCATGTTTCATTCTTGTCTGTCAAATTTCAGCTCAAACGGACATCACAAACTCAATCAATTGCGTAAACATGATTCAGGACCAAAACGCAAACAAAACAAAACATATAACCAACAATTTCAGTGTCCAACGGTCGGGTGTTCCGGAACAGGGAGACCCGTTCCGAAACGCGGGACCGTTCCGCAACAGGTTTCGAAACAGTGCCTGGCAGTGGCACTTCCGTTCCGGAACGGCTGCATCCGTTTCGGAACGCCCAGGCCATTTCAGGCCCCTGTTCCGATACGGTAGCACCTGTTCCGAAACAGGCTGCCCAGATTGCAGAAAAATAGCTGGTTTAATGCACAATTAACCTATCAAACATGCTCCAAAGACAACCAAACTTTACCAACAAGTCATACAACATTCAAGGAACATAATTGCCTCAACCAAAAATCAACATGGCATCAATTATGAAAATCCCCAATTCTATAGGCATGCATCCTATTTAGCAAACCATTCAAGCATCAAACCATCAATTCAAACCCATAATGGCCAATTACAAGAACCAACAATGTTAACAACATTTATACAACTTAGGGAGTCCAAAACATCTCCCAAAACAACAACATAGGTTCCCCATTGCCAAATATCCAAAAGCTAATAGTTTGAGAAAATGTTCACCATACATGAGCTTTGTTCACCACTTGGATTCTTCACCAACTTGCTGCCATCAAATGCACTTTAATGCTCTGCATTATTGGTTTAAGAAAAGAGAGAGAGCGTAAGCATAAGCTTAGTGAGGAATGCTCAATAAAACCACACAATAATGCATTTACAAAACACCTTTATAAATCATACTTCAAAACAACATTTGAACATGCTCACAAGCATTCAAAAACAAGCAATTCATGCTTCAATCTTTATCAAGTCATATTGGCAACAAGTGATACATTCAACATAAGATTCACGTATGGACTTTCAAACACCATTGTAATCTTATAAATTCCAAGGACCACACATGGACTTTTAAACACCATTGAGTCCTTAACCCATAGACTTTTAAACACCATGACAAGGACCACACAAGGACTTTTAAACACCTTTGTGTCCTCAACAAGAACCATCCAAGGACTTTTAAACACCTTGATGTTCTTAAGTAACAAGGCTTACACAAGGACTTTTAAACACCTTGAACCTTAACCAAGAACCAACCATGGACTTTTAAACACCATGTTGTTCTTAACGAGAATCATCCAAGGACTTTTAAACACCTTGATGTTCTTAAATAACAAGGCTTACACAAGGACTTTTAAACACCTTGAACCCTAACCAAGAACCAACCATGGACTTTTAAACACCATGTTGTTCTTAAATAAACATAGCTCACACAAGGACTTTTAAACACCTTTGTGACCTTAACCATCACTTGCCAATAATCATCATTAACAACCATATTCCACTGTTTAAAAGCATTTAACAAAGCCATAAACATCATGCATCTTTAAGCATCAAACCACATTAGAACAATGTTCAAAAACAAGGAACTCTCACCTTGAGCTTCCTCCTACACATGGCTTATAATCTCAGCAAATACACATGCTAGATATGCTTTAAAAACAGAATTTAAAACATGCAAACAATCACATTGCACCCAACCATCACATGGTTCCTCAACAAGAGAGTTTTTCCGAAAACTTACTCTTGAGCTTAGCAAAGTTGTTTAGACTTAGACTAAGCTCCCAAACCTTCAAACATTGGTTTCAAAGCCGAAAACCAAAATCCACTCACTGATTCCGTTTCGCCTCTTGCCGAAACACCAATCAAGCTTCCAGATCAACACCACTAGGATCCAAAGATGACTCCCCTGTTTTAAACACATCAAAACAGTAGATTAATGCATCATCATGCATTAATACCCTCAATGAAAGCATCAAAACCCGCTGCTTTCATTCACACTCCATTTTCGGCTACCAAACACAACCGAAAATGCATCCAAACAACTCCTCAACACTACCCAGCCAAGATCCATCAAATCTAAGCATCCTTAAACATCAAATAACATCCAAAAAGGATCTAACCACGTCCTTATACCTCCAGCTATAACAGATCAACAAGATCACTCCAAAAACAACCAAGAACACAAGCTAAACTTAGGAAATTCAACCTATCCGGGATTGCATTGATTAAAACTCAATTTCACATCAAATTAGCATTCAATTAACATCAATTTGACACCTCAAAACACAGCCCAATCAGATCATACGAAAATTTCATCAAAATCAATCAAATCTTGCATTTAAAAGCCAAGATCAAGAACAAATCAATAAAACCTTTTATAAAACACAATTTAAGGATTGAGAACTTGGGAATTTCAGTAAAGAACTTAAAGTTCAGAGGAGAATGACGTTCTTACCTCCAAACTTGAGTTTTCTCCCTTTTTGGAACCAAAATCTTGAAAATCCACTTAGCAAATGGTGAGGTTTTGTTGAAGAGATGATTAGAGATCAAAAGAGAGTTGAAATGTGATATTTAGGTGACAAAATCTGAGGAAAAGCTCTGGAGAAAATGTGTTTGGTTTGAGAGAAAAGATGAGAGAAAATGGGAAATGGAAAAGTAAGTTGGAAAATGATAAAATATCTTCCCTCCACTTTTCTTTTATTTAAAAACCTTTAATAAATCATTTAATATCTTAGAAAAATCTGGAGAAACTCCCATTGGGTAAATAGCTCCTTAAAGATTCAAAGTTTCAATCCTTTTTAAAACAGTCTCACAGTTTTCGAAAATTACATTTTGGTCACTAGCCAAAATGTCACCCTTCCAAACCTCATTTTACAAAATTGATTTCACAGTTCACTTATATATATTAAAAGAGGATTTTAGAACATTTTTCCATATTTTTAATGCAACCCGAACTAGGTTTTCCTAAATTCACTCTTATATATTCGAACCGCGATCCGACCGAACCGGTCCGAAACCCAAAACTCCTAAGCCCAAAACCGGGGCGTTACAACTCTCCCCCCCCTTAAGAAATTTCGTCCTCGAAATTTACCTGAAGGAAAGAGGTACGGAAACTGCTTCAGCATGTCATCCTTTCGTTCCCACGTGGCTTCCTCAACACCACGGTGCTTCCACAACACCTTCACCAACTCAATGGTCTTGCCACGAAGAACCCTGCTATCCGAATCCAGAACCTTCACCGGTTCCTCATCATAGGTCAAATCCGGATTCAATTCCACTTCTTCCACAGGCATCACATGTGAAGGATCCGATCTATACTTCCGAAGCATAGAAACATGAAACACATCATGAATCTTCTCCAACTCCTGAGGTAACCTCAACTTATACGCAACAGGACCCACACGCTCAACAACCTCGTATGGTCCAATGTACCTAGGGCTCAACTTGCCCTTACGTCCAAACCTCATCACCTTTTTCCACGGCGAAACCTTCAAAAACACACGGTCACCCACCGTATACTCAATCTCCTTACGTTTCAAATCCGCGTAAGACTTTTGCCGATCAGAAGCTGCCTTCAAACGCTCACAAATGAGCTTCACCTTCTCGGTGGTTCCTTTCAACAAAGCCGGCATCGACACCAACTTCTGACCCGTTTCAGCCCAACAAAGAGGAGTCCTACACTTCCTCCCGTACAAAGCCTCATAAGGTGCCATTTGAATACTCGCCTGATAACTATTGTTATAGGCAAACTCCACCAAAGGCAAATGTTTCTCCCAAGAGCCCTGGAACTCAATCACGTAGCACCTCAACATATCCTCCAAAACCTGGATAACACGCTCGGACTGACCATCCGACTGAGGATGATAAGACGTACTGAAATTCAACCTTGTACCCAAAGCTTGATGCAAACACTGCCAGAACCGCGATGTAAACCTCGGATCCCTATCCGACACAATCGACTTTGGCACACCATGCAGCCGCACAATCTCAGCAATGTACAGCTCCGCAAGCTTATCCAAAGAAAACGTAGTATGCACAGGCAAGAAATGCGCACACTTCGTCAGGCGATCCACAATCACCCACACCGAATTCTTCTTCGACGGTGACAAGGGTAAACCAGATACAAAATCCATGGTAACCCTTTCCCACTTCCACTCAGGGATTCTCAACAGTTGCAACAACCCTGAAGGAACCTGATGCTCAGCCTTAACTCGCTGACACACCATGCACTTGCTCACAAACTCAGCAACATCCTTCTTCAAACCCACCCAATAGTACTCATCACGAAGATCACGGTACATCTTAGTACTACCTGGGTGCATAGCAAAAGGACTACTATGACCTTCAGTCAGAATAGCACGCCTCAACTCAGCATCATTGGGCACTACTATCCGACTCCCAAAACATAACACACCATCATCATTAAAACAGAAATCTGAAGGCCTACCCTCCGCGATATCCTGAACATGAGGTACCAAGGAATCATCCAGCAACTGCTTTTCCTTGATCAACTGAACCAAAGATGGTTTCACTTGCAACTCAGCCACAAGACCACCATCACGCGAAATACTCAAACTGGCAAACATAGCCCTCAACTCAACCGCTACCTTCCTACTCAAGGCATCCGCTACAACATTAGCTTTCCCAGGGTGATACTCAATCGTCAAATCATAATCCTTGAGCAACTCCACCCAACGCCGCTGCCTAAGATTCAACTCCTTCTGAGACATCAGATACCTCAAACTCTTGTGATCCGTGTACACAGTACACTTCTCACCATACAGGTAATGTCTCCAGATCTTCAAAGCAAAAACCACCGCAGCCAACTCAATGTCATGCGTAGGATAATTGCGCTCATGCACCTTCAACTGCCGCGATGCATAAGCCACCACCTTACCCTCTTGCATCAACACACATCCTAAACCAACATAGGACGCATCGCTATACACCACAAACTCTTTCCCTGATTCAGGTTGAACCAAGATAGGAGCTTGCGTCAAAGCTGCCTTAAGCTTCTCAAAAGCCTGCTGTCTCGCTTTCGTCCACTCATACCTAACATCCTTCTGCAACAACTTCGTCAAAGGTGCAGCAATCTTAGAAAACCCATCCACAAACCTCCGGTAGTATCCCGCCAAACCCAGGAAACTACGAATCTCATGAACAGACTTAGGAACCTTCCAATTCATCACCGCCTCAATCTTCTGAGGATCAACACGAATTCCCTCGGCAGAAACCACATGCCCAAGAAACACCACTTCACTTAACCAGAACTCACACTTGCTCAGCTTAGCATAAAGCTGATTCTCCAACAAAGCTTGCAACACAATCCTCAAATGCTCTTCATGTTCCTCCTCAGTACGCGAGTACACAAGGATATCATCAATGAACACCACAACAAACTTATCCAGGTATTCATGAAACACACGATTCATCATGTCCATAAAAGCTGCATGAGCATTTGTTAACCCAAACGGCATCACAAGAAACTCATAATGCCCATACCTCGTCCTAAAAGCTGTCTTAGGCACATCCACATCTTTCACCTTCAACTGGTAATACCCTGACCTCAAGTCAATCTTAGAGAACACAGTTGCTCCCCGAAATTGATCAAAGAGATCATCAATCCTCGGCAAAGGATACCGATTCTTGATAGTCAACTTGTTCAGCTGACGATAATCAATGCACATTCTCATAGTGCCATCCTTCTTCTTCACAAACAAGACCGGTGCACCCCAAGGCGACACACTCGGCCGAATGAAACCACGATCAAGCAACTCTTGCAACTGCGTCTTCAGCTCTTTCAGCTCCTTAGGTGCCATCCGATAGGGAGTAATGGACACAGGAGTTGTATTCTCATACAGCTCAATCCCAAACTCCACCTCGCGATTAGGAGGTAAACCAGGCAACTCCTCAGGAAACACACCAGGAAACTCTCGCACAATCCTGATATCTTGCACACGCAACTCCTTAGAACTAGGATTCATCACAAAGGCCAGGTAAGCTTCACAACCTTGCCTCAACATCCGGCTCGCCTCCAAAGAAGACACCACATTGGCAAGAAACTTCACATTCTCACCAACCACAACCACCTCATAATCATCCGCAAGCTTCAACGAAACTCGCTTATTCTCACAATCCACAACAGCTCGATGCTCAGCAAGCCAATCCATACCAAGGATTACATCAAAACCATAGAAAGGTAACTCCATAAGGTCAACATGAAAAACATGATCTTGAACAACCAAAGGACACCTTCTATAAAGCTTTCGAGTCACAACAGTCTCTCCAAAAGAACTAGTGACACGCACACCAACATCCAAAGACTCAACAGGCAACCCAAGCAATTCAGCATGCTCACGCAATATGTAAGAGTGCGTAGATCCAGAATCAATCAAGGAAAGTAATGACAAGGATTGCAAAGTAAAAGTACCTGCGATCACATCCGCGTCATTCCTCCCCTCCCGCTGAGCAAACATCCTGGCTTGGCCGCCATCCTCAGGCTGTATAGCCACAACATGAGCCACACCCCGACCACCTTCCTCTCTCCGCTGGAAATTACCACGGCCGCGCCCACGACCTCTTTGTGGTGCTGCAACAACAGGAGCACGCCCTTGGCCACCAGCCAACATAGGACACTCTCTCCTCATATGATCCGCAGATCCACAATTCCAGCACACATTACCAGCAGCTACAACAGGAGCTTGCACCTCCCTCACAGCACGAGGACAATCACGTTTCATATGGCCATGCGAACCACATGTCCAACAAGCACTCGGATCAACTCTAGTGTTGCCTCCCCGAACAGGCGCACCACCACCTCGCTTAGCTGAGGACTGATACTTCTGATCACGTCCCCTCTTGTTCCGTCCACCACCGAAACTATATTCAGCAGCTCGCTTACCAGCACTTGATCCAGCACTTCTAGCAGATAAACCCAAGTTTATCTCAATATCCTTTGCTCGGCCCACCAACACATCAAAATCATCATACTCGGTAGCCAGCACATACATCTTTACATCCGTCACTAAACCATAACGGAACCTTTCACACCTCGCTCGCTCATCCGGAACCAGCTCAGGTGCATATTGACCGAGTCGAACAAACTGCACTTCATACTCAGCCACCGTCATGCTCCCCTGGGTAAGAGACATGAATTCCCTCTTCTTTTCATCTAGGTACCTCACACCTAGATACCTTCTCTTGAACACATTCTGAAAGAATGTCCAAGTTACATCAGCTTCCGCCATCCCAGCGATAGTGGTTGTCCACCACGTATAAGCATCCTTCTGTAGCAAAGATACTACACAGCCAAGCTTCTGCACATCAGTGCAACTCATCTGACCCAAGATTCTCTTGGTACTTTCTAACCAAGCCTCAGAACCTTCAGCAGACATACCCCTGAACTCCGTCCCTCCCAGACTGCGCAAACGCTCCAAGGGTAGTCTAACTCCAGCATCTTCCTGATGCCCAGCTCCACGAGCTCCAGCTACCGCTGCTTGAAAAGCACCAGCTATAGCTTGAATCAGCACCGTCATGTCAGGAACAGCTTGCCCCTGACCAGCCTCAGGTCCAGCAGCCCCAGCACCAGCTGCAGCTCCAGCTTCTTCAGCCCCAGCACCACCACCGCCAGGTGGAGGAGGTAAGACCGCACTCTCAACATTCTCTTCATTTTCATTCTCATTCTGAGCCGTAGCTCGCACATTACTCCTCAACTCTCTACGAGGTGCCACACTCTAACTATGCAATCACAATGCAAATAAACAAAATCAGGCCCAGCAAGGTAAGCAACCCAAGTACTCAAGCTCATTTCCAATTAAAACAACTTCATTTCATTAGCTTTGATTTGGCAATGGGTACCCACAACATGCTTCATCACAGCACACATCTCAATTGCAACATACATACAATTCACTCAACATGCTTTCACCCAACAAGCATACAAAGCATACGTACTTTAAACATTCACATAAACATTCCCCATTTACTCGAGAACTCAGTTCTGATACCACCAAATGTAACCCCCTTAACCCGGCCTAGACGGTCGACCCGAATTAAGAAGATCACACGGGGAAAACCAAAGTCAACCCGAAAGTCAACCTTGATTAACGACCTTTTTTTTCTTTTAAATCTTATCTAGATGCACGTTAACCCTAGTTATGTTCATACAAACATCATACTCAAAGATCATCGCAGACGGAAAACGTTCAAGGACTTAATTTGAACAAATCAAGACTTTAGGGACCAAAATGTAAATTTTGGAAAATACAGGGACTTAACCCACTTTTAAGTTACCAATATGGAATTAGTCATGTTTCATGCTTGTCTGTCAAATTTCAGCTCAAACGGACATCACAAACTCAATCAATTGCGTAAACATGATTCAGGACCAAAACGCAAACAAAACAAAACATATAACCAACAATTTCAGTGTCCAATGGTCGGGTGTTCCGGAACAGGGAGACCCGTTCCGAAACGCGGGACCGTTCCGCAACAGGTTTCGAAATAGTGCCTGGCAGTGGCACTTCCGTTCCGGAACGGCTGCATCCGTTTCGGAACGCCCAGGCCATTTCAGGCCCCTGTTCCGATACGGTAGCACCTGTTCCGAAACAGGCTACCCAGATTGCAGAAAAATAGCTGGTTTAATGCACAATTAACCTATCAAACATGCTCCAAAGACAACCAAACTTTACCAACAAGTCATACATCATTCAAGGAACATAATTGCCTCAATCAAAAATCAACATGGCATCAATTATGAAAATCCCCAATTCTATAGGCATGCATCCTATTTAGCAAACCATTCAAGCATCAAACCATCAATTCAAACCCATAATGGCCAATTACAAGAATCAACAATGTTAACAACATTTATACAACTTAGGGAGTCCAAAACATCTCCCAAAACAACAACATAGGTTCCCCATTGCCAAATATCCAAAAGCTAATAGTTTGAGAAAATGTTCACCATACATGAGCTTTGTTCACCACTTGGATTCTTCACCAACTTGCTGCCCTCAAATGCACTTTAATGCTCTGCATTATTGGTTTAAGAAAAGAGAGAGAGCGTAGGCATAAGCTTAGTGAGGAATGCTCAATAAAACCACACAATAATGCATTTACAAAACACCTTTATAAATCATACTTCAAAACAACATTTGAACATGCTCACAAGCATTCAAAAACAAGCAATTCATGCTTCAATCTTTATCAAGTCATATTGGCAACAAGTGATACATTCAATATAAGATTCACGTATGGACTTTCAAACACCATTGTAATCTTATAAATTCCAAGGACCACACATGGACTTTTAAACACCATTGTGTCCTTAACCCATAGACTTTTAAACACCATGACAAGGACCACACAAGGACTTTTAAACACCTTTGTGTCCTCAACAAGAACCATCCAAGGACTTTTAAACACCTTGATGTTCTTAAGTAACAAGGCTTACACAAGGACTTTTAAACACCTTGAACCTTAACCAAGAACCAACCATGGACTTTTAAACACCATGTTGTTCTTAACGAGAATCATCCAAGGACTTTTAAACACCTTGATGTTCTTAAATAACAAGGCTTACACAAGGACTTTTAAACACCTTGAACCCTAACCAAGAACCAACCATGGACTTTTAAACACCATGTTGTTCTTAAATAAACAAGGCTCACACAAGGACTTTTAAACACCTTTGTGACCTTAACCATGACTTGCCAATAATCATCATTAACAACCATATTCCACTGTTTAAAAGCATTTAACAAAGCCATAAACATCATGCATCTTTAAGCATCAAACCACATTAGAACAATGTTCAAAAACAAGGAACTCTCACCTTGAGCTTCCTCCTACACATGGCTTATAATCTCAGCAAATACACATGCTAGATATGCTTTAAAAACAGAATTTAAAACATGCAAACAATCACATTGCACCCAACCATCACATGGTTCCTCAACAAGAGAGTTTTTCCGAAAACTTACTCTTGAGCTTAGCAAAGTTGTTTAGACTTAGACTAAGATCCCAAACCTTCAAACATTGGTTTCAAAGCCGAAAACCAAAATCCACTCACCGATTCCGTTTCGCCTCTTGCCGAAACACCAATCAAGCTTCCAGATCAACACCACTATGATCCAAAGATGACTCCCCTGTTTTAAACACATCAAAACAGTAGATTAATGCATCATCATGCATTAATACCCTCAATGAAAGCATCAAAACCCGCTGCTCTCATCCACACTCCATTTTCGGCTACCAAACACAACCGAAAATGCATCCAAACAACTCCTCAACACTACCCAGCCAAGATCCATCAAATCTAAGCATCCTTAAACATCAAATAACATCCAAAAAGGATCTAACCACGTCCTTATACCTCCAGCTATAACAGATCAACAAGATCACTCCAAAAACAACCAAGAACACAAGCTAAACTTAGGAAATTCAACCTATCCGGGATTGCATTGATTAAAACTCAATTTCACATCAAATTAGCATTCAATTAACATCAATTTGACACCTCAAAACACAGCCCAATCAGATCATACGAAAATTTCATCAAAATCAATCAAATCTTGCATTTAAAAGCCAAGATCAAGAACAAATCAATAAAACTTTTTATAAAACACAATTTAAGGATTGAGAACTTGGGAATTTCAGTAAAGAACTTAAAGTTCAGAGGAGAAGGACGTTCTTACCTCCAAACTTGAGTTTTCTCCCTTTTTGGAACCAAAATCTTGAAAATCCACTTAGCAAATGGTGAGGTTTTGTTGAAGAGATGATTAGAGATCAAAAGAGAGTGAAATGTGATATTTAGGTGACAAAATCTGAGGAAAAGCTCTGGAGAAAATGTGTTTGGTTTGAGAGAAAAGATGAGAGAAAATGGAAAATGGAAAACTTAGTTGGAAAATGATAAAATATCTTCCCTCCACTTTTCTTTTATTTAAAAACCTTTAATAAATCATTTAATATCTTAGAAAAATCTGGAGAAACTCCCATTGGGTAAATAGCTCCTTAAAGATTCAAAGTTTCAATCCTTTTTAAAACAGTCTCACAGTTTTCGAAAATTACATTTTGGTCACTAGCCAAAATGTCACCCTTCCAAACCTCATTTTACAAAATTGATTTCACAGTTCACTTATATATATTAAAAGAGGATTTTAGAACATTTTTCCATATTTTTAATGCAACCCGAACTAGGTTTTCCTAAATTCACTCTTATATATTCGAACCGCGATCCGACCGAACCGGTCCGAAACCCAAAACTCCTAAGCCCAAAACCGGGGCGTTACAATAGGACCTATTACCTAAAAAGCTCTGATGCCAACAAATGTAACACCCCCAACCCGGGCCAGGAGCCAAGGGCGTTACCGGAGGTCGGAAAACAGACAAACGGAACATATCAGACAATTGCGGAAGCCTTTCGGAAAACATGATATTATTTTAATCAGTATTTCATATTAATGCGCACGCGTAAGATGGGCTAACAAAAACTTAGACATACTTTCTCTTAATCTTGTTACTAATTTTCGGGCCAATTTAAAACTTTTATTTTTTTTATTATCATATTACTAATGCAATTAAGCCATAATGTTGAACACTTAATTAACAGATTACGTGCCATTCGAAAACCCTTAATTAAATGGTCTAGGTGATTTCGAATTAATCCAAAATTACCAAATATTTAAGCAAGCCAATTTTTTTCATGCAACACATAATAGATCTCAATTTCATATCATGGCATTTGATTTCCTTTACTTAGGACTTACAAAATAACATAGCTTATATGCCCCTAAACATGTCAAGCTATCGACTATGGACAACAAAAAGGATCGACACAACCACTCTTACATTTTTATACACAAAATAATGAGGCTGTCTACTTAGATACAAAACATGATTCTAGCCTCCTAACCAAGCATCACGACGCATATAATTTCAAACACCATTTCAAACTTAAGTTACGGCCAAATAAAACAAAACGGATCATGAGGCAGACTTCAAAGCCACCATCTAGGAGTCTAAAGATAAGACTTAGATCGTACATATTTCAGAACTGTGAACTTGAGGACTTGATAACTTTGATCCAATGAAAGCTAGCTTTAGGGTCCGAGCTATCCTGCTAAGGTTGGGAAAAAGAAAACAACGGAGCGGTAAGTACAAAAAGTACTTAGCGAGGTAATGCTAAAACTAATTCATTCTTTGAGCTTTAGCGTGTTCAAGCATTGAGATTACTTAGCTAGGTTTATTAACAATTCGGTTTCACCCAACTAAGCTCACATAAAATTCATACACATAGCATCATACATGTCATATCAACATTCATAGCACATGCTCGAATAAATAACATATCACAATCATTTATCACATGCTTGCACATAATTTGATCAATAGCATAATTCAATCCATTTTCGACATACTCAATATCATGCTTAGCAATTGAATAAATCAAGATCTCATGCTAAACCATACATAGCATTTGTAACTTATCAAATCAAAATCACAAATTCACCATAGCATGTCATTCGAATGATCTCAAATTATCATTCAAAATCAGAATTTCTCATTTCTTAATCACATATATTTGAATAGGGTTATTACCCAAATTTCATATAATCGAACTTGTAAGCATTTCATATGCTTCATATCATAATCGGATAGGACCAATGTCCACATATCATAGCACTTCATTTCATAACATATTCGGAAATGATCAATGTCCACATAGCATAGCATTTCATATCATATCATATCATGTTAAGTCACATAATCTTTTATCCACTTCATAAGCTTAATTAACTTAACAAGTTCCATTCAATTCATGCACTTCATATCACATGGAAATTCATTTCATCTCTTTAATATGGTTTCATAGCCCAAACATTTTATTTAACGTTTTGCGCATGGTAAAATAGTCGTAACAGAAATTCGAGCCATCGGAAGGGTAATCACACATATCGGAATTTTGTTGCCCGCGGCAACGTCATAAATTGCACAAAGCAATATCAAAGGGGATGCCCATAGCATCGTGTGTCTCGAACAGCAATCAAGATCACACATCTTATCAAAAGTACACAAAGTACTATCAAAGATTGCACAAAACAATATCGGACGGTGAGCTCAGACTCTAGGCATGCCGTTCTTATCTAGAACGTCCAAACGACCAAGGGCGTAATCTTGTTAAGTGATTAGTCCATTAATTCATTTCATGTACATTTTTCGGAATTCACTTTGCATGCTCATTCAATCATAATATCATGCATGGCAGCAACATCATTCATACATAATCATATGCATTTTCAAGCATAGCATAATCATATCATAGGGCAGTCCACATATTCATTTTATCAAATATGATCAAGAATCCATTTCATGCTTTTCTATCATACAATCATTCACATGGGCAGTCCACATTTGCACATACTTAATCGATTATCAAAATCCAAATCAACATAAAATTCATGGCATTTAGCATCATATAAAACAGCCCACATATCGCACACAATCAAACATATATCGCAAGTTTCAATCATGCATCCAAGTTCCTTTATATCTCCTTCCCTTACTAAACACATTACCGGATATCATTTAGTCCAATTTCATGCATATAAAACATAAATTACAGAAAATTAAAGTGGTTCGGACACTAGTCCCAACCCTAAGACAAAATTACACTCACGAAATTACACTCACGATCCTTAAGCTTGATCTCGAATTGAGATGCCTTTGCTTCTTCCTTTCGAACGATCGATCCTAGCTTCCTCCGAAGTTTCTTCGCTATTCCGATCTTAACTCTCAACATTAAACAAATACACTATATTAGGAAGCAATTCAACCATAATTACTTCACAATTCAAGCATGAACTCCTAATTTCAATTCTGACTTTTCATTAAGCTAGTTCGAGGACTAGTTAGCGTTTTAATCATAACTTTTTAATTACTAATCCAAAATTAACTTATCATATACCGTTGGAAAGGTATTAAACCCAATTTTTCAGTCACATTAACCTCATATTTTTATCTTATTAGGATTAATACAGTTTATTACCTATTTATACTCATTTCGGCAAATCTGGACAGCATGCACTGCCCAACTTTAAAAATTCATATCTTTCAATCTACATACTTAAATTTAGTTCCGTTTTCTCTCAATGATTCTAGACATATCAAAGTTTATACAGTATAAATTTCAGCTTCAAATACCTTATATTCGATTTTTGGTGAATTTCCAAAGTTACTGTTTTTACATTGAACACCACTGGACAGATTTCTTAATTTATACTTTAGCTTGAACATACACTTAACTACATACTTGAATCTAAATTTCCTTCATGGTATGACTTATTCTACTTTTCCATAGTATTTTTATAGTCCATGTAAACTTCCAATTTCAACATTTAGGCATGCAAATTACCGATTTCTTCAAATCAGTCCCCAATCTTCACAACTTTCGATTTCATGACCATCTTTAGTTCTAATCAAAATATCATCTTTCTAATTCATTTTTCCAGCAACCAATAAACTTTTATAACGAAATATTCATTCCTTAACAAATTTCTCCTAGTAAACATTTTCAGATTTTGATTCTTAGCAAACTTTCCAAAAGCTCAAGATTTTATATTTCTTTCAAAACAGTCCCCTTTTTACTCTATTCATGTGTTCTTGAAAAGTTTTCACATATTTCCATATTTTATCTTGTTATTTCATTCAAAACTCATATATCTTCATGTTCATATAAATTTTAGGTTTGCATGCATGATTTTTAACTCAACCGAAAACTACAAAGAGTAGGAGACTTACTTTCTTTAATCTCTTGACAACATTAGCTACTTTCTTCTATATCCTAGCTTAATCATCCTTCATGCAACCGAAAATTTCACAAATTTTTGCTCTCAAAATGGCTGACTATTGAGCTTCTCTCCTCCCTCATATTTTTCCTTTCTTCACGGCAAAGAAGAGCAAAATGAGGAAGGAAGACAAGCTTCAATCATATGGTTGATTTGATAGCTCTTCAATTTACCTATAAGCCCTTTTTATTAATTCTTTTATCCTTAATTTACTAAGGGCAGCCCCAAGGATAATTTATCTTTGACATGCAATTTTTACTATTTAAAAGTCTTTTAATTTAATCACCAAATTACTTTGTTACAAGCTTTATTAAATTTTATCAATTTCATCCGATTTTTAAGGAGTATAATGTTATTTAATTTCTTTTCGTATTCTTTTAATTCCACACTTTAGATCTAGACATCACTAATTCGATTTCATTAGTTTACCAATCGGCTAGACTAATTAATTCGAATCTAATTTCCTTTCTAATCTGAATTGGTGCACTAATTGCCCAATTGAGGACTTTAGGGACTCAATTGCATAATTCACAAATTTGCAAGCTTAATTGCTTCTAAGAATAAATAAAATAATTAAATTCTACGGTTATAAATTCTAGGACGGAAATGTGGGTGTTACAATCAACGCATCATATCAAGCCTCAACAACATGCATAACACATTATACATAGCCAACACAAACACAAATAGACATGAGGCATAATAAGAAATTAGGAGTTCAACCAAAGGTCTCCTAAGCTAAGCTTGAGATTAGACTACCACTCTAATCTCAACTCTAGGTGGGTTTACCAAGCTCATCCTAGGTTCACATGCTTGAACCAATATTTGAAAGCCATTTAAAAATAGTAACCACTCACCGACTACTCCATTAGCACAAGCCGACAAGCCTACCAAGCATCCAAGTTTCCGGATTCGAGCCCGAAGCTTCCCCATTGATTTTTCTTGCTTCTAACCATTCAAAAACAATATATTAACCTCAAAATCAGCCACAAAGCCAAAGTTTAACACCAACACACAAATCCACTACAATTCTCACAATTCAAAGCCAAGTTCATTCTTCAATTTCTCATTTTCGTACTTCCACAAAGACCCATCCAAAATCAGCAATGTAGTCATCCAAAGCACCCTTAGACATGTTCAAAACACTACCCAAACATAGTATAACCATCAACCTTTCATTTCCCCACATAGACACCTTAAAAACTCACATTTTTCACTCCCAAAAATCACTTACAGCAGTAGCTACGGGAATCCATTCAAACCAACACTATAACTACTCAAAAATCATCAAATAACATCCAAAGACACCTACCCAATGTTACTATAACAACAGCCCATCAATTTTTCACAAAACCATCCCAAAAACACAAATTTTGACACTTTAAATATACCCCTAAAAACCCACTTCGGGATTCGCCATAAAACTTGGCAAAAATCGGATATGTTGGACCTTATAGGTAGTAAACAACTCACATAACATTAATAAATCAAAAGCTTTAGTTAAAACTAACAAAGATAGCATTTTTAACTCAAAATCTCAAAACCCAAAAATGTAAACTAGTGAGCTTTAATGAAAACAAATTATATGGGGAGAAAGAGGAAGATGAGAGTAATAAGAAAATGTAAATTACCTTTCAAAAAGCTCCAAGAATGAAGAACAAAGGAGATGGGAAAGTGAAATGGAGAGAAAATAGGGTTTTCATGTTTGAAGAGAAAATGAAGAAGATGAAGACAACTTTCTTTTTCTTTTCTCTTTTTTTTGTTTAAAGCTCATCTTTTCCAAACTTTAAGTTATTTACAAAAACGCCATTAATGAGATGGCAACTCATGTATTTGCAAATTTCTATGGAAATTAGGTTTCAATTACATTTTGGTCCAACACAAATTGTTTGTTTGAAAATGTGAAGCCCAAAATAATAAATCATTATTTTAATTATAAAACTGGAACCCGAACCATTATTTAAATATTATTTTCTCCCGACCCCCAAACCCGGGTGTTACAAACTAAATCCTAAAATATTTTGGATCACAAATCTAACAAAAATCAATTTAAATTATGAACTTATTTTGCATATAATGAAGACCTCAATTTGAGAAAAAAATACAAATCTTTGATTGAAGAAATTGTTGTTAATCGTTATGGTATTGATGTGACAATCTACTTTGAATGGCGATGTGACAAAGAGAGTTGATTGATTTTTTTAGAAAGCGTGGGGACTTATTTAATATCTAATACTCCCTTTGTCTCATTTAATATGTTCAGTATTGACTTTTTAAAAGTCAATTTTTTTTAATTTTGACCATAATTATTTTAAATATTTTAATTAATTAAATTTTATAAAATACATTTTTTTAAACTAGTTGATTGAAGGTTTTAAAATATATTTTTTACATTTTTATTAATAATAAATTTAAAGTAATAATGAATCATAGTTGAAAATAATTGACCCAAAAAAGTCAGTACTGGACATATTAAATTGGACAAAGGAGTAACTAATATAAATAAATAAATTTTAAAAAATAAAACAATATTAGAAATTCAAAACTTAAAGAAATCAAAATCTATAAAACGATAAACTATTAAAATTTAAAAACATTTATACTTTTTTAAAAAAAGTAAAAAATTACATCAAAAAAATTTGTTGATCGACTATCATCATTATGAGTGTATTGCTATTCTTGGAACATATTCGTTTAGTAAAATTAATCTTAAATTAGAGAAATAATGACTTTTTGAAGTTTATTCCACTAATTTAAAATTGATGAAATAGAAGTTAAATCGGAACTATATTCCTAAGTTATATTTTAAATTTCAAAATTTTAGTAATGTATATGTTCGTTTTACAGTTCAATTTTAAAGTGTGAGATTGGCCCCGTCAACAATGTTATCTCTAAAGTTTGAACTCATGTTCTTCCTTTAAGAGAGCAATGTGTCTTACCAATCCACCTAGCTATTGTTAGTTTTAAATTTCAAATTTAACATTTATAAATGTGCAAAAACTTTTAATTCTGAAATTTATAAATTATTATATTTTTTGTATGGTACATGCTAGGGGTGCTTATCGAGCGAGTCGATTGCGAGTTGGGCAGTGCTCGACTCATGCTCGTTAAAAAATTTGTTACTCAACTCAACTCGTTGCTCGTTAAGCTCGTTAAAATTATGCTCGACTCGTGCTCGTTAAAAAAAATTGTTGCTCAACTCGACTCATTGCTCGTTAAGCTCACTAAAAAAGTTACCTTATTTTTTAACTAAAAATAAAATTTAATAATACTAGATGAGGCTTAATACTAACATAAATTAACAAATTTAACAAAAAATATCAAAAGAGTGTATAAAACACTTTCAAAGTCTAAATCCAAACTAACAATCCACAAATACACCAAACTAGCATTTTAAAACTAAAATAACAATCCACAAATTCACAATACTATCATATTAAAACTAAAGTAACAATCCACAAGTACATCAAACTAAAGTAATTACTAAAAAAATATTTTAAAAAATTAACGAGCTGCTCACGAACTTATCGAGTCGAGTTAGGCTTTGCTCGACTCAACTCATTAAGGTCTCGAGTCGAGTTCGAGTTCGAGTCGAGTCAACTCGAGTCGGGCGTTTACCGAGTTTTTACCGAGTCGAGTTCGAGCAGCTCACGAGCTGCTCAACTCGTTAAGCACCCCTATACATGTCCATTTTATGGTCTATGTTCGAGATTTGTGGCTCTTACTCTTAGGGGTGGGTAAAACTCGACTCAACTTGAAAAATCGAATTATTCATCGATTCAACGCAAAAAAAAGACTCGGCTCGTTTTGACTTGACTGGACTCGAAAAAATTTCAAATAAAAATTGAGTTATAAAATAGAAATTCGAATAACTCAAAATCTTTAGTAATTAGTTGACCAGTTTTCAAGTTTGATTCAAGTCTCACAATTCTTTCCGATATATTATGTATCTCACATGTGGAAATATAAAGAAATATATATGTGCATGTGCGTGTGTGGGCGCGTGCGTGCGTGTGTGTGCGTGCGTGCGTCCGCGTGTGTGTGTCCGCGTGCGTGTGTGCGCGTGGGTGCGTGCGTGCGCGTGTGTATTGGATATGTATATAGAAAGTCGTTTAAAATAGAATTAGTTTGTATTGTAACATTATAAATAATTATAATTAAATTTTTACATAAACTCGAAAACTCGACTTGAATTTTATAAACTCAACTCGAATAAAAAAATTTCAAATAAAGTTTGAATCACAAAATAGGAATGGTAAACTCGACCAACTCAAAACTTTTTTAACTCTACTCAACCGAACGCCCAACCCTACTTCCTTCCAATAATGTCGTCTCTAAAAATCGATATGAATTCTCTCATTAAAAGAACAATGTACCTTAACATTGTACCTAAACCAAATATTATGTTTTTAACAAATAATTATTATGTTATGTACCATAATTTACTACCTTAACATAAATTGTTAAACTACTATCTACCCATCATTTATTACAATATTATTAATATGAGATTTTAATCTTTTATTTTCCAATATATTAATTATTTATGAGTTTTATACATTAAAAGTGTTCGTGAGAAAGCACATTTGATCGGTTAGTTAAGATGTTTATTTTTTTTCCTTATATTCCCTTAAGTCATGGGTTCTAGAATCACTAAAAGTATCTCATTCCTTCTTTTAGAGTCTCCTTCACATTCACTAAGGGTTTTTTTTTTCTCTTTAAGCCCACTAAGTCTCTCTCTCTCTTCTATTTGTCTAAAATGACATTAATTTTAGTATCGGTCATTGATTACTGGTAATCTTTTTTTTATTGTTTTATCATTTTATATCTTTGTTTTATTTTGTTTTTTTAGTTGACACATAGCATGAATATATTTTATACAACTTCTAAAATTATTTTCTAGGTTAAAATAACCCCTTTACAGATGAAAATTGTTAGTCAATTGACGATAAACAACTTGAAATGACTTGACAAAATGACATGTTAAAAGAAAAAATATTTTATATTTTATACAATTTTTTAAAAAAAAAATTGACTCTTGTGTCATTCAGTAAAGTCAGCATATTTATTTGTATGACATTGTTATTGCGGCGTGCACTGCCATGTAGATTTGTCACGTCATTTCAAGTCATAAATCGTCCGTTGAGTACAGTTTTCATCCGTAGAAGGGACATTTTGACCCAAAATGAAACGTTGAGGGTTAAATCGCTTCAAAAAAGAATAGGGGCTAAAATGATTATTCAGTCAAACGTTTGTGGTATTTTTGACATTATGCCAATCTTTAAACTCTAAGTTCTAACCATAAACTCAAATTTCTAATCTTAAAGCATAAGCATCTAAACCCTAAATTAAACCTCTAACCCTTAAAATAATTCTACTTATATAAACTAAAGTTTACACTAACAGTACATGCAATATTTTTCCTTATACAATCTTTAAACTCTAAATTCTAACCATAATCCCAAATTTCTAATTTTAAATCATAAACCTCTAAACCCTAAATTAAATCCCTAACCCTTAAAATAAATTCTACAGTACATGAAATATTTTTCCTTATACAATTATGTAAATTTAAATTCTAAAATGATATTAATTATTTTTTAAAAATATTAGTAATACTTAATATTTAACAATAAAAATAACAGAAACAAATATTTTATACAACTTTATCTTAATTGCTTTATCATTCCAAAATTGTTAATAATTTTACCTCTGTATTAAACATATATTCCTCATCATTTGTTATTCCTTGACCAAGTTCATTTAAATTAGAAATAAAATCTATATCATAATCAACCTTTTCTTTTTCCAAACATTTTTCAAAATAGCTTTATAAAAGTGTACTTAATTATTGAACTATCGGTAAATGGTTATTTTAAAAACCATTAACATGTTATGTATAAAAATTTAGGATGAGTATGTCACGTTCAACGAGCACTACTAACGATAAATATCGATGAACACCACTAAAGATGAGCACCATTAATTTAATTTATAGAGATTAAAAATTTAAAAGACTCACCGTATAATTATAAATTGTTTAAAAACTAAAAGGTAAATTAATTAAAATACATTATTTTATTTTTAAGTTCTTTTAAACATAACTAGATCAAAATACCTAACCTAAATTACAAAACTCTAATTTTTGTTCATTTGAAACTTAAGTTGTTGTCGCCGCCGCTAGTCTCCTGCCGCCGGCCACATACTCGTCGCCCCTGCGTGACTATCGTTCTCCACCGATGAACATCATTTGAATTCCTAATGACAAGGCTCACTGGAATTTAAAATCAAATTCATTCATTCACACCAACGGTAGGGCTCACTGGAATTCTTAATGTGGGATAGTTTGCTTACCCTATACTCGCGGCTGCAGGGCAGGGCAGGGGCGGCGATAGGGTAGGACGGAGTTGGCGACGACTTGAATTTTAAATGAACAAAAATTAGAATTTTATAATTTAGAGGTAGGTATTTTAAGTAATTTACCTTTTAATTTTTAAATAATTTATAATTATACGATAATTACTT
Organism: Hibiscus trionum; assembly: GCA_030270665.1. Classification (NCBI taxonomy): domain Eukaryota; kingdom Viridiplantae; phylum Streptophyta; class Magnoliopsida; order Malvales; family Malvaceae; genus Hibiscus; species Hibiscus trionum. Next base: position 24,051,407 of record BSYR01000021.1, on the reverse strand, counting down.
TAAATTTTTAATATGTATAAATTAAATTAATAATGTTCATCGGTACTCGACATTAGTAATGCTCATCGGTGTTCGTTAAAATTTTTCAAAAATTTAATACTACAATAAAATATAAATACTTCTAAGTTATTATTGAAAAGTGCAATCACTTCTGTAATTATATCAATTTTCACTTAAATTTAAAAGTGTAATTACAACTAAATCTAGGAAATTTGACCTGAGACTCAAACTGATTTTTTTAAACTGAGACTCAAAATTGACCCAAACAGGATGACCCGAATCTGATCAGAAGTCCAAAACAAACCGAACCGAACCAGACCTAAAGTTTAGTTGACCTGAAAATGACCCAAACTGATTTTCAACCAAACCAAGTAGACCCGAATCGATTTTCAACTGAATCATATAGACCCGAACTAATTTCACCCGAACCAAAATCAATCGACCCAATCTGATACCCAAACCAAAATCAACACTGACCTGAACTAAAATCGAACGTTTAAATTAGACCAAAACCGACCCGAAATTAAACCAAATGTAATCAAACCCGAACCAAAATACCCGTTTGCCCCCTCTAAATTTACAACATTCAATTTAATTGACATCCGAATTCAATCGGATCCAAATTCAATTACCAAATAATCCTCCGAACACAAACCTGAACAAACATGTTTATAATTTCTAAAAAAACAATTTCAAGGTTTCTTTTAATAACAAATTCGAGATTTAATCAAACTGTTTCACGTAATCATTCTTCGTAGCAAATATATCAAGATTGACATCATTTTTCATCATCTAATCAAGTTGCTTCACCTAATCACTTTTTGAAGTTGACATCCGAAAATCTGGAAAATAACCAAGATTGTCGTCATTCTTTACACTAAATCTAAACTTACAAATTTCAGGATTTAATCAAATTGTTTCACCTAATCTTTCATGAAATCCAACATCCAGAAATCGGAAAACTTACGAGATCGTTGATATCACTCAGTTTATCACCATCACATGTCTATTTGATGATGGCAAGCATCTTGAATTGAAGCTGGAGGATCAGATAACGAGCCATTGCAAATCCGATCCGAAACCCACATATTAGCGGCCTGAGAATAATGTATGCCATCCCAACTAATGTGCTTTGATGGATGCTCGCAAGGGTTTCCATAAACTGTGCCATTCACAGTCGCCTTTTTCCCACAATTGATGTGGTATCCATAAAAGCTTCCACAGCAAAAGTTAAATGGGTCGACGAAACCTGCCCATAAGAACAAATACAGTTGTAAAATTACGGGTCACATTCGTGTTTATTGGAGTTACAAACATGATGAATACTACCACGATCAACTGCTATAAATATTACAATGAATATCGATAGTGGGGTTATACTCATTATATAACTCGGAGTCAAGTGTGTCATTGGATATATGTCCAATATGTATTTGGAGGGTTATATAGGTGTTGAACACGCATACTTCAAGCGAAATGAAGAGTTGAAATAACATAACATGTTCATATCGGACACTCATGTCCAAACCTGAATAATACAACCCGCACGACAAGATTTCCAAACATGTATTTATCCAAAACAAAAAATGTCTTACCTAGGTTCTTGGCATTGCTGATAAGAGCATATTTGGCTGAGTAGACATCAACATAAGTGAATTTTGCAAAAGGAAGTTGAGTTCTTAACCAGGAGATCTTGTCTTTAAGCTGCCTATTAAACTCCATGGCCGCCTCATTTTGAGACTTAACGCATCCATTGTTATCGAGATTTCCGGGCTTTTTGCCATATATAACATTATATGGCAAGCAGCCAAGGGGACCTGTATTATGTATCCAAAAGAACCTTGCCCCTTCCCTGTATAGTTGCTGAAACCCAGACAAGTGAAGGTTAATAATTTTCTTTTTTGCTCGGCAAAAATAGAATTATATTAATAAAAAGAAAGTTCCTCCAAGAGGATACAAGAAAGGAAGCTATTAATTAGTTCAACTCTACATTGCTAATACCACTGAGCTGAATTATAGCTATAAGAAACACTAAGATCAAAGTCCGGGTTGAGCTTGATTGAGTTCAAGATAAAAACTAAACTGTTTCAGCTTTCTCGATTTAACTCGTTTATACAGTAAAAGATGAGTTTGCTTTTCCGCTCGACTTCAAACTTGAATATTAATACTCGAATTCGAGTTTCATGGGTCACTCGAATAGATTCTTAAACTCGACTCACTCAATGGTTAGAGTCTATGCTACTCCGGCTCTTTCATTTTTCATTATGTTCCCAGTATCCAACACATGGACATGGGATCTGACCTCCAAAGATGCTCAAATTACATATAAAAACTTATAAAAATCTAACCATAGACGGGAGCTGGTCGAGTGTGACTCAACAATGATGAAGCAAAATTCAATCTTAATCGAAACCGAGTAACTTACATGAATAGCTTTGGAAAGCTCGCCTATAATATGGGGAATTGAATCCAGAAGTTGTTTCTGTGACATGGTTTGGAAACCATGACCAAGATCATTTTGTCCAATATCAAAAGTGTATAAAGCTTGCGAGAATTCAGCTGGCCTTGGTAGATTGCTAATGGATAAAGGGATTCTTCCTGAGATCAGAATTCAACAAGGAAAAAAAGAGGTTTAATTTCTAATCAAGAAATATTACAGAAGATGCAACAGTATAGGATTTGTTCTCTTAAATATTCCATTTCCAGCAATATAGATAGCAACAATGTAAAATAAATCAAGGGAATTGAATAACTTCAAAGGACGTGAGTATACTAATGTAAAACACCTATAATCCCATTCCATTCCCTGTTCCTAGATGGAGGGAATGACTTAGACTTACTATTGAGGCTAAGTTGATTGTAGAGAGTAGTGGAGCGAGCTTTGAACTGAATGAACTGTGAAATCTGAATCCCAAGATTGAATGGACTAAACCCAGGTGGTCTAACTGATGAACCACCGGTTGCAAAATTAGCACCGTGCCTGAAATTTGTTCCAACAGAGTCCAAATATGCGCTAAGGTACGGTAACTTCAGATTCTCAGCTGCAAAAACAAAACAACATTGGAAAGCCGAAGAAACCATAGATATTCCTCAGACCAAAAAAAAAAGCACTTGCCGATGAAATCTACGATGAGTCGACCATCGGAGGCCCTGCCGGCGGGATGTCCAAAGAAGGTTTCACCATTCGGTGGAAGAATCTCATTTAAAGCTGCAGAGATCCCACCAGTGTCCGAATTTGAGTCCCCAAAGTTATATATTGCTGGAAACCCACATGAGATTGAACCTTGGGGATTGCTATTCACTGATCTCCATTGCTCCGCAAATCCCAAAACCAAGAACCCAAGTAGATAAACCAGTTTCCAGTGATCCCCCATTATCACTTCCTAATCAGATCTGAAGAGGACTGTGAAAAGTTACATCTTTCCGCCATTGATTAGGAAAAGACAGAAATCTATCACCATTGGGTCCATTCCTTTGAATCGTAAGCAGTGTCACATATGGCCCACCAGTTTTTCTTGAATTTCGAGCTTCATCCACCCTCTAATCAATGTAGAAAGGATATGATTAGCAACATTCAAATTAGGCATAAAGGTATAATCGAGATAGCACCAATTTATATAGTAATGTTCTTTTAACAAATTTTATTTAAGAAGAAGAAACTGGAGAGTTTTTTCTGAGTATTTAAACTAGAATCGAATTAAAAATTAAAATCAAAGTTTTTTTCTTTATGGATTGTTATATAGCTTAATTCATTTTAATTTTTTAATCGCCAAAATTCAGGGAAGGGTATGGTTCCCATATAATATTTCTGACCATTTCTGCTGTACTACATATCTTCATTCTGGTCTATACGGCTCGGGCAGACATTTGAGACGTGAAGCTTTTTAGAGACAGACTGCCGACAATTTAGCATGTTCTTGCTTCAGCATGCCAATTATTTTAGTTCCTGTTCAACAGGTAGTTTTCACTTTTCAATCCCATAATTGTTGGCTAGAATTAAACCTTCAAAGGGGTAAACTAAAGGAGACAAAAACTTTATTTTATTATTTTTTAAATTATACCAAAAAAATAATTCTTTTCGAGACTTGTATCATCTCATAACGAAGATATAATCCTGCATACACCTAAATACATGAAAAAGTTTCAAAGAGAAATTGATTTGTATCCGTCATGATGGATATGTAATATGATAAAATGCCGCATAATCATGGCATGCAAGTATAAAACATTAAACATTAAACGTTATAGGATCGGATTGGATCAATCTGAAAATGAATATAATTTTTTTTCTTTATTTCTGCAGGGACAAACCTTGGCTTTTCTTTAAAGCTGCCCTAAATAGGATGTAAAGGCAGATCTGTTCACTTGCCAAAGGTTTTTCAGTGATAAATTATAAGCTATGACGCAATAAATACAAGATTTGAGTATAGATGAATCGAGAATCAGAATGCGGACTGACAGGTCGAATGCTGGTGTAGCTGTCGTGAACTCCATGTACTCGTCGAATGGGAACTCGGGAAAATCACAGTTGGTAACCTCTTGCTTTCCTCCAAATAAGGAAAATCGATCGTGTAGTGTAGTCCCCGGCTCTCATGCCTTGCGAGTGCACTGCTCAACACGAGCTTTGCACAACAAAAGAGGTTTCTCAGTTCACAAGCCTCGAGCGCCACCATTGTTTGCTGCCACCCATGCTCGAATAGGTACGTTTCCCATTTGGCCTCCAACTCGCCGATTGTTTGCTCGGCTTCTTGTAGTCTTGTTGTCGATCGAACAATTCCGACATATTTCCACATGACTGATTGTACTTCTTTCCTCACTTCCTTTGTTGTACTCAATATTTTGTGCATTACATCACTTCCAAGTGATTTCGGGACCACAGGCCGGGTCCACAAGTTTGAAGCACTAAGATCTAGACTAGAACTCTTCATGTGATCGATAGAGGGCTGGACAGCTCTTCGTGCAAAAACTAAAGCCTCGAGTAATGAGTTGCTAGCAAGTCTATTTGCTCCATGCAAACCAGTGCAAGCAACCTCACCAGCTACATACAAGCCATGCACATTTGTTTCTCCCTGGAGCCCAGCACGGACACCTCCACACATGTAATGGGCAGCAGGAATCACAGGAATCGGCTGTCGGGTTATATCAAGGCCATGTTGGAGGCATTCATTAGCAATGTTTGGGAAGTGGGAGAGGATCTTTTCTCTTGGTTTATGACTTATATCAAGCAACACATACTTTTCATTGCGCTTTTTGAGTTGATCATCGATGCTTCTCGCCACCACATCCCTCGGAGCAAGCTCAGCTCTCTCATCATACAAGGGCATAAACCGTTCCATGCTTAAATTGTACAGGATGCCTCCATCACCTCTTACAGCTTCAGTAATAAGAAATGCATTTTCTCGAGTTTTCTTTAACTTGATAGGAAGGCCTTCATCGGCCAAGGCCGTTGGATGAAACTGCACAAACCTGAGAAACAGTTGTTCCATAAAAACAGTCAAAGAAGAGCCAGCAACTCGAATCTATTTGTACATCATAAACCAAAAAGATGATCTCATTTAATATAAAGAATAAAAAATGATTCGATTCCCCTGTCATCCAAATTCCTAAATGATTTTGCAACATCATATCGGTAACTATAGTACTAAATTGTAATCTTATTAAAAAAATAGAAGAGAGAATTGAATGGATTATTATGACTCACTCCATGTTTGAAATCACAGCTTGAGCTCGATGTGCCATAGCCGTCCCATCCCCAGTCGCCACCTATACAAATCAAGAATATGAACTACTCAGATGGTGCAAGTCCAATCATTTTATTATATGAATGAATCAATAAAAACAAGTCCAAACAATAAATCAAAAAACAATGGGAACGATGAAATCAATAAACTTGAAACAAAGAATACCAGAGGATTTGTTGTTGATGGATAGATATGTCCTGCACCACCGGATGCAAGTAAAGTTACCTTTGAAATGAAGCGAATAACCTGCAAGATCCAGGGCGAAGAAAGGAAAACAATAATCGGTTTCAAGATACATATATGAAATATATGCAGAAAAGTGGCACCAAATGAAATTTGAGAATGATTATTAAGATAGACCCTGTTGTCACCTCTTGTGTTTCAGTATTTAAAGCATCCACACCATGACAAACAGTGCCCAAACCATCCTGCAAACCATCAAAGCTTTTCGGTTTAGTAAATCTTCTACATGTTTCAATTGTCAATCTCCGCCAAAGGACGACTATGCTAGACTTTTAAAGCAGTATAATAAAAAATTATCATCGCTGAAGGTGTCAAATTTGAACCTGAGAAGTAAGCAAATCAATTGCAAAATGGTGTTTGAAAACAGAAATATTTGGATCGTCGATGACTGCCTCAAGTAGTGCTCGCTCAATCTCTCTTCCGGTCATGTCAGCAGCATGAACAATTCGGTGATGAGAATGGGCCCCCTCCCTTGCTAGATGCAAATTTCCATCCTCACCATGGTCAAATGAAGCCCCCATCGCAATCAGTTCTCGGATTCTATCAGGTCCTTCGGTACAGACAATCTGAACAAATAGACCAAATTTGAAGGAAACCTCGGTCAGGATCGATGAAGAAAAACTGCAGATTAAAAGAATGAAGTCGGAACTAACTTTGACAGTCTCCTCATCACATAGATAAGCTCCGGCTACAATTGTATCCCGCATGTGACTCTCCACAGAATCAGAAGGGCATAGCACCGCACTAACACCACCTTGTGCATAGTTTGTATTACTCTCATGAGGCTCGGCCTTAGTGATCACCGCGACGGATCCATATTTCGCAACTTCAAGAGCATAACGAAGTCCTGCAACTCCGCTGCCAATGACAGCAAAATCAAAATACTTTGTTGAACCATCTATCAAGTAAGCCAAAGTGGTGAATGTCCTAAAGGACTTCGAATTTTCGTTTGCTGGAGACCGAAACAAATTACACCTGTGGATCTGCAGAAACTTGGATACCCCACATGACCTGAAAAACTCCCAAAAGGAATCCATAGATATTGATAGAAAGCTTTGCTGAAAACTGAAACTCTACGTTTAAACAATATTCTTCACAAAATCTCTGATATGAACTCAACAAATATAGAAACCAAATAGACTAACACTACGATTCTGAAGAAATACCATGAGAGCTCTCTTTGTAGGCATCCATTGAATGTGACACCACGAACCCACGCAGCTCTTTTATAACTTTGCCCCTTGCAAAAGTTCATCTCATATTGCAAATGGCCGCCTACATAAGCTATACTAGCCGTCATCTCAATACCCTCTGCAATATCAAAAAACAATGAGAAACAAAATAATCAAACCAAAAAATGTTTCTTTTCTGCAAAGATAAAACTTTTGTATGCATTTAGCCATCCATTTGTTCATAAAAATCGTTTTGGAAGAAAAGTATAGCAGCCCACCAGAAGAAATTCCAAGTTTTGCATTAAAATAATTCAGAAATCAGAAGGAAAAAAAATGAAAATTCTCATGACTTCGGCATCCATTCAACTAAAAACCAAGAAACAACTCTCTCAAACAAGAAGCTAAAGCTGAAAACAACATATTTACTCATAGCAAAACAAAGCCCAGATCTCAGAATTCATTGAAACAATAACATAAAAGAAAGAAAAAGGAAACGAAAAACTCAATACTCACAACAAAACCAAGCAAAATCTGAATCTGGGTCTTGCAGTTCTTGGTCTTCACAACGTGAAACTAGCCATAACCAGTGAATCAATGAATGAAAAAACAAAGAAAAAGTATGGGTTTAGTTTTAAGAAATGGGATATTGAGGGAAACTTTCAAGGAAACCGGAGAATTCCCGCAACGCCGAGACGCCACGCCAACTGTTTGTGATGGATCTTCCACAGTAAAGAACCACCCTCTAAATTTGGCGCCTTCGTTTGCTGCACCGCCCCTTATTTTTTACCCTTTTGTCCTTTTATTCCGGGTAGTTATGCGGTAAGGCGGCTAATATGCGGCTAATATACGGCGTAACCGGATAGAAAGGTGACCGGTTAAAGATAATGTTTCCAGTAAAAATTACCGATTATGTTGATCCGAATATCAATATATTCGGTAGCGCCTAATTTGTTGTTAATTTCGAGCTGATGGGGACTCGGAAATTTCCACGATAACAAAACCGGTAAAATTACCGGTTTTGTTGATCTGAATTTCAATATATCCGGTAGCGTCTAATTTGTTGTTTATTTCGAAAGTATTCATTCTTTTTAAATGTTTATCTATACTTTTTGAACACCAATATAACTGCGGTTGGAAAAAAATGTCGAAAATATCGATACCTTATGCACAGTTTTGTGTATTGAATTTTAAAAAGTATCGAAAAAACAGAAACTTTAATGTAACACTTTATACAATTTTATCGAACAGTTAAATCGTTACCGAATCGTTACCACGTGTCAAAAGAATCTGTAAAATACAAGCAAATTTAATGTAACCAGTTACATTACTTAAATATATGCAAAAGAATCGGTACAATAGAAAAAATTAGACATAACCGGTTACATTATTAATTCATATAATGTAATCGGTAAATCTTTACCGGATATATTGTTTGGTTTCGATACTTTTTTTAAGAGCGTGCGTAAAAAAATCGGTACAATAGAAAAAATTCGACATAACCGGTTACATTATTAATTCATATAATGTAACCGGTAAATCTTTACCGGATATATTGTTTGGTTTCGATACTTTTTTTAAGAACGTGTGCAAAAGAATCGGTACAATAGAAAAAATTAGAAATAACCGGTTACATTATTAATTCATATAATGTAACCGGTAAATCTTTACCAGATTTATTGTTTGGTGTCGAAAGAATCGACACAATTCAAAAAAATATCGAAACATGAGGAATTGTATCGATTATATATATCATAATGATATAACCGGTTAAAAATATCTACTCTGCCTTTGTATTGCTTGCATTTACAGAAAACCTATGAGATGAGAGTATTTGAAATCGACCCGAGTTTGGTTGCTGCGAAATACAAGGTAGGCGTTCTTGGAGTCGTGTTGTATCAGAATCGAAAGGAAAAGTTTTGGGTTTGGAGACTTTGAAGAAAAAGGTATGTTGTCGAAACCCTAGTTTTTTGGTAATGTAGTATTGGGTAGTTGGGGATAATGTTTTGGGTTTAGTGATGTTTAAGTAAAATCGGAATTCGGATCGATTATAGGTCGAAATTGTGTAATTATATTTAGGAAATAAATATCGGTACTTTGTTCTGAGAACTTATCGGTAAAAATTAATAATGTCAGTAGAAATTATATATCGATACTTTTTTCAGAGAACTGAAGCGAGATGGGTGCTAAGGATCATGAAGATGTTGTTGAAGATGAGACTGAAATGGTTCAAATGAAGGCGGAGAGTTTCGATAGTGAGGAAAATCCGAAGCAACCAAAGGGTGGATTTATGTACTTCTAGTAAGTAGCAATTGTCAAATAATTGTTCTGTAAATTGTAATTGGATGAAAGTATTTAAGAACATTTAAACTTTCCTATCATGACAGTATGAAAGAATGTCAGAGGATGAGGGATTGCGGTACTTACACTGTCGGTTCGGTATGTAAATTGAAATTATAGTGAATATATTGTAGGTTGAATATTTTAATTGTTTATGGTTTATGCATAATTTTCAGGTGAGAGACATGGTGGTGAATAAATGGAACACGATGAGTGAAACTGAGAAGCAACCATTCATCATGTTGTCCACAAATGATAGAAAAAAATATGAGGCTAAAAAAAAGCAGAAGGAAAAAATGTGAAGAATGTATTCATTATACTTGTAAATATGTTGATAAATGATATATAAAAACTCTGACATTATATGTATATTATTTACATAGGAAGTGTCGACTAGGTGTAGCATAAAACGAGTGCACCACATAATAGAGGAGTTGAAAGCGAAGGATAAAACAAATCTGTTGGAAGAAATGGGGTTAGGATCTCTTACTGAGATGCAGGACCGACCAATTCGGAGGGAATTGTGTCGCTTGTTGATGGGAGATTTTGATTTGCACAAGTGTGATGTTCGATACGGCAAATATTCATTTCATTTTAGTGTCCGATTTGTTGAAGCCGTATTGGGGATAAAAAATAAAGGCCAGAGTGTGGATGAAGTTATTAAGAGGGAGGATTGGAAATTACTTGTGAAGAAGTATGGCCTAACGTCGAATGTGTCATTTGCTACACTTGAGGACGATATAAAAAGCGGCAAGTATGAGGGGATGATCTGAAGGCCCGGTTACTATTGTACATTGTCGGAGTATTCCTTTGTCCAACGGGTGATACATCCCCGAGCAAGGAAAGTATGAAGTTGATTTGCGACTCCGGGTTGAAAGGTGAATTAAATTGGGCGTCATATGTCAATGACAAATTAATTGATGCAATCAAGACTTTTTAAAAGTCCAAAAACCCCACATACCTCAAAGGATGCATAGCTGTCTTAGAGGTAAAGGAGTTGAATCTTGGTATTGGTTTAGAAAACTTTGTAAATAGTTATTATAGAAAATGATAAAGTTTATTATAAATGCAGGTTACATTGTTTGATTTTTGGTCAAATTCTTCTTGTGTGCCGACATTCTAAAAAACCGGAGTGGCACGCATCACTGCCTGGGACAAGGAAGAAGTTGCTCGAGTTATGGCAAAGTTAAAGTTGGAATTACCGAAAAAGAAAGTAAGGGTAATTTTAATATTTATAGATTAGTAAGGACTTAAAAAAGAAAGATGCTTTAATAATGTAGTTTATTTGTGAAGGTTGGCGAGGAGAAATAGGAGGAAGAGGAGAAGGTAGAAGATAAGGTGAAACAGAATGAAGGGGGAAGTAAATATGACATATTGATGGCTGAGTTGGCGGAGGTTAAAAAAGCCGTTTCTGATTGTTTGCAAAGACAATCCAGAATCGAACAGGCGATTGAGAGCTTAAAGGGGGAAGTAGGGGAAAAGGTTGATGGTGTTGTGAAAGAAGTGGTGGAATTGAGGGGTGAGTTGAAGGGGTGATTAGAATGGTAGAAAAAAATGGATGATGGGATAAATTTAAGTCCTGAAATAAACAAAAAGAGGAGTTATGTTGAGGAAAAATATGATGAACTTAGAAAAAATGATGAAGAAAATTTAGAAGAATTGAGTAAGAGGGAGGAAAATATAAGAGAGGTCCACCATGAAGATACGAGGACACCGGATCATGCAATAGATGTAGAGCTCGATTCAGGGTGTCCTGCACCAAAGAAGAAGAAGACTAAAAAAGGTAAAATGAATAATACAAATGACATACATTTTGATGATTGTGTTGTGGCTAATATATATTGATATATCGTAGGCTGCAAAGGTCAAAATACCAAGTGGAATTGATTCGATCGAGGCTGCGATGTGTCATGTATGGAATAGTGGATTGTTAGAAAAATCGTAAGTAATATATATTGCTTTGCGAGTGATATTTAAATAATTTTGGGAAAAAATTAATACAAAAAATTGCTTCTATAGAGATGTTATCCTAGATTACGGGCTCGAACACGGCACAGTAGGCGACCTTGGCTCGTTAAAACCTGAGGAATGGCTTTTAAATCCGATTATAGATTTGAAAGGCTGGTTGTTGGGTTACGAATCGATGAAGAATAGTTCAGCGAAGCGGAAGATTTGCTATCTACCATCCTCTTTTGTGGTAAGTTACATTTTTACACATTTTCGTGTCCAATTTGTTCATGGCTGGTCAATTAATGGAGATTGTTTTTTAAAATGCAGACCGAGTTGATAATGGACGGTCAAAATGTGCCGAATCTTATAAGCTTCTATTCTAAAACATTGATCGACCATAATAAATTCACCGATTGTGACATGGTAAGATATTTTTGCGTACATGTTGTTCAGTATTTAAATAATAACAATAAATGTTCTAATATCTTGTGTGACATTTGTTGTAGATCTTCATGCCAATGAACGATACGAATAATCATTGGTGTCTCTTGGTGTTGGATATGGTTGATCGTGTAGCATCGTTTCTTGATAGTCTACATAGATCTATCCGGCACAGGACTAGAGTGGAACAAACCAAGAAAACAGTATGTGTCGATACATTTTGTAATTTATAATGCATAATTTATTCGTAATCTAATTTTAAAATTTTTTTGACGCAACTGGAATGTTTACATAAATTTTCTGAGGACAAGGCGTTTTGTGCCCAATTTGGGAAGATTAAGGTCCCACCGAGGGATTTAGAATTCGTGGTCCGTAAGACGAAGGTGCAAACGAACGGGTATGAAATTTGAGTATTTAATAAGTTAAAAATTCATTGTGCTTATCTAACTATTTGACATTTTGCGTTATTATAACAGATATGATTGCGGAATGTATGTGGTCATGTGGATGGAAGCTATTTTTGAAGGGAGGTCACCGGATGATTTGGTAAGTGGTTCGAAAAGGACTTTATTTTAAAAAAAATTGGCACTGACATTGACTCCTAATTTGAATGTAGGTTGTTGGGGAATATGATCGTCCGAGAGTTTTAAACGATCTCGTAAATCACGAATGTAATAGAAGGAGAGCTAAGTTCACAACTGCTTGCCTGGAACGTATGAAAACATAATTCCTTCTGAAAGCAAATATATGTACATTATGTTACCATAATTTTCCCACTATGTAATTGTTTATCATAGTTAGTTTGATGTAAATTATGTTAACATATTAGCTTCTTTGCAAAAATATAAATAATTTTTTTGTTTGTTATGAAACTTAATTTTGCATACACTAATTATGGAGACTTGAATAACGCTATAAAAATCAATTTAAACAAAACATCGAGAGTTTTCAAATTAATGCTTCCCATAGTTTACTGCAATTATCGAAGTTTCGAATCAAAGTTTCGAATCAAAGTTTACTGGAATTACATAGCTTACTACAAAACATCGATACTTTCTGAAACAGAAGGAATTACATAGCTTACTGGAATCAAAGTTTCGAATCTTTTGTGCCGCAATGAGAACAAATATCGATACTTTTAAACGAAAAATATGCATCCGGATAAAAAAATCCCGAAAAAATCGATACTTATTTTCCGTTATGATGAAATTATCGATACTTTTGTAAAAAGAATGACTGACATAGCTTACTGGAATCAAAGTGTCGATACTTTTTCTGACGCTATGAGTAAAAATATCGATACTATTAAACGAAATATATGTATCCTGAGAAAAAAATTCCCGAAAAAATCGATACTTTTTTCCCTTATGATGAAATTATCGAAACTTTTTGAAACAGAAGAACTGACATAGCTTACTGGAATTAAAGTGTCGATACTTTGCTTGCTCTAAGAGTAAAAATATCGATACTTTTAAAATAAGTATAAGTATCCGCTTTATAAAAGTTCCCGAAAATATCGAAACTTTGTTCCAAATATGATAAAATTATCGATACTTTTTGAAACATAGTGATTGACATAGCTTACTGTAAGGAAAGTTTCGATCCTTTTGTACGCTATGAGTAAAAGTATCGATACAAATAAACAAAATCAATGTTTCCGGTTGCGTCTTTACCGTTTTCATTACTGACTACATCAATGTACCCGGTACACTTGTCAATGTTTTCGGTAGCGATTTGAATATGAAATTTAGGCGGGAATTCTATTTAAACCAGCCCTAAACTTAAATCCTCCATTTCCCAAATTTATCGATACTATTGCAGAGATCTCTTCAACTCCAACGACGATTATCACAGTGCAGAGAAATTGCACCGTTCAACCTGGGTATAAAATCAACACCGACGAGGACGATTACTACGATCAGATTTACAGGTTAGTAAAAGAGACTGATTTTGCATACTTTAGGGTTAGGGTTTTGCACGATTTTGGAGTAACCGTTCCTCTTCTGCATATAACAGTTGTAATGGCCCCCAAAAAAGTGGCACCCAAACGTAAGAGAGGTTCTGCTTCCAAGATAAAGCCATCTTCTAAAGCAAGGTCTGATGCTCAAGTAAGTTCTTCTGAAGAAAATTTGTCTTTTGAAACGCAAAACTTTAGAAGCAAGGAAGAGAAAGTGACATATGATAGCAATTTCAAAACAAGAAATATTCGTCTAGAACGTGTTATTGGCTTGGACTTCTTCTTCGATGAGAAAAACAAATTTGGGTTTAAACAAACATTTACAGATTGGGGCTGGCTTGAACTGCTTGGTGTAGAACCAAAATATTTACGGGAAAAATATTAGGAATTACGACTCATGTCATGGGTAAGGAGATATATATAGATGCGTCCTCTATTGCTGCTGGTATAGGAGTGAAGAATGTAAGAGATTCCGATGAACATGTTTTAGATCCTACCATGAAACGTGTGGATCGGAATAGTCCCATTAACCTTGGTGCGGAGGGCAGATTGTTCCACCTTCTTGTCACTTGGTTTCTTCGGCCGTCCGGTGGGAAATTTTCACAAATTCGAGAAAGTGATTACTGGTGGTTGTCTAAATATGAATCAAGAACCGCTCCAAACATAGCAAAACTGATATATGAGACAATTCTACATATAGTGAAGAAGGGTGCTTCCATTACAACCTCACTACCATATGGATGCATAATTTGCCATATATTGAGGAAGGAAGGAGTGCAATTCAATCTTGACTACCCTCTTCGACTATCCCGGAAGATCGACATGATTACCTTGACAAAAGCGGGATACGATTTTATTGAAAATGTCGGTTGGATAAACAAATCTGTAATTGGAGCGGAACAAGGCAACGACCAAGTGGAGAACGTTGAAGCAGAAGACCACGAGCGGATGAAAGAAGATGAGATCGAAGGGGTGATTACCATGAAGTCAGTGATGGCTTACATGGTTCATTTCCGCGAGCATATGGATGCTCGTTTTGGCGAGATTAATGACCAAATCGGCCAAATGCGAGCAGATATTTCCTCACTTCGTGCTGACTTCTCCAACTTCCGTAATCAATGCCTTCAAAGCAAATACAAACCTATAGGTAAAATAACCCTTTAAATTTACTATTGACATTCGGTTATTTGACTATTGACATGCTTATAACAGAAGTGGAGAATCCAGTGGTGCCTGAAGAGGAGAATACGGTGCCTGAAGAGGAGAATGATGAAGAGGTAGACAGTTCAGATGATGATGACAGTGAAGACCCCAACAGATATATGATTTCTCTAACACAGAACAAAAAACTTGTCATTTTTTATGTCAACGGAGTCCTTGCATATTATACAAAACAAACTCCCAGAGGTAATTAAATGTCTTCAAATTTGTTTACGGCTATAAAGAAAACAATTATGTTGAATTTATTTTCATGTTGTAGATGTTATACTGAGGCCATGTGTAGAAGAATTTATGCAATTTTGTTTAGAGAAGTTTGTTGTTGGAATATGGTCATCGAAGTTGAGGTACGCACCGTTATGATTAAAATTGTTAACATTTAACGTTGACCTCTTAAAGAATTTTAAGTTTATCGTGGTAATTGTTCACGATTGCAGGCATAACATTGAGCTTGCTCTTAACAAACTACATGTACAATATGAACAATATATATTCATCTAGTTAAGGTGCTTCTTATTTGCGTTCGGTAATTGAATTTGTTATGATTCTTACAAATTGGTGTTTTACAATTTACTGTAAACAGGATCAAGCAAAGTGCATACAGGAAGAGGAATTCACATTCTGCAAAGACTTGCATCAAGTTTGGAATGAGTATCCTCAATTCAAAGAGGAGAATACACTGTTGGTGGATGATTCTACCGAGAAAATGAAATATAATCCAGTGAGTTATATTTTTTCCATGCAATTTATTAATAAGGTAATATGCTATTATTTTGTTAATTTATGTTTTCTTTATAGGAATACAGCTACATATGTCCGCATCCCTATAACCATTCATCTTGCAACGACAATGCGTTAGGTATGACAGTTACATATGTGACTTATTCCATTGGTTTATTTATATATTGAACATGTTGACAGTCTGCTAATTTGGCTTATTTTTATATATCCACAGAAAAGGGCGGAAGCATCCGAGAATTTTTCGAAAAGTTGGCGAATGAGCAGAGTACTGTTCGCGAATTTGTTAAAAATAACCCTTTAGACATTTGAATTTTATATCATATTGTTGTATGTAGTCACAATGTCTGTTGATAGGTACTTGCTGTATTCCAAATGTCCTCGTTACCCTGAGACATAAAGAAGTGATTGATATTAAAATTAACCATAAACAATTGAAGACAATATGTTGTAGAATAGATATAGTAACTTACATTATAATCCTCATCTACGCGGCCGTAGGACCATTCCGTATCGTTATCAAAAAAGTCAGACGAGGTACGTTGTGTAAAAGAATCCTGACCCATCTTTAATTTAGGACACGTTAATCTGTTATGTCCCTCAATCTTGCAGAAAGAGCATAGCCTACTTTTCTTCTGGACCATCTTCTTTTGGATTACTTTTCGCTTTCCTTGTCTTCCTTTAGGGTCGCCAATGCGAACTCCATTATCAACATTTCGTCGTTTACTTGAATCTTTCAAACCGAACGAGTGTTCAAATTCGGCAGTTAGTCTTTTCATCTCATCTCTTACGGTTATGAAAGATGCATCTGTCTTTGATGCAATGTAGCAAAAACGACTTGACGTTGCACGTAGGGCAGCGAACCGTGCCATTTGCATAACTTCAGGTGCTACATTGAAGTCAAGGAAACTTGGTGCAGTAGCCTTCGCTTCCTTGGTCCATCGACTTAGAATCAACGACTTTGGAATACATGTGTAATCCAAGTGCTTCAGAACATGCAGTTGATGGCAACATGGAATTCCTACAGTCTCAAATTTCCTACACGAGCATGTGACGGTTTCCGAGACAACATCAAAAGATACGTCAAATCTAATGTTCTTTTCCTTGTACTTTGACAGAACAAAATGTTGACATTCATCTGGTAAGGACTGAATTTTTTCGTCAATCCGGTACAAGGTCTCCTCTTGAAGTTCGTCTTGGAAGATACCAAATGATGCTCGCGTATAAATTTCATCAGCATGGCTTTCTAGGTCTGTGAGTTTAGTGATCTGGAAGGGCGTTGTCTGCGAACTTAAGCAATCTGCTTGCAACTCTTGATACGCATTTTACCAATAGATTGTTCAATTGTACGAACAACGTCTACATATGTCTTCTTCTTTATCAGGGCACGTCCGAGTGCAGCATTCAAGGACTCGCTTCTTTGTGTGAATCGCAAATTCGTAAAGAAATGACCCGTTTGATATGCTTGAGCCCATAAGTTCCGAGTATTTCCCTTCTCTATCACCCATGGATGCTTTTCGACGTTGAATTCGGAAATCACCCTAGACCATTCACTATCAAATTCTCTTGTTGTCCACCATGAACTCATACATCTATTAAATGCTGTGCTAAATTTGATGTCACCAATGTTAGCTTGTACATTGCGAGATAGATGCCAGGAACATAATCTGTGCTTAGCATAAGGGAAAACACATTTGATAGCCCTCTGCATTGCCCTATCCCCATCTGTCACAACTGAAAGAGGCGATTTATTCAGCATGGCTTGTAGAAAATTTCGCAGCACCCACTCGAACGATTGAGTCGTTTCGTCAGCTATGATCGCAGTAGCAAATACTATTGTGCTATGGTGATGATTGACACCGACAATAGGCATAATTGGTCGTGCATAGTAATTACCTTTGTAAGTTGTGTCGAACGCAATAACATCACCGAAGCAAGTGTAATCTGATCTCGATGTTGAATCAGACCAAATAAGATGCTGCAATGCCCCTGATTCATTTGTGGAGTATGTCATAAAAAACCCCGGATCATCTTCTTTCTTGTAATCAAAGTAAGCAATGAGTGCATTCACATCCCCATTGACAAGCTCCTTTGCTTTACCTCTATCAAGTGCATTGTACAGGTCTTTACTAGTAAATCCAACATTATGAAATCCCCCTGCCTGATTCATGGAATAATTCATTACCTTTGATGTCCCAAAACCAACATCTTTCAACGTTGTTGCCTCAGCCACATCAGCCTCACTCACACCTCTATTTGAACGTATAAATGGTGTCATAAGAGGTGTGCACAAGGCATGATTATGTTCGTGGAAAGACTTACTTAGAACCCACTGATCTTTTGTTTTTGTTGCTGTGACAACGATTTTGGCCTTGCATCCTGTTCGTGTGACTAGCGTATGAGCACGTTGATGATTAACAGTTCTTTTGAACAACAAAATTCTTGTGTCTTCACATTCCCTTCGCCATCCAGCCGTGTTGTTCCTCGACGTGCACTAAAACCATGTTTCATTGCGTATTCCTTGTAAAAATTCCAAGCTTCCTCACGTGAAGAAAAGAGCTGACCTACCAACCGTTCCGAATCATCAACGGTCAACTTTTCTTCTTGCAAATTCCCGCTACCATTAACATCGTTGGATGAAGTATCTTCCATTTTCTTAAACACGATCGGTTGAAGTGGTCCAAACTTTTCCTGCACAGGAGTTGTGTGTTGCTTTCATTTTCAGGTACTAAATTCGGTAGGTGGTGGTGGTTGAAAGCATTAAGAGCATTTATTTCTTCCTTCCTACAAAGTTAACGTGCAATAAATTGTATTCTATTATCGATACATTATCCCCCATTCTGAAAAAGTTTCGATCCTGTTGTAAAATTCCATGATACGTTACCAAATCTGCGCGAAAATATCGATTCATTCTGTCCTTTACGATAAAAGTTATCGATACTTTCAGAAACAAAGAATTCTCACAGGTTACTGGAAATAAAGTTTCGATACAATTTTTCCCCCTTTCTGAAAATGTTTCGATATTGTTGTCAAATTCCATGAGACGTTAGCGAATCTGCTCGAAAATATCGATTCTTTTTGTCCTTTACGATAAAAATTATCGAAACTTTCACAACCAAATGATTCTCTTAGGTTACTGGAAATAAAGTTTCGATACATTTTTCCAACTTACTGAAAATGTTTCGATACTGTTGTAAAATTCCATCATAACAACACGAGTCTGCTCGAAACTATCGATACTTTCTGTCCGTTACGATAAAATTATCGATACTTTCAGGCACAAAGGATTCTCTCAATTTACTTATTAAAGAATACATGTTGAAAGTTTTGTTAAATGAAATGCGAATTAAAGTTTTCATTCGAGTTAAATTTACTTATGTGGTGTTTTTTCTTTCCTATAAATATCCACGAATTCCACCATCATTTACTCATTCCAAATTCTCTCTAAACACCGAATCTTTGCTCACCTTATGGCAAAATTTCAGGCAAAATTTTATTTTCTCGATACTTATTTTGAGTCAACAATCACCAGCAAAATGTCACTGAAAGATTTAATACAGTTGACAACAATCGAGGTTAGTAAACACGCCGACAAACAAATTTCTTCCATCGAATGTCGAATCCCAACACCGTCAGCAAACGAAACGCACTACGTTATGAAGCTTACGAACGAAACAGACGTTCGTAACATGTATGACCGCCTCAATTTCGTCGGAGCTAGAGACGTCGATTTACATGTTAAGTTTGACGACGTTAATGCCGGCGAAGGTAGTACGTCTGCACCCGTACAACCTGCTCTGAACACTGAACACGCACCGTCTTCACCGGATGTTGATGCGGCTGCGGAGGAGCTGCAACTTTTTATGTACAGGCGTAGACAAAGAAAACAACAGCTGATCGAAGAACTAAACCTAAGTTCAGACGTGTCCACTGACTATGATGATTCATATTAACAATAAACTTCTGAAATTATCTTCCAATTATGTTATATGACGTCTTATTTCATCCTTTATCCCTTACTTGTCCACTGCCTCCAAATAAAGTTTCGATACATTTTCTCCCCTTTCTGAAAATGTTTCGATATTGTTGTAAAATTTCATCATACATTAGCGAATCTGCTCGAAACTATCGATACTTTCTGT
This sequence comes from Hibiscus trionum, assembly GCA_030270665.1. NCBI lineage: Eukaryota > Viridiplantae > Streptophyta > Magnoliopsida > Malvales > Malvaceae > Hibiscus > Hibiscus trionum. The sequence continues at coordinate 24,031,468 of BSYR01000021.1, read as the reverse complement.
CCGTTACGATACAATTATCGATACTTTAAGAAACAAAGGATTCTCATAGCTTACTGGAATTAAAGTTTCGATACATTTTCACCCTTTCAGTAAAAGTATCGATCCTGTTGTAAAATTACATGCTACGTTAGCAAATATGGTCGAAATTATCGATACTTTAATCCTATTTGAAAACAATTATCGATACTTTTTATTCACATATGGATCCCCATTGCATACTGGAACAAAAGTTTCGATACGATTTACACACTATTAATAAAAAACCCGATACTTTTGAAAGAAAATCAATGTTTCCGGTACGAATATCGTTCGAAAATATCGATGATTTTAAAAAAATATCGATAATTAACAAAAACTAAAGGCTTCCCATAGCCTACTGGAAACAATATTTTTGATACTTTTTTCCATGTTTTAATGTAATTATCGATACGTTTGCAAAAACATTAATGTTTCCGGTATATTTTTACTGTATTCTTTATTCATTACATCAATGTATCCGGTTTATTATTACCGTTTTCATTATACACTTCTACAACTTTGCATTGCAGTGTTATGTCTTTTCACTTGTATCACATGCACGGTTTACTGCTCATCCTGTATAAAGCTGAAACCCTTAATCCCCGGAACGAATCTGATTCTTCATTTTCAGTTTCGTGTCTTTTCACTTGTATCACGCATGCACCGTTCATGACCTTCATTTATTGGGTAGTTCTCCTAGTTCTCCTCATTTATTTCTATAACCCTGGAAACGAGGAGAAGAACGAATCTGATTCTACCTTTTCAGTTTCGTGTCTTTTCAATGTATCACATGCACCGTTCTGTTCATATACCTTCTCCTCATTTATTTCTATAACCCGGGAAACGAGGAGAACGAACGAATCTCTCAATTTGAATCTGCCTTTTCAGTTTCATGCATTATCACTTTCCCTCCCACTTTCCCTCCCAAACGGAAATTGCCTATAAATTAACAGCTCATCTATTTACTCTTCACAACATCTTCAAATTAATCTACTCAACCCTTTCGTTTACTTTTATAATCAGTTCTCTTTCACAATCTTCTATTATACAATGAGTTCAAGCAGAAGTTCGGGTAAAAATCCTCAGCCTTTGGCAAAGAGGAATATTGATTTCGAGACATCATCAAACAGTGATGATGATTTCTATATTGATTCTGATTCTGATAATGACGAACAACTAAGCCACGAGGCAATGAAATCCAGCAAATGCTTCAAGAGGTTCTTCGAGGCCTTCGATCGAATGAACTCTATCAACGACCCTTCTACTCAATGGCTGTGTCCAGCATGCCACGGAGGTCCTGGTGCCTTTCACAAGTTTCGTGGCCTTCAGTCCCTACTCACCCATGCAAAAACCAAAGGAGGACCAAAGCTGAAAATTCATCGCCTCCTTGGTGAGATGTTGGAGGAGGAATTGCGAAGAAGGGGTACTTCGGCTACTCCTCAAGGTCAAGCTTTAGGCCAATGGAGTGGTCTGAGTAATGATGCTGCTACTGTCTCCCCCCGCCTTCAAGCAACCAGGAAGCTCATCACCAAATACTCTGGCCACCCATGGTGATGATTATGAACACAAAGCTTCATAGAGATGGAGATGGGAAGGTAGTTATATAACTTCTGAATTATGTTTTCATTAATATTATATTTTAATACTTAACTTCTTTTTTAAATTTTCTGCTTGCTTCAGTGGATTGGTATGGGAAACCAAGAGCTTCTAGACTATTTCAGTTCCTATGGTGCTGTTGCCAAGGCTCGCCATTCATACGGTCCAGAAGGCCATCGTGGGATGAGCCTTCTGATTTTTGAGAGCACGGCAAGAGGTTATCTAGATGCTCAACGTCTACATAACCAGTTTGCTGTCCAAGGTTTCGGGTTAGATGCTTGGCAACGTTATGCTCCATCCCCTCCATCCAGCTAGTGCCAACTATATGGTTATATGGCTGAAAAAGAAGACATACACATCTTCAACCGCCATCTCCAAGGTTTTCTCTATCATTTTCTTCTATTATTAATAACAAGATACACTTCTGCTCATACTTATGCAAAAAAATTTGTTCATTAGGTAACCAAAAGGTCAAGTTTGAGATGCGACCATATGCACAGATGGTTGGACATCAAGCTGGTGCTGGAACAAGTTCCATGGGTGGCAGGGGACTTGAAGGGAAAAGATCCTTTTTGCCACCAACAGAAAGAAACAAGAAAATGAGAAGAAAGAAAAGATTTATGGTCTAATATTTATGTGCAATGCAAAGACCAAGTCGGATTGTTTCCAATATCATAAAACCCCATTACATGATATTGGAAACAATCCGGCTTGGTCTTTGCATTGCACATAAATATTAGAAGATCAATCTTTTCTTTCTTCTCAATTTCTTGTTTCTTTCCGTTGCCATCTCGTTTTTCATCACATGTGTTATTCATCACTCAATTACTGTGTTTTACCTTCTGTTCATTTGAAAGGCCAGGTTGTGAACTTAGTATTTCTTCATATTTTTATTTCAAAGGCCAGGTTGCTAAGCATTTATTCGTTTATTGGGATTTTCATTCGATTTAATATTAGAAGTATCCAAACATTTGATATAAGTATCCATACTTTTCCTGCAAGTAAAATAAAGTATTCATACTTCTAATAAACGTATCGACACATTTAATATAAGTATCCATATGTTTTATTTAAGTATCCATACTATCGACCCACAATTGAACCAGTTCCAATGTTTTTCTTAAAATATCGATAATATTGTTTAAAGTATCGATTCTTATTGGCTACCTATTACGTTACCCTAGTACCGGATATATTGATAAAAAGTATCGATAAACTTTTCAAAAGTATGGATACTTTCGCAATTAACAACAAATTAGACGCTACCGAATATATTGATATTCGGATCAGCAAAATCGGTAATTTTACCGGTTTTGTTATCGTGGGAATTTCCAAGGCCCCATCAGCTCGAAATTAACAACAAATTAGGCGCTACCGAATATATTGATATTCGGATAACAAAATCGGTAATTTTACCGATTTTGTTATAGTGGGAATATCCGAGGCCCCGTCAGCTCAAATTTATCAACAATTTAGGCGCTACCGAATATATTGATATTCGGATAACAAATTAGGTAAAATTACTGGTTTTGTTATCGTGGGAATTTTCGAGGCCCCATCAGCTCAAACATTATCAACAATTTCCGCGCTACCGATTATATTGATATTCGGATAACAAAATAGGTAAAATTACCGGTTTTGTTATGTCTGACCGATAACTTAAATTTGCCGGTTACCATTTTTTTTCATTTTTTGAGTGTTTTTTACCGGATACATCATTTCATATAAACATATCCGGTAGCGCTTTACCGAATACATTATATATCTTATAATGTTTCCAGTAACGTCGTTTCTTAGCCGTATATTAGGCGGCCGCATACTAGAAAACTCCTTTTATTCCAGTTGTTGTTTGTTAAAATTGTACTAGTATTTTGAACGTAGGGCTTACCAATTAACATCCATAGACAGAACTTATAATAAAGGAAAATTCTACGACGTATGACAAACACCGATGAACACTACTAATAATAAACACCGCTGAACATCATTAAATTAATTAATAAAGATTTAAAATTTTAAGGACTCATCATACAATTAATAATTATTTTTAAAAATTCAATTAAATTATATTTTATATATATTAAAATTTTATTTTTTAATAAGGGTAAACTATATATTTAGTACCTCACCTATTTTCGTACTTCAATCTTTCAGCATTCCTGACTTTTAGATACCTGATCATGTATATGCTTATTAATTTCTTTGTATTGTATCGATGTGAAAGGATGATATGAACTTTAAGATTGTATTGTTCTGTCTCAATATAATACGTAGAGCATACTCTAGCATGTTATATTAAGGTAACTTAAGGTTTCGGATCAAATTTCAAGTTAGAGCTATATGCAAAGATTACAGCGTGGTTTGCATTCGTAGATAAGGACAAGATTTTGAAAAAATTATCAACGGTGCTGAGATTTTGAACGAAAATCGGGTTAGTGGATTTTTCAATTCTTTCCAATTTTTCTCACAAAGCAGATCGAAATCTTTATTTTTTCAGTTTTCATCCTAGATAATATTTGAATTTTGCTCAACTCTGGAAAGGAACTTTGGAGTCCTACAAGTCATATGTTTTCTTTCGGGATAAATACATATCTCATTATTTGTGTCTCATTTGATTTTTATTTCTTTCAAGACATTAAAATTGTTGACGAATTAGTTCAGAACCAAATCAGTTCAACTAAATTAAGGTAAACAACAGTTAGTTTAGGGTTGCCTGTTGTAGTACTAAAAAATATGCTTAACTTTGTTTTCAAGTCTAGTTTTGAAGTAGACCCCTTGTCTTTAATTTTGTTTCAGGGAATTCTATAAAATATGAATTCAATTTATATTAGTTGAATTTAGATTTTGTCTTCAATTTTGTTTCAGAGAATTCATTTCAAGAGGATTGTTTATATAATCGTCCTTAAACTCACGGAATTCTATTCTATACACTCTTTTATTGAATTGAATTGAATCGATGATGGTGAAATTATTTTTAATGGTATATAGTTTAGGGTATAGATTTAAGAGTTTAAGGGCTTAAGGTTTAATAGTTTAGGGTTTTAGGTTGAGGGTTAAGGGTTAAATTATTTTTTTATAAAGAATAGGGTCAAATTAAAATAATATTTAAATAATGAGGATTCAATAGAAATACGAAAATAGGTGAGGTACTAAATATATAGTTTACCCTTATTAAAAAAATAAAATTTAATATATATAAAATATATAATTTAATTGAATTTTTTTTAAAAAAATATTAATTGTATGATGTGTCCTTAAAATTTTAAATTTTTACTAATTAATTTAATGGTGTTCAGCGGTGTTCATCATTAATCGTGTTCATCGATGTTCGTCGCACGTGGTAGACTCATCCTATAATAAATTCCCGTTTGTGTATTGTAAAAAAAAATCTATTAAATGCATTTGCAAGTCATATTATACACTTAAAAAAAATTTCGAATTTTAAAAATAAAATTATTAGAAGATACAATTTCGCATTCAGTGTAAAGCAAATACGTATATAACAAAAAAAATCCTTTATTGTCAGGGGAGAAGCCACGTGGCGTGGGTTGTCCGGTACCTAGCCCACCTCTGTGATCAATATATTTTTCAACTGATTTTATAAAGAAAAATATGGAGTATTAATTAATTTTAGATAAGTATACCGTGAAATATTTTTATTATAGTGGTGAAGAATTTAAATATTTAAAGCAGTATTGGAAAAAGGAAGTTAGAAGTTTTAATGCTTATGTGCGTATTTGAATGGGAAATTCTACTACGGGCGACGAACACCGTTGAACACCATTAATATTAAATATTGTTAAATATTATTGAATTAATTAATAAATATTAAAAATTTTAAGGACTCAATATATAATTAATAATTATTTAAAATAAAATTTAAATTAAATTATTTTTCATATATGTTCTATTTTTTAATTTTTATTTTCAAATAATTAGATTAATAATAGGGTAAACTATACTAATGACCACCGAACTATGAGATTAGTGTCGATTTGACCACTATATTTTCAATTGTGTTAAATATACCACATAACTATTTAATTGGTTCCAATGTAGCCACATGCCGTTAAAAAACGAAAAAGTTAACGGGACTGTTAAAATAATTGGTATAATTACACATTTATTCCCTTTTATTTATACAATCATTCAATTTAGTCCTACTTTTAATCTAATAAAATAAATTAATTATTCAATTAGGTGATGACATGTGTAAGCATATTGAAAGCATTTCAGAAAAGAAAGAAAACGTTATTTATTAAAATGAAAAGAAAAGAGAGAGAGAGAAGAGGAGGGGAGGGGAATCATACTGAATTCATTAAAACATAAACTTGTCATATTGAATTCCTCAATTATTCATGTTTGTAAACAACATCTCAAACAAACTCGACTTCAGATTACTTATTTATAATTTTCAACCAACTTCACCAGCTGCTAATTCTACTAAGCAACATCAAAGCCCGCGTTATTCTCAGTGTTTGTTTCTAAAATGTCAAAGCTGATATACCAATATCAAAAAATTCATTAAACTAGTCAAAGAACTAATCTATGTACATGCCAAAAGAAAGCCACTAAGGTTTAGCTAAAAAGGTTAACATAATAGTGAAACCAAAGTCAAACTTCATATTCCATATAGAGCAAAAGCAACAATGGAATCAGATAATATGGTAAGAGTAGCATAATTAATCTAGGCATCATCTCTGGGATGATAAATGAGAAATAAAATCAAGAAACAACATTGAGGGTGATTTTACACATTCCTAAACAGTCAATTGAATGAGCAACAAGAACAACTGCAAGCCTAAATTCCAGGAGTAAATTCAAGCAGCTTGGGAAATGTAACGACTAGGAGCTATTATCCAGACTAGTCTAAGAATGTGTAAAACCTATGTTTGATTTTGATATAACAAAGTATGTTAAGGATTAAATTGAAAAACTTGAAAAATATTTTTAAGTCCCTTAAAAAAATTTAAATCAACAAGGCTTTAATCTAGTTTGAAAAACTCAAACTCCAAAATATTTTTTAAGTGTTCCAAGGCCAAACTATTGAAAATCGTCCAGGCGTATCGATACGCTCCTAGCCGTATCGATACCTTTTTTACAAACTTGGCTACTGGAAAAACGCGTTTCGATACGCCCCTTACCGTATCGAAACAGATTGAATCTGTATCGATACACTCTCTCTGTAAAAATTGAAGAAGTTTGAATGGCGTACCGATACGGTGTCACCCGTATCGATACGGTTTAATGGAATTTTAAATTCGAAAGCCTTTAATGATTTTGACCGTTGGTGTCAGTTGTTAGGTAACAGATTCTTAAAGTGATGGTTGTCCCGTACCGATACGCCCTTTGTCATATCGATACGGAAACTTCTATTGAGCTCTGTGAGAAAATGGTATCGATACAGTCTTACTCGTATCGAAACGATCCATGTCCCGTACCAATACGCTTACACGCGTATCGATACACTCCTCTTGTAATTGTGCAACGACTCTTTCTGTTTTGAGACATGTATCGATACGGATCCCCGTGTACCGATACGATAAGTTGCAGAAGTGCATTTATGGTGGAAAGAGAGGGTCCCAACGGCTATATTCAATACCCTAACCACCCAAACGGCTAGAATTAATGGAGAATGTATAAAATGAAGCCAATTGAAGACTAGCAACAACTATTGCATCAAAAAGAAACATCCTTACAAAAATCCAAGCTCAAAGTGCCTAATTTCTTATCTCTTGTAAAATCCCAAATTGTGTTGAGTTTAATTCCTATCTTGTATTCAAATTTGGGTTGAGTGCTTGTACTTAAAAGGGCAAACTTGTATTCAGAGATATCTTTCTTTCCTTAATTTCTTCTTTGTACTCTTGTGAGGGTTTGGTCAAATTTTGGGTAGAAAATTTGACTGGTATTGTAAAGATTGCCTCTTAAGCCTTGAAAAGGGGGAGAGCAATTAGTGGATTGTTGGAAAATCCTTAGTGGTAGCTAAGGTAGTGGATGTAGAGTTCATTTGGAACTTGAACCACTCTAAATTGCCTTGTTCTTCAATTTTTGCTATTCCACTTTCTCCAAAAAAATTAAAAACTCAATTCACTCCCTCTTGGCTTTGATCAATCCATTGATCCACTCAACAATTGGTATCAGAGCCTACCTCTTTGAAGGATTAACAACCACAAGAGGAGATTCTAGGAAGAGTATGATCAACTACAAAGCAAGCCATGACATCTACCTCCGGGTCAAGCATGTACAAGCCATGACATCTAGTTTGGGATGCTATTGAAGATGATCCCTCTATTTCGATGAAGAGAGGCGACGAAAGAAGACTTGTGCCAAAAAGGAAGAATGAAATGAGTGAAGAAGAGAGAAAGAAGATTCAAATCAATGATAAGGCTCTTCACATGTTATTTTGCTCTTTTGGTCCCGATATCTACTCCAAAGTTTCCTCTATCGAAAGTGCTAAGGAAGTGTGAGATACACTTGAGACTACATATGAAGGAACAAGTGATGTGAAGGAGACAAAGATTGGACTTCTCAATCTTAGCTATGAGAATTTCAAAATGTAGCCTGACGAAACCGTTTCAAAGATGTTTGATTGTTTCTCAACAATCGTCAATGGGCTAAAGGGTTTTGGAGAGATAATCCCGGAAGACAAACTAGTTCGGAAGCTACTCTACTCACTTCCCGAGTCTTGGGATGGGAAGAGAATCGCCATCATCGAGGCAAAGAATTTGAAGACACTTAAGCTTGATGAACTAGTTGGTTCTCTCCTAACTCATGAGATCATGAAGCAAGAAAGGGAAGATGAAAGGAAGAAGGAAGAGAGAAGAGTGAAGAAGCTTGAGGTAGACAAGAAAAACAAGCTAGGAGTGGCTCTCAAAGCTTCTCTACACGAGGAAAGCACTTCTAGTGAGGAGGAAGACATAGAAGAATTGGCTATGATAGCCAAAAGATTCTCACAGTTTATAAGGTCCAACCGAGGTAGAAAAATTCAGAGAAAAATGGACTTCAAGACCAAAAACAAAGAAGAAGATAGGGATCAAATCATTTGCTTTGAGTGCAAAAAACCGGGTCATAATCGTTCCGAGTGCCCTCAACTCAAGAAGAAGGTCTTTGAGAAGAAGAAGAAGCTCAAAGCCAAGCTTGCTACTTGGAGTGATAAGGAGTCATCCGAGGATGAGGAACACGAAGTGGCTAACCTTTGCCTCATGGCTCTTGAGGAGGATTCCTCCATGATAACCTCTAACTCATCTACTTTTGATTTCACATTTGATGAATTGCATGATGCTTATGATGAGTTACAAGAGGTATATGTTGAATTAGTTGAGAAGTATAAAGAGTCCGTCTTAAGAAATAAAAAGATCATTTCGGAATTAAATGCTAAAAATGACTCACTTTCTCAAGCTAACTTGAAATTTGAGAAAAAGATCTTAGGTTTACAAGATGAACTTAAATTCTTTCAAGATGAAAATGTAGACTTAAACAATCTTATTTCTCAATGTAATAGTGAACACCAAAATGTGTTAAATGAGCTTAATGAGCTTAAGAAGTCTTTTAAGAATGTTGGTAATGTGAAAAATGAAATAGGTGAATCATTTAGATCAAACCAACCTAAAAGAAAGAACAATAACTACAAACAAAATGGCTCCCATAGGCATAATAGAACTAAAAGAATTAGAAGTGTATGGGTTCCTAAGGAACCTGTCAAATCTAATAATGTTGATGTCATGTCACCTTGGATTCCTAAGGGAACCAAGCTTTTGGGAGCTAACACTCGTGGACCCAAAATGATTTGGGTACCAAAAATCAAAGTTTAACTCTTTGTTTGTAGGGGGAGCATTGCTACAAGGCCAAAGCACAAAGTCAAAACTCATGGTACCTTGATAGTGGATGCTCAATGCACATGACCGGAGACAAGAGTCGATTCATGGACTTAAAGCCAAAATGTGGAGGAGTAGTGACATTTGGTGACAACTCCAAAGGCCACATTAAAGGTATTGGATCCATAGGTGATCACTCTACTATACTCATTGAAAATGTTTTGTATGTCGATTGTCTAAAACATAATTTATTGAGCATTAGTCAATTGTGTGATAAAGGATTTAATGTCTTATTTGATAAAAATGGATGCAAAATTGTTGACATTAAATCAAATAAAATAATGCTCATTGGTCATCTCACAGGTAACATATACATGGTGCATCTAGATGACATTCATTCATCCCCTGCATGTTTTGTTGCACAAAATGAAAATGATGCATGGCTATGGCATAGAAAACTAGGACATGCTAGCATTAGTATTTTAGAAAAATTAGTTTCCCTAATTCTAGTTAGAGGTTTGCCCAAGATTAAGTTCTCCAATGATAAAATTTGTGATGCATGCTCTAAGGGTAAACAACATAGATCATCCTTTAAATCCATTAATGATGTCTCTAGTAGTAGATGTTTACAATTGATTCATATGGATCTTTTTGGGCCGATTAGAACTATGAGCTTGAGTGGTAAATTGTATGCATTTGTACTAGTTGATGACTATTCTAGATTTACTTGGGTTCTTTTTTTAGGTACAAAAGATGAGGCTTTAGAAAAATTCATCACGTTTTCGAAATTGACTCAAAATGATCTTGAACTTAAGATTTCTCATATTAGAAGTGATCATGGAACCAAATTTCAAAATCTAGGTTTTGAAGAGTTTTTAAATGAAAATGATATTAGCCACAATTTTTCGGCTCATCGAACTCCTCAAAAAAATAGGATAGTTGAAAGGAAAAATAGGACTTTACAAGAAATTGCTAGAACCATGCTTTGCGAAAACAATTTACCTAAATATTTTTGGGCGGAAGCCACAAACACCGCTTGCTATATTGTAAATCGAGTAATGATTAGGCCATTTTTAAAGAAAACACCTTATGAGATTTTAAAATCTAAAAAGCCTAACATTAGCTATTTTCATCCATTTGGTTGCAAGTGTTTTGTTTTAAATAATGTTAAAGACAACTTAGGTAAATTTGATGCTAAATGTGATGAAGTTATTTTCTTAGGGTATTCTTTAAACACTAAAGCCTATCGTGTATTTAATAAGAGAACTTTAGAAGTAGATGAGTCTATACATGTTGTTTTCGATGATAACCTCCTTCCGAGGATGGAATCTTGTGATGATGATGATGATGTAGGAATCCTTGATGCCTTTAATGGAGGACAAACTTCAAAGGAGGATGAGATTCCAACTAAAGAGGAAGATACACAAGATCCACCTCTTGAAGCCTTGAAGGACTTGGGTCTTGAGGAAAAGGAAGTGAGCTACCCAAGGGAGTTCAACTATGTCAAACGTGGTGAAATCTTGGGTGATCCATCCAAGGGGGTAACTACTAGATCTTCTCTCAAACTTATGAATCATGTTGCTTTTATCTCATGCATTGAGCCTAAGAACATTAAAGAAACATTAAAAGATGATTTTTGGATTATGGCTACGCAAGAAGAGTTAAATCAATTTGAGAGAAGTAATGTATGGACATTAGTTGAAAGGCCTAATAATCAATCTACTATAGAAACTAAATGGGTATTTAGGAATAAACTAGATGAGAGTGGTAACATTGTGAGAAACAAAGCTAGATTAGTTGCTCAAGGTTACACTCAAGAAGAGAGAATAAATTTTGATAAAACCTATGTACTCGTAGCTAGAATGGAAGCTATTAGGATGTTGCTTGCATATGCATGTTATGATAACTTCAAACTTTTTCAAATGGATGTGAAAAGTGCATTTTTAAATGGTTTTATAAATGAGGAAGTGTATGTGGAACAACCACCAGGTTTAGAAGATTCAAAATTTCCAAATCATGTTTTCAAACTAACCAAAGCACTTTATTGTTTAAAACAAGCTCCTAGAGCTTGGTATGAAAGACTTTCAAACTTTTTGATTGAAAAAGGTAAGGTGCACACTACACTTTTCATAAAAAGATATAAAAATGACATTTTAGTAGTGCAAATATATGTTGATGATATCATTTTTGGATCTACTAATGAGTGTCATTGCAAAGAGTTTGCTAAGTTAATGCCAGATGAATTCGAGATGAGCATGATGATGGAGCTCTCATTCTTTTTGAGACTCCAAATCAAGCAAAGAAAGGATGACACCTTCATCAATCAAGCAAAGTACGTGAAAGATATGCTCAAGAAGTTTGGCTTGGAGCAAGCAAAGCCTCAAGCTACACCAATGAGCTCATCTACAAAGCTTGACAAAGATGAAGGAGGTAAGTGTATTGACTCTAAGCTTTATCGCTCTATGATTGGATCTTTGCTTTACCTTACCGCAAGTAGACCAGATATATTGTTTAGTGTTTGCTTGTGTGTTAGGTTTCAAGTTAGTCCTAGAGAGTCTCACATTATAGCCGTTAAAAGAATCTGTAGGTACCTTAGCGATACTCCTTGTCTAGGTCTTTGGTACCCTAGAGACTCAACCTTCTACCTTCATGCTTATTCGGATGCGGATTATGGGGGATGTAAAATCGATAGGAAAAGTACTTCGGGAACATGTCAATTCTTTGGTAGTATGCTCATATCTTGGTTCTCTAAGAAACAAAATAGTGTAGCTTTATCTACCACCGAAGCCGAGTACATATCCTTAGGGAGTTGTTGTGCTCAAGTCTTTTGGATGAAGCAACAACTCTTAGATTATGGTGTTAAAGTTGAAACCATACCCCTTAAGTGTGATAACACTAGTGCTATATGCTTAACGAAAAATCTCATCCAACACTCTAAAACCAAACATATAAAAATAAGGCATCATTTCAATAGAGATCATGTCCTTAAGGAAGATGTTGCTATAGAGTACGTTGACACCTTGAACCAACTAGTAGACATTTTTACTAAACCTCTAGACAAAGAGCATTTTTGGTCCCTTAGGAGAGAGTTAGGTCTAACTAGCCTTCCTTGACCCTTTAGAACCCTTTTTGAGGTTAAAATTGCTTGATTTTGTGAAAATGCAAGTTTATGTGTTGTTGATCTTGATAGAAACCATACTTATAGCTAGGGGAGTATGCTTCTGTTAAAATATGCTTAGAACTGCTCATTCATCAATTGCATTCATTTAGGAGGTGGTAAAGTCAAGTCTTTGGTTGTTTTTAAAGCCAAAAATGCTTTTATGGGCATAAGGTATCGATACGGTCTTCTGCGTATCGATACACGTACTATATTAGGTTACCAGACTACATTTTGTCTAATACGGGTATCGATACGGTTAAACCCATTTTGATACGAGCTAAAAGCGTTTCGATACGGATACCATTCGTTTCGATACGGACCTTTGACACACGTTTCCAGGGAATTACTATTTTACCCCCGTATCGATACACCCTTTGGCGTATCGATACTCGACTGCGCAGACAGCTTTTTAATGGCATTTAAAGAGTTTCACTTTTACCAAAATTGCAATTTCAAAACCCTAGCCGGTTTTACTCTATAAAAAGCCTCTCAATTCTTCATATTTTCACCACACAACTCAAAAATCTCTTAAGAGTTTTTCAACATCAAGCCAAGCTTTTCAAGCTTTCCATCAATTTGGTGCAAAATTCTTCTCCCATTCCTCTCTATCAATATCAAGGTATAAATTTCTTTTATCTTTTTATTTTCTTTAATTTTCGTTTTAAGTTTTTCTTGTGTTGTTTTGTTTTCTCAAAAACAAACTTTTTCAAACTTTTTGCTTTTGTTTTGTCTTTCAATTTTTTAAAACCTTGATCATTGATTTTCCAATGGGTTGAATGATAAAAATAATGCATACACACTATTTTGATCTATTTCTCTAGACAATGGCACCAAAAAAGAGAGCGCGTACTAGCGAAGTCGGTGAAGCTTCCAATACCGGAGATGGTACTCGCCCAAACCCCACTCTTATCTATCAAAAGTGCTTTAAGGCCACCGAAAAACTCACATATTTCTGACAATTTCAAAACTATAAAATCTGTCTGGAGAGGGTAATTTCCCTTCTTTTTCTTAACTCGGAGCGCTTCAAGTTTGCTTACTTACCTTTTCTCCAAGAATGGAAATTTATGGATTTTATTCAAATTCCCAGCTTTTCTATTGCAATTTGGTTTTAATTTTCTATGCTAATGCCAAGTGTGTTGCCAATCAAGCGGGTGTAGTTCATGCTGTCAACTCTTATCTAATGGGTAAAAAGATCACCATCGATGTTCAATCTATTTGTGATGTATTTAAATTAGAAGATGAGGGTCTAGATGATGAGAATTCTCTTGGCCATGCCTTGGGAGGTTCCGTGACCGCTCTCAATGCTCAAGATCGAATCCTTCACTTGATGGTCTCTTGGTGGTTTAGACCTTCGGGAGGAAAGTATTCAACTATCCACCAAGTCGACGACTTTTGGATTCAGTGCTTCCGTCAAAGATAACAACCAAACCTTGCTCGCATCATGTTTACGGAGATTGTCTATCTCGTGCAACATCGCCACACTATTCTTGTCACTTCATTCACATATGGGACGAATTTGAGTTATTTCTTCACCCAAAAGGAGATAGATTGCTCTCACGACTACCCGACGCCCCCACCGATCCCATTGATGAAAGATCTCTTTCCAGGGGAAGTTTCATTACTTCAATGGTAGTTGGCTTCGTCTCTCCGAGCTCCCTAGCGATGCAATTCCGGAAGAAATTGCCAATCCTCAAGCCGCTCAAGCTCCTCCTCCACCTTCCATGGATGCCCTTATGACCTTTTTCAACGAACAATTCACGGGCTTGCGCACAGGAATTGCTTCCATGGATCAAGCGATGAATTTGAGGTTCGCCGCTATTGACACATGCTTTACAAGCCTTGAATATCGTGTGAAGAATGTGGAGACGCATCTCACTTCCCTTGAAGGCGGTCATAACTCGATGAACATATCTCTTACCGCTTTTCATGACGAGTGGCGTCAATCTCGGAGGAATGATGATGCACATGAAGAGGACGATGAAGATAGCGATGGAGAAGCGTAGTAGTTTATCTTTGCATTAAGTTTGCATATGTGAATGAACCTATGCTTTGCTTATTGTTATTTGGATTTTATTTTGATGTTTCCTTTGTTATGAACTTAATGTTTATCTATAATATGTTGCTTGGTTATTATTTTTGCCTATGTTTATCTATGTCTCTATTTTTGATCTAACAAAAGGGCGAAGAAGGAACAAGCTCACTTAAAATTTTTAACTTAAATTTTACCTAGCAAATATTAAGGGGGAGTTGTTTTTCAAAAGTCTTAAAAATTTCAAGTTTTGGTTTTGTTATATAAAAAATGAGGAGATTGTAGAACCTATGTTTGATTTTGATATAACAAAGTATGTTAAGGATTAAATTGAAAAACTTGAAAACTATTTTTAAGTCCCTCAAAAGATTTTAAATCAACAACGCTTTAATCTAGTTTGAAAAACTCAAACTCCAAAATATTTTCGTGTTCCAAGGCCAAACTATTGAAAATCGCCCAGGCGTATCGATACGCTCCTAGCCGTATCGATACCTTTTTCACAAACTTGGCTACTGGAAAAACGCGTTTCGATACGCCCCTTACCGTATCGAAACAACGTATCGAAATAGATTGAATCTGTATCGACACGCTCTCTCTGTAAAATCTGAAGGAGTTTGAATGGTGTACTAATACGGTGTCACCCGTATCGATATGATTTTAATGGAATTTTAAATTCGAAAGCCTTTAATGATTTTGACCATTGGTGTTAGTTGTTAGGTAACATATTTTTAAAGTGATGGTTGTCCCATACCGATACCCTTTTTTTCGTATCGATACGGAAACTTCCAGTGAGCTATGTGAGAAAAATGGTATTGATACGGTCTTACCCGTATCGAAACGATCCCTATCCCGTATCGATACGCTTACACACGTATCGATACGTCCCTCTTGTAATTGTGCAACAGCTCTTTTTGTTTTGAGACAGGTATCGATATGGACCCCGTGTACCGATACGATAAGCTGTAGAAGTGCATTTATGGTAGAAAGAGAGGGTCCCAACGACTATATTCAATACCCTAACCACCCAAACGACTAGAATTAATGGAGAAGGTATAAAATGAAGCCAATTGAAGACTAGCAACAACTATTGCATCAAAAAGAAACATCCTTACAAAAATCCAAGCTCGAAGTGCCTAATTTCTTATCTCTTGTAAAATCCCAAATTGTGTTGAGTTTAATTCCTATCTTGTATTCAAATTTGGGTCGAGTGCTTGTACTTAAAAGGGCAAACTTGTATTAAAAGATATCTTTCTTTCCTTAATTTCTTCTTTGTATTCTTGTGAGGGTTTGGTCAAATTTGAGGTAGTAAATTTGACCGATATTGTAAAGGTTACCTCCTATTCAAGGGGAAGAGCAATTAGTGGATTGTTTGAAAATCCTCAGTGGTAGCTAAGGTAGTGGATGTAGAGTTAATTTGGAACTTGAACAACTCTAAATTGCCTTGTTCTTCAATTTTTGCTATTCCACTTTCTCCAAAAAAAATTAAAAATCCAATTCTCCCCCTCTTGGCTTTGATCAATCCATTGATCCACTCAACAGAATGAAATAAGGCATCTAAACCAAACTATTTCATCAAATGCAAAGCAAATTAACATGGGAAACTAGCAAAATGGAACAATCAGTTCCAAAAATTCAATATATATAATAAACATTCAGCTTACATTGAACTAAAAAACCCCATTTGAACAAACTTACCTTCATTCACAGACTCACTCACAGAACCTCAATTCCCAAGTTACTACAAAATCTACCAAATTTCAATCCAATCAAGCATAAACAAAAAGCTCTCAACATGTAGGACACAGGAAATGCAAGGAAACATCGGAATAGACAGAACAGACTGCTCAAAGCACCTAAATCAGAAAACCCAAAGCTAAAAAAAAAGAAAATAAGCAATACCCATATAGGAAAAGAAGCTTACCAACCTCCCTCGTGGATCAAAGAATCAAAACCAAGTGGAATAATATCAAGAGTTACATATTGAAAGATGTAGTGAATATAGACAGATAGAAAAGGAGAGAGGGGGTATTAGGATATAGCAAAGCTGAGAAAAAAAGGAGCGAAGAGAGAGATACGAGAAAGAGAGAGAAAAGAAGAAGACACGAGAAAAAATGAAGCATGCATTGTATGAATAAAGAAGACTAAATGTGTAATTATACCAATTATTTAAACAGTCTCGTTAATTTTTTCGTTTTTTAACGGTAGATTGCTACATTGGAACTAATTAAATAGTTATATGGTATATTTAACACAATTAAAAATATAGTGGTCAAATCGACACCAACCACATAGTTCGGTGGTCATTAGTATAGTTTACCTAAATAATAGCCATTGTAAATTCCTAAATTAAAAAACCTAAATCTTCTTTCTTTCTTACTATTCTAACTATAGTTGTTGTTAAGCACTGTCCATCGGCGAAATTATCGCCACCACGCCTCCATCCTTGCTCAAACTGAGGCATAATTTATTTATTTCTTTAATTTTCATCGTTTCGAAGATTGAGTTGTTATTACAAAAGGTGCAATTAAGGGAGTACAAAGGATGAAAACATTTTGACTTTTTGACTATTAATTAGGGATGTAAAAACAAGTCAGAACCTAATAACCTGACTGAAACCTGCCCGAGTCAGAACCTGATTTGACCCGAGTTTTTGTTGACCCGAACCCGATCTGCAACCGACTGTTGTTGATCCGAACCCGAATTTGACCTGTTACTGTAGCAACCGAACCCGATCTGCGTCCGACTGAAAACGACCCGAACCCGAATTGGACCTGTTAATTTGGACCTGAAACCCGACCTGCGTCCGACTGAAAAGAACCCGAACCCGAAGCCGACCTGGCAAATAACCGAAATTACCCGACTGAATTGACCCGATATCCGATTTTACCCGACCTGAAATGGATCTGACCTGAAATGGACCCGACCTGAAAATGGACCCGACCTGAAATGGACCCGACCTGAAATGGACCCGACCTGAAATGGACCCGACTGAAATGGACCCGACCTGCTTTTAAACCCGACCTGTTAAGTGACCCGACTTGTTCTTGACCTGAGCTGAAATTAACCCGAAACCTATGACATGATGAATTAAAAAATTTATAAAAGTTGATATACCATATACATATATAATGTATATACATATACACTTACATATATTGATATAGGTTATGTATATGCGCGCATACATATATATATATATTAAGTACTAAAGTTTGAAAAAAAATAAGTAATTGATAATTTATGAAAATAAAAAATTAAATGAAGATTTGTTTTTAATTTTAAAGTTTATTCATTAACTTGAATAAAATTGTAAACTTACAAATTATAAAAAATTAAATAACAATTGTAAACTTATTTGTAGTTCATAAAATTTACTAAAGTTATAACATATATATGTATAGCATTTGTAGTTCAAAAATTTATAAGTCTACAATTTTATAAGCCTACAATTTTATTTTTTTTATACTTAACAGTTAACACTTAACAGATTCTTCAAGTTTGTAAAACTTAGTGAAATTATAATTTATGTATAACATTTATAATTGAAAAATGATTAAGTAAATTTAGAAATTATAAAAAAATTGAAAGTCTACAACTTTAATATTTTATACTTAACAGATTCAAGTTATAAAAATTGTAAGTCTTCCTACAACTTTTGCAGTTCAAAATTGATAAAATTATAAAAGATATGATTTTACTTAATTAGAACAAATTAAGTAATTGTTGTCTTAAGTTACAAAATGTAGAATTAAGTTAAGATATAAAATAAAATTCATACACTTAAGTAAAAAAATTAACAGATATAAAATAAAAATAACTAGAATTCTTAGGATATAGTCATGTAGACAATCCACCCTTTTTTATATTTCTCCTCGTTCCTTTTGTGTAATAAGAATCCATACACAAACATTTGAAAGAACCAATAAACTAGCAATATCAGATATTGTTTTTTTGCATTCCCAACATATCCATCCAATTATACAGTGTTCTGTGTGACTGTGTCAAGCATGATCCAGAAAACAAAAAATATTTCAAAAACATAACAATATGGTAGAAAGTCGGGAACAAAATGCGATGAGATACGAGAAGAGTTCTGTAGTACTATATGGAGTACAAACTAATAGAGAGAATGAAGAAAAAGAAACAGAAACATTTCCTTTCATCTCTCAAAGTTGGAACAGATTATATTTGTGTTTGCAGGGGAAGAACCTTGTGGCTGTAAACAACCCTTTTGTCACCATTCACCACTTGCCCACTCCCTCTCAAAACCCTACATTTTTAACCGTCATGTACTTGTTAGAACATCTACTTTACACAGCATATTTTATTCATAAAGAACACCAAGTTAGTGGAAGTCGAGATCAATACCATCGAGTTGTTAGTAATCGTTCAACTCCGACCGAACCTCGAGTATAGATCCTTCTTGTACTTACTCTAACATGTTAAAATTCATGCATCATAATAGAATCAGTTCAAAAAATCGACCATGTTGTACAAAGCAAGAAATTTTGAGAGATTACCTCCGCACCAAGCCCGAATCTTGCTCCATCACAAAATCGCGTGCTTGCGTTATGAAATACAACCGTGCTGTAAAAAAACAGATGACGAATTGCAATAGCACCAACAATAACTTATTGTATTTATGCACTCAAACATGACAAGAAGAAGAGATATCACTTTATGAATAACTTCAGCTTATATGTAAGCATACCTGTCTAGTGTCTACTCTTTGCAAAAACATCCGACTGTTGAGTTCCTAAAGCAACTTCCTTGCCACCAACGGCATCATTAACGTTAACTGATGAACCATTTTGTACAGCAACTGCATTACCAGGAACATGTTTTGAAGCAAGTGATGGCCCAGGCTTCAGCTCAAGATATCCCATTCCAAATTCCTCATCGGTGACCCATGATGACTGCAAAGTACGAGAATACCCAACATATGTTAATGCATGAATAATCAGGGCATCTAGTGCAACCCAGCAAGCAAACATGTAAAGAGTTAGTTTTTGGTCTTTCTAACAAGGACCAAAATCTTTTATATGTTTTTGGCATTGAAATGGGCATAATGGATAAACAGAAACACGTTAGTTTTCCTTGGTGTCTCCCCCTCCAATTTTCTCAATAATCAAATAGATGCTGATAAATATGTTTTCCTTGGTGTCTTCCCCTCCAATTTTCTCAATAATCAAATAGATGCTGATAAATATTTGGATAATTTACACAAAAGGCAAATAATAACATTTAGAAAACAAAAATTTAAAACGTTATAACTTCTTTATATAACAAAATGCATCATGCAACTATTATGATTAAGCAGGTGTTCCACTTTAGCCTTTTAGCCAAGTTTTAACATGCCTGATTTTGCTTTTTTACTTCCTTTTTCTTGCTTAAAAGCAAGAAAAAACAAGGCAAAATTAATTAACAAAAACAAAACCCTCAATACTCTTTTGCCAAACTGTTTAAGCTTTACACGCATAACCATAACTCATTTGACCAGAATTTCTCCTTATGTAATGATGCAAATATTTACGAAAATATAATTAACAAAACTACTCACCGCAGCAGCACTTGCCTATATCTCTATGTAGAATTCAACTTCATCAGGGAGTGTCTGCTCAAGGTCTTCAAGAAGATGCTTCCGTAAACTCTATAAAGTTTAATAGTAGAGTAAATACAGATCAATTAGTGCTTAATAATATAAAATTAAACCAAACCATCCTATAAGATAAAATAAGAACTACCTTCAAGGCATTCGTTCTGCCTTTAGTAACCTGATTTTTTGCAATACAGTCGTTTAAAATACCCCTCGTAAATTTAACAGGGTTCTTCCCATAATCAATCAAACTAACACAAAAGCGGACATATTATTATTAGCAACTAAAGAAAGCAAACTAAATTTGTCAAAATTGACACAAATAAAAAGAAACCAAACCGACTTAATAACTTCAATCGGCACTTGACTATTACACTTCTCAGCTAATTTTGCCATGAAATTCAGCTTCGTAATCAATGAATTACTACAAAAACAACATGATAAAAATTGTAAGCCCTAATGAGACCAGAAATGTTGCAAAATAAAAATAGGTAAAGATTTGAAGAAGAAACTTACAAGCGTTGAAGGAGAGGGAGCTGGGAAGCGGCATTGAAAGAAGAGACGGTGAGGTAAGAAAATATGTAAAATTGGGTGTTTGGGAGATAAGAAAAAATTGAAGAAATAAACTAATAAAGTGGGTTAGATAAATCGGTGAGAGGGAAACCCTAACAGAGCGGCAGTGAAATATGAAAATTGAAACAAGAACAATAATAAAGTTAACAAATGGAGGGGAAAATCCCGCCCATTTTTTAAGAGGTTATTTACATTTTAGATCATTATTAGTTTAAGAGTTTTACATTTAGATCTTTAATTTTTATTATTTAGTTTTAATTTTATTTATTTTAGTCCTAATTTTAGTTTAGTTTTTTTAGACCTTTATGCTTAGGTTCTTTTTTAATTAGATCCTCCTTCATAAAATTATTTAATAATTAAACATTTTAAAGACCCAACTTATTTATGTTGTACCAACCCAAAACGACCGATGTCGATTCCAAACGATTGACGACTTTTGAAGTCCCGTTTATTTTCGCTTGAAAAAAAAAGATTTAGTGTTTAATGCTTAGGGTCTAGTGTATAGTGCTTAGGGTTTAATGTTACGATAACAAGTGACTTAGGGTTTTGATTTTATGAGTTTCAATTTAGGGTTTAAGGTTTAGGGTATAGGGTTATCATTAGGGTTTTGAACCTTAACCCTAAACCCTAAACCCTAAACCCTAAACCATAAGCATTAAACACTAAACCCTTAGATCCTTACCCTAAACCCTAAACCCTGAGCCCTAAAGTATGTAAGTATTTATGCATTTAGGGTTTACGTTAGTATAATGAACTAAGGTTAGTTCGAGTGATTAGTTTGTAAGGTTTAGGGTTTAGTGTTAGGGTCTAGGGTATAGTGCTTAGGGTATAGCGTATAGTGCTTAGGGTTTAATGTTACGATAACAAGTGACTTAGGGTTTTGATTTTATGAGTTTCAATTTAGGGTTTAAGGTTTAGGGTATAGTGTTATCATTAGGGTTTTGAACCTTAACCCTAAACCCTAAACCATAAGCATTAAACATTAAACCCTTAGATCCTTACCCTAAACCCTAAGCCCTAAAGTATGTAAGTATTTATGCATTTAGGGTTTACGTTAGTATAATGAACTAAGGTTAGTTCGAGTGATTAGTTTGTAAGGTTTAGGGTTTAGTAATAGTTTGGGCCTTGGGCCTTTGGGCTCTTATCCCACCACCCATTTATTTTAGATGGGCCCTAAAACCTATATTGTATAAATATAATATATATATATATATATATATATATATATAAACTTATAACTTATAATTTATATAATAATTAGTAATAGTTTGGGCCTTGGGCCTTTGGGCTCTTATCCCACCACCCATTTATTTTAGATGGGCCCCTAAAACCTATAATATAATATAATATAATATAATATAATATAATATAATATAATATAATATAATATAATATAATATAACTTATAAGTTATATAATGTATTTATAATATAATAATTAATAATAATTAGTAATAGTTTGGGCATTGGGCCTTTGGGCTCTTATCCCACCACCCATTTATTATAGATGGACCCCTAAAACCTATAATGTATATATATATATATATATATATATATATATATATATATATATATATAAACTTATAACTTATAATTTATATAATAATTAATAATAATTGGTAATAGTTTGGGCCTTGGGCCTTTGGGCTCTTATCCTACCACCCATTTATAATAATTGATAATATCAATAATAAATATTAATTATTAATTGTTGGGCTTTGGACTAAATATTTTATATGGGCTGAATATAATAATTAATAATAATTATTAATTGTTAGGCTTTGGGCTAAAAATTTTAGATGGGCTAAATATTTTGTGGCCCTTTAAATTTTAGATGTTAAGTCCTTTAAGTTTTTGTTCAATTCAATTTATGTATTTATGTATTTATGTATAATACATTACATATACATAAATACATTATACATTATACATACATGTTTGTATAATATATAATTATATATTGTAATTTATATACATGTGAATACATAAAAATACATATATATATATATATATATAATATACACATAATCACGTGTATTTATACTTATAAGTTATAAAGTTATTATATTAATTAATAAGTTATATTATATTATAATAATTAATAAATAATATTAAATTATAATATATATGGGCGGGAAAATTTGATTTCAAACCGCCAATTTTCAAATTGAATTTCAATTTAGGGTAAATTATAAATAAAGCCCTTTATATTATATAAGTTTTTTATTCAAGTCCTTTAAGTATGTACATATTAATAAACCCTAAACCCTAAACCCTAAACCCTAACCTACATACACTACAACACAACCCCTAATGTATGTAAGTATGTACATGTGTACATATTAATACATGAATCTCAAACCTCAAACCCTAAACCCTAAACCCTAAACCTCAAACCCTAAACCATAAACACTCAAACCCAACCATATTGTATATAAGTAATTAAGTATATATGTGTGTACATATTAATGCATGAACGCTCAACACAAAACCCTAAACTTTATTTTTATTCTAAATTGACATATACTTATTGTTTTTTTTTTCATTACTCTAATTTTTATACTTTTAATTTGATATTTTTGTTCATTATAGTCCCTAAAACTTTATTTTTATTCCAAAATACTCATTTTCCTTGTTTTTTTTTTAATTTGTCCAATGTTTTATAATTTTAATTTGATATTAATGTTCATTATAATCTCTGAAATTTTATTTGTAATTCAAATTGACCCATTTTCTGTCCAAATCGACCAATTTTGATTATTTTTTTAATTACTCTAATAATTAACTCAAAATTAACGACGATTGACGAAGGTCAACCTAAAGTCTATCAACTACTTATATGGTTGTACGACCGAACTCAAACTGAATACGAATTTCAATCCCAAATATACCCCGACCTGAATTACCCGACCTGAAGCTACCCGACCTGAAATTACCCGACCTGAAATGCACCCGACCTGAAATGCACCCGACCTGAAATGAACCCGACCTGAAATAGACCCGACCTGAAACGGACCCGACCTGAAATGAACCCGACCTGAAACGAACCCGACCTGAAATGAACCCGAACTGAAATGGACCCGACCTGAAATGTATCCGAACCCGAATTAACCTGCCAATTATCTGCTTCGGACCCGACCCGTTCTAACCCGACCTGAAATGGACCCGACCTGAAATGGACCCGACCTGAAATGGACCCGACCTGAAATGGACCCGGTCTGAAATGGACCCGACCTGGAATGCACCCGACCTGAAATGGACCCGCACCCGACCCGAGTCGAGTCAATTTTTTTTTTTTACCTGAAATGACCTGTATCCGATTTTACCCGACCTGACAGAACCCGACCTGAAACCTGACCGATTACCTGTTTTTACATCCCTACTATTAATGAAGGTGGTCTTGAACACATTACGCCGCCGCTATTGCGGCAAGATTCAAGAATATGCAGTTGGTTTTTACATATTCCCACGGCCCCCTGTCTGTTCTTATTTCAAGATTTGATCACGTTAATATTAGGCATAAAAGCATGAATATTGCTGGAAAAATCCCTCTTTTTGTTAAACATAAATCATAGAGTTTAGATTATACTTTCTTTTTCCTATGAAATCTGTCTTTTCTTCTAAATTCATCTCTTCATGTAAAAGTGAAATGGGCATTGCAGATCATTCATTATATGCGATTTGCATATTAAAAATAGAATATATATATAATTTAATTAAACTTTTATTTTAAATAATTATTAATTGTATATTGATTATTTAAAATTTTTAATCTTTATTATTTAATTTAATAGTAGTCAGCGGTGTTCAGCGTTAGTGATGTTCAACTGTGTGCGGCGCACGTAGTAGACTCATCTGTATTTGAGATCTATTGATTAATGGATGAGTTTAGATCTCGACATTTATTTTGGTGATTAAATATTTATATTTTATTATAAAAAATTATGAAAACTCTATATAAAAAAAATTCTATAAGTAGTTTCCATGTATATTATTTTTATAGTTCTTTGTAAAATTCATTCACACGTATTTTACCGTTGGATATTTTTTATTTATACTTGATTATTAAAACATCGGTCCTTAAATTTTAATTATTTTAAACATTCTATTGTGACCCTAATTTTAAATTATATTTTTATTTACATTTCTTATAAAAACACATGTTCCCTAAGTTTTTAGGGTTAAATATGAATCAAGAACTTATGGAGTGATCTCACCGGAAAGGGAAGTTTTGTTCACCCTAGATGACCCGAATGTGTGTATATTGTTAAATAGCTAGGATTAGCACCAATAACCAGTCGATCTAGTGGGATGAGACACTAGATCCCTTAAGTAATGTTAGAAGTTTGAATCCCGACGTTGTGAATGAAACAAATGTTAAAACCAAAATTTATTCGATACGAATAATAAACCCAAGATCCATACATGCCAAATCATTAAGAATAAAGACTAGATTTGGGAAAGCATACCTAAATCCATTGATGGAGTTTTTTTACAGAGAGAGTTTGATCTTCCAAGATGATAGATTATCTCTTGCCATACAACTCTCTAGAGAGGAAGGAGAGATATGCAAGTTAACATATATCTTAGGAACCAGTACCCATTATGTAAACTGAATTAAAAAACAGTTTGTTAAGATTTATAACTCTGCCCCTCATTGAGTTATAAATATAACTTATGGTATCTACACTTTTAATTCCAAGACAATTTAATACCTATAACACATGTAACATAATTAGTCACTTAATTTCGTGTTATACTTTATAATAGCAACATACATTATACATACGCACCCACAATTGCGGATTTTAATCCAACAATTTTCCACTTGGGCAACATATGTTTCCTGACAAATGTATAACCTTATGAGCTCAAAAAATTTGCTACCATACAATAGGTATCCTTTAACAATATCTTCCATCAACTATATCCATATATGATCAAAGCGGTCTTCGCCATATCAATCATGACTGGACCCATCAATGGTCGCGTATAGAAACACAATCAAATGACAATTATCAATCATGGATGTGTAGCATGAAATTACATGTAATGTGAACCGAACATGCCTATTTCCAACTGAACTTCTGTAAACTTAAGTGAGGTCCTTATAAAAAACAAGAGAAGAGTAGATAAACTAAATGCTTCATTTCTGATAAGAAAATAACCAGATACATAAATTTTCGAAAACAAACATAAAGCAAACAAATAACAAACTCACACTCAAACAATAATATCCTCAAATGATATAACACCCATAGGAGCAGTTTGCTCATGAAAGACCTTGGGTGGTAAACCTTTTTTGAGCGTATCCGCTATCATAGAGTTTGTCTCAATGTGTTGTATGGATATTTGTCCACTTTGCACTTTTTCTTTTACAACTAGGAACTTTATGTCAATGTGCTTTGACTTAGATGAGCTCTTATTATTGTTGAAATACAATACTGCTGATTTATTGTCACAAAATAATTTAAGTGGTCTTTCTATATTCTCCAAAATACGCGGCCTAGTGACAAAGTTTCGCAACCATATTTCATGATTTGATACCTTATTGCATGCTACAAACTCTGCTGCCATAGTGGAAGAAGCTACAAGTGTTTTTAGCACTTTTCCGAGATATAGCTCCTCTAGCTAACATATAAATATATCATGATATAAATTTTCTGCTATTTTGGCACCCAACAAAATCAGAATCTGAATACCCCACGACCTCTAAATGATCTGATTTCCTGTAAGTGAGCATGAATCTTTTGTTCTCAAAAGATACCACAGAACCCTCTTAGCTTCTATCCAATGGTCCATACCAGGGTTGCTTGAATATCTACCTAACATCCCAACAATGTACGTAATATTCAGACACGTACAAACCTGGGCATACATTAAACTACCAATAGTTGATGTATAAGAAATCTTTTGTATTTCTTGAATTTCAAGGATAATTTTAGAGCATTGGGCAAGACAAAATTTATCTTCTTTAGTGACAAGGGTGTCCATTGGTTTACTATTTTACATGTCAAACCTTTTAAGTACTTTATCGATATAGTTCTTTTGTGATAATCCAAGAATACCCCGAGATCGATCTTGATGTATATGAATTCCTAAAACAAAAGAAGCGTCCCTATGATCTTTCATTTCAAATGCTTAGATGAAAATCTCTTGGTTTCGTGCAATAATCCTATATCATGTGTGGCAAGAAAAATGTCATCAACATATAAAACCAAAAATATATGCTTACTCCCACTAAACTTGTGATACACACAATCATCAACAATATTCATCTCAAAATCGAACGAGATAATTACTTGATAAAATTTGTGGTACCATTGATGAGAAGCTTGCTTGAGTCTATATATGAATTTCGTTAATTTGAAAACTATATACTTTGAGTCTCCCGATTCAAAGTTTTTTGGTTGCACCATATAAATTGTTTTTTCAACGTCTCCATTGAGAGACACAATCTTAAAAATATATCTGATGTAACTTAAGATCAAAATGAGCTACAAGTGTCATGATTGTCCTAAAAGAGTCTTTCTATGAAACCATAGAGAAAATCTCTGAAAAGTCAATACCTTCTTTTTTTATTATATCTTTTAGCTACAATACATGCCTTATACCTCTCCACATTACCATTTGTATCTCTTTTGGTTTTAAATATCCATTTACAACCAATTGGTTTTTCACCTTTAGGTAACGAGACAAGTTCCCAAACTTTATTGTCTTGCATGAATTTATACTTTTCATGTATGGTATCAATCCACTTTTGAGAGTTAATACTTTGCATGGCCTGATGAAAGTTGATTGAATCATCTTCCATCATTCCATTTCCATCCTCATTTTCTTGGAGAAATACAATATAATCATCCGGAATAACATTTCTCCTTTCTCTTGTGGATCTCTTTAATGGACCATGTTTTTGAGGTTGTTGAATTTGTGCATCTGGAACAATTACCTTATCCTGAATAGAAGGAAGTTGTTCAACATTATCTTGTTCAAGTTCTGAATTCACTTCTTGATTAATGACATGTATGAGAACATGAACATCATCAAAAGTGGTGATAGGAACTGAGTTAGAACTCAATTCCTCCTCAAAAGTAACATCTCTAACCTTATTTCTCCCTCCAAATTCAACATCCTCAAAAAATGTTGCAGTTCCCGTCTCAAAAATATTCTTAATCATGGGATCATAAAATTTATAGCCCCTAGATCACTCAGAATAACCAATAAAGTAGATCATTATTGTTTTGGAGTCTAATTTTTTTTTTCATGTGGCATATAAGTCCTTGCCTTAGCTAAACATCCCTAAATGTGAAAGTGCTTTAGAGTAGCCTTTTGACATGTTCAAAGCTCATAAGGTTTCTTTTAAGCTACTTTAGTTGGTACTCTATTCAGAATGTACGCTGCTGTCTTTAATGCTTCTCCCAAAGGGACTCACGGAGCTCAATTCCTCCTCAAAAGTAATATCTCTAACCTTATTTCTCCCTCCAAATTCAACATCCTTAAAAAATGTTACATTTCCCGTCTCAAAAATATTCTTAATCATGGGATAATAAAATTTATAACCCCTAGATCGCTCAGAATAACCAATAAAGTAGCTGCTTATTGTTTTGGAGTCCAATTTCTTTTCATGTGGCATATAAGGCATTGCCTTAGCTAAACACCCCTAAATGTGAAAGTGCTTTAGAGTAGCCTTTTGACATGTCCAAAGCTCATAAGGTGTCTTTTTAGCTACTTTAGTTGGTACTCTATTCAGAATGTATGCTGCTATCTTTAATGCTTCTCCCAGAGGGACTCAGGTCAGGTATAATGAACAATCATACTCCTTACCATATCCTTCAGAGTCCTATTACGTCTCTCAGCTACACCAGTCATACTAGGTGATCCTGGCATGGTGTACTGTGGGACAATACCACATTCCTCTAGGAATTTTGCAAATGGTCTAGGACGTTGTTCACTTGAGCCATCATATCTACCATAGTACTCACCACCACGATCAGATCTAACTTTCTTAATTCTTTTGTTGAGTTAATTCACAACTTCAGTCTTATAAGATTTGAACACATCCAAAGTCTGATATTTCTCACGAATGAGATATAGGTACCCATAACGTGAGTAATTATCTATAAATGTTATAAAATATTGTTGACCATTTCAAGATGCCGTAGGGAATGGCCCACAAATATTAGTATGTCTTAATTCTAAGACGTTTGTAAATCTGTTGGCACCTAATCTCTTAGTTTTGATATGCTTTCTCTTGATATAATCAAGACAAACGTTAAATTCTGTAAAGTCAAGGGATTTTAAAATACCATTAGACACAAGGCGCACAATCCTACCTTTTGAGATATGACCTAAGCGTTTATGCCATAATGATGCTGAATTTTCTTTATTTAATTTGTGTTTAGTATCACATGATTCCACATGCAAGATTTTATTATATGATGCAATTGTATCTAGAAAATAAAGATTGTCATAATCATTTAAATAACCAATTCCGACAATACTTGAACTTAAAGACAAAGTAAACTGATTGTTTTCAAATGAACAATAGTATCCAAAGTTGTCCAACAAAGAAATAGAAACTAAATTCCGCCTAAAAGACGGAACAACAAAAGTGTCTTTTAAATCTAAATAAAAATCAGTTCCTAATAACAACCTAAAATGCCCAATTGCTTCAACCTCCATCGATTTTTCATCGCCCACAAAGATGTTTCTTTCATCATCACTTAGCTTTCGGTAGCTCAGGCAACCCTGTATAGAAACACTTATGTGAGTAGTAGCACCGGAATCTAACCATCAAGTGTTTTTAGGTACTAAAGCTAAATTAACCTTAGAACAGACTAAAGTAAGATTCATTCCTTTCTTAGCATGCCATGCGAGATATTTGGCACAATCTTTTTTCATGTGTCCAGGCTTGTCACACAAAAAAATTGTTTGAAACTTGCTCTTGTTTCTTTTGAGGTGGACTCTTAGCAATTTCTTTCTGATATTTTTTTCTTGTCCTTATCTTTAGAGACATTGGCCAAATTAGCACTTTCAGTCTTTTCACGCTTCAACCTATATTCCTCTTGAACACAATGAAAAATGAGCTCATTTAGAGTCTATTTCTCCTTTTTGCCAGTTGTAACTAATTTTAAACTGGTTAAACTACGCAGGAAGCGATACCAAAATCATAAGAATGAACAAGTCTTCAAAAAGCTCGATCTTAAGTATCTTAAGTTTTGAAGCGATATGGAACATCTCTCCATAATGTAATCCCTTATATTTTCTCGACTCTTATAGTTCATAGACATCAAAGAAGTAAGAAGTGATGTCATTTCAACCTTATCGTATTTAGCAAAATGTTGCTCAAGATCGTCAAGGAAAGACTTGGCCTAAGTAATCTCTTCAGATTCTGTGCCCCTAAAAATTTTAGGAATGTTTTGTTTCATGATCATCAGACTCATGCTATTAGAACGTTTCCACCTCTCAAAATCTCTTTTTGCATCAGAGGTGTTATCTGTAGTAAGAGGTGCAAGTTGTTATTGCTTTAATGTAAAGTCTATGTCCATACAACCAATCACTATAAGTAAATGTCTTTTTTATTCCTTGAAATTTGTCCCATTAAGCATGGGTATAGAATTGACATTACCATATATTGTGGCAACAAAAGAACTAGCTGAATATAGAACAAAATAAAAATAAACAAGCTCACATCAATATTTCATAAGTAAACAAATAAATTCAAAGTAATGACTAATTTCCCTCAAGATACAAAACACAACATTAATATCAAGTCTTTAGACAATAATATTAACATTAAGCAATACTCTTGTTGTAGTAATCAAACATTGACAATAAACTATGTCGAACAACAGATTAATCTTTGGACTAACGTATTGCACATATAAAATAGCTTCTAATTGTCACACATTTATTACCACAAGTGTCACTGAAATTTGGCCAAATATTAATTTTTTTGGGCCAATTAACAAACGCATAAATTATAAAAACACAAACATCTTAATATTTTGAATAAGTTAATCTATGCAGAAGCGGTCACTTTTGTGACATTGTGTTTCAATTAACGCACTGAAGTATTAAACATAATCAAAACATGAATTTATATTTTTCTAAAGATTTATCTTTATACTTAAGGATCAAAACTGAAATTTTGGTCCAACTGAATTAAATATATAATTTAAATAAAATATATATTTCATTACAGTAAACCAAAGATTAAGGGCAAATTCATATTCTAAAAAGAGTTTACTCTAAAAGAATTCCTTAACTAAAAGCACGATATACAATGCATATATCCATGAGAATTAAAAGCCCTAAATTCAATTGAAAAAAATAAAAGATGATCCGCCTACTTTTCAAAATCAGTAACTATTATCACAATTTAGGGAAAGATTGCATATAAAGTATAAAATCCCTAATATTTAAACTGTAATGATCAACACCATACTTACCGGAAAACAATTGAAATTAATTCAATCCAATTGCATGGTTGCTAAATTCTTAAAAAGGATAATCACACAATTATATATATATCGAGGGATATGATCTGTTTACACAGTGTAAAATTCTTTAAATTTTACACGTTTTTTTAAACTGTTGGATGAGTGAAACGAATGAATGAGATAAACAATAAATATGTGGAGATTATCACTTGAAAAAAAGAGAGAGTAAGGAGTTAATCTGAGCCATCCATTCCCCCATCTAACGATCTAGAAAAAGTGTAAAACTTAAAGAATTTTACATCGTGTAAGTTGATCCTAACTCATATTCATATATATAGCAATAGATGCAATTATAATCTAAACAGAAACCCTAACAATGGAAGTTTAACGCAATATCCATCATAAATAAACAAAAAAATGCTTAAATTCTGGATAATTATTTTTCAATGATTCGACATGACTTGACACCGACGCCACTTGTTAAAACTAACATATATTTGATAGGAATAATAAATTCAAGATCCATACATGCCAAATCATTAAGAACAAAGATTAGATTTGCGGAAGCGTACCTAAATCCATTGATGAAGTTTTTTTTTCCAGAGAGGGTTTGATCTTCCAAGATGATAGGTTACCTCTTGCCACACAACTCTCTGACGAGAAAGAAGAGATATGAAAGTTAACCAATATCTTGGGGACCACTACCCATTATATAAATCGAATTAAAAAATAGTTTATTAATATTTACAATTCTGCCCCTCATTGAGTTATAAATATAATTTATGTTATCTACACTTTTAATTTCATGACAATTTAATACATGTAACATGTGTAACATAATTGGTCACTTAATATCGTGTTATATTTTATAATAACATCATACATTATACATATATTTTCATAATTACAAATTTTAATCCAACAACAAATTAAATTAAAAAGTTGATACCTATAATAAATTTTTGCATTACTCGATATACTATTTGTAATTATCAAAATCTTGGGTCATAGAACAAGAGACAAAGCAAAGATTGCTTAGCGATTCAAAGTCTGAGGAGGCAGTCAAAAAAGGGTTGGATTCTTCAACTCGTGAACCATAATAATACTCAGAAAAGAAAAAAAAAGTTGAGTATGAATACGAATGATGACTCAAAAACGTGCCTCATATTCTTGTGGAAAAAGGATGACTCAAAAACCATTATTTTTTTTACAAATCCTAATCTATATAAAACCTAAAGTTATTTTATATACTTTTTATTTATTAATATAATAATATTTATCATGTATACAATTTCTTAATTAATCCAATATCTCTATCATATTAATTTAGAATAATATTTTTATCGATAATATTTAAGGGTAAATAATATTATTGGTCATTAAACTATTTATGCATTCTTATTTTGATCATTCAACTATTATTTTTGGCAAAATTGTCACTAACATTACGTTTTTTTTTGTTTTTATATTTTGATACCCGCCGTTAAAAACTCATGAAAAAAATAATAATTTGGTGATCAAAACATGAAAAAAGCAATATATCGGTGACCAAAACAGGGGAAAAAAGTAACATTAATGACCAAATAAGAAAAAACGTAACATTAGTAATGATTTTGCATAAAATAATAGTTTGGTGACCAAAACAGAAAAGCAAGAATAGTTTAGTGACCAATGATGTTGTTGACCCTATATTTAATGGTTCCTTTTTATATAAATTAAATAATTTTACATTATGAATTTACTCAAATATGTATTGTCTAATATATTGAATCAGACATGAAATTCGATGATTGAGTTATTAAATAAAATATGGCTTAAAGGTGCTTGAAGCCCTTGAAATTAAAAAAAAAAATTAAGCTCTTTAATTTTTTGTACTTAATTAAGCCCTACGAACTAATAAATTTAATCAATTAAGCCCTTTAATCAATTTTGATCATCAATTTTTAACGAGTTTTATTATAAGATATTACTGCCACATGACACACTACAGTTATGTCATGTGACATTTATATATTTTTTTAGAGAACTCTTTTTATATTTTTTATAAGTTTTTAGAATTTTTATAACTTTTAAATAATTTTTTAATAAAATAAAAAAAAATCATAGAAATGCCAAGTGACAACATTGTAACACGACACGTTGTATCAATTGGTTGAATAATAACTGTTAAATTTAGCATTCAACGTCAGTCAAAGAGTGAATTGATGAATTTTAAAATATAAAGACTTAATTAGGTTTAAAAAACTTTAGGAGTTTAATTAATTTTAAAAAAATTAACGGCTTCTGATACCTTTAAACCTTACGATGTTAATCGTATTATTTCCGTATGTAAATTTTAAAGTCACTAAAATAGTAAAATACAATGCAATTACGGTGTGTGGGCATAGAAAAGGCACGTCCTAGGCTTGTCTTGAAGTTAGCTTTGTTCTTTCGGGGGGTCATTTCACGAGATTCTGTACTAGTGGACCTAATTATGGGAAGAACAAGAAAAATGGGTTTCCATGAAAATTCCATGGCACCTGTAATTTCGGTTCCAC
The DNA here is from genome assembly GCA_030270665.1 of Hibiscus trionum. NCBI lineage: Eukaryota > Viridiplantae > Streptophyta > Magnoliopsida > Malvales > Malvaceae > Hibiscus > Hibiscus trionum. The sequence continues at coordinate 23,997,704 of BSYR01000021.1, read as the reverse complement.
CCACAGAGCCACGTTTGATGTGTGAGTGACTACAACCCCACAAATCTTAAAATTCTTTATAATTAAATATAGGGTAAACTATACAGATGATCACTGAACTATATGTTTGGTGTCAAAATGACCACTATATTATTTTTTGCCGCAAATGCACCACACAACTATTTAAATAGTTCCATTTTATCCACACGCTGTTAAAAAAAATGAAAAAGTTGACGGAACTGTTAAAAAAATTGGTTTAATTACACATTTGGTCCTCTATATTTATACAACATATCAATTTAGTCCTAATTTTAATTTAATAAAAAAATTAATTATTCAATAAGATGGTGACATATGTCACTACCTTATTTGGAGATTTTAATTATTTTTATTTAACTAAATTAATTAATTTCCCCCTCCAATCAGGTGGTGACACGTGTCACCCTGATTGGAGTAGGAAAATAAAAACCAAGGAACTGTCTGTTGGAGTATGCCCAAAGACCAATCATATGATGATTGGATAGACATACTATTTTACTAGATTTATCAAGTAATGGCATTGCCATTATTATCATTTGGTATGTTTCTGTGCATCAAACTAACCATTGGATAATAATGTCCATACAATAATACGATTATTGTTAAATAGGATTCTTAGTCGAATATTATTACCGGTATGGACAGTGATACTATATAAAGACTAATATGTGGATGATTGATAACAAGTGTTGTCATTGATATAGAGATGTCAAAATCAACACATAAGTATTTGTTAGAGAACAACATACTGGATTGACCCGCTATGAGCATGTTTCTTGGGTAATTATGTGACAGTCACAACATTGCTCATGATAAACATATGTATAATCCTCAGACTTGAGATCAACATGATTTCAACATAAAGATTTACATATTTTGACATAGTCAAACGTGTGTCGTAACTGACTACATTATAAAGACTGATGATTGGATACGCGATGACCTATGTAGTGAAATATGGTTGATCAAGAAAGGATTTGTCCCTCCTACATAATGGGAGAAATATCTTCGGCCACTTGATTGAGTGAGATTAGAAAATGCATGGCCATGCTCGAATAGTATGATATGAGATATCATAGAGATTCGTTTATCATAATCTACTCAAGACATCAAGAAACACTAGATGGACAACGCAAGTGTGACTAACCCATGACTTGTGTTCATCAAAGATATAAAGGACAAAAGGATGAAATACATAAAGGAAGTTTATTCAGGAATTAGGAAAGTCAAACCATGACTTCATGCAACTTAGGTAGCAATGATGTATTGCTAGATGCCACTCATTGTTTGTAAAATTAGAACAGTTCTAATTTTGCTGCTAACGTTGCATGAACCTACAAGGGTCACACCCTTCGAATGAAACGAACAAAAATTGGAAACCATACTCCCTATTTTAGGTAGGTTACCGAAAATCCCCTATGGAATAGGGGAAATCGGCAACTCCCTTAAATGAGAATAATATTGGATAAATATTGTATTTATCAAATATTATTTAGAGTATGGAAAATATTTAGAGACTTAAATATTATAGAATAAGATTTTAGAAATTTAAATATATATTTGGAATTTATATAATGTATATTTAATTCCAGGTTTATGTAGAATTAGATTCTACATAATTAAAAATATATATTTAAATATATTTAAATCCAAGTAAAGATAGAATGAGATTCTATATAATAAAAAATATATATATGGATTAAATATAATGTATATTTAAATCCATGTTTTATGTAGAATAAGATTCTACATAATTAAATATATATTTCATTTAATATTATTAAATATAATGTATATTTAATATAAACCAATTTCAAGTAGAATTAGATTTTATGAATTTTGGTTGAACTTGGATTTAAGGAATTCAACAAGAATTAAGTCTCTGAATACTATTTAAAGGGACAAGGGCTAGCAACCAAATCATCTCTCTTCCTCCTCTTGAAGATTTCGACAACACCCCTAGGGATTCCCCACTGGAATTCGACATATCCCAGAAAGCTCTCTGAGAAGCTGTTCGATATTTTTCTGGTGTTCTACTTGCCCCCTGGGAAATCCCTGAAGGTTCCCTTGCTCGATTGCAAGTCCCGGTTGAACTTCTGGTCGATTTTAGACTCCCTCAGGAATCCCTGGAAGGATTTCGACTTCTCCCTAGAAGGTGTTAAAACCTGTCGAAATTTATCCCTAAGTGTTAGGGAGGCGGAAACTTTGTTCGTTTTGTTCGGGTGGACTCCGTAGAGGTCGTTGCGAACCTGTGACGATTTCAGTTTTACTTGACGTGGTTATTCCGACATACCGTCGGTTTTCCAGTTTCTAGAGTTTTAAAAGGTAATTCTTCATCTTTTCACCCCGGATTCGTTCATGTACATGGATCCTGGCTAGATTACGTCGGATTAATTTTTCCACTACGCCACGGGGCGTGCCGACGTGACCTAACAGTGGTATCAGAGCCACTTGTATCATACGAATTCGGACTTAAATTCTTAGGGTGATGTTTATATATGAGATGCATGTTGTTTGATTCGATTTAGATATTTATCGTTTATCGTATCACACCTAATAAAGACTTATTTCGATTATCACTGAATGATTAAGAGTTAATCATAACTATGTTAGGTTGCTTCAATGTTAAATGTTAACATGTTGAGACTAATAGTTAGTCTAGAGAACAAGTAGTTGGTCGTAGTTTCATAGATTTATGAAATTTCTGAAAGGGCTTCTAATTTGATAAAAGTTGTCAAACTATCTTTCACGGTGAATCCATAAGAGTTATGGTTAGACGTTATGAAAAATGCATGTCTAGGATTGGCATAATCAAAGACCTGGTACTTAAGTGTGCCTACTGCGCCACCTCTCTTTCATGTTGACCCACCTGGTGCATTTGTTCGTTAACGCAAATGGTTTATGAAACCTCGTGATCCTTCTTGGGCCAATTAACCACAACATAGGGATAATCAGTTTAAAACTCTGTAAACACGTCGTTACTTTGTTCGCACGATGTTTGAAATACATGTTTGATTGCACGGTGTTTGTTTTGCATGGTTATAGCCCATAGCCTTTATAGTTTTGGTTTTTATAAATACGACCTGCGTGTCATGCCTTTCTCTATCTTCTATTGTACTTCTCTTCTCATCTCAGTCCCTCACATGTAACGCGAGTTTTTGAAAATTGTAAATACTCATGGAGATAAAGCAAGGACCAACATAGCAGCGTGGTGGGCCTTCCCTGGTGGACCAGGCGTTTCAGAAGCAGATTCTATCTTCAGTAGAATGGTCCTCCCATTGGCTTGGGACGGGTCACCTTAGGTTAAGAAGGGCTATAATCATTGCATATTTATTTACCGCTTGTATTTACCTTGTATGTGATGCAATGGATGTTTTATAAGCATGATTAAACATAGTTCTATTGATAGGATCAATGTTAAAATGATGAGATAATTAAGTAAATCCCTCACTATAATTCTAAGTCTATTTTAACCATCCAATATTTACCCTCGTTAAAGTTTCGATCGATATAATGCGAGCTTTGCCAAAGCAATGTCACATTTATCTATCTTAGTTAAACGTGAAGAATAAGCTAGTGATATTCGTCGGTTGAGATATTGGTATTGACTTAGTTGGGTTGTTCTAATAGGATTAGAACACCTAGTGGTTAAAAGTTTTGGATAATCATAAGATGATTTAAAGAACAAGAGTTGTTCGCCAAAAGATGAGGAATTACATGAGATGTAATTAGTAAGGTGTTACTTACCTAAATAACCATTCCCTAAAAGACTGGCCAAAGCTGATTTAGGAATGGTGAAATACGAATCCCCACTCACTAGAAAAACTATCGAAATGTTTTTCCGAAATTAAAACTAGAGGGTTTTTAATTTTGAAGAAAATAATGGGAGTAAATTCATAGTAAAGACCTATCTATAAATTTTAAAATTTAGTAAAACTTATGTAGCATATTTTCTTTGTTGTAGAATTAATGGCAAATAATACTCTATCTCTGCGATCTATCATTGAGAAGGATAAGCTCAATGGCATAAACTTCCTTGACTGGTTCCGCAATTTGAGAATTGTTCTCAAACAGGAAAAGAAGGAATATGTCATTGAAGAACCTGTTCCTGATGAACCAGTTGCCACTGCTTCCAGAGCTGACAAAAACAAGTTTAAGAAACACATGAACGACATGCTAGATGTCGGTTGTCTTATGCTTGCCTCCATGACCCCTGAGCTTCAGAAGCAACATGAGGACATGGTAGCTTATGAAATGATTCAAAATCTCAAGGAGATTTATGAAGGGCAAGCTCGTCAAGAGAGGTACGAGACCTCTAAAGCTCTGTTTCAATGCAAGATGAGTGAGAGATCTCCCATAGGAGCTCACGTCATCAAAATGATGGGCTACATCCAAACGTTGGAGAAGCTCGGCTTTCCGCTGAAAGACGAATTAGCTACTGATGTCATCCTACAATCGTTGCCGGATAGTTTCAATCAGTTCGTCCTTAATTTCAATATGAATGAAATTAACAAGACGCTGCCACAATTGCTCGACATGTTGAGAACTGCTGAAATCAACCTGAAGAAGGTAAGACCTAAACCTGTTCTGATGGTCCGCAAGGGCAAGAAGAAAGGTAAACTGGCAGCAAAGTCTAAAGGTGATGGTAAGACCAAAACCGATGGAAATGAGGCATTGAAACCTAAGAAGGGAATCAAGAAGGATGGAAAATGTTTCCATTGCAGCAAGACCAAACATTGGAAGAGAAACTGCCCCACACACCTACAAGAAGTCATGAAAGCAAAAACGAATGAGGCATCAACCTCAGAGGCTTCTAAAGAGAAGACATCAGAATAGACATGGACCTGCGAATGGAAATAAAGCAAGAGTTGCTACATCATCCATTAGGACATGTGTTTTTGCTTAAATAGATTTGTTTTAGTTTTTTTTAAGATTATTATTTTGTGCCTAAGTTTTAGTTATCTTGTAAGGACAAGATATTTTAATTTTGAGATTATTTAAATAAATGTTATTCTTTTAATCTCTTATGGCACAACGAATCAATGATCTTTAAACTAATCAAATCAATAATATTTATAAGATAAATAAAACAAATGACTAATCTCAAACTCATAAAAAGTATTAAGCTAATTTGATGAGATCAAATTCAAGAATATTTAAAGTTTGATGAACTTTCAAAGAATATGGGATTGTCCCATAATTAAATCCCACAAGTGGAACGAAAAGTCTTTGAAAGAGAATCAAATATGTTAGACATGTTTTGATTCAGAATAAGTCATTTTCGACTTCTTTACACACTAGAAAAACAACTCTCATACTTAATCATGTTTTTTTCGAAACGTCATATAAGATATGGACAAAGAATTGTTCTAGAATACCTTTGAAGTTTTAAGGTTACTTACATGTTAAAATGTTTACAAAGTTCGAACCTTAAAAACTCCATTTGTTGTTTATCCTAATGAGAACAAAGCGTTTGTTCCTCAAACGAGAGTTTATCTTGAAAGAGATTAATTCTCACAAAGGGATATTATTTCTTCAACTTTAACGAGAACAAAATATTTGTTGCTCAAACGATAGTTTATCTCGAAAGAGAATACTTATCACTAAGAGATTTCATTTTTCAACGAGAACAAAATGTTTGTTGCTCAAACGAGAGTTTCTCTCGAAAGAGATTACCTCTCACAAAAGAAAAAAATAGAATTTGGAATGTGAAGAAATTTTAGACAACACATTTATGAACCAAAGATTGAGAATGTTCCACAAATGATCAAGGAACATTGGAACAAAACACAACCATTGTGTTGATCCTTAAGAGAATACCATATACTTGAGAAATATGGATTTCTCACTATCCGTACATGGAAACACTCTTCTTTTCGGATCAAGATAAAGACTAGGTCTTATTAGAAAGCAATGGTGAGCCCAAAATTCGAGAAATGGCTAAGAGCCATAAGATATGAGATGGAATCCATGTCTAAAACCAAGTATAGACTTTGGTTACCTAAAAGGGTAAAACCTAAGAGGTATGGATGAGTTTTTCAAAAAGAAAAACCGACATGGATGATAAAACATACAAAGGATGATTCATCGCTAAAAGTTTTCAACAAACTTCATAGTATAGACTATGATAAAGCATCTTCCTTGTAGCTATGTTTAATCCATCTTAATCTCACTTGCAAGTAGTTACATACAATGATTATGGAATCAAATAAAGGAATGTCAAAACCACTTTCCTAAGGGAAAACTTGAAACAGATGTGTACATGACACATCCAGAAGGTTTTGTCACTCCAGCAAACACTTGGAAGGTATGTAAGCTACAAAGGTCTATCTGTAGACTAAGGCAAGCTTCTCGAAGTGGGATATTCGTTTCAGAAGATACAATCAAAAGGTTTGGTTTATCTAGAAACTGTAACACCCCCAACCCGGGCCGAGAGTTGGGGGCGTTGCCAGAGATCGGAAAGGCGGACAAACGGAACATATCGGACAAAAACGGAAGCATTTCAGAAAACAACGTATCATTTTAATCAGTTATTCATATTAATGCGCACGCAGAAAATGGGCTAACAAAAACTTTTCTTAACTTCTTATGATCGTTCATAAACTTAGACACAATTTCTTTTAGTCTTGATACCAAATTTCAAGACAATTTAAAACTTTATTATCATTATCAAATTACCATTACAATTAGGTCAAACAAGTCGAATACTTAACTATTCAAATCCATGCCATTCGAAACCTTAATTAAATGGTCTAGGTGATTTTCGAATCAATCCAAATTACCAATAATTAATCAATTCAATTTTCATGCAACACATGATAGATTTCAATTTCATGGCATTCGATTTCCTTTACTTAAAACCTTGCAAAATATCATGATTTATATGCCCCTAAACCATGTCAAGCTATCGACTATGGACAACAAAAAGAATCAACACAACCACTAGCTTGACTTACATTTTATACAACAAAATAATGAGGCTACCTACTTAAATACAAAACATGATTCTAGCCTCCTAACCAAGCATCATGGAGCATATAATTTCAAACACCATTTCAAACTTAAGTTGCGACCGAACACAACAAAATGAATCCTTAAACAGACTTCAAAGCCACCATCTAGGAGTCTAAAGATAAGACTAAGATCGTACATATTTCAGAACTTGTGAACTTGATCCAAACGAATGCTAGCTTTAGGGTCCGAGCGATCCTGCTAAGGTTGGGAAGAAGAAAACAACGGAGCGATAAGTACAAATAGTACTTAGCGAGGTAATGCTAAATCTAATTCATACTTGAGCTTTTAATGTGATCAAGCATTGAGTTTACTCAGCTAGGTTTATTAACATTCGAATTCACCCAACTAAGCTCATGTAAAATTCATACACATAGCATCATACATGTCATATCAACATTCATAGCACATGCTCGATTACATAACATAACATAATGATTTATCACATGCTTGCATATATTTCATTCAATATCATAACTCAATTCAATTTCAGCATACTCAATCTCATGCTTAACAATTGAATTAACCGAAATCTCATGCTAATCCATACATAGCATTATTAACTTGTCAAAACGAAATCATAATTTCATCATAATCATATCATTCGAATGATCTGAAAACATCATCCAAAAATCAGAATTTTCCATTTCTTAATTCCATATATTCGGATAGGGTCATTACCCAATTTCACATAATCAAACTTATAAGCAATTCATATGCTTCATATCATAATCGAAAAGGACCAATGTCCACACAGCATAACATTTCATATCGCATCATATCATGCTAAGTCACACAATCAATTTATCCACTTCATAAGCTATATTTAACTTAGCAAATTCCATTTAATTCATGTAAATCATATCACATTATAATTCATTTCATTACTTTTTATTTAGTTTCATAGCCCAAGCACTTTATTTAATTTCTTTGCCCAAGGTAGAATAATCGTATCAGATATTCAAGCCATCAAAGGGGTAACATGTAACACATATAGTTGCTCGAAGCAACATCAAGAGTTGCACAAAGCAACATCAAGGGATGCCCATAGCATCACGTGACTCGAACAACAATCAAGAACACATATCTTATAATCAAGAGTACACAAAGTACTATCAAAGATTGCACAAAGCAATATCAAACGGTGAGCTCAGACTCTAGGCATGCCGTTCTTATCTAAAACTTCTAATCAACCGAGGGCGTATTCTTGTTAATTAATTATTTGTTATCTCATTTAACATATACATTTTTCATAATTCACTTTGCATGCTCATTCGATCATATCATCATGCATGGCAGCAACTTCATACATACCTAATCACATGCATTTTAAGCATATCATATATATATCATAGGGCAGTCCACATACTCATTTTATCAAGTATCATCAAGAATCCAATTCATGCATATTCATCATACAAATAATCACATGGGCAGTCCACATTTGCGCATATTCAAACATTATCAAAATCCAAATCGAACATATAATTCATGGCAATTAACATCACATAAAGCAGCCCATATTTTCACACAATCAAATATTAATCACAAGTTTCAAATCATGCATCCAATTTCCTTTTTATCTCCTTCCCTTACTAAACACATTACCGAATATCAATTAGTCCAATTTCATGCATAGAAATCATAAATTACACATAATAAGGTGGTTCGGACACTAGTCCCAACCCTAATACAAAATTACACTCACAACTCCTTAAGCTTGATCTCGAATTGAGATGCCTTTGTTTCTTCCCTTCGAGTGATCGATCCTAGCTTCCTCCAAAATTTCTTCGCAATTTCGATCTTAACTCTCAACATAAAACGAATATACACTATATTAGGAAGCAATTCAATCATAATTACTCCTCAATTTCAAGCATGAATTCATATTTTCAAATCTGACTTTTTATTAAACTAGTTGGAGGACTAGTTAGCGTTTTAATCATATCTTTTTAATTACTAATCCAAAATTAACTTATCATATACCGTTGGAAAGGTATTAAACTCAATTTTACACTCATGCGAACCTCATATTTTTATCTTATTCGAATCAATACAGTTTATTGCTTAATTACACTTCTTTCGGTAAATCTGGGCAGCTTGTACTGTCCAACTTTAAAAATTCATATCTCTTAATTTACATACTGAAATTGAGTTCCGTTTTCTCTCAATGATTCTAGACATATCAAAATTTATACAGTAAAAATTTCAGCTTGAAATACCTTATATCCAATTTTTGGTGAATTTCCAAAGTTACTGTTTTTACATTGTACACCACTGGACAGCTTTCTTAACTTACACTTTAACTTAAAATTCATCTAATCACATACTTAAATATAAAAATTCATTCATGGCATGACTTATACTATTCTTCCATGACATTTTACAGTCCATATTAATTTTTAATTTCAACAATCAAGTACTCCATTTTACCGATTTTCCAGATCAGTCCCTAATCTCCATAACTTTCGATTACATGTCCATTTTTTAGTTCTAATCGAAATTTCATCTTTTTAACTCATTTTTTCAGCAACCAATAGTCATTTATAAAAAAATATTCATTTCTTCACAACTTTCTCCTAGTGAGAATTTTCTGATTTTAATCCCTAAGTATAGAAATTTTCCAAATATTTAAGACTTTACATTTTCTTTCAAAACAGCCCTCTTATGACTCTATTCATATTTTCTTAAGAAGTTTTCACATATTTCATTAGTTCATCTTGTTATTTCCTTCAAGATTCACATAGTTTCATGTTCATACAAGTTTTAGGTTTGCATGCATGGTTTTTAACTCAACCGAATAGTTACAAGGAGTAGGGAAACTTACTTTTTGATCTCCTTGACAACACTAGCTATCTCTTCAAATTTCCTAGCTTAAATCTTCCACCATGCAAACAAAAATTCTCACCATTTTAGCTCTCAAATTTTCATACTTTAGAGCTTCTCTTTCCCCCCATTTTTCTCTCTTCTTCACGGCAAAGGAGAAGAAAATGATGAAGGAAGACAAGCTTCCATAATCAAAGTGATTTGATGGCCTTAGTAATTACCTTAGTGTCCTTATGTCTATCTCTTTTATCTTTATTTTACTAAGGGCATCCCTAAGGACATTTTATTTTTAACAGGCAAATTTCATTCTTTATAAACATTTTAATTTGGTCATCAAATTCCTTTGTTACATGCTTTCTTGAATTTTCTCAATTTCATCCGATATTCTCTAGGAAATGTAATATTATTTAATTTCTTTTTATTCTTTTAATATCATACCATCGATCTTGTTATCACTAACTCAAATTCACTAATTTACCAATCGGCTAAATTCCTTAATTCAAAGCTAAGTTTCCTTCTAATTCGAATTGGTGCACTAATTGCCCAATTAAGAACTTTGAGGACCAAATTGCATAATTCACTAAATTTGCAAACTCAATTGCTTCTAAGAATAAATAAATAATTTAATTTTACGGCTTTAAATTCTAGGACGGAAATGTGGGTGTTACAGAAACAAAGGGGAGTTTTGTTTTCAAAAGAGCTAGTGGGAGCATTGTTACTTTCCTAAGTATTGTATGTAGATGACATACTCATCAAACGAAACTAAAGATCACAATTTGTTTTGCATTAATAAAAGATACTGTGAGTTAGCAACATGAGACAATATCTAACTCTACAACATAGGCTGAATGTATTACAGTCGACATAGCAATAAAGAAGGATGTTTGGATCTAAAGGGTTCACTTCTGAACTAAGGATTATTCCCAGCATATTAGATGCTACATAACTATGTTATGATGGAACCTTTGCGTAAGCAAATAAAAGCCAGATCTCATCAATAAATCCAAACATATTCTAAAGTGCTTACATCTTGGAGATGTGAAAGTATGCAACATTCGCAAAAAGTTGATAACTTTGTCAACTCCCCGACAAAGCTTTTGACACAGCATAAGCATGTCAGTTACACTAAGTCATATCGTATTAGATACGAGAATGATTGGTCCTAGTGCTAGTGGGAGATTGTTGAAGTATGCCCAAAGACCAATCATATGATGATTGAATAGACATACTATTTTACTAGATTTATCAAGTAATGGCATTGCCGTTATTATCATTTGGTATGTTTCTGTGCATCAAACTAACCATTGGATAATAATGTCCATACAATAATATGATTATTGTTAAATAGGATCCTTAGTCGAATATTATTACCGGTATGGACAGTGATAATATATAAAGACTAATGTGTGGTTGATTGATAACAAGTGATGTCAAAATCAACAAATAAGTATTTGTTAGAGAACAACATACTAGATTGACACGCTATGAGCATGTTTCTTGGGTAATTATGTGACAGTCACAACATTGCTCATGATAAACATATTTATAATCCTCAGACTTGAGATCAATATGATTTCAACATAAAGATTTATGTATTTTGACATAGTCAAACGTGTGTCGTAACTGACTACATTATAAAGACTGATGATTGGATACGTGATGACCTATGTAGTGAAATATGGTTGATCAAGAAAGGATTTGTCCCTCCTACATAATGGGAGAAATATCTTCGGCCACTTGATTGAGTGAGATTAGAAAATGCATGGCCATTCTCGAATATTATGATATGAGATATCATAGAGATTCATTTATCATAATCTACTCAAGACATCAAAAAACACTAGATGGACAACGCAAGTGTGACTAACCCATGACTTGTGTTCATCAAAGATATAAAGGACAAAAGGATGGAATACATAAAAGAAGTTTATTCAGGAATTAGGAAAGTCAAACCATGACTTCATGCAACTTAGGTAGCAATGATGTATTGCTAGATGCCACTCATTGTTTGTAAAATTAGAACATTTCTAATTTTGCTGCTAACGTTGCATGAACCTACAAGGGTCACACCCTTCGAATGAAACGAACAAAAATTGGAAACCATACTCCATATTTTAGGGAGGTTGCCGAAAATCCCCTATGGGATAGGGGAAATCGGCAACTCACTTAAATGGGAATAATATTGGATAAATATTGTATTTATCAAATATTATTTAGAGTATGGAAAATATTTAGAGACTTAAATATTATAGAATAAGATTTTAGAAATTTAAATATATATTTAGAATTTATATATTGTATATTTAATTCCAAGTTTATGTAGAATTAGATTCTACATAATTAAAAATATATATTTAAATATATTTAAATCCAAGTAAAAATAGAATGAGGTTCTATATAATAAAATATATATATATTTTGATTAAATATAATGTATATTTAAATCCATGTTTTATGTAGAATAAGATTATACATAATTAAATATATATTTTATTTAATATTATTAAATATAATGTATATTTAATATAAACCAATTTCAAGTAGAATTAGATTTTATGAATTTTGGTTGAACTTGGATTTAAAGAATTCAACTAGAATTAAGTCTCTGAATACTATTTAAAGGGACAAGGGCTAGCAACCAAATCATCCCTCTTCATCCTCTTGAAGATTTCGACAACACCCCTAGGGATTCCCTACTGGAATTCGACATATCCCATAAAGCTCTCTGAGAAGCTGTTCGATATTTTCTGGTGTTCTACTTGCCCCATGGCAAATCCCTGAAGGTTCTCTTGCTCGATTGCAAGTCCCGGTTGAACTCCTGGTCGATTTCAGACTCCCTCAAGAATCCCTGTAGGGATTTCACTTCTCCCTGGAAGGTGTTCAAGCATGTCGAAATTTATCCATAAGTGTTAGGGAGGCGGAAACTTTGTTCGTTTTGTTCGGGTGGACTCTGTAGAGGTCGTTGTGAACCTGTGACGATTCCGGTTGACTTGACGTGGTTATTTCGACATACCGTCGGTTTTCCAGTTTCTAGAGTTTTAAAAGGTAACTCTTCATCTTTTCACCCAGGATTCGTTCCTGTACATGGATCCTGGCTGGGATTACGTCAGATTAATTTTTCCGCTGCGCCACGGAGCGTGCCGACGTGACCCAACACTGCCCTTGGTAGGAATCAAACCAGGGACCTTAGGGGTGTAGCGCGGGCGAGTTTGCCATTGAGCCAAGCATATACTTGTGATATGCAATACTAATAATAATATATGTGTTATACATATGGAGAAAGAAAAAACAAACTCACTATGGGTAGCATACATCTCTTACAAAGGTCGGTTTGTTAACCGGAACTCGTTTCCGGTGCACAAAAGTCCCTATCATCCCGACCACGACACAAGTCACAAAGAAAACACCACCCAGAACCGTTTTTAACCCAATGTCATGTGTTCCACTGTCCATGAACGAGACTATGCTAGAAAAAACATCAGGGGTAGGGATGTAAAAACAGGTTAACAGTTGGGTTTCAGGTCGGGCTCTGTCAGGTCGGGTCAAATCGGTTACAGGTCATTTCGGGTCATTTTTTGTTTTGACTCGATTCGGTTCGGGTTCGGGTTCATTTCGGGTCGGGTTCATTTCAGGTCGGGTTCATTTTGGGTAGGGTTCATTTCAGGTCGGTTCATTTCAGGTCGGTTCATTTCAGGTCGGGTCAAAACGGTTAATTGACAGGCTGATTTCAGGTCGGTTTCGTTTCAGGTCGGGTTCGTTTCAGGTCGGTTTCGTTTCAGGTCGGGTTCTTTTCAGGTCGGTTTTGTTTCAGGTCGGATTCATTTCAGGTCGGTTTCGTTTCAGGTCGGGTTCTTTTCAGGTCGGGTTCCTTCGGGTTTATGGTTTATTGTGTTATGTGTATTATATATATTGACGAATTATGATTTTATTTTTACGGTTTAGGGTTTAGGGTTTAGGGTAAGGGGATTACGTATATATGATATATATATATAGTTGGTACTATTGGATTTATTTTTATGGTTTAGGGTTTAGGGTTTACTGATCTTAAATTAATACAAACATGCCTACATTAATTATATATATTGATGGAATATGATTTTTAAGGTTTAGGGTTTAGGGTTTACGGTTTAGGGTTTACGGTTTACTGATCTTAAATTAATACAAACATGCCTACATTAATTATATATATATTGATGGATTATGATTTTTAGGGTTTAGGGTTTAGGGTTTACTGATCTTAAATTAATACAAACATGCCTACATTAATTATATATATATTGATGGATTATGGTTTTTAGGGTTTAGTGTTTAGGGTTTAGGGTTTACTGATCTTAAATTAATACAAACATGCCTACATTAATTACATATATATTGATGGATTATGGTTTTTAGGGTTTAGGGTTTAGGGTTTAGGGTTTACTGATCTTAAATTAATACAAACATACCTACATGTATTATATATATATATTGATGGATTATGGTTTTTAGGGTTTATGGTTTAGGGTTTAGGGTTTAGGGTTTACTGATCTTAAATTAATACAATCATACCTACATGTATTATATATATATATATTGATGGATTATGGTTTTTAGGGTTTTGAGTTTAGGGTTTAGGGTTTATGGTTTATGGTTTAAGGTTTAGGGTTTAGGGTTTATTGATCTTAAATTAATACAAACATACCTACATGTATTATATATATATATTGATGGATTATGGTTTTTAGGGTTTAGAGTTTAGGGTTTAGGGTTCATAAAATGATACGTACATATGTACATGTAATATATATATTGATGGATTATGGTTTTTGTTTTTAGTGTTTAGGGTTTAGGGTTTAGGGTTTAGTGGTCAGGGCTTTAGGGATTATTATTATTACTATTATTATTATTATTATTATTATTATTATTATTATTATTATTATTATTATTATTATTATTATTATTATTATTATTATTATTATTATTATATACTTAAATACAATTATTATTATTATTATATATTTACTATGCTTATTATTATTATTAGTTTTTATTATTATTATTAGTTTTTATTATTATTATTATTATTATTATTATTATTACTATGATTAGTAATGTTATTATTATTATTATTATTATTATTATTATTATTATTATTATTATTATTATTATTATTATTATATACTTAAATACAATTATTATTATTATTATATATTTACTATGCTTATTATTATTATTAGTTTTATGATTATTATTATTATTATTATTATTATTATTATTATTATTATTATTATTATTTGTAATTAAATGTATATGATTTAGGGTTTAGGGTTTAGGATTAGGGACTATGGTTCATTGATTAAATATTAGGGTTTAGGGTTTAAACCTCTAATGTCTAATTCTAAACCCTAAGCATTAAACCCTAAAGCATAAGTAATTAACTCTAACCATTAAACCCTCGATCTAGGGTTACGGACTATGAGCCATAGATTAAATATTAGGGTTTTATGGTTTAGAGGGTAGTGGTTAATGTTTAGGGTTTAGGATTAGGGACTATGGTTCATTGATTAAATGTTAGGGTTTGGTGTGTAAATCCCTAATGTCTAATTCTAATCCCTAAGCATTAAACCCTGAAGCATAAGTAATTAACCCTAACCACTAAACCCTCAATCTAGGATTACGGACTATGAGCTATAGATTAAATATTAGGGTTTTATGGTTTAAACCCCTAATGTCTAATTCTAAACCCTAAGCATTAAACCCTAAAGCATAAGTAATTAACCCTAACCACTAAACCCTCGATCTAGGATTACGGACTATGAGCTATAGATTAAATATTAGGGTTTTAGGGTTTAGAGGGTAGTGGTTATTGTTTAGGGTTTAGGATTAGGGACTATGGTTCATTGATTAAATATTAGGGTTTGGTGTGTAAACCCCTAATATCTTATTTTAAACCCTAAGCATTAAACCCTAAAGCATAAGTAATTAACCCTAACCACTAAACCCTCGATCTAGGATTACAGACTATTAGCTATAGATTAAATATTAGGGTTTTATGGTTTAGAGGGTAGTGGTTATTATTTAGGGTTTAGGATTAGGGACTATGGTTCATTGATTAAATATTAGGGTTTGGTTAGGGTTTAAACCCCTAATGTCTTATTCTAAACCCTAAGCATTAAACCCTAAAGAATAAGTAATTAACCCTAACCACTAAACCCTCGATCTAGAATTACGGACTATGAGCTATTAGCTATAGTATTAGGGTTTTATGGTTTAGAGGGTAGTGGTTATTGTTTAGGGTTTAGGATTAGGGACTATGGTTCATTGATTAAATATTAGGGTTTGGTTAGGGTTTAAACCACTAATGTCTTATTCTAAACCCTAAGCATTAAACCCTAAAGCATAAGTAATATTCTAAACCCTAAAATAATTAAAATAATCCTAAAACCCTAAATTAATTAAAATAATCCTAAAACCCTAAACCACAACTTACATGCATTATATTTATATATATATAAATATTGGTGGAATAGGGTTTTTATTTTTAGGGATTCATGTTTAGGGTTTAGGGTTTTTAGTATTTTAGGGTTTAAGATTTAGGGTTTAGGATATAGGGTTTATTAAACCCTAAACCCTAAATTAATTTAAATAAACCAAAATCTCTAAATTAATTAAATGAAATATTAAACCTAAAAATTAATTAAAATTAACCTAAAACCCTAAACATAAACCCCAAATCTTAATTCAAAGAATAACCCTAAACCTAAAAATAATTACACAAATCTAAACCCTAAAACTAAAATATAAAATTTAATAATATATAAAGAAAAACCCTAAACTATAACCTCAAACCCTAAATTAAATCCATACACTAAAGCTTAAAACTGCATTAATGACGAAATTGAAATGAAAACAAAATTATTAGCTCAATTTCAAATAAAAAAGGACGAAAATGAAAGAATTGAAAGTAAGAGTGCTTGCGGAGCAAGACCCGTGTGACCCGTATAATGACGCGCGGATCTTTTGACCCGGACTCACTCTATAAATAGACCTTCACCCCCTTCATTTTACATTTTTTTCCCTACCGTTACTCTGCCAAAATATCCTCTCATCTTCTCTCTCCTCTAAAAACACAAAATTCCCAGAAAGTTTCATTCTTTTTCGATCAAACTCTTCGTTTTTTACCAAGTTCTTCCCTGTTCTTCCACTTTCCCCTCTCCAGATCCTATACAAACACCTTAGCCCACCAAAAACCTGTTTATTCTCGATCAAAACATCTTTTTTTCAAAGTTCTTCCTTGTTCATCCAATTTCCACTCTCCAGATCTTATACAAACACCTTAGCCCACTCCATCTCTTCAATCCTTCAAACCCTAATCCCCAATTCAATTCTGTTTTACCCTAAACCCTTATCCAAAAACCCTAAACCCTTATCCAGAAACCCTAAACCTTTATCCCTAATCCACAAACCCCAAACCTTATACCCTAATCTTGAAACCCTAAACTCTTACCAATGATCCTCAAACCCCAAACCTTATTCCCTAATCCTGTAACCCTAAACCATAATCTGCAAACCCTAAACCTCTTCAGATCCACTCTGACCCTTCTCATTCCACTGTCCAGACTGTTCGTTGTCTTCTTCTCTCTCTCGGTAAGTACAAAACCCTTTCATATTTCATTTAATTATTTAGTTTTTTAAATTTCATTTTACTAACTGTCTTGTGCTTTGATCTCAGGATCGTTTCTGGGTTCTTCAAGAGTCTTCTTCCATATCTGCGCTTGGGTTTAGGGTTTCTTCTCTTCCTCTTTTATTTTTTTTAATGTTTCTCTTGATTTTTGTTTGCATGTTTCTGTCTTGATTTGTATATATGTTTGCATTTATATGTTTGCATGTTTCTTCTCTTTCTGATTTGTATTTATGTTTGCATGTTTTTTTTTCTGCTTTGTATATATGTTTGCATGTTACAGTCTTGATTTATGCTTCTGTTTGTATATATGTTTGCATGTTTCTGATTTGTATATATGTTTGCATGTTAGAGTTTTGATATATGTTTGCATGTTTCTGATTTGTATATATGTTTGCATGTTTGAGTCTTGTTATATGTTTGCATGTTTCTATTTTTTTAATTATTTGTATATATGTTTGCATGTCTGTTTTTATGATTTGTATATATGTTTGCCTGTATTGTTTCTGTTTGTAAGTATGCTTTGTGTTGCATGTGGGTTAATCCGAGTATAAAAGGCTGGAAACCCGTCCTGCGATGCTACTGGTGTCAAAGGAGGCTCTTTTCTTAAAGAGCCTTGGGGGCTGGTGTAACAACGCCATGTATGAGGATTAACCCTTTTTTATTTTCTTTTTAATAGTTGTTTTAATTTTTTTACTAACTGTGGTTCCTCTTTATCTCAGGTACGTTTCTGGGTTCTGCAATGGATTCTGATTCTTTTGAGATGAACTATCCTGGTGAAACTGGTAAGTTTCTTCTTTTTTTTTTAATTTTCTTTATTCTTTACTTGTTTTCAGTGTTAAAGTTACTAACTCTGTAATTGTTTTTTTGAAGGGGAAGCTAATGATCAAGTGTCAATAGTTGCTCCTTCCTCTAGGAGGAGGGCTGCAACTGACATTGGGAGAAGAACTTCTCCTGTGTGGGATCACTATACATTTATTAAGACTGCTGATGGTGTCATTGCTCAATGTAAGTATTGCAAAACTGCTAGCTATAAAGCTGATTCTTATATTGGTACTTTTACACCTAAAAGACATACTGATAAATGCCAAGCCTATAAAGATTTTCTTGCTAAAAATGTTAGTAGTAGTTCTGCATCTGTTTTTGATCAAAAAAATATTGTGAACTGTTTGCTGAAGCTGTTCTCTGTCATGGTTATGCTTTAAGTATTGTTGAGCATGATAAACTTAGGGTTCTGCATCAGTATTTGAATCCTAATGTTAAGCATATTTCTAGGTATACCATTACTAAACATTGCATGTTAAAGCATGAAAAACATAAAAAATTTCTCATTGATTCTATGAGTTCTATTCCTAGTCGTATCTGCTTTACATGTGATGGATGGTCTGCTTGCACTTCACGTTCTTATTTTGCTTTGACTGCTAATTATGTTGATAATAACTGGAAACTTCAGTCTAAAATACTTAATTTTAGGCGTTTCCCCCCTCCACATGATGGTGAGTCTATATATAAGTTTGTGAAAAAAATGTTATGTGAGTGGGGTCTTGAGAAAAAAGCCTTTACCATTACTGTTGATAATGCTTCTGCCAATGATCGAATGGTGAAGATGCTTAAGGATGACTTGCATGCTATTTCTCCCCTACCTTGTAATGGTAAGTACTTTCATGTACGGTGTGCTGCCCATATCTTGAACTTGATTGTTCAAAGAGGTTTGAAGGTAATTGACTCTTCTGTTCTTAAGTTGCGTGGAATTGTTAAGTTCATTGATTCTTCTGATGCTAGACTTTGTAACTTTGACTCTGCTGTTAAAGACTGTGGTTCTTCTTTTTCTGGTAAATTAATCCTAGATGTCCCTACTAGATGGAATTCTACTTATATAATGCTTCGTAGGGCCATTGATGCTAAAGTAGCCATAAACTTATTTGTTAATAGGGAAAATGATTTAGATGTAATTGCTGATTCTGAGTGGGAAACTTCCCAATTAATCTGTGATTTTCTGGAGCCTTTTTTTGAAATTACTACACTGTTTTCTGGTTCTAAGTATCCTACTTCTAACCTTTATTTGGCTAATGTGGTTGCCATTGAGAAGCTGTTGTATGATGCTCACAATGATCCTTGTGAGGCCATCTCTGCAATGGCTGGACCTATGCTTGAATTGTATGAGAAGTATTGGTCTGAGCACTCGACCATTTTGTCCTTTGCTGTTTTGCTTGATCCAAGGTATAAATTACAACTCCTGAAGGAGTTGTATTCTGTCCTCTATGTTGAGAATGAGGTTGAGAGAAGGGTAAGTAATGTTTACAATGAATTTGTAAACATGTATATTTATTATTCAAAATCTGTCCTTTGCAATTCTGGATCTTCTGTTCGAAGTAACTCCTCTCAAAGTACAACCGAGTCCTCCACTGGTCGGCCTTGAACATTTAAGAAGTCTAACCTTTTTCAGGTTAGTTTTTATTTTTGTTATTTCAGTTTCTTTTATTTTATTATTTCAGTTACAATTACTGACTTGTTTTTTTTCTAGAACTTTGATGCTAATCTAGCTGCTTCAAGGAGTGGGAAGTCAGATGTTGACTCTTTTATTAGTTTGCCCCTTCTCCCTCATGCTGATGATTCAGACTTTGATATTTTGGATTACTGGAAAGCCCAATCTGTGTCTTTCCCTGTACTTTCTATCATGGCTAGAGATATCTTAGCCATTCCCATCACTTCAGTTGCTTCTAAATCATCTTTTAGCACTGGTGGTCGAATTTTAAATAAGTTAAGGGCTAAACTCCTTCCTAAAAATGTTGAGATATTTGTGACAACCCGTAATTGGTTGTATGGGTTTGAGCCCGAGGAAGAGGATGAGGAATATCTTTCTGTTATGAAAGATTGTGCAGTTGATGAAGATCCTAGTGCAGAGTAAGTTTCTGATTTGTTTAACTTATATTTTTTTTATTTGTTTTGAATTCTGAACTGATTTGTTCCTTTTTTTTGTAGGGACCTCTGAGAACAAGGAAGCATAAGATCTGGTAGGTATGTTTCTGATTTGTTGAAAGCTGGAGATGTTTTGGTAAGTTGTTTTTATTCACTGTCTTTTTTTAGTTTTATATTTCTCATTGATTCTGTTTTATGTTTGCTTATATATGCATGTACGTATGTTTCTGTTTAGTTGCTCAAACTGTAATGTGTATGTATGCTTCTGTTTTATGTTTGGTTATATATGCATGTATGTTTGTATGTTTCTGTTTAGTTGTTCACTATGTAATGTGTATGTCTGCTTCTGTTTTATGTTTGGTTATGTATGCATGTATCTTTGTTTCTGTTTAGTTGCTCAGTATGTAATGTGTATGTATGCTTCTGTTTTATGTTTGGTTATATATGCATGTATGTTTCTGTTTAGTTGTTCACTATGTAATGTGTATGTCTGCTTCTGTTTTATGTTTGGTTATGTATGCATGTATGTATGTTTCTGTTTAGTTGCTCAGTATGTAATGTGTATGTATGCTTCTATTTTATGTTTGGTTATATATGCATGTATGTTTCTGTTTAGTTGTTCACTATGTAATGTGTATGTCTGCTTCTGTTTTATGTTTGGTTATATATGAATGTATGTATGTATGTTTCTGTTTAGTTGTTCACTATGTAATGTGTATGTCTGCTTCTGTTTTATGTTTGGTTATATATGCATGTATGCATGTATGTTTCTGTTTAGTTGTTCACTATGTAATGTGTATGTATGCTTCTGTTTTATGTTTGGTTATATATGAATGTATGCATGTATGTTTCTGTTTAGTTATATATGCTTGGTTTGCATTATTTCAGTCTGTTAATGTTCCTAATGTTTTTAATTGCTTGTTGCAGTTTGTTGCTGGTTGCTGGTTTTCCTAGTTTTAATTATGTTGGTGTCTTAGCTTTTAAAGTTAAGTTGCCCATAATTTAAACTTGGTTGCCCTTCAAAGCTCGATGATGATAATTCTGGTAGCAAAGTTTGTAAAACTTTGTTATAAGATCTGAGAGCTTAAAGTTTAAACTTTTGTATGTTTGTAAATTTTGTACTGTGAAAGTTAAAGTTTCAGTTTGTAAAGATTATGTAGTTTGTAAGTTTCAGTTTGTAAGTTTAAACTTTTTGTAATATTCAATAAAGTTTTGTAAGTTTAACTACTTAAATTATTGAATATAAGTCATTTAATGTTTTAATCTTCTTAAGTTTTACCTTATTCTGTTTTTACTTATAAAAAAATTTGGAAGTATCCCTGATTCCATACAAAGTTAATGTTTTAATATATTTTAAACAAGTTAACTTAATTAAGTCATTTAAGTTAATCAGTTTTTTACTAAGTCAATTAAGTATGTAATGTTAATTAAAAAATTTCGTTATCTTATATTAATTTAGTATACAGATTTAGTTTAATAACTTTAAACTAATTTTAGTTAAGTATAAAAAAATAATTTTATAATGGTTATTCATTCAACTTAAGTAGATTAAGTAGTTTATCAGAATGCAAGTTAAGTTAATTTAATAACTAACTTAACTTAAAATGAATGCAAGTTAATTAAATTTATTTTTAATCTTAAGTTAAGTTAATTTAATAACTAACTTAACTTCAATTAAAATGAATCCAAGTTAATTATTTAGCATTAATTTATTCCTATAATAAAAAATTTAAGTCATCTTATTTTAATTAAGAATATAGATTTAATTTAATAATTTTTACTCATTTAACTTAATTTTATTAAGTATAAAATTTTAATTTAATAATGGTTATTCATTCCACTTAAGTTAATTAAGTATAATAGTTTATCTTTGAAGTTATTTTAAAATAATAGTCAAGTTAATTAGAAATACAATTTATTAATACTTAGAATTATTATTAATTCAATTTATCTTTTAATTGAAGTTAAGTTAGTTAATTTATTAATACTTGAAATTATTATTAATTTTAAAATTTTTCAATACTTGACATTATTTTATATTCATTAAATATAACTTCTTTAAATGTCAGATAATTATCATTATTAGCAAATCAAATAATAGTATTAGTTCAGGTTAATATCAGTTCAGGTCAATATCAGTTCAGGTCAATATCAGTTCAGGTCAATAACAGTTCAAGTCAACATCAGTTCAGGTCAATATCAGTTCAGGTCAAGAACAGTTCAGGTCAAGAACAGTTCAGGTCAAGAACAGTTCAGGTCAATAACAGTTTAGGTTCAAAACAGGTCGGGTTCAAAACAGGTCGGGTTCATTTCAGGTCGGGTCCAAACAGGTCGGGTTAAATCGGTTATCTGGCAGGTTAGTCTCGGGTTCGGGTTCGTTTCGGTCGGGTGCAGGTCGGGTTCGGTTACTACAGTAACAGGTCAATTTCGGGTTCGGGTTCACTTCGGTCGGGTGCAGTTCGGGTTCGATTTCTACAGTTACAGGTCAAATTCGGGTTCGGGTTCGTTTCGATCGGGTGCAGGTCGGGTTCGGTCTTTGAATTCTCGGGTTAAACCAGGTTCTGACTCGATCGGGTTTCAGGCAGGTTACCAGGTCGGGTCAGTTTTTCACACCCCTAATCAGGGGCACCATTGCCAAGAGACAAGAGAGTAACACCAGCAAGTGTAGGGGACAATTTTAAAAGAATCAACAAGCTTACGAGAGAATAACAAAAGTATTCAGATGCAGTGTTTCCTAGAAGATAAAACAAGACAATAAGCCAAACAATTAAAAAGACATGACCAAACAAAGAAAATCTTCCAAAACTGCAGTAAAACAAGTGGAGATAATCAATATAGCCTTGAGAAACACATGGGTTACTGGACTTAAGATAAGAACACTTGGCTTTATAATCATCTAAATTTTTCAGGACCTTACAATCTTGCTGGCTATTGTCGAATTCAGAACCATAGCTGGTTAAAACAACAACATTCGAGGAACTAAAACATGTCACCAAAAAAACACAAGCCATAAAAGTTGACCTCTGCCATAACATAAGAGATCAGCGTAACTGCAACTAAAATGTGAACTAATTCAAAGCAAACAGACACAAATGTTCATGATTACCTTCACAACTGCAGAATGATGTGAATGCATATTGATGGTTGCGAGTAATCAGAAACCCAACCATCAAGATTCTCCTTCTTTTTTCTCCCAATCTATAAGATGAGAGCGAGAAACATACATTGCATCAAATGCCATAAAAGTAGTACCAATTAAATCACAGGTTACATACCTGATAATTCGTTGGAAGACTGATGAATTCGATATTTGCTAGCAGTGTTCCAAATTGAATCCTCATGCCTCTGAAAAATTTAAGAAGACAAGTCAAAAGTTCAAGATTAGTAGCGCACAATTTTTTAGTAGATATTATCATGATTATATTGGTTATTGTATATATATACCTTGGTTTTACTAGCATACTAGGTAGCAGTTTGGTAAATATCTAAATCTACACTCCTCAACCACCAAGTGAACCCTGCGTATAGGACGGATAAAGGAGAAGCAAATCGAGCAACTATCATACTGACACTCGACTTGCTAGCTTTAACTCGGATAGGGTGTGCCATAACAAATATGATAGGGAGCAATTTAATCCTTTCACTTCTAAATGGGATCTCTAAAGGATGATAACTGGTAAAGATAATAACACAGTCCTGGGTGGTGTTTTCTTTGTGACTTGTGTCGTGGTCGGGACGATATGGACTTTTGTGCACCGGAAACGAGTTTCGGTTAACAAACCGGCCTTTGTAAGAAACGTTTGCTACCCATAGTGAGTTTGTTTTTTCTTTCTCCTTATGTATAACACATATATTATTATTAGTATTGCATATCACAAGTATATGCTTGGCTCAGTGGCAAACTCGCGCACGCTACACCCCTAATAAAGTAGTGACACGTGTCACCATCTTATTGAATAAGTAATTTATTTTATTAGATTAAAATTAGGACTACATTGATATATTGTACAAATATAGAGGATCAAATGTGTAATTATACCATTTTTTGCGTGTGGCTAAAATGGAACCATTTAAATAGTTGTGTGGTGCGTTTGCGGTAAAAAATAATATGGTGGTCATTTTGACACCAAATCCATAGTTTTGTGGTCATCTGTGTAGTTTACCCTTAAATATATAGTCTATGTTAATATTACGGTTTATAATTAAAATTCATGACTCTCCTCTCAATCTCCAAAATTTAAACTTAAGTTCTCACCTCAAAAGTGCAATATGAAGAATGTTTTATTTTGATATTATTTTATCGTTAATTACTCATTGTTGATTCTATAATATTACTGATTTGAGTTGTTTTTATTTATTTTTGCGCAAGACTTCAATTTCCAGAAAATAACATTAAAAGAGCATGTTATGTAATTTTTATTTTCTGAAATCAAGGCTAGACATATGGACATGACTTGGAGCATGACGATGTCCGATGTGACAGATTTTGGTAGTCCAGTCAGCAGAAGCTTCCAGAAGAGAATCCAGTCAGCATCATCTAGAAGAACGACATACAAAATTTAATTAGGATTTTAGGATAAAGTTTGATTTTAAATATTTGGGAATGATCACTTTATATTTGAATTATCATTTTAGGAATTTATGTGAATGTTTTTAGAATTATCTTTGGTATTTTATTTTGAATATTTGTAGTGTTTTCTCAAGCTATAAATACTCCTTTAGGGTGAAGTTTGAAAAACACACTTAGCTTTTATTTGTTCCTAAGAAATTTTACTTTTATAAAGTTTTTTTTTAGCTTCATTTTTTAATAACTCAATTTCGATCGCGAGAATTGAAAAACACTTTATATCTTCGAATATATTTCTCAATTTTCTGCAAACTTGGATTGGCGATCGGCCTTTCCTTTTAAAATCTTTATGCTTTCAAATTTAAAAATGGCCCGTTGATTTGAATGTTGTTTCGATTTACAGTTGGGAGGAAGGATCGGCTTGCAGCACATCCGACTTCCTGTGAACACACTTAGCGACGACCCACTAAGGAAAATTGAGATCTTATTTGATTCTCGTTGAGACAACGTAGTCCAAGTCGGGGTTTTTTAGATTTTAAATTGTTTTATTATAACAATGATAGTCGTGGTTAGTCTAGCTAGAAAACTAAAATTCAAAAATTGATTTTGGATTATCGGTTTATGGAGAGAAAAACAAGTTACAAGGTTGGGCCTTATAGATTGTAACCGACCTTTATCCGGAATAAAATCTTATTCGATGATCGATTGAAAATGAGTCAAAGCGAAGCTTGAAATTGTTCTATTTTATTGATTTTATTCTCAAAATTTACTTTCGCAATTTTCTCTAAATTTATTTTATTCACTTTTATTATTTTACATTTATTTTATACTCTCGATCAAAAATTCCTATTTACTTTATTTTCTCACTAAAGTCAGAATCAAAACCTCTCTACATTAGAACTTCCAAAGTTCCTGTGGATCGACCCTTCTTCTCTTTATTACACTATTTAATTATTTCTTTAGAGATTAAGGATAATTATTTTGACAGTTACAACGCTTGTCATTGCACCAAACACTTGAAGTTCATGTAATTTGAAGTTTCGTTTTCAGGTTTAGTCATTTTTAATTTTTTTTGATGTGATTATATGATTGTATTTTTTTTTTTTTTTTTTAGCCCTTTGAAATGCACACACATCGTACAAACAAACTGCTCGAACTCGTGGTCTCATAAGAATAACAACTTTCCCTTTTCACTAATATCATTTGATAAGTTCAAACTAAAAGATTAGATTTAATTTCTCTTTATATTTTTATTAATTTTGAAATTAAATGAATTAGACTCTAATCTTATTTTTTTTTCTTCAATTTAAACAGTTCTTCAATTTCTGTAAATTTTGCTATTAGTTAAAATAATAATTAATAAACAATATCTCATCGTTTGTATTTAAATAATTCTAAAATCATTGTCTGTTTCAAATTTAAATAAATTATGTTCTACCCTAATTTTAAAATCTTAATATTTTTTCTTTATTATTTATAGATTGACATCTTAATCAATCATCCTAGCTACATATCTAATTCCACCCATTTCTCACTTTATGTAATACCTACCTACTTTCCGAAAGAAAAAGGAATGTAATATATATTGTATGTGTTTTTTTTGTTGTTGTTTTTCATAATAAATTATGTGAAAGTATAGATAATATGTGTTGTATCCCTAGTACATACCTTCGAATTCGAAGCCCCATCCCTAATGAGACCAAGCTCCCAAAGAGATATTGTTTTATAATATAAATTTAACGGGCAAAAGAGTCATAGTACGAGATAGGGGTGAGCAAAACTCGACTCAACTCGAAAAAACCGAATAACTCGATTCGACTCGAGGCAAAAATACTCGACTCGTCTTGACTCGACTCGAAATTTCATAAACTCGAATAACTCGAAAAAATTTCAAATAAAGTTTGAGTTGTAAAATGGAAATTCGAATAACTCGAATAACTCAAAATTTTTAATAATTAGTGGATTTATTTTTAAGTTCGAGACGAGTCCCTCTATTTTTTATGTTATATACATATTGATATATAAAAATATGAAGAAATATTGCCACATTTGAAAAAATACATATGTGAATATCTTATATGATTAGAGAAATGAGTTTAAATTAGAATCAAACCCTACTATAACATGATAAATAATTACAGCTAAATTTTTATAGGAACTCGAAAACTCGACTCGACTCGAATTTCTTAAACTCGACTCGAATCGAAAAATTTCAAATAAAGTTTGAGTTGTAAAATATGACTCGTCAACTCGAATAACTCGAAATTTTTTGACTCGACTCGATCGAACGCTCACCCCTAGTACGAGACGGTGTATAGCCTTGAAAGATGTTGTGGAAGAAGCTATCCATAAAGGGCACTTGGAGCAATTTGTACAAAGATACATGCCTCAAAGGAAGAGCCACACGACAGAGCGTGAAGAAAGACAAGTCAAGGGGATCATCAATGTAATAATCAGAGGTCCCCAACCTACGGCGGCCCCTGACAAGGGTTTATCTTCCCGGAGCATAATGTCAATGGGAACGATGGTGAAAAGGGACAAAACCATGAAAGATTGGAAGGTAAGCTTCGAGGACTTTTACTCTTCCCAAGTCTTCGACGAAACCGTTGACTACCCTTTGGTGGTCTCATCTCGTATTAAGAGAATTCTAGTAGATAGAAAAAGTACAGTAGAGGTCTTACAGTGGAAGACTTTCTTGAAGATGGAAGGATCTCCGGAGTAGCTAAATCCTTGTGGACCAATCTACTGCTTCTTCAATCATCCAATAGACGTTAAAGGTTTTTTAGTTCTGCTACTCATTTTCGGAGATGTTAGATACATCATCACAGTCGATACTAAGTTCCTGATAGTCGATCATCCTTCCACCTACAATACGATTTTTGAAAGGCCGATAATGAGGAATGTAACACCCAAAATCCGATCTAGTCGGAATTAGGTTTCGGTGATCGGAAATCTCATATTAATAAAAATCCAAATATTATATCGGCTAATCAATTATTGATATCAGACTTTAATTGTGCTAAATTATTGTCATTGGACCCTATCAAATAATATTGAAACCTATTTAGTGACTAACTTATAGCCGTTAGAAATTTTGAGAGAAAAAATTTAAAAGTATTGAGAATTGAGGGACTAATCTTGCGATTAACCCCTCATCCTTTATAATTTCCATACGTGGAATCATCGAGAAGGCTTCCTTCATTTGAAGGAAAGCTACTCCAATTAATAGCTATCGAATAGTCAAAAAGAAACTTATCAGATTGCAAATAAGCAAGCACCACCTTATCATCATCTTCTTCTTGGAAGCACACACCTCTATTGAAGCTAGGATTTGAGTTTTGATATTCCTCAAGTTATTGTTATCGAATCGTTCCCACAAATTGGGTAAGCTATAATCCCTAAACTATCGATGAGTTCCATAGATATGTCTAGGGTAATCACAAGCTAGGCTTTACCCATCCATGGTTATTATGTTAATTAATGACTAAACCAAGTCTAGTTATTAATTTCGATGTCGTTGTATTGAGTTTGATATTGTATTATCGATCCCAATAATCTCCCTATTGATTTCCTAGCTCAAGACAACGAAAAGAAGCATCCATCGAATTCACCGAAGGCTAGGAACAAGGGAGTTGTCATCCGAGAGCCGTAAGAGCATTAGATTAGTAAGGTGAGTGTAGTCAGAGTCTCGGGAATAGGCGAGGAGCCTTCCCGAATCTATTATTTTTTATTTTGGTTTAGTAGCTAACATTCCTCTTAAGGAAGTTGCATCGGATTGTTAGTTAGATCCATTGGTAATCATCAGTAAGTTAGTATTGAACATCAGACATGGTCATTGCTATTATCATCGTGCATTGTTATCGATATAACTATTGATATTGAAACATTGTGAATAGACCATCGGATAATGATATTGACATTGAAACTATGAAATATTGATATTGAGTCATTTTCACTATGAGTAACTTTAAAGACATTGGTTATTGGAATTATCATTAATTATTGACATTGGTTATTGGAGTTATTATTGATTATTGACATTGGTAATGAAACCTTGGATTTGAATGGACTTTGGATACAATTGTCATGCCATAGAATTCATGAGCTCAGTGTACGGGTGGACTACGGTCCTAAGGCTACTACCTATATTGATTTTGCGAGGAGGACGGATGTGTTGGTATTGGTCATATTGGTGAGGCAGAGGGATTGGACCATTCATTGATTTGGTGAGGCGTAGGAATTCACGTATCCATTATCTTGATTCAATCCAAGGGTTAATAATGAACTTGATATGTTAAACATTTTTTATCGAGACATTGCATTGACATTGATGAGCATGAGATTATGTAAAACTTCATACATTGTTATTCATATTGTTGTGACTACCTCACTAGGCGATGTATGCCTAACGTGTCTCATCTCATGCATTTCAGGTTGAAGAATTGACCCTTTTTGATGATCGGACAAGTCGTGGTAAGACAAGTCACTACAAGCCAAGTAATGTAAATTGTCCTTAAGAACTCCTAGGAAGGTGACAAAGTAGTCAAACTATTCTTATATGCCTATTTTGTTATGCCTTATATGTGTAATAAATGAAAAGTGGTTAAGGGCCTAAAAATGACTTTTGGTTTTGCTATAACTTGGCTAAAATGGTATATTTGGCTCATAAAGGTCAAAACCTAGTAAACGTATTCATATGGTGGTGAAATTTGGCATGCCAGTAGTTTATAACATTAAAGAGTTGTGTGTAAAGTTTCATTGCATTTGAGCACTGTTTGGCAGGTCAATTTGATTAAAAACTAGCAAAAATCTGTCATTACAGGTCAGGCCATTTCGATACGGGGTAATGGCGTATTGATACGGTTAAGCATAATTAGACCTAGGAACAGAGCGTTTCGATATGGTTTGAGGTCGTATCGGAACATTTTGCTACTGAAAATTACTGTTTCGATACGAGTCTTTAGAGTATTGAAACGAGTTAAAGTCAAGGTCAATGAGAGTCAACCCGTACTGATACGGGGCTTTCCCGTATCGATACGGTTTAAAGGACAAGTCAACTTTGGTTGACCATCATTCACCTGTTTTGAAACAGTCTTAGGGTGTTTCGATACATGGTTAGTTAAGTTAGTTAAAAGGCACAATCTGGCAGTTTGCAAAGTTTACAGTTTGATCACTGAGTTTTGGATGTTTAAATTGAATGAGTAAATGAATTCCAAATTGTATGAAATTTCACAGACTTGTTATGGTCAATTGCATTAAGGTATGGTCAATTGCATTAAGAACCTCGAATTTATCAAATTTACAATTTGGTCCCAAAAACTTGTAATAGTTATAAATTGGTCCTAAGTGGATAGTTATTGTCGCGTAACAGAATAATCGGTTTAAGAAGCATGTTGGGTATTGATTTAATATTATTGCATTGATTATTATTTTAAATGTTGATAAAAAAATGAAATTTTATTACACCGGCCACTTAATATGGGGATGTTGGTGGGATGTGCATGATATTGGTTTATTGGCGATGTTGGATGATTTGACCGTTCATTGATTGGCGATGTTGGTTGGGAATTAGTGTATCCACTATTTCATATCGATCCAAGGGTTAAAGTAATCTAAATTATTGTTAAAGCATGGTTTGAGATGCATTTATATTGATAAGATGTCATGGCTACTATCGATATTCATAATGTTGTTTCTTGCATTGTTAAAGACTACCTCACTACGCAAAGTATGTCTAATGCATCTCACTTCATGCATTTTAGATTAAATAAGTCGTTGTTGAGAGATCGAGAAAAGTCGAAGGTTTTGTCAAGTCACGACAATTATAGGGTAATGTTTATCGACCCTACAAACTCCTAGTATGGTGGCATAATAGTTAGACAGGTCATGTTTAACCATCTTGGACGTATATTTGTTGTGTATGGCTTGTGTATTGAAAAGGCCTTAAAAGACTTTTTTGAAATTGCCTATAGGTAGTAAAATATGCACACATAAAAATTAAGTCTAAAATGCTAGTTTAAAGTTGGCTAAAAGTGACTAAATTTGCATACTTGGCTCTAAAAGGTGAAAACCAAGTAAATGGATTCACATGACTATGAAATTTGGACATTGTTCGATTGGTTACCAACTGGTTTTCTTGGCTAGCAACTGGTTTTCTTGGTTATCAACTGGTTTTTTGGCTAGAAACTAGTTTTCTTGGCTAACAACCGGTTTTCTTGGGTACCAACTGGTTTTCTTGGTTACCAACTAGTTTTCTTGGTTACCAACTGGTTTTCTTGGCTAACAACTGGTTTTCTTGGTTACCAACTGGTTTTTTTGGCTAGCACCAGGTTTTCTTGGCTACCAACAGGTTTTCTTGGCTACCAACTGGTTTTGTTGGCTAGCAACTAGTTTTCTTGGTTACCAACTGGTTTTCTTGGCTAGCAACAGGTTTTCTTGGTTACCAACTGGTTTTCCGGTTAATTTTTGAAAAGTTGCATATTGGTCACTGATTGTTAATTAGCCTAATTAAATGAGTAGTTGAACTTGAAATGACATGAAAACTTACATGCCCCTCATCCCAAGTCGAATCTCATGGCAAATGAGGCTTATTCTATTAAAGGACCTTTAAAATACTGAAATTTTAGATTAGTCCCCTAAACATTGTAAAAGTTTAAAATGAGTCCAAAATTAATAACCATAGCTTCTAATAGAGTTACCGAACTTTTCTTACTACATAGTATTGTAACATTTTATTGGTTACTGATTAAAAGTTACATCATTATTATATTGTTCATCGGTAACATACTCCGACCGGGTTTCCTACCAGGCCGGGAAGGGGTGTTACGCCTAGTTCAGGTATCAATTTGGAATTAAAAATTCTTTAGGTATCAACTTGAGAGAAAGTGCCTAGTTTAGATACCAAATATATATTTATGCCAAAAATTAAATGCCATTAGTATTATTCTCATTCATGTTTTAATTATGTTTGAAATTTTTTATTATGAACATTCATTATTAAAATAGTTAACTTTTTATAAGTATAGTTATCTTAATTATTAAAAGTTTAAACATATATTTGGTCGGTTGGTCAAGCTGCTCATCTGTGATCCCTCATATTCACTTAGGTCATGGGTTCTAGTTGTTAAAATAACATTTTTAAAATGGCAGAAGGTCAAAAATAGCCCCCAATGTTTCACCTTTTGGTTACTTTAGCCCTATCTTTTTTTTTTGGTGTAAACAACCACCTAACGTTTCATTTTTGTTCAAATTTCACCCTTCTTGGATGAAAACTGTTAGTCAACTAACAGTGTAACCCCCTTAGACCGGCCTAGACGGTTGACCCGAACTACGAAGATTACACGGGGAAAACCAAAGTCAACCCGAAAGTCAACCTTGATTAACGACCCTTTTTTTCCTTTTTAATCTTGTCTAAATGCTCATTAACCTTAAGCGTACTCTTGAGGAAAGCATACTTGAAAATCACAGCGATCGGAGAGCAATAAGGGACTCGATTGCACAACATACAAATTTAGGGACCAAAATGTAAATTCTGGAAAGGTGAGGGACTTAACCGAGTTCAAGGTTACCAATATCAAATTAATCATATTACATGCTACCCTGTCAAATTTCATCTTAAACGGACATCCCAAACTCAAGAAATTGCATATACAAAATTCAGGACTAAAACGTAAAGCTTGCAAACCATAAACCATTCAAATCAGTGCCCAACGGTCAAGTGTTTCGGAACGGGGGTTGACCGTTCCGAAACGCGGGTTCGTTTCGAAACCTGTATCGAAACAGGGCTTGGCAGTGGCAAAAGTGTTTCGGAACGACCTCTACCCGTTTCGATACACTAAGGCCATTACAGGCCCCCGTTTCGAAACGGTAGTGCCCGTTCCGATACGGACTGCCCAGAAAATGCAGATTTTGCTGATTTAACATACATTTACTCACTCAAACACATCCTAATGACTTCCTAATCATGCCAACAAGTCATCATACATATTAGGTACATGTTTGCATCATCAAAACACGATCATGGCATCAAATAGGAAAATTCACAAGACTATAGGCATGCATCCTAATGTCCAAAGCAAACATTCATCAAATCATCAAAGCAAGCACCAAAATGGCCAATTACATATCCAAAACATTTAAGGCATCATGCCACAACTAGGGAGTCCATAAACATCTCCCAAAAACACAACCTAGGTTCCCATTGCCAAATATCAAAATCTAATAATGTTGTAAAATAGTCACCATACATGAGCTTAGCCCTCCCTTGGATTCTTAGCCTCCTTGCTGCCCACAAACACCTCAATTATCTGCATTATTGGTTCAAGAGAGAGAGCGTAAGCACAAATGCTTAGTGAGACATGCTCTAATGAAACAACACAATAATGCACATATAAAAACACTTTCCAATAAGCCTTTTAACACACATCAACATCATTCATGCAACATTGCATTCACAACAAGCATCTCATGCTTCAATATCATTAACATGTCATATTAGCTTTCAAGTGATAATCCATAACCTTTACAACATAAAACACAATTGGATACGCGGATTACAAGCGTTGTCCCATACGCTTCATACACACTACCAAACACACAAGGTGGAGTTTACCGGTACAATCTCAACCCCTCAATACCCGTGATGGAGTTTAACGGTACAATCACAACCCCTCCACATCACTCATTGGTAGTTGTATAACATCACTAACGAGAACACGGAACACTCAACACAAGATCCACACATGGACTTTTAACCACCATTGTGATCTTAAGCATCTCGTTAGTGTACTTGGATGGAGTTTACGGTACCATTACAACCCCTCAACATCCAAAGCGACTTTATTCACGGTGCACCCAATCCTATAACCGGCTAACTATATCCGATTCAAGTACTTTAAAACTAACACATCACTTGCCAATATACATCAATTATCATCATTAATCCACTGTTTTAAAGCATCCAAATCAAAGCCATTAAACCATCATGCATCATTATGCATCAAGCCACAAATATCAATATCAAACCAAGGATCTCTTACCTTGAGCATCCTTCAACACATGGCTTTCAAAACCAGCATTAATCATGCTAAAACATGCTTTCAAAACAGAATTTAAACATGCAAATTAAACACATTGCATCCAACAATTTCATGGTTCATTCAAGAGAGAGAGTTTCCCCGAAAACTTACTCTTGAGCTTAGTTAAGTTGTTTAGACTTAAACTAAGCTCCCAAACCTTCAAACATTCAATACAAAGCTGAAAATCCAACCCTACTCACCAATTCCGTTTCGCAAGCTTGCCGAAACGCCGTTTCGCAAGCTTGCCGAAATGCCGTTTCGCAAGCTTGCCGAAACGCCGTTCAAGCCTCCAGATCAACACCACAAGGATCTGAAGATGTCTCCCTTGTTTTAAACACATCAAAGTAGAGGATTAATGCATCATCATGCATTAAAATCTTCAGCCATTTCACCTAAACTCGTTGCTCTCACCAAAACTCACATTTCGGCTACCAAACACAACCGAAATCACATCCAAACTCTTCCACAACATTACCCAGCCAAGATCCATCACTTCTAAACATTCCTAGACATCAATTAACATCCAAAAAGAACCTAAACTCGTCCTTATACCTCCAGCTATAATAGAAAACCAAGATCACCCCAAAACCCACCATTTTCACAAGCAAAAACTTAGGAAAATCAACCTATTCGGGATTGCATTGATTAAACCTCAATTACACATCATTAAACATCCAAAATATATTAAAAAGCCATCTCAAAATAGAGCCCAAACAATCACCACGAATTTCTTTAAGATTTAAACCAAATCTTGAGTTTTAAGCCAAAATCATGATCACAACATTAAAACCTTTAATAAAACTTAATTTAAGGATTGAGAACTTGGGAATTTCAGTAAATAACTGAGTATTTAGAGGAGAAGAACATCCTTACCTCTAAATGTAGATTTCTCCTTGATTAAAGCCAAAATCCTTGAAAATTCAATAAGCAATTGAAGAGGATTTAATGTAGAAAGGATTAGGAATCATTTGAGGGTTGAAATCTCATAATTTGGTGTGAAAATCAAAAGAAAAGTTGCTGTAGAAATGTGTTAGGCTGAGAGAATTTTGAGAGAAAATGAGATGAGAAAATTTTAAAGAAAGTTAGTTATGAAATCTCAAAATTGGTTTTTTCCCATTTTAGTTTAATTAATTAAACATTAAATGATTCATTAAAATCTAAGAAAAATATGGAGAAATCAATCTTGGGTAAATTAGCTCCTTAAAGATTCAAAGTTTCAATCCTTACAAAACAGTCACCACTGAACTTTTTAAAAATTACATTTTAGTCACTAATTCGAAATGTCACACTTCCAAACCTTATTTTGTAAAATTGATTTCACCACTCTCTTATATATATTAAAAGAGGATTTTTAGATATTTTTCCATATTTTTAATGCAACCCGAACTAGGCTTTCCTTAAAACCACGTTTTTATATTCGAACCGAAAATCAGACCGGTCCGGTTCAGACCCTAAACTTCCAAGCCCAAAATTGGGGTGTTACAACTCTCCCCCCTTAAGAAATTTCGTCCTCGAAATTTACCTGGAGGAAAGAGGTACGGAAACTGCTTCTTCATGTCATCCTTTCGTTCCCACGTGGCTTCCTCAACACCACGATGCTTCCACAACACCTTTGCCAAATCAATGGTCTTGCCTCGAAGAACTTTACAATCTGAATCCAGAATTTCCACAGGTTTCTCATCATAGGTCAAGTCTGGATTCAATTCCACTTCTTTCACAGGCATAACATGCGAAGGATCCGATCTATACCTCCGAAGCATAGAGACATGAAACACATCACGAATCTTTTCCTACTCCTGTGGCAACCTCAACTTGTACCAACAGGACCCACACGCTCAATCACCTCGTATGGTCCAATGTACCTAGGGCTCAACTTACCCTTTCGGCCAAACCTCATCACCTTTTTCCAAGGCGAAACTTTCAAAAACACACGGTCACCTACCGCATACTCGATCTCCTTACGCTTCAAATCCGCGTAAGACTTCTGTCGATCAGAAGCTGCCTTCAATCGCTCACAATTGAGCTTCACCTTCTCGGTGGTCCCTTTCAACAAAGCTGACATCGAAACCAACTTCTGACCTGTTTCAGCCTAACAAAGAGGAGTTATGCACTTCCTCCCGTACAAGGCTTCATAAGGTTCCATTTGAATACTCGCCTGGTAGCTATTGTTATAAGCAAACTCCACCAAAGGCAAATGCTTCTCCCAAGAACCCTAAAACTCAATCACACAGCACCTCAGCATATCCTCCAACACTTGGATAACACGCTCAGACTGTCCATCCGACTGTGGATGATTAGAAGTACTGAAATTCAACCGTGTACCCAAAGCCTGATGTAAACACTCCCAGAAACGCGATGTAAACCCCGGATCTCGATCCGACACTATATACTTTGGCACACCATGCAGCTGCACAATCTCAGCAATGTACAGCTCCGCAAGCTTGTCCAAAGTATACGTAGTATGCACAGGCAAGAAATGCGCACACTTCGTAAGGCGATCCACAATCACCCACACCGAATTCTTCTTCGATGGCGACAAAGGCAAACCAGATACAAAGTCCATGGTAATCCTTTCCCACTTCCACTTAGGAATCCTCAACGGTTGCAACAACCCAGAAGGAAACTGATGCTCAGCCTTAACTTGCTGACAAACCATGCACTTGCTCACATACTCAGCAACATCTTTCTTTAAACCCACCCAATAGTACTCATCTCGAAGATCACGATACATCTTAGTACTACCAGGGTGCATAGCAAAAGGACTACTATGAGCTTCAGTCAGAATAGCACGCCTCAACTCAACATCATTGGGCACTACTATCCGACTCCCAAAACATAATACTCCATCATCATTAAAGCATAAATCCGATGGCCTATCCTCAGCAATATCCTGAACATATGGCACCAAGGAATCATCCAACAACTGCTTATCCTTTATCAACTGAACCAAGGATGGTTTCACTTGCAATTCAGCCACAAGACCGCCATCTCGTGAAATGCTCAAACTGGCAAACATAGCCCTCAACTCCACTGCCACCTTCCTACTCAAGGCATCCGCTACAACATTGGCTTTACCCGGATGGTACTTGATCGTCAGATCGTAATCTTTAAGCAACTCCACCCAACGTCGTTGCCTAAGATTCAACTCTTTCTGAGACATCAGATACTTCAAACTTTTGTGATCCGTGTACACAGTACACTTCTCACCATACAGGTAATGTCTCCAAATTTTCAAAGCAAAAACCACCGCAGCTAGCTCAATGTCATGCGTAGGATAATTGCGCTCATGCACATTCAACTGTCGCGATGCATAAGCCACCACCTTACCCTATTGCATCAACACACACCCTAAACCAACGTAGGATGCGTCACTATACACTACAAACTCTTTCCCTGATTCAGGTTGAACCAAGATAGGAGCTTGCGTCAAAGCTGCCTTAAGCTTCTCAAAATCCTGTTGTCTCGCTTCCGTCCACTCATACTTAACATCCTTCTGCAACAACTTCGTCAAAGGTACAACAATCTTCGAAAATCCATCCACGAACCTCCGATAGTATCCCGCCAAACCAAGGAAACTACGGACTTCATGAACAGACTTAGGAGGCTTCCAATTCATCACTGCCTCAATCTTCTGAGGATCAACACGAATCCCCTCAGCAGAAACCACATGACCAAGGAACACAACTTCCCTGAGCCAGAACTCACACTTGCTTAACTTAGCATAAAGCTGATTCTCCAACAAAGCCTGCAACACAATCCTCAAATGCCTCTCATGCTCCTCCTCAGTACGAGAGTACACGAGGATATCATCAATGAACACCACAACAAATTTATCCAAGTATTCATGGAACACTCTATTCATCATGTCCATAAAAGCTGCAGGAGCATTCGTCAACCCAAACGACATCACAAGGAACTCATAATGCCCATACCTCGTTCTGAAGGCTGTCTTTGGCACATCCACATCCTTCACCTTCAACTGGTAATATCCTGACCTTAAGTCAATTTTAGAGAACACAGCCGCTCCCTGAAATTGATCAAAAAGATCATCAATCCTCAGCAATGGATACCGATTCTTGATAGTCAACTTGTTCAGCTGACGGTAACCGATGCACATTCTCATAGTGCCATCCTTTTTCTTCACAAACAAGACCGGTGCACCCCAAGGTGACACACTCGGCCGAATGAAACCACGATCAAGCAACTCCTGAAGTTGCGTCTTCAGCTCCTTCAACTCTTTAGGTGCCATTCGATAAGGAGTAATAGACACTGGAGTTGTGTTTTCATACAGCTCAATTCCAAACTCCACTTCACGATTAGGAGGCAATCCAGGTAACTCCTCCAGAAACACACCAGGAAACTCTCGCACAGTTCTGATATCTTGAACTCGTAACTCCTTAGAGCTAGGATTCATCACAAAGGCTAGGTAGGCTTCACAACCTTGCCTCAGCATTCGGCTTGCTTCTAATGTAGACACCACATTAGCAAGAAACTTCACATTCTCACCAACCACCACTACCTCATAATCATCCGCAAGCTTCAACGAAACTCGCTTGTTCTCAAAATCCACCACAGCTCGATGTTCAACAAGCCAATCCATACCAAGGATTACATCGAAACCGTAGAAAGGCAATTCCATGAGATCAACATGAAAAACATGGTTTTGCACAACCAAGGGACATCTTCTGTATAACTTCCGTGTCACAACGGTCTCACCAAAGGAACTAGTTACACGCATACCAACATCCAAAGACTCAACAGGCAAACCAAGCAATTGAGCATGTTCACGCAATATGTATGAGTGTGTAGATCCAGAATCAATCAAGGAAAGTAATGACAAGGATTGCAAAGTGAAGGTACCTGCGATCACATCCGTGTCATTCCTCCCCTCTCGCTGAGCATACACTCGAGCCTGGCCACCACCCTCAGGTTGGACAACCACCACATATGCCACATTCCTTCCACCATCATTTCTACGCTGGAAGTTACCACGGCCGCGCCACGACCTCTCTGTGGTGCAACAACTCCAGGAGCACGTCCCTGACCGCCACCAGCCAACAAAGGACACTCCCTCCTTATGTGGTCTGCCGAACCACAATTCCAGCACGAATTACCAGTCACTACAATAGGAGCTTGCACCTCTCTCGCCGCCCGAGGACAATCACGCCTCAAGTGACCACGAGATCCACACGCCCAGCATGTGTTCTGATCAGCTCTCGCCCTGTCTCCCTGAACAGACGCACCATGCCCTCCACCACCACGCCTAGCAGAAGACTGATACCTCCTATCTCGTCCTCTCTTGTTCCGTCCACCACCGGAACTATACTCAGCAGCTCTCTTGCCCGCGCTAGAACCAGCACCTCCTAGAGGACAAACCCAGATTCAGCTCAATATCCTTCGCCCTACTAACCAGCACATCAAAATCAGTGTACTCAGCGGCAAGCATAAAGGTCTTTACATCCGTCACCAAAGCATACCGGAAACGTTCACACCTTTCCCGCTCATCAGGAATAAGCTCATGTGCGTATTGACTGAGAGGGACAAACTGGATCTCGTACTCAGCCACTTTCATGCTCCCTTGAGTAAGAGACATGAACTCTCTTTTCTTTTCATCCAGGTATCGCACACCCAGATACTTCTGCTTGAACGCATTCAGAAAGAACGTCCAAGTCACATCAGCTT
Source organism: Hibiscus trionum (assembly GCA_030270665.1). Taxonomy (NCBI): domain Eukaryota; kingdom Viridiplantae; phylum Streptophyta; class Magnoliopsida; order Malvales; family Malvaceae; genus Hibiscus; species Hibiscus trionum. The sequence goes on along the minus strand of BSYR01000021.1, from coordinate 23,957,944 downwards.
CCTCCATCCCGGAGACAGTGGTCGTCCACCAGGTATACGCATCATCATGCAACAGCGATACCACACATCCTAGCTTCTGCACATCATTGCAGTTCATTTATCCCAATATCCTCTTGGTACTTTCCAACCAAGATTCGGAACCCTCAGCAGACAAACCTCTGAACTCAGTCCCTCCCAGACTGCGCAAACGTTCCAAAGGTAATCTCGCATTAGCATCACCCTGATGCCCAGCTCCATAAGCTCCAGCTACTGCTGCCTGAAAGGCTCCAGCTACTGCTGCCTGAAAGGCTCCGCAATAGCCTGTATCAACACTGTCATGTCAGGAGCAGCTTGCCCCTGTCCAGCTTCAGGTCCAGCGACCCCAGCACCAGCACCAACACCAGCTCCATCACCTCCAGCACCACCACCACCGGGCGGTCCACCACCAGGAGGAGGAGGTAGATCCACAACATTTTCAGCATTGTTCTCATTCTCATTCTGAGCCATAGCTCGCGTGTTAATGCTCGTCTCTCTACGAGGTCCCATTCACTAAAACAATGCACTAACACAAATGCAATAAACATAATCAGGCTCAGCAAGGTAAGAAATCCAAGTACTCAAGCTCATTTCCAAACAAAACAATTCATTTCATTAGTTTTGATATGGCAATGGGTCCCTCTAACATGCTTCACCACAGCATACATCACAATTGTAACATACTTTACAATTCACACATCACACTTTCATTCAAAAAGGCACATCATACAATCATACATACATCACCCACATAACCATTCCCGTTTACTAGAGAACTTAGCTCTGATACCACCAAATATAACCCCCTTAGCCCGGCCTAGACGGTTGACCCGAACTACGAAGATTACACGGGGAAAACCAAAGTCAACCCGAAAATCAACCTTGATTAACGACCCTTTTTTTTCCTTTTTAATCTTGTCTAAATGCTCATTAACCCTAAGCGTACTCTTGAGGAAAGCATACTTTAAATCACAGCGATCGGAAAGCAATAAGGGACTCGATTGCACAACATACAAATTTAGGGACCAAAATGTAAATTCTGGAAAGGTGAGGGACTTAACCGATTTCAAGGTTACCAATATCAAATTAATCATATTACATGCTACCCTGTCAAATTTCATCTTAAACGGACATCCCAAACTCAAGCAATTGCATATACAAAATTCAGGACTAAAACGAAAAGCTTGCAAACCATAAACTATTCAAATCAGTGCCCAACGGTCAAGTGTTTCGGAACGGGGGTTGACCGTTCCGAAACGCGGGTTCGTTTCGAAACATGTATCGAAACAGGGCTTGGCAGTGGCAAAAGTGTTTCGGAACGGCCTCTACCCGTTTCGATACACGAAGGCCATTACAGGCCCCCGTTTCGAAACGGTAGTGCCCGTTCCGATACGGACTGCCCAGAAAATGCAGATTTTGCTGATTTAACATACATTTACTCACTCAAATACATCCTAATGACTTCCTAATCATGCCAACAAGTCATCATACATATTAGGTACATGTTTGCATCATCAAAACACGATCATGACATCAAATAGGAAAATTCACAAGACTATAGGCATGCATCCTAATGTCCAAAGCAAACATTCATCAAATCATCAAAGCAAGTACCAAAATGGCCAATTACATATCCAAAACATTTAAGGCATCATGCCACAACTAGGGAGTCCATAAACATCTCCCAAAAACACAACCTAGGTTCCCATTGCCAAATATCAAAATCTAATAATGTTGTAAAATAGTCACCATACATGAGCTTAGCCCTCCCTTGGATTCTTAGCCTCCTTGCTGCCCACAAACACCTCAATTATCTGCATTATTGGTTCAAGAGAGAGAGCGTAAGCACAAATGCTTAGTGAGACATGCTCTAATGAAACAACACAATAATGCACTTATAAAAACACTTTCCAATAAGCCTTTTAACACACATCAACATCATTCATGCAACATTGCATTCACAACAAGCATCTCATGCTTCAATATCATTAACATGTCATATTGGCTTTCAAGTGATAATCCATAACCTTTACAACATAAAACACAATCGGATACGCGGATTACAAGCGTTGTCCCATACGCTTCATACACACTACCAAACACACAAGGTGGAGTTTACCGGTACAATCTCAACCCCTCAACATCCGTGATGGAGTTTAGCGGTACAATCACAACCCCTCCACATCACTCATTGGTAGTTGTATAACATCACTAACGAGAACACGGAACACTCAACACAAGATCCACACATGGACTTTTAACCACCATTGTGATCTTAAGCATCTCGTTAGTGTACTTGGATGGAGTTTACGGTACCATTACAACCCCTCAACATCCAAGGCGACTTTATTCACGGTGCACCCAATCCTATAGCCGGCTAACTATATCCAATTCAAGTACTTTAAAACCAACACATCACTTGCCAATATACATCAATTATCATCATTAATCCACTGTTTTAAAGCATCCAAATCAAAGCCATTAAACCATCATGCATCACTATGCATCAAGCCACAATTATCAATATCAAACCAAGGATCTCTTACCTTGAGCATCCTTCAACACATGGCTTTCAAAACCAGCATTAATCATGCTAAAACATGCTTTCAAAACAGAATTTAAACATGCAAATTAAACACATTGCATCCAACCATTTCATGGTTCATTCAAGAGAGAGAGAGTTTCCCCGTAAACTTACTCTTGAGCTTAGTTAAGTTGTTTAGACTTAAACTAAGCTCCCAAACCTTCAAACATTTTGTTTAGACTTAAACTAAGCTCCCAAACCTTCAAACATTCAATACAAAGCTGAAGATCCAACTCTACTCACCAATTCTGTTTCGCAAGCTTGCCGAAACGCCGTTCAAGCCTCCGGATCAACACCACAAGGATCCGAAGATGTCTCCCCTGTTTTAAACACATCAAAGCAGAGGATTAATGGATCATCATGCATTAAAATCTTCAGCCATTTCACCTAAACTCGCTGCTCTCACCAAAACTCACATTTCGACTACCAAACACAACCGAAATCACATCTAAACTCTTCCACAACATTACCCAGCCAAGATCCATCACTTCTAAACATTCCTAGACATCAATTAACATCAAAAAAGAACCTAAACTCGTCCTTATACCTCCAGCTATAATAGAACACCAAGATCACCCCAAAAACCACCATTTTCACAAGCAAAAATTTAGGAAAATCAACCTATTCGGGATTGCATTGATTAAACCTCAATTACACATCATTAAACATCCAAAATACATTAAAAAGCCATCTCAAAACAGAGCTCAAACAATCACCACGAATTTCTTTAAGATTTAAACCAAATCTTGAGTTTTAAGCCAAAATCATGATCACAACATTAAAACCTTTAATAAAACTTAATTTAAGGATTGAGAACTTGGGAATTTCATTAAAGAACTGAGTATTTAGAGGAGAAGAACATCCTTACCTCTAAATGTAGATTTCTCCTTGATTAAAGCCAAAATCCTTGAAAATTCAATAAGCAATTGAAGAGGATTTAATGTAGAAAGGATTAGGAATCATTTGAGGGTTGAAATCTCATCATTTGGTGTGAAAATCAAAAGAAAAGTTGCTGTAGAAATGTGTTTGGCTGAGTGAATTTTGAGAGAAAATGAGATGAGAAAATTTTAAAGAAAGTTAGTTATGAAATCTCAAAATTGGTTTTTCCCATTTTAGTTTAATTAATTAAACATTAAATGATTCATTAAATTCTAAGAAAAATCTGGAGAAATCAATCTTGGGTAAATTAGCTCCTTAAAGATTCAAAGTTTCAATCCTTACAAAACAGTCCCCACTGAACTTTTCAAAAATTACATTTTAGTCACTAATTCGAAATGTCACACTTCCAAACCTTATTTTGTAAAATTGATTTCACCAATCTCTTATATATATTAAAATAGGATTTTTAGATATTTTTCCATATTTTTAATGCAACCCGAACTAAGCTTTCCCTAAAACCACCTTTTATATTCGAACCGAAAATCAGACCGGTCCGGTTCAGACCCTAAACTTCCAAGCCCAAAATTGGGGTGTTACAAACAGTCAACGCCTAAGGTTGACATGGCATGTCTGTAGGGCATGGGGAAATGACCTGGCACTGCCACGTGGCACTTTGCTGATGTGACGATTGATTAAAAATATTTAAAAAATATTTTCTTTAAAAAATAATTAATTAATTTTTTAATTTTTTAAAAATGCCACGTCAGCAAAAATGTCACGTGATAGTGCTACATCATCTCCCCATGCCCTGCAGACATGCCACGTCAGCCTCAGGCGTTGACCGTTAGTTGACTAACGGTTTTCATCCAACAAGGGTGAAATTTGAAAAAAAAAATAAAACGTTAGGTGGTTGTTTGCACCAAAAAAAAAGAGGGCTAAAATGACCAAAATATGAAACGTTTGGGGCTATTTTTGACCTTTTGCCTTTTAAAATAGAACTGCATTGTAGCAATTTTAAAAAAATTAAGAAACTTTCCTTATTTTTCATTGTAGCAGTTTTTTCGTCTCCTTGTATGGTAATTCACTCGTCTTCTTTCATGTCAATTTTTATATGTCTTTGTAATAGTGTTGTCTGTATTTTTAGCAGTTTAACGTTCATATGACAAGTATCAATCGAGCGTTCTTGACATCAAATATCGGTGGTCTATGATGCTTTTGATTCCCTTTTGTGGTTTTGCCAAAAAAAATAGTAGTAGAAAGATTTTTTATTTTCGAAGAGCATCACGCTCAAAGTAATTGGTTGATGGATTTCTTTTAGAAACCATGTGCAAGTTTTTTGAAAAGTGGTGGGTTTTGCACTTTAATATATTTCACACCCTTTGAAATTTATTGTATTTATTTTATTTACATAGAAATTTTTAATGTTTGCGGTGTGATTCATTGTACTCCTTTCCACTTTAAATACAATCCAATATATATTTTTCTTGTAAAAATTATTTCCAAAAACAGAATTCCACTAGAAATTACTAATAATTCAATTATGTCACATTAGTAAAAATTTTAAACTGACTCTCATTTTATTTTTATTATTTCAATATTTATTTTTTAAAAATACATTTTATATTTATATTTCACATATTAATGATTAAATTTAAATATTTTAAAATAAGTGATAATTTAATATTCGATCCACTCAAATTAAAAAAACATTTTAAATTCTATCCAATATGATTGAGGTTGGTCAAGTTAGAGAGGTGTTGCTTGGCCATGAATAGAAGTCGTATGTCACGGACTTATTTCTTCAAGCTCAAATCCGTGCGGCGCTAACACTCTCTGCACGATGTTAGCAAGCCTTAATCTCGCGCAACGCTATGGCAAACACAAGGAGCAAGAGAGATTTACAAGGAAACTACCTTGTATTAAGCAACGGAAGCTTTACAAGAGCTTTACAAGTATGAAGTGAAGGACTTCTTAGGTTATTTACAAATGAGCTATACAAGCCTATTTATAGCCTCCAACCTCCCGAATGGACGGTGGAGATTTATTTGATCCAACGGTTAGGATCTTGCCTCCTAAAATATCTAAGATGACTAGATATCTCTAGAGAATTCTATACTTATCTATACACATCTCTAGTATTCTAGATTACTCCTATAGATCTACACTTTTCTATAGGCTTCTAGATTGTTCCATAGGTGTCTAAAGTAGTCCCAAACATTCCAGAGTCTTCTAGGGTCTTCTTCACCATTCTAGATCCTTCTAGAATGTTCTAGATGCTTCCAGGATGTTCTGGGTCCTTCTAGAATGTTCTAGAACCTTTGAGAACCTTCTAGAGTGTTCTAGAATCTTCCAGGGCGTTCTAGGCGTCTCTAGACCTTTGGAGAGCCTCCCGGATCGTTCTAGACTTGTGTAGAACCTCCTGGAACCTTCTAGATTCATGTAGGGACGTCTTAAGAGGGTTGTGGGCCTCTCTAGGCCGTTCAAGATCCTTCTTTGGTTCATGCATGGCCTTAGAACGTCCAAGGCACTTTATTTTGCCTTGGTTGGCCCGAGTGCACCAAGGGGGCACTCCTCGGTCGGTCCTGGTGCACTTTGGCAGGGCGTGACATCCTCCCCCACCCGATCTCGCGATGCCCTCGTCGCGTCTCGGCCGAGCTGCTGGGGTGTTGCTGGTGTGCCTCCCTCGGCTCCTAGCTTTCCTCGTCTTCACCCTCGGCTTGGCAGCTTGATCCTGGGCAATCGTATATGGTTGTGCCTTACCATCAACCCCTTTGATGAAGGCAACAAGACGCTTTCGTATCGGACACGACCTCATCACATGAGGTCCTTCACATAGGTAGCACTTTACCCTCGTGCTGGCCTTTTGTGCAGACTTAGCCTGTGTGTTGCCACGATTCCCTTTCGTGGACTTGTCCCTAGTGACGCCACCTATCTTACCCCGTGCAAGCTTTGTCGGTGACTCGGCCTTACCCTTGGCCTTTGAAGTTGGTTGGTTGCCCTTGTGCTCCACCTCGAGCATTGACATTGGCTTAAGTCCCTCGGTGTCTTGTCCCTTGGGGAAGGAACTTCCCTCGTTCCTTTTGGGGTCCCCTTCTGTTTGAAGTGCTGAAATGAGTTGTATGGATCCCATTTGTGCACCCTCGTCGCCACTGTCGGTGTCACTACCTTCTCGGTGCTTGGCTAGGAGTGAATTAAGGGCTTTGCGTTGTGGGCTTTCTCGCGTCCAATGGTCACCATCACAAATGAAGCAATTGCTCGGTGGTGACTTCCTCGCACCTTGGAATTCCTTGGACTTACCCTTGTCCTTGCTCTTCCAAGGGGACGAGTCTCGGTGCCTTGGTGAGTGGCCTTCTCGATGACCCTCCTTATGTTGGCCCTTGTCTTCCCCTCCTTTAACATGACCGCCCTTCTCATCCCTCGGCTTAGGGGTGGTCTCCTTATGGCTCGAGTAGTCGATGAGGCTTTCGGCCACGACAATTGCGTCGGCAAAGGTTTGGACTCCCCTTCACCTTAGCTCGGTTTTGGCCCAACTTTGGAGACCATCTAAGAAGTAGAAGAGTGAGTCTTTCTCGGACAGATCGGGGATCTCGAGCACCAAACTAGTAAACTCCCTCACGTAGTCTTGGATGCTCCTCGACTGCTTCAACCTTCGTAGGCGAGCTCTTGCCTCATCCTCGGCATTCTCCGGATAGAATTGCCTTTTGAGCTCCCTTTTGAAATCATTGAAGGTAGAGATGGTGCACGTACCTTTCTCGACATCAAGACGCCTTCTCCTCCACCAAAGCATGGCGGTGTCGGTGAGGTATAAGGTTGCGGTCTGGATCTGGAGGCATCGTCCCTGATGCAAACGGCTTCTAAATATTGCTCCAAGCCATACAAGAAGTTGTCTACTTCTTTGGCGTTGCGTGTCCCTGAAAAGGTTTGAGGCTTGGGCACCTCGACCCTTCTAGCCTCTACGGTGGTGCTTGGCCCGGCTGCCATAGCATATTTGCACAAGGCAAGGTCGCCTTGCAATGCTTCTAGTTGATCATACACGTTGGTAAGTTCACGTTGGAATGACTCACGCACCTTTGTGAGTTCTCCCATGAGTGCGTCGCGTACTGCACCCATTTCCGCGCGCAGGGACTCCTCTAGCTTGATCTTCATTGCCCTTACGGCTGTGTGGATCTCGGCATCTTCCACCTCAATGCCTTCAATCCGCTCATGAAGGTCGTCCACTTGGGCACCCATGCTCGATACGCCTTCCTCCACGCGAGTCAAGCGTGACTCCAAGCTAGAGAGTAGGTCTTTGGACTTGGCACGAGGCCTTGTCTCGACAGGATCAGCCCTTACTTCTTACCCACCTTGGTCGTGCGTGACCTCGGTCTCGGACGGGCTAGCGGCTTGAGTTTTGCTGGTCTTGGCCATGCTCCCGAGCAATCGGAACCTGGCTCTGATACCAACTGTCACAGACTTATTTCTTCAAGCTCAAATCTGTGCGGTGCTAACACTTTCTGCACGATGTTAGCAAGCCTTAATCTCGCGCAACGCTATGGCAAACACAAGGAGCAAGAGAGATTTACAAGGAAACTACCTTGTATTAAGCAACGGAAGCTTTACAAGAGCTTTACAAGTATGAAGTGAAGGACTTCTTAGGTTATTTACAAATGAGCTATACAAGCCTATTTATAGCCTCCAACCTCCCGAATGGACGATGGAGATTTATTTGATCCAACGGTTAGGATCTTGCCTCCTAAAATATCTAAGATGACTAGATATCACTAGAGAATTCCATACTTATCTATATACATCTCTAGTATTCTAGATTACTCCTATAGATCTACACTTTTCTATAGGCTTCTAGAATGTTCCATAGGTGTCCAGAGTAGTCCCAAACATTCCAGAGTCTTCTAGGGTCTTCTTCACCATTCTAGATCCTTCTAGAATGTTCTAGATGCTTCCAGGATGTTCAGGGTCCTTCTAGAATGTTCTAGAACCTTTGAGAACCTTCTAGAGTGTTCTAGAATCTTCCAGGGCGTTCTAGGCGTCTCTAGACCTTTGGAGAGCCTCCCGGATCGTTCTAGACTTGTGTAGTGTAACCCCCTCGTCCCGGTCTGGTCGGATGACCGGTCCGAGTGGGACACACGGGGGAAAACCGAAGCGAAACCCGTTAAGGCTTCCCCTCGGTTAACGACCCAGAAAATTTCTTTTTATTTTATCTTGTCTACATGCTTAATTAAGACCTAAGTGTGGCACGGCAGCGGAAGATACAATCATGACATCAAACATCGACCAACCAACATTTAAATTAGCTCACTTTAACATTCTACAGCAGGCCGTTTCGAAACACCTATAGGGTGTTCCGAAACGCCTTGACTAAGTCAACAGGCCAGCGCCAACCAAAGGGTGACCGTTCCGAAACAGGGAAGACCCGTATCGGAACGACCTTGACGGTCAATATCTCGTGGTCAACGAGATTTGACCGTTTCGGAACCTCAAAGGCCCGTTTCGGAACGACTTCATCTCGCCAATTTCTCAAAATTCCAGTAGCGAAATCGTTTCGGAACGACCCTCATCCGTTTCGAAACGGCAGGCCTATTACGCAGGGACCGTTCCGGAACAGGGGGACCCGTTCCGAAACACCCCATGTCTGCAGACTTTCCTGGACTGTTTTGGGGCACAAGGATGCCCCCAAACACCTCCAAAACACCATACAACAGCATACAAATTGCACACAAGGTATACTAATCATGCTAGCATGCTTCAACAATATTTAGACATGTCCTACACTAGAGCAACGATCCACACATGCATTCATTCAAACATTATCCAAGCACATATGTAAACTCTTAAGGCATAAGGCCAACATTCAAGCAAGCAACGATAGACATGAGTTAACATTCGTCATGGCAACACAACCATGCAAACGCAATATACTTAAAGGAGTCTACACATGCTCCCCAAAAACCAACAACAATCCAACAAATTCATATGTGCCCCATTGCTCAAACCATTACATGTTTAAATTCTAAATTCCATACTTGGTGCACTCAAATCAAAATCACACTTGGAGGCCCTCCTCTTGCCCGAGCAACCCACAAACTAAGAATCTGCAATGTTGAACAAAGAGAGCGTAAGCAATGATGCTTAGTGAGGGTAAGCTCTAAAAAAACAAACCTCAACATTGCAGGGTCCGAGCACGATCTAACCAAGGCCATTTACATATACCAAGAGTCCGCAAGGTATAAATGCATGAGCAATATATCACATGTATGCCACAATTATGAGCTCAATACTACCATACATGTAACCACATATAAACATCCCAACAGTTCATATATCTCAACACATTGATGCACATATCAACAACATTGGCACCTAGTTAAGACTCAAATACACGGATAACCGTTGGACTCACATCCAACAACACAACCATTACCTGACGGTGGGATTTCACTCATCACCGGTCTCGCGGAGGGGATTCCACTCATCCTCACGCCCCGTCGATGGGATTCCACTCATCACCGACAATATTTAAATACCATTTCCGGGCGTACCCGTACTCCTCCTTGGTGACTCAACGCCACCAAGGCCACGCGCGACTTTTGACTCATGTGTACACACTAACATCCTAATGATCGATCATTTGTATTTAAGTTTACTAGTGCCAATATTTTACTCGTTCCACATTACTCATTTCAATCATTTCCGTGCTTAGCACGTACTCACCATGAATACAATCATGAACCAACACCATGCATGCATTAAGCAATACAAATCATGCCTCATCTCACATGCATAATACAATGTATATAAGCATTCATATCACAACACGTACGAGGCACATACATTCATACATTTAAGTTCATCCAAGGGCTCTAGATCAAGCTTAGGATTAGGCTACCACCATAATCCTAACTCTAGGTGGGTCTACCAAGCCCAACCTAGTCCATTTACTCGAACCAACCAATTTAAAACCATTTAAGACAATTAACCACTCACCTAAACTTCCAAGCACAAGACCAAGCAAGCGACCGTTCTTCAAATTCCCGGATTCTCTTTCAAAGCTTCACTGACGCCCAAACTCGGTTCTAATCAACCTCAAGCACAAACAAAACATTCATAATCAATATCTCATCAACGGAAACAACCTGGATCAACACTTCAAGCACCCAATACCCAAAACAAGTCCCAAAAACAGAATTTCCGAGCTGCCCTTAAAGCTCACCAATACCTTCCAATTCAAGCATCCAAATAACCATCAAACACACCCAAAACAGCCCTCATATATAACACTAACATCAGCCCTCTAAAACCAACATTGAAACACCCGAGAAACCATTTTAAAACCCTCCCAAAACCCCCTTGGTACCCAACTCCGAAAATTGATTAAAATTACTTGGAATTCACATATATCATACCATTTGACCTCTACATAACTTATCTAAACATATTAAATCAACACATTTACTTTAACAACATAAAGCTTTCATTTTTAATCCCAACTCCCAAAAATTCCATTTTCTAAAACTCCCACGAAAATGAAAATAGAGAGTACTTTTAAAGAGGGGAGGATGAGGGGAAGTCAAAAACATTCTTACCTTTCGATTTGGAGCTGAAATGAAGAAGAGATGTGATGGAATAGTAGATTGGGGAGGGGGAGCTTTACTCACGTTGGGAAGTCTGGAAGAGGAAGACAATGAATAGTAAATGGGTTGGGGTTTTTGTTTTGTTTTAAATTTAAAAGTCCAATGACCTATTTGCCCTTAATGAAATGGAGCATTTACAAGGGAGGTAAATTCATGGTTGAATGTGGTTTAAACCTTAAAACGTGTTTAACCCGAATTGATTAATTTTGAAAACAACTCGAAATATTATTTAGAGTATAAAACCGAGCCCAAAATAACATTAAAGTATTACTTTCACCTAACCCCTAAACCCGGGTGTTACAACTTCCCCCCACTTAAGGAATTTCGTCCCCGAAATTACCTGGTGGAAACAGATACGGAAACTGCTCAACCATATCCGCTTTCCTCTCCCACGTGGCCTCTTCCACACCTCTATGTCTCCACAACACTTTGACCAACTCTATGGTCTTGCCACGCAATACCTTGCTGTCAGAAGCAAGTATCTCAACGGGCTCTTCATTATAGGACAAATCCGGATTTAACTCTATCTCCTCAACGGGCATCACATGAGAAGGATCCGATCTATATCTCCTAAGCATAGACACATGGAAAACATCATGAATCTTCTCTAACTCAGAAGGTAACCTCAACCGATAAGCTACAGGCCCAATCCGTTCAACTATCTCATACGGACCAATGAACCTCGGACTCAACTTGCCCTTACGGCCAAATCTCATCACCTTCTTCCACGGAGATACCTTCAGAAACACTTTCTCACCCACTGAGTACTCAACCTCTTTCCTCTTCAAGTCTGCATAAGACTTCTGACAATCGGAAGCTGCTTTCAAGCGGTCACATATCAACTTCACCTTTTCTGTGGTTCCCTTAAGCAAGTCTGGCATAGGTAACAATTTCTGACCTGTCTCAGCCCAACAAATCGGAGTCCTACACCGTCTACCATACAAAGCCTCATAAGGTGCCATCTGAATACTAGACTGATAACTGTTGTTGTAGGCAAACTCAACCAACGGTAAGTGTTTCTCCCAAGAACCCTGAAAATCAATCACACAACAACGAAGCATGTCTTCTAGAATCTGTATCACTCGTTCTGACTGCCCATCGGACTGCGGATGATAAGACGTGCTGAAATGCAGACGACTACCCAAAGTACTATGCAAGCAATTCCAGAACCTCGAGGTGAATCTAGGATCCCTATCCGAAACTATAGACTTCGGAACTCCATGAAGTCTCACAATCTCACGAATGTACAAGTTTGCCAACTTGTCTAAGGAATCCGTAGTGTTCACTGCTAAGAAGTGAGCACACTTAGTGAACCTATCAACAATCACCCAAACTGAGTTCTTCCTCGAAGGAGACAAAGGCAACCCCGATACAAAATTCATGGTGATTCTCTCCCATTTCCATTCCGGAATCTTCAAAGGCTGTAGCAGACCTGAAGGAACCTGATGTTCTGCCTTCACTCTCTGACAAACCATACAACGGCTCACATACTCGGCTACATCTCTTTTCAACCCAACCCAGAAATACTCATTCTTCAAATCTCGGTACATCTTGGTACTACCCGGATGCATAGAAAAGGGACTCGAATGTGCTTCACTCAGAATCTGACGTCTCAACTCAACATCTTCCGGTACAACAATTCTATCTCTGAAGCACAACAGACTCTCACCACTGAAACTGTACTCAGTCGGTCTTCCTTCGGCTATGTCTTGAACATGAGGAGCTAGGGTTACATCTCGCAACTGTTTCTCTCTAATCAACTGAATCAAAGAAGGCTTCACTTGCAACTCGGTGATCAGACCACCATCATCGGACACACTCAATCTAGCAAACATAGCTCTCAACTCAACGGCCACTTTTCTACTCAAAGCATCGGCTACTACATTTGCCTTACCCGGATGGTATTCAATGGTCAAATCATAATCTTTCAACAGCTCTAGTCATCTTCTCTGTCTCAAATTCAACTCTTTCTGTGTCATCAAGTACTTCAAGCTCTTGTGATCGGTGTAAACTATACACTTCTCACCATACAAATAGTGACGCCAAATCTTCAATGCAAATACAACTGCGGCTAACTCTATGTCATGAGTAGGGTAGTTCTTCTCATGAATCTTCAACTGTCTAGAAGCATAAGCAACAACTCTCCTATCTTGCATCAGAACACATCCTAAGCCTACGTAGGAAGCATCACTGTAGATCACAAACTCCTTACCTGAAACAGGTTGCACTAACACTGGAGCATTCGTCAAGGCTTCTTTCAGTTTCTCAAAAGCTTTCTGTCTTGCATCTGACCATTCAAACTTAACTCCCTTTTGCAACAATTTAGTCAAAGGAGCAGCTACTCTAGAGAAGCCATCAACAAACCTCCTATAGTAACCGGCTAATCCTAGGAAACTCCTAATCTCAGTCACGGACTTAGGTTGTTTCCACTCAACAATAGCCTCAATCTTCGATGGATCAACTCGGATACCTTCGGCCGAAACAACATGGCCAAGAAACACAACCTCTCGAATCTAGAACTCACACTTACTAAGCTTCGCATACAACTGATTGCTCAACAATCTCTGTAAAACAAATCTCAAGTGCTCATCATGCTCTTCTTCTGTCTTCGAGTACACAAGTATATCGTCAATGAAGACAACCACAAAACGATCTAGGTAGTCTCTGAAAATTCTATTCATCATGTCCATGAATGCTGCCGGTGCATTCGTGAGCCCAAATGGCATCACAAGAAACTCGTAGTGACCATATCTAGTCTTAAAAGCTGTCTTCGGAACATCACACTCTTTCACTTTCAACTGGTAGTACCCGGATCTCAAATCTATCTTCGAGAATACTGAAGCACCTCTCAACTGATCAAACAAATCATCTATACGAGGCAACGGATACTTGTTCTTCACAGTCATCTGATTCAGCTGTCTATAGTCAATACACATGCGCATACTACCATCTTTCTTTTTCACAAACAACACTGGAGCACCCCACGAGGAACTACTAGGCCTAATGAAACCACGGTCTAATAATTCTTGCAACTGACTCTTCAATTCTTTCAACTCTTTCGGAGCCATACGATACGGAGCTATCGAAACTGGGTTAGACCCTGAAACTGTCTCAATCACAAACTCAACATCTCTGTCAGGAGGCAAACCCGGCAACTCTTCAGGAAACACATCTGGAAAGTCACACACTGTTCTGATATCCCTCGGTCTAGCTTCACTCATGTCCGGATTCATAACATAAGCCAAATAGGCCCCACATCCAGAGTCCATCAACCTATGAGCCTCTAAAGCTGACACCACATTAGACAAGAACTTAATGTTCTCGCCTACTACCACTACCTCGTAGTCATCAGAAAGCTTCAAAGAAATCCTCTTTGTCTCAAAATCCACACTAGCCCGATGCTCGACCAACCAATCCATACCCAATATAATATCAAAACCGTAGAAAGGAAGTTTCATCATATCAACTGAAAACACATGACCCTGAATCTTCAGTGGACACCTCCTATACATACGTCTAACCACAACTGTCTCACCAAAAGAGCTAGTAACATGCATGCCTACATCTAAGATCTCTACAGGAATATCTAACTTCTGTGCATGCTCACTCAGAATGTAGGAATGCGTAGAACCCGAATCGACCAAAGAAAGCAAAGACATAGACTGTAACTCGAAATTACCTGCTATCACATCGGTGTCGTTCCCGGCCTCTCTCTGAGCATAAACTCTCGCTGGTCCTCCCGCCTCTGGCTGCACAGCCACAACATGAGCAAGGTTCCTCTGAGCATCTCCCCTAGGTGCATCAGCCCTAGGCTGGAAGTAGCCACGACCGCGCCCACGGCCTCTCTGAAAATCGTTACCTCTCGCAGGAGCCTGAGCAATGTTCGGTGCCTGAGCTGCCTGACGCGGGCAGTCCCTCCTAAAGTGGTCCCTCGAACCACAGTTTCAACAAGCATGTAAGTTACCCCAACACTCACCAGTGTGCTGCCTCCCACACTGTGTACACTCGGGCAAACGCCCTCCTCCTCTATGGCCCTGATGGCCTCTACCATGGTGGCCACCGCCACGTCTCTGATCAAACTGGTGTCCGCCACCTCTGTGCCTCTTAGCATCTCTACCATCAAAGTGGTTGTGCCTCTTACCAGAACTGGAACCCCCAGATCGTTTGGCCGCACCCAAACTATGCTCTAAATTCTTGGCCCTCGCGACCAATACATCAAAGTCTGAGTAGTCAGAAGCTAGCGTGTACCTCTTAACCTCTTCATTCAAGCCATAGCGGAATCGGTTACAGCGTTCCACCTCAGTAGGAACCAACTCTGGGGCATACTGACTCAGACGGACGAAACGAATCTCATAATCAGTCACAGATGCATCCCCCTGAGTGAGAGCCATGAACTCTCTCTTTTTCTCATCTAGGTACCTCGGTCCCAAGTACCTCTTCCGGAAAGCAAACTCAAAGAATTCCCAATCTATCTCGGCCTCTGGAACCCCGGCAGTAATGGTGACCCACCAGGTGTAGGCATCACCCTGAAGCAGTGAGATCACACAACCTAATCTACGTGCGCCCGCACAACCCATCTGAGCTAATATACGAACCGTCTTCTCCAACCATAACTCCGATCTCTCCGGTGTAGATCCTCTAAACTCTTCGGCTCCCAAACTACGGAGCCTCTTCAAAGGGAGACTAGCATCATCACACCTAGGTTGAGCTGCAGCCTGAGCTCCCGCAACTGCGGCCTGAAATGCTCCCGCTATCGCTTGCACTAACGGAGTCATGTCAATTCCAGCTGGACCTTGGCCACCTTGGCCACCTTGAGGTCCATCTCCTCCGGCTCCATCTTCACCTCCAGCTCCGGGTGGTGGAGGTGGTGGTGGTGGAGGTGGTGGTGGAGTGCCAACTCCCGCAGCCACCGGCCCTTCCAGATGAGCCTCCACACCAACAGCCGGCTCAACAGGAGCCGCAACCCGTGGTTCCTGACGAACCCCTCTCGGTCTACCTCTCGGTCTAGACATTGCTCTCACGAAAATTAACTACAACCACAACAACAAAACATACAAGTTGGGTTAGCAAGGCAAGGCTTCCAAGTGTCCAAGTATGTTTCCTCACTTAAAAATCATTTTCAAATGTAATAGTAGCAATGGGACCCACACACACATGCTTTAAAATAAAACAATCAGCATACTCATCACATAAGCACCCATTCTTGCAGAATAAGCAAACACCGTGCAATCAAGCAAAAACTTGAACTTACCTCACTTACCTGCCCAAGGTCTCGGTAACCTTAGGCTCTGATACCAACAAGTGTAACCCCCTCGTCCCGGTCTGGTCGGATGACCGGTCCGAGTGGGACACACGGGGGAAAACCGAAGCGAAACCCGTTAAGGCTTCCCCTCGGTTAACGACCCAGAAAATTTCTTTTTATTTTATCTTGTCTACATGCTTAATTAAGACCTAAGTGTGGCACGGCAGCAGAAGATACAATCATGACATCAAACATCGACCAACCAACATTTAAATTAGCTCACTTTAACATTCTACAGCAGGCCGTTTCGAAACACCTATAGAGTGTTCCGAAACGCCTTGACTAAGTCAACAGGCCAAGCTGGCCGTTTCGAAACGCCCCTAGGGTGTTCCGAAACGGCTTGACTAAGTCAACAGGCCAGCGCCAACCAAAGGGTGACCGTTCCGAAACAGGGAAGACCCGTATCGGAACGACCTTGACGGTCAATATCTCGTGGTCAACGAGATTTGACCGTTTCGGAACCTCAAAGGCCCGTTTCGGAACGACTTCATCTCGCCAATTTCTCAAAATTCCAGTAGCGAAATCGTTTCGGAACGACCCTCATCCGTTTCGAAACGGCAGGCCTATTACGCAGGGACCGTTCCGGAACAGGGGGACCCGTTCCGAAACACCCCCTGTCTGCAGACTTTCCTGGACTATTTTGGGGCACAAGGATGCCCCCAAACACCTCCAAAACACCATACAACAGCATACAAATTGCACACAAGGTATACTAATCATGCTAGCATGCTTCAACAATATTTAGACATGTCCTACACTAGAGCAACGATCCACACATGCATTCATTCAAACATTATCCAAGCACATATGTAAACTCTTAAGGCATAAGGCCAACATTCAAGCAAGCAACGATAGACATGAGTTAACATTCGTCATGGCAACACAACCATGCAAACGCAATATACTTAAAGGAGTCTACACATGCTCCCCAAAAACCAACAACAATCCAACAAATTCATACGTGCCCCATTGCTCAAACCATTACATGTTTAAATTCTAAATTCCATACTTGGTGCACTCAAATCAAAATCACACTTGGAGGCCCTCCTCTTGCCCGAGCAACCCACGAACTAAGAATCTGCAATGTTGAACAAAGAGAGCGTAAGCAATGATGCTTAGTGAGGGTAAGCTCTAAAAAAACAAACCTCAACATTGCAGGGTCCGAGCACGATCTAACCAAGGCCATTTACATATACCAAGAGTCCGCAAGGTATAAATGCATGAGCAATATATCACATGTATGCCACAATTATGAGCTCAATACTACCATACATGTAACCACATATAAACATCCCAACAGTTCATATATCTCAACACATTGATGCACATATCAACAACATTGGCACCTAGTTAAGACTCAAATACACGGATAACCGTTGGACTCACATCCAACAACACAACCATTACCTGACGGTGGGATTTCACTCATCACCGGTCTCGCGGAGGGGATTCCACTCATCCTCACGCCCCGTCGATGGGATTCCACTCATCACCGACAATATTTAAATACCATTTCCGGGCGTACCCGTACTCCTCCTTGGTGACTCAACGCCACCAAGGCCACGCGCGACTTTTGACTCATGTGTACACACTAACATCCTAATGATCGATCATTTGTATTTAAGTTTACTAGTGCCAATATTTTACTCGTTCCACATTACTCATTTCAATCATTTCCGTGCTTAGCACGTACTCACCATGAATACAATCATGAACCAACACCATGCATGCATTAAGCAATACAAATCATGCCTCATCTCACATGCATAATACAATGTATATAAGCATTCATATCACAACACGTACGAGGCACATACATTCATACATTTAAGTTCATCCAAGGGCTCTAGATCAAGCTTAGGATTAGGCTACCACCCTAATCCTAACTCTAGGTGGGTCTACCAAGCCCAACCTAGTCCATTTACTCGAACCAACCAATTTAAAACCATTTAAGACAATTAACCACTCACCTAAACTTCCAAGCACAAGACCAAGCAAGCGACCGTTCTTCAAATTCCCGGATTCTCTTTCAAAGCTTCACCGACGCCCAAACTCGGTTCTAATCAACCTCAAGCACAAAAAAAACATTCATAATCAATATCTCATCAACGGAAACAACCCGGATCAACACTTCAAGCACCCAATACCCAAAACAAGTCCCAAAAACAGAATTTCCGAGCTGCCCTTAAAGCTCACCAATACCTTCCAATTCAAGCATCCAAATAACCATCAAACACACCCAAAACAGCCCTCATATATAACACTAACATCAGCCCTCTAAAACCAACATTGAAACACCCGAGAAACCATTTTAAAACCCTCCCAAAACCCCCTTGGTACCCAACTCCGAAAATTGATTAAAATTACTTGGAATTCACATATATCATACCATTTGACCTCTACATAACTTATCTAAACATATTAAATCAACACATTTACTTTAACAACATAAAGCTTTCATTTTTAATCCCAACTCCCAAAAATTCCATTTTCTAAAACTCCCACGAAAATGAAAATAGAGAGTACTTTTAAAGAGGGGAGGATGAGGGGAAGTCAAAAACATTCTTACCTTTCGATTTGGAGCTGAAATGAAGAAGAGAGGTGATGGAATAGTAGATTGGGGAGGGGGAGCTTTACTCACGTTGGGAAGTCTGGAAGAGGAAGACAATGAATAGTAAATGGGTTGGGGTTTTTGTTTTGTTTTAAATTTAAAAGTCCAATGACCCATTTGCCCTTAATGAAATGGAGCATTTACAAGGGAGGTAAATTCATGGTTGAATGTGGTTTAAACCTTAAAACGTGTTTAACCCGAATTGATTAATTTTGAAAACAACTCGAAATATTATTTAGAGTATAAAACCGAGCCCAAAATAATATTAAAGTATTACTTTCACCTAACCCCTAAACCCGGGTGTTACATGTAGAACCTCCTGGAACCTTCTAGATTCATGTAGGGACGTCTTAAGAGGGTTGTGGGCCTCTCTAGGCCGTTCAAGATCCTTCTTTGGTTCATGCTTGGCCTTAGAACGTCCAAGGCACTTCATTTTGCCTTGGTTGGCCCGAGTGCACCAAGGGGGCACTCCTCGGTCGGTCTTGGTGCACTTTGGCGGGGCGTGACACGTAGCTCTAGAAGTCCAAGATTCAAATTCAAAAAGTCATCCGGACCGTGATCAAAAACTTATGGTCAGTTTAGTTCTAAAGAATGAAAATTGTTTTTATTTTTAATTTAAAAAAATAGACAATAGTTAAGAAAATATATTTGGTTAAAAATAAATTTTTAAAAAATGAAAAAAAGTGAAAATTTGAAAAACATAAAAAAAATGTTTTTATTGTTTTCATTGGAAATGTTTTAGGAAAATAGAAATTATAAAAACAATGATTTTTTATTTTAACACGGGTTTGAATCTTCCTAATCCCATCTTTTTGAAATTTGGTTTATTTTCTCATATTTTATTTATCTATTATTATACTAATATTCTTTAACTATATTTTATTTTAATTATTTAATAATTTTTTATTTCTATTTTAAAAAGCTAGATACCAAACACATTTTTATTATTTCTATTTTTAAAAACAAGTTTTTATATCTATTAATCAAACATATTTTTAAAAATTGAAAATGAAAGCTATTTTCTAAAAATGAAAATAGAAAATATTTCTAATTTGCCCTAAGTATTTATGTATTAAGTTATTATACAATACGAAATTTTTTTATCTCTCACCTCTCTTATTATTATTTTATTTTATTTATAATAAATTATCAACACGGATTTACTTCAAAAAAATTAATTATAAATTAAATTTCTTTAAAGAAGTGACTTGTTCGATTAAAATCTATATATAATCATTTGGTACGTTCCTCCTTGTTACACATTATCTTCTATTTCTCTTATTTTTGTTCATGATAAAAACATATTTGTTGAAAAATATTTTGATATAACAATTATGTGAAAAATGTTTTGGACTTATTTAAAGATTTCAAAAATAATTCAAAAGTCCTTAAAACTTGAAAAATATGTTTGAAATATTTTTGACTTTGCACCTATATCGAATATACATTTTAAAGTAAAAAATTAGCCAAAATTGTGTTTTTAAGTGGAAGTTTCGAAACCATCCCTATAAGGTTTCGAAACCTCTCTGGGCAGTAAGATATTGTTTTTGAAATCTTAACAAAGGTTTCCAAACCTCTATTAAGGTTTGGAAACCTTGGCACAAAGGTTTCGAAACCTCTATGAAGGTTTCGAAACTTTGGCCCTGTAACGGCTCCAAAACATCCCCAACGGTCATAAACGGCTAGTTTTTACAAATCCCTTCTTAAGGTTTCGAAACCTCTTCAATGGTTTCGAAACCATTGTGCAGGTGAGCATTTAAAGCTCGACTTTAATGGCTTCCAACGGCTTCAAAACATCTCCAACGGCCATAAACGGCTAGAAACTCATTCCACACTATATAAACACCACAAGGACACTTGAAGATGATAAGAGATGATATCCAAGCTTCATGATCAAGAGAAATAACATTTAAGTTTTTATTCTTCATTTCTCTTGTATATATTGTATAGAGAGTGTTTTTCATTGTTTTATTCTTTACACTCTTGTGAGCTTAATTCTTGTAAACACCCACCTTGTGAGGTTTATTTGTTTACATCTTTCTACCCTTGTAAAAGGAGAGGTTCTAGTTTAGCCTTGAGAGAAAAACTAGAGTGGTTCTATCTTAGCCATTGAAAATATAGGGTTGTAAGGTTATCCCTTTGGCCTCAAAAGGAATAATTCATAGTAGTGAATTGGGAAATCCTTAGTGGTGTGCTAAGGTAGTGGATGTAGACTCAGTTGAGTAGTCGAACCACTCTAAAATCATCGTGCATATATTGTCTACTATTTTCGGTTTTAGCCAATTCATTCGGGAAGCTATTTCAACCCTCTTGACGATTTCGGAAGATCGATTCGAGCGTGCTAAAAACCCAACAATTGGTATTAGAGCCTCGTCTCCATCGAAGGACTAACATCCGGGAGTAAAGATCCAACGCTCGTAGTCCACTATTCAAGAAAATGGCAAGCGGTTCTACAATGATTTCATTTGAAGAGGGCCACTCTATCATGTGTCCTCCTCTCTTCAAAGGAGAAGGTTACTTCCAATGGAGCAACATCATGAAATATTTCATCCAAGGATTCAACCTCGACATTTGGATGATTATCAAAGATGGACATTTGGAAGCTCCTAAGAAGAAGAAGAAAATGAGTGTCAAAGACACAAAGAAGGACCATCTCAATTCAAAGGCTATGCACATTCTTCTTTGTGCCCTAAGTGAAGAGATTTCCAAGAAGATCTCCCCATCCAAAAGTGCCAAAGAAATTTGGGAGAAGCTTGAGAAATTATATGGGAAAGAAGAGAAGAAAGATGATGCTTCATCATGTGCAATCCTCCTCTCAACACCAAAGGTGGATGGTGTTTTGGCTCTCGATGAGCCCAAGGTATCTTCCAACTCTAATGATCTAAATGCATATTCATTTGATGAGTTACAAGATGCTTTCGATGAATTATTTTTGGAATTTGAGACCATGAATTCCAAATTTAAGAAAATGATTTCTAAACTTGAATTTGAAAATGATTTTCTTTTGAAAACAAAACTAGATTTTGAAAAAGAAAATGAGATTTTGAAAAATGATTTAGAGTTTTCAAAAACAAGCAATGGAATTTTAGAAAAAGAAAATCTTGATTTAAAAGTTAAGCTTGAAAGCTTAGCAAAAGAAAAAGAAATTATTTTTAATAATTCATCTCATCCCATAATGAAAAAATGCTCACATTGTCATTATCATGGTCATTCCTTGCATACTTGTCCTATAAAGAAGAAAAAATCTTATAGGATTAGACAAGCATGGGTTCCTAAGGGAACTAGAGACATTGGGATTAATTTTAATGGATCCAAAGCAATTTGGATACCAAAATTCAAGTAAGTGTCTCTTGTAGGTGTGTTGGAGCAAAGGCAAGAAAAGCAAGAATCTCAAATGCTCTAGTCACACAAGTGAAGAAGATGGACAACCTCTAATCTTAATGTATTTGATTTTAAATCATTCGGTTGCCTACTTTGATGATAAATGTTCATGCATCATTGCTTATTTATATTTATAAGTGCATGACATTTTATGATTCTTTATGCATATGAATCACATTGTTTCATTCATATGTTTGCATAAAGTTTTAAAGTCTTGGATAAATTGAATTTTGTGTGTTTTAAATTGATTTGATTCAATGATGAAAATTCAATCTCTTTAAGTGTCAAAATTTATGCTAAAAATTTAATGGAATGCTTTAGTAAGGGGGAGTTTTATTTTTCAAATTTTTTGTACTTAATTTTTTTTTAACTTACTCTCCATTGTTATTATGTACTATAAAGATTTGAATTATTTTTGATATAACAAAAAGGGGGAGAAGTAAGTGAAAAATTAAGGGGGAGTTTTTGTTAAAAACAATTTTTCAAAGAAGTTTTGTTATATAAAAAAGGGGGAGATTGTTGAGAAATATTTTGATATAACAATTATGTGAAAAATGTTTTGGACTTATTTAAAGATTTCAAAAATAATTCAAAAGTCCTTAAAACTTGAAAAATATGTTTAAAATATTTTTGACTTTGCACCTATATCGAATATACATTTTAAAGTAAAAAATTAGCCAACATTGTGTTTTTAAGTGGAAGTTTCGAAACCATCCCTATAAGGTTTTGAAACCTCTCTGGGCAGTAAGCTATTGTTTTTGAAACCTTAACAAAGGTTTCCAAACCTCTATTAAGGTTTGGAAACCTTGGCACAAAGGTTTCGAAACCTCTATGAAGGTTTCGAAACTTTGGCCCTGTAACGGCTCCAAAACATCCCCAACGGCCATAAACGGCTAGTTTTTACAAATCCCTTCTTAAGGTTTCAAAACCTCTTCAATGGTTTCGAAACCATTGTGCAGGTGAGCATTTAAAGCTCGAGTTTAATGGCTTCCAACGGTTCCAAAACATCTCCAACGGTCATAAACGGCTAGAAACTCATTCCACACTATATAAACACCACAAGGACACTTGAAGATGATATCCAAGCTTCATGATCAAGAGAAACAACATTTAAGTCTTTATTCTTCATTTCTCTTGTATATATTGTATAGAGAGTGTTTTTCATTGTTTTATTCTTTACACTCTTGTGAGCTTAATTCTTGTAAACACCCACCTTGTGAGGTTTATTTGTTTACATCTTTCTACCCTTGTAAAAGGAGAGGTTCTAGTTTAGCCTTGAGAGAAAAACTAGAGTGGTTCTATCTTAGCCATTGAAAATATAGGGTTGTAAGGTTATCCCTTTGGCCTCAAAAGGAAGAATTCATAGTAGTGAATTGGGAAATCCTTAGTGGTGTGCTAAGGTAGTGGATGTAGACTCGGTTGAGTAGTCGAACCACTCTAAAATCATCGTGCAAATATTGTCTACTATTTTCGGTTTTAGCCAATTCATTCGGGAAGCTATTTCAACCCTCTTGACGGTTTCGGAAGATCGATTCGAGCGTGCTAAAAACCCAACAATATTGAATAAAAATGATGAAACTTCGTTTTTATGTTTTGGTATTTCTTAGGCTTAAATAAAAAATAGGCGCCTAAAGTATGTTTTTTTTAATTTTAGGTGTTTAAAGATTTTTATTTGTAAAAATAGGTGCCCAAAGTTTTAAAGTTATAGTTTTAGGTGTATGATCGTTAATGGGTGTTAAAAATTTCTTTAACCAATCAAACACGCGATATATTTAATTTATTTCTTTTTTTCAAAATTAAAAGGTTAAAACAAGAAATTTTCAGTTTTTCATAAAATCACAAAATTTTGAAAATTTTACAAAGCAGTCTCAGAATCCCTAAAATTACCCAAACTCAAACCCCCCAAATCACCTCCCCTTTCGCCGCCAATTGTTGTTCCTGAGCACACTCATTTGGTCGCTGGACCAAGACAGTTGTTTCTCTCAACACGGCGTTGCTAGAAACGATGAATGATGTGCAGCCGAACGTCGAACGCGAAATTCACGTTCGACTAGTACGTCGAACGCGAAATTCACGTTCGACTAGTACGTCGAACCCGTTCGACGTTTTATGTGACACTGTGTTGAGGGGAATAACTGCCTTGGTCCGACGACCAAAGAGGAGTGCTCAGGGGCGACAATTTGAGGTTTTAGTTTAGGGACTATTTTGTAAAATTTTTAAAATTTTAAGATTTTATGAAAAACAATAATATTTGGGAGTTTTTCTTTAAAATTTTTTAAAAATATCAAATTAGTGTCACATGTCAAGCATTGATTAGTTAAAAATTATTTTAACACCTAAAATTATAACTTTTAAAACTTTAAACATTTTTTTTAAAAAAATATACACAGACGGTTAAAAAAAACATACTTTAAGCAATTTATTTAAGCCTATTTCTTATACTGCCACGTTATAATCATGTTTTCGGTGGAATTGAAACCGTCACAAATCCTTAAAAACCAAGATGCGCGGGCGATTCTGCTTCCTGTGTTCTTCCTCAGAGCTCAGTTAATTTTCACTTTCTCGAAAGAAAGAAAATTTTTAAAACCCTAGAAACTAATCACCGATAATGGGAAACTGGTTCGGCAAAGAACCGCCGCCTCCGGTGGTTCTTGTCCCCCCTCTCTTCGAGTTCCCTCCTCTCGCCGCCCGCACAAGGTTCACTTCAATCTCCCGCTCTCAATTTTTATTTCTTGAATTTCTTTTCGTATATATTTTTTGGGTTATTTTAAAGAAAAAATTGACTTATTTCATTGCAGGATGTTGGAAAGTTCTTATCATATGTTATTTGGGAAGCTAGCTTTGAAATGCTTATTCGAAGATTATTTTGAAGAAGCTAGACATTTTAATACTATTATTATGTTGAAACCTATTGATGATCCTCATGTTGATTTAATGGCAACCGTATCCTTTTATTTTTCCTAATTGAATAAAAGAGGGAGAGAGAGAGATTTAAAAAGTTGGTGATTGAGTTAAGAAGATGCATTTTTTTTATTTCTTAACATGATTAGCTTTCAGGTCCTCTTAATCATGAACCTGATGAGAGAATTGCTGGAAATGCGGTATTTCGTTGGCAGAAGTAAGTTTAAATTTTTTTTCTTTGATGAGACTCTTCAATTCCTTCTCTTATCCGGTGCAGTGAAGAGTTGTGGACAGTTATGTTTTAAATAAGTAATGTTGTTTTTTTTAATCGACAGTGACTTGGATGATCCTCATACATTCATGGACCTTTTTGTATCTAACTCCGATCCGTAAGGCTTTCTAGTTTGAATTACAAAATTTTGCTTTCTTTCCGAATTCCATCTGGTTTTCGCATAATTCATGGTGATCTTTCACTTCAGTGTTTTACAGATGAGGTCATGTGCTTACTTTCCTAGATATGGTTTTGGGGCATTTGGCATTTTGCCATTGTTATTAAGGAAAAGGTAAATCTTACTTTTAAGCTAACCTTCATGGTATTTTTCAGCTACTTTGTTTGTTTGTTACATTTATCGCATTGATTCTTCTGATGAAACCAATAACTCCCTGCAGAGTAACTGCTGAAGACTACGGTGTCATGGGATTGAGATATGGATCAGAAAGGTTATCAGCAGGAATCACAGTTATGCCATTCGCCAGTATGTGTTTTGGATTCATTGTAATAACTAATGAGTCCCTGCTTTTAAGTTTGGACTGTAATTATCGCTCAAGGTTCCATATCATCGTATGTTATGAGTTCCTTCATAAGGAACACCAACGAGAGAATATATATGTATGGGGAAAAAGAAGACTTTTCAAAATTTTCTATCCTATGCAGTTAAAGACCAATTGCCAAAGAGTGCATGGCTCGTAAGCAAGTTGGGAAGGTTGACTTTTGGGGTTCAATATGAGCCACAATGTAAGTTTGCTCATTATCATATTCATTTTCCCAAATTCAGGGCTTAGCTCATAAAACTTATGATTCACTGCTAAATTACTCATTGAATTTGAGAACTTGTGTGCATATATGTCGTTTTGAGAAACTATAACAAATGTATATCAAGTTTTTTTTATGCATAACTAATTTTCAAACAAAATGAAGTTCTGCAGATAAAAATCAAGGGAGAACTGATAAATAGATTTAGTTAGACCTAAGATCACTTACTAGGGAAGTTATATAGGGAAGGCGGTGCTTTTCACTTTTTCTGACAAAATCTGGACATCAGCCACTAGTATCTACTGTGCTTTGCAGCCATAAGAGTTTGGAAGGATTAAATGCGTGTTATATGACAAATCTGTAAGTTCTTACTACCATTTATGAGAATGCTTTATCAAATGTGTTTGTTCCACTCTCTGACCATGGAAATTGGAGACCATTATTTGTTAAGGGTAGCTAAACCGGTACATCCTTGTAAATCCCTTGTTAAAAGTGTTCCAAATATATTGATTCTGGAATGTCAGCATGTGTTGCCATCTCTCACGTAATTAATGTGTGATTGTATTATAGATGAAACTAAGTGCGACATTTTATCCTTTCAGATGGAAGCAAAGATGAGATGAAATATAAAAATATGTTGAACTGGAGCTGTGCAGTTGGTTATGGAGTAGGATCAGGCAGTCCCTTGTGTCCGTCATTTATTTTTGGCCTTGAACTTGCTAAAGGTTCTCAGGTTTGTTCACAGTTTGATACCCGATAGACGTCTCTCATGGAGAACTGTATAAAACTTGACAAGTGCTTCATTCCTTGGAGCTTTTGGATCCTTATTTAGGGTGCATGGCTTTTTATATATATCCTTCATGACTTGACTTGTATTTTTAGCTAAATTAAAAAAATATAGTAGCTGTAGCTGCCAGAATTCTTTTTCAATTTTTGTCTAGCCAATTCTTTGGTCATATTACAGGAACTTAAAATTTTGGAAACATTTCATTGTAAATCTGTTTGATCAATAAGGATACTGGTGTGTAAATCTTGTGCATGCAGTTAATGGTGTTTGATTTCTGGTCCCCTTCTCAAGTTCATCTACAGTTGATGTCTTCTGTTTCCAACTTTTATTTTGTATTGATATTTTTAATTTACGATCATCAACTGCAGTTCATTGCATCATTTTATCAACATGCTGTGGTCCAAAGAAGGGTATGTTTCTCAAGTCTGTTTTCCCTATTTATTAAATTGATCCGGTATTTCAATTAACAAGCTGTATTTATCTCCTTTCAACCTGAAATTTCATATGAAATTCATTTATTTTTTATTCTTCTAAGTTGAAATTTTATTTGCATCCTGCAAAACATGCATTCCAGGTTCAAAGCTAATCTTTTGTAAGATAAGCTGATATGAATCGTGGCCTTATTATTTTTGTGAGCATAGGCATCTTAGTTAGAATCCGAACTTTGAATTTAAAGGCTTTATACTAAATTATAAGCCTTCAATAGAAAATTATTTACATATGAGAAGAAAGACCTGGTTCTAATCTGTTGATATGCCAATTTTGATGCTTAAAATATCTTTTGGAGTACGATTTGCATTGCCAGTCAACCCTATTTCTTGTTTTCTCATTTTGAGGGACAGCATGCATGTTCTATCTGTTTTATTATTTTCACATTGTTTTTATTTTTCGGACAACAGTTTGCGACATGATTACTGACAAAGTGATTAAATGGAACAGGTGAAGAATCCCTTTGAAGAAAGTGAAATAGTTGGAATAACGAATTACATTGACATCGGATTTGAATTACAGACAAGGTATTCCCTTCAAGGAAATTAACATCTGATCAATATACTGAATATCTGACTGGGTGATCATTTTTTAAAGGATGGATGACTCCGAAACATCAAACATCCCTGATTCCACCTTTCAATTAGCTGCATCCTGGCAAGCCAATAAAAACTTCTTGCTGAAGGTAAAACTCGTCATTGCAATCTTGTCGTACTTATTGGGCAAAGCCAATAGACATATGCTTGCTGTTTTTGCAGGGAAAGTTGGGACCTCTCAGCTCATCAGTAGCTTTGGCAGTGAAGTCATGGTGGAAACCTTCATTTACTTTCAGCATTTCTGGTATGCCCTTTTGTATGCTAGAACTCGATATTTATTATCACTCTGGGTAATAGCATTTCGGTTCAGATCTATTTGAAAAAGATATATTGGCTAATGAACAGTATTCTGGTTTAAAAACAAACTGATTAGTAAATGTAACCGATCGGAACTGAATTCCACCTGCTCAGTTCATTGGTTTTTAAAAAATAACTTTTTATATGGTATATTGAAGTTTGTTTTAAATAAAATTGTATTATAAATTAAATAAAAAATGTTCAGTTCGGCTTGAATAATTGTGGTTTAACGTGTAACCTGAAAACTGAGCTAAATCAAACTGAATACACACAAGTAATTACTGAACTGATCCCAATTTAATAAAAACGAACCACACTAGTGTTTGTGTTGGTTTTCTCGAGTCGTACATACTGTTTAGCACTCACGTATTTTATGTGGTTTCTAGCAACTGGAGACCATGTTTCTGGAACTACTGCTTATGGTTTTGGCCTTCGTGTAGAAAATTTACGAGAAGCCAGGTTCATTTGTT
Source organism: Hibiscus trionum (assembly GCA_030270665.1). Lineage (NCBI taxonomy): Eukaryota > Viridiplantae > Streptophyta > Magnoliopsida > Malvales > Malvaceae > Hibiscus > Hibiscus trionum. The sequence continues at coordinate 23,928,971 of BSYR01000021.1, read as the reverse complement.
TCTTTCATTTGTTCAATTACGTATACTACCCTGATATATGTTGATGATGTTGATGTTTATGTGTGCAATGAATAGTAGCATGTCTCAGAAGTAATGATATATCCGTCTCTCTTATTCCCAGCTATCAAAGAGCTGATCCAAATTATGTAATGCTGACACCAAACAAGGAGCACCTTGCGGAGGGAAGTGTTTGGAAGATTGGAAACAGACCAATGTTAGAGTCGGATGTAAATGCCGGAAATTTTGATAGTTTGCCGAAGGAATTGAGACCCCAAAGAAGAAATTTGTAGATTCTACTATGGCAAAGGACAAGAGTCCAGAGGTGGAAAGTTGGTTTTAACGAAATCATAGTAACCTCCCCTTGGTCACAAAATGGATAAGTCAGCAAGTTGATTTATTTACCTTCTCACAATACTTGCATTGAAGTCCCAGAGACTCCCCACGATTTTGTGCTTTAATCTTCTTCCCTGCATTTTTGGAGCCTAATAATGTTGTAAACCAATTACTAAGGAAGGCCTTACGCTGAAGTGGTTCCATCGTATGGGAAGGACATCAACCCCTTTGTTAGTAGGGTTGTAAAAACAGGTAATCGGATGGGTTTCAGGTCGGGTATTGTCAGGTCGGGTAAAATCGGATACAAGTCATTTCAGGTCATTTTTCTGTCTTGAGTCGGGTCGGGTGCGGGTCCATTTCAGGTCGGGTCCATTCCAGGTCGGGTCAAAACGGGTCGGGTCCGAAGCAGATAATTGACAGGTTAATTCGGGTTCGGATACACTTCAGGTCGGGTTCATTTCGGGTTCGGGTAGACTTCAGGTCGGGTTCATTTCAGGTCGGGTTCATTTCAGGTTCGGGTAGACTTCAAGTCGGGTTCATTTCAGGTCGGGTTTATTTCAGGTTCGGGTAGACTTCAGGTCGGGTTCATTTCAGGTCGGGTTCATTTCAGGTTCGGGTGGACTTCAGGTCGGGTTCATTTCAGGTTGAAGTAATTTAAAAAATAATGAAAATGGGTCAATTTGGAATAAAAATAAAGTTATGTGAAGTATAATGAACAAAAATATCAAAATAAATTTAGAAAACGTAAAAATACAATGAATATGGGTCAAATTGGAATAAAAATAAAATTTTGGGGACTAGAATGAACAGAAATATCATATTAAAATTATAAAACATTGGGCATTCATTTGAAAAACAAATGAATATGGGTCAATTTGAAATACAAATAAACTTGTGGGGATTATAATGAAAAAAACAAATTAAAAGTATAAAACATCAGACAAATGAAAAATAATGAATATGTGTCAATTTGAAATAAAAACAAAATTTTAGTGACTATAATGAACAAATAAAAAAAATATTATAAAATACAAAAAAAGGAATTAGGGTCAATTTGGAATAAAAATAAAGTATTAAGGACTATAATGAACAAAAATATCAAATTAAAACAATGAAACATTTTAAAAATAATGAATTGTGGTCAATTTGGAATAAAAATAAAGTTTTAGGGAGTATAATGAACAAAAATATCATATTAAAATTAGAAAATATCGGGCTAATTTTTAAAAAAAAAAATGAATAGAGGTCAATTTAGAATACAAATAAAGCTTTGGAGACTATAATTGAAAAACACCAAGTTAAAAAACTAATGAAGAAATGTACCAAATTATAAATAAAAAACATTTGGTGAATATAAAAAAATAATGAATAGGGATCAATTTAGAATTAAATAAAAGTTTTAGAGACTGACATAAAAAATATTACAATATTAAAAAGTTAAAAACAATAGTCTAAATTAAAAAAATAAAAATAAAAAGAGCTCAACTTGAAATAAAAGACCTGTTAATTGACCCGACCTGCTTTGAACCCGACCTATTTTTAACCTGAACTGATATTGATCTGACTTGATATTTACATGATATATAGTTGAAGAAGTCTATGATTTGATAAATTTAAAGTGTTGATAAATGTAAAGTATTAATTTATTAAATTAATTTAATACTAACTCGTTCAATATAAATTATTTGTGAAGTTTAATAAGAATTAACATACTTAAATTTATTTTATTAAAAATATTCAAAATTTAAAAGTTTTATTAAATTAATAAGTTGTGATGGATGAATTTAAAATAAATTATTTAAAATTTAAATCAATTAATTAATTGTGATCATTAAATTTTAAAAATATTTTAGTAAAAAAATTAATTATAACTATTAAAATAATAAAAGAATTGTTTTTTAGTTTAGGGGGAAGTTTTTTTTTGAATTAATGGGGGGAAAATTTTTATTATTGATAGGAAATTAGGGGGGTTGACACCATATCAAACAAAAAAAAGGGGGGGATTTGGCGTCAGATCAAATTTGGGGCGGGGGGGGGGGGGGAGGGGATTTTTGCCGCCAATATCAAAGAGTGGATGTGAGATTTTGTTTTATTTAGGGGTTAATTATTCTTTAGGTCCTTCCTTAATTAGATGGTTAGAGTTTAGGTTTTTTAGGTTTTAATTTGTTTTTTTAGTCTTAACTTTTGGTTTAGTTTCTTTAAATTTTATTTAATTAGGCCATGCTTCATAAATTAATTAATTATTAAGTTTTTTGGTTTACTTTAAATTTGATTTGGTCATCGTATAAAGATTTGGTAAGTAATTAGGTTTAATATTTTTATTCATTTGTGATTTGGGCTCTAATTAATAATTTAGTTTTAATTTATTATTTAGATTTGTCCTTTTATGTTTCAATTTATTTTGTTTGTTAGATTTATGGGTTTATGTTTAGGGTTTAAGGGTAAGTGTGTCAAGTTGATTGTTTGAGGCTATGAGATTAGTTTAGGGATTATGTGATTAGGATTGCACTCTAATTATTAGTGAATAGTGTCTGTAAGATTTAGATATTCATGTTTGGGGTTTAGGGGTAAATGTGTCAACTTAATTATTTGGGGTTATGAGATTAGTTTAAGGATTAGGGGATTAGGCTTGTACTCGAATTATTAGTGATTATAAAATTTAAGGGTTGAGGTTTATGGGTAATGTTTAGGTATATATATATATATATATATATATATATATATGCATACTAAAACTTACATACATACATGTATATGTGTTTTAGTATATATATATATATGTTTAATTAATTATAACAATACGTGTATATGTATATATCATAATATATGTATACTTATATGTATATGTGTGTGTATATATATATGTAGTTATAAATTTTATTATTTTTAATATGGTGATATTTTTATTTATTTTATTTCCTAAAATTTTATTTTCTACATAAAGTTACCCTTATTATTTTTTAATTTTTGTAATTTACTCCAATATTTTAGATATAAATAATTTGATGATATTTTGTTCATTCTAGTGCCTAATATTGAGACTAAAATGTATGTATGTGCCTATCAATGTATGAACCCTAAACCCTTAATGAATTTTCTCTTAATCTGAGATATATATCCAACACCCGGAATTGTTATGGTCTCTGTTTCTTACAGGATTATATTTCTTAAAGTTATGTTTATCGTATGAAGTTTTAAACATCGATGCTGAGTTTGAGCGATCTGTTTCTTACAGGATTATATTGTTTCTGATTCTTATTCCTTGTGTAGGCTTTTGTAGGATGGGGTGTGAACTTCTGTAAGATTGTGATCCTTCTGGTTAAGGTATATGGACTTTGATAGTTATTTTTGTTTTGGATTCTGTTTGTGATCTATTTTTCTATACTTATGTTTATTGTTTCTTTTTTGTTGTAAGTCTTTGTTTTCATTTTGTAGGATTCCAATTTACCTGTTGTTGCTGCTGTTATTTTGATGTTGTTGGTATGCTTAGTTTTTTTTGTTGCTGGATGCAAAATGTGGTTGTTGCTGGATTGTAATTTTTAATTTTGTTGCTGGATTTGTAAGTCTGAAGTGATGGATTCCAATGTTTGTAAACTTATACACTTTTTTAGTTTCATTAATATTATTATGGGCACTCTTTTCCCTACTTAGGTTTAGAGGGGTTTTTAATGAGGCCCTTTTCTTAAAAAAAGTTATACATTTTACTTTACATTTCATTTTTATTTGTTTTGTAAGAAACAAACACCAAGTACTAATTGTAGAAAACTAACAAGGAATGCCTTTTAATAAACAATATCAATTAAAAAAATTCAAACTTAAATATTTTACAAACTTAAAACATTTTGGTGTAATGTATCTTTGTAAATTTTTATAAAAAATTTCAGACTTAAAATAAACAATACTAATTAATCAATTAATTGAGAAAGATTTAAATTATTAATTGTAAAAATATATACTATCTATGTATTTTAGTATGCCTTAGTCTATATATTAAGAAAGAAGTTAAATTAAACAATATCAAATCAAATTAGTATGACTTAAAATATATATAGTAAAATATATGCCTTAGTAAAAATTATATATGTACTATGTATTTTAGTATATATTAGTTTTTTATTTATTAAAAATAAATATTTTTATTTATCAAGTTTATATTTACTTTTACTAATTACTTATTAAACAAATCTTTTATTTATTAAAAATAAATCTTTTAATTATATATATAATACATTTTGTTAGATACTTAACATTTTAAACTATTCAAATTATAGATATAGACTTTTTCATAATAGTTCATAATATTACTTCATATCATATATTAAAAATATCATTATTACTTATTAAGTATCAATTATCAAACCAAGTCAATATCAGTTCAGGTACAAAACAGGTCGGGTTAAAAACAGGTCGGGTCCAAAACAAGTCGGGTCTAATAACAGGTCGGGTTTAAAACAGGTCGGGTTAAAAACAGGTCGGGTTCAAAACAGGTCGGGTCTAATAACAGGTCGGGTTCAAAACAGGTCGGGTTCAAAACAGGTCGGGTTCAAAACAGGTCGGGTAAAATCGGATCTCGGGTCGATTCAGTCAGGTAATATCAGGTAATTTTCCAGGTCGGTCTCGGGTTCGGGTTCGTTTCAGTCGGACACAGATCGGGTTCGGTTGCTATAGTAACAGGTTCAACTCGGGTTCGGGTCAGCAACAGTCAGTTACAGTTCGGGTTCGGGTCATCAAATTCTCAGGTCAAATCAGGTTCTGACTCGAGCAGGTTTCAGGCAGGTTTTCAAGTTCTGACTTGTTTTTACAACCCTATTTGTTAGGATATTAGTTAAAGCTTTAGGTTAGTTAGTCGGTTAGGTTCTTTATTTTCTTTTATTTTCTTTATTGCTATATATATATATATATAATTTCGGATAATGTATAATTTAATTTTGGGTTATTAATAAAAACAAAAACTTTTCTCTCACCTTCAACTATTCAATTTTTCCAAATCCATTCGAAACGTTTCTTCTCCCAAATTCCTTAACCGATAACAAAACCCTAGAACCAATTTCTTCTCCCTTTCGCAAAATTACAGATTCAACATGGTATCAGATGATGATATTTTCGATTCTCGTTCTTGTTCTAATCCTCAAAATTTTTTCAAAAACGATGACCCCTGTGACCCGTTTTATATTCATCCGAGTGAAAACCCTTCTTTTGTTCTCACACCTTTGCTTCTTGATGGCAAGAATTACCATCCTTGGGCGCGCTCGATTCGCATGGCGTTGATATCCAAAAACAAGTTTGGATTCGTTGCTGGGTTTATCAAAGAACCCGGGCCTGCTGATTCTCGTTTCTCCGCCTGGGTGAAGTGCAACAACTTGGTCTTATCATGGGTCCAGAGGGCGTTGAATCCGAAAATTGCACAGAATGTGCTCTAAATTGACATTGCGGCTGATCTTTGGGTTGACCTTTTCGATCGTTTCAGCCAGGGTGATTTGCTACGTATTTCTGATCTGTTTCAGGAATTTTTTAGCCTAAGTCAAGGTAATCTCACGGTCTTTGCCTATTTTACTCAGTTAAAGATTGTTTGGGATGAGATCTGTGTTTTACGCCCCTTGAAATCTTGTTCTTGTTCTGCTTCTGTCTATAGAAAACAAGATTTAATTTTGCGCTTTCTTTGAGGTTTAAATGAAAATTTCAGTGTTCCTAAAACTCAAATTCTGATGCGCAAACTTTTACCAGATATTAATGAGGTTTTTCCCTTGTTGCCCAACATGAACGAACCCTATTGTCTACTGTTAGTTTTGATAATAAGTCTCATGTTATGTTGGCTGGTCATTCTTCTGATTCGGGTAGAGAATATTCTAGGGGTTATATTCCTAAAAATCTTCTAATGCTTCTAAAAGGCCTCTGTGTGTCCACTGTGGTCTATATGGTCATACTGTTGAACGATGTTATAAGACACATGGGTATCCACCTGGGTATAAGAATAGGCTTCAAGTTAGTAAAATGAACCAAGTGGGTTCTGGTTCTGGTTCTAGTAATGACACTTCTCGAACTAATTGTTTCTCTAAAGAAGATGCTTCTGGTTTCCTTACCTTTACTAAAGATCAGTATGATGCATTGCTTAATGAGAAAGGCAATTCTTTGCCAAATGGTCCTACAGTGAATAATATTTCCAAGGTGAACCTATTTTCTTCTGCTTTTGATGTTGCTCTATTTGATGCCTCAGGTATTGTTCTCTCTTGCTCTACTCTTAATAGTGTACCATGAATTATTAATAGTGGTGCAACTGATCATATTTGATGTTCCTTAGATTTATTTTCTACTTATTCTAAGGTGATTGATAAGTTTGTAAAACTTCCCAATGGCCAGTTAGTTTCAGTAAGCCATATAGGTACTGTTACTATTTTTCGAAACCTCATTCTCAAAGATGTTTTTCATATCCCAGATTTTAGTTTCAATCTGATTTCTGTTAGTCAATTAACCAAAGATAAGTCCATTTCTTTGATTTTTAATTCTGACATTTATTTTATACAGGATGTGCATCAATGGATGACGATTGGTACAGCTAGTGAGAATACTGGTTTGTACAAATTAAATACCTGCTTTCGAAATAATTCTGATTTTAGTTGCAATTCTGCTCATACTGCTGCTTCCATTTGCAATTCTGCTTCCAAAATTGGCATTTTAGATTAGGACATCCTTCAAAACAAAGGATGCATTTCTTTTCTATGTTGCATAATAAAATTCCTGTTGTGGACTGTTTAGATTGTAATACTTGTCATTTGGCTAAACAAAAGAGACTTTTTTTTTCTTCTAGTAGTTCTGTTTCTGCATCAATTTTTAATCTTATTCATGCTGATGTTTGGGGTCCTTTCCCAATTAAAAGTCTCTATGATCATGCTTATTTTCTCACCATAGAAGATGATAAGAGTCACTTTGTTTGGATTTTTTTCATGAAATTAAAATCTGAAGTATCTAGTTTAATTGCCGATTTTTATGAATTCATTCTTACTCAGTTTAATACTAAAATAAAATGTATCCGTATTGATAATGCTATGGAATTTGAAATGGTAGAGTTTTATGAATCTAAAGGTGTTATTCATCAGAATAGTTGTACTTACACACCTCAGCAAAACAACATTGTTAAACGCAAGCATCAACATCTTCTTGTTGTTGCTAGATGCTTGCGTATTCAAGTTTTTTTACCTTTAGATTTCTGGTTAGACTGTGTGATTCATTCTGCCTATCTAATAAATAGGACACCTACTCCTCTTCTTTCTAACAAAACACCTTTTGAAATTCTTTATCAAACCAAACCAACTTTTGATAATTTAAAAGTTGGGTAATGTTCACAAATAGTCCCTTTCGTTTGGTGTTTGTTCTAGTTTGGTCACCAGATTTCAAAACAGCTTTTTGTGGTCCCTTACGTTTATAATCTGTTTTATTTTAGTCACTCTTCCGTCATTCTCCGTTAGAGGAGTAACGGCCGGCTGACATGGCAATTTTAAAATTAAAAAATTCCACGTGTATTATACACGTAATAAGGGTTAGTTTACTTTTCATAGAAAAACCCCGGGAAAAATTACCATCAGTTTACTTTTCAAACTGAAATAACTTTAAAAATATTAGGGCATTCCCGTAATACCACACCGTTAACAATCCCTTATTTATATTTAGCCTCCTTTTGTTCTTACAGACCAGAACCTTGTTCCTTTGCACACCACCACCTCCGTTCCAACTCAACTTCAGCTCGGCGGCGACTCACTTCAACAAATTTCTTTTAAATTCATCCTACAGATCAAGTTCGATCTTTGTTGTAGTTGAAAAATGATGGGATCGGAGCTGATTTATAGAGGCTCTGAGACCCAGCCTGCTTCGGATCCATATTCACCCAAACCCGTCAAACCATGGACCTCCGTCACCCGCCCAATCCATTACCTCCTCCGCGAACAACGCCTTCTCTTCGTCTTCGTCGGCATTGCCATAGCCAGCCTGATTTTCACTGTCTTCCCTACTTCGCTGGCTCAGTACGCCGCTCCCCACGGCCGGTTCACCACCCTGATCCCGGATTCCATCACCTACTTCCCCGTCGAGACCCAGAAGAAATTCTCCTCCGCCTCGGGTTCGGGTCTGCCTACCCGACGGGCAAGATCCCGTTAGGTCTGAAACGGAAGGGTTTAAGGATCGTGGTGACGGGCGGAGCCGGGTTCGTGGGATCCCATCTCGTGGACCGTCTGATTGCGAGAGGAGACAGCGTGATCGTGGTGGATAACTTCTTCACCGGACGGAAAGAGAACGTGATGCACCATTTCGGGAACCCGAACTTCGAGCTCATCCGGCACGACATGGTGGAACCATTGCTGTTGGAAGTTGACCAAATCTACCACCTCGCTTGCCCGGCTTCCCCGGTTCATTACAAATTCAACCCCGTCAAAACAATCATATCATCGTCAATACTAGAAAATCTCGATTCAATTAACTCTGTATTTCCATTTTTGTTTTTGTTTTCCCATTGATTTGTTTCATTAACTGAAAGCGCGTGTATTACGTGGAATTTTTTAATTTTAAAATTGCCATGTCAGCCGGCCGTTACTCCTCTAACGGAGAATGACGGAAGAGTGACTAAAATAAAACAGATTATAAACGTAAGGGACCACAATAAGCTGTTTTGAAATATGGTGACCAAACTAGAACAAACACCAAACGAAAGGGACTATTTGTGAACATTACCCTTAAAAGTTTTTGGATGCCTAGCCTATGCTTCTGTGTTGCCCAAACCTAAAACCAAAATGCACCTTAGAGCTACTCAGTGTGTTTTTCTTAGATTTCCAAAACATATAAAAGGTTTTAGGTTATTTGACATTCAAACCAGAACTATTTTCATTTCCAGAGATGTTTTCTTCTCCGAATCAATTTTTTCTTTTCAAACAAGAAATCCTCATTCCTCTTCTGAACTTATTTTTCCTGTGATCGAATTTATTCCTCTGTTGAAGAATTTCTTAGTTCAGGTTCTTCAAGTCCTGACTTACAATTTGCACCAACATTACAACAAACTGCATCAGATTCTTCATCATCAAAGTGTACACCAGATTCACCAGTGGATAAGTCTACTGAAGCTTCTCTAGCTCACAGTCAGCCTGTTCAGTCTCCAGACAAGCCTACTAATGCTCTTCATCCTAGAAGGTCATCAAGGACAATTAGGCTGCCTTCTAAGCTTGATGACTATCACATTGCTTTACCAAGAAGCAAAGTTTCTTCACATTCAACACCACATAGCATTGTTCAGGTCTTCTCTTATGATCACATTTCTTTTAATCATCAAGCATATATTAACACTGTTGATATATTAAAAGAACTAAAAAACTATAGAGAAGCTATCAAACATACCTGTTGGAAAGAAGCCATGAATGAAAAAAAATTTGCTTTAAAAAAGAACAACACCTGGACCTTAGTTCCTTTTCCTAGTGGCAAGCAAACCATTGGTTGTAAGTGGGTTTATAGAACCAAATTTAAATCTGATGGTACTTTAGAGAGATATAAGGCAAGACTTGTTGCTAAAGGGTACACTCGGCAACTAGGACTAGATTTTTTAAACAGTTTTAGTACTGTTGCTAGAATTACTACTATTAGAACTCTTCTAGCTCTTGCTTCTGCTAAAAATTGGCATCTACAATAGTTAGATATCAATAATGCCTTTTGCATGGAGGGGTCTATATGGATCCTCCACCTAGTTTTCTTCCTAATGATTCTGGTCTTGTTTGCAAACTAAATAAAAGTTTATATGGCCTAAAACAAACAAGTAGACAATGGAATGAGCGTTTAACTATAACTTTAAAAAATCAAAATTTCATTCAAACTTCTTCTGATTTTTCTTTATTTTAAAAGGAATGGGTGTTAATTTTATAGCTTTAGCTATTTATGTTGATGACATCATATTAATGAGTCCTAGTTTGGCTGAAATTAATACCAATAAAATGTTTTTACATTATACTTTTAAAATCAAGGATCTAGGTAATCTCAAGTACTTTTTAAGATTTGAAATAGCTCAATCCAAAAAAGATATTAACCTCTGCCAACGTAAGTACACCCTTGATCTTTTGGAAGAAACAAAATTTTCTGGTTCTAAACCTGCTTCAACATCTTTTAATGATAGAAGTAAACTTTTTAAGTTAGATGGTGTTCCCTTGGATGATGTTACTTCTTATAGACGCTTGATAGGAAAGCTCTTGTATTTGACTAACACTCAGCCTGATATAACATTTGCTGTCAATTACTTGTTTTAGTTTCTTTCAGCACCTACTGATGTTCATCTTTCTGCTATACATAGGATTTTAAGATATTTAAAAGGCACTCTTGGCCAAGGATTATTTTTCTCTGCAAACAATGATCTGAAATTAAATACTTTCTCTGATTCTGATTGGGCATCATGTCTTGATTCCCGAAGATCAACAACAGATTTTTGTATTTTTCTTGGTTCTTCATTAATTTCATGGAAATTTAAAAAACAGTCTACTATTTCTAGGTCATCCACAGAAGCTGAATATAGAGCTCTTGCGACTGTAACCTGTGAACTACAATGGCTATTATTTCTTCTCTCTGATTTACAGTTACCTTCTCAATCTGCAAAATTTTATTGTGACAATTTGTCCGCAATCAAAATTGCAGAAAATCCAGTCCAACATGAGCGCACGAAGCATATTGAAATTGATTGCCATCTAATTCGAGAGAAACTTCACCAAGGAATGCTGCATCTTCTACATGTTTCTTCTTCCAACCAGCTTGCTGATTGCTTTACTAAGGCTTTACCACCAGCTTTATTTCGAGAGTCCATTTTCAAGTTGGGCTTCACAATATGTATGCTCCAACTTGAGGGAAGCTGTTAGGATATTAGTTAAAGCTTTAGGTTAGTTAGTCGGTTAGGTTCTTTATTTTCTTTTATTGCTATATATATATAATTTCGGATAACGTATAATTTAATTTTGGGTTATTAATAAAAATAAAATTTTTTCTCTCACCTTCAACTATTCAGTTTTTCCAAATCCATTCGAAACGTTTCTTCTCCCAAATTCCTTAACCGATAACAAAACCCTAGAACCAATTTCTTCTCTCTTTCGCAAAATTACAGATTCAACACCCTTGATTCCACCGCTGGCACTGTGTCCTAACTTTAAAAATATTGAATATTTAAATATTTTCAAATTAAAAATGAGACTCGCATCCAAAGTTTAAAAATGGTTCACTTTGAGATGCAAAAATGCGTATTCGATAGCATATCCGGTTCCAGGATACTGGACCCATCCAAGTCCAACCATTTAGTATTTGGAAGCCCCAAGTCAAAATATCAACAGAACCGAGTTCAAAATCATTTATATTTAGTTATTTATATCTGTCAACTTTTCGAATGCAAAACAAGGAGAGCATTGGTTTTGGTAATTTTATTTAAAAACTTTTGGTTTACTATGAAATTCTTACATTAATATTTCATTATTTTTTAGTCAATTTGATTCATTTATCATTTTAATACCTTACTATTGACGTTAAAAACAATTCAATTAAATGTAAAACAATTAAAAAATAGAGTTAATTGCACACACGTTCCAAAACTATAACCCTTATTTTAAATTGGTCCTTAAATTTTAAATGTTTCAGTTTGATCCTAAACATATATCTTGTTCTAAATTGATCCCAAAACTTTTAAATGTTCCATTTTCATCCTCAAATTATGACCTAAATTCTAAATTGATCATATAATTTCTTGAGTTTTCTAATTTTATCTTCAAATTATCATTTATGTCTCATTTGTAACGACCCGAATTTTAAAATTAGTGGGCCGATTTAAGCTAAACCGTTGACCTTACGTTTTGGGCCGAGATTATGGGCATTGGGTGCTTAAGAGAGCCTTAGTGGGCTACCATTTTGTTATTGGGCTAGAGGCCTTGGGTGAGTGAGTGAATAGGAGGATAATGGTGGGGTAAAGAGGTAAATTTCATCATTTTTGAAGGATAAAGGCTGATTTTCTTTATTACCTCCTACAGAAAGCACGAGGGATGATATCACTCTTTGTCTCTACTCTCTCCCCATCTCCTTCTACTTCATCTTCCCTTAAAGACCCGAAGACAAAGATCCAATCTTTGTCATTTTGAGTGGAATTCTTATAATTTAAATTGAGAATGTTGTAATCTTCTTTCAAAGATCTACAAGTGAAGGTAGGTTTTGTCAAAAATGATGCAGAGTTGAGAAAATGAATTTTTGGTCGGGGTTGTGATAGACGAACAAGAATGAGAGATTTAACCCTATTTTTTGTTGTCAAACTCTTTCTTTAGAACTTTTATTTCTTCTAGTAATATTGTAATTCGTTTTACAACATTTGGTTGTAGTGAAAGAGGTGAGAGAATCTTCCAAAGAGCTTGGAAAGAAGAAAGCTTGAGGAGCTTGGGCAGAGACTCATTTTCCAGTAACGAAATCAAGGTTAATACACTATTAACTCCTTTGTTTCATGCACATCCTATGGATGATGCTTTGTTTGCTTCAGTTGATGTGATTGGTTGTTTTGGGTGTTTGAATGCTAGAGACCATCTTTAATGGTAAAACTAGGATTCAATGTTAAACAAGTGTAAAAATGGTAGTAAACCACCCTAATGGCCTTGTTTGGTAATTAGCGGATAGCTGATATCATTAGCTGATTTGACTAACGGATTGCATTAGCTGATTGTATAAAAGTGTTTAGTAAAATTAACCGATAGCTGATATCTATTTGATTATTTGAACAAGAAAAATGACATATAAGGACATGATTATATTCGATACTTGTTTGAATAATTTATTAGTTATTAACATTTTGTATTTATTAATATTAATTATTCAATAAAAATTAATTTTTTTTAATATTATTACTGAGCATATATGAAGGATGTACATATTAATTTTTTATTTGTAAAATTATATTTTTAATATAATTTTAATACTTATTAAATTTCGATGTATATATTAATTTCTTATTTACGAGATTATATATTGAATATAATTGTATTAATTATTAAATTTAGATTTATATATTAATTTCTTACTTATGAAATTATATTTTGAATATAATTTTATTAATTATTAAATTTATATTTATATATTTATTTCTTATTGATGAAATTAGTTTTTTTAATTTTAATATTTATTCAAATTTATTTTATTTAGAGAAATTTTTTATAATTATCAAGGATAAAATAGTCTTTACAAGTATTTTATCCAAACCACTAATTCAAAAAGCTCATAAAAGGAGAAATTTCAAAATGAAAGGTTTTACCTCAATCCTTATTTACCAAACATCCTAATTAGCGAATTTGACTGGTCAAACCATCCATAATAAAAGCAATAAAGAACATGTCAGATGACACCCCTTTTATGAACATGTCTGAGCAAATACCATCCATAATAAAAGCAATAAAGTATTTAGCTCGTGTAGAGACTCTTCTAGACCCTCAACTACGGTGGTTCTCCGATAATGAAGACTATGAACCGTCGCCTAAGATCCAACTCTCTTTGTTTGTAGCCCAAGTCTCCTTTATATAGGTGACAAAGCTAGGGTTGAGAAACCCTAAAGAGCGCAAAGCCTTTTCAATGAGGATATTGCTTTCTCGCTTCATTCAATAAGAGTCCATATCGAATGGAAGTCCACGTGTGTCAAAAGTCCAAGTTCGTCTCCAACTCCACTTTCTTCATCGGTCCATGAAAAGGATCCATTCCACTTCTCCAGCGCTTCTATGCCTTTATTGCTTTCTGCACAAGCACCACTAATACCAACTACCTTCCCCATTAAAAGCATCAAAATTTATACAATTAAGCAAAAGCATCATAACTCCCTAACTATATGCAAACTACTCATAAATGCAACTATATTAGCATAAACACATGCAAAAGCTAAGTAAAAAGCTACACAAAACATGTTATCTACACAATCATCAAATACCTCCAAACTTGAACCATTGTTTGTCCTCAAAAGCATGGGCGGAGCCACCCTTTGGAATGAGGTGTCTCATGACACCCCAAAATTTTTTAGAAACTTATTTTTTCTATATAATTTGTTTATAAAAAATAAAAAATATAGACAAATGACACCCCTTTTATGAATAAAATGACAACCATTTATAACTAAAACGATACTCCTTTATAAATAATTAACCCTCCTTAAATATCGTTGAAAAAATGACACCCCTTAAATAAATTTCTGGCTCCGCCCCTGCTCAAAAGTGCACTATAATAAGTCGCCTCATGGTTGTCGAGGGGTGGGATGCCATCGTATTCTCCGAACATTGAGAACCACAACCATTGAGGGGTTACTCTGGTTGGTGGTTTAAATGTGTGTTTAAAGGTACCATTGTAACACCCCAACCCGAGTTAGGGATTATGAGCGTTACGACAAGAAAACAAGAAGACATTCAAGAAATTTAGGGCCAGTTTTAAAGTTTTTCATTTACTAGGCTAACAAGTTACTTAATGCACCATTTGATTAAGCTAGTATTCAATATTGATTAACCATTTGACTTAGTTACTAGCATGTTCATCTAAGCATACGAATTCAATTATAGATTAGGCTCATGTTCATTACAAAACCATTTCAAGACAAGGACAAGATCAATTCCATGAGATCATTCCATGAGACCATTTGACTTAGTTACTAGCATGTTCATCTAAGCATATGTTTCATTTTGGAACCTCTTTTCCCTTGATAGTTAAGGTTATAGGGTAAAACACCACTAACTAAGTAATTCACAAGATCTGCGTACCAGGGTGTTGTTGCAGCAGACATTACTGCCAAGGGTAATGTCGAGGCAATGTAGTATGAAAATGGCGAGGCAAGGTTGTCTATAACTGCCGCAGCGGTGGCCTCCTCTACTGTCGAGGCTAGCAGTAGCTGCTCATCAGGGAATGCATCTTGTATGTCCGTAGATGTGATGTCTTCTCTTCCTTGTTCTAGCCTTGAGAGGTGATCATCAACTTGGTTTTTCGTCCTTTTTCTGTCCTTTATCTCAACATCGAATTCTTGTAAGACTAGGATCCATCGAATAAGTCTCGGCTTGGCATCCTTCTTGGAGAACACATATTTTATCGTCGAATGGTCCGTGTGGACAATCACTTTGGTTCCGATTATGTATGATTAGAATTTGTCGAAGGCAAAGACTACGGCCAATAATTCCTTTTCAATGGTGGTGTAATTGATCTGGGCCTCGTTTAGTGTTTTGCTGGCGCATAGATTACATGGAATAGTTTGTTCTACCTTTGACCGAGTACTGCCCCGACGACATAGTCACTGGCATCGCACATAAGCTCGAAGGGCAACGTCCAATCAGGTGGTACGACAATAGGTGTGGTCACCAGTTTCTATTTAAGCGTCTCAAATGCCTTAGTGCATTCAACATTAAAGCCAAATGTCCTATCCTGTTTAAGCAAAGAACACAACCGTTTAGTAATTTTTGAAAAAAATGCAATAAATCTTCTATAAAAACCTACAGGTCCTAAAAAACGTCAGACTCCTTTGACAGTGGTAGGTGGAGGTAGTTTTTCGATCACATCAATTTTTGCTTTGTCAACTTCAATGCCCTTTGATGAGATCTTGTGGCCTAGCACTATGCCCTCACCCACCATGAAGTGGCACTTCTCCCAATTCAAAACGAGGTTAGATTCCCCACATCGTTGGAGTACCCTCTCCAAATTCCTGAGGCAATTGTCGAAGTTATCACCAAAAACTGAGAAATCGTCCAATTAAAATCTCCAGGAAGTCATCCATCATGTTGGAGAAGACTGCCAACATACATCGTTGGAATGTTGATGGGGCATTGCAAAGCTCGAATGACATTCTCCTAAAGGCATATATGTCGTATGGGCATGTAAAGGTGGTCTTTGCCTGATCGTCCGGTGCTATGGCAATCTGATTATAACCCGAGTAACCATCCAAAAAATAGTAAAATGGTTTACCAGCAAGTCTATCAAGTATTTGATCAATAAAAGGTAAAGGGAAGTGATCCTTCTTAGTTGCTTTATTCAACTTGCGATAATCCATACAAACCCTCCAACCGGTCACAGTCCTGGTTGGGATTAATTCACTTTTCTCGTTGGTTATCACGATTATTCCACCTTTCTTTGGTACACACTATACCAGGCTTACCCATGTGTTGTCAGAGATGGGATATATAATTCTAGCATCGAGCCATTTGATAATATCTTTTCTTACCACCTCTTTCATGGCTTGGTTAAGCCTTCTTTGAGCCTGAATGGTAGGTTTGTGATCATCCTACAAAAGGATTTTGTGCATGCAAATCGCTGGGCTTATCCCTTTCAAATCGGCAATGGTCCACCCTATTGCCCTCTTGTGCCGCCGCAACATATTGTTCAAGCTTTGTTCCTGTTCTAGCTGCAACTTAGAAGAGATGATTATGGGCAAAGTATCATTGGTTTCAAAATAAACATATTTTAATTTATCGGGCAATGGTTTTAATTCAAGAACCGATGGTTGCTCAATTGAAGGTTTTTCACTTTTTCTTTCCTCTCCAAAATAATTGAGGGGTTCAAAGTACTTACCTGGACGAGAGGCTGTCCGGTGGGCTTCCTCAATGTCAGCTTCGCCAATCTCCTCATCTTCGTTAAGGCTATCCAGAATGCCGCCAAGGCAGTGGCCAAACTCGTTGCCGAGGCAGTGCTTGCAGAGGCAGGGTGCATTAATGTCAAAATTGAATTCTGCAGTAGCTTGCATCGCTTGACATTATTCCTGATCGTCCGCATGTTTTAGGGTCTGGAGAACGTTGAGCTTGACTTGTTGATTGTTAGCTCTCATTTTTCTACATCGATCAAGGTCCTCCCAATGGCTAAGAATGGTCACCCAAATATGATGGGTGCATGTTCATCTACCTCACAATCAAGAACGAAGAAATCAGAAGGAAAAATAAATATATCCACTCTTACCAGTATGTCTTATATTTTTCCTTCTAGGTGAACGTAAGAGTGGTCGGCCAACTGGAGCATCAGTGTGGTAGGTCTAGCCTTCCCTATTCCTAGCTTTTGGAAAACAAATTTGGGCATTAAATTTATGCTTGCTCCCAAGTCACATAATGCCTTCCCCACATAATGATTCCCGATTGCGCATGGTATCATAAAGCTCCCAGGATCTTTAAGTTTAGGTGGTGCCCGGTTTTGTAACATGGCTAAACATCCTTCTATTGCGACAACCGTCTCAAATTCCCCTATCCTTGTTCGCTTTGACACCATGTCTTTGAGGAACTTGGCGTAACTCGACATTTGCTCTATCGCTTCTGTTGCGTGCAAAAGTGATGCACAAATTGCATGCAAGTGTACACGATGCTAAGTTATAATATTTAAGATATAGTCTCCATGGGGATTGGGACAACCTTTCAGAATTCACTTTTTCTGCACAAGTAAAATGCAACGCCCTAGTTTTGGGCTTAGATGTTTTGGCGTGTCGGGTTGGGCCAGTGGGACCGATGTCGGTTGTTCGAACCGTTAAAAGGTGGTTTAGGGAAATTGAGGTTTGGGTTGGGATAAAAATATGGTAAAAAATCCTAAAATCCTATAAAATTATATTTAAGAGGTTGATTAAATCAATTTTGCAAAACATGTTTTCTAAAGTGTACATTTTGGTAGTGACCAAAATGTAAAGATTTAAAAGTTGGGAAAATGTATTTTTCAAGAAAAGTCAAAATCGTAGAATCTTTAGGGAGCTACTTGACAATTATGCCATTTCCCTAATTTGACATGCGTTTTAAATGTTTATTAAATAATTAAAAAGGTTTTAATTAATTAATTAAAGGAGAGTTGGTTAATCGGTTAACAAAACTTTTGACGAGCTTTTCATTTCTCTCTTTCACTTCAGCCAAACATTCTTCCTTTTCTCTCAATTTTCCAGAAATTATTTTCTCTCAATTTTCCAGAAATTCTTTTCTCTCAAATCCTCTTTTGATTTCTATCTTTTCCTTATTGATTTCTTCCATTTTCCTTCAAGTTTCTTCAAGCTAAACAAGCCAAATTAGAGGAGAAGCAAGGATTGGAGGTAAATTTCATGCTAACCCTCTAATCTAGGTTCTTTAATGAAATTCTAAAGATATTTGACTCTTTATTACTGATTTTGATTGATGTTTTGTTGTTAGTTTGATAAACTATTGAAATTTTGATAGAAAAATGGATTTTAATGTGATTTTCGGATCTTGATTTATTTGGCTGGTTTGAGATTGTTTCTAAATGAGTTTTGAAAGGTTTTTGGTGTTAAAGTGGAGTCTTAATCATAGAGATCCAAAAATCCTTGAGTTTCTTGATTTTTGAAGTGTTCTTGGGTGAGTTTTTGGGGTGTTCTTGGGGAATCCGAGTTGCTGGAGGTATAAGGATGATTTTAGGTTGTTTTTGGATGTTGATTAATGCCTAAAATGTTTTGGATAAGCTGGGTAATGGTTGGGTTGAGGTTAGAGGTCAATCGATTGAGTTTTCGGATGGGTGTTTTGATGCTTTAGAGTAGGGCTGCGGGATTTCTTGTGAGTGATGGTATTTTGGATGCATTTTAATGCATTAAACCTCTGCTTCGATGTGTTGAAAACAGGGGATAGTAATCCGGAAGCAAACGAAGTGTTTTTGGAGGCTTTAGACGATCAATAGTTGTGTTGGCAAGCGTGGTTTCGCAAGTCGGTGAGTGGAATTTGGTTTTCCAGAATGGAAAATTTTTAGTAAAGGTTTTGGGAACTTAATAAGAATTTGAAACGCTTTATTAGGTTCGGAAATAAGTAAAGCAAAATTTCTCCCTCGGTTGTCCTAGTTTTGAGCCTTTGGTTGCACTTGATTTTAATTGTATTTACCAACTGTTTTAAAGCATGTTTTGAGTATATATAATATGTATGATGATGCCATGTGGTTTAAGGATGCACTAGGTAAGTGATCCTTGTATGCATGTGGTGATGAATGAGGTTTAAAGCATGGTTTAATGCTTGTTTATGACTTATCATGAATGCTTTGTAAAAATATTGAGGTATGCATGAGATATGGATTATATTGGCAAGTGATGTTGAATAAATTGTTTTATAAATGAAATCAGATATAGTTAGCCGGCTATAGGATTGAGTGCACTATAAACAAGTCTCATTGGATGTTGAGGGGTTGTGATTGTACCGAATACTCCATCCAAGTACCCTAACTATTGATGATTGTTTAAGGTTGCAACAATTGAGGGTAGCTCCCGGGTGCGAACCTTGTGTTGTCCCGTCTCTCGTTAGTAGGTTATACATCTACCGATGAGTGGTGTTGAGGGGTTGTGATTGTACCGAATACTCCACCACGGGTGTCACAACGATGAAGGGTCGCTCTCGTGTGTAAGCCTTGAAATGCCGGTAGAGTGTATGAAGGGCGTGGGACAACCCTTGGTACTCCGTGTATCCGCTATAAGTGTTTTTGAGTTTGTTGTTATCACTTGTGGGCCAATGTAATGTAATGAAATATTGTTGAAATGTTGTTAATGCATATATTTGAAAGATGCATTGTTTTGGTTTAAGCTTAGCATAAATGTGTTATGCTTGTATGGCTTGGAATTTGAGTAGCAATGGTTTAATTGCTGAAAGTTTAAGAATCGTGTTGCATGATGTTGAATACAATGATTTTATGATAAAGTGCATGATTTGTCAAGAAAGGCATGATGGTTTTGAAAGGAGTGAAAAATGGTTTTGTGCATTTATGATGCTTGTGGTTTTGAGCAATCCTCAGTAAGCTTGTATGCTTATGTTCTCTATGTTCATCAATGCAGATAGTTAAGCTTTTGGAGGCGACATCTTCAAGGGAATCTTACCAAGAAATTTTCTAAAAAGTACGTTGAGTTCTCGAACTAGTGTAATAAGGGCAATGGGGGTGTCCAATGAAATGAATGTTATTGGTTTGTTGACTTATGGCTTTGTGCAAGTTTGAGAGGCATACTTGGACTTGTAAATGCCCTTTGAGTTTTGGTTTATGCTTGCATTTGATTTTAGCCTTTTGGTGCTTTTATCTTTTAGGAAGCATGCCTCTAGTTCCGTTGCTTTTGAGAATGGTGCTATGATGTTGCTTGTGCTTCGTATAATTTGTCATTGATGTGTATTTAAGTTTCCAATATGTTAGGGCATGTGTCGGGATGGTTTCGGAGGGTATAAATTGATTTAAACCAGCTTTTTAGAACATTGCAGGCCCAGGTGTTTCGAAACACCCTTGCATGTTTCGAAACGGTGGCCTAAAATGGCCTTGGTGTTTCGAAACAGTGAGGTCTGTTTCGGAACATTTTGCCTCTGTGAACCATCGTACCGAAACGTGTCTTGAGGAGTTTCAAAATGAACCCGTGTATCGAAACGGTCAACTGTGCTTTGAAATAGCCGTTCCGATACGGGGCATTCTATTCTGAAACGTTTAACCGTTGAACCTGTTTTGAATTGTTCTAAGTTTCTGTTTCTTACATTTTGGTCCCTGTTTGCCTTGTATGCAATTGGATGGGTTCTAAGGGTCATTTTGAGCTGAGATTTCACCGAGAAGCATGTAATGAACCCAATTAAAGATTGGTAACCTTAAATTTCTAATAACCCTTATAATTTACCAAAATTACAAAATGGTCTTTAAACCTTAATTGGCAATAATTAATAGGTGATTGTGTTGATGCTATATCCGCTGCTTGTGTGTGTACACATAGGAACCTAAGTTGCGTCTAGACAAGATAAAAAGAATAAAAGGGTCATTTATTGAGGTAAACCTTCCCGGTTTACTTCAATATTCCCCGTATGATCCATTCGGTTCAGTCTGTCGGCCAGGTCGGGTTGAGGGGGTTACATTTGGTGGTATTAGAGCCAGGTTTCAAAAGGTTGGGATGATGGTAAGTTGTTGGTAAGTGATTTGCGACGTGGATATGTGTTTTGGTGATATTTTCTTTGTCTGATGAATGTTTAAGCATGCTTATGTTGAATGTGTGATAATGATGTTATACATGATGAATGAATATGGATGTGAATTATTCTACGATGATGATTGGGCTGAATCTTGATACTTCAGTCATATGATGGTTGAAGTATGCATGTAGTATGATTTATGCTATGTTGGGGGGAAATTAGAATGCCCATTGCCTTATTACCTAGTGAAATGTTTTAAATTGGTTTTGAAAGTCTTGGGATCCTTGTTAAGAGCTGGCCTGATCTTTTGTTTGTTTAATGTTCATGTTTTAATGTTAACTAGCACAATGGGATCGAGACGTGAGTTACGTTCTGGAGCAATAGCTCATGCTGAGGTGCAACGTGACCAGGAGAACGAGGTTTTGCCTGGTGGAAATCTACCTCCTCCTCCGTCACCACCACTTGGGGGTGATGAGCAGGGCCAACACGGACAGGCTGGTCCGGTGTTGGGAGACTTGACGCCTTTGGTACAAGCGATGACGTGGGCATTCCAGGCTGCTATTGTCGGAGTGCATGTACAAGCTCCTACTGCTGGGCAAGTGGGATTGCCACTAGAGCGTTTGAGGAGTTGGGGAGGAGTAGAGTTTCGCGGATTATCTCCTGAGGCGTCCAAGGCATGGATGGCCAGTACGATCCGGATACTGGATCATATGGGGTGCAATGATGCACGGAAGCTGGGTTGTGTAGTATTGTTGTTGCATGGTGATGCACACACCTGGTAGACGACTGCGACCGCGGCCTTGGAGCCGAAAGAGGTGGATTGGACGTTCTTCCAGTCTGCTTTCAAGAGAAAGTATCTTGGAGTTAGATACTTGGATGATAAGAAGAGAGAATTTATGTCTCTAGTTCAAGGGAATATGACCGTAGCTGAGTACGAGGTCTAGTTCGTACGGTTGAGCCAATATGCTCCGGAGTTGGTGCCAAGTGATAGACATCAATGCAATCATTTTCGGTATGGTCTGGTGAAGGACGTGAAGACGTATATGCTCGCGACTGACTATACGGATTTTGATGTGCTCGTGACTCGAGCCAAAGATATAGAGCAAAGTTTGGGTCTGGCCTCACGTGGGGGTTGTTCCAGTTTGGGCAAGAGAGCTGCTGATGCTGGCCGTATTGGTGAGAAGAGTAAGAGGAATCAAGATCATAGATATCAGCCTGCGGCTAGACGTGGTAACTTTGGGCGAGGTGCACCGGTTTAGAGCAACATGCAGAGGTTTAAGCAGAACACATGTTGGGCGTGTGGTTCGCGGGAGCACTTGAGGAGGGATTGCCCTCGTGCGGCTCGCGAGGTACATGCTCCTGTGGTTGGGGCTAATTCTTGTTGGAACTGTGGATCTGCTGACCATATGAGGCGTGAGTGTCCCCTGTTAGTGAGAGGTGGTCAGGGTCGTGCACCAGTTGTTGCTCAGCAGAGAGGCCGTAACAACTTTCAGAGGAGAGAGGACAATCAGAGAGGTGTGGCCCATGTAGTTGTTGTTCATCCGGAAGAAGGTGGTCCCGCGAGGGTGTATGCACATCACGAGGGATGTAATGACACCGATGTGATTGCAGGTACATTCACCTTGCAATCCTTGTCTTTGTTAGCATTGATTGATTATGGATCTACGCATTCATACATCTTGAGTGAGCATGTGCATTTCCTTGATATTCCTGTTGAGATGTTAGATGTAGGAATGCAAGTAACAAGTTCTTTTGGTGAGACTTTCGTTACAAGGAAATTGTATAGAAGATGTCCATTGTTTTTTCAAGGTCATGTATTCTCTGTTGATTTGATGGAACTACCTTTTTATGGTTTTGATGTGATTCTTGGGATGGATTGGTTGGTTGAACACCGATCTGTGGTGGATTTTGATGTTAAGCGGGTTACCCTAAAGCTTGCGGATGATTACGAGGTAGTTATCGTAGGCAAGAACGTGAAGTTCTTGTCTAACGCAATTTTGGCTCTTGAAGCGAGTCGGATGTTGGAGTTGGGATGCGAAGCTTTCTTGGCATATGTGATGAATCTTGGTACGAAGGAAGTGCGTGTGCAAGACATACGAACTGTATGTGAGTTTTCGGGTATCTTTCCGAAAGAGTTGCCTGGATTGCCAACGAACCGAGAGGTTAAGTTTGGTATAGAGTTGCATGAGAATATGACCTGGTGTCCATTGCTCCTTATCGCATGGCACCTAAGGAGTTGAAGGAGTTGAAGACGCAACTTCAGGAGTTGCTTGACCGAGGGTTCATAAGGCCGAGTATTCCTGCTTGGGGTGCGCCGGTCTTGTTTGTGAAGAAGAAGGATGGTACAATGCGTATGTGCATTGATTATCAACAACTGAATAAGTTGATGATTAAGAACAAGTACTCTCTGCCGAGGATCAATGATTTGTTTGACCAATTTCGTTGTGCTTCGGTGTTTTCGAAGATAGATTTGAGGTCTAGGTACTATCAGCTTAAGGTTAAGTATGTGGATGTGCCTAAAACAACTTTTCGGACTAGATACAACCATTATGAGTTCTTGGTGATGCCGTTTGGTTTGACGGATACACCGGTTGCATTCATGGACATGATGAATAGAGTGTTCCATGAGTTTTTGGGCTAGTTCGTGGTGGTGTTTATTGATGACATTCTCGTGTACTCGCGTACCATGGAGGATCATGATAGGCACTTGAGAATTGTGTTACAAGTGCTGTTGGAGAATCAACTTTATGCTAAGCTGAGCAAGTGTGAGTTTTGGCTCAAGGAAGTGGTTTTTCTTGGACATGTGGTGTCAGCCGAAGGTATTCGGGTTGATCCACACGAGGTTGAGGCGGTGATGAGTTGGAAGATGCCTAAATCAGTGACAAAAGTGCGTAGTATCCTTAGGTTGGCCGGTTATTACCAAAGGTTTGTGGAAGGGTTCTCTAAGATTACTGCTTCTTTGACCAAGTTGTTGAAAAAGAATGTTCTCTTTGAGTGGACTGACGTTAGACAACAAGCTTTCAAGAGGTTGAAGGAGGCTTTGACGCAAGTTCTTGTCTTGATTCAACCAGAATCAGGTAAGAAGTTTATAGTCTATAGCGATGCATCATATGTTGGTTTGGGTTGCATATTGATGCAAGGTGGGAAGGTTGTAGCTTATGCGTCTAGACAGTTGAAGGTGCATGAGCGCAACTACCCTATGCATGATCTAGAGCTCACATCAGTGGTGTTTGCTTTGAACATTTGGAGACACTACCTTTATGATGAAAGGTGTGTGGTTTACACCGACCATAAGA
Source organism: Hibiscus trionum (assembly GCA_030270665.1). Classification (NCBI taxonomy): domain Eukaryota; kingdom Viridiplantae; phylum Streptophyta; class Magnoliopsida; order Malvales; family Malvaceae; genus Hibiscus; species Hibiscus trionum. The sequence continues at coordinate 23,904,472 of BSYR01000021.1, read as the reverse complement.
GTTTGAAGTATCTTATGTCGCAGAGGGAGTTGAATCTTAGGCAACGAAGGTGGTTAGAGTTGCTTAAGGATTACGATCTGACCATTGAGTATCATCCAGGAAAGGCCAATGTGGTGGTCAATGCTTTGAGTAGGAAGGTAGCTGTTGAGCTGAGAGCTATGTTTGCTTGTTTGAATTTATCGCGTGATGGTGGCTTGATACCCGAATTGCAGGTGAAACCTTCCTTGATTCAGTTGATTAAGGAGAAGAAATTATTGGATGATTCGTTGGTACCTCATGTTCATGATATAGCTGATGGTAAGGCTATGGACTTCTGCTTTAATGATGATGGAGTTCTATGTTTCAAAAGTCAAATAGTGGTGCCAAAAGATGTTGAGTTGAGGCGCACTATTTTGACCGAGGCTCATAGCAGTCCTTTTGCTATGTACCCTGGTAGTACTAAGATGTATCGTGGCTTGAAGGATTAGTACTATTGGGTGGGGTTGAAAAAGGATGTGGCTGATTTTGTAAGCAAGTGTATGGTTTGCCAACGGGTGAAGGCTTAGCATCAATTTTCTTCCGGTTTGTTATAGCTTTTGAGGATACCAGTGTGGAAATGGGAAATGGTTATGATGGATTTTGTATCCGGGTTGCCTTTGACACCATCGAAGAAGAACTTCGTGTAGGTGATTGTGGATCGCCTTACGAAGTGTGCACATTTTTTTGGCTATGCATACTACGTATACGTTGGACGAGTTAGCTGAGTTGTATATTGCTGAGATTGTGTGTTTGCATGGTGTGCCCAAGCCTATAGTGTTGGATAGAGATCCGAGGTTTACAATGAGGTTTTGGGAATGTTTACATCAAGCGTTGGGTACGCGGTTGAATTTCAGCACTTCATATCATCCTCAGTTGGATGGACAGTCAGAGCGAGTTATCCAGGTGATGGAGGATATGTTGCGGTGCTGTGTGATTGATTTTCAAGGTTTTTGGAAAAAGCATTTGCCGTTGGTTGAGTTTTCTTATAACAATAGTTTTCAAGCAAGTATACAAATGGCACTATATGAGGCCTTGTTTGAGAGAAAGTGTAGAACGCTTCTTTGTTGGGCTGAGGCGGGGCAAAAGTTGCTTTCCTTACCGGATATGCTCAAGGGAACAACTGAGAAGGTGAAGCTCATATATGAGTGGTTGAAGGCTGCATCGGATCGCCAGAAGTCTTACGCGGATTTAAAGTGTAAAGAGGTTGAGTTTGCGGTTGGAGATCATGTGTTCTTTAAGGTATCGCCTTGGAAGAATGTGATGAGGTTTGGACGTAAGGGAAAGCTTAGTCTAAGTTTTATTAGACCTTATGAGGTTATGGAGCGAGTTGTTCCTGTGGCTTATCAGTTGAGGTTGCCTCCCGAGTTGGAAAAGATCCATGATGTGTTTCATGTATCTATGTTGCGGAGGTATAGATCGGATCCTTCGCATGTGATGCCAGTTGAGGAACTTGAGTTGAATCCGAATTTACCCTATGATGAGGGACCGGTGAGAATTTTGGATACAAGTAGCAAGGTTCTTTGTGGCAAGACGATTGAGCTGGTGAAGGTGTTGTGGAGAGACCGAGGAGTTGAGGAGGCTACGTGGGAAAGCAAGGCAGACATGCTGAGGCAATTTCTGCATCTTTTTCCTTCTGGTAAAATTTCGAGGACGAAATTTCCTAAGTGACGGAGAGTTGTAACGCCCTGATTTTGGGCTTAGATGTTTTGGCGTGTCGGGTTGGGCCGGTGGGACCAGTGTTTGTTGTTCGAATAGTTAAAAGGTGGTTTAGGGAAATCGAGGTTTGGGTTGGGATAAAAATATGGTAAAAATTCTTAAAATCCTTTAAAATTATATTTAAGAGGTTGGTTAAATCAATTTTGCAAAACAAGTTTTCTAAAGCGTACATTTTGGGTAGTGACCAAAATGTAAAGATTTAAAAGTAGGGAAAATGTATTTTTCAAGAATAGTCAAAATCTTAGAATCTTTAGGGAGCTACTTGGAAATTATGACTTTTCCCTAATTTGGCATGTGCTTTAAATATTTATTAAATAATTAAAAAGGTTTTAATTAATTAATTAAAGGGGAGTTGGTTAATCGGTTAACAAAACTTTTGACGAGCTTTTCATTTCTCTCTTTCACTTCAGCCAAACACTCTCCCTTTTCTCTAAATTTTCCAGAAATTATTTTCTCTCAAATCCTCTTTTGATTTCCATCTTTTCCTTATTGATTTCTTCCATTTTTTTTAAGTTCCTTCAAGCTAAACTTGCCAAATTAGAGGAGAAGCAAGGATTGGAGGTAAATTTTATGCTAACACTCTAATCTAGGTTCTTTAATGAAATTCCAAAGATATTTGACTCTTTATTACTGATTTTGATTGAGGTTTTGTAGTTAGTTTGATAAACTATTGAAATTTTGATAGAAAATGGATTTTAATGTGATTTTCGGATCTTGATTTATTTGGCTGGTTTGAGATTGTTTCTAAATGAGTTTTGAAAGGTTTTTGGTGTTAAAGTGGAGTCTTAATCATAGAGATCCCAAAATCCTTGAGTTTCTTGATTTTTGAAGTGTTCTTGGGTGAGTTTTTGGGGAATCCGAGTTGCTGGAGGTATAATGATGGTTTTAGGTTGTTTTTGGTTGTTGATTAATGCCTAAAATGTGTTGGGTAATGGCTGGGCTGAGGTTAGAGGTTAATCGATTGAGTTTTCGGTTGTTTCTGATGGGTGTTTTGATGATTTAGAGCAGGGCTGCGGGATTTCTTGTGAGTGCTGGCGTTTTGGATGCATTTTAATGCATTGAACCTCTATTTTGATGTGTTAAAACAAGGGATAGTAATCCAGAAGCAAACAAAGTGTTTTTGGAGGCTTCAGACGATCGGTAGTTGCGTCGGCAAGCGTGGTTTCGCAAGTCGTTGAGTGAAATTTGGTTTTCCAGCGTGAAAATGTGATGTGAGCACATCTTCACCAACACATGTTGCTGATCCGGAGGTCTTACCGTTAGGACCAACACATGTTGCTGATCCGGAGGTCTTACCGTTAGGACCAATTACGCGATCTAGGGCGCAACGTTTCAGGGAAGCTCTTTTCCTTACTTGTGTTAATATTTCTGAATCATTTGATAATGTCTGTGCCTTAGATAGTAAGCCTTTTAATGTGTTGCATATTGAGATATGACATGTTTAGGTTATATTACTTATTAGGTATAATTTAAATATGTATATAATATGACATGTTTAGGTTATATTACTTATTAGGTATAATTTAAATATATATATAATATGTTACATATGTGTGCGTGAAATATGTATATAATTTGTTTCTACATTTGTGTGCGTGAAATATTGCAATGAATACATGTAATTCTAAACGTGAAACGTGAAATATTGGTAATGAATACATGTAATTCTAATAATATTTTTTCTTTAGGTGTGCAGCCCACTTATGCCATGCATGTGCGTGAACTATTGGTGTGCAGCCCACTTTCGGATTACTTCAAATCAACGGCAGAGAAGGGGATAAGAACAATCGGTTCTCTCTTTGAATTTCAAATTCAAGTGAATACCCACATTTTGCATGTGCCAAATGAATGAATTTCATCCACATGTTGGAATAACCGGCACCTTATAATTGTGTTATAAATATTGTACGAATGGCATTGTACAAGGGTTACCAACTTTGAAATAAAATCACATTTGAGAGAATTTTCTCTTTTCGGTTCTTTTTAGAACTATTCGACACTCAAACTTGTTTGTTTGTCATTGATACTTCGGGTTCCTAAATTGCTATTTAGCGGGTCCAAGTCCTTCAACGTTAAACAGATTCGATTCGGGTTTGCTCAGTAGATTGTGCAGGTTCTTTCGAGTTTAGCGTTTTCCAACATCGGTCGTTTTTGAAGCCTTCTTCACCATCGTTGAAGTTCTTTCCAAAACGCCAAAATTATTATATTACTCTATATTTTTTTTTCTTTCATCATTAAATCCCTATTTAAAATAAATATGTCGTATAATTTTTGTTGTTTCCTTGTTGTTTTTATTGCAGGAACGTGCCTACAACACTCCTAGATCCGTAACAAACGAGGATAGTCCGTTTCGGTAGACCCCCCCTTATTATGTGGTAATCAGAGCCTAGGTTGATGGATTCGTTGTAAGTTTCTGTAAATTCGAGTAAAAAAAAAAAGCATTCGAATTAAACAAAAAAAAAATCAGCATTCGAATATATATAAAAAAAAACAGAATTTCGAAGAAAAAAAAACAGATTCGAACAAAAAAAACAGATTCAAACAAAAAAAAACAGATTCGAAAAAAAAAAACAGATTCGAACAAAAAAACAGATTCGAACAAAAAAAAAACAGATTAAAAAAAAAACAGATTCGAATATAAAAAAAAAACATTTTAGATTCGAAAGTGTTTATATATGTTTGTATTATTATTGTTGTGTTCCTATTGTAAATGATGAAATTTGTACGAGTTTGTTATGTAACTTTGATGTGCTCGGAAATCAACCGAAGTGAACTGTGCTTGTTTGTTCGGTAATAGGAAGGTTGTAAGCACGTCTTCGCAGTAAGGTTCTCTAAACTCTTCATTTTTCATCTTTTGGTTCCTTTTTTTTTTTTTTTTTTTTTTTTTTCGTGTCATTATCCTTTTCATTTTTTTTCTTTAATTTTTAGTCTTATTTCCTTTCTTTTTGTGTCACTTTTTTTTCTTTGTTTTCTTAACCGTTGTTTCCTTGTAGCCAACACCGTTATAACAAGTTTCGAGACGTTGGATTAGTTCTTTAAAGAGCTGATTACGAGAAAGTGTAAGGGAAAAAGGCATTGAGCGTTGTGAGAACAGAAGGGGAGACAAAAAGAGCCATTCAAGTATTCTCCCGAGTGAAACACGAGCGCTGAGTGTTAATTTTTGAGTGCACTGTTCTTTGGAGTGACATCTGCGAGACTTTGATTGAGTGTGCTGTGAGGTCCTTTTTGTTTGTTTTTTTTTACTGACCTATAATAGTGTTTTCTTTTGTTTGTTTGTTTTTGTTGTTGATTATGGCAGGTTCCGATGATCACACGGTTGAACAGGATCCACTGATTCCTCAAATGCAAGCCTTAGAGAGAATGATGCAACGAGTAGTGGCTACCGCCTTAGAGCCATTACAGTCGAGGATGGATAGGTTTGATGGAGGATCCAACTCTGTTAATGATGTGTTGAACGAAAATGAAGACGAACGGTCACCGAGGCAGCATATTCCTAGACAAGGACGTGTGCAACAGGTAGACGATAATTTGACTAACATTAAGATTGCTATTCCTTCTTTTCAGGGACGCTCAGATCCTGATGCATACCTTGCTTGGGAAAGCAAAGTGGAGCACATTTTCGAGTGTTATAATTACTCGGAACAGAAGAAGGTTCGATTAGCAGCAACAGAGTTTGTTGATTATGCCTTGATATGGTGGGACCAGTTATTGCTTAGTCGTAGACGTACCGGTGATGATCCAGTTGCAACATGGATCGAGATGAAGCGACTAATGCGTAAAAGGTTTGTTCCTATTCATTATCATCGTGATTTGTTTCAAAAATTGCAAAACTTGAAACAGGGAAGTAGGAGTGTTGAAGATTATTTCAAGGATATGGAAATGGCTATGATGCGTGCGAATATCGAGGAAGATCGAGAAGCTACCATGGCACGATTTCTAGCAGGGTTGAACACCGAGATTGCCAATGCTGTTGAGTTACAACATTATGTCGAGGTTGATGACATGGTGCAGATGGCAATAAAGATTGAACGACAACAGCGCATGAAGTCTTCAAATCGAGGTAACCCTTCTTTTAAATCTTTTTCAAATCCTTTATATACTCCTAACAATTCCAGGAAGCAAGCACCACAACAACCACTTCGGATTCGTGAGCAAGGCGAAACCAGCAAACCAAAGGCCCCCGTTGCTGATAATGGGCGTGGTAAGCATCAAGTGGTGGCGCAAGAGCGAGCACGAGATATCCAGTGTTTCAAGTGCCTTGGGAGAGGACATGTTTCTAGTCAATGTCCTAACCGGAGGGCTATGTTGATGCGAGATGATGGTGAGATTGAGTCAGATTCCGAGGAGGAAGTGCATGATGTCCCTACTGAAGAGGAAGACGAGACCGACCTAGAGGTTCCTGAATCTGGTAAGTTAATGGAACTTTTGGTTATTAAAAGAAGTCTGAATGTGCAACAGGTACCGGATGATCTACAGCGTGAGAATATCTTTCACACACGATGCAAGGTGCAAGACAAGGTATGTGTTATGATTATTGATAGCGGTAGTTGTACTAATGTTGCCAGTTCAGTGATGGTTGACAGGTTAGGTCTAAAAACGACAAAGCATCCTCATCCATATAAGTTACAATGGTTGAATGATGGTGGCGAGCTTAAAGTGACCAAACAGGCTATTATACCATTTTCGATCGGAAACTACAAGGACAAGGTCCTTTGTGATGTTGTTTCCATGGATGCTACTCACCTACTATTGGGACGCCCTTGGCAGTATGATAAAAGGGCAATGCATGATGGTTATACAAATCGTTACTCTTTTATGCATGCAGGTAAGAAGATCACATTGGCTCCTTTGACACCGAGTCAAGTGTTTGAAGACCAGGCAAGCTTGAAAAAGAGTAAAGAGACTGCAAAAGAGAAGAAGAAGATGTCTGTGTATGCGAGCAGTAGAGAAATCAGGAAATGTCTTTCCTCTCAACAATCTGTTCTTATTTTGATGTTTAAAGATTATTGTTTATTGACAGATTTTCCTATTGATCTACCTTCACCGATTTTGACACTTTTGCAGGAGTTTGAGGACGTGTTTCCAACTGAAACACCGAAGGGATTGCCACCTCTTCGTGGCATTGAGCACCAGATTGATTTCATTCCAGGTGCTACTATTCCGAACCGGCCAGCTTATCGAACCAACCCTGAAGAGACGAAAGAGCTTCAAAGGCAAATTACTGAGTTGATGGACAAGGGTTACATTCGAGAGAGCTTGAGTCCGTGTGCTGTTCCGGTGCTGTTAGTGCCGAAGAAAGATGGTTCTTGGAGGATGTGCGTAGATTGTCGAGCTGTGAACCAGATCACAATTAAGTATCGTCATCCCATTCCAAGACTTGATGACATGTTGGACGAGCTTTGTGGAGCCGTCATCTTCTCCAAAATTGACTTAAGGAGCGGCTATCATCAGATTCGCATGCGAGAAGGCGATGAGTGGAAAACAGCCTTCAAGACAAAGCTAGGTTTGTACGAATGGTTAGTAATGCCTTTTGGTTTAACTAATGCACCTAGTACTTTTATGCGTTTGATGAATCATGTTCTGCGATCCTTCATTGGTAAATTTTGTGTTGTATATTTTGATGATATTTTGATTTATAGCAAGTCTTTACAGGATCATGTAGGACATTTGCGAGCTGTTTTGCAGGTTTTGCGAGAAGAAAGATTGTTTGGTAACATGGAGAAGTGTGTATTTTGTACTGACAAACTCACATTTCTTGGTTACATTGTTAGTTCTCAGGGAGTTGAAGTTGATCCTGAGAAGATCAAGGCAATTCAGGAATGGCCACGACCGACATCGATTACTCAGGTTAGATCGTTTCATGGTTTAGCGAGTTTTTATCGACGGTTTGTTCCTAACTTCAGTTCTATTACCGCCCCCTTAACTGGGATTATAAAGAAGAACTCAGTCTTCTCATGGGGTAAAGAACAAGAAGATGCCTTTTTGAAAATTAAAGATTGTTTGACTAGAGCACCTGTGTTAGCGTTACCTGATTTTGATAAAACGTTTGAAATTGAATGTGATGCTTCTGGAATTGGTATAGGTGCTGTTTTGATGCAGGAAAAGAGGCCCATTGCTTACTTTAGCGAGAAATTGAGTGGTGCTACATTGAACTATCCGGTTTATGATAAAGAGATGTATGCACTGATTCGGGCATTGGAGACATGGCAGCATTATTTGTTGCCTAAGGAGTTTGTGATCCACACCGACCACGAGGCTTTACGTTACATCACAGGTCAGCATAAATTGAATAAACGACATGCTAAGTGGGTTGAATTCTTAGAATCTTTTCCTTATGTCATTCGTTACAAAAAAGGGAAAGAAAATGTCGTTGCTGATGCATTGTCACGTAGGTATGCACTTTTGAGTTATCTTGATTCACATCTGATTGGTTTTGCATATATTCGTGATTTATACCCTGATGATCCTGATTTTAGAGATAAGTTTAATGCTTGTTCGAAAGGTGCAGATGGAAAGTTTTACAGGCATGATGGCTATCTTTTCAAGGAAAACAGGATTTGCATTCCCCAGGGTTCGATGCGTGATATTCTGATCCGTGAGGCGCACGAAGGTGGATTGATGGGTCATTTTGGAGTCACCAAGACGTTACATACCTTGAAAGAACATTTGTTTTGGCCGAAGATGCGTAGAGATGTTGAAAGGTATTGTGAACGTTGTGTGACTTGTAGAAAAGCGAAATCGAAAGTTTCACCACATGGTATGTACTTACCTTTACCTATTCCTGATTCCCCTTGGACTGATATATCGATGGATTTTGTTTTGGGATTGCCTCGAACTAGGACAGGTAGAGATAGTATATTTGTTGTGGTTGATAGGTTCTCGAAAATGGCACATTTTATTGCTTGCCATAAGACTGATGATGCTGTTAATGTGGCTAACTTATTTTTTAGGGATGTTGTACGTTTACATGGTATTCCTAGGTCGATTGTTTCTGACAGGGATGTGAAGTTTTTGAGTCACTTTTGGAGGACTCTTTGGAGCAAATTAGGTACGAAACTTATGTTTTCTACTACTTGCCATCCCCAGACTGATGGACAAACTGAAGTTGTTAACAGGGTTTTATCTACTTTACTTCGTTCCATCATTAAAAAGAATATTAAGACTTGGGAAGATTGTTTGCCACATGTTGAGTTTGCTTATAATCATGTTGTACATTCTGCTACTAAAATGTCACCTTTTGAGGTTGTTTATGGTTTTAATCCTATTACGCCTCTAGATATGTTGCCTTTGCCACAGGAACAGGTGACGAACGGGGACGGTCAAGCAAAAGCAGAATACGTAAAAAAGTTGCATCAACAGGTGAAGGAGAACCTTGAACGAAGGACTCAGCAGTACGAAAGGCATGCAAACAAAGGAAGGAAACGAGTCACCTTCGATGTTGGTGATTGGGTTTGGGTTCATTTCCGAAAGGAAAGATTTCCGGCCCAAAGGCGGTCCAAGCTGTTACCGCGAGGAGATGGTCCTTTTCAGGTGTTGGAGAAAGTGAATGACAACGCCTACAAGTTAGATCTACCCGGAGAATACAATGTAAGTGCCACATTTAATGTTTCTGACTTAACCCCTTATGGTGATTATACAGATTTGAGGACAAATCCTTTTCAAGAAGGGGGGGATGATGTGAGCACATCTTCACCAACACATGTTGCTGATCCGGAGGTCTTACCGTTAGGACCAACACATGTTGCTGATCCGGAGGTCTTACCGTTAGGACCAATTACGCGATCTAGGGCGCAACGTTTCAGGGAAGCTCTTTTCCTTACTTGTGTTAATATTTCTGAATCATTTGATAATGTCTGTGCCTTAGATAGTAAGCCTTTTAATGTGTTGCATATTGAGATATGACATGTTTAGGTTATATTACTTATTAGGTATAATTTAAATATGTATATAATATGACATGTTTAGGTTATATTACTTATTAGGTATAATTTAAATATATATATAATATGTTACATATGTGTGCGTGAAATATGTATATAATTTGTTTCTACATTTGTGTGCGTGAAATATTGCAATGAATACATGTAATTCTAAACGTGAAACGTGAAATATTGGTAATGAATACATGTAATTCTAATAATATTTTTTCTTTAGGTGTGCAGCCCACTTATGCCATGCATGTGCGTGAACTATTGGTGTGCAGCCCACTTTCGGATTACTTCAAATCGACGGCAGAGAAGGGGATAAGAACAACCGGTTCTCTCTTTGAATTTCAAATTCAAGTGAATACCCACATTTTGCATGTGCCAAATGAATGAATTTCATCCACATGTTGGAATAACCGGCACCTTATAATTGTGTTATAAATATTGTACGAATGGCATTGTACAAGGGTTACCAACTTTGAAATAAAATCACATTTGAGAGAATTTTCTCTTTTCGGTTCTTTTTAGAACTATTCGACACTCAAACTTGTTTGTTTGTCATTGATACTTCGGGTTCCTAAATTGCTATTTAGCGGGTCCAAGTCCTTCAACGTTAAACAGATTCGATTCGGGTTTGCTCAGTAGATTGTGCAGGTTCTTTCGAGTTTAGCGTTTTCCAACATCGGTCGTTTTTGAAGCCTTCTTCACCATCGTTGAAGTTCTTTCCAAAACGCCAAAATTATTATATTACTCTATATTTTTTTTTCTTTCATCATTAAATCCCTATTTAAAATAAATATGTCGTATAATTTTTGTTGTTTCCTTGTTGTTTTTATTGCAGGAACGTGCCTACAACACTCCTAGATCCGTAACAAACGAGGATAGTCCGTTTCGGTAGACCCCCCCTTATTAAAATGTTTTAGTAAAGGTTTTGGGAACTTAATAAGAGCTTGTAACACTTTATTAAGTTCGAAAGTAAGTAAAGCAAAATTTCTCCCTCGGTTGTGCTAGTTTTGAGCCTTTGGTTGCACTTGATTTTAATTGCATTTACCTACTGTTTTAAAGCATGTTTTGAGTATATATAATATGTATAATGGTGCCATGTGGTTTAAGGATGCTCTAGGTAAGTGATTCTTGTATGCATGTGTTGATGAATGAGGTTTGAAGCATGGTTTAATGCTTGTTTATGGCTTATCATTAATGTTTTGTAAAAACAGTGAGGTATGCATGAGATATGAATTATATTGGCAAGTGATGTTGAATAAAGTGTTTTATAAATGAAATCGGATATAATTAGCCGACTATAGGATTAAGTGCACTATAAACAAGTCACCTTGGATGTTGAGGGGATGTGATTGTACCGAATACTCCATCCAAGTACCCTAACGATTGAGGATTGTTTAAGGTTGCAACGATTGAGGGTAGCTCTCACGTGTGAACCTTGTGTGTTTCCCATCTCTCGTTAGTGGGTTATATATCTACCGATGAGCGGTGTTGAGGGGTTGTGATTGTACCGAATACTCCACCACGGGTGTCACAACGATGGATGGTCGCTCTCGTGTGTGAGCCTTGAAATGCCGGTAGAGTGTATAAAGGGTGTGGGACAATCCTTGGTACTTCGTGTATCCGATATAAGTGTTTTTGAGTTTGTTGTTATCACTTGTGAGCCAATATAATGAAATGAAATATTGTGGAAATGTTGTCAATGCATATTTTGAAAGATGCATGTTTTGGTTTAAGCTTAGCATAAAGGTGTTATTCTTGTAAGGCTTGGTATTTGAGTAGCAATGGTTTAATTGCTAAACGTTTAAGAATCATGTTGCATGATGTCAAATACAACGATTTTGATGATAACGTGCATGATTTGTCAAGAAAGGCATGATGGTTTTGAAAGGAGTGAAAAATGGTTTTGTGCATTGATGATGCTTGTGGTTTTGAGCAATCCTCACTAAGCTTGTATGCTTATGCTCTCTATGTTCATCAATGCAGATAATTAAGCTTTTGGAGGCGGCATCTTCAAGGGAATTTTACCAAGACATTTTCTAAAAAGTACGTTGAGTTCTCAAACTAGTGTAATAATGGCAATGGGGTTGTCCAATGCAATGAATGTTATTGGTTTGTTAATTTCTGGCTTTGTGCAAGTTTGAGAGGCATATTTGGACTTGTAAATGACCTTTGAGTTTTGGTTTATGCTTGCATTTGATTTTAGCCTTTTGGTGCTTTTAACTTTTAGGAAGCATGCCTTTAGTTCCGTTGCTTTTGAGAATGATGCTATGATGTTGCTTATGCTTCGTATAAGTTGTCATTGATGTGTATTTAAGTTGCCAATATGTTAGGGCATGTGTCGGGATGGTTTCAGAGGGTATAAATTAATTTAAACTAGCTTTTTAGAACATTACAGGCCCAGGTGTTTCGAAACACCCTTGCTTGTTTCGAAACGATGGCCTGAAATGGCTTTGGTGTTTCGGAACAGTGAGGCCTGTTTCAGAACATTTTGCCTCTGTGAACCATCATACCGAAACGTGTCTTGAGGAGTTTCGAAACGAACCCGTGTACCGAAACGGTCAGCTGTGTTTTGAAATGGTCGTTCCGATACGGGGCATTCTGTTCTGAAACGTTTGACCGTTGAACCTGTTTTGAATTGTTCTAAGTTTCTGTTTCTTACGTTTTGGTCCCTGTTTGCCTTGTATGCAATTGGATGGGTTCTAAGGGTCATTTTGAGCTGAGATTTCACCGAGAAGCATGTAATGAACCTAATTAAAGATTGGTAATCTAAAATTGCTAATAACGCTTATAATTTACCAAAATTACAAAATGGTCCCTAAACCTTAATTGGCTATAATTAATAGGCGATTGTGTTGATGCTATATTTGCTGCTTGTGTGTGTACACATAGGAACCTAAGTTGCAACTAGACAAGAAAAAAAGAAAAAAAGGTCGTTTATTGAGGTAAACCTTCCCGGTTTACTTTAATATTCCTGTGTGATCCGTTCGGTTCAGTCTGTCGGCCAGGCCGGGTCGAGGTGGTTACATAAAAAGTAAAAACACAAGTAATGAGAGTTGGTTTGATTAAAACTAAAAGTAAAGCAAGTAAAGTAAATTGAGAAATCTGAGTGAGAGAATAGGCCGGTATTGGGTGCTTCGTAGTGTGATGATTTGATGTACTGTATTGGCACAATTTTGCAAATCAACTTAACAACTTCAACAGTCACCCACAAGTATGCCTCGACAGATGCCTGCCTCGACAGAGTCCAATGTGACTGCCTGGGTAGTTAAGCGATGATTCAAGGTTCGGCAAGGCTCTCTTCTATGACTTCCTCTTCTCCCGAAGCTTTATGTACTATTGATGAACACATCTTGGATGATACCTCCTGGAGTGAATCTAAGGATGAACACCAACCGATTATGAAGCCTCTCTTAGCCGCTGAACTTCTAAACTTATCCTTAAGCCAAAGTAGCTTTACCCAATGGTTGGATAAGACCGTGTTTACTCGTTTCGTGAGTTCAACTTTTCCGATATTGAACAAATAGATTGATGCCCTCTTCACTCCCGATAAAGATTGCAACAATGAAGAACCAAGAGTAAACAAACCTTGAATTTTATTGCAAAAACTAAAACCCTAAATGAATACAAGCAAAACTCTCACAACTACTACACAACCAACCGTTAGCCCTAGGGAAGGTTTAGAACATAATAGAGGATGGCGGTAGGAGGGTTTTTCGACAAGAAAGAGGGTTTTTCTCTTTAATCTTGATTGTGTTTTCTCCTTCAAGTCGATTACATATATATAGGGGAGGAGCCTATGTCTAAGTCGGTTTAGGGCAGAAATACTAGTTAGAATATAATTACAACTCATTAAAAGAACATTAAATCTTCCTAGATTCTCGTTTGACTTTTTCCAACTAGACTTTGACCTTGGCTTTTCTTTGTCTGCTGGGCTCCAATGCACGTGCAAGCTGTCTCCAAAAATTTGGCTTGATGAGCTCTTTCAGTCGCATACCACTTTCCATTTTCCACCCTTCTTTGAGTTGTTGCCTCGGCGGCACATTGTTGACTGCCTCGGCAGAGGTGTGGACTGGTGTGCAGAGGTTTGCATAGCTCTTCATTCTGGTCCTCTCCTCTTCGGTCAGCTCTCCAAATGGTCCAACAGCTTCCTCCATCAGTTTCTAGCTTCTCCTCTTCTGCCCTTTCTGCTGTCTCGGTGGCATCTGCCAGGGCGGGTACCTGCGCACAGAAAGAAAATGCACATGAGCAGTATCTTTTAGATAAAAACAATTAAGTTCATCAAATAAGGCAGAATATCTAATATATGCAATTTTGTGTATGTTTTCCTAATAAATGCGTCTAAACTATACTTAAGAACAACAATAATTGAGCTAAACTAGGGCATAAATATAGGACTTTTGCATACTTAACAGCTTCCACTAAGGGTATGTTGATGTAGACCTGTTTCAAGATATCTAGGAACTTCTTGAACTGGTACTCTTGCATTTACCGTTTAAGCCTTTGTGAGAATGGTGGTGGGGGTCGCATGCCCTCGATCTGTTCTTGGCCTGGTAATCTAATTTGCGGCATTTGATCTGGGTTGCCTACATTTTTTTGCTTGCCATTGGTAGAATCAATTAGCTCTACGGAAGCAATGTAGTCAGCACCTGCCGGGGCAGTGGAATCTGGTGTTGTCGCCGCAGGAGCTGCCGCAACAGAGGCTTATTTATTCTTATCTTCATCTTTTTCTCTGGTCCGGGGTTCCTTCAGCTGCTTACAACTCCTAGTTCTGATTGCCTTGCTTTGTTTATTTGTTGCTCCTATTAGTCTGGAATTCAGAATTTGTGCAAACTGCTCGACTTAAGATTCCAAGGATTTCAATGTTGCCTCCTGATTTTGTAGCCGCGTCTCGGCCCTGTCTATAAAAGCGTCAGTCCTTTTTTATGAACATATCAATATTAGCCATATATGCACTAGTCTGAGTCATAAAAGCATGAAGAGTGTCTTCTAAGGAACTAGACTGCATTGGCTGTTGCGGCGTCATGTGTTGCTGCTGCGACATGTTCTGCCGAGGCATGCTTTGTTGGAATCCTGCTGCTGGAGCATTCTTATTTTGTGGATTGAGTGCATTATTGGGGTTGCTCCAGGAGAAGTTGTGGTGCTTTTTCCAGGCTGGGTTGTAGTTGTTGGACATCGTGTTGTTGTTCCTATTAAAGTTTCCAACATAGCAGGCCGACTCTGGGTTCTGCGGGCATTCAGAAGAGACATGGTTACCTCTACAGTTTTCACAAAATAACTCCATTACCTTGACCTCCTGGTGATTGTTTTGTGATTGCATGTTCATGACCAGCTTTGTCAAGGTGGCAATTTGAGCTGAAATTGAGTCCGAGGACCCTATTTCGTTTACTATGGGTTGGCGTTAGATTCCTCCTCGTTTGGCCGTTGGGAACTGATAGTCGTTCTTGGCCGTCCTGTTCAGAATATCCATTGCTTCTTCTAGTTCTTTATCTAGGAGTATGCCATTTGCCGAGGCATCGAGCATCATCCTAGTTGCCGTGTTGACCGCGTTATAGAATATAGTCACCTGCGTCCATAATGGGAATCCGTGAAAAGGGCATTTGTTTAACAACTCTATGTATTGCTCTCAAGCCTCATGCATGGATTCATCGTCACCCTGTCGAAAAGAAGTGATTTCATTACGCAATCTATCAGTTAAATTTGTAGGATTAAAACGTGCTAAGAAATCACGACATAAATCACTCCAGGATCCAATTGATCCTGTTGGAATACTATTAGGCCAGATTTTGCCCTATCCCTCAGTGAATAAGGGAACAATTTTAATCTAAAAATATCCTCATGTACTCCCTGTATTTTAAAAAGAATTACAGATCTGTAGGAAGGATTTGAGGTGCTGTCTGGCATCTTCAGTTGTTGAGCTGCCAAATTGCCCCATAGTATTGATCATGTTGAGCATTACGAGCTTCAATTCAAATTGGGTGGCCTCTCTTTCTGGTGTAACAACTCCAGGATTTGGTCCGTTCAGATCCTCTCCAAGGTAGTTTCGGACATTTCGGTGTCGTACTAGTGCGAATTGATTTCGCGGACTTTCTCTATCTCCTGTCGGGATATTCTGCTGCCCATCGACAAGTTGCTGCCCGTCGGCAGGTTGCTGCCCAATGGCATTATTTTCCGGGGCACCTTGGTTGTTGTTTAGGCCTCGGCCCTCAGGTTCTTGCATTGCAGCTAAGATCTTTCGTCTAAGCTTTAGGTAAGAGCGTTCGATTTCTGGATCTAAGTCTCGCAATGGGTTGCTTGGGTTCGCTTTGGTCATGCACCAAAACAAGATCAAGTTTTATTAGTACTAAAACAAAAATTAAATAAACTAAAAAGTAACGAGTGCAAGATTAAAAAAAACAAAAGTTGCCAATCCCTGGCAACAACGCCAAAAGCTTGATGCTCACGTAAAAGTGCCCCACAATAGTGCAAGTGTACACGTCTCAAGTAATATAATGATAAGTATATCGAGTATTGTCTCCACAGGGATTGAGCTAGCCTTTTGATCTTACTTCCTCGCACTAAAAAACAAATAAAGTAAAAACACAAATAAGTTGGGTTGTTTCGAATAAACTAAAATACTAAAACTAAAATAAGCCAGATAATAAAGTAAAGAGAAAATCAAGTTAAGAGAATAGGACGGATTAGAATGCGTTGTAGTGTGGAATCCTATTGACTTGTCTCAGTCTTGAATGCAACAACACAAAAATATCGTGGCAGTAACCGAAGTCCCTGCAGCGGCCGCAATGGATGAGTCCCTGCCGCGACAATCCCTTGCTCTTGGGAAAATGCTGTTAAGGTTCGGCAAAGCGTTCTTAGATGGCTCCTCCTTATCCCTAAGCTCGGAACACTGTTGATGAATAGACTTTGACCATACCTCTTGGCGTAAAGCAAAGATAAACACCAACCAATCACAGGCTTCTCTTAGCCGCTACAACTCTTAACCTATCCCTAGGCTGAGTTAGTTAACACCACGAGGGATGAAAACCGTGCTTATTTGTTTCGTGAGTTCAACTCTCTCGATATTGAACAAATGGATAATCTCACAAACTCTCCCTCGATAAGTATGCAAGAATGATGAAAGCAAAGAACAAGCAAACCCTTACTTTATTGCATTAAGAACTTAAACAAAGTACAATAGTCTTCACAAAACTACTAAACAAACAAATCCTAACCCCAAGGAAATTAGAGCATAATAAATGGAAAGAAAACACAAACTAAATTCTAAGCTCTCACTTCTTCGAATTCGACTCTCTTTGATGATGGCAACAAGCCTCCTTTATATAGGGGAAGGTGTAGGCACAAATCCTTCTTGGAGAGGAAGTTAAGTTGGACTTGGACTTAACTTTATTAAAGAGGTGAATCTCTTTAATTTAATACATTATTCACTTTCGGCCAAAAGTCCAACTTTATCATTCCTTCCATGTTTTTGTCCTCTTCTTAAGATCCAACTGCCACACAAAGTGTGTAGAAAAATCTGTCGCTTAAAGCTCTACAAATCGGCTACCATTTTGTATGTTTTGCCCTCCGGCAAGTTGAGTAGTATACGACCGCGACATGGCATTTTGTTACCTCGATATGGGTCTGTGACTGGTTCTGCTCTGCAAGGCTTCATTCTTCATAATTCAGCTTTCCTCAGTAGAAGCTGTCAGTTGTGGCTTGGTTCAATCAGGGTTTGTTACTAGCTAGTTCTGCCTCATCCTTCCTTTTCCTTCATTGCCCTCACGGCATCCCCTGCCATGGCATCGTGCAAATTTGCAAAAGCACCAAACATACATCAAATAGTACCTTTTTCATAGAATAAACAGAATATAAAGATCAAAGGCATAAATGATGAAATCAATGCATGAAGGGCCATAATGCAGTTCAAATGGGTGTAGGTTGAGTGATAATTTCCATATAATAGGGGTAAAAATATAAGACTTTTGGGCACTTATTAGTGCTCAGGTTAGATCGACTTTTAATTCTTGTTGGGTATGTGGATCACGTGAGCACATGAGGCGAGATTGTCCTCGTTCGGCTCGAGAGGCGCAGACTCATGTAGCTGTAGCGACCAATGCTTGTTGGAGTTGTGGTTTGGTTGACCATTTGAGGCGTGATTGTCCGTTGTTGGTTGGAGGTGGTCAGGTTAGAGCCCCGGTTGTTGCACCAAAAAGAGGTCGTGGGCACGATCGTGGTAACTTCCAGCGTAGGGAGGATGATCAAAGAGCTATGGCACATGTTGTAGATGTTCAACCTGAGGGTGTTGGTCATGCGAGGGTGTATGTACATCGTGAGGGATGTAATGACACCGATGTGATTGCAGGTACTTTCACTTTGCAATCCTTGTCATTGTTATCTTTGATTGATTCTAGTTCTATGTATTCATACATCTTGAGCGAGCATGCACATTTGCTTGATATCCCTATTGAGATGTTAGATGTGGGAATGCAAGTAACGAGTTCCTTTTGTGAAACTATTGTTACGAGAAGGTTGTATAGGAAATGTCCTTTATCTGTTCAAGGTCATGTGTTTGCAATTGATTTAATGGAGTTGCCTTTCTATGGTTTTGATGTAATCCTTGGGATTGATCGGTTGACCGAGCATAGGCTTGTGGTCAATTTTGATGCTAAGCGAGTTACTTGAAACTTGCTGATGATTACAAAATGGTAATCATAGGCGAGAATGTGAAATTCATGTCTAATGCAATTTCGGCTCTTGAAGCAAGTCGAATGATGAAGTTGGGTTGTGAAGCTTTTTTAGCTTATGTGATGTATCTAGGATCAAAGGAAGTGCGTGTACAGGACATACGTACTGCATGTGTGTTTCCGAGCGTATTTCTCGAAGAGTTGCCTGGTTTTCCACCAAACAGTGAGGTTGAGTTGTATGAAAATACGACTCTAGTGTCTATTGCTCCATATCGAATGGCACCTAAGGAGTTGAAGGAGTTGAAGACGCAACTTCAAGAGTTGCTTGTCGAGGTTTCATTAGGCCTAGTGTTTCACCTTGGGGTGCACCGGTCTTGTTTGTGAAGAAGAAAGATGGCACGATGCGAATGTGTATAGATTATCGGCAACTGAACAAGTTGACGATTAAGAACAAGTATCCTTTCTCAAGGATTGATGATTTGTTTGATCAGATTAGAGGTGCTTTACTGTTTTCAAAAATTGATTTGAGGTCTGGATATTATCAATTGAAGGTAAAGGATGTGGATGTGCCTAAGATAGCTTTTCGTACAAGGTACGAGCATTATGAGTTCTTGGTGATGCCGCTTCGCTTGACTAATGCACCAGCTGCATTCATGGACTTGATGAATCATGTGTTCCATGAGTTTTTAGATAAGTTCGTGGTTGTGTTTATTGATGATATTCTTGTGTACTCACGTATTGAGGAAGATCATGATAAACATTTGTGGATTATGTTGCAAGTGTTGTTGGAAAATCAGCTTTATGCCAAGTTGAGTAAGTGTAAGTTTTGGCTCAGGGAAGTTGTCTTTCTTGGATATGTGGTGTCGGTCGAAGGTATCCGGGTTGATCCACATAAGATTGAGGCGGTGATGAATTGGAAGATGCCTAAACCGGTGACAGGAGTTCATAGTTTCCTTGGTTTGAAGGGTTACTATCGAAGGTTTATGGATGGTTTCCCTAAGATTGCTGCCACGTTAACTAAGTTGTTGCAAAAGAATGTTCGTTTTGAATGGACGAATGTTAGGCAACAAGCTTTTGAGAGGTTGAAGGAAGCTTTGACGCAAGCTCCTGTCTTGATTCAACCTGAATCGGGTAAGGAGTTTGTAGTTTATAGTGATGCATTGTATGTTAGTTTAGGATGTGTGTTGATGCAAGGTGGAAAGGTTGTGGCGTATGCATCTAGGCAATTGAAGGTGCACGAGCGCAACTATCCTACTCATGATCTGGAACTCGCTGCAGTTATGTTTGCATTTAAGATTTGGAGGCATTACCTTTATTGTGTGAAATGTGTGGTTTATACAGATCATAAGAGTTTGAAATATCTGATGTCTCAAAAAGAGTTGAATCTTAGGCAACGAAGATTGTTGGAGTTGCTCAAAGATTACGACTTGACGATAGAGTATCATCCTAGAAAGGCCAATATTGTGGCCGATGCCTTGAGTAGGAAGGTGGCTGTAGAATTGAGAAAGATGTTTGCTCGATTGAGTATATCGCGGGATGGTAGGTTGATAGCTGAGCTACAAGTGAAACTTCCTTAGTTCAGTTGATTAAAGAAAAGCAGTTGCTTGATGATTCATTGGTGCCTCACATTTAGGACATAGCGGATGGTAATGCAATGAATTTTTGTTTCAATCATGAGTGTGTTTTGTGCTTTAAAATTCGAATAGTTGTGCCGGAGGATGTTGAGCTGAGGCGCACTATTTTGATTGAGGCTCATATCAGTCCATTCACAATGCATCTTGGTAGTACAAAGATGTATCGTGGTTTGAAAGACGAGTACTATTGAGTTGGGTTGAAAACATATGTTGCTGATTTTGTGAGTAAGTGTATGGTTTGTTAGCGCGTGCAAGCTGAACATCAATTCCCTTCTGGGCTGTTGCAACCTTTGAGAATACCATAATGGAAATGGGAAAGGATTACGATGGATTTCATGTCCGGTTTGCCTTTGACCCCAACAAAGAAGAATTATATTTGTGTGATTGTAGACCGTCTTACAAAGTGTGCACATTTCATAGCTGTGCATACTACGTACACGTTGGATAAGCTGAAAGAGTTGTACATTGCTGAGATTGTGAGGTTGCATGGTCTCTCTAAATCCATAGTGTCGGATAGAGATCTGAGGTTTACAGTGAGGTTTTGGGAGTGTTTACATCAAGCGTTGGGTACTCGTTTGAATTTCAGTACCTCGTATCATCCTCAGACGGATGGACAGTCTGAGCAAGTTACCCAAGTGCTAGAGGATATGTTAAGGTGTTGTGTTATAGATTTGCAAGGTTCTTGGGAGAAACGATTGCCTTTGGTGGAGTTTTCTTATAATAATAACTTTCAAGCGAGTATACAAATGGCTCCATATGAAGCCTTGTATGGTAGGAAGTGTAGGACGCCTCTTTGTTGCGCGGCAATGGGGCAAAATTTGGTTTCCTTACCGGATTTGCTTAAGGAACAACGAAGAAAGTAAAGCTTGTTTGTGATCGGTTGAAGGCATCATCAAAATGTCAAAAGTCTTATGCGGATTTGAAGCGTAATGAGATTGTGTTTGCGATTGGAGATTGCTTGTTCTTGAAAGTATCGCATTGGAAGAAGGTGATGAGGTTTGGAAGTAAATGTAAGCATAGTCCAAGGTTTATTGGACCTTATGAAGTTGTGGAGTGTGTTGGTCATGTTGCATATCGGTTGAGGTTGCCTCTCGAGTTGGATAAAATTCATGATGTGTTTCATGTTTCAATATTGCGAAGGTATAAGTCGTATCCGCCCCGTGTTATTCCATATAGGAGATTGAATTGAATCCGAATTTGTCTTATGATGAGGAACCTGTTGGGGTTCTTGATTCTAGTAGCAAAGTTCTTCGTGGTAAGACGATTGAACTTGTAAAAGTGTTGTGGCGACATCGAGGAGTTGAGGAGGCCACATGGGAAAGCAAGGCGGACACGATGAAACGATTTCTGCACCTTTCTCCTTCAAGAAAAATTTTTGAGGACGAAATTTCCTAAGTGGGGGAGAGTTGTAACGCCCCAATTTTGGGCTTAGAAGTTAGCCAGGTTCGGGTGAACCGTTTCGAATGAGTTATGCTAGTTTCGGGATTAATTTGAAATAAATGGTTTTTGAGGGAGATAAAATATGGAAAAATATTTAACAATCTTAAAGTAATGTTTTGAAGGTTTTGGAGAGTTCAATTTGATGAAATTGGACAAATTTTATTGGAATTTTGAAAACGATGACTAGTTTGTAAAAATTGCAAAATAGGTTTTAATGACTAAATTAAAGAGGGCCAAAACTTAGAATCCTTAGGAAGCTATTACACCAAGGTGTTATCAGTTATTCCCTTGATTTTGTGTTTTAAATGATTTAATTAATTGATTTTATTAAATGTGAAGTGATAAAAAGGATTTTGAAAGGCAAAACATTTTATTACGTAACTACTTTCTTCTAAACTTTTCTCTCAACTTTCCCATCAGCCAAACTACCTTTTCATTACTAAAATCTCCATAGATTTATCTCATTTCATCCACTTTTGATTTCTAAATGATGCTCATGGATTTCTACATCAATTAGCTAAAGATTTCTTGGAGGATTTCTTCTAAATCATTGCAAATCCAGGGGAAAGCTTGTGTTAGAGGTGATCTTTCTTTTCTCTCCTCTAATCAAGGTTCTTTATTGAAATTCCCAAGTATTTGGCTCTCTAATTATGTTTTCATAACAAGATTTCATGTTTAATTTGATGAAAGTGGTTAGATCAAGCTTAAATGGTGATTTTGAATGATTTTCGTATTGGATCTGATTTGGCTGAGTTATGACTGATTTTAATCATGTTTTGGATGGTAAATGATGTTAAAATAAAGGTTTTACAATAGTAATCCCGATATGAGTTGGATCTCTAATTGTTAGATTGTTAGATTTGGGGTTTTTGTGGTGTTTAGGTGAAATCTGAGTTGCTAGAGATATAAGGATGAAATTAGGTTAATTTTGGATGTTGATTGGTGTTTAAAATTGGATGGAGGTGATAGGTTTTGGCTGGGCTGAGTTTGTAGTGTAACCAAAGGTGTTTTCGATTGTTTTAGATATGCATTTTGATGTTTTTGGGCAGAGCAGCGGGGTAGCTATACTTGCTGGAGATTTTAATGCATGATGATGCATTAATCCTATGTTCTTGTGTGGTATAAACATAGGAGAACTTATCGGAAGCAATCAGTGAAGGTTCGTGAGTTTCAGTTGCTTGGATTCGCATCGGCGAATCGAGTTTGCGCGTGTCAGTGAGTGAGAACGTGAATTTCAGTTTTGAGAGCTTTAAAAAGGTGATTTGGGAATTTAGTGGTAAGCTTGAAATCCTTAACTAAGTTTGGAAGTAAGTGAAAGGATTTTCTTCTCTCTGTTGTGCTATTATGTGATGATTTATGCATTGTTTTGAATTAATGGTTTTACCTATTGTTAAAGCGTGTTTATTTGAGTATGGTTACTGTTTTTAATGATGAAATGTTGAAGGATGCATAAGGTAAGTTATCCTTGAAGTATGTGATTTATACTTTTGATTTTAAGCATGATTTAACGCTTGGAAATGTGATTTGTCGATGATGCTTTAAAAACAATGAGGTATGTGTTAAATGTGAATTATATTGACAAGTGGTGTTGAGAAATGGTTTATAAATGATATCAGATATAGTTAGCCGACTATAGGATTGAGTGCACTTTAAAAAGTCTCCTTGGATGTCGAAGGGTTGGTGTCCCGTGTCTCCGTCCAAGTACCCTAACATCGAGGAGGTTGGTGTCCCGTCTCTCGTTAGTGGTTAAGCATCTAACCGATGATGGGGTTAGTGTCCCTATGGGTTGTAATTGTACCCGATTGATAAAGTACCTTTGGTTATGAATGTACCAATTCAGGTTAAGATGGCTTGAAGTGTTGGGTAGACACTTGTTGTAATCCGTGTATCCGATATGAGGTTTTGAGCTCTGAACTTGTTTAATGATCAGTTGTAAGCCAATATAATTGATTATGTATCATGGAATGGTTTATGTGGCATAATGTAATTTATGCATGTTTTACTCTTTAAGCTTTGCATAAGGTAGCTATGCATGGGAAGGCTTAAATTGAGGGTGGTTTGGAACTTGTCGATGATTCATGATACATGTTTCATGATGATTAACATGCTGATTTTTATTAAGGAAAGTGCATGGTTTTGAAAAGCGCATGATGATTTTACAAAGATGTTTTAGCAAATTGAAATGAGATTTCAATGTGGACATGAAAATGGTTTTAATGCATTGATGGTGTATTGCTTATAAGCCTCCTCACTAAGCTTTGTGTGCTTACGCTCTCATTTGTCCATCAATGCAGATAATTGAGGCTTGGGAGGCAGTAAGAGGCAATAGATTCCAAGAGACATCGCTTTAGAATGTATGTTTCGATTTAAAATAAAGTAATAAGGGCAATGGGGGATCCGTTGAATTGTTGGGAGATTTTTGTAAACTCCCTTTTTGTGCAAGTTTGTTTCGTTGTTTTAGACTTGTAATTGGCCATTGGTATTTGGTTCATGCTTTACTTTTCATTTTGGGTAGCTTGGTTTGTAACACCCTAAAACTACCTTAGAAGAAATTTTAAGAAGTTAAAAATGAAAGGTGTAAACATTTTTATAAAACTAATATGATCAAAATAATAAAATGCAAAATTATAATTAACATGTAAGTTAAATTTATATAATGAATACATGTGTTAGGTGAAATAGAAAAGAAATACAATGTAAGTATATATATATATATATATATATATATATATATATATATATATATATATATATATATATATATATATATATATATATATATATATATATATATATATATATTATGTACATGATCATTGGAAATGAACTAAGACATATGTATGTACTTATATAAATATTCGGTAAAGTAGATTATGTGATTATATATATATATATTAAATAATAATAATAATAATTAAAAGATTAAGTAATATAATATGACTATAGTGGGAATTAAATGGAAAACATAGTGGAATTAAATGACAAAGGTTGATACATGTGTCCCTTTTTCTACGAAGCAAATGGCCAAACAAGTTACAAGGGTAAACACTTGTAATCACCATTTGCATCATCATCTACTTCATTCAGCCAAAAACCCACCGAAATTAATAAAAACTAGAGAGAGAGAGAGAGAGGGCTGTAAAAATAGAAGAAGATTAAAAGCTGGAAAGATTGAAAGAAAGCTTGCATGCATTTGAAATTATAGTTCAAGTAAGTATGTTTAAATTACCGGTTGTATATTAATGATTTATAGTTGTTTTGTTGAATTGGATTGGGTATTCTTGCTGGAAATGTGTTTAGAATTGAGTTAATAAGTTGTTTGATAGCTGGGTTTAAGAAAATAGAGATGAATTTATGGAAATTTAATATGAACACGAACTTAGGTTGAATCTGCCCATATTAGGGTTCATGCACTGCCCTGTTTTGTATTGAAAATTCGAATGGGTTAGGGTTCGAAATAGGAAAGATTTTGTACATAAAAGTTGTAGAGCTGAATGAGTACTATAAGAAAATGGTCTCTTGAGTATGAAAACAAAATAGGAAGTGGATATAAATTGAATTACAAAAAGACTGCTCAGAATTGAATGAATCTGGAAGCTGCTTAGGTTAAATTGTAATTTTGAAAATGTTTAGGGGTTTAATTGATGCCAATAAATTCTGGAAAATTTTTTAGAAACAGAGGAGGTATTTTAGGAATGAAAAATAAATGATTTAGCTTGAATTATATATCAATTGATAGTTTAAATATCATTAGAACACATAGAAGATCAAAATGGACTAGTTTGTAAGGATTGATAATTTGAGGACTTATATGCCCTGTTTTCATGGTTGCTGGAAAAACATTATTATGTTAATATGTGTAGGTAAATGTGTTTAAAAGATCAAATTAATGGTGTAGTAAAACATAGGTTATAAATGCACTAAAGTCACAAATTAAGCATAGGTAGATTAGGTTTCTAAAAATGACTTATGTTCAAGTAATAAATTGTATTGATAAGGAAATGATAAAATATGTGCCATACATGGTTGTAAAGGTGTGTTTATAAGCTTTCTAAAATGGTAAAGAACTCCTTATTTGGAGTTGTGAGTAAAATGATATGGCCAGTTTAGTAGAGGTTACTCAAACTGCCAGTTTAGGGGGGCAGATTCACTTGTCTAGGTGATTATGCTTAAGTAAATGAATTTATATGTTTGAATTAATTACTAATGGGTATTGTATATGATATTTTATGTTTTATGATCACATTGGTGAATAATTTCAAGAAGATTCAAGGAGTGATCAAGCAAAGAGAAGGGGGAAAGGAATCATCATCAAGGATAACAACTAAGCTTGGAGGTATTTGTGAGTGTAGCTAGTTTGGGGTTGAGATTAGTGTCTCAACCAATATGTTTATGTTTCTTGGATGATTTAAAATGAAGCATGTAATGAACTTAATAATGGATTGGTAAATTTAAATGCTAAGGAAGGAGTAAAGGAATGAACTATGAACTAGGTGTATGATGCTATCCAGATATGCTAGTTGATGTCTATATGGGTTGCTTTGTGACATGAGTTGTTTGAGCCACTTGAATTGATATAATGGATGATTTAGCTACTGTTTGAAGATGGTTATATGATTGAAATGATGCTAAATTCTTGCTGGAAATTTGATTGAGCATGGCTTGAATGTGTACAATGTAAACATGATTGAATGTGTACATGACTTTGTGATATGTGTTTGATAAACAAGTAAAATGCTATTGTTAATAAAGAAAGATAAGTAAAGTCCTTGGTTTGATTAGTGTCTATAGGTAGAAGGGCATGCTTTAGAGTCATTGAGCTCCTCTGATCTTTGTTACAGGATGGTGGTTAGTCACCTATAAACCTGATAAGGTGGTTAGTCACCTTGATAATTGAATGGTGGTAAGTCACCATTGATGCCTATGCATCCTCTGTTATAAGTTGAAATGAGAAATGGATACTTTGAGTATCTAATGTTACATGTTACATGAAGACTTGATTACCTAATTTATTAATCATCCAAGGCAAAACATGATTAGAACAATGATATATGTTTAAATGAACAATTTGGGTATTAGCCCTTATGATATGGAATGAATATGTGTACTTGGTTGAGATTTAAAATGAACTATGTTGTGATGTGAAACTATGAAATGTTGCTGCCAAGATGACAATGAGATTATATGTTGTTTACTATTCAATTTAGCTTGAATTGTACATGTGCTTGCTGCCCAAATTTGGCTTGAATTGTATATGTTGCTTGCTGTCAAATTTGGTATGAAATGTATATGTAGCTTGCTGCCCAAATTGGTGTGTTTTAAATGAAATGGTTGCTGCCCAATAAGTCATTGTACATGTAAATGATTGCTGCCCTATTGGTTAGTACATGAAAATAACTATGTTAACTTGGTTTTGATAGACTAGTTAGGTATTCCAATACGTGCTAAGCCTAGCTAAGTAACCTTAAAGATTGAATAAGACTTTAAAAGATTGAAACTAGTAATGTTTAGGGCTGCCTCACTAAGTACATTAAGTGTACTTATCACTCTATTGTTTCCTTCTTCCAAATAACAAGTCCTCGGATATCCGAAAGCTAGCTGTTTTGTTTCGAGAGCCGTCGCAAGCCAAAATACAAGTATGATATAGTTTTGTTTAGTCTCCTAGATGGTGGCATATTCTATGTTATTGTGTCACATGCATGTAAGAATATGTATTTTGATAGTTGTCTTGTATAAGTTAAGGCAAGTTAGGTTATGTAATAGAATTGATGGTTGATATGTATATATATGGATTTGGTGATATGAATAAGTTATGTTTAAGTTATCTAAGCTTGATATGGATTTGAATGATATGATGTGTACAAGTTAATTTATATGCTTGGTTTAGGTATTTACATTTAGACTTTGTTATGGTTGTTACTTGTTTCGAATGATGCATAAAGTAATGGTTTCATATAGTTTAATAATTTGAACATGCTAATTGATATGTATATTGAAGTAGTAGTATGTTAGGATAACCGATTGTATATAGGTTGTTTATATGTTAGCCGAATGTTTATCTTTATGAATTGGATTGGTTAATTGGCAATGAATGCTCAAGTGTATCCATGATTAATCATTGAATTATGTAAATAGTCATGTTATATGTTAGTTAATCAGTTAGATCACATGTTAAGAAAAAATTAAAATGGCCCACTTTAGTCTAAATGATCATGTGTATATGTTTGTTTGATTCACATGTTGAAAGGTTCTAAATAATGAATTGGATTGATTATTTTAGTTTGTTAAGCATGTTTGTATGATCATTTCTTATTTTTATAAGTTGTATATTTAATTGACTATTATGGTTTGCCAAGCATGTGTATTTTGTTATATGTTTCTTGTTGTTCGAATGTAACATCTCTCGTTCTTAACCGGGCGAGGGGTGTTACTTAAATTGGTATCAGAGCTTTAGGTTATAGGTTCTAAAATCGTCTGAAACATGTCATGCATCATATAGGTTAAACTATGCCACCTAGGAGTTTTATATCGAACTGCTTGCGATTGTGCTCTCTAACTTCGATCTTTTCTGAAATCTTATTAGAATGTCTGAATCACATATGGCTCGTGATAATGGAAGTTCTTGGGAATCATCTAACGAGGATGGTAGCGTTAGGATGAAAACCAACGCTCCGGGACAATCTAATCCTCCCGAGAAAGTGGACCCTCCGAGAAGATTAGAACCGCGAGAACCGACTCCGCTCCCTGAACCGAATCAGGCAACTCTGACAATTCTGACTGTTCAGAGTGCTCAGCGGGAATGTCTCCTAAGTATGAAGGAGATGTTCGATCAATTAGTAATGAACATCCGACGAGAACAACCGACTCCTGTGGTTGCTGCCCCGAGTCGAGCCCCTATCGACAAGCTCGCGCAACATCGAGCAACTACATTCTCCGGTGAAAACGAGGAAAAGCCGGAAGAAGCTGAGAACTGGCTCGAAAGAACCACTCAAATCTTAACTCGTCAACTTAAATGTTCGAATGAACATAAACTTGAATTTGCGATTGCACTTCTAGCCGACGAAGCTCTAAGTTGGTGGGAAACCACGACTCTGACCGCCCTTGCCGAGTCAGTTACATGGAAATTCTTCGTTGATGAATTCAAAAAGAAATATATTAACGAACAATACCTTGCTGATCGGAGGAAGAAGTTCTTACATCTGAAACAGGCCAATCGGCCGATTGAACAATATGTTGCCGATTTCTACAAATACTGCAAGTATGGCTCGGAGTACATCAAAACCGAGAAAGATGAATGCCGAATGTTTATTGACGGGCTGAGTGATGAATTGAGTCTGATGTTCACAA
Source organism: Hibiscus trionum (assembly GCA_030270665.1). Taxonomy (NCBI): domain Eukaryota; kingdom Viridiplantae; phylum Streptophyta; class Magnoliopsida; order Malvales; family Malvaceae; genus Hibiscus; species Hibiscus trionum. Next base: position 23,875,726 of record BSYR01000021.1, on the reverse strand, counting down.
ACTTGACATTACGGATTTTCAAATCCTTATGAATCGGGCTATCGCCATTGAATCTAAGATGCGGAATGCCGAGAAACGAAAGAGTGGATTCCGAATTGATAAGAAGCGGAAGAGTGACGACAAGTCTCGGTGGTCTAAGAAGCCGAAACATCAGAAGGAATCATCCTCCACCTATATACCATCTACTCGGAATAATTTCCAACCCCAACACTCCAACAAGATGGCTATTCCGGTTGTTTCCGTCAACAGTACTAGAAATGTCGACAGACCTCCTGTTTGCAAATTCTGTCAGAAGAATCACTTTGGCCAATGCCGAGCCCATGTGAACCTCTGTTATGCTTGTGGCGCTGAAGATCATTACATCCGAGACTGTCCAAAACAAAATGATCAATCATTTGTTCGACTGGCTAACCAAAGTTCTGTGCCGTCTGGTCGAGGCAAACATCCGAGACAAGTTCAGTCGAATAATCCCGGGAAAGGCAAGGTTGCCCAGTCAAAAGCCACCACTTATCGGGAGTCCCGAGCCCCAGCTCGTGTCTACCACATTCGTGGCAAAGATGAGGTCGAATCTCCCGACGTCATGGTGGGTACGGATGAACTTAACCTTAAACCTGTTTACGCATTGATAGATTCGGGATCAACCCATTCATTTATATTCTCATACTTGTTAGATGAACTTAAATTGAAACCTGAAACTGTACAATCTGGGCTAATTGTTTCGAACCCTATAGGAGGTAGTATGCCTATAAATTTGATTTGTAAAGACTGTCAGATAACAATCCGAAATGTACCATTTCCTTGTAATCTATATGTATTACCCAAATGTGAATTTGATCTAGTTTTAGGACTAGATTGGTTGGGAAAACATGAAGCCTGGGTAGACTGTCAAAACCGTAGGTTATATTTACGGGGTTTAGCAAAAGAATCCATCCTATTGATGGACAAGAAACCGATCTCTATTTTCGCCGCTATGGCATTGCAAGATGAGCTTGATTTCGGTTTACTTGAAATGCCTGTTGTATCTGAATTTTCTGATGTTTTTCCCGAGGAACTCCCTGGCCTTCCTCCAACTCGGGAAGTTGAATTCAAGATCGAAGTTCAACCCGGAATTAATCCTGTGTCCATTACACCTTATCGGATGGCACCTGTTGAACTCAAAGAACTAAAGAAGCAAATTCAAGAACTCGAGGATAAAGGATTCATCCGACCTAGCATCTCTCTCTGGGGTGCTCCTGTCCTGTTCGTGAAAAAGAAGGACGGTACGATGCGACTTTGTATCGATTACCGGCAACTTAATAAAGTAACCATCAAGAACAAGTATCCGCTACCGAGAATCGAAGATTTGTTCGATCAACTCAAGCAAACTTTGACACATGCTCCTGTTCTTATTCAATCTGAATCGGGCAAAGAATTCGTAGTGTACATCGATGCATCACACTCGGGCCTAGGTTGTGTTCTGATGCAAGAAGGCAATGTGATTGCATACGCCTCTCGGCAACTGAAGCAACACAAATTGAATTATCCTACTCACGATCTCGAGCTTGCGGCCATTGTGTTCGCGCTCAAAATTTGGCGACACTACTTGTACGGTGAAAGATGCAAGTTGTTCACTGATCACAAAAGCCTGAAGTATTTACTCACTCAAAAAGATCTGAACCTTAGACAAAGAAGATGGTTAGAGTTGCTCAAAGATTACGACCTGACCATCGATTATCATCCCGGAAAAGCCAATGTCGTTGCCAACGCTCTGAGTCGAAAACTGAACCTCTGTAAGTTACTCGAAATCCTCGAAAATTAAAAAACGTTCAATCTTCAAATTTAAAGTGATCATTCGAATTCCTTCTTAATAGTCAAGGAAGAATTTGAACACTTTCTTGTTTAGCAAGAAAACCTTCAAATGAAATTTTATAACCTAAGTAATGTCTTCAATTTGTTTATTCGTAGCTTCTTTGGCTATCAACGCTCATTTCCGGCTATGCAAGGCTCGGAATTATCTGAATGAACTTCAAGTTCAATCTACATTGATCACCAGGATCAAAGAACTTCAACAAATTGATCCGGAACTTCAAAAAATCAATTCTAAGCTTGAGTCTAATCCTGACTTCTTTGTTAAGTCGAACGGTCTTCTATACTTCAAAGATCGTATATGTGTCCCTAATAACAAAGAATTACAAGATGAAATCCTACAAGAAGCGCACCAAAGTTTTTTTTGATCCACCCTGGATCAGTTAAGATGTACAAGGATCTCAAGCCCTTGTATTGGTGGCCAGGAATGAAAATGGCTATCAACGACTCTGTAGCGAAATGTTTGAATTGCCAACGGGTTAAAGCTGAGCACCAAGTCCCAACTGGTTTGTTCCGACCTCTCAAATTTCCGCAATGGAAATGGGAACAGATCACAATGGATTTTGTAACCGGTCTTCCTTGTTTGCCAAGAAAGTGCGACGCTATCTGGGTGACCGTTGATCGTTTCACCAAGTCAGCACACTTCATTCTGGTGAGAATGAATCTCAGTCTTGAAGCCTTGGCTGAATTATACATCCGAGAAGTAATTCGTTTACATGGAGTTCCAATCTCAATAGTCTCCGATCGAGATCCCCGATTCACAGCTCGATTTTGGAAGACTCTACATAAAGCTCTCGGAACCACACTGAATCTTAGCACAGCTTTCCATCCACAAAGTGATGGTTAATTCGAGTGAGTAATTCAAATTCTTGAAGACATGCTCAGAGCTTGTATCATTGACTTCGGAAAGAACTGGGAGAAATCGCTACCTTTGGTAGAATTCACCTACAACAATAGCTTCCAATCTTCGATTCAAATGGCTCCTTTCGAAGCGTTGTATGACAGAAGATGTCGAACACCCCTGTGTTGGTCTGAACTCGGTGATAATAAAGTTTTGGGACCACAACTGCTTCGGGAAACCGAAGAACAAGTGCAAATCATTCACTCCCGATTGAAGCAAGCCTTCGATCGTCAAAAGTCATACGCTGATCTGAAGCGTAGAGACATTCAACATCAAGTTGGAGATAAAGTGTTTCTTAAAGTCTCCCCATGGAAGAAAGTGTTCCATTTTGGCAAAAGAGGAAAGCTAAGTCCTTAGTTTATCGGACCATTTGAAGTAGTCGAAAGAATTGGACCTGTAGATTATCGACTCGCACTTCCTCCTGAGTTTGATAAGATACACAATGTCTTCCACGTCTCAATGCTCAAAAGATATCGATCTGATTCGTCTCACGTTCTTGAGCCCGAAGAAGTTGAGCTCAATCCCGATCTCTCTTACGAAGAAGAACGTGTTCAAATTCTTGATCGAGAAGTCAAGAGACTTCGCAACAAAAGTGTTCCTCTAGTCAAGGTTCTTTGGAGAAATCACAAAGTCGAAGAAGCGACTTGGGAACATGAGGATTCGATGCGAAAACAATATCCTTACCTATTCGATTCAGGTAAAATTCGAGGACGAATTTTCTTTAAGGGGGAGCAGTTGTAACACCCTAAAACTACCTTAGAAGAAATTTTAAGAAGTTAAAAATGAAAGGTGTAAACATTTTGATAAAACTAATATGATCAAAATAATAAAATGAAAAATTATAATTGACATGTAAGTTAAATTTATATAATGAATACATGTGTTAGGTGAAATAGAAAAGAAATACAATGCAAGTATATATATATATATATATATATATATATATATATATATATATATATATATATATTATGTACATGATCATTGGAAATGAACTAAGACATATGTATGTACTTATATAAATATTCGGTAAAGTATATTATGTGATTATATAGATATATATAAAATTAAATAATAATAATAATAATTAAAAGATTAAATAATATAATATGACTATAGTAGGAATTAAATGGAAAACATAGTGGAATTAATTGGCAAAGGTTGATCCATGTGTCCCTTTTTCTACGAAGCAAATGGCCAAACAAGTTACAAGGGTAAACACTTGTAATCACCATTTGCATCATCATCTCCTTCATTCAGCCAAAAACCCACCGAAATTAATAAAAACTAGAGAGAGAGAGAGAGGGCTGTAAAAATAGAAGAAGATTAAAAGCTGGAAAGATTGAAAGAAAGCTTGCATGCATTTGAAATTATAGTTCAAGTAAGTATGTTTAAATTACCGGTTGTATATTAATGATTTATAGTTGTTTTGTTGAATTGGATTGAGTATTGTTGCTGGAAATGTGTTTAGAATTGAGTTAATAAGCTGTTTGATAGCTGGGTTTAAGAAAATAGAGATGAATTTCTGGAAATTTATTATGAACATGAACTTAGGTTGAATCTGCCCAGATTAGGGTTCATGCACTGCCCTAATTTGTATTAAAAATTCGAATGGGTTAGGGTTCTAATTAGGAAATATTTTGTAAATAAAAGTTGTAGAGCTGAATGAGTACTATAAGAAAATGGTCTCTTGCGTATGGAAACGACATAGGAAGTGGATAGAAATTGAATTACAAAAAGACTGCTCAGAATTGAATGAATCTGGAAACTGCTTAGGTTAAATTGTAATTTTGAAAATGTTTAGGGGTTTAATTGATGCCAATAAATTGTTGGAAATTTGTTAGAAACAGGGGAGGTATTGTAGGAATGAAAAATAAATGATTTATCTTGAATTATATATCAATTGATAGTTTAAATATCATTAGAACACATAGAAGATCAAAATGGACTAGTTTGTAAGGATTGATAATTTGAGGACTTATATGCCCTGTTTTCATGGTTTCTGGAACAACATTATTATGTTAATATGTGTAGGTAAATGTGTTTAAAAGATCAAGATTAATGGTGTAGTGAAACATAGGTTATAAATGCACTAAAGTCACAAATTAAGCATAGGCAGATTAGGTTTCTAAAAATGCCTTATGTTCAAGTAATAAATTGTATTGATAGGGAAATGATAAAATTATGTACCATACATTGTTGTAAAGGTGTGTTTATAAGCTTTCTAGAATGGTAAAGAACTCCTTATTTGGAGTTGTGAGTAAAAAGATATGGCCAGTTTAGTAGAGGTTACTCAAACTGCCAGTTTAGGGGGCAGATTCACTTGTCTAGGTGATTATGCTTAAGTAAATGAATTTATATGTTTGAATTAATTACTAATGGGCATTGTATATGATATTTTATGTTTTATGATCACATTGGTGAAGAATTTCAAGAAGATTCAAGGAGTGATCAAGCAAAGAGAAGGGGGAAAGGAATCATCATCAAGGATAACAACTAAGCTTGGAAGTATTTGTGAGTGTAGCTAGTTTAGGGTTGAGATTAGTGTGTCAACCAATGTGTTTATGTTTCTTGGATGATTTAAAATGAAGCATGTAATGAACTTAATAATGGATTGGTAAATATAAATGCTAAGGTAGAAGGACTAAAGGAATGAACTATGAACTAGGTGTATGGTGCTATCTAGATATGCTAGTTGATGTCTATATGGGTTGCTTTGTGACATGAGTTGTTTGAGCCACTTGAATTGAATTAATGGATGATTTAGCTACTGTTTGAAGATGGTTATATGATTGAAATGATGCTAGATGCTTGCTGGAAATTTGATTGAGCATGGCTTGAATGTGCACAATGTAAACATGATTGAATGTGTACATGACTTTGTGATATGTGTTTGATAAACAAGTAAAATGCTATTGTTAATAAAGAAAGATAAGTAAAGTCCTTGGTTTGATTAGTGTCATAGGTAGAAGGGCATGCTTTAGAGTCATTGAGCTCCTCTGATCTTTGTTACAGGATGGTGGTTTGTCACCTATAAACCTGATAAGGTGGTTAGTCACCTTGATAATTGAATGGTGGTAAGTCACCATTGGTGCCTATGCATCCTCTGTTATAAGTTGAAATGAGAAATGGATACTTTGAGTATCTAATGTTACATGTTACATGAAGACTTGATTACCTAATTCGTTAATCATCCAAGGCAAAACATGATTAGAACAATGATATATGTTTAAATGAACAAGTTGGGTATTAGCCCTTATGATATGGAATGAATATGTGTACTTGGTTGAGATTTAAAATGAACTATGTTGTGATGTGAAACTATGAAATGTTGCTGCCAAGATGACAATGAGATTATATGTTGTTTGCTATTCAATTTAGCTTGAATTGTACATGTGCTTGCAGCCCAAATTTGGCTTGAATTGTATATGTTGCTTGCTGTCCAATTTGGTATGAAATGTATATGTAGCTTGCTGCCCAAATTGGTGTGTTTTAAATGAAATGGTTGCTGCTCGGTAAGTCATTGTACATGTAAATGCTTGCTTCCCTATTGGTTAGTACATGAAAATAGCTATGTTAACTTGGTTTTGATAGACTAGCTAGGCATTCCAATATGTGCTAAGCCTAGCTAAGTAACCTTAAAGATTGAATAAGACTTTAAAAGATTGAAACTTGTAATGTTTAGGGCTTCCTCACTAAGTACATTAAGTGTACTTATCACTCTATTGTTTCCTTCTTCCAAGTAATAGGTCCTCGGATATCCGAAAGCTAGCTGTTTTGTTTTGAGAGCCGTCGCAAGCCAAAACACAAGTATGATATAGTTTTGTTTAGTCTCCTAGATGATGGCATAGTCTATGTTATTGTGTCACATGCATGGAAGAATATGTATTTTGATAGTTGTCTTTTATAAGTTAAGGCAAGTTAGGTTATGTAATAGAATTGATGGTTGATATGTATATATATGGATTTGGTGATATGAATAAGTTATGTTTAAGTTATCTAAGCTTGATATGGATTTGAATGATATGATGTGTACAAGTTGATTTATATGCTTGGTTTAGGTATTTACATTTAGACTTTGTTATGGTTGTTACTTGTTTCGAATGATGCATAAAGTAATGGTTTCATATAGTTTAATAATTTGAACATGCTAATTGATATGTATATTGAAGTAGTAGTATGTTAGGACAACCGATTGTATATAGGTTGTTTATATGTTAGCCGAATGTTTATCTTTATGAATTGGATTGGTTAATTGGCATTGAATGCTCAAGTGTATCCATGATTAATCATTGAATTATGTAAATAGTCATGTTATATGTTAGTTAATAAGTTAGATCACATGTTAAGAAAAATTTAAAATGGCCCACTTTAGTCTAAATGATCATGTGTATATGTTTGTTTGATTCACATGTTGAAAGGTTCTAAATAATGAATTGGATTGATTACTTTAGTTTGCTAAGCAAGTTTGTATGATCATTTCTTATTGTTATAAGTTGTATATTTAATTGACTATTATGGTTTGCCAAGCATGTGTATTTTGTTATATGTTTCTTGTTGTTCGAATGTGACATCTCTCGTTCTTAACCGGGCGAGGGGTGTTACATGCTTGGTTTGACAATAGGTTGCATGCCTATAGTTTACCTTTGATGCAAATGTTCATGTTATGTTGATGAATATGCCATGGATTATTGAGGATTGATGCCTATATATGTTGTATGCATGTGGGAAGTATGTTGGATTGTTTTAGATTGGATTAAAGTATGAAAAACCTCCAAAGAGTGACATTACAGGCCCATGTGTTTTGGTACACTCGAGCCTGAATCGAAACATGGTGCCTGAAATGGCCTTGGGGTTTCGAAACAGGGAGAGGTGTTTCGGTACGTTTGGCTACTGAAAGGTTGGGTTTCAAAACAAGTTTGAGGTAGTATCGAAATGGCCCCGTGTACCGAAACAAGCAGCCTTGTTCCGAAATGGGCGTTTCGATACAAGGCAACTTGTACCGAAACACCCTACAGTTAAATTGGTTAGTGGAATCTTCTGAAGTTCTGATTCTTTATGTTTTGATCCCTCAATGTTTTGGAAGTAATTAAATGAGCTTGGATTGTGGTTTTGAGTTGAGAATTAACAAAGATGCATGTAAAGTGATTAATTAAAGTTTGGCAATCTTAAAAGTGAAGAAGTCCCTATAATTTGGCAAAATTACAAAGTGGTGCCTAAAATTTGATTGCATGCAATTAAACCCTTAATTATTGTCTGATCAAGTTGAAAATCATTCTGCTACAATGTTTATCACTTAGGTTAACAATGAGCATCTAGAAAAGATAAAATGAAAAAATAGGATAGTTTATTGAGGTAATCTTCTCATTTTACTTCAATATTCCCCGTGTAATCGTTTGGTTCGGTCTTTCGCCTAGACTGGGTCGAGGGGGTTACAAGCATGTTCATCTAAGCATACGATTCAAGTATAGATTAGGCTCATGTTCATTACAAAACCATTTCAAGACAAGGACAAGATCAATTCCATGAGACCATTCCTTCTATACATATTTTTACATCAAGAGTATCATTAAGCATTAAAAGAATTTAATCAAGTTTTAGATACAAACTTTACATACAAACAAAATGCATGGCCTATCAAGATCTAAACACAAGACTATGATGCCACCAACTAGGAGAATACAAATAAATTCACAATCATACTCCAAATCTCGCTTATCTTGCTTCAGGTCCAAGAAAGATAGCTTCAGGGTCAAGGTATCGATCGAGATGGCTTAAACCTGAGGTTTGGGAAGAATGCAAACGAGAGTGATAAGTACAAAATTGTACTTAGTGAGGTAGCATATAAACTTATCAAATTATTAGGTTTCAGGGGTCTTTAATTCGATTATAACATGGCTAAGACTTAAACAAGTTAGATCAATCCCTAGCTTAAAGTTTCAAACATCATTCGAATGTACAAGCACACAATGGTCTAAGAGTTCTATTCAAGGTTAACATTACATCAATCAAGCAACCATCATATATACAAGAACTAGGCAATCTAAGCAAATTGATCATACGTTTCATTCGAACAAGGGGACTCTTTACACTGTAGCTTAAGTTTCAATGAACAAGCAATTCAAGAAGTCATGTTTACCCTTTTTCATGAGGTTCCAATATTTTTACAAGTTAAACATGTATAACTTTTATTTCGTAAGTCAAAATTTCAATTATTTTATACCGTTAGAAAGCTTATTTATCCCTGTTTACAATAGTTTAGACCTTTCATTTTAATGTCTTTCCAATTAATAAAGTTCTTAGTTCAAAGACAGGGAAATTGCATTTCTGGACAACTTGTACTATCCAAGGGTTTTTATTTCCAGATTCCAGCTCAAAATCCATAATTCAATTATGTTTTCTCCTTATGAAAATAGACATATTAAGGTTCAATCCATATAAATTTCAGCCCTTAATTCGACCTATACAATATATGGTGTTTTTTCAAAGTTGCTTCCCTGAACAGAGTTTTCTAGGCAGATTACACTAGGTTAAGTTTTAAGCTTCTTAATTCAGTAGGACATGATTCTAACATGATAATTTAGCTTATATTCATTTTCTTACAAGTTTAGGTTAGTCCAATTTTGTATCTAACACGTGAAAACAGAGCATTATTACTCAATAGGTTCGATATCATTAGCAAGATTAATTAGCAAATTACCCTATAATCCATTCGAATAGGTTAGGTTCATTTAAGGTTACTTGAATTCAACACAAGATTAGGTCCAAGTTCATTTCAAGTTCATTGAGTTAACTTATAACTTCCGTCTTATCAAGTTTAAACCCTTAAGACATTTCATGTTGAATTTAAACAAGCAATTAGGATTATATTCATTTCGATTAAGCCAATAATTTAGGACTCTAACCCTATTCATTTAGGACATTATTCAAGCCCAACTTAGATGATTATTTACCAGCTCAATTCGGTTATATTTAACTACATCAAGGATCAAGTTTACTATTAAACATATCAAGCTTATATGTCATCCATTAATCCAACTTTATTAAGACAAGGTTAAATCATTATTGAGAGGCCTTAACTTTATATACATAAGGGGGTACTGTTAGGACATTACGATCCATTTGTTCAAGTTTTATATATGCAAGTTTTCCCTATAAATCTTCGCATCTCAAGTTTATTATATACCAAGTAACCACATAGCTTAGGAATCATGTTGTTATGTCCCATTTATAGTTAATTTTAATCCCTTAATATAACAAGTTAAGTCTCTTTGACTAAATCTAGAACAATTCAAATTGAATTAGACAAACAATATAGGATTCTATTCATATTCGAATGACACCAAGGTGAGCTTATCTTATATAACATCATTCTACATCTAATTCCTTCAGATTTAGTCCAAGCAGTTAGACCTTTAACTCTATTCGAATTAAGTAGGCTTATAGACACGATTCTATTTCCAAAACAAGAACTAGATTAATCTCAAGAACCAAGCAACTAAACAAACCAAGCAAACCAAGCATGTGTTTGCACAATTTCATTTCATACTCTTTGTTCAACCAAGTCAAGCAAATCAAGTAGCATATTCAAGTATGGTGAATTAAGTCCACTTACTTCTTTTCAAGTTTAGGGTCTCTATTTCAAGTTTAATCTAGCTAAGCTTTAATCCAATTTTAGCAAGTCTTAAATTAGTCTACATGATCTATTCAAATGGTTCAAGCATACTAAGATTAAGCAATTCAATTCAAAGTCTTATCACACACCAATCAAACAAGGAACACATCTACAAGAATTAAGCAACCTCGAACAAACAATCAATATTTCACTCGAATGGAAGTCTTATATCACCATGTTCATTTTTCTTTCAAGACACAAGCACATTCAAGATAACAAGATCATTAATTCATTCATGTAGGTTTTTTATTTCACAAGTTCATTATCAAGAATCAAGGGTACATATTTTCATTCAAGCGCAGCTTATTTCATTTTAAGCTTATTAACATGTTTTGCTCTGGCCTTTAGTTAAGTCTAGGTAATCAAGTCTCATACCAACTGTCGCCACAAGATGCACCGAAGTGCTACAAGATGCACCGTAGCGCTGGTCAACCCTCTAATTGTCGCCAAAGACCACATACGTACCCTCCGTCTGTCTCCACAAGATGCATCGTAGTGCTGGACCGTAGTCCCCCTGACACAATGAGCTCCAGACTCTAAGGAATGTCGTCCTACCTAGGACCAACTATCAACCAAGGACTTGTTTGATTCTTTTATTATCAAGCAATCACACACAAGTGTTTAGGCATCAAGTATATCAAGATCAAGTTCATATTAAGTCTTTAAGACATGTGAACCTTAGTTCATTTCACAAGTAATCAAGGATTTCAAGCATTAATAAGGGTCAAGCATTCATTAATTTCCAACAAGGATTCATTTCAAGTAATCTATATTTATCAAGCTAGTATATTTCAAGCCATTCATTCATTCACCCGAATGGTTACAAGTATTGTTTTCATTATTGATGTAATCCCCTAAACCCGACCTAGAAGAAAAGGTCGAATTTAGGAAGTTACGATTGAAAACTTTACCCTCAAGAAAACCAATTTTGGAATTTAAGTTTTAATTCAATTTAAAATAATATATAACAATAATTTATTAAATCACTTGGAATAAATAAAATATAAATGTCCTAGTTGTTATTTGAATGTTTAAATAAAATCTCCGAAATGAAAAGCACATTAAATGAAAGCTAAAAATAACCCCAAAACATAAATAGTCTAAAAGTATGAATATACATCAATATTCCAAAATAATAAATAATAATTTGAATAAATAAAATAGTTCCATACTGAATAATAGAATAACCGAATAAAATATGAGATCCTCCAAGAACTGATTCGCCTATGGTCTGAGTATGATCACGATCGGTCGCTAATTTATAGGAAAGAGCATGATCCCGATCGGTCGCTAATTTAAAGCTCCTACAAGATGGAATAATAATCTATCTACAAAAGGGACAATCATAGAATTAGAGTTGGTACTTGGAGTTTCTATTCAAAACATATCATTAATTCTTTAAAATAATAAATTTATCAGAAAATCTCATTTTGCCGGAAAACAATTAATATGCATACAAAAATCATTTTCAATTTAAAAATTTTATGTAAGCCTCACAGTCCGATGGTTGAACTTAGCTCTGATACCACTAAATGTATCCCCCTAAACCCGACCTAGAAAAAATAGCCGAATTTAGGAAGTCACGTTTGAAAACTTTTCCCTCAAGTAATAAATTCGAATTACGATATATTAAAATAATGTAAAATAAATTATTTCTGATAATAATATAAAATATGTCAATAATTAAAAAACATGAGCGTTAAAATAATAATCATATAATTTAAATAAAACATTCAAATTTAAGTTTGAAAACACATGCAAAAATAATAAGTTTCAAATCCAAAACTACATTAAAATCCCAAAATAATCTTAATAATAAAATACTCCCGAAAGTAAAGTTTATCCTTACTGAAGATAAAATACATTCGATAAAATAAAGAGATCCTTCGAGTACCAAGTCACCTAGAGTCCAGGATATCTTAAAAAGGAAAACTATGGGGAGTAAGCTAAATAGCTTAGCGTGTCTCTAAAGTGCAAGAAATCATAGTCGTAAAAACATAGTAATATTTTCTTAAAAATCTTTAAAAACAAGATACAATATCACAAGCGTAATGCAATGCACCCAACTACGTCCGCAAAAAATGAGGAAGGTTCCCATAACCTCCTCCCTACGTCCACCAATCCGAAGTGAAATACAGCCCGAAGGGTGAAACCACTGAACTTCCTCCTTAAGAATCCCAACCCATGCTCGTACACATATGATGTTTAATATTCAAGTTTCATAAAAACCAATTCCATAAATCCGATATCCCATAAACATAATTTGTAAATCATAGTCCATAAATCCATGAATCATAGTTCCGTAAATTTGATGTTTCTTAAATCATACTTAAAACACATTCTGAAATCATATGCACGTGATGTCAACCATACAAACCATAATGCATCAACATAGAGAAAACATGTAGCATAGTAAGAAAACACATCTCGCAAAAATAAAGCTCTAACGAAGAATAAAGGACGATTGCGGCTTCGATGTAAGGTGATGGCAACGTCAACCCGAGAGAAATTCATAAAGCATGGGAATAACTAAGAGTGACAACACTTTAAAACTTAAAAATTAGGTTTATTTCTGTATGTAGTACCTATGACTATATATATAGTTGAGAGGTTGTAATCTAAACAAATTAGGTTTAGGATACAATAATAATAATAATAATAATAATAATAATAATAATAATAATAATAATAATAATAATAATAATAATAATAATAATAATAATAACAATAACAATAACAATAACAATAACAAGAATTTAAGTTGAAAAAGGAGAGTCAAAGAAGAAAGGAATTAGAATTCAATTTGAATTAAACAAAGTTGAAAATAATAAATTAAACAAATTTTAAAAAAAGAGACGGTGAGGTTTAAAGAGAATTAAATTCAATTTGATAAAAAGTTATTCATGGAGTCAGTCCTTAAACTTTCAAGAAGTTTCATATTGACTTCCAAGTTTGATAAAAATTCTATTTAGTCCCTCATAAAAATTAGGGTTCTAGACTAAAAATTCTCAATTGTTAGGGTTTTCCATTAGGGATTTCAAAATTAGGGTATCTAAATTTGGGATTTTGCGAATCTAGGGTTTATAATTTGGGCGTAATTTTGGGGGTTTTACAACTCTCCCACCCTTAAAAGAAATTTCGTCCTTGAAATTTTTAGACTAACTACATACTTCAAAAAATAGAGGTTTTGATAACAATTTTAAAAAGCCATTTTAGATTAGGGTACGAATGATAACACAGAGTTTTCAAATAGGCTATAATCTCAAATTTATAGGAACGAGTATGATCACGATCGGTCGCTAATTTAAAGCTCCTACAAGATGGCATAATAATCTATCTACAAAAGGGTCAATCTTAGAATTAGAGTTGGTACTTGGAGTTTCTATTCAAAACATATCTTTAATTCTTTAAAATAATATATTTATCAGAAAATCCTATTTTACCCGAAAGCAATTAATAAGCATACAAAAATCATTTTCGATTTAAAAATTTTATGTGAGCCTCACAGTCCGATGGTTGAACTTAGCACTAATACCACTAAATGTAACCCCCTAAACCCGACCTAGAAAAAATAGCCGAATTTAGGAAGTCACGTTTGAACACTTTTCCCTCAAGTAATAAATTCGAATTACGATATAGTAAAATAGTGTAAAATAATTATTTCTAATAATAATATAAAATGTGTCAATAATTATAAAACACAAACGTTAAAATAATAATCATATAATTTAAATAAAACATTCAAATTTAAGTTTGAAAACGCGTGCAAAAATAATAAGTCTGAAATCCAAAATTACATTAAAATCCCAAAATAATCTTAATAACAAAATACTCCCGAAAATAAAGTTTATTCATACTGAAGATAAAATAGATTCGATAAAATAAAGAGATCATTCGAGAACCAAGTCACCTAGAGTCCAGGATATTTTAAAAAGGAAAACTATGGGGGAGTAAGCTAAAGAGCTTAGTGTGTCTCTAAAGTGCAAAAAATCATAGTCGTAAAAACATAGTAATATTTTCTTAATTTTTTTTAAAAACATGATACAATATCACAAGTGTAATGCAATGCACCCAACTACGTCCGCAAAAAATGAGGAAGGTTCCCATAACCTCCTCCCTCCATCCGCCAATCTGAAGTGGAATACAACACGAAGGTTGAAACCACTGAACTTCTTCCTTACAAATCCCAACACATGCTCATACACATATGATGTTTAAAATTCAAGTTTCGTAAAAACCAATTCCATAAATCTGATATTCCATAAACATAATTCGTAAATCATAGTTCATAAATCCATAAATCATAATTCAGTAAATCCGATGATTCATAAATCATACTTAAAACAAATTCTGAAATCTTATGCATGTGATGTCAACCATACAAACCATAATGGATCAACACAGAGAAAACATGTAGCACAGTAAGAAAACAGACCTCACACAAATAAAGCTCTAACGACGAATAAAGTATGATTGCGGCTTCGATGTAAGGTGATGGCAACTTCAATCCGAGAGAAATTTATAAAGCCTGGGAAAAACTAAGAGCGACAACACTTTAAAACTTAAGGCTTAGGTTTATTTCTGTACGTAGTAATTATGACTATATATATAGTTGAGCGGTGGTAATCTAAACAAATTAGGTTTAGGATATAATAATAATAATAATAATAATAATAATAATAATAATAATAATAATAATAATAATAATAATAATAAAACAAGAATTTAAGTTGAAAAAGGATAGTCAAATAAGTCGTGGGAAAAAGGAATTAGAATTCAATTTGAATTAAAAAAAGTCGAAAAAAAAACTAAATATATTAAAAAAAAGAGACGGTGAGCTTTAAAGAGAATTAAATTCAATTTGATAAAAATGTTATTTATAGAGTTAGTCCTTAAACTTTCAAGAAATTTCATATCGACTTCCAAGTTTGATAAAAATTCTATTTAGTCCCTTATAAAAATTAGGGTTCTAGATTAAAGATTCTCAATTGTTAGGAATTTCAATTAGGGATTTCAAAATTAGAGTTTCTAAATTTGGGATTTTACGAATCTAGGGTTTACAATTTGGGCGTAATTTTAGGGGTGTTACAACTTTCCCACCCTTAAAACTATGGGGGAGTAAGCTAAAGAGCTTAGTGTGTCTCTAAAGTGCAAGAAATCATAGTCGTAAAAACATAGTAATAATTTCTTAAAATTCATTAAAAAGATGATACAATATCACAAGTATAATGCAATGCACCCAACTACGTCCGCCAAAAATGAGGAAGGTTCCCATAACCTCCTCCCTACATTCTCCAATCTGAAGTGGAATACAACCCGAAGGGTGAAACCACTGAACTTCCTCCTTACAAATCCCAACCCATGCTCATACACATATGATGTTTAAAATTCAAGTTTCATAAAAACCAATTCCTTAAATATGATATTCCATAAACATAATTCGTAAATCATAATCTATAAATCCATAAATCCATAAATCATAGTTCCCTAAATCCGATGTTTTATAAATCATACTTAAAACAAATTCTGAAATCATATGCATGTGATGTCAACCATACAAACCATAATGCATCAACACAGAGAAAACATGTAGCACATTAAGAAAACAGACCTCGCACAAATAAAGCTCTAACGACGAATAAAGTGCGATTGCGGCTTCGATGTAAGGTGATGGCAACGTCAATCCGAGAGAAATTCATAAAGCATGAGAAAAACTAAGAGTGGCAACACTTTAAAACTTAAGGCTTAGGTTTATTTCTGTACGTAGTAATTATGACTATATATATAGTTGAGCGGTGGTAATCTAAACAAATTAGGTTTAGGATATAATAATAAAAAATAATAATAATAATAATAAATAATAATAATAAAAAACAAGAATTTAAGTTGAAAAAGAGAGTCAAATAAGCCGTGGGAAAAAGGAATTAGAATTTAATTTGAATTAAAAAAAGTTGAAAAAAACTAAATAGATTTTAAAAAAAGAGACGGGGAGCTTTAAAGAGAATTAAATTCAATTTGATAAAAATGTTATTTATGGAGTCAGTCCTTAAACTTTCAAGAAATTTCATATCGACTTCCAAGTTTGATAAAAATTCTATTTAGTTCCTTATAAAAATTAGGGTTCTAGATTAAAGATTCTCAATTGTTAGGATTTTCAATTAGGGATTTCAAAATTAGAGTTTCTAAATTTGGGATTTTGCGAATCTAGAGTTTACAATTTGGGCGTAGATTTAGGGGTGTTACAACTCTCCCACCCTTAAAACTATGGGGTGTAAGCTAAAGAGCTTAGTGTGTCTCTAAAGTGCAAGAAATCATAGTCGTAAAAACATAGTAATAATTTCTTAAAATTCATTAAAAAGATGATACAATATCACAAGCGTAATGCAATGCACCCAACTACGTCCGCCAAAAATGAGGAAGGTTCCCATAACCTCCTCCCCACATCCTCCAATCCGAAGTGGAATACAACCCAAAGGGTGAAACCACTGAACTTCCTCCTTACAAATCCCAACCCATGCTCATACACATATGATGTTTAAAATTCAAGTTTCATAAAAACCAATTCCTTAAATCTGATATTCCATAAACATAATTCGTAAATCATAGTCTATAAATCCATAAATCCATAAATCATAGTTCCCTAAATCCGATGTTTTATAAATCATACTTAAAACACATTCTGAAATCATATGCATGTGATGTCAACCATACTAACCATAATGCATCAACACAGAGAAAACATGTAGCACAGTAAGAAAACACACCTCGCAAAAATAAATCTCTAACGACGAATAAAGGGCGATTGCGGCTTCGTTGTAAGGTGCTGTCAACATCAATCCGAGAGAGTTTCATAGAGCATGGGAATAACTAAAAGCGACAACACTTTAAAGCTTAAGGCTTAGGTTTATTTCTGTACGTGGTAACTATGACTATATATATAGTTGGGTGGTTGTAATCTAAACAAATTAGGTTTAGGATATAATAATAATAATAATAATAATAATAATAATAATAATAATAATAATAATAATAATAATAATAATAATAATAATAAAACAAGAATTTAAGTTGAAAAAGGAGAGTCAAATCAGTTGTGAGTAAAAGGAATTAGAATTCAATTTGAATTTAAAAAAGTTAAAAAAATAAAATAAACAAATTTAAGAAAAGAGACGCTGAGCTTTAAAGAGAATTAAATTCAATTTGATAAAAAGGTTATTCATGGAGTCAATCCTTAAACTTTCAAGAAATTTCATATTGACTTCCAAGTTTGATAAAAATTCTATTTAGTCCCTCATAAAAATTAGGGTTCTAGATTAAAAATTCTCAATTGTTAGGGTTTTCAATTAGGGATTTCAAAATTAGAGTTTCTAAATTTGGGATTTTACGAATCTAGGGTTTACAATTTGAGCGTAATTTTTGAGGTGTTACAATTGAATTATGCCTCAAGCAAGTGATCATTTGTGAGCAAGCAAGTTCATCCCATGCAATATAATACTATTCGAAAGATTCCATCCAATCATAAAGATTAAGCATCTCATTTCATGTTTCATTTTCCATTATCAAGTCATTTATTTATTATCAAGGTTCCAATTAGGCATCCTTCCCTTAATTTCAGTTCACCAAGCATAGATTAAGTCCATTTCATGTTACAACCATAAGAAAGAGAATAAACATGTAATATTGGTTTGGACCTAAATCCTAACCCTATGTAAACTAAATCTTGGATAGCTATCCCCTTTTGCTTATCCCTTGGATGACCAACTCTAGTGCCTTCACCAAAATCTTGTTCTTGTTCTAACAAGACACACACAAGACCATGAAAATGTCATTAGAACTCAATTCATCAAGACAAGTTGTACACAATCAAGCATACATTTTCATTACAAGTATCAAAACAGTTTTTGCTTCTGGCAGTGTGTATACCTCTTACTAGTTGGGCTAGATCTTTTAATCTATACGTCAGAATTTAAATCTATTTACACCGTTGGAAAGCTAATTTAATTATCTTTCTATCCATATCAACCTTGCATTTTTAGCGTTTATACATCAATACAATTTTTAAGATAAAGACAGGTCAAATTTACAAGATCAAAACTGCCAATTTGCTATTAGGTCCTTTTTAATGAGCTAATTAACCTATGGTCCTTACATGTTCTAACCAGACCTTTTTACCTTAGTTTCTCCTGTTTTCCCACTGTTTTTAAAAGTCAAGTTTAGTCCCTAATTAGTCCATTTCAGTCCCTAATTTAGATATTTTTCCAGAATAGTCCATGTTTCATTAATCTGTCAATTATCATTTTAAAGCAATCAATTTCCTTATTAATCAAGCAATTCATTTTAGGTTCTCCCCTGTTTTAAGCTAAACTTTACATCCCTTAATTCTGTCCAGTTTAGTCCCAATTTTACCAATTTATTTAAATTAGTCCCTAACAACCAATTTAAATCATCTAGGTGACTAGTTTCATTACTAGTTCAATTTTTAGTACTTAACCATTATATCAACTTATTCCATGACCCATTTTATTTCAATATCAAGTTTTTCCAGCAAGCTTTTTTTATTCAATTTAAGTTTCAATCTTCATAACCGATTAAATACATGTGTTTATAACACCATTAAACCTATATCAAAACAGAACAACCCAAAAAGCAGTTTTCATGTGTTCTACATACAAACATGATTGTTTCTTTAATCAAACTTATCAATTTAATAATCTATTTCGAGCTTAAACAGTTCACTAGCATTTTAGTAATCAAAATAGTCACATTTTAATTTACTTCCGAATAGGGCAACTTATAAATCTGTTTTAACACTCAAGTTAGTTAATACAAATTCATACCCAAATTTCTAGAATTTCCAGCATTGTAATTCATTCAATTGAATCAAATTATACACTTAAATTTTATCAAACAAGATTCGGTTCCCATGTCCTAACTCTAACAGTCATATTCGAAATCAAGAAAGAACAAAGGAAACTTACATTCATAGACATGCAAGCATCAATCCTTTAATTCCAAGCAAGTTGATTCTTGAATACTCTGTCTCTCTTTAATGTTTTTTCTATCAATCAAGAGTGAAGATGGTTCTTCTTCTTCCTTATTCGGCCAGCCTACCCCTTCATTTTCTAATTATTTCCTCAAATTAATCTTGATGATTAATCAAGAGAAGAAGAGGTAACCGGCCACATGGCATTTTACATGCACGGGGGCTAATGACCATGCAAAGTAGTAAGTTTTTATTCTCATTCACTTTAGTCACTTCGTAAATGGCTATTCAATTTCTTTAAATTTCAATTTAGTCCCCAAACTCCTAATTATTCATTCAAAAAAAAAATATTTCCATCAAATTGAATTACATTCGAAATACCTACCTAGTTCTAGGCCATAGTTTGGGGTGTTACAACCATCAAGTATAAAAGTGTATTTAAAGGTACCACCACGGAAATCCGAGTATCCGATGTGTTTTTCCTAAATGCCATGTTACGGTTTTGGTCACTATAATGCCAATATATGAGATAATGTATCATGATGAGGTTGTAAGGTTTGCATATTGCGATTTATGCTTTTGATGCTCTTTAAGCTTTGCAAATGAAATAAGAATGCATACATAAGCTTAAATTGAGGTTTTACATATGAGACTACGTTTGTAATCCATTATACATGATGATTCATATGATGTAATATGTTTTGAGAGGAAATGTAAATGATTTGGAAAGTTTCAATAAATGTTCTTGTAATTTCAAAGAGTGGTTTTATACATTGTTTTAAATGCATTGATGAATATTTTGAGCATCCCTCACTAAGCATCTTGTGCTTACGCTATATTTTGATCATTGTAGAAAAGTAGACCCTTTTGGAGGTAGCATTTGGACAAGGGATCATCCAAGAACTCGGCTTTGCAAGTATGGTTTTTAATAAATGGATTTTGAAGCAATTAAGGGGCAATGTGGCCTTAGGTTTAGGGAGACTTTTAATATGTTGCTCCCTATTTTTGAGCAAGTTTCTATACTTCCATGGATGTGTTTTGTGGTGTTTGAAGTTTGATATTGGGCATGATAGCTTTTGCATGTGTGGGTAGAGAGTATTCCTATATGATTTTGTTAATGCTTCCCATGCTTTGATGGTTGATCTTGCATACTTGGATTTGTGGTATTTTGTTGCCATTTCGCTTATATGATGTTTAGTTGTGGTTTGGATGTTGTTTCTTTGTAGCCAAAGTGCCATATGTTAGGCTAAATGGCCATTGTAGGTCCAGTCGTACCGATACGAGTTCTAAGGGATCAATACGCGGGGCCTGAAAGGCTCAATTTCTAGAAAATTACATAGGGTATCGATACGCCTAACCACCAGTATCGGTGCTTGGCACCGTATCGATACGAGCAATGTAAGTATCGGTACCGAGCCTGCTATTCCTGGCAAATGTTTCTTGAGTTTTTTTTTTCTTTGTAAAATGGTCCCTGTTTTGTGTTATTCTCATTTTATGATGATATCGTTGATCGTTCTCAATTGATTCTTACACCAATTCATGTAAGGAATTTAATTAAAGGTTGGTAACTTAAAATTGAGGTTCGGCTATCAACTTGTTCAAATTACGTTTGGGTCCTTAAGAATTATGTTTGACTTTTAGATGCTTAATTTATATAAGTAATTGAATGAATTTTTTCATTGTCGTGTTGGACATCCTAGGAAATGATGAGCATTTAAATAATATAAAAGGAAAAAATGGATCGGTTTAGGTGGAATAGTTTTGGTTTGCTTCGACAAACCTAATTTGACTGTCGTGGATCGGTGTTGGGGACCAGGTCGGACTATGGGGTTACACAAGTTGTGCTGATGTTTATTGGACTGTATGAGGTAAAAATATCGTCATCAGACTCTATTGAATAATATTGAACCTATATAGTGACTAAATTGAAGAACATGCAAGTTAGGGAGAAAAGTTGAATTAAGGTGTGAATTGAGGGAATAATTTGCGATTAGCCCCTCCTGGATTCATTTTAGCTCCCGTGGGATGGTCTGAGAGCTTTCCATCAGTGGAAGGAAAGCTAAATAACAATAAATGTTATAAAACAAAAAGGAAAAAAAAGGAATTAGGAAACTTACCGAAAATCCTTGAAGCATACACATTCCCCAAACCCTTCATATTCCTCATCTTCTTCAATCAAGCAAGCATCTCCATTGGAGATAATCTTAAGCTTGGTTATTCTTCGTTCCATAGCTATCAAATTGTTGTTATTGTTCGGGTAAGCAATAATCCTCAAACAATCGTGGGATTCCATGGATATATCGAGCTTAAACATAAGCTAGGGTTTTGACCATCCATGGATATTTCATTGTTAGTGTTTATATTGAAGTCGAAAATTGATTTTGATATCGTTATATTGAATTTGATATCGAAATATCGATCGTAATAGTTTTCTTTTGATTTTCTAGTTCAAGAAGTTGAGAAAGAGGTTTCACCGTCTCCATCTCAAGCTAGGAACAAGCGGATCGTTATCCGAGAGCCTTGAAAGCTTCGAATTGATAAGGTGAGTGTAGTCGGAGTCACGAGTTTAGGCGAAAGGCCTTACTGGATCATTATTCGATAATTTAGATTTCATCGCTAACATTGTTATTGAAGAAGTTACATTGGATGGTTAATCGGACACCTTGGTAAGTGTCGGTTAGTTGTTATTGAACATTGGACATAGTCATTGTTATCGTCATTGTGTATTGTCATTGATATAGTCATTGTCATCGAATTATTGTATAGAGACCATTGGACATTGATATTGACATTGCACTATAAAATATTGATGATGAGATACATATATTTTTCATTGGTAAGATTGAAATCATCGGACATTGGAATACTATTGATTATTGAAATGGATATGAACATTGCAACCTTGGATTGGAATGGACATTGGATACAATTGGCATGTCATAGAATTCATGAGCTCAATGTATGGATGGACTACGGTCCTAAGGCTACGACCTATATATATTTTGTGAGGCGGAGGGATGTGTATTGATATTGGTCATATTGGTGAGGCGTAGGAATTCACGTATCCATTATCTTGATTCAATCCAAGGATTTATTGATGAGTTGAAAGTGATAAACATAGTATACTGATGCATAGTATGACATTGTTAAGCATGAGGTTTAAGTACATGGATGTTTGATATATGTTATACATGTTGTTTATGACTACCTCACTAGGCAAAGTACGCCTAACATGTCTCATCTCATACATTTTCAGGTTTAAAAGGATCGTGCGTCAGAAGATCAGATTGGCAAGCAAGACAAATCACTACAAGCCTCAAGTAATGTGTTTTTGACTTATAAACTCCTAGGAAGGTGGCAAAGTAGTTGAACTAGCCATTTGTGCCTATTTTAATGTGTTGGTGTAATGCCTAAGTTGTAATATGGTATATGGCCCTAAATGGCCGTTTTGGTTGGCTTAAAGTGGGATAAAAATGCATACTTAGCTCAAAACGGTAAAAACATAGTAAATGTATTCGTTTAATCATGATTTTTGGCATGCTAGTAGTTTATACTATTGAAATATTGTGTGTAATGTTTCATTGCATTTGGACATTGTTCGATAGGCCAAATTGAATAAATACCAACAAAAATATGTCATTACAAGTCAGGCCTTATCGAAACGGGTGATGGCGTTTCGATACGGGTAAGCATAATTTAGCCTGAGGAATAGGGTGTATCGGAACGGTTCATGGCCGTTTCTAAACATTTTTCCAATGGAATCCCTCGTTTCGATATGGGTTTATAGCGTATCGAAACGGGTCAAAGTCATAGTCAAGGGAGGTCAACCCGTTTCGATACAGGTCATACCCGTATCGATACGGTCCATAAAGTAAAGTCAACAGAAGTTGACCATCGTTCACTTGTTTCAAAACAGCTTAGGGTGTTTTGATACGGGGTTAGTTAAGGGCCTATTAAACAGATTGTTAGTTTCACAGTTTAGTCACTAAATATGGTATGATTAAATTGAATGAGTTAATGATCTCCAAATTGAATGAAATTTTTCATACATGACATTAAGGTAGTGAATTTCAAAATGGTAAAATCAATTACATTGAAGGACCCCTAGTTTATCAGAATTACAAATTGGTCCCTATAGCCTAAAATAGTTGTGGTTTAACCCCTGAATGATTTATCATTTCTTATATGAGTATATTGGAACAAATTAATTGATAGTATCGAATCATTGTACATTGTGGTTGAAAATGTTAATAATAAAATGAAATTTTATTGCACCGGGTTCTGTATCGATCGTCGGTTACACCTTCCGACCCGGTTCTCGGGCAGACCGAGAAGGGAGCGTTACAAGAACCACATCGGGCGAGGGGTAATTGCTTAGAATTCTCCCGCTAGATAACAATACACGGGCAACCGTGTATTGATACATCATAACTGTGCAAAATCAGTACACCCCTTTAAAAATACACTAGATGTCGGTACACAGGCAACCATATTGGTACACATCCTAGCTACTGAAATTTCCTGATTTCAAATTGTACCACTTGTATTGATACGTAGGGGACCATACTGATACCATGTTCAAAATGGGACCTCTATAGATACGAGCATTGGGTGTATCAGTACCGTGGCTGTTATTTCTAGTAAATGCTTTGCTGAAGTTTGAATCATGGAGTTTAGTCATTGTTTCTTGTTTCAGAAATTAAACGAGTTTGGATGATTGTTATTAGTTGAAAATTACCAGCATGCATGTAACCTGATCAATCAAGGTTTGGTAACTTCAGATTAAATTAAGTCTTCACAGTTTTCTATATTTGCAATTTAGTCCCTAAAATGCAATTACACTTGATTGAGTGTCTTTTTGTCGTCTGATTCGATCGATAACTTATCTGATGCTAGCATGCTCACCATTGGGATTATATATGCATATAGACAAGATAAAAAGAAAAAAATTATGCTGAAATCAAGTAACTCATTCGGGTTTGTTTCGGCAAACCCAATGTAGCTCGATAAGTTCGGTCTGACGCTTAGGTCGGGTCAATAGGTTACAAGTAATTCAACAAGCTTCAAAACCATAAGAAAGGAAACTTCAGTGTTGAATACTACTACAAAGAGATAGAGGTGGCAATGATTCGTGCTAATGTAGACGAAGACCGAGAAGCTACAATGGCAAGATTTTGTCCCAGACTCAATCCTGACGTTGCCAAAGTAGTGGAGTTACAATACTACATTGAAATAGATGATATGGTGGACATGGCCATGAAGGTGGAGAAGCAATCAAAAGGAAAAGGTCAACTCGTCCTTAAGCAAGTACAATAACTAAGTGGGGGTGTTGTCACTAGATTTTCACCCCACCAATATTAAATAATTAGAAAAAATAGAAATAATGAAGAAGAAAAGAGAGAAAAATCCTTTTTCCCTTGGAATAATAAAAGGGCCCCCTTTTCTAAAATAAAAAAATAACAAAAAAACATTCTTTGTAAAGCCCACTCCAAAAGGAAAAAAACAAGCCCACTTTGAAATTTAAGTCCATTTTTTAAAAAAGAAAGAAAAAAATAGAAAAAATGTGGTAATAATTAAAATAAGTAATAATGGTGGAAATAAATGTAGGAAAAAGGAAATAAGATGATAACCCGAAAAATAATAAATGTAAAAAATAGAAAAAAAAACAGCAGGAAAAATAGCAAAAAATAAAAGGAAAAAGAAAAGTAAAAGAGGGGGAATACGCGCTCGATCCAGCCCCAAACCTCCGCCTCGAAAACCCCTGTCCGGCGCACTATTGGCGACTGAACAATGTCTTCCGGTCACGGCCGGTGACGTTGTTGGTACCGGCCGAATCGCCTCGCCGTCGTTGTCACGTGGCCACCAACACCGCTCGTAGCCGCTGCCTGTGGTCGCCGAAATCTGCAAAAACCGAGACAAATGGTCAAACCCTAGGCTCGAATCAAGGGGAAAATCTAGCTTCAAATTTGAACCAAATCAGATATGGTTTGAGGGGTTTTTCCAGGAATCAAGTTTCTTGTCAAATTTTGGCTTCAATTCGGGGATTGAAATCCGAATTTGACTTGAATTTGAAGCTAAAAATTCAAGAATAAATACCACCTTTCTCTTTGTTCAACACACACCAATTTCAAGAATATACACTTGAAAAAAAAGCAAAAAGGCTTAGAAAAAATTCCGAGAAATTCTCTAAAAATTCTTAATAGTTGCTGGAAATTTTGGAGTTGAAGTTTGAGTTTGGAGGCAATTTTTCAGACGCAATTAGGAGCGTTTCGAGACGTTCATATTCGACTTCATCGTTCGTCGTTTCGGTAAAATTACTATCATTCCTTTTAATTTTTATTTAGAGTTTTTTTATGTTTGTTCTTTGTTAAATTTTTGTGTTTGTGTATTTTTGTGGATTTTAGGTTGTGTTCTTGAAGTCGGAAAATTGTTTCGCGATTCTAGTAATGTTTTTGTTTTAAATTATCGTTTAATTTTGGTTTGATCTTTAAAAAGTTACATGCTTTAAAAAGTGTTGTTAGGAGTGTTTTGATCTTTAGAAATGTAAAAATGTTTTTTTAAAAGTGTTTATATTAAAATGCAAAAGTAAAATGAGTTAATGTGGTTTAATTGAAAAAACTTAAAATTAGGGATTTAATTAGGAAAATAATAATGCATTGGTGGAAATAATAAAATGGGTTTGATTTATAAAAAATAATAAAAGGCTTTTTTTCTTGAAATTTAATTTTAACAATATAGTGAGTTAAGTGATTTTAAAAGAGAAAAAGTAAACAAAGATTTTTTTAGAAAAAGAAATAAGTAATAAAGTTTTTCAAGAATAGAAAAAATAAAAAGGTTTTAAAATAAAAGTTTAGGGTTTTAGGAAGAAATAAAACTTTGAAAAAGGCTTAAAGAGAAATATTTTCAAAAAAAAAAGCAAGGTTTATTTTTAAAAAGTCATTTTTAAAAGAAAAGCTTAAAAAATGAAAATGAAAAAAAAAAAGAAGTTTTTAAAGGGAAATTCATTTTGAATATAAAAAGGGTGAAAAACATAAAAACGAAAAAAAAAGCTTAAAATGTAAAGAAGGGGAAGAAAAAGGGTCTTTGTTTTAAGAAGTAAAAAAAGAAATAAGTTTTTTTTTCAAAAGAAATAATAAAAAGGAAAAAAATACAAAAGAAAATTTGAGTTGTTTGCTTTTTTTAGAAATAGGTGAAAACTTAGGATTATGGGTCTAAAGCTTAGATATAGACGTGTTTGTTGAAAAATTTACTTCACGAAAAATAAAACACACTTAAGCAAACTTAAACCATTAATTAGGAAAAGACTTAGACGTTTTTTAGGTTTTTTAAATAATCAAACTTAGAATAAATATAAAATGCTCAACACACTAAATTTCTATGTTGTTTGAAAAGCGTAATTAATTTAATGCGATGTCTTATCAAACGAGAATGAAGGGTTAGCGCCAGAAATATTGGCGGTGATTAAAGTTCATCTCCCGGGCGATAAGGTCGTTAAAATAGTTTGATATTGATTAAACGGACAAATAAAGTCGAACCTTTGTGAAATTGCAAATTCTAGTTTTGAAAACGTTTTTAAAATCAATTAGGTACCAATTTTTGGGCGTCGTGGGGGTGCTAACCCTTCCCCACGCGTAACCAACCCCTGAACCTGTTTTTTGCTTTTTTTGCATAGAAAAACCATTATTTTATTAAAACAAAACGTTTTATTAAAATAACCCCGTTTTAAAGTGATCCAATCACACTTTTCAAAAGGATATTGTTTCTTCGTATGAGCCTAGCAAGTACCTTCGGGACTCATTCCCTTGTATTCGTAAGGATATTGATTCTTCGAGAAGGCATCGGTGGTGAGTTCTCCTAAGTTGAACTCGATTCGTTTGGAGCCTATAATGCGTGAGAATCGAGGGCTTTGCTACCCTTAGTAGGGGACAACAAGGACAACTTGGTTACCCTTTTAGAACCGAACCAAGTTTGAGAATTTAGAGCCTACTTAAATAGAGACATGTGGAAAGCGTAGGTTGTTGAGTCTGGTCAAATTCGCAAAAATAATCCGTGGAGACATGTCCTGGAATGTTGGAATGGCTGCCCATAATAAATATGCAATTGAATTTTTTTTGGATCTTTTAGATTTTGTTTCTATTTTTTTATTTATTTAAAAGATTACTAACCTTTTTTGTGTGTGAGTTTTGTTTTGTTTTTGTAGCATATTTATTTATTGTATGCATCCCATATCTAGATGGGATCGATTTAAAAGCATGTTGCTCAATCAGAGAAAGCTTTTGCCATGAATGGAAGGTACCTAAAGGAGGAAGACAACTTGCAAACAATGAGAATTTGTCGAATGGTCACGCGGAGGAAACGTCGAAGTACGCTCACATCAGCATCAGTGGAATATCAAAAGTCGCAAGAGCAATAGGACCACTTCGACGGTCTAACCAAGCAGAATTTGAAAAATGATCTTTGGTCTATTCGACTTAGGGGCAACGCCAAAAGGACCCAGGAGCGAGACGAGTTTGATAAGAGCATCACATCCTAAATTGAAGACGTAGCTAAGCATGTGACGTCAAGAAGCTACATTTCTTCTCCCACTTCAGATCGACAAGGTGGGACCAAGGCTTCAAAGGTTGATTAAAGAAATGAGTGCTCAGATCAAGAAGTATTTGTAGGACCTTCTTCATCCAATGGAAGCTACGTCTAAGAGCAACACCTTAATAGAATTGATGACCCTTCGCTTGTATTCATGCTCTTGCATACATACATTTACTTTTATGCTTTTTTTGTTTGCATTAAATAATGTTTTGATCATTGCATTCATTCATGTATAAAAGAAGCTTAATTTTGGGAAATTCCATTAAAGTAGAAAAATCCCGCACAAACACGACTCGAGCCATGAACACTGAGGAAAGATTGACAACTCTGGAAGCAAATCAGAAGAGTATCCATGATAAGCTTGAAAAATGGTAAATGGTCTGAAGAAATAGATTGAGATATCACACCGGAAAAAAGTCAGCCAAATCGCAGCCATGTTTGGGTTCAAAGACCCAGAAGCAAGAGAAGACACCAACACTTTCCCGGGGATGGCTTTTGTAGATTCACAGATGCAAAAGGAAGTGGTTACACCTAAAGTCAAGATCTTGCCCGTACTGGATTAAAAGACAATACCGATGACGTTCGTAGCCACGAGGTGCCTGACCTCGATGAAGTAACTGACGAGGCAAAGTTCGAGAAGAAATGGGAAGACTGTTACAAGAAGCTGGTGGGAATGATTAAACCTTATCAAGAAGGAAGCATTTATAGTGGTATGTACGCTAGAGATTTGAGTCTAGTTTCTGACTTGGTGGCTCCTCCAAAGTTCAAGGCCCCTGACTTTGAAAAGTACAATGGAACTACATGCCCATTAGCACACTTGACTATGTACTACCGGAAAATGTCACCGCATTTAGAAAATGAGAAGTTGCTGATCCACTGTTTCTAAGATAGTCCATTTGGAACTGCTATCCGATTGTATGGTCAACTGAGTCGGGTCAACATACGCGCTTGGAGAGATCTGTCGAAAGCTTTCCTCAAACAGTACGAGTATGTAACATATATGGCCCCAAGGAGGATTGTACTTGAGAATATGGAACAAAAGCCCAATAAGAGCTTCCGCCAGTATGCCCAGAGATGGCAAGATGTTGGAGCCCAAGTTCAACCTCTGTTGTCAGAAAATGAGGTTACTCGAATGTTTGTGGAGACTCTAAATGGACCTTTCTATGACTACATGTTAAATCACGCCACTAAAGGTTTTGCACACATGGTCATGAATGGAGAGTTGATATTGGCAGCTATCAGAAGTGGAAGACTCGAGAGAAAAGAAGATGGCGAAGGCATTTTGAGTTTCGTCACGAAGTCGATGGAGGCAGGATTGGCTGAAATTCATGCTTTCATGCAATAATACTTAGTTTTCTCTAGACAATTGGGATCATGCTTAGAACCAACCCTCTTGCTTTTTCCCGCGAGCATTAGGGATCTTTTGTAAGGGCTTCCATGTCAGTTTACTTATTTAAAGATGTATTTTTTTTTCAATTGGCAAATGTTTCTCATTTTTGTTTCATTTTTTCCCTTCTTTTCATTCTTCATCAATTTCTTTTCAAACATATATCTTCTTTGCAGAGTCCCTATTATTGATTGTATGAATGATTCTTGAATCTAATTCCGAGATATAGGGGCAAAATGTGAGTTCAGGATTAATGGGGAAATCCTATATACAGATTATGAGTGTATTTTCCTCTCAGACATTGTTGTTAGGGTCCTTGAATGAAGTGATAACTCTAAATTATCTACCAACCGAAGACTACTTTTGTTCGACGGTATTTGTGTGTGAAATGGCATTTGGCATTTCTTCATTTCCCTTCAGGAATAAGAAAAATCCATTTGTTGTCCCCCTTTGAGCCTAATATTTTTCTTATGATTTAACCCTAACCGAGGATCACTCCCCACATCGGGGGCAAAGAAAAAGAAAAGTTGTTTGAAAGAAACATGTTAGATTAAGTTGAATGTCCTAAACTGAAAATGAAAAGGTCACAAAAAGAAAAAAAGAAAAGAAAAAAAAGGAAAGATAAAGAAAGAAAAAGAAAGGAGAATAGAAGAAAAAAAAGAAAAATAAATGAAGAACAAGAAAGAAGAAGTGTGAAGGAAAATTGGAAATAAATACTTCAAATGAAACGTATGCCAAAAAAGGAAATGAACCCTAGGGTGAAAACCCAAAATGGGCAGTCTAGAGCGATCCAAAGAATAAAAGAAGAAGAAGAACAGAAATATCATCAGGAAAAGTTGATCCTTGGTTTAATCACCCTTAAAATATGAATGTGAGCATTTATATCCTTTCTTTGGCAACCCGAGCCTAGCCTACATTACAAACCTTAAAAGAACATTTGGATCACACATGAATATTTGAGAAAAGGAGTTCGTCTTCAAAACACATTCCACATACTTGAGTTAACCTTTCTTCAGGGACCTCGAGCTTCTAATGTCTAATTGAGATTAGAAAAGTGGGGAATTTTAAATTTAGGGAGTGTGTGAGGAAAAGAGAGCCACCAAAATGGGGCACTATCCGGTTGATGGATTCTTGAATTATTCATGGTTTGAATTTTGGGGAATCTGACTTTGCCCTTTTCTTGAGTTTGCCATGACTATTTTCTTAGAATCCCTATTTTTAGCCTTTTCTTGCATCTCCCATGACTCTTTTTTTCTTTGAACTATCATTTCTAGCCATTTCTTGCATCTTACAAGTAGGTTGGCATAGATTCATGTAAAGAAAAAGTTTTCTTGGTATTGATCTCAACTGTCGGAGACCATGAACGAATGTTTTCATTACTTTAGAAAACAATTGAACCTCGGTTTAAATGGGGGCATCGCCTTGCATGAGAAGGTAAAAAGGAAAAAAAGAAGAAGCACATGCGTTGAAGAGTTTGAATTGGGCCATGTTGTCAAGAAAGATCCACATATAAGATGAAAAGCTTAGAAGCATGAAAAGAGATAGAATTGCAGTTGATAAGAAAATGATGCCATTAGATTGTGGCAGTCTATAGGCCCTCAGTATTAATAAGTGTGAGAAGAAGAGATTGAAGCGCCAAGATCATTCTAAGATATTCAAGGTACGAATAAGCTTTCGCATGCAAGCAATTCAAGAAGTCCTGCAGGGGCAACAATTTGAGAATTCACAAGAAGCACTAAAGATGATTGATAAGGGGCATATGAAGACTTGAAGCACTTAAGACCACACAAGGAAGCCTTTCACTCAACATTGATGTATCAACCACATTGGTAGAAAATCTTGAGACATTTGCCTACGAGGATCGAATGTTTTCAATGAAGCAAAGAGATATGAAGAATGAGAATGGCGAAAGCAATATGCCATTCCAGTTAGGAGTACAAGATCACTGGACTAAGTGAGCAAAGATCAAATGTTTTCCATAAGTCGGAGAAAACAATGAAAAAAGTATAACTGCTTATCTTGATTAAGCGAGTAAACGTGTGGAAAAATTTATTTTGAGAAAAAGAAATAAAATAACAAAAGGAATGAGACATGCATTCATGTTTTAGGCATCCTTAGGGACATACATATCATAATCACATTGAATATCACATTTTTCATGTACACGAAGGACCTTTCAGCAAAAGATCCCGCTTATTCATCCTAGCGTAAGGTGGATGAAACCCTTTTTGGAATTTGTTTGTCTATTCGAGCACAAGGAGAATGCCTGCTTATTCATCCAAGCATAAGGAGGATAAAGCTTTTTTAGAAGATTCGTTTATCCGTTTAAGCGTAGGGAGAATGGAATTCTTTATTCATCCAAGCATAAGGAGGATGCATTTTTTAGAAGATTCACCTATCCATTCAGGCGTAAGGAGAATGGAGTTCGCTTATTCATCAAAGCATAAAGAAGATGAAATTTTTTCAGAAGATTCGTTTATCCGTTCAGGCGTAAGGAGAATGGAGTTCGCTTATTCATCCAAGCATAAGAAGGAAGAAAAATTTTCAGAAGATTCGCTTATCCGTTCAGGTGTAAGGAGAATGGAGTTCGCTTATTCATCCAAGCATAAGAAGGATGAAATTTTTTTAGAAGATTCGTTTATCCGTTCAGGAGTAAGGACAATGGAGTTCGCTTATTCATCCAAGCATAAGGAGGATAAAAATTTTCAGATGATTCGCTTATCTGTTCAGACGTAAGGAGAATGGAGTTCACTTATTCATCCAAGCATAAGGAGCATGAAAATTTTTCAGAAGATTCACTTATCCGTTCAGGCGTAAGAAGAATAGAGTTCGCTTATTCAACCAAGCATAAGGAGGATGAAATTTTTTAGAAGAATCACCTATCCGTTCGGGAGGAAAAAGAATGTTTGCTTATTCATCCACGCATGAGGAGGATGAAATCGTTTAAGGTTTGCTTATTCATCCAAGCATAAGGAGTATGAAATCTTTTGAAGTCAGTTCGCTTATTAATCCAAGCATAAGGAGGATGAATTTTTTTAGAAGATCCACCTATCCGTTCGGGAGGAAAGAGAATGTTTCCTTATTCATCCAAGCATGAGGATGATGAAATATTTTAATGTTTTTCTTATTCATCCAAGCATAGGGAGGATGAAATCTTTTGAAGTCTATTTTCTTATTCATCCAAGCATGATGGGGATGTAATTTTTTCAGAAGAATCCGCTTGTTTGTTTGAGCATTTAGGAGAATAGAACCCAACTCAACAATTCGATCATTAAGGAGAATAGAACCCAGCTCAGCTATTCGAGCGTAAAGAGAATAGAATTAGCCTATATGTTTGAACATGGAACCCAACTCAACTATTTGGGCATTTGGGAGAATAGAACCCAGCTCAGCTATTCGAGCATAAGGAGAATAGAATCACCCTATCCGTTCGGGCATTTAGAGAATGGAATCCACTCATCTATTCGGGCAAAAGGAGAATAGAACCAACCTATTTGTTCGGGCGTTCAGAGAATGGAATCCGCTCATCTATTCGGGCGTTTGGAGAATAGAACATGCCTATCCGTTCGGACAACAGGAGAATGGAGCCAACCGGAAAATCGGTGAAAATCAGTGCATTTTGGTCATTGCTTTATCTTTGTTGCACAGAGATAAGCAAAGAGAGGCAGTTGTTATCACTAGATTTTCACCCCACCAATATTAAATAATTAGAAAAAATAATAAAAGAAGAAGAAGAAGAGAAAGAGAAAGAAAAAACTCCTTTTCCCCTTGTAATAATAAAAGGGCCCCTTTTCTAAAATAAAAAAAACAACAAAAAAACCATTCTTTGTAAAGCCCACTCCAGAAGGAAAAAACAAGCCTACTTTGAAATTTAAGCCCATTTTTTTAAAAGAAAGAAAAAAAGAAAAAAAAGAAAAAGTGATAATAATTAAAATAAATAATAATGGTGGAAATAAATATAGGAAAAAGAAAATAATATGACAACCCAAAAAATAATAAATGTAAGAAAAACAACAAAAATAGCAAAAAATAAAAGAAAAGGGGACCACTCGCCTAGCGCGTGTGCCGCACGCGCTCGATCCAGCCCCAAACCCCAGCCCCGAAAACCCCTGTGCAGTGCAATATTGGCGACCATACGACGTCTTCCGGTCACGGTCGGTGACGTTGCTGGTGCCGGCCGAACCAACTCACCGTCGACATCACCTGGCCACCAACTCCGCTTGTCGCTGCAACCTGTGGTCGCCGGAATCTGCAAAAAACCGAGACAAATGGTCAAACCTTAGGCTCGAATCAAGGGGAAAATCCAGCTTCAAATCTGAACCAAATCGGATAGGGTTTGAGGGGTTTTTCCGGGAATCAAGTTTCTTGTCTGATTTTGGCTTCAACTCGGGGATTGAAATCCGAATTTGGCTTGAATTTGAAGCCAAAATTCAAGTATAAATACCCCCTTTCTATTTGTTCAACACACACCAATTTCAAGAAAATACACTTGAAAAAAGCAAAAAGGCTTATAAAAAATTCTGAGAAATTCTCTAAAAATTCTTAAGAGTTGCTGGAAATTTTGGATTTGAAGTTCGAGTTTGGATGCAATTTTCCGGAGGCAATTAGGAGCGTTTCGAGAAGTTCATGTTCGAGTTCATCGCTCGTCGTATCGATAAAATTACTATCTTTCCTTTTAATTTTTATTTAGATTTATTTATGTTTGTTCTTGGTTGAATTTTTGTGTTTGTGTTTTTTGTGGATTTTAGGTTGTGTTCTTGAAGTCGAAAAATTGTTTCGCGATTCATGTAATGTTTTCATTTTAAATTATCGTTTAATTTTGTTTTGATCTTTAAAAATTTGCATGCTTTAAAAAATGTTGTTAGGAGTGTTTTGATATTTAGAAATGTAGTAATGTTTTTTATGTGTTTATATTAAAATGCAAAAGAAAAATGAGTTAATGTGGTTTAATTGAAAAAAACTTAAAATTAGGGATTTAATTAGGTAACTAATAATGCATGGGTGGAAATAATAAAAGAGGCTTGATTTATAAAAACTAATATAAAGTTATTTTTCTTGAAATTTAATATTAATAATAAAGTGGGTTAAGTGATTTTAAAAGCGAAAAAGTAAATAAAGATTGTTTTTAGAAAAACAAATAAGTAATACAGTTTTTCGAGAAAAGAAAAATAAAAAAGTTTTAAAATAAAAGTTTAGGGTTTTAAGAAGAAATAAAACTTTGAAAAAGGCTTTAAGAGAAATCTTTTCAAAAAGAAGCAATGTTTATTTTTAAAAAGTCATTTTCAAAAGAAAAGCTTAAAAAATGCAAAAAAATAAGTTTTTAAAGGGAAATTCATTTTGAAAATAAAAGGGTGAAAAACATAAAAATGAAAAAAAAAATCTTAAAATGTAAAGAAGGGGAAGTAAAAAAAGAAATAAAAGTTTTTTTCAAAAGAAATAATAAAAAGGAAAAAATACAAAAGAAAATTTGAGTTGTTTGTGTTTTTTAGAAATAGGTGAAAACTTAGGATTAGGGTCTAAAGCTTAGATAGAGACGTGTTTGTTGAGAATTTTACTTCACGAAAAATAAAACACACATAAGCAAACTTAAACCTTTAATTAGGAATAAAGACTTAGACTTTTTTAGGATTTTTAAATAATCCAACGTAGAATAAATATAAAATGTTCAACACACTAAATTTCTATGTTGTTTGAAAAGCGTAATTAATTTAATGCGGTGTCTTATCGAACGTGAATGATGGGTTAGCGTCAGAAATGTTGGCGGTGATTAAAGTTCATCTCCCGGGCGATAAGGCCGTTAAAATAGTTTGATATTCTATAAACAGACAAAAAAATCAAACCTTTGTGAACTTGCAAATTCCAGTTTTGAAAATGTTTTTAAAATCAATTAGGTACCAATTTTGGGCTTCGTGGGGTGCTAACCCTTCCCAACACGTAACCGACCCCCAAACCTGTTTTTTATTTGCCCCAGACAAAAATCATTGTTTTATTAAAACAAAACATTTTATTAAAATAACCATGGTTTAAAGTGATCCAATCACACTTTTCAAAAAGATTGGTGGCGACTCCATGTTCATCCAAGACAATGGCAAAGTTGAATCTGAGCATGAGGAAGATGAGGAAACTAAGGATCTAACCGATGAAGAAGAGATATATTTTGATGTTGATGGTGAAGTCCTTGTTGTTAAAAGAAACCTTTAGTACACAGGTTGTGGAAAATGAGCAAAAACGTGAGAATATCTCCTACCATATGTTAGGTCAATGGGAAGGTATGCTTTGTCATTTTGATGGTGGTAATTGTACTATTGTAGCTAGTACTATGTTGATTGACAAGCTAGGACTACCAACCACAAAGCATCTTCAACCTTACAAGCTTCAATGGCTTAAAGATGGATGAGAAATCAAAGTGAACAAAAAAAAAGGGCTCATTCCATTTCCCATTGGGAAATATAAAGATGAAGTACTTTGTGATGTTGTTCCTATGCATGTTGGATATTTTCTTTTGGGCAGACCATTGAAATTTGATCGAAGAGTAGTCCATGATTGATTCACTAACCGCTACTCTACTTTAGTTCGAAGGGAAGAAAATTAATTTTGCACCACTTACTCTGCGACAAGTTCATGACGGTCATCTTCTTTTGAGAAAAAGTTTTGAAAACACCAAAGAAAACAAAAAGAAAAAGGCAAAGAAAAGGATGGCAAAAGAAGAGAGGAAAAAAGTTGAGTTTTTTCGCAAAAGAATATGACATAAGGGAGTGTTTGTTGTCAAAAAGTCACTTTTTGTACTTTTGTACAAGGAATCGTTTTTAAGCACTAATGACCTTAATCCAAAATTGCCATCTTCTTTTTTTTTGTTACAGGAGTTTGAAGACTTGTTTCAGAAGAGATTCCAAAGGGATTGCCTCCCATTCGAGGAATAGAGCACCAAATCAATTTTATCCCTTGTGTGACCATTCCTAACTGTCCAGCCTACCAAAGCAACCTTGAGGAAACTAAGGAATTGCAAAAGAAAGTTGCCGAGTTAATGGAGAAAGTATATGTGCGCGAAAGCCTTAGTCCATGTGCGGTCCCCATTATTCTAGTACCAAAAAATATGGATCGTGGCATATGTGTATCGATTACCGAGTAGAGAATAAAATCACAGTAAAGTATAGACATCATATTTTGCGTTTAGATGACATGCTATATGAACTTTATGGGTCCAAAACCTTTTCCAAAATTAACCTCAAGAGAGGTTATCACCAAATAAGAATACGAGAATGAGATGAATGGAAAAACCACATTCAAAACAAAACAAGGTTTGTACGAATGGTTGGTTATGCCTTTAGGCTTAACTAATGCACCCAACACCTTATGTGATTAATGAATCATATCATGCGTTCATTCATTGGTAAGTTTTGCGTAGTTTATTTTGATTACATAATTATTTATAGCAAAACTCTAGAAGAACATGTTCAACATCTCAGGTCAGTTTTAATTGTTTTTAGGAAGGAAAGTGTAGAGCGTTGAGGTGTTCTCTAAATACAAGTGTAAGTGCACACTCTTGTCATGTTATAGTATAAAAGATATCGTCTCCCACGAGGATTGGACAGCTAACTCGAATCTCAATTCCTGCACAGAAAATATTAAATGCACAAGTAAACTTTAGTTTGTAAGAATAAAAAGTAAATAAACACAAGAAAATAATAGAGGAGATTAGATTGATGGAATGGGTTTGGTTATGCTGCTCTGTACTGTGAAACTGAGTTGAATAGGTTAAGTTGCATTGCGCTGCAAGACTTTGCTGCCTCGACAGAAGATGGCAGATTGGTGCTTTGACGCTTTCGTTGCCTCAGCGGCAAACTTGACAAACCTTTAAGGCTCGACAGAACGCTTCGATAATGATCCCACTTATGTCTAAGTCAGAATATTGTTTTTGCCTGCTGCAAATAATACCCATCGGCGTGAATCTTGCAATGAACAACAAACTTTGGTTTATCCTCTTTTAGCCGCCTTAAACCCTAACCTATGTCTAGGTTGGATTGGTCAACACCTGGTATTGATGAGATCGTGCTTACTTCTTTCGTGAGTTTGACTCTCTCGATACCAAACAAATGGATTGCTCCCGATCGATCTTTCGAACTCAATTGAAAACAATGAGAACATGAAATAAGCAAACCTTGAATTTGTTGCAAAAACAAACTTAAACCTAAAAAACCATTCTCACAACTACTTTACAATAGAATCTAAACCCTAGAGAATTTAGAACATAGTGCCGACTATGAGTTGTCTAAAATACAAAGTATGATCGGGTATATATAGGGCATGGCCTAGGTTAAGTCCTCCTTGGAGTAGTAGTCTTTCTCATGATAAAGTAGCTTTTTCATTGAATGCATTCTTTAATTCTGACTTCTTTGACTTGAAATTGGACTCCTTGTGCCACAAGTAAGCTTAAGCCGTCTTAGATAATTTCCTCTCGGGCGGCTCTGCCCGCTGTTTTTCGGAATCAGTAAATTGTGTGGATGGGCTCATTGGACTCAGAAAATTATTCTCTTCCAATCGCACTCCAACCCACCAAATCCTCAAGTTGCTTCCCTCGGCGGCAGATATGGCCGCATCAGCTACTCGGCAGCATCTCTCTATGTGTTGAACTGCTTCAGTACAGCTCCTTGGCTTGCTGCCTCAGCATCAGCTCCTCAGCTCCTCTCTCCTTCTGACAGCTTCTAGCATCTGCAACTAAAACTAAACTAAAACAATATATTTTCTCAACAAATTAAAGATATTCAATAGAAACAAGGCAAAGCGAAGAATACTGTAAATAATGCATGTATGCACCTAAATATGCCTAAAATGCACTTAAGAACAACAATAATATGAGATGGAATGCATACAAAATATAAGACTTATGAGCACTTTACAAAAAGACTATGAAAATTTGAAAAAGTGTACTTTTAAACCTAAAAAAGTTGTCTTTTTAGGTTTCGTGGTCAGCTCGGAAGGATTGGAAGTAGAATGATGACTGTGTAAATAACCTATTTTGCATACCCTTTTAGCTTAACTTTTACATGTGTTTAGGCTCATTTTGTTGCATTTAGGAGTAGTTTGCATATAGTTATGGAGTTACGGTGTTTGAGCTTAATGTTTATCTGCATTGATGCTATTAATGGGAAAGGTAGTGGTTTTTAGTGTTGCTTGCGCATGAGGTAACAGAGCAGTGGAGCGTTGGAATATTGGAGCAAAATTCTCTCATGCTGGACTAGAAGCTATATCTTCGATCTATTAATGATGTGGAAAGCAAAGATTCTATTTCTTGGATCACATGTCACTTTATTAAAAGCATGTGACAAGATATTATTTTATTGAGCAAATAATGATGTAGAAAAGCAAGATCCTCATTAAAAGATTACTTTCACTTTAGGGTTTTTAAAACCCTAAGAGAGCCACCTCTATATAAAGACATCAAGGGCAACAATTAAGAGGGGACCGCACCTAATGCAAAAACACGTAGAAAAGAAGCATTATTTTAGGAACAATCCTTTTTTCTTCCACGACGGAGAACCACCGTCGTCGAAGGTCAAGAGGAGTCTCCAAGCAACAAAAAGCTATCGATTGAGGCCTGAGGAGTTTGGAGCGTTGCAGCATCGATTCACAGCCACAAGGGAGAATCTAAAGACACTTTGATTCTTTTCTTTGTTGCTTTAATTGACTGTCATGCCATATATTTTTATTATTATGGATGATATTTGCTTATACATGAGTTAAATACTTTGTTTGGGTTTATTGTTTTAAGATTCTATGTTTTAATTATCGTTAAATGTTATACAACCTTTCTCTTCTCTATTTTGTTCATTGTTCTTCATGCGTAATAAATGTAAGAGCTATCGAGAGAGGCATTTTAATTATTGATCTATGGCTTAATATCGAGAGAGTCAAGTTAGACAAACGTGAACAATGGAGTTTAAGCTGTTAACTTAGGTTCTAATCCGGCTTAGACATAAGTTTATGATTTCAACGACAATTTATGGGGAACTTGAATAAACAATAAGTTGTTAGGGTTCAGGCAGACATATACTACAATAGCTTCTTGTTGTTAACTTCTATGTATCGAGAGAGTCTAGGAGTTTACTAGAAAACCATGTCGAATAGATAAGGATAAAATTGGTTTACGCAGACATGTATTAGCCAACTGTTATAACATTCGAATGATAATTAGCATAGTTCTTAGACAATAAGCCCAACATCCATAATCATTATAGTCTTTGCTACAACATCTGTTTGTCATTTGATCATTGCTTTATCTTCAATTTTTATCGCAATTAGTTTATAGTTTTATCACAATATCATCTCATTACTATTTCACTAACTCTTTGTAATATCCCAAAAGGTGGCCTAGAAATATGTTACCAACTCGAATATGATTTAATTGGATTAGAGATGTTTTCATAGTAAACAATTCAATAAATTAAGGACCAATTATGAAAGCTTAGGAGTTTGCTAGCTAACTTGCTTAGAATGGTCTCTTATTAAAATGTTTAAGTGATTTTAGGACTAAAATCAAAATTCAAAAGAATTTGATTGCTATAACTGCAAGGACCAGAATCGATTGATGCATTAATAAAGGATTTGCATGTAAAACTTTTGGGAATTTAGGGACTTATACATGTGTCATGCATGGATGGCATCTATTGGAGGGGGAAGAAGCTCTCGGCCAAGAGAGAAAAATTGGAAGAAATCATCTACTTCCCTTGTATACCCGAAACATCTTATGTGTGGGAGAAAGAGAGAGAGAGAGAGAGTGAGAGCTTCATGAATCTTTCAAAAACTAAGCTAAATTTTGGTGCAATCCTTTGGTCTAATTCGAACAACCTTATGAGGAAGGTAAAATACTTCTCCTATTACTCTCTCAAGTTGAGTTGTTAGGATATTCTTGAAATCATGGTTCTTTTGGATGATGCATGGATGAATTCTCATGTTTCGTAATGTAATTATGTGGTTAGACTAGTGTATTGCTTGAAAATGATCAATGAGATAGTTGGAAATTGTAGTATGTTCGAATGGTGTTCATGCAAAATTGCTTTGGCTCCAATTGTTAAAAATTTAAAACTCATGTTATGAAATTCTAGTTTTCAATGAAACCCATTTAAAAAAATAATAATAATAAGCCCACCTTTTAAAAAACCATTTGAGTAAAAAATAAAAAAAATAAAAAAGGGAAAAAAAGGAAATAAAAATGATATCAAAAAAATAATAAATGAAAAAGCAACAAAAATACAGCAAAAAAAGCAAAAAAAATAAAACAATAAAAGGAAAAGGGAAAGAAATAGAAAAAAAGAGGACATCGTGCAAGGCCACGCGCCTAGCGCGTACGGCGCACGCGCTCGGTCCAGCCCCAATAACCCTTAGCACGGTAGCGTGGGTTTTCGTTCGCCGTCTTTCGGTGACGTTGCTGGTACCGGCTGAACCGTCTCGTTGTCGCCGTCATCTAGCCATCAACGTCGCTCGTCGCCGCCGCCCGTGGTCGCCAAAATCTGTAAAAAACGACATAAAATGGTCAAACCCTAGGCTCGAATCAAGGGGAAAATTCAGCTTCAAATCTAAACCAAATCGGATAGAGTTTGAGGGGTTTTGTCGATAATCAAGTTAGCTTGATCTCCACACAATTTGTGTTTGTGTTTGTGTTTTTATGGATTTTAGGTTGTGTTCTTGAAGTCGGAAAATTGTTTCGCCATTCCGGTAATGTTTTCATTTTAAATTTTCGTTTAAATTTTTGTTTAATCTTTAAAAATTGCATGCTTTAAAAATGTTGTTTATGAGTTTTTTATCTTTAGAAATAAAAAATGAACTTTTAAAAGTGTTGCTATTAAAATGTAAAAATAAAATTGAGTTAATGTGGTTTTATTAAAAAACTTAAAATCATGGATTTAATTAGAAGAAATAATAATGCATGTGTGGAAATAATAAAAAGGGCTTGATTTATAAAAAAAATAATAAAATAGTTTTCCTTGAAATTTGGTTTTAAAAATAAAGTAGGTTAATTGATTTTAAAAAAAAGTAAATAAAGATGTTTTTTTTTAAAATAAGTAATAAGTTTTCAAGAAAAAGAAAATAAATTTTTAAAAAAGGGTTTTAAATAAAAGTTTAGAGTTTTAGGAAAAAAAATTGAAAAAACCTTAATGAGAAATCTTTTCAAAAAATAAGGATTATTTTAAAAAGTCATATTTGAAAGAAAAGCTTTAAAAAATAAAAAACTTTAAAAGAACATAAAAATGTAAAAAGCTAAAAAAATGTAAAAATGGTCTTGGCTTTAAAAAGTAAAAAAGAAGAAATAAAAGTTTTTAAAAGAAATAATAAAAAGGAAAAAATACAAAAAGAAGATTTGAGTTTCATGTTTGTTGAAAAATTACTTCACAAAAAATAACAAGACACGCTTAAGCAAACTTAAAACTTTAATTAGGAATAAAAGACTTAGACACGCTTAAGCAAACTTAAAACTTAAAACTTAATTATACAAACAATCATACACATATCACCCACATAACCATTCCCAAATACTCGAGAACTCAGCTCTGATACCACCAAATATAACCCCCTTAGCCCGGCCTAGACGGTTAACCCGAACTACGAAGATTACACGGGGAAAACCAAAGTCAACCCAAAAGTCAACCTTGATTAACGACCCTTTTTTTTCTTTTTAATCTTGTCTAAATGCATATTAACCCTAGGTGTACTCTTGAGAAAAGCATACTCAAAAATCTCAGCAATCGGAAAACAA
Source organism: Hibiscus trionum (assembly GCA_030270665.1). Lineage (NCBI taxonomy): Eukaryota > Viridiplantae > Streptophyta > Magnoliopsida > Malvales > Malvaceae > Hibiscus > Hibiscus trionum. The sequence goes on along the minus strand of BSYR01000021.1, from coordinate 23,833,598 downwards.
TAAGGGACTCAATTGCACAACATACGAATTTAGGGACCAATTTGTAAATTCTGGAAATTAAGAGGACTTTACCACTTTTTAAGTTACCATTATGAAATTAGTCACGTTTCATGCTTCTCTGTCAAATTTCATCTCAAACGGACATCTCAAACTCATTCAATTGCACACACAAAAATCAGGACTAAAACGTAAAGCTTGCAAACCTCAAAACCATTCAAATTAATGCCCAACGGTCAAGTGTTTCGAAACGGGTCTAGGCCGTTCAGAAACACCCCTTGGCAGTAGCCAAAGTGTTTCGAAACACCTCTGCCCCGTTTCAAAACACCCAGGCCAAAATATGCACCTGTTTCGAAACAGGCAAGGGTGTTTCGAAACACCCTACCCAGAAACAGCAGAAAGGCCTGTTTTACACTCTTTCGACCCTCCAAACATGCTCATATGACTTCCACATCATACCAACAAGTCATCAAACATTAAAGGAACATATTTGCATCATCAAAGCTCAATCATAGCATCATTTAGGATAAACCTCAAGTCTATAGGCATGCATCCTAAAATGAAAAGCAAGCAATCATCAAATCTCCAAAACAAATACCAAATGGCCATTTACATGTTCTGTAACGCCCCGGTTTTGGGCTCAGAAGTTTTGGGCGTTGACCGGTTTGGTCAAAGTGCTGTTCGAATCTAAAGAGGTGAAATTAGGAAAGCCTAGTTCGGGTTGCATTAAAAATATGGAAAAATGTTCTAAAATCATCTTTTAATATATAAAAGTGAACTGTGAAATCAATTTTGGAAAATGAGGTTCGGAAGGTTGACATTTTGGCTAGTGACCAAAATGTAATTTTTGAAAGTTCGGTGACAGTTTTATAAAGGATTGAAACTTTGAATCTTTAAGGAGCTATTTACCCAATGGTAGTTTCTCCAGATTTTCTAAATATATTAAATGATTAATTAAGTGTTTTTAAACAAAAGAAAAGTGGAGGGAAGATATTTTCCTAAATCTAACTAACTTTTCTCTCAACCATTTTCTCTCATCTTTTCTCTCAAACCAAACACATTCTCTCCAGATTTCCTCCTCTGATTTTGTCACTCAAATCACTCATTTCAACTCTCATTTGATTCCTAATCATCTCATCAACAAAACCTCTCAATTTGCAAGTTGTTTCATCAAGCTTTTTGGCTCCAAAAAGGAGAAACTCAAGTTTGGAGGTAAGAACGTCCTTCTCCTCTGAACTTCAAGTTCTTTACTGAAATTCCCAAGTTCTCAATCCTTGGTTTGTGTTTTGTTAAAGGCTTTTCAATAGAAATCTTGATTTTGGCTTAAAATGCAAGATTTGGTGATTTTGGTGAAATTTTCGTGTGATCTGTTTGGGCAGTGTTTTGAAGTGTCAAAATGATGTTAAATGAATGCTAAATTGATTAGAAGTTGAGGTTTAATTAATGCAATCCCGGATAGGTTGAATTTCCTAAGTTTTGCTTGAGTTTTTGGTTGTTTTTGGAGTGTTTTTGGTCATCTGTTATACCTGGAAGTATAAGGACGTGTTTGTGATCATTTTGGATATTAAATGATGTTTAAAAATGGTTAGAAGTGATGGATCTTGGCTGGGTTAAGTTTTGGTAGTGTTTGGAGGTGATTTCGGTTGTGTTTGGTAGCCGAATTGTTGGATTTGTGTTGAGCAGCGAATTTGGTTGTGTAGCTGCTGTTCTTAATGCATAATGATGCATTAATGTGCTGTTTTTGTGTGCTTGAAACAGGGGAGTTTGATCCGTGAGCTTTAGAGGTGTTGCGGAAGGTTTCGGATGCTTGGAAGGCTTGGTGGCTAGCCTTGTTTTGGTTATCGGTGAGTGAAGTTGGGTTTTCAGCTTTTAAACCAAGGTTTGAAGGTTTTTGGGAGCTTAGTGTAAGTCTAAACAACTTTGCTAAGCTCAAGAGTAAGTGAATGGATGTTTGCTCTTGAGTTATGATTGTGGAAGTGGCTTTTAAGTAATTGTGGTTGATGATTGAAATGCATGTGTTTTGCATGGTTTAATTCTGTTTTGAAAGCATATTTTAGCATGGTTTAGTGCTGGTTTTGAAAGCCATATGTGAAGGATGCTCAAGGTAAGAGATCCTTGGTTTTATACATTGAAAATGTGGTTTTGATGCATGGTGTTGCATGTTGTTCTATGGCTTTGTCTAATGCTTTAAAACAGTGAATTAATGTTGGTAAATGATGGTTTTTGCATGTTGGTTATGCATGTGAATCATTTGATTAATGTGGTAATGGTTTTGCATTATGGTTATGCATATGGAACATTGGACTAATGTGGTAAGATGGTTATATTGGCAAGTGATGTAAGTGGTTCTTGGTTCTTTGATCGGATATAGTTAGCCGGCTATAGGATTGGGTGCATCGTGAATTAAGTCGCCTTGGAGGTGGAGTGGTCAAGAGTGGACCGGGAAACTCCCTTCAAGTATCCTAACGAGATGGTTGAGGTCATAATGGAGGTGTTGCCCATTCGAGGACCTTGGTTGAGCAAAGGTTATATGGAGGTGTTGCCCATATGTGAGAACCTTGTGCTTGTTGAGATCACAATGGCAGTGTTAAGTCCATGTGTGGATCTTGTGTAGGGTGTCTCGGATCTCGTTAGTGATGTTCTACAACTACCAATCGGTGAATGCAAAGGTTATATGGAGGTGTTGCCCATATGTGAGAACCTTGTGCATGTCAAGGTTGTATGGTGGTTAAAAGTCCATACATGAGAACCTTGGGGAAGAGCTAAGGTTGTGTGGTGTTTAAAAGTCCATACATGGGAACCTTAGGATGTTGAGGTCATAATGGAGGTTGTTGCCCATTCGAGGACCTTGGATTGGTAGGGTGTAGGGAGCGTAGGGACAACGCTCGGAATCCGCGTATCCGATTGGGTGTTGAGTTGAAAAGTGAATGTGGTTGATCATTTGAAGGCCAATATGATGTTCTTGATTGTGATGAAGCATGAGGTGCTTGAAATGATGCATATTTGCATGTGAGGCATGAGATGCTTGAATTGATGCATAATTGCATGTGAAGCATGAGATGCTTGAAAAGATGCATGGTTGCATGGAAAATGTATAATGCTTGTGAATGCATGTTTACTTGTTAAGTTGAACAAGTGTTGATTATCATTTGGAAAATGAGGCATGTGAGCATGAAATATCTTTAGTGCATTGGAGTCTTGTTGAGACTTGTTTTTAAAGGCATGTGATGATGATGTTGTGGTTCATACATGTTGTCTTTGGTTTAATGCATGTGTTGGTTGGTTTGTGAAATGGTTTTAAAAGATTCTTGTTTGTTTTGGCTTTCAAGTTTAAAGAAAGGTATGTTGTGAAATGGGAGTGTTTTCCAAGGTTTTGTTTTAGCTTGCATATGGTGTGTATGCATGGTTTGGCTAAATGGTTGATTTTGCAAGTTGTGCTTTGAAAAGGGGTTTTCTTAGTTTGCTAAACTAAGGGTTGGTTTTTATGTATGAGCGATGCATGGTTTTGAGCTTGTTGTTGAAAAGGAGTTTTCAAACATGGCTTTGGTAAACAAATCGAGTTTGTTTTAAAAGTGATTTATGGCTCGCTGCATTGATGGTGTTTTGGTTTTGAGCTTTCCTCACTAAGCATTATGTGCTTACGCTCCTTTTTGTCCATCAATGCAGATTCTTGAAGTTTGGACAGCGAGGAGCAAGGGATTCAAGAAGGACTCCACTTGAGATGTATGTCTCGGTTAATAGCTATAGTTAATAAAGGCAATGGGGTAGAATCTCTTGGATTGATGTATGTGTTTGTTTATGTTTAGACAAGTTTGGTTTTGTGTTGTTAATGTTGTTGGAACATGGCTTGGCTTATGAGATTGAATTGGAAGTATGTTGCTTAAATGGATTGCTTGTGTTGGAAGCTTAGTCTTAAAATTGGGGCTTTTCATGTATGATGGCATGTTGGTGAATTGTTGATGCAAGTATGCCTCTTTTATGTTAAATTGCATGTTGGCAAAGTTTGGTGGCTGTTGGAGCATGTTTGGATGTTAATTGCATGTTTAAATAGGCAAATTTCTGCATTTTTGTGCAGGGTGTTTCGGAACAGGGTGTACCGTTTCGGAACGGGTGCCTTGAAGCAGCCCAGGCGTCCGAAACGGGTGAAACCGTTCCGGAACGGATAGGCCACTGCCCGACCCCCGTTTCGGTACCCATTGCGGAACGGCCCCACGTTTCGAAACGGGCTGTCTCCCGTTTCGGAACGGTTGACCGTTGGGGGCTGACAGTGGCAGTTATGTGTTTCAAAATGTTTGCATTTTGGTCCTGAATCTTGTATGTGCAATTGTATGAGTTTGAGATGTCCGTTTGAGCTGAAATTTGGCCGAGATGCATGAAACATGATTAATTTTAAGTTGGTAACTTAAAATCTGGTTAAGGCCTCAAAGTTTTCAGAATTTACAATTTGGTCCCTAAAGTTGTGTTTTGTGCAATTGGGTCCCTGAATGATCTCTGATGGTTGTGATCTTTGAGTATGTTGTTTGTGTGATCACATCTAGGGTTAATGAGCATTTAGACAAGATTAAAAAGAAGAAAAAAAAGGTCGTTAATCAAGGTTGACTTTCGGGTTGACTTTGGTTTTCCCCGTGTAACTTTCTTAATTCGGGTCAACCGTCTAGGCCGGGTTAAGGGGGTTACATGTTCCAAACACCATAGGCATTAAACCAAACTTAGGGAGTCCAAAATATCTCCCAAAAACTCAATCTAGGTTCCCATTGCCAAATACCAAAAGCTAATAGTGTTGTGAAAATAGTCACTATACATGAGCTTAGACTTTCACTTGGATCCTTGACCTCCTTGCTGCCCTTAAAGCACTTCAATGCTCTGCATTATTGGTTCAAGAAAGAGAGAGCGTAAGCACACATGCTTAGTGAGAAATGCTCTAATGAAACAACACAATAATGCACTTTGTAAAAACACCTTTCCAAGGCCTTTAAGTTCAAAACAACATTTATCATGCATCAATGCATACAAAACAAGCATCTCATGCTTCAATACATCAACATGTCATATTGGCTTTCAAGTGATAATCCATAACCATTTTCAACTCAAAACACAATCGGATACGCGGATTACAAGCGTTGTCCCATATGCTTCATACACACTTCCAAACATACAAGGTGGAGTTTATCGGTACAATCACAACCCCTTAACACCCGTGATGGAGTTTAACGGTACAATCACAACTCCTCCACATCACTCATTTGTAGTTGTATAACATCACTAACGAGAACACGGGACACACAACACAAGATCTACACATGGACTTTTAACCACCATTGTGATCTTAGACATCTCGTTAGTGTCTTGGATGGAGTTTACGGTACAATCACAACCCCTCAACATCCAAGGCGACTTTATTCACGGTGCACCCAATCCTATAGCCGGCTAACTATATCCGATTCAAGTACTTTTTAAACCAACACATCACTTGCCAATATACATCAATTACCATCATCAATCCACTGTTTTTAAGCATTAAACAAAGCCATTACATAAACATGCATCACTATGCATCAAACCACATTTATCAATGTCCAAAACAAGGATCTCTTACCTTGAGCATCCTTCAATACATGGCTTACAAGACCAACATTAAACATGCTAAAATATGCTTCAAAAAACAGAATTTAAACATGCAAAATAACACATTGCATTCAACCATCTCATGGTTCATCAAAAAGAGAGTTTCTCCGAAAAACTTACTCTTGAGCTTAGCTAAGTTGTTTAGACTTAAACTAAGCTCCCATAACCTTCCAAGATTGGTTTCAAAGCAGAAAACCAAACTTCACTCACCGATTCCGTTTCGCAAGCTTGCCGAAACGCCGATCAAGCCTCCGGATCAACACCACAAGGATCCGAAGATGTCTCCCCTGTTTTAAACACATCAAAGCAGAGGATTAATGCATCATCATGCATTAAAATCTTCAACCAAAACACCTAAACTCGCAGCTCTCATCAAATCTCACATTTCGACTACCAAACACAACCGAAATCACATCCAAACACCTCTACAACATTACCCAGCCAAGATCCATCAATTCCAATCATTCTTAGACATCAATTAACATCCAAAAAGGACCTAATCACGTCCTTATACCTCCAGCTATAGCAGAACATCAAAATCACCCCAAAACCACCATTTTCTCAAGTAAAAACTTAGGAAAATCAACCTATTCGGGATTGCATTGATTAAACCTCAATTACACATCATTTAAACATCCAAAATACATCAAAAAGACATCTCAAAACAGAGCCCAATCATCTATTACGAATTTCTTCAAAATTAAATCCAAATCTTGCATTTTAAGCCAAAATCAAGAACACATAAATAAAACCTTTATTAAAACTCAATTTAAGGATTGAGAACTTGGGAATTTCAGTAAAGAACTGAGTATTTAGAGGAGAAGGACGTTCATACCTCTAAATGTGAGTTTCTCATTGTTTAGAGCCAAAATTCTTGAAAATTCAATTAGCAAAAGATGAGGATTTGGTGTAGAATTGATTAGAAATCATTTAGAGATTGAAATCTCAACTTTAGGTGTGAAAATCAAAGGAAAAGTATCTGTGGAAATGTGTTTGGCTGAAGGAAAATTGAGAGAAAATGGAATGGGAAAATTTTGGCAAAAGTTAGTTATAAAACTAAAATATCTCTTTTCCCTCCTTTCTTTTTATTAAATTACATTAAATGAGTCTTTAAAATTTAAGAAAAATCTGGAGAAACCCTCCCTTGGGTAAATTAGCTCCTTAAAGATTCAAAGTTTCAATCCTTTTAAAACAGTCACCAACTTTTCAAAAATTACATTTTAGTCACTAACTTGAAATGTCATATTTCCAAACCCCATTTTGTAAAATTGATTTCACCACTCTCTTATATATAATAAAAGAGGATTTTTAGATATTTAATCATATTTTTAATGCATCCCGAACTAGGATTTCCCTAAAAACCACCTTTATATTCGAACCGTAATTTAAACCGGTCCAATTCAGACCCTAAACTTCCAAGCCCAAAATTGGGGTGTTACAACTCTCCCCCCTTAAGAAATTTCGTCCTCGAAATTTACCTGGAGGAAAAAGGTACGGAAACTGCTTCAACATGTCATCCTTCCGTTCCCACGTGGCTTCCTCAGCACCACGATGCTTCCACAACACCTTTACCAACTCAATGGTCTTGCCTCGAAGAACTTTACTATCCGAATCCAGAATCTTCACTGGTTCCTCATCGTAGGTCAAATCCGGATTCAACTCCACTTCCTCCACATGCATCACGTGAGAAGGATCCGATCTATGCTTCCGAAGCATAGAAACATGAAACACATCATGAATCTTTTCTAACTCTTGCGGTAACCTCAACCTGTACACAACATGACCCACACGCTCAATCACCTCGTATGGTCCAATGTACCTAGGGCTCAACTTACCCTTTCGGCCAAATCTCATCACCTTTTTCCAAGGCGAAACTTTCAAAAACACACGGTCACCCACCGCATACTCAATCTCCTTACGCTTCAAATCCGCGTAAGACTTTTGCCGATCAGAAGCTGTCTTCAATCGCTCACAAATGAGCTTCACCTTCTTGGTGGTTCCTTTCAACAAAGCAGGCATCGAAACCAACTTCTGACCTGTTTCATCCCAACAAAGAGGAGTCCTACACTTCCTCCCGTACAAAGCTTCATAAGGTGCCATTTGAATACTTGCCTGATAACTATTATTATAGGCAAACTCCACCAAAGGCAAATTTTTTTCCCAAGAACCCTGAAACTCAATCACGCAGCACCGCAACATATCCTCCAACACCTGGATAACACGCTCAGACTGTCCATCCGACTGCGGATGATAAGATGTACTGAAATTCAACCGTGTACCCAAAGCCTGATGCAAACACTGCCAGAAACGCGATGTAAACCTCGGATCTCTATTCGACACAATCGACTTTGGCACACCATGCAGCCGCACAATCTCAGCAATGTACAGCTCCGCAAGCTTATCCAAAGTGTACGTAGTATGCACAGGCAAGAAATGCGCACACTTCGTCAGGCGATCCACAATCACCCACACCGAATTCTTCTTCTATGGCGACAAAGGCAAACCAGACACGAAGTCCATGGTAATCCTCTCCCACTTCCACTCAGGAATCCTCAACGGTTGCAACAACCCTGAAGGAAACTGATGCTCAGCCTTAACTCGCTGACATACCATACACTTACTTACAAACTCAGCAACATCTTTCTTTAAACCCACCCAATAGTACTCATCACGAAGATCACGGTACATCTTAGTACTACCAGGGTGCATAGCAAAAGGACCACTATGAGCTTCAGTCAGAATAGCACGCCTCAACTCAGCATCACTGGGCACTACTATCCGACTTCCAAAGCATAAAACTCCATCATCATTAAAGCAGAAATCCGATGGCCTATCCTCTGCAATATCCTGAACATGTGGCACCAAGGAATCATCCAACAACTGTTTTTCCTTAATCAACTGAATCAAGGATGGTTTCACTTGCAACTCAGCCACAAGACCACCATCACGCGAAATGCTCAAACTAGCAAACATAGCCCTCAACTCAACAGCTACCTTCCTACTCAAGGCATCCGCTACAACATTAGCTTTACCCGGATGGTACTCGATCGTCAAATCATAATCCTTAAGCAACTCCACCCAACGTCGTTGCCTAAGATTCAATTCTTTCTGAGACATTAGATACTTCAAACTCTTATGATCCGTGTACACAGTACACTTCTCACCATACAGGTAATGTCTCCAAATTTTCAAAGCGAAAACCACCGCAGCTAACTCAATGTCATGCGTAGGATAATTGCGCTCATGCACCTTTAGCTGACGCGATGCATAAGCCACCACCTTACCCTCTTGCATCAACACACATCCCAACCCAACGTAGGATGCATCACTATACACTACAAACTCTTTTCCTGATTCAGGTTGAACCAAGATAGGAGCTTGCGTTAAAGCCGCCTTAAGCTTCTCAAAAGCCTGCTGTCTCGCTTCCGTCCACTCATACTTAACATCCTTCTGCAACAACTTCGTCAAAGGTGCAGCAATCTTTGAAAACCCATCCACGAACCTCCGATAGTACCCCGCCAAACCAAGGAAACTACGGACTTCATGAACAAACTTAGGAGGCTTCCAATTCATCACTGCCTCAATCTTCTGAGGATCAACACGTATTCCATCAGCAGAGACCACATGACCAAGAAACACAACCTCTCTAAGCCAGAACTCACACTTGCTCAGCTTGGCATAGAGCTGATTCTCCAACAAAGCCTGTAACACAATTCTCAAATGCCCATCATGCTCCTCCTCAGTACGAGAGTACACGAGAATATCATCAATGAACACTACAACAAATTTATCCAAGTATTCATGGAACACTCTATCCATCATGTCCATGAAAGCTACAGGAGCATTCGTCAAACCAAACGGCATCACAAGAAACTCATAATGCCCATACCTCGTTCTGAAGGCTGTCTTTGGCACATCCACATCCTTCACCTTCAGCTGATAATACACTGACCTTAAGTCAATTTTAGAGAACACAGCTGCTCCCCGAAATTGATCAAAAAGATCATCAATCCTCGGCAATGGATACCGATTCTTGATAGTCAACTTGTTAAGCTGACGGTAATCAATGCACATTCTCATAGTGCCATCCTTTTTCTTCACAAACAAGACCGGCGCACCCCAAGGCGACACACTCGGCCGAATGAAACCACGATCAAGCAACTCCTGAAGTTGCGTCTTCAGCTCTTTCAACTCTTTAGGTGCCATTCGATAAGGAGTAATGGACACTGGAGTTGTGTTTTCATACAGCTCAATCCCAAACTCCACCTCGCGATTAGGAGGCAATCCAGGCAACTCCTCCGGAAACACACCAGGAAACTATCGCACAGTCTTGATATCTTGCACTCGCAACTCTTTAGAGCTAGGATTCATCACAAAGGCTAGGTAGGCTTCACAACCTTGCCTCAGCATCCGGCTCGCTTCCAATGTAGACACCACATTGGCAAGAAACTTCACATTCTCACCAACCACCACCACCTCATAATCGTCCGCAAGCTTCAACGAAACTCGCTTATTCTCAAAAATCCACAACAACTCGATGCTCAACAAGCCAATCCATACCAAGGATTACATCAAAACCATAGAAAGGCAATTCCATAAGATCAACATGAAAAACATGATCTTGCACAACCAAGGGACATCTTCTATAAAGCTTTCGAGTCACAACAGTCTCACCAAAAGAACTAGTTACACGCATACCAACATCCAAAGACTCAACAGGCAAACCAAGCAATTGAGCATGCTCACGCAATATGTACGAGTGTGTAGATCCAGAATCAATCAAGGAAAGTAATGACAAGGATTGCAAAGTAAAAGTACCTGCGAACACATCCGTGTCATTCCTCCCCTCCCTCTAAGCATACACTCTGGCCTGGCCACCACCCTCAGGCTGAACAGCTACCACATGAGCCACATTCCTTCCACCATCCACTATACGCTGGAAATTACCACGGCCGCGCCCACGACCTCTCTGTGGTGCAACAACCCCAGGAGCACGTTCCTGACCACCACCGGCCAACAGAGGACACTCTCTCCTCATGTGATCCACCGAACCACAGTTCCAACACGAATTACCGGTCACCACAACAGGAGCCTGTACCTCCCTCGCTGCTCGAGGACAGTCACGCCTCATGTGACCACGCGATCCACATGTCCAACATGTGTTTTGATCAACTCTCGCCCTGTCTCCCTGAACAGGCGCACCTTGCCCTCCACCACCACGCCTAGCTAAAGATTGATACTTCCGATCACGTCCTCTCTTGTTCCGTCCGCCACCGGAACTATACTCAGGAGCTCGCTTGCCCGCACTAGGACCAGCTCCTCTAGAAGATAAACTCAAATTCAACTCAATGTCTTTTGCTCTACCAACCAGCACATCAAAGTCAGTGTACTCAGCAGCCAGCATATAGGTCTTTACATCCGTCACCAAACCATAACGGAAACGTTCACACCTCTCCCGTTCATCAGGGATAAGCTCAGGTGCGTACTGACTAAGTCGGACAAACTGAACCTCGTACTCAGCCACTGACATGCTCCTTTGAGTAAGAGACATGAATTCCCTTTTCTTTTTATCCAGGTACCGCACACCCAGATACCTCATCTTGAATGCGTTCAGAAAGAACGTCCAAGTCACATCAGCATCCTCCATTCCGGAGATAGTGGTTGTCCACCAGGTATATGCATCGTCATGCAACAATGATATTACACAGCCCAGCTTCTGCACTTCATTGCAGTTCATTTGTCCCAAAATTCTCTTGGTACTTTCCAACCAAGACTCAGAACCCTCAGCAGACAAACCCCTGAACTCAGTCCCTCCTAGACTGCGCAAACGTTCCAGAGGTAGTCTAGCATTAGCATCTCCCTGATGCCCAGCTCCATGAGCTCCAGCTACCGCCGCCTGAAAGGCTCCAGCAATAGCTTGAATCAGCACCGTCATGTCAGGAGCAGCTTGCCCCTGCCCAGCTTCAGGTCCAGCGACCCCAGCACCAGCACCAGCACCAACTCCCTCACCCCCAGCATCACCACCACCGGGTGGAGGAGGTAAATCCACTACATTTTCAGCATTCTCTTCGTTCTCATTTTGAGCCATAGCTCGCGTATTAATCCTCGTCTCTCTACGAGGTCCCATTCACTAAACAATGCAATCACAAATGCAACAAACATAGTCAGGCTCAGCAAGGTAAGCAATCCAAGTACTCAAGCTCATTTCCAATTAAAACAAATCATTTCATTAGCTTTGATATGGCAATGGGTCCCTCTAACATGCTTCACAACAGCATACACCATAATTGCAACATTCTTGCAATTCATACATCATACTTTCACTCAACAAGTATACAAACAATCATACACATATCACCCACATAACCATTCCCAAATACTCGAGAACTCAGCTCTGATACCACCAAATGTAACCCCCTTAGCCCGACCTAGACAGTTGACCCGAACTACGAAGATTACACGGGGAAAACCAAAGTCAACCCAAAAGTCAACCTTGATTAACGACCCTTTTTTTTTTCTTTTTAACCTTGTCTAAATGCATATTAACCCTAGGTGTACTCTTGAGAAAAGCATACTCAAAAATCTCAGCAATCGGAAAACAATAAGGGACTCAATTGCACAACATACGAATTTAGGGACCAATTTGTAAATTCTGGAAATTAAGAGTACTTTACCACTTTTTAAGTTACCATTATGAAATTAGTCACGTTTCATGCTTCTCTGTCAAATTTCATCTCAAACGGACATCTCAAACTCATTCAATTGCACACACAAAAATCAGGACTAAAACGTAAAGCTTGCAAACCTCAAAACCATTCAAATTAATGCCCAACGGTCAAGTGTTTCGAAACGGGTCTAGGCCGTTCAGAAACACCCCTTGGCAGTAGCCAAAGTGTTTCGAAACACCTCTGCCCCGTTTCAAAACACCCAGGCCAAAATATGCACCTGTTTCGAAACAGGCAAGGGTGTTTCGAAACACCCTGCCCAGAAACAGTAGAAAGGCCTGTTTTACACTCTTTCGACCCTCCAAACATGCTCATATGACTTCCACATCATACCAACAAGTCATCAAACATTAAAGGAACATATTTGCATCATCAAAGCTCAATCATAGCATCATTTAGGATAAACCTCAAGTCTATAGGCATGCATCCTAAAATGAAAAGCAAGCAATCATCAAATCTCCAAAACAAATACCAAATGGCCATTTACATGTTCCAAACACCATAGGCATTAAACCAAACTTAGGGAGTCCAAAACATCTCCCAAAAACTCAATCTAGGTTCCCATTGCCAAATACCAAAAGCTAATAGTGTTGTGAAAATAGTCACCATACATGAGCTTAGACTTTCACTTGGATCCTTGACCTCCTCGCTGCCCTTAAAGCACTTCAATGCTCTGCATTATTGGTTCAAGAAAGAGAGAGCGTAAGCACACATGCTTAGTGAGAAATGCTCTAATGAAACAACACAATAATGCACTTTGTAAAAACACCTTTCCAAGGCCTTTAAGTTCAAAACAACATTTATCATGCATCAATGCATACAAAACAAGCATCTCATGCTTCAATACATCAACATGTCATATTGGCTTTCAAGTGATAATCCATAACCATTTTTCAACTCAAACCACAATCGGATACGCGGATTACAAGCGTTGTCCCATACGCTTCATACACACTACCAAACATACAAGGTGGAGTTTATCGGTACAATCACAACCCCTCAACACCCGTGATGGAGTTTAACGGTACAATCACAATCCCTCCACATCACTCATTTGTAGTTGTATAACATCACTAACGAGAACACGGGACACACAACACAAGATCTACACATGGACTTTTAACCACCATTGTGATCTTAGACATCTCGTTAGTGTCTTGGATGGAGTTTACGGTACAATCACAACCCCTCAACATCCAAGGCGACTTTATTCACGGTGCACCCAATCCTATAGCCGGCTAACTATATTCGATTCAAGTACTTTTTAAACCAACACATCACTTGCCAATATACATCAATTACCATCATCAATCCACTATTTTTAAGCATTAAACAAAGCCATTACATAAACATGCATCACTATGCATCAAACCACATTTATCAATGTCCAAAACAAGGATCTCTTACCTTGAGCATCCTTCAATACATGGCTTACAAAACCAGCATTAAACATGCTAAAATATGCTTCAAAAACAGAATTTAAACATGCAAAATAACACATTGCATTCAACCATCTCATGGTTCATCAAAAAGAGAGTTTCTCCGAAAAATTTACTCTTGAGCTTAGCTAAGTTGTTTACACTTAAACTAAGCTCCCATAACCTTCCAAGATTGGTTTCAAAGCAGAAAACCAAACTTCACTCACCGATTCCGTTTCGCAAGCTTGCCGAAACGCCGATCAAGCCTCCGGATCAACACCACAAGGATCCGAAGATGTCTCCCCTATTTTAAACACATCAAAGCAGAGGATTAATGCATCATCATGCATTAAAATCTTCAACCAAAACACCTAAACTCGCAGCTCTCATCAAATCTCACATTTCGGCTACCAAACACAACCGAAATCACATCCAAACACCTCTACAACATTACCCAGCCAAGATCCATCAATTCCAATCATTCTTAGACATCAATTAACATCCAAAAAGGACCTAATCACGTCCTTATACCTCCAGCTATAGCAGAACATCAAAATCACCCCAAAAACCACCATTTTCTCAAGTAAAAACTTAGGAAAATCAACCTATTTGGGATTGCATTGATTAAACCTCAATTACACATCATTTAAACATCCAAAATACATCAAAAAGACATCTCAAAACAGAGCCCAATCATCTATTACGAATTTCTTCAAAATTAAATCCAAATCTTGCATTTTAAGCCAAAATCAAGAAAACATAAATAAAACCTTTATTAAAACTCAATTTAAGGATTGAGAACTTGGGAATTTCAGTAAAGAACTGAGTATTTAGAGGAGAAGGACGTTCATACCTCTAAATGTGAGTTTCTCCTTGTTTAGAGCCAAAATTCTTGAAAATTCAATAAGCAAAAGATGAGGATTTGGTGTAGAATTGATTAGAAATCATTTAGAGATTGAAATCTCAACTTTAGGTGTGAAAATCAAAGGAAAAGTATCTGTGGAAATGTGTTTGGCTGAAGGAAAATTGAGAGAAAATGGAATGGGAAAATTTTGGCAAAAGTTAGTTATGAAACTAAAATATCTCTTTTCCCTCCTTTCTTTTTATTAAATTACATTAAATGAGTCTTTAAAATTTAAGAAAAATCTGGAGAAACCCTCCCTTGGGTAAATTAGCTCCTTAAAGATTCAAAGTTTCAATCCTTTTAAAACAGTCACCAACTTTTCAAAAATTACATTTTAGTCACTAACTTGAAATGTCATATTTCCAAACCCCATTTTGTAAAATTGATTTCACCACTCTCTTATATATAATAAAAGAGGATTTTTAGATATTTTTCCATATTTTTAATGCATCCCGAACTAGGCTTTCCCTAAAAACCACCTTTATATTCGAACAGTAATTTAAACCGGCCCGATTCAGACCCTAAACTTCCAAGCCCAAATTTGGGGTGTTACAAACAGAGCCCAAACCCAACACTTGATAACCTTTAAAGATGCCAAAAAGCCAAATTACAGGCATATGTTTCGAAACAGGCTTCTCAGTTTCGATACACGAGCCCCAGTTTTAAAAGCCAGACCAGCCGTACCGATACGATCCACCTCGTTTCGGTACGAAGGTCCATTTCGTCTAAGCGTTCCGGAACTCGTTCCGGAACAAGCATTCACAGTAACAAACCGTTTCGGTACGCGTATCGCGACAGGGGCTCACAGTGTCAAACCGTATCGAAACGCGTTCCGATACGGGTATCTCTGGAGCTGCACCCGTTCCGAAACCACCTCACGCATTTCGAAATGCCTGCAATATATAAGACTTTAAAAACAGTTTCAAACATCTCCAAATGATCCCAAACATCCCTAAAACCATGAGAAACCAGAAACAACATGCAAACACAAACTCTAGAGGCATTTCACCCTACTTCAAGCATGATCAAAAACTTAACATACATTCAGGACCAATTCATTCGAAAGAACATACATCCATGGTTAAACATTTAAAGAAACAAGCATTCACCAAGTACATTGCACAACAAGGTTTACATGCCTTTAAACAAAACACATAAGCATTCATGGAGCATTGTTATAAGCTTTCAAAACACATAACATTTAGGCAACAACATGAACATGGTTTACAAATCTACATCAAAGGCATTAATAACAAAACCAACACATAGGAGTCTATCAACGCTCATACAAAACACGTAGCATCCTCATTGCTAAACTACCACATTATTTACTAAATCATACTTGAGCAACTACTACAAGCTTGGAAGCCCTTTCCTTGCTCCTTGCTAACTCCACGCTAATGATCTGCATTGTCGAAAACGAGAGTGTAAGCTAGAAGCTTAGTGACGGAGCTCTAAAACAAAACAACGACAATGCAGGGTTCAAGCATATCATCCTTAAGACATTTTACAAGCATACATATGCACCAACATAGCAACATAGCTAAACATCACAAGAATGCATGAACATGGCATCTTACCTCATGTTATGCTCAACAAGATATAACAATTATCTTAACAACAACCACACATGAACAAGTATACTGGCAACTATTAGCTTACTCAGATATGCAGATAACTTCTGTTGGAATTTTCACCCCAACGAACTCGAAAACACATTACCTTCTGGTGGGATTACACTCATCACCGTTCCTTGCATGGATAGGATTACACTCATCATCACATGCCCTTACGGATGGGATTCCACTCATCATCACGTAATAATATATATCGGTGGGATATTACTTCACCGTAAGCCTCCTTGATGACTATACATCACCAAGGCCACGCGCGAATTTGACTCAACCGTGTGCACACTCATCCTAATGATCGATCATTTATACCCGGTAATTAACTAGTGCCAATCATGCTAACAAGTCTCACCATGATAATCCATCACGCATTACAACATATCAAACACCACATACACCAATATGTATAACAACATGCATAAATAACACATACTTCACAAGTCCACATTATGCCCATTAAGCAAAACTCATAAAGCATACAAGAGATTAACCTACCAACTTAATCTCTACCTTGGATTGGCCTACCAAGCACAATCCAACACCACAACCACACACTTGAACCAATTTAAAACCATTTTAAATGATCCACTCACAACACTTCCTTAAGCAAACCGAGAAAAGCCGAATCAAGCCTCCACACATTCCGGAATCGTGCCCGAAGCTTCTCCAACGGTTTCCTTTGATTCTAACCAATAAAAAACAACACATTACTCAACCAAATCATTCACAAACACTGTCAGAACCCAAACTACGACCACAAAGCCAATTCTCTACAATTTCAAACCATGAACCAACCCAAAGATCCTCATTTTCGTACTCCCTCACAACCCAGCAGAAATCTATCAATTCCAACACTTAAACAAACATTAAACACCTTCAAAACAACTTTCTAGTATCACTATAACAACAGCCCAACTCCCCTTCACAAAACCACTCCAAAAACTCAAGTTTTGACCCTTTTAAAATACCCACAAAACCTATTTCGGAATTTTTGATAAAACCCCACCATTTTGAGATATAAAGTACTTAAGGGCAAGATTAAAACATATCTTAACTCTACAAATCAAAAGCCATTAAAGCTCCAACCTTTTTCTCCAACTTTGAAAACTTGAAGAACTATAAAGATGGTGTTTTTGAAAATCTAAAACTATGGAAATGTTCGAAATAAAGAGGAGAAGTCAAAAACGTACTTACCTCGTTGAAAACACTTGAAATGGTGAAGAACTTTGATGGAATAGTGATAAGGGGGTTTGGGGAGGTTTTCTCGTGAAAGCCAAATAAAGAAGAAGATGGTGATATTTTTGTAAAGGAACTTTTTACTCATCATTTTCTCTTATTTTAAAAATTACTAAAATGCCCTTAATAAAAATCAAGCCCACTTTAATCTTTAAAGCAAAGCCCATTTAATTAAAATGAGCCCAACGACCCGAACCCGATTCACACCCTCAACTCTGACCCCAAAACCCGAGTGTTACAACTCTCCCCCACTTAAGTAATTTTGTCCTCGAAATTACCTGACTGAAAGAGATAAGGAAACTGCCTTTCCATATCCTCCTTTCTCTCCCAAGTGGCCTCGTCCACTCCTCGACGTTGCCACCTCACTTTGACCAACTCAATCGATCTACCACGCAACACTTTGCTTTCTGAGGCTAAGATCTCCACCGGTTCCTCATCATACGTCAAATCCGGATTCAATTCAATCTCTTCCACATGCATAACATGCGACGAATCTGATCTATACTTATGAAGCATCGAAGCATGTAACACATCGTGAATCTTCTCTAGCTCGGATGGCAAACGTAACTGATAAGCAACCGGACCGACCTGCCTCACAATCTCATACGGTCTAATGTACCTCGGACTCAACTTCCCTTTTCTACCAAATCTCATAACCTTCTTCCACGGAGAGACTTTCAGGAACACTCTATCTCCCATGAAATACTCAACTTCCTTCCTTTTCACGTCGGCATAGGACTTCTGCCTATCCGAAGCTTCCTTCAAACGATCACAAATCAATTTCACTTTATCGGTAGTCCCCTTAAGCAAATCCGACATCGGTAACAACTTCTGACCTGCTTCGGCCCAACAAACCGAAGTTCTACATTTTCTACCATACAAAGCCTCATACGAAGCCATTTGAATGCTCGACTGAAAACTGTTATTATATGCGAACTCAACTAAAGGCAAGTGTTTTTCCCAAGTACCCTTAAAATCAATGATGCAACAACGCAACATATCCTTTAAAATCTGTATAACCCTCTCTGACTGACCATCTGACTGAGGATGATACGACGTGCTGAAATTCAACCGGGTACCCAAAGTTGTATGCAAACACTCCCAAAATCGGGCTGTAAATCTCGGATCTCTATCAGACACAATCGACTTCGGCACACCATGCAGTCTCACGATCTCACGGATATACAGATCGGCCAATCTATCTAAGGAGTAAGTCATGTTAACAGCTAAAAAGTGAGCACACTTTGTAAAACGGTCAACTATAACCCAAACTGAGTTCTTCTTCGTAGGAGTCAAAGGCAAACCCGAAACGAAATCCACGGTGATATTTTCCCACTTCCATTCCAGAATTCTCAACGGTTGCAACAAACCTGAAGGAACCTGATGTTCCGCCTTAACTCTCTAACATACCATACACTTACTTACGAAGTCGGCTACATCTTTCTTTATGCCAACCCAAAAGTACTCATTCTTCAAATCACGGTACATTTTCGTACTATCGGGGTGCATAGCAAACAAGCTACTGTGTGCTTCGGTCAATATCGTACGTCTCAAATCACTGTCATCCGGTACAACCATTCTATCTCTGAAACACAAGACCCCATCAACACTGAATCTGTAGTCTGATGGTCTACCATCAGCTATGTCTTGCACGTGAGGTGCCAAAGATTTATCTAACAGTTGTTTCTCTCTAATCAACTGGCCTAAGGTAGGTCTAACCTGAAGCTTGGCCACTAGACCACCATCACTGGACAAACTCAAACTAGCAAACATGGCTCTCAACTCAACGGCTACCTTCCTACTCAAAGCATCTGCCACCACATTGGCTTTACCCGGATGGTACTCAATCGTAAGATCATAGTCCTTCAGCAACTCTAGCCACCTACGTTGTATAAGGTTCAACTCACTTTGTGTCATAATATACTTCAGACTCTTGTGATACGTGTAAACTGTGCATTTCTCACCATACAAATAATGTCTCCAAA
Organism: Hibiscus trionum; assembly: GCA_030270665.1. NCBI lineage: Eukaryota > Viridiplantae > Streptophyta > Magnoliopsida > Malvales > Malvaceae > Hibiscus > Hibiscus trionum. Next base: position 23,814,077 of record BSYR01000021.1, on the reverse strand, counting down.
TCTTCAAGGCAAACACAACTGCGGCTAGCTCTATGTCGTGTGTTGGATAGTTACGCTCGTGAGTCTTCAACTCTTTCGAGGCATAAGCCACCACTCTTCTGTCTTGCATGAGAACACAACCTAACCCTACATACGAAGCATCACTGTAGACTACATACTCTTTCCACGACTTTGGCTGAATCAAAATCGGTGCATTGGTCAAAGCTTCTTTCAATTTCTGTAACGCTCCGGTTTTGGGCTTAGAAGTTTTGGGCGTTGACCGGTTTGGTCAAAGTGCTGTTCGAATCTAAGAGAGTGAATTTAGGAAAGCTTAGTTCGGGTTGCATTAAAAATATGGAAAAATGTTCTAAAATCATCTTTTAATATATTTAAGTGAACTGTGAAATCAATTTTGGAAAATGAGTTTCGGAAGGGTGACATTTTGGCTAGTGACCAAAATGTAATTTTTGAAAGTTTTGTGACTGTTTTAAAAAGGATTGAAACTTTGAATCTTTAAGGAGCTATTTACCCAAAGGGAGTTTCTCCAGATTTTTCTAAGATATTTTAATGATTAATTCTGATTTTCAAGCAAAAGAAAAGTGGAGGGAAAATCATTTTGGTTATTTTGTAACTAATTCTCATATTTTCCAATTTCTCTTTTCTCTCATTTTCTCTCAACCCAAACACTTTCTCTCCAGAGATTTCCTTCTGATTTTGTCACTCATTTCTCTCTTTTCAATCTTCTTTTGATTCCTAATCATCATATCTACAAAACCTCTCAATTTGCTACTTGATTCATCAAGCTTTTTGGTTCCAAAAGAGGAGAAACTCAAGTTTGGAGGTAAGAACGTCCTTCTCCTCTGAACTTCAAGTTCTTTAATGAAATTCCTAAGTTCTCAATCCTTAATTGATGTTTTATAAATGGCTTTTAAGATTGTTTAATGGATCTTGGCTTAAAATGCAAGATTTGGTGTGTGTTTGATGAAATTTCGTTGGATCTGTTTAAGCAGTGTTTTAAGGTGTTAAAATGATGATTAATGAATGTTAATTTGATAAGGAATTGAGTTTTGATTAATGCAATCCCGGATAGGTTGAATTTCCTAAGTTTAGCTTATGATTCTTGGTTGTTTTTGAGGTGATCTTGTGGATCTGGTGTTGCTGGAGGTATAAGGATGTTGTTAGGTTCTTTTTAGATGTTAAAAGATGTTAAAGGATGTTAGGTTTTGATGGTTAATGGCTGGGCTTAGTTGAGAAGTGGTTTGGATGCATTTTCGGTTGTGTTTGGTGGCCGAAAATGGAGTGTGGATGAGAGCAGCGAGTTTAGGTGCTTTCATTGAAGCTATTAATGCATGGTGATGCATTAATCTATTGTTTTAATGTGTTAAAATAGGGGAGTCATCTTTGGATCCAAGTGGTGGTGATCCGGAGGCTTGATTTGGTGCTTCGGCAAGAGGCGAAGTGGAATCGGTGAGTGAAATTGGGTTTTCGGCTTTGAAACCAATGTCTTGGGAACTTAGTTTAAGTCTAAACAACTTTGCTAAGCTCAAGTGTAAGTTTTCGGAAATACTCTCTAGTGGTGGCCATGATTTGATTGTTGTGCAATGTGGTTTATTGCATGTTTTAAATTCTGTTTTGAAAGCATGATTTAGCATGGTTAATGTTGTTTTTGTAAGCCATATGTTGAAGGAAGCTCAAGGTAAGAGCTCCTTGTTTTTGAACATTGATTAAATGTGGTTTGATGCTTTTAAATGCATGATGAATATGGCTTGGTTTAATGCTTTAGAACAGTGGATAAATTGATGATAATGATGTATATTGGCAAGTGATGTTTTGAAAAGGTTGAGGTCACTAAGGTGGTTAAAAGTCCTTGAGTGAGCCTTGTTACTTAAGAACATCAAGGTGGTTAAAAGTCCTTGGATGATTCTTGTTACGGATACAAAGGTGTTTAAAAGTCCTTGTGGTCCTTTCTATGGTGTTTAAAAGTCCATAGGCCAAGGTGTTTAAAAGTCCTTGGGGTCAAGGTGTTTAAAAGTCCTTGAGGTGATTTAATTCATGGTGTTTAAAAGTCCATGGCCAAGGTGTTTAAAAGTCCTTGGGGTCAAGGTGTTTAAAAGTCCTTGAGGTAATTTATATCACGGTGTTTAAAAGTCCATGGCCAAGGTGTTTAAAAGTCCTTGGGGTCCAAGGTGTTTAAAAGTCCTTGGGGTGAAAGTTGATGAACTTGTTTTTAAAGAAATGAAATGTATCACTTGTGGCCAATATGACATGTAATGAAATGAAGCATGAGATGCTTGTTAAAGTATGCTTTTGAGCATGTGTAAATGATGACTTGAAGCATGATTTTTAAAGTGTTTTATAAATGCATTATTGGATGGTTTTATTGAGCATTCCTCACTAAGATTTTGCTTACGCTCTCTTTGTTTTCTCAAACCAATATTGCAGAGCATTAAAGTACTTTGAGGGCAGCAAGGAAGGCAAGCATTCAAGTGGTAGTAAAGCTCAAAGTATGGAAGGTTTTCTTAAGTACATTTAGCTTTTGGTAATTTGGCAATGGGGGACCTATGTGTATGTTTTGGGAGATGTTTTGAACTCCCTAAGTATGTTGAATGTTGTTGTGAATGCTGGTTTTTGTGGTTGACCTTTATATGCTTGAATTGGAAGTTTATGCTTGAATGGTTGCTTGTGTAGGAAGCATGCCTATAGATTCGGGGCTTTTCATATAAGTGGATGTTTTGATGAATTGTTGATGCAAGTATGTCTCATATATGTTGAATTACATGTTGGCAAAGTTTGGTGGCATTTGGAGCATGATTGGTTGGTCAATTGCATGTTTAAGTATGCATTTTTGGGCAATCTGTGCAGGGTGTTTCGGAACAGCACCTACCGTTTCGGAACGGGTGCCTTAAACAAGCCCAGGCGTCCGAAACGGGAGGGACCGTTCCGAAACAGAAAGGCTACTGCCCGACCCCCATTTCGGTACGCGTTGCGGAACGGCCCCGTGTTTCGAAACGGGCTGTCTCCTGTTTCGGAACGGGTGACCGTTGGGGGCTGACATTGGCAGTTAAATGTTTTGAAATGTTTGCATTTTGGTCCTGAATCATGTTTGTGCAATTGTATGAGTTTGGGAAGTCCTTTTGAGCTGAAATTTCACAGAGAAGCATGAAACATGATTAATTTCAAGTTGGTAACTTCAATTTGGGTTAAGTCCTTATAACTATCAGAATTTACAATTTGGTCCCTAAAGTTGTAAATTGTTCAATTGGGTCCCTGTTTGATCTCTGATGTTTATGATCTTTGAGTATGCTGTTGCATGATCATATCTAAGGATTAATATGCATCTAGACAAGTTTTTTTTAAAAAAAAGGGTCGTTAATCAAGGTTGACTTTCGGGTTGACTTTGGTTTTCCCCGTGTGACTTTCTTAATTCGGGTCAACCGTCTAGGCCGGGTTAAGGGGGTTACATTTGGTGGTATCAGAGCTGAGTTCTCGAGTAATAGGGAATGAATGTGTGCATGATTGAAGTGTGTATGCTTTGTATGCTTGTTGAGTGGAAGCATGTTGAGTGAATTGCATGTATGTTGCATTTGAGATGTATGTTGTGATGTAGCATGTTGGGGGTACCCATTGCCAAATAAAAGCTAATGAAATGGTGTTGATTTTGAATGAAATTGAGCTTAAATACTTGGATTGCTTACCTTGCTGGGCCTGACTTTGTTTTATTTGTGTTGTGATTGCATGGTAAAAGTATGGCACCACGTAGAGAGTTACGAGGTAATGTGCGAGCTACGGCTCCTAATGAGAACGAGAATTAGGAAAACACGGGTAGTGCGGTGTTACCTCCTCCTCCACCTGGTGGTGGTGGTGCTGGGGCTGAGGAAGTTGGAGCTGCAGCTGGTGCTGGAGCTGCTGGACCTGGGGCTGGTCAGGGGCAAGCTATGCCTGATATGACGATGTTAGTGCAAGCTATTGCTGGTGCTTTTCAAGCAGCAGTAGCTGGGGCTCGTGGAGCGGGGCATCAGGAAGATGCTGGAGTCAGACTACCTTTGGAGCGTCTGCGCAGTCTTGGTGGGACTGAGTTCAGGGGTATGTCTGCTGAGAGTTCTGAAGCTTGGCTAGAGAGTACCAAGCGAATCTTGGGTCAGATGAGTTGCACTGATGTGCAGAAGCTGGGTTGTGTTGTGTCCTTGCTGCAGAAGGATGCGTATACGTGGTGGACAACCACTATTGATGGGATGGCAGAAGCTGATGTGACTTGGACATTCTTTCAGAATGTGTTCAAGCGGAGATATCTTGGTGTGAGATATCTTGATGAGAAGAAGCGTGAATTCATGTCTCTTACCCAAGGGAGCATGAATGTGGCTGAGTATGAAGTGCAGTTTGTGCGACTCAGTCAGTATGCACCTGAGCTGGTACCTGATGAGCGGGCAAGGTGCGAGAGGTTCCGTTATGGCTTAGAGACGGATGTGAAAATGTATTTGCTGGCCGCCGAGTATGATGATTTTGATGTGTTGGTGGGCCGAGCCAAGGACGTTGAGATGAACTTGAGTTTATCTGTTAAGGGTGCTGGCAAGCGAGCTGCTGAGTATAGTTCTGGAGGTGGACGGAACAAGAGGGGACGTGATCAGAAGTATCAGTCTTCAGTTAAGAGAGGTGGTGGTGCACCTGCTAGAGGAGGCAATGCTAGAGCTGATCCGAGTGCTTGTTGGATCTGTGGTTCACGTGGTCACATGAAACGTGACTGTCCTCGTGCTGTGAGAGAGGTGCAAGCTCCTATTGCGGCAGCTGGTAATGGGTGCTAGAATTGTGGATCCGCAGACCATTTGAGGCGTGATTGTCCTAGGTTGGCTGGTGATCAGGTGCGTGCTCCTGTTGTTGCTGCACCGCAGAGAGGTCGTGGGCGCGGCCGTGGTAATTTCCAGAGGAGAGAGGAAGGTGGTCGTGGAGTGGCCCATGTTGTGGCTATTCAGCCTGAAGGTGGAGGCCAAGCGAGGGTGTATGCTCAGCGTGAGGGAAGGAATGATGCGGATGTGATTGCAGGTACCTTTACTTTGCAATCCTTGTCATTGCTTTCTTTGATAGATTCTGGATCTACGCATTCATACATTTTGCGTGAGCATGCTGAATTACTTGGTTTGCCTGTTGAGTCTTTGGATGTTGGTGTTCGTGTCACTAGTTCTTTTGGTGAGGCTGTTGTGACTCGTAAGCTTTATAGAAGGTGTCCCTTGGTTGTTCAAGAACATGTTTTTCATGTTGATCTTATGGAGTTACCTTTTTATGGTTTTGATGTAATCCTTGGTATGGATTGGCTTGCTGAGCATCGCGCTGTTGTGGATTGTGAAAACAAGCGAGTTTCGCTTAAGCTTGCGGATGATTATGAAGTTGTTGTGGTTGGTGAGAATGTGAAGTTTCTTGCCAATGTGGTGTCTACCTTGGAGACGAGCAGGATGCTGAGGCAAGGTTGCGAAGCCTATCTAGCTTTTGTGATGAATCCTAGCTCTAAAGAGTTGAGGGTGCAAGATATCAGAGTTGTGAAGGAGTTTCCTGGTGTTTTTCCTGAGGAGTTGCCTGGTTTACCTCCTAACCGCGAGGTGGAGTTTGGAATTGAGCTGTATGAGAATACAACTCCTGTGTCCATTACTCCCTATAGAATGGCACCTAAGGAGCTGAAGACGCAGTTGCAAGAGTTGCTTGATCATGGTTTCATCCGGCCGAGTGTGTCACCTTGGGGAGCACCGGTCTTGTTTGTGAAGAAGAAGGATGGCACTATGAGAATGTGCATTGATTACCGTCAGCTGAACAAGTTGACTATCAAGAATCGGTATCCTTTGCCGAGGATTGATGATCTCTTTGATCAATTTCGGGGAGCTGCTGTGTTCTCTAAGATTGACTTGAGGTCAGGGTATTATCAGTTGAAGGTGAAGGATGTGGATGTGCCTAAGACAGCTTTCAGGACAAGGTATGGGCATTATGAGTTCCTTGTGATGCCGTTTGGGTTGACAAATGCTCCTGCTGCTTTCATGGACATGATGAATCGTGTGTTTCATGAATACCTGGACAAGTTTGTTGTGGTGTTCATTGATGATATCCTCGTGTACTCGCGTACTGAGGAGGAGCATGAAGAGCATTTGAGGATTGTTTTGCAAGCTTTGTTGGAGAATCAGCTTTATGCTAAGCTGAGCAAGTGTGAGTTCTGGTTAAGGGAGGTGGTGTTTCTTGGGCATGTGGTCTCAGTTGAGGGGATTCGTGTTGATCCTCAGAAGATTGAGGCGGTGATGAATTGGAAAGTTCCTAAGTCTGTTCATGAGGTCCGTAGTTTCCTTGGTTTGGCGGGATACTACCGAAGGTTTGTGGATGTTTTTTCCAAGATTGCTGCTCCTTTGACGAAGCTGTTGCAAAAAGATGTTAAGTATGAGTGGACGGAAGCGAGACAGCAGGCTTTTGAGAAGCTTAAGGCGGCTTTGACGCAATCTCCTATCTTGATTCAGCCTGAATCAGGGAAAGAGTTTGTGGTTTACAGTGATGCATCCTATGTTGGTTTGGGGTGTGTGCTGATGCAGTAGGGTAAGGTGGTGGCTTATGCATCGCGGCAGTTGAAAGTGCATGAGCGCAATTACCCTACGCATGATATTGAGCTGGCTGCAGTGGTTTTTGCTCTGAAGATCTGGAGACATTATCTGTATGGTGAGAAGTGTACTGTGTACACAGATCACAAGAGTTTGAGGTATCTGATGTCTCAGAAGGAGTTGAATCTTAGGCAGCGGCGTTGGTTGGAGTTGCTCAAGGATTATGATCTGACGATTGAGTATCATCCTGGAAAAGCTAATGTTGTAGCGGATGCCTTGAGTAGGAAAGTAGCTGTTGAGCTGAGGGCTATGTTTGCTAGCTTGAGCATATCGCAAGATGGTGGTCTCGTTGCTGAGTTGCAAGTGAAACCCTCTTTGGTTCAGTTGATCAAGGATAAGCAGTTGCTGGATGATTCCTTGGTGCCGCATGTTCAGGATATCGCGGAGGGTAGACCTTCGGATTTCTGTTTTAATGATGATGGTGTGTTGTGTTTTGGGAGTCGGATAGTAGTGCCTGTTGATGCTGAGTTGAGGCGTGCTATTCTGACTGAAGGTCATAGTAGTCCTTTTGCTATGCACCCTGGTAGTACTAAGATGTATCGTGATCTTCGTGATGAGTACTATTGGGTGGGTTTGAAGAAAGATGTTGCGGAGTTTGTTAGCAAGTGTTTGGTATGTCAGCGAGTTAAGGCTGAGCATCAGTTTCCTTCAGGGTTGTTGCAACCGTTGAAAATCCCTGAGTGGAAGTGGGAACGGGTTACCATGGATTTTGTATATGGTTTACCTTTGTCTCCCTCGAAGAAGAATTCGGTGTGGGTGATTGTGGATCGCCTAACGAAGTGTGCGCATTTCTTGCCTGTGCATACCACGTTTTCTTTGGATAAGTTGGCAGAGCTGTACATTGCTGAGATTGTGCGGCTGCATGGTGTGCCAAAGTCGATCGTGTCGGATAGGGATCCGAGGTTCACATCGCGGTTCTGGCAGTGTTTGCATCAAGCTCTGGGTACAAGGTTGCATTTCAGTACATCCTATCATCCTCAGTCGGATGGTCAGTCTGAGCGAGTTATCCAGATTTTGGAGGATATGTTGAGCTGCTGCGTGATTGAGTTCCAAGGTTCTTGGGAGAAGCATCTGCCTTTGGTTGAGTTTGCTTATAACAATAGTTATCAGGCAAGTATACAGATGGCACCTTATGAGGCTTTGTATGGGAGGAAGTGTAGGACTCCTCTTTGTTGGGCTGAAACTGGTCAAAAGTTGGTTTCGATGCCGGCTTTGTTGAAAGGGACCACAGAGAAGGTAAAGCTCATTTGTGAGCGGTTGAAGGCTGCTTCTGATCGGCAGAAGTCATACGCGGATTTGAAGCGTAAGGAGATAGAGTATGCGGTGGGTGACCGTGTGTTCTTGAAGGTTTCGCCTTGGAAGAAGGTGATGCGGTTTGGCCGGAAGGGCAAGTTGAGCCCTAGGTACATTGGACCATATGAGGTGGTTGAGCGTGTGGGTCCTGTTGCGTATCGGTTGAGGTTACCTCAGGAGTTGGAGAAGATTCATGATGTGTTCCATGTCTCTATGCTCCGGAGGTATAGATCTGATCCTTCGCATGTGATGCCTGTGGAAGAAGTGGTTTTGAATCCGGATTTGACCTATGATGAGGAACCGGTGAAGGTTCTGGATTCGGATAGCAAGGTTCTTCGTGGCAAGACCATTGAGTTGGTGAAGGTGCTGTGGAAGCATCGAGGTGTTGAGGAAGCCACGTGGGAGCGAAAGGAAGACATGCTAAAGCAGTTTCCTTATCTCTTTCCTTCAGGTAAATTTCGGGGACGAAATTTCTTAAGGGGGGGAGAGTTGTAACGCCCCGGTTTTGGGCTTAGAAGTTTTGGGCGTTGACCGGTTTGGTCAAAGTGCTGTTCGAATCTAAGAGAGTGAATTTAGGAAAGCTTAGTTCGGGTTGCATTAAAAATATGGAAAAATGTTCTAAAATCATCTTTTAATATATTTAAGTGAACTGTGAAATCAATTTTGGAAAATGAGTTTCGGAAGGGTGACATTTTGGCTAGTGACCAAAATGTAATTTTTGAAAGTTTTGTGACTGTTTTAAAAAGGATTGAAACTTTGAATCTTTAAGGAGCTATTTACCCAAAGGGAGTTTCTCCAGATTTTTCTAAGATATTTTAATGATTAATTCTGATTTTCAAGCAAAAGAAAAGTGGAGGGAAAATCATTTTGGTTATTTTGTAACTAATTCTCATATTTTCCAATTTCTCTTTTCTCTCATTTTCTCTCAACCCAAACACTTTCTCTCCAGAGATTTCCTTCTGATTTTGTCACTCATTTCTCTCTTTTCAATCTTCTTTTGATTCCTAATCATCATATCTACAAAACCTCTCAATTTGCTACTTGATTCATCAAGCTTTTTGGTTCCAAAAGAGGAGAAACTCAAGTTTGGAGGTAAGAACGTCCTTCTCCTCTGAACTTCAAGTTCTTTAATGAAATTCCTAAGTTCTCAATCCTTAATTGATGTTTTATAAATGGCTTTTAAGATTGTTTAATGGATCTTGGCTTAAAATGCAAGATTTGGTGTGTTTTTGATGAAATTTCGTTGGATCTGTTTAAGCAGTGTTTTAAGGTGTTAAAATGATGATTAATGAATGTTAATTTGATAAGGAATTGAGTTTTGATTAATGCAATCCCGGATAGGTTGAATTTCCTAAGTTTAGCTTATGACTCTTGGTTGTTTTTGAGGTGATCTTGTGGATCTGGTGTTGCTGGAGGTATAAGGATGTTGTTAGGTTCTTTTTAGATGTTAAAAGATGTTAAAGGATGTTAGGTTTTGATGGTTAATGGCTGGGCTTAGTTGAGAAGTGGTTTGGATGCATTTTCGGTTGTGTTTGGTGGCCGAAAATGGAGTGTGGATGAGAGCAGCGAGTTTAGGTGCTTTCATTGAAGCTATTAATGCATGATGATGCATTAATCTACTGTTTTAATGTGTTAAAACAGGGGAGTCATCTTTGGATCCAAGTGGTGGTGATCCGGAGGCTTGATTTGGTGCTTCGGCAAGAGGCAAAGTGGAATCGGTGAGTGAAATTGGGTTTTCGGCTTTGAAACCAATGTCTTGGGAGCTTAGTTTAAGTCTAAACAACTTTGCTAAGCTCAAGTGTAAGTTTTCGGAAATACTCTCTAGTGGTGGCCATGATTTGATTGTTGTGCAATGTGGTTTATTGCATGTTTTAAATTCTGTTTTGAAAGCATGATTTAGCATGGTTAATGCTGTTTTTGTAAGCCATATGTTGAAGGAAGCTCAAGGTAAGAGCTCCTTGTTTTTGAACATTGATTAAATGTGGTTTGATGCTTTTAAATGCATGATGAATATGGCTTGGTTTAATGCTTTAGAACAGTGGATAAATTGATGATAATGATGTATATTGGCAAGTGATGTTTTGAAAAGGTTGAGGTCACTAAGGTGGTTAAAAGTCCTTGAGTGAGCCTTGTTACTTAAGAACATCAAGGTGGTTAAAAGTCCTTGGATGATTCTTGTTACGGACACAAAGGTGTTTAAAAGTCCTTGTGTGGTCCTTTCTATGGTGTTTAAAAGTCCATAGGCCAAGGTGTTTAAAAGTCCTTGGGGTCAAGGTGTTTAAAAGTCCTTGAGGTGATTTAATTCATGGTGTTTAAAAGTCCATGGCCAAGGTGTTTAAAAGTCCTTGGGGTCAAGGTGTTTAAAATTCCTTGAGGTAATTTATATCATGGTGTTTAAAAGTCCATGGCCAAGGTGTTTAAAAGTCCTTGGGGTCCAAGGTGTTTAAAAGTCCTTGGGGTGAAAGTTGATGAACTTGTTTTTAAAGAAATGAAATGTATCACTTGTGGCCAATATGACATGTAATGAAATGAAGCATGAGATGCTTGTTAAAGTATGCTTTTGAGCATGTGTAAATGATGACTTGAAGCATGATTTTTAAAGTGTTTTATAAATGCATTATTGGATGGTTTTATTGAGCATTCCTCACTAAGCTTTTGCTTACGCTCTCTTTGTTTTCTCAAACCAATATTGCAGAGCATTAAAGTACTTTGAGGGCAGCAAGGAAGGCAAGCATTCAAGTGGTAGTAAAGCTCAAAGTATGGAAGGTTTTCTTAAGTACATTTAGCTTTTGGTAATTTGGCAATGGGGGACCTATGTGTATGTTTTGGGAGATGTTTTGAACTCCCTAAGTATGTTGAATGTTGTTGTGAATGCTGGTTTTTGTGGTTGACCTTTATATGCTTGAATTGGAAGTTTATGCTTGAATGGTTGCTTGTGTAGGAAGCATGCCTATAGATTCGGGGCTTTTCATATAAGTGGATGTTTTGATGAATTGTTGATGCAAGTATGTCTCATATATGTTGAATTACATGTTGGCAAAGTTTGGTGGCATTTGGAGCATGATTGGTTGGTCAATTGCATGTTTAAGTATGCATTTTTGGGCAATCTGTGCAGGGTGTATCGGAACAGCACCTACCGTTTCGGAACGGGTGCCTTAAACAAGCCCAGGCGTCCGAAACGAGAGGGACCGTTCCGAAACGGAAAGGCTACTGCCCGACCCGTGTTTCGAAACGGGCTGTCTCCCGTTTCGGAACGGGTGACCGTTGGGGGCTGACATTGGCAGTTAAATGTTTTGAAATGTTTGCATTTTGGTCCTGAATCATGTTTGTGCAATTGTATGAGTTTGGGAAGTCCTTTTGAGCTGAAATTTCACAGAGAAGCATGAAACATGATTAATTTCAAGTTGGTAACTTCAATTTGGGTTAAGTCCTTATAACTATCAGAATTTACAATTTGGTCCCTAAAGTTGTAAATTGTTCAATTGGGTCCCTGTTTGATCTCTGATGTTTATGATCTTTGAGTATGCTGTTGCATGATCATATCTAAGGATTAATATGCATCTAGACAAGTTTTTTAAAAAAAGGGTCGTTAATCAAGGTTGACTTTCGGGTTGACTTTGGTTTTCCCCGTGTGACTTTCTTAATTCGGGTCAACCGTCTAGGCCGGGTTAAGGGGGTTACAATTTCTCAAAGGCTTGTTGTCTCACATCTGACCACTCAAACTGAACATTCTTCTGAAGTAACTTTGTCAAAGGAACGACTATCTTCGAGAAACCTTCCACAAACCTCCTATAGTATCCGGCTAAGCCTAGGAAACTACGAATCTTTGTCACAGACTTTGGTTGCTTCCACTCAACAACGGCCTCTATCTTCTTCGAATCAACTCTAATCCCCTCGGCTGACACTACATGTCAAAGGAAGACTACTTCTCGGATCCAGAACTCGCGCTTACTCAACTCCGCATACAACTGGTTGTCTAGTAAAGTCTACAAAACCAACCTCAAATGCCGGTCATGATCTTCCTCGGTACGCGAATACACAAAAATGTCATCTATAAAAACAACCACAAACTGATCTAAGTACTGATGGAAGATTCTATTCAGCATGTCCATGAAAGCAGTCGGTGCATTCGTGACCATATCTAGTCCTAAAAGCTCTTTTCGGTACATCAACCTCTTTCACCTTCAATTGGTAATAACCGGATCTTAAGTCAATCTTCGAAAAGACTGATGCCCCTCTTAACTGATCAAACAAGTCATCAATACGCGACAAAGGATACTTGTTCTTCACTGTCAACTGATTCAATTGTCTATAATCGATGTACATTCTCATGCTACCATCTTTCTTCTTCACAAACAATACCGGTGCGCCCCAAGGCGAAGAACTCGGACGGATAAAGCCTCTATCTGACAACTCTTGCAACTGAGTCTTCAACTCTTTAAGTTCTTTCGGTGCCATACGGTACGAATCAATCGAAACCGGAGAAGAATCTGAATAAGTCTCTATAGCAATCTCTACCTCTCTATCAAGCGGTAAACCCGACAATTCTTCCCGAAACATACTCAGAAAATCACACACTATTCTGATATCCTGAGGTCTAACTTCCCTCATGCTCAGATTCATCACGTAGGCCAAGTACGCCTCACAACCCAACTCGACTAACCTCTGAGCCTCTAAAGCCGAAACAACATTCGATAAGAACTTCACGCTCTCATCTACTACCACAATCTCATAATCATCCATAAGCTTCAAGAAAACCCTCTTAGTCTCAAAATCTATCCTAGCTCTATGTTCTGTAAGCCAGTCCATACCCAAAATGACAACAAAGCCATAGAACGGTAACTCCATCATATCCACTAGAAATACATGCTACTGAACCATTAACGGACACCTTTTGTACATCTTCCTAACCACTATTGTATCCCCGAAGGAACTAGTAACACTAACACCTACCTCTAGTACCTCACAAGGTAAATTCAACATCTTTGCATGCTCACTCAAAATATAAGAATGCGTAGACCCATAGTCAATCAAAGAAAGCAAACTCAGAGATTGTATCGAGATGTTACCTGCAATCACATCTGTGTCGTTCTGCCCCTCACGCTGAGCATAAACTCTAGCCTAACCTCCGCCCTCCGGCTGAACCGCAACTACATGTGCTATGTTCCTCTGGCCATCATTTCTCGGCTGGAAGTTAACTCCACCGCGCCCACGGCCTCTCTGATAATAAACAACTCTAGAAGGAGCCTGAACCTGAACTGGTGCATACCCAGCTTGATGTGGACAATCACGCCTAATGTGATCTCTAGCTCCACAATTCCAACAAGAATGAAAGTTTCCCCAACACTCACCGGTGTGATGCCTCCCGCATCGAGCACACTCGGTCGGACACCCACCAGCTCTCAGGCCCTGATGGCCCTATCGTGGTTATCACCACCATGTCTATGGTCAAAGTGATGCCTATTGTCTCGATGCCTCTTGGCATCACCTCTATCAAAGTCGCCAGACCTCTTATCGGAACTAGAACCACCAGAACATTTGATCAAACCCAAAATGTGCTCTATGTCCTTGGCCCTAGCGAACAAGACATCAAAGTCTGTGTAGTCCATAGCCAAGGTATACCTCTTTATCTCCTCGCTCAACCCGTAACGGAAACGGTGACAACGTTCCCTCTCAGTAGGAACTAGCTTATATGCATACTAACTCAATCTGAAAAACCGTATGTCATACTCGGTCACGGTCAAGTTACCCTGAAGCAAAGCCATGAACTCTCTCTCCTTCTCGTCAAATTAACGGGGACCCATATACTTCTTGCGAAAAGCTGACTCAAAGAACTCTCATGTGATCTCGGCACCTGGCATGCCCGTAGTAATGGTGACCCACCAAGTGTAGGCATCACTCTGAAGCAATGAAACAACACACCCAAGCACGCGTGCTCCAGTACAACCCATCTGTGACAGAATGCGGACAGTCTTGTCAAACCAAGTCTCAGATCTCTCGGGTGATAACACTCGGAACTCTTCGCCTCCCAAACTGAGAAGTCTCTCAAGTGGAAAACCGGTGCCCTCACCATGTGTAACACCGCAAATTTGGACCTAAATGTTTAGGGTCTGAACCAGATCGGTCTGGGAATCTGTTCGAATCTAAAAGGGGGTTTTAGGGAACACCTACTTAAATATGCTTTAAAAATATAGAAAAATATCTAAAAATCCCCATTTAATATATGGAAGAGAATGGTGAAATCAATTTTACAAAATAGGGTTTGGAAATACTACATTTTGGTGTAGTAACCAAATCGCAGTTTTTACAAAGTTTAGTAGTGACTGTTTTGTAAAAGATTGAAACTTTGAATATTTAAGGAGCTAATTTACCAAAAATGTTTTCATCAGATTATTCCTTAATTTGGGTGATTTAATTAATGATTTAATTAAATAAAATAAAGGTGATGAACTACCTTTGACTTTTCATAACCATTTTTCTCTCAAAATCCTAACACTTTTTCTCCAGCAAATTCCCTTTGATTTCCACTTCAATTGATGAGATTTCCATCACTCACTGATTCCTAATCAATCTTTCAACAAATCCACTTGATTTCTACATTGATTTTTCAAGAAAACTTGCCCAAATCAAGGAGAAATCATCCATTAGAGGTAAGCTTCGTCCTTCTCCTCTAATGATCAGTTCTTTACTGAAATTCCCGAGTTCTCAATCCTTTATTAATGATTTTTAAGTGGTTTTAATGTTAGAAACAAGAAATTGGCTTAAAACTCAAGATATTGGAAGAGATCTTGAAGATTTTCGTGGTGATTGATTGGGCTCTATTTTGAGATGGTTTTCTAATGTATTTTGGATGTTAAATGATGTTAGAAATGAGATTTTATCAATCCAATCTCGAATAGGTTGTTTTTCCTAAGTTTTGCTTGATTAAAACACTACAAGAATATAGACTTTTAGTGACAAATTGGCAGTGACTAGCAATAATTTTGTCACAAATATTATTTTTTTTGTGACAAATTTTTTGTGCGACACTATTAGCATAAGTAATTGCGATGTATTTTTATTTGGTCACTATTATAGTAGTAATTGTGACGATTACATTTTTCACAATTAAATTTTCTCTGTAAGTCTATAACTGTGACACAAATTTCATTGCCACTAAAACTTTGACACATGATAGTGATAATATATAAATTGGTCACTATAATTTGATATTTGTTGTGACAATGCAATTGTTTGTCACTTAAAATTTTACTTTTGTTGTGATAACTTTTGTCACCAATAAAAAAATAAACTTAATGACAAGTTATATATTGTCACAATAATAAATTTATTTTTATAATTATAGTAATAATAACAATTATAAAAATTGAAATTACTATAAAGGCATAAACTAGTTTATCAAAAGGTAAAATAATTCTATTAGTCTCTACACTATGTGTAAATTGTTGTTTTAGTCATTCTATTTTGATCAATTTTAGTCCCCATATTTTTAAAATTTTAAAACTTCAATCCTAATTCAAACGGGACAACGACAATATGATTAAATTACAATGACTAAAAATGATTGAACAAAAGAATAAAAATCAAAAGTTTTACTTAACATATTATAGACTATCATTCATGTCAATATCGAAATTTCAAATTTTAAAAAGTACATATTCTTTTGAATAGAAAGTATATAAACTTAAAGTGAACAAATTAAAGTAAAAAGACTAATATGTAATCTTGGCATAATATGTGATAGCAAAATTTTACCTTGTGAAAAATTTTACACTTGATATTTGTTTTAACTTTTCTTGTGGAGGTAAAATTTGCATTGTCAGTATAGTAAATAATTATCACATAAAGGATAATTCTATCAATAATTTAGGTGTAAATCTTAATATTCATATGTTTATATTTTAAAACCAACTCAATTATTTTTATATATTTTCTTCAACAAACGTATTTCGTATAGGAAACCATATAAAAATTAATTAAATTATTATTATATTAATTATTGTTATAATTAATACATACTTTTAAAATTAATTTCAATTACAATTTAATCTAAATAATATTTTACTTTCAAAATAATATTAAATTTCTTGTCTAGCCTAGTGGATAGACATTGCACTCTCCCCCTAAAGGTTCCAGGTTCGATCCCCCACGAAACCATGCATTGTATTTATTTATTAAAAATTGATATATGAATATACCACATCATCTATAATTAAACCCCTCGCCATGGGCAAGCAGCCGAGCTACCTTGGTGGCCTTAGGTGTACGCGGGCCATTGGGACCAAGTGGATGACCTTCTAAGGACCAATTTGGGGGCAGAGGGCCTCATATCGCGCTCGTCGCAGAAGTCAAGGGAGGCTGACTTGTCTGGAATGAGTCCCTTTTAGTGCAGGCACGACATGCCCGATCTGGGCCTGAATAAAGATGGTTGCAACTAAAAAATATAATTATTTTATTATTATTGAAAGTGACAATGTATTTTAGACACTATTTCAATATGTATTTGTGATAAAATGTTTGTCACTAATAAGAATAACATTAGTGTCTAAATTTTAGTCACTATTATTAATCTTTTGTGTCAAAAAATATGGTCATAAAAAATATAACTTATTGTGGCAAAATGCATAAAAATTGTCACTAATATAATAGTGACGGAGTTATTAGTGACGACATGTGACGACTCATAAAAATAGTCACTGTAAATTTCAGTGACTAAATTTAATACTTTTAGTGACTATTTTTGATGTCACTAAAAATCTATTTTCTTGTAGTGAAATGATGGTTTTTGGGGTGATTTTGGTGTTCTGCTATAGCTGGAGGTATAAGGACGTGGTTGTGTTAGTTTTTTTATGTTAATTGATGTTTAAAAATGATTGGAAGTGATGGATCTTGGATGGGTTTGGTTTTGGAGGAGTTTGGAGGTGATTTCGGTAGTGTTTGGTAGCCGAAATGTGGATTTTGTGTAGAGCAGCGAGTTTAGGTGTGTGGCTGATGATTTCAATGCATGATGATGCATTAATCCTTTGCACTTATGTGTTTTAAAACAGGGGAGACATCTTCGGACACCTTTGGAGTTGATCCGGAAGCTTAGATAGCGTTTCGGCAAGCAAGCGAAACGTAATCGGTGAGTGCGTATGGTTTTACAAGTCCTTGAGGGACAAAGAAACAAGGTTTGGGGATTTAGGAAAGGTTTGAAACACCTTCCTAAGTCCGGAAGTAAGTATTGGCTAGAATGCTCTTTAGAATGTGGCGTTTTGGCCCTAAAATGTTTTACATGCTCATGGTTTTAGATTGATAAATTCCTACTGTTTTTATGCATGAATTATAACATGAAATGATGCTTGAAATGATTTCATTAAGTAACATGTTGCATGGTTGAGATTTGAGCTTTTATATTAAAGCATAGCAAATGTTATGATTTTGAAATGAGATGAGAATGTTGAGTTTTAATGCATGAAAAACAGTAGGTGAGATGTTGATTTGACATAATATATTGGCATGGATGTTGAGATACTTACCGGATATAATTGATTGATCAATAGGATGAGAGTGACTATAAACTAAAATTCGTATGTGCTCTTTGGTTAAGCCAAAGGGAGAGAACCGATGATGGGCATTCCATCGGGTAGGACTTTGTGAAATACCCAAGCTTTGTGGCGATGAGAGATTCTGCCATGTGAGTACGATGATGTGAGATTCCACCGAAAACTATGTTGCTAGACGAGTGAGTACGGTGATGATAGATGCCACCGGAAGTGTCTAGTGAGATGTCCGCATATCCGAGTAATAAATAGATGTGAAATACCAATATAAAATATGTTATGGTTTTTGATTCACATGTACCTTGATGTAATGGGTTATGCTATGAGAAATGCATATGTTGTTTGTTTATGAAATGCTTTAGAGTACAAGCATGAGTTTGGCTTTGCCATGAGTTTTGCATTGGTTTAAATGCATGAGATAGAGTGAAGGTACATGTGGTTTCAATGAGAAATTACTTTGAAGGGTTTTCAAGCATGAGATAGAAATGAGCATGTGGTTTAAAAGCTTTTGATAAAAGTGTTTTCGAAGTGTGCATTATTGTGTTGGTTTTCTTTAGAGCATGCCTCACTAAGCAATTGTGCTTACGCTCTCTCTTTTACCAATAATGCAGATAATTGAGGTGTATTCGGGCATCAAGGAAGCTAAGTTCATCCAAGGAATTCCAAGCTCATGTATGGTGAAGTTTTCATATACTTTAGTTTTGATAGATTGGTAATGGGAAACCAAGATTTGTATTTCGGAGTGTTTTTTAACTCCCTAAGGTTGTGGTATGGATGTTTTGGTTTGTTTGGATTGTAAATGGCCTTAATTGCTTGTTTTGTGGTGAATTTGCCTAATTGGGTTTTGACATTAGGAAGCATGCCATGGATATGCAAGAGTGATCCGAGTTTGTTCCTTATATGTATGTTAACTTGTTAGTATAATTAGAGAGTCTATGGTACATGTTTGAGTGTGCTAAAGGGTGAAAAACCAGCATTTGCTGATGTTTCTGGGCAAACCGTATCGAAACACCCTCTAGTGTTTCGGAACGGGGGCCTATAATGGCCTTCGTGTATCGAAACGGTGGAGGTTGTTTCGAAACGATTTGGCTACTGGAATGCCAAGTTTCGGAACTGGTCTCAAAACATACCCTTGTTTCGAAACGGTCAACGCCGTTCCGATACAGCGTTTCGATATGGTGGGTAGGCATTTCGAAACGGGTGACCGTTGGACCCAAATTTGAATTGTTCTGCTGTTTGCATGTTTTACATTTTAGTCTTAAATGTTGAGATTGCAATTGCTTGAGCTTGAGATGTCTTTTTAAGTTGAAATTTGGCAGTGAAGCATGTAACATGACTAATTTCGTAATGGTAACATTAAAACCAATATAGTTCCTCTAATTTACAGAATTTACATTTTGGTCCCTAATCTTGTATGAAGTGCAATTGAGTCCCTTTATGTTATCCGATCGTTGTGCCTTTCTCAATCGTGTTTCGTGAGTGCTCACTTAGGGTTAACAAGTATCTAGACAATATTAAAAAGAAAAAAGGGTCGTGAATCAAGGTTGACTTTCGGGTTGACTTTGGTTTTCCCCGTGTAATCTTCGTAGTTCGGGTCAATCGTCTAGGCCGGGCTAAGGGGGTTACATTTGGTGGTTTCAGGGCAGGTTATCGAATAATTGGGGTTTGATATGTGGATGATGTTTGTGTAATTGCATGATGTGTCCTTTGGGTGAAAGAATGTTGTGTGAATAGTGATGTATGATTCAATTGTGATGTGTTTGTGATGTTATGCTATGTTTGGAGTGTGATAGGGGATCCCATTGCCATATCAAAACTAATGAAGAGGAATTGTTTTTGAAAATGAGCTTGAGTACTTGGATTACTTACCTTATTGTGCCTAATTGTGTTTATTGCATTTTTGTCAGTGCATTGTTTTCTATATAATGGGGCCACGTAGAGAGCTAAGAATCAATACTAGATCAACCGATGCTAATGAGAATACTGAAGATTTACCTCCTCCTCCCCCTGGTGGTGGGCCACCCGGTGGTGGTGGTGGTGGAGTTGGTAATGCTGGTGTTGGTGCTGTGCTGGGGTTGTTGGACCCGACGGTGCGTAGGGGCAAGCTGCTCCTGACATGATCATGTTGATTCAGGTTATTGCTGGAGCTTTCCAGGCAGCAGTAGCTGGGGCTCATGGAGCTGCGTATCAGGATGATGCCAATGTAAGGTTGCCTTTGTAACGCCTTCGCAGTCTGGGAGGGACTGAGTTCAGAGGTTTATCTCCGGAAGGATATGAGTCTTGGTTGGAGAGCACCAAGCGGATTCTGGTCAAATGAACTGCAATAATGTGCAGAAGCTGGGTTGTGTTGTATCACTGCTGCATGGTGATGCTTACATATGGTGGACGACCACTACCTCTGGGATGGAGGATGATGAGGTGACTTGGACGTTCTTCTTGAATCCGTTCAAGCGGAAGTATCTGGGTGTGCGTTACCTAGATGAGAAGAAAAGAGAGTTTATGTCTCTTATGCAAGGTAGCATGTCAGTAGCTGAGTATGAAATTCAGTTTGTCCGCCTCAGTCAGTATGCGCCTGAGTTAATCCCTAATGAGCGGGAGAGGTGCGAACGATTCCGTTATGGGTTGGTAATGGATGTGAAGACTTTTATGCTTGCAGCTGATTATACAAATTTTGATGTCTTGGTAACTAGAGCCAAGGACATTGAGTCGAATCTTGGTCTGGCTAGTCGAGCGGGTTGATCTAGCTCTGGGAAGCGAGCGGATGAACGCGATTATGGTAGAGATCGCAACAAGAGGCATAAGGATAGGAGGCCGCACTATGATGCTAGGCGTTGGGGTGGTAACCCTGGTAGAGGTCAGCAAGGACCTAATGCTGTTCTGAGGACTCCTGAGTGTAACCGTTGTGGTAGACGACATGGTGGCAAGTGTTGGGGTAACCTTGGGACATGCTGGAATTGTGGGAACCGTGGACATTTGAAGAAAGATTGTCCTCAGCCTCTGAGAGAGGGACAAGTTCCGGTGAGAACAGTTGAGCCGCAGAGGGGTCGTGGGCGCGGCCGTGGTAATTTTCAGCTTAGGGATGATGGGGGCAGGAATGTAGCAAATGTTGTGTCCATACAACCTGAGGGTGGCGGTCAGGCTCGAGTGTATGCCCATCGTGAGGGAAAGAATGATACGGATGTGATCGCAGGTACCTTTACTTTGCAATCCTTGTCATTACTTTCTTTGATTGATTTTGGATCTACACACTAGTACATATTGCGTGAACATGCTCAAATGCTTGGTTTACCTGTTGAGTCTTTGGATGTTGGTATGCGTGTGACTAGTTCCTTTGGGGAGACGGTTGTAACATGAAAGTTGTATAGGAGATGTCCCTTGAAAGTGCAAAATCATGTTTTTCTTGTTGATCTCATGGATTTGCCATTTTATGGCTTTGATGTAATTCTTGGTATGGATTGGCTTGTGGAGCATCGGGCTGTAGTGGATTTTGAAAGGAAGCGAGTTTCATTGAAACTAGCGGATGATTATGAAGTAGTGGTTGTGAGCGAGAATGTGAAGTTTCTTGCCAATGTGGTGTCTACATTGGAAGCAAGTCGAATGTTGAGGCAGGGATGCGAGGCTTACCTAGCCTTTGTGATGAATCCTAGTTCCAAGGAGTTGCGTGTTCAAGATATAAGAACTGTACGTAAGTTTCCTGGAGTGTTTCCGTGGGAGTTACCTAGATTGCCGCCAAGTCGAAAGGTGGAGTTTGGGATTGAGTTGTATGAAAACACAACTCCAGTGTCCATTGCTCCCTATCGCATTGCACCTAAGGAGTTGAAGGAATTGAAGACGCAACTTCAGGAGTTGCTTGACCACGGCTTCATTCGGCCTAGTGTGTCACCTTGGGGTGCACCGGTTTTGTTTGTGAAAAAGAAGGATGGCACTATGAGAATGTGCATCGATTATCGTCAGCTGAACAAGTTGACTATCAAGAATATGTATCCTTTGCTGAGGATTGGTGATCTTTTTGATCAGTTTCAGGGAGTGGTTGTGTTTCCCAAGATTGATTTAAGGTCAGGGTACTATCAGCTTATGGTGAAAGATGTGGATGTGCCGAAAATAGCCTTTAGAACGAGGTATGGGCATTATGAATTCCTTGTAATGTCGTTTGGCTTGACGAATGCTCATGTTGCTTTCATGGACATGATGAATAGAGTGTTCCATGAATACTTGGACAAGTTCGTTGTGGTGTTCATCGACGATATCCTTGTGTACTCTCGTACTCAGGAGGAGCATGAAGGTCATTTTAGGGTTGTCTTGCAAGCGCTTCTGGAAAATTAGCTTTATGCTAAGCTGAGCAAGTGTAAGTTTTGGCTAAAGGAAGTTGTCTTCCTTGGTCATGTGGTTTCGGCTGAGGGGATTCGTGTTGATCCTCAGAAGATTGAGGCAGTGATGAATTGGAAGCCTCCTAAGTCCGTTCATGAAGTCCGTAGTTTCCTTGGGTTGGAAGGATATTACCGGAGGTTTGTGGATGGATTTTCAAAGATTGCCGCCCCTTTGACAAAGTTGTTGCAGAAAGATGTTAAGTATGATTGGACAGAAGCGAGACAACAAGCTTTTGAGAAGCTTAAGGTAGCTTTGACACAAGCTCCTATTTTAGTTCAACCTGAATCATGAAAAGAGTTTGTGGTGTACAGTGACACATCCTACGTTGGTTTGGGGTATGTGCTAATGCAAGAGGGTAAGGTGGTGGCTTATTCATCGCGACAGTTGAAGGTGCATGAGCACAATTATCCTACGCATGATATTGAGTTAGCTGTGGTGGTTTTTGCATTGAAGATCTAGAGACATAATCTTTATGGTGAGAAGTGTATTGTGTACACTGATCACAAGAGTTTGAAGTATTTGATGTCTCAGAAGGAGTTGAATCTTAGGCAACGACGTTGGGTGGAGTTCCTTAAAGATTACGATCTAACGATCGAGTACCATCTGGGAAATGCTAATGTTGTGGCAGATGCCTTGAGTAGGAAAGTGGCGGTAGATGTAACCCCCTTAACCCGGCCTAGACGGTTAACCCGAATTAAGAAGTTTACACGGGGAAAACCAAAGTCAACCCGAAAGTCAACCTTGATTAACGACCCTTTTTTTTCTTTTTAATCTTATCTATATGCACATCAACCCTAGATATTCTCATAACAACAGCATACTCAAAGATCAGCGCATTCGGAAAACATTTAGGGACTTAATTGCACAATATATAAGTTTAGGGACCAAAATGTAAATTCTGGAAATTATAAGGACTTAACCCACTTTTAAGTTACCATTATGAAATTAGTCATATTTCATGCTTCTCTGTCAAATTTCATCTCAAACGGACATCTCAAACTCATTCAATTGCATACACAAAGTTCAGGACCAAAACGCAAAGGTTTTAAAACATATAACCGTCAATTTCAGTGCCCAACGGTCGGGTGTTTCGGAACAGGGATGATCCGTTCCGAAACGCGAGACCGTTCCGAAACACGTTGCGCAACAGGGCCTGGCAGTGGCCAAACTGTTCCGGAACGGCTCTGCCCGTTTCGAAACGCCTGGGCCATTTCAGACCCTCTGTTCCGAAACGGCAGCACCTGTTCCGAAACAGGCTGCCCAGAATGCAGAAATTTTGCTACCTAATCACACAATTGACCCATCAAACATGCTCCAAAGGCAACCAAATTATACCAGCAAGTCATTCGACACTCAAGGAACATAATGGCATCAACAATTCATAAACATGGCATCAAACTAGGAAAGCCCCAATTCTATAGGCATGCATCCTATATTGAAAACCATTCAAACACCAAGTCACCAAACAATCCTCATAAAGACCATTTACATGTTCCAACATCAACAACAACATAAAATCAACTTAGGGAGTCCAACATACACAATCTCATTAAACATCAACAAGAGATTCTCCCCCCCATTGCCTTTATTATCTATAGCTATTTACCGAGACATACATCTCAAATGGAGCTCTCCTTGAATCCCTTGTTTCTCGCTGTCCCAACTTCAAATATCTGCATTGATGGACAAAAAGGAGCGTAAGCACATAATGCTTAGTGAGGAATGCTCAAAACCAAAACACCATCAATGCAACGAGTCATAAAACCTCTTTTAAAAGCATCACAATTCGATAAACCAAAGAAATGTTTGAAAACCCCTTTAAACAACATGCTTTAGATCATGCATTTCTCAAATATGAAAACCAACCCTTAGCTTAGAAAAGCCAAGTAATTCACTCCAAAGCACAACCTTGCAAAACCATCAATTTAACCATTCCATGCATGAACATCATATGCAAGTTAAATACAAGAACCTTGGAAAACACTTCCACTTCACATCATACTTTTCTCATACTTGGAAACCATTTCAAAGCAAGAAACCTTTGAAAACCACTTACTCATTCAAACCATCTCATGCATTAAACAAATGCAACATATGAACCACAAAATCAATATTTGCATTTCAAGCCTTTAAAAACAAGTCTTCACAAGACTACAATGCACTTAAGAGATTTCATGCACACATGCACCATTCTCATTAGAAAGTAAACTCTTGTTCAAGCTAACAAGTAAACATGCATTCATAAAACATTACACCCTTCTCATGCAAACATGCATCATTTCAAGCATCTCATGCTTCATCATATTCGAGATCATTAAATTGGCTTCCAAGTGATAATTCACAACCATCATAACACAAGACTCAATCGGATACGCGGATCACAAGCGTTGTCCCCACGCTTCATACACACTACCAATCACAAGGTCCACATATGGACTTTTAAACACCATATGACCTTAACATTCACAAGGTCCTCAAATGGAATTTTAACCACCATTATGACCTTACCATACACAAGGTCCTCATATGGACTTTTAAACACCATATGACCTTAACATTCACAAGGTCCTCAAATGGAATTTTAACCACCATTTGACCTTAACATCACACATTGGTAGTTGTATAACATCACTAACGAGATCCTGGGACATACAAGATCCACACATGGTCTTTACACCACCATTGTGATCTTACCATACACAAGGTCCTCATATGGACTTTTAAACACCATATGACCTTAATGTATACAAGGTCCTCATATGGAATTTTAACCATCATATGACCTTAACACAAGACCCACCCATGGACTTTTAAACACCATGGTGTTCTTAACCATCTCGTTAGTGTACTTGGATGGAGTTACCGGTTCAATCATAACCACTCCACATCCAAGGCGACTTTATTCACGGTGCACCCAATCCTATAGCCGGCTAACTATATCCGATTCAAGTAACCAAGAACCACTTACATCACTTGCCAATATAACCAATTTACCATATTAATCCTTTGTTTTACAAGCATAACCAAAATGCCAAAACCACCAATTACCATCATCAATCCACTGTTTTTAAAGCATTACACAAAGCCATTAAACAACATGCAACACTATGCAACAATTCCACAATTCCAAAGTACAAAACCAAGGATCTCTTACCTTGAGCATCCTTCACACATGGCTTTCAAAACCAGCATTAAACCATGCTAAAATATGCTTTCAAAACAGAATTTAAGACATGCAAATCACATTCATTGCATCCAACAATCACAAGTGCTTTAAGAACCAAATCATAACACAACCCAAGAGAGAAATTCCATTTACTTACTCTTGAGCTTAGCTAAGTTGTTTAGACTTAAACTAAGCTCCCAAAACCTTCAAACCTTGGTTTTAAAGCTGAAAACCCAACTTCACTCACCGATTTCTGTTTCGCCACTTGCCGAAACACCAATCAAGCTTCCGAATCAACACCACGAGGATCCGAAGATGTCTCCCCTGTTTTAAACACATCAAAACAGTAGATTAATGCACCATCATGCATTAATATCCTCAACCAAGACACCTAAACTCGCTGCTCACATCAACACTCACATTTTGGCTACCAAACACAACCGAAATCACATCCAAACACTTCCAAAACTCAACCCAGCCAAGATCCATCACTTCTAACCATTTTTAAACATCAATTAACATCCAAAATGGATCTCATCACGTCCTTATACCTCCAGCTATAGCAGAACATCAAGATCACTCCAAAAACCACCAAAAACTCAAGCAAAACTTAGGAAAAACAACCTATCCGGGATTGCATTGATTAAACCTCAATTTCTCATCAATTAAACATTCATTTTACATCAAAATGACATCTCAAAACAGTGCCCAATCAGATCATACGAATTTCATCAAAATTAAAGCAAATCTTGCATTTTAAAGCCAAGATCAAGAACACAATTGTAAAACCTTTAATAAAACAGAAATCAAGGATTGAGAATTTGGGAATTTCAGTAAAGAACTGAGAATTTAGAGGAGAAGGACGTTCATACCTCTAAACTTGAGTTTTCTCCCTTTTTGGAACCAAAATCTTGAAAATCCAATAAGCAAATGCTAAGGTTTTGTTGTAGATTTGATTAGAGATCAAATGAGGATAGAAATCTCATCTTAAGTTGTCAAAATCAGAGGAAATTCTGCTAGAGAAATGTGTTTGGGTTGAGAGAAAAGTTGAGAGAAAAGAAAATGGAAAATTTGGGAAAAGTTTGTTAAAATGCCAAAAATATCTTTCCCTCCCTTTTACCTTTATTTTAAAACCATTAATTAATTGATAAATATTCAGAAAAATCTGGAGAAACTCTTTTGGGTAAATAGCTCCTTAAAGATTCAAAGTTTCAATCCTTTTTAAAACAGTCACCCAGTTTTCAAAAATTACATTTTGGTCACTAACCCAAAATGTCACTCTTCCAAACCTCATTTTGTAAAATTGATTTCACCTTTCTCTTATATATAATAAAAGAGTATTTTAAGACATTTTTCCATATTTTTAATGCAACCCGAACTAGGCTTTCCTAAAATCACCCTTTTATATTCGAACCGCAACCCGACCGGTCCGGTCCAAACCCAAAACTTCTAAGCCCAAAATTGGGGTGTTACAACTCTCCCCCCTTAAGAAATTTCGTCCTCGAAATTTCAACTGGAAAAAAGAGAACAACCAAACTTCTCAAGCAACACACAAGGCAACACAGGAGACTTAACCACCACTGAACACTCTCCTCACAAAACTCCACCAACCCAACACCAACACATACTGTTCACGAATTCCAGAACACTCAAATGTTAACCACATCTTAACCTTTCATACTTCCGGACTACGCATAGCCCCAACAACAACCTGAAAAACCTCCAACTTTTACAGCATACCCCACCCTAACTCACAACTCTCAAAACTTGTTCACACAGTGACACCAACCAATCCAGTTCAGTCACCATGTGACCCACAACCTTCACTGCTTCTAATACTCCTTGCACAACTGCTCAACCTCTTCCAAAGATTACCACATCAAGCAAAAATTCCTAAGCATCAACCGCTTACCCAAACTTCTCAACGTAATGCTGACATTCCTTCACATCCACCGCTATCATTACCATAACGATTCACCAGACTACTCACCTAACACCTGAGAATCACAACACAAAACCCCAACCGTGACTCCGCCAGCCGTTTCACACACCACCAGCTGACTTTAGAAGGAATTTACTTATACACAACTAGCCAGCCACTACTCACAAGAACCCGTCCAACCAACAATGGCCTTTGATCTTACATTGCCTTTCCACTTCAAGCCTGGACTAGAACACCAGCCTTACCAGGGCACCGCCCACTCTATACATACGTAAGATTATGAAACTTCTATTCTCCCCGGCTAACCCCTTTCTACAACCCACAACACAACCTCTTCTCAACTCTTCGAAGGTTGCTACGAACCATCACCTGCAAAACAACCCTTCTACTACTACATCAATGCCAAGTTACCTCAGCACTCTGGAACACATCCACTAACTTACAACATCACTTAACACCAAGAAACTACTACTTCTACCAGCTATTCACAACCACTTTGACTGATTCTAACTTCAACCGGTAATCTCCTCACCACCATACCGCTAAACTCATTAAGAGCCAAACACTTTCCTTCTACCAACATGCTATACCACACTCACTATTATGGTCAGCCCGCTTAATACCCTCCATAACTTCTAACATTCTCCTAGCACCAACACAACCTTTAAAACCCATCATCCAACTTAACCCTATCACAACTCTAACGGACCCGATAAACTATCAGCGAGTGTGAACGTTCGTATGCATGGTCGCCAATATGCCCTATCAATGCCTGATGTACATGCATGCAAAACCTCTAATGTCATGTCACATGTATGCATGGACCAGTACATATATAATATAGCATATAACCAATGATTTTAACTGTGCATGTATGTCGGTTCACACCCACCAATAACATCCTCAGAATCCTCCTAAAAACAACCTCCTATCTCACTCCTAACTTAACCAACTCCATCATCCTATCAACCCACTATCCACAAGATACTCACTAATGCCCTCTTCACACTAAAGTTGTTTTCAAAACAACACCAACTACTACCCCAACATGCTAGCAACGAGACCATACCCACTACTGTAACCCCCTTAACCCGGCCTAGACGGTTGACCCGAATTAAGAAAGTCACACGGGGAAAACCAAAGTCAACCCGAAAGTCAACCTTGATTAACGACCCTTTTTTTTCTTTTAAAACTTGTCTAGATGCAAATTAATCCTTAGATATGATCATACAACAGCATACTCAAAGATCATAAACATCAAAGATCAAACAGGGACTCAATTGAACAAAATACAACTTTAGGGACCAAATTGTAAATTCTGATAATTATAAGGACTTAACCCAAATTGAAGTTACCATCTTGAAATTAATCATGTTTCATGCTTCTCTGTAAAATTTCAGCTCAAAAGGACTTCCCAAACTCATATAATTGCACAAACAAGTTTCAGGACCAAAACGCAAACATTCCAAAACATATAACTGCCAATGTCAGCCCCCAACGGTCACCCGTTCCGAAACAGGCATAGCCCGTTTCGAAGCTCGGGGCCGTTCCGCAACGCGTACCGAAACGGGGGTCTGGCAGTAGCCTTTCCGTTTCGGAACGGTCCCTCCCGTTTCGGACGCCTGGGCTTGTTTAAGGCACCCGTTCCGAAACGGTAGGTGCTGTTCCGAAACACCCTGCACAGATTGCCCAAAAATGCATACTTAAACATGCAATTGACCAACCAATCATGCTCCAAATGCCACCAAACTTTGCCAACATGCAATTCAACATATATGAGACATACTTGCATCAACAATTCATCAAAACATCCACATATATGAAAAGCCCCAATTCTATAGGCATGCTTCCTACACAAGTAAGCCATTCAAGCATAAACTTCCAATTCAAGCATATAAAGGCCAACCACAAAAAACCAGCATTCTCAACAACATTCAACATACTTAGGGAGTTCAAAACATCTCCCAAAACATACACATAGGTCCCCCATTGCCAAATTACCAAAAGCTAAAATGTACTTAGAAAACCTTCCATACTTAGAGCTTTGTTTCCACTTGGATGCTTGCCCTCCTTGCTGCCCTCAAGTACTCTAGTGTTCTGCATTATTGAATTAAGAAAACGGAAGAGAGCGTAAGCAAAAGCTTAGTGAGGAATGCTCAATAAAACCATCCAATAATGCATTAACAAAACATTTATAAATCATGCTTCAAATCATCATTTACACATGCTCAAAAGCATACTTTAACAAGCATCTCATGCTTCATTTCATTACATGTCATATTGGCCACAAGTGATACAATTCATTTCTTTGAAAACAAGTTCATCAACTTTCACCCCAAGGACTTTTAAACACCTTGGACCCCAAGGACTTTTAAACACCTTGGCCATGGACTTTTAAACACCATGAATTAAATTACCTCAAGGACTTTTAAACACCTTGAACCCCAAGGACTTTTAAA
Organism: Hibiscus trionum; assembly: GCA_030270665.1. Lineage (NCBI taxonomy): Eukaryota > Viridiplantae > Streptophyta > Magnoliopsida > Malvales > Malvaceae > Hibiscus > Hibiscus trionum. The sequence continues at coordinate 23,784,705 of BSYR01000021.1, read as the reverse complement.
CACCTTGGCCTATGGACTTTTAAACACCATAGAATGGACCACACAAGGACTTTTAACCACCTTTGTGTCCGTAACAAGAACCATCCAAGGACTTTTAACCACCTTGATGTTCTTAAGTAAACAAGGCTCACTCAAGGACTTTTAACCACCTTAGTGACCTTAACCTTTTCAAAACATCACTTGCCAATATACATCATTATCATCAATTTATCCACTGTTTTAAAGCATTCAACCAAGCCATATTCATCATGCATTTAAAAGCATCAAACCACATTTAATCAATGTTCAAAAACAAGGAACTCTTACCATGAGCTTCCTTCAACATATGGCTTACAAAAACAGCATTAACCATGCTAAATCATGCTTTCAAAACAGAATTTAAAACATGCAATAAACCACATTGCACATCAATCAAATCATGGCCACCACTAGAGAGTATTTCCGAAAACTTACACTTGAGCTTAGCAAAGTTGTTTAGACTTAAACTAAGCTCCCAAGACATTGGTTTCAAAGCCGAAAACCCAATTTCACTCACCGATTCCACTTCGCCTCAAGCCAAAGCACCAAATCAAGCCTCCGGATCACCACCACTTGGATCCAAAGATGCCTCCCCTGATTAAACACATTAAAGCAGAGATTTAATGCATCATCATGCATCAAAAGCTTCAATGAAAGCACTCAAACTCGCTGCTCTCATTCACACTCCAATTTCGGCCACCAAACACAACCGAAATTGCATCAAAACCACTTCTCAACAAAGCCCAGCCATAAACCAGCAAAACCTAACATCCATTAACACCATCTAACACCTAAAAACAACCTATAAACATCCTTATACCTCCAGCAACATCAGATCCACAAGATCACCACAAAAACATCCAAGAATCACAAGCTAAACTTAGGAAACACAACCTATCCGGGATTGCATTAATCAAAACTCATTTCCTTATCAATTTAGAGTTCATTTAACATCAAAAACACACCTCAAATCACAGATTAATCATATCTAACGAAAATCACCAAAAATCACCAAATCTTGCATTATAAGCCAAGATCCATTTCACCACTTAAAATCCTTTAATAAAACTTCATTTAAGAGTTGAGAACTTGGGAATTTCAGTAAAGAACTGATAGTTTAGAGGAGAAGGACGTTCTTACCTCCAAACTTGTGTTTCTCCACTTTTTGGAATCAAAAACCTTGTTGAATCAACTAGCAAATGATGAGGTTTTGAAGATATGTTGATTAGGAATCAAAAGAATGTTTAAAGGAGGATTTTAGGTGAGAAAATCAGAAACAACTCTCTGGAAAACAAGTGTTTGGATTGAGAGAAAATGAGAGAAAGAAAATAGAAAAGTTAGTTAAGAAAATAGCCAAATGGCCTTTCCCTCCACTTTTGATATGTTTTAAAATCAGAATAAATCTCAAAATATCTTAGAAAAATCTGGAGAAACTACTTTTGGAATAATAGCTCCTTAAAGATTCAAAGTTTCAACTCTTTATAAAACAATCACAAAACTTTCAAAAATTACATTTTGGTCACTAGCCAAAATGTCACTCTTCCAAAACCCATTTTTCAAAATTGATTTCACAGTTCACTTAATTATATTAAAAGATGATTTTAGAACAGTTTTCCATATTTTTAATGCAACCCGAACTAGGCTTTCCTAATTTCACCTCTTTAGATTCGAACAGCACTTTGACCAAACCAGTCAACACCCAAAACTTCAAAGCCCAAAACCGGGGCGTTACAACTCTCCCCCCCTTAAGAAATTTCGTCCTCGAAATTTACCTGAAGGAAAGAGATAAGGAAACTGCTTCAGCATGTCTTCCTTCCGCTCCCACGTGGCTTCCTCAACACCACGATGCTTCCACAGCACCTTCACCAACTCAATGGTCTTGCCACGAAGAACCTTGCTATCCGAATCCAGAACCTTCACCGGTTCCTCATCATAGGTCAAATCCGGATTCAAAACCACTTCCTCCACAGGCATCACATGCGAAGGATCAGATCTATACCTCCGGAGCATAGAGACATGGAACACATCATGAATCTTCTCCAGCTCCTGAGGTAACCTCAAAAGATACGCAACAGGACCCACACGCTCAACCACCTCATATGGTCCAATGTACCTAGGGCTCAACTTACCCTTTCGGCCAAACCACATCACCTTCTTCCAAGGCGAAACCTTCAAGAACACACGGTCACCCACCGCATACTCTATCTCCTTACGCTTCAAATCCGCGTAAGACTTCTGCCGATCAGAAGCAGCCTTCAACCGCTCACAAATGAGCTTTACCTTCTCTGTGGTCCCTTTCAACAAAGCCGGCATCGAAACCAACTTTTGACCAGTTTCAGCCCAACAAAGAGGAGTCCTACACTTCCTCCCGTACAAAGCCTCATAAGGTGCCATCTGTAAACTTGCCTGATAACTGTTGTTATAAGCAAACTCAACCAAAGGCAGATGCTTCTCCCAAGAACCTTGGAACTCAATCACGCAGCACCTCAACATATCCTCCAAAATCTAGATAACTCGCTCAAACTGACCATCCGACTGAGGATGATAGGACGTACTGAAATGCAACCTTGTACCCAGAGCTTGATGCAAACACTGCCAGAACCGCGATGTGAACCTCGGATCCCTATCCGACACAATCGACTTAGGCACACCATGCAGCCGCACAATCTCAGCAATGTACAGCTCTGCCAACTTATCCAAAGAAAACGTGGTATGCACAGGCAAGAAATGCGCACACTTCGTCAGGCGATCCACAATCACCCAGACCGAATTCTTCTTCGATGGAGACAAAGGTAAACCAGATACAAAATCCATGGTAACCCTCTCCCACTTCCATTCAGGGATTTTCAACGGTTGCAACAACCCTGAAGGAAACTGATGCTCAGCCTTAACTCGCTGACACACCAAACACTTGCTCACAAACTCCGCAACATCCTTCTTCAAACCCACCCAATAGTACTCATCACGAAGATCACGGTACATCTTAGTACTACCAAGGTGCATAGCAAAAGGACTACTATGACCTTCAGTCAGAATAGCACGCCTCAACTCAGCATCAGCAGGGACTACTATTCGACTCCCAAAACACAGCACACCATCATCATTGAAACAGAAATCCGAAGGTCTACCCTCCGCGATATCCTGAACATGCGACACCAAGGAATCATCCAACAACTGCTTATCCTTGATCAACTGAACCATAGACGGCTTCACTTGTAACTCAGCCACAAGACCACCATCTCGTGATATGCTCAAGCTAGCAAACATAGCCCTCAGCTCAACAGTTACTTTCCTACTCAAGGCATCCGCAACAACATTAGCCTTCCCAGGATGGTACTCAATCGTCAGATCATAATCCTTGAGCAACTCCAACCAACGTCGCTGCCTAAGATTCAACTCCTTCTGAGACATCAGATACCTCAAACTCTTGTGATCTGTGTACACAGTACACTTCTCACCATACAGATAATGTCTCCAGATCTTCAGAGCAAAAACCACTGCAGCCAGCTCAATATCATGCGTAGGGTAATTGCGCTCATGCACTTTCAACTACCGCGATGCATAAGCCACCACCTTACCCTCCTGCATCAGCACACACCCCAAACCAACATAGGATGCATCACTGTAAACCACAAACTCTTTCCCTGATTCAGGCTGAATCAAGATAGGAGCTTGCGTCAAAGCCGCCTTAAGCTTCTCAAAAGCCTGCTGTCTCGCTTCCGTCCACTCATACTTAACATCCTTTTGCAACAGCTTCGTCAAAGGAGCAGCAATCTTGGAAAAAACCATCCACAAACCTTCGGTAGTATCCCGCCAAACCAAGGAAACTACGGATCTCATGAACCGACTTAGGAACTTTCCAATTCATCACCGCCTCAATCTTCTGAGGATCAACACGAATCCCCTCCGCTGAAACCACATGCCCAAGAAACACCACCTCCCTTAACCAGAACTCACACTTGCTCAGCTTAGCATAAAGCTGATTCTCCAACAAAGCTTGCAAAACAATCCTCAAATGCTCTTCATGCTCCTCCTCAGTACGCGAGTACACGAGGATATCATCAATGAACACCACAACAAACTTGTCCAGGTATTCATGAAACACATGATTCATCATGTCCATGAAAGCAGCAGGAGCATTTGTCAACCCAAACGGCATCACAAGAAACTCATAATGCCCATACCTTGTCCTGAAAGCTGTCTTAGGCACATCCACATCCTTCACCTTCAACTGATAATACCCTGACCTCAAGTCGATCTTAGAGAACACAGCAGCTCCCCGAAATTGATCAAAAAGATCATCAATCCTCGGCAAAGGATACCGATTCTTGATAGTCAACTTGTTCAGCTGACGGTAATCAATGCACATTCTCATAGTGCCATCCTTCTTCTTCACAAACAAGACCGGTGCTCCCCAAGGTGACACACTCGGCCGGATGAACCCACGGTCAAGCAACTCTTGCAACTGCGTCTTCAGCTCCTTCAGCTCCTTAGGTGCCATTCTATAGGGAGTAATGGACACAGGAGTTGTATTCTCATACAGCTCAATTCCAAACTCCACCTCGCGGTTAGGAGGTAAACCAGGCAACTCCTCAGGAAAAACACCAGGAAACTCCTTCACAACTCTGATATCTTGCACCCTCAACTCTTTAGAGCTAGGATTCATCACAAAAGCTAGATAGGCTTCGCAACCTTGCCTCAGCATCCTGCTCGCCTCCAAGGTAGACAGCACATTGGCAAGAAACTTCACATTCTCGCCAACCACAACAACTTCATAATCATCCGCAAGCTTAAGCGAAACCCGCTTGTTCTCACAATCCACAACAGCACGATGCTCAGCAAGCCAATCCATACCAAGGATCACATCGAAACCATAAAAAGGTAACTCCATAAGATCAACATGAAAAATATGCTCTTGAACGACCAAGGGACACCTTCTATAAAGCTTCCTAGTCACAACAGTCTCACCAAAAGAACTAGTGACTCGAACACCAACATCCAAAGACTCAACAGGCAAACCAAGCAATTCAGCATGCTCACGCAAAATGTATGAATGCGTAGATCCAGAATCAATCAAAGAAAGCAATGACAAGGATTGCAAAGTAAAGGTACCTGCAATCACATCTGCATCATTCCTTCCCTCACGCTGAGCATACACCCTCGCCTGGCCTCCACCTTCAGGCTGAATAGCCACAACATGGGCCACTCCACGACCACCTTCCTCTCTCCTCTGGAAATTACCACGGCCGCGCCCACGACCTCTCTGCGGTGCAGCAACAACAGGAGCACGCACCTGATCACCAGCCAACCTCGGACAATCTCGCCTCAAGTGGTCTGCAGAACCACAACTCCAGCACCCGCTACCAGCAGCCGCAACAGGAGCTTGCACCACTCTCTCAGCACGAGGACAGTCACGCTTCATGTGACCACGTGAACCACAGATCCAACAAGCACTAGGATCAACTCCAGCACTGCCACCCCTAGCAGGTGCACCACCACCCCTCTTAGCTGAAGACTGATACTTCTGATCACGTCCCCTCTTGTTCCGTCCACCTCCGGAACTAAACTCAGCTGATCGCTTCCCAGCACTTGCTCCAGCACCTCTCACAGATAAACCCAAGTTCATCTCTATGTCTTTGGCTCGACCCACCAACACATCAAAATCATCATATTCAGTGGCCAGCACATACATCTTCACTTCCATCACAAGACCATAATGGAACCTCTCGCACCTTGCCCGCTCATCAGGTACCAGCTCCGGTGCATACTGACTGAGTCGCACAAACTGCACCTCATACTCAGCCACACTCATGCTCCCTTGGGTAAGAGACATGAATTCACGCTTCTTCTCATCTAGATATCTCACACCAAGATATCTCCGCTTGAACACATTCTGAAAGAATGTCCAAGTCACATCAGCTTCTGCCATCCCAGCAATAGTGGTTGTCCACCACGTATACGCATCCTTCTGCAGCAAGGACACAACACAACCCAGCTTCTGCACATCAGTGCAACTCATCTGGCCCAAGATTCGCTTGGTACTCTCTAGCCAAGCTTCAGAACTCTCAGCAGACATACCCCTGAACTCAGTCCCACCAAGACTGCGCAAACGCTCCAAAGGTAGTCTAACACCAGCATCTTCCTGATGCCCCGCTCCACGAGCCCCAGCTACTGCTGCTTGAAAAGCACCAGCAATAGCTTGCACTAACATCGTCATATCAGGCATAGCTTACCCCTGACCAGCCCCAGGTCCAGCAGCTCCAGCGCCAGCTGCAGCTCTAGCTTCCTCAGCCCCAGCACCACCACCACCAGGTGGAGGAGGAGGTAACACCGCACTACCCGTGTTTTCCTCATTCTCGTTCTCATTAGGAGCCGTAGCTCGCACATTACCTCGTAACTCTCTACGTGGTGCCATACTTTTACCATGCAATCACAACACAAATAAAACAAAGTCAGGCCCAGCAAGGTAAGCAATCCAAGTATTCAAGCTCAATTTCATTTCAAAACAACATCTTTCCTTTAGCTTTGATTTGGCAATGGGTACCCACAACATGCTACATCACAGCACATACTTCAATTGCATCAAAATCACAAGCCATTAAACATGCTTTCACTCAACAAGCATACAAGGAATACATACTTCAATCATGCATACATACATTCCCAATTACTCGAGAACTCAGCTCTGATACCACCAAATGTAACCCCCTTAACCCGGCCTAGACGGTTGACCCGAATTAAGAAAGTCACACGGGGAAAACCAAAGTCAACCCGAAAGTCAACCTTGATTAACGACCCTTTTTTTTCTTTTAAAACTTGTCTAGATGCAAATTAATCCTTAGATATGATCATACAACAGCATACTCAAAGATCATAAACATCAGAGATCAAACAGGGACTCAATTGAACAAAATACAACTTTAGGGACCAAATTGTAAATTCTGATAATTATAAGGACTTAGCCCAAATTGAAGTTACCATCTTGAAATTAATCATGTTTCATGCTTCTCTGTAAAATTTCAGCTCAAAATGACTTCCCAAACTCATACAATTGCACAAACAAGTTTCAGGACCAAAACGCAAACATTCCAAAACATATAACTGCCAATGTCAGCCCCAACGGTCACCCGTTCCGAAACAGGCATAGCCCGTTTCGAAACTCGGGGCCGTTCCGCAACGCGTACCGAAACGGGGGTCTGGCAGTAGCTTTTCTGTTTCGGAACGGTCCCTCCCGTTTCGGACGCCTGGGCTTGTTTAAGGCACCCGTTCCGAAATGGTAGGTGCTGTTCCGAAACACCCTGCACAGATTGCCCAAAAATGCATACTTAAACATGCAATTGACCAACCAATCATGCTCCAAATGCCACCAAACTTTGCCAACATGCAATTCAACATATATGAGACATACTTGCATCAACAATTCATCAAAACATCCACATATATGAAAAGTCCCAATTCTATAGGCATGCTTCCTACACAAGTAAGCCATTCAAGCATAAACTTCCAATTCAAGCATATAAAGGCCAACCACAAAAACCAGCATTCTCAACAACATTCAACATACTTAGGGAGTTCAAAACATCTCCCAAAACATACACATAGGTCCCCCATTGCCAAATTACCAAAAGCTAAAATGTACTTAGAAAACCTTCCATACTTAGAGCTTTGTTTCCACTTGGATGCTTGCCCTCCTTGCTGCCCTCAAGTACTCTAGTGTTCTGCATTATTGAATTAAGAAAATGGAAGAGAGCGTAAGCAAAAGCTTAGTGAGGAATGCTCAATAAAACCATCCAATAATGTATTAACAAAACATTTATAAATCATGCTTCAAATCATCATTTACACATGCTCAAAAGCATACTTTAACAAGCATCTCATGCTTCATTTCATTACATGTCATATTGGCCACAAGTGATACAATTCATTTCTTTGAAAACAAGTTCATCAACTTTCACCCCAAGGACTTTTAAACACCTTGGCCATGGACTTTTAAACACCATGAATTAAATTACCTCAAGGACTTTTAAACACCTTGAACCCCAAGGACTTTTAAACACCTTGGCCTATGGACTTTTAAACACCATAGAATGGACCACACAAGGACTTTTAACCACCTTTGTGTCCGTAACAAGAACCATCCAAGGACTTTTAACCATCTTGATGTTCTTAAGTAAACAAGGCTCACTCAAGGACTTTTAACCACCTTAGTGACCTTAACCTTTTCAAAACATCACTTGCCAATATACATCATTATCATCAATTTATCCACTGTTTTAAAGCATTCAACCAAGCCATATTCATCATGCATTTAAAAGCATCAAACCACATTTAATCAATGTTCAAAAACAAGGAACTCTTACCATGAGCTTCCTTCAACATATGGCTTATAAAAATAGCATTAACCATGCTAAATCATGCTTTCAAAACAGAATTTAAAACATGCAATAAACCACATTGCACATCAATCAAATCATGGCCACCACTAGAGAGTATTTCCGAAAACTTACACTTGAGCTTAGCAAAGTTGTTTAGACTTAAACTAAGCTCCCAAGACATTGGTTTCAAAGCCGAAAACCCAATTTCACTCACCGATTCCACTTCGCCTCAAGCCAAAGCACCAAATCAAGCCTCCGGATCACCACCACTTGGATCCAAAGATGCCTCCCCTGATTAAACACATTAAAGCAGAGATTTAATGCATCATCATGCATCAAAAGCTTCAATGAAAGCACTCAAACTCGCTGCTCTCATTCACACTCCAATTTCGGCCACCAAACACAACCGAAATTGCATCAAAACCACTTCTCAACAAAGCCCAGCCATAAACCAGCAAAACCTAACATCCATTAACACCATCTAACACCTAAAAACAACCTATAAACATCCTTATACCTCCAGCAACATCAGATCCACAAGATCACCACAAAAACATCCAAGAATCACAAGCTAAACTTAGGAAACACAACCTATCCGGGATTGCATTAATCAAAACTCATTTCCTTATCAATTTAGAGTTCATTTAACATCAAAAACACACCTCAAATCACAGATTAATCATATCTAACGAAAATCACCAAAAATCACCAAATCTTGCATTATAAGCCAAGATCCATTTCACCACTTAAAATCCTTTAATAAAACTTCATTTAAGAGTTGAGAACTTGGGAATTTCAGTAAAGAACTGATAGTTTAGAGGAGAAGGACGTTCTTACCTCCAAACTTGTGTTTCTCCACTTTTTGGAATCAAAAACCTTGTTGAATCAACTAGCAAATGATGAGGTTTTGAAGATATGTTGATTAGGAATCAAAAGAATGTTGAAAGGAGGATTTTAGGTGAGAAAATCAGAAACAACTCTCTGGAAAACAAGTGTTTGGATTGAGAGAAAATGAGAGAAAGAAAATAGAAAAGTTAGTTAAGAAAATAGCCAAATGGCCTTTCCCTCCACTTTTGATATGTTTTAAAATCAGAATAAATCTCAAAATATCTTAGAAAAATCTGGAGAAACTACTTTTGGAATAATAGCTCCTTAAAGATTCAAAGTTTCAACTCTTTATAAAACAGTCACAAAACTTTCAAAAATTACATTTTGGTCACTAGCCAAAATGTCACTCTTCCAAAACCCATTTTTCAAAATTGATTTCACAGTTCACTTAATTATATTAAAAGATGATTTTAGAACATTTTTCCATATTTTTAAAGCAACCCGAACTAGGCTTTCCTAATTTCACCTCTTTAGATTCGAACAGCACTTTGACCAAACCAGTCAACACCCAAAACTTCTAAGCCCAAAACCGGGGCGTTACAACTACGCAAGGAAATACCAACTGAAACCCAACTAAGATACTAGAGCAAAGGTTACTTAACAAGGTTACCTGTAAACACCTCACTGCCCCGGAGCTTCAACAGACAAGCTCTCTTTCTCGCAGAACCACCATCCTCTAGCCGTACCGCTGCAGCATCTGCTAACACATTAAGGTCATCACCATCTCCCTGCGGTAAAGAACCCTGACTACCCCGAGCCAACTTCAAGCAATTACGTCTCAAATGTCCAACAGACCCACAACTCCAACAAGATTCATTCTGCAAGCTCCTCACACCTTTCTGCCCTTCCTGCCAACTTCGAACCTTGTCTTGGCCGTGCCCACGACCCTTCAGAGACCCTTTTGCTACCACTGAAACTGATCTCAACACTTGAGGACAATCCCGCTTCACGTGTTCTTTAGAACCACAGTTCCAACAAGCTCCCGCGCCCCAACAACCTCCAACATGGCGCCTTCCACAACGGTCACACACTGGTAGCTGAGCTTCCACTCCTTGATCATGCGGCACTTGCCCCAGATTTGCACTACCACTCAGACTTCGATTTAAGCAAAACCTTCTATCACGTAGCCTCTTATGCTGACCGCCCTTGAGGTCAGTACCCACAACTCTCTCGCTTAAACTTTTCTCACCTTCATAAACTGGAACTACACCCTCATATTGCTTAACCCTTGGGAATTTCTCACCAAGGTACCTTTCATAAAAGGCAGACACAAAGAAGTCCCAATCTATATCGTGGATGTGCGATGCCACCGCCACAGATGTCCACCAGACACAAGCGTTCTCCAACATCAATGAGACCACACTTCCCAGCTTACAGGCATAGTCACAACCTTCCTGATCCAAAATCAGAATTACACTGGCCAACCAGGCCTCGAACATTTCAGGCGTCAAACCATGATACTCCACAGCTCCCAAATCATGTAAACGATGTTTCGACAAACCCGCACATCCCACAGTCGGCACGTCTACAAGCCTTACTTTTGCCACAGCTTGAGATGTTCCCAACACCTCTTGAACTACAGGTGATGAACTCTTCATCACAGAACCAACTTCTTCCTCCTGCCTTACAACCTCAACTCCAGGCACTGTAGGCTGAAACGAAACACCTCCACCAAAAGGTGAATTCCACGCCTCAACAACCTGCTCTAAAGCAGCAACCATCTCACCCAACTGCCATTCTCTCATCGATTTCACCATGCTATTAACAACAAACAATCATAACAAAACAAACAAATCAATCATACCAGCTTTAAGCAAGGATTCAAAGCTCCAACTCCAAAATAACACAATAGCTATAATAATAAGGCAATGGGTATCCCAAATTTCCCCCTTTTACATGACATAACAGTCAATAGAAACATGGATATCACAACATTGAGCATATCAATCAACATATTTCGATCATGCTCTCATCAAACAACATTCACTCGCAGCAGCATACTGTCAACATATCATACCCAACACACTTTCATCATTCATAAAATCAGCTCACAACACCAGCATAACACCAGCACAAATCCACATAAGCTCAATGAAGATTCTCAATCAAGAAGCATGCTAAAAACACCAACAACTCGTTCACAAGCACACATTTCAACCGACTTTCAACCACACATCAGAATAAACATCAAACACGTATTACAACAATTTACCATTTTCCCTAAGCATTCGCAACTCAGCTCTGATACCACCAAATGTAACCCCCTTAACCCGGCCTAGACGGTTGACCCGAATTAAGAAGTTTACACGGGGAAAACCAAAGTCAACCCGAAAGTCAACCTTGATTAACGACCCTTTTTTTCTTTTTAATCTTATCTATATGCACATTAACCCTAGATATTCTCATAACAACAGCATACTCAAAGATCAGCGCATTCGGAAAACATTTAGGGACTTAATTGCACAATATACAAGTTTAGGGACCAAAATGTAAATTCTGGAAATTATAAAGACTTAACCCACTTTTAAGTTACCATTATGAAATTAGTCATATTTCATGCTTCTCTGTCAAATTTCATCTCAAACGGACATCTCAAACTCATTCAATTGCATACACAAAGTTCAGGACCAAAACGCAAAGGTTTTAAAACATATAACCGTCAATTTCAGTGCCCAACGGTCGGGTGTTTCGGAACAGGGATGATCCGTTCCGAAACGCGGGACCGTTCTGAAACACGTTGCGCAACAGGGCCTGGCTGTGGCCAAACTGTTCCGGAACGGCTCTGCCCGTTTCGAAACGCCTAGGCCATTTCAGACCCTCTGTTCCGAAACGGCAGCACCTGTTCCGAAACAGGCTGCCCAGAATGCAGAAATTTTGCTAGCTAATCACACAATTGACCCATCAAACATGCTCCAAAGTCAACCAAATTATACCAGCAAGTCATTCGACACTCAAGGAACATAATGGCATCAACAATTCATAAACATGGCATCAAACTAGGAAAGCCCCAATTCTATAGGCATGCATCCTATATTGAAAACCATTCAAACACCAAGTCACCAAACAATCCTCATAAAGACCATTTACATGTTCCAACATCAACAACAACATAAAATCAACTTAGGGAGTCCAACATACACAATCTCATTAAACATCAACAAGAGATTCTCCCCCCATTGCCTTTATTATCTATAGCTATTTACCGAGACATACATCTCAAATGGAGCTCTCCTTGAATCCCTTGTTTCTCGCTGTCCCAACTTCAAATATCTGCATTGATGGACAAAAAGGAGCGTAAGCACATAATGCTTAGTGAGGAATGCTCAAAACCAAAACACCATCAATGCAACGAGTCATAAAACCTCTTTTAAAAGCATCACAATTCGATAAACCAAAGAAATGTTTGAAACCCCTTTAAACAACATGCTTTAGATCATGCATTTCTCAAATATGAAAACCAACCCTTAGCTTAGAAAAGCCAAGTAATTCACTCCAAAGCACAACCTTGCAAAACCATCAATTTAACCATTCCATGCATGAACATCATATGCAAGTTAAATACAAGAACCTTGGAAAACACTTCCACTTCAGATCATACTTTTCTCATACTTGGAAACCATTTCAAAGCAAGAAACCTTTGAAAACCACTTACTCATTCAAACCATCTCATGCGTTAAACAAATGCAACATATGAACCACAAAATCAATATTTGCATTTCAAGCCTTTAAAAACAAGTCTTCAGAAGACTACAATGCACTTAAGAGATTTCATGCACACATGCACCATTCTATTTAGAAAGTAAACTCTTGTTCAAGCTAACAAGTAAACATGCATTCATAAAACATTACACCCTTCTCATGCAAACATGCATCATTTCAAGCATCTCATGCTTCATCATATTCGAGATCATTAAATTGGCTTCCAAGTGATAATTCACAACCATCATAACACAAGACTCAATCGGATACGCGGATCACAAGCGTTGTCCCCACGCTTCATACACACTACCAATCACAAGGTCCACATATGGACTTTTAAACACCATATGACCTTAACATTCACAAGGTCCTCAAATGGAATTTTAACCACCATTATGACCTTACCATACACAAGGTCCTCATATGGACTTTTAAACACCATATGACCTTAACATTCACAAGGTCCTCAAATGGAATTTTAACCACCATTTGACCTTAACATCACACATTGGTAGTTGTATAACATCACTAACGAGATCCCGGGACATACAAGATCCACACATGGTCTTTACACCACCATTGTGATCTTACCATACACAAGGTCCTCATATGGACTTTTAAACACCATATGACCTTAATGTATACAAGGTCCTCATATGGAATTTTAACCATCATATGACCTTAACACAAGACCCACCCATGGACTTTTAAACACCATGGTGTTCTTAACCATCTCGTTAGTGTACTTGGATGGAGTTACCGGTTCAATCATAACCACTCCACATCCAAGGCGACTTTATTCACGGTGCACCCAATCCTATAGCCGGCTAACTATATCCGATTCAAGTAACCAAGAACCACTTACATCACTTGCCAATATAACCAATTTACCATATTAATCCTTTGTTTTACAAGCATAACCAAAATGCCAAAACCACCAATTACCATCATCAATCCACTGTTTTTAAAGCATTACACAAAGCCATTAAACAACATGCAACACTATGCAACAATTCCACAATTCCAAAGTACAAAACCAAGGATCTCTTACCTTGAGCATCCTTCACACATGGCTTTCAAAACCAGCATTAAACCATGCTAAAATATGCTTTCAAAACAGAATTTAAGACATGCAAATCACATTCATTGCATCCAACAATCACAAGTGCTTTAAGAACCAAATCATAACACAACCCAAGAGAGAAATTCCATTTACTTACTCTTGAGCTTAGCTAAGTTGTTTAGACTTAAACTAAGCTCCCAAAACCTTCAAACCTTGGTTTTAAAGCTGAAAACCCACCTTCACTCACCGATTTCCGTTTCGCCACTTGCCGAAACACCAATCAAGCTTCCGGATCAACACCACGAGGATCCGAAGATGTCTTCCCTATTTTAAACACATCAAAACAGTACATTAATGCACCATCATGCATTAATATCCTCAACCAAGACACCTAAACTCGTTGCTCACATCAACACTCACATTTCGGCTACCAAACACAACCGAAATCACATCCAAACACTTCCAAAACTTAACCCAGCCAAGATCCATCACTTCTAACCATTTTTAAACATAAATTAACATCCAAAATGGATCTCATCACGTCCTTATACCTCCAGCTATAGCAGAACATTAAGATCACTCCAAAAACCACCAAAAACTCAAGCAAAACTTAGGAAAATCAACCTATCCGGGATTGCATTGATTAAACCTCAATTTCTCATCAATTAAACATTCATTTTACATCAAAATGACATCTCAAAACAGTGCCCAATCAGATCATACGAATTTCATCAAAATTAAAGCAAATCTTGCATTTTAAAGCCAAGATCAAGAACACAATTGTAAAACCTTTAATAAAACACAAATCAAGGATTGAGAACTTGGGAATTTCAGTAAAGAACTGAGAATTTAGAGGAGAAGGACGTTCATACCTCTAAACTTGAGTTTTCTCCCTTTTTGGAACCAAAATCTTGAAAATCCAATAAGCAAATGCTAAGGTTTTGTTGTAGATTTGATTAGAGGTCAAATGAGGATAGAAATCTCATCTTAAGTTGTCAAAATCAGAGGAAATTCTGCTAGAGAAACGTGTTTGGGTTGAGAGAAAAGTTGAGAGAAAAGAAAATGGAAAATTTGGGAAAAGTTTGTTAAAATGCCAAAAATATCTTTCCCTCCCTTTTATCTTTATTTTAAAACCATTAATTAATTGATAAATATTCAGAAAAATCTGGAGAAACTCTTTTGGGTAAATAGCTCCTTAAAGATTCAAAGTTTCAATCCTTTTTAAAACAGTCACCCAGTTTTCAAAAATTAAATTTTGGTCACTAACCCAAAATGTCACTCTTCCAAACCTCATTTTGTAAAATTGATTTCACCTTTCTCTTATATATAATAAAAGAGGATTTTAAGAGATTTTTCCATATTTTTAATGCAACCCGAACTAGGCTTTCCTAAAATCACCCTTTTATATTCGAACCGCAACCCGACCGGTCCGGTCCAAACCCAAAACTTCTAAGCCCAAAATTGGGGTGTTACAGTAGAGTTAAGGGCTATGTTTGCTAGCTTGAGCATTTCACGAGATGGAGGTCTTGTGGCTGAATTGCAAGTGAAACCATCTCTGGTTCAGTTGATAAAGGATAAGCAGTCGTTGGATGATTCTTTAGTGCCACATGTTCAGGATATTGATGAGGGTAGATCATCAGAAGTTGGTCTCGATGCCGGCTTTGTTGAAAGGAAGCACTGGGAAAGTGAAGCTCATTTGTGAGCGGTTAAAGGCAGCTTCTGATCGGCAGAAGTCTTACGCGGATTTGATGCGTAAGGAGATTGAGTTTGCAGTGGGTGATCGTGTGTTCTTGAAGGTTTCACCTTGGAAGAAGGTGATGAGGTTTGGCCGGAATGGTAAGTTTAGCCCTAGGTATATTGGACCATACGAGGTGATAGAACGTGTGGGTCCTGTTGCGTATATGCTGAGGCTACCACAAGAGTTGGAGAAGATACATAATGTGTTTCATGTCTCCATGCTTCGGAGGTATAGATCGGATCCTTCGCATGTTATGCATGTGGAGGAAGTTGAGTTGAATCCAGATTTGACCTATGATGAGGAGCCGGTTGAGATTCTGGATTCGGACAGTAAAGTTCTTCGGGGTAAGACCATTGAGTTGGTTAAGGTGTTGTGGAAGCATCGTGGTGTTGAGGAAGCCACGTGGGAAAGAAGAGATGATATGAAGAAGCAGTTTCCTTACCTTTTTCCTCCAGGTAAATTTCAAGGACGAAATTTCTTAAGAGGGGGAGAGTTGTAACACCCCAGATTTGGGCCTAGATGTTTAGGGTCTGAATCGGATCGGTCTGGGAATCTGTTCGAATCTAAAAGGGGGTTTTAGGGAACACCTAGTTAAAGATGCTTTGAAAATATAGAAAAATATCTAAAAATCCCCATTTAATATATGAAAGAGAATGGTGAAATCAATTTTACAAAATAGGGTTTGGAAATACTACATTTCGGTGTAGTGGCCAAATCGCAGTTCTTACAAAGTTTAGTAGTGACTATTTTGTAAAGGATTGAAACTTTGAATCTTTAAGGAGCTAATTTACCAAAAATGTTTTCATCAGATTATTCCTTAATTTGGGTGATTTAATTAATGATTTAATTAAATAAAATAAAGGTGATAAACTACATTTGACTTTTCATAACCACTTTTCTCTAATTTTCTCTCATTTCATTTTCTCTCAAAATCCTATCAACCAAACACTTTTTCTCCAACAAATTCCATTTGATTTCCACTTCAATTGATGAGATTTCCATCACTCATTGATTCCTAATCAATCTTTCAACAAATCCACTTGATTTCTACATTGATTTTTCAAGAAAACTTGCCCAAATCAAGGAGAAATCATCCATTAGAGGTAAGCTTCGTCCTTCTCCTCTAATGATCAGTTCTTTACTGAAATTCTCAAGTTCCCAATCCTTTATTAATGATTTTTAAGTGGTTTTAATGTTAGAAACAAGAAATTGGCTTAAAACTCAAGATTTTGGAAGAGATCTTGAAGATTTTCGTGGTGATTGATTGGGCTCTGTTTTGACATGGTTTTCTAATGTATTTTGGATGTTAAATGATGTTAGAAATGAGGTTTTATCAATCCAATCCCGAATATGTTGTTTTTCCTAAGTTTTGCTTGATTAAAATGATGGTGTTTGGGTGATTTTGGTGTTCTGCAATAGCTGGAGGTATAAACATGTGGTTGTGTTATTTTTTATTTTAATTGATGTTTAGAAATGATTAGAAGTGATGGATCGTGGCTGGCTTTGGTTTTGGATGAGTTTGGAGGTGATTTCGGTAGTGTTTGTTAGCCAAAATGTGGATTTTGTGTAGAGCAGTGAGTTTATGTGTGTGGCTGATGATTTCAATGCATGATGATGCATTAATCCTCTGCTCTTATGTGTTTTAAAATAGAGGAGACATCTTCGGACACATTTGGAGTTGATCCGGAAGCTTAGATAACGTTTCGGCAAGCAAGCGAAACGTAATCAGTGAGTGCGTATGGTTTTACAAGTCCTTGAGGGACAAAGAAACAAGGTTTGGGGATTTAGGAAAGGTTTGAAACACCTTCCTAAGTCCGGAAGTAAGTATTGGCTAGAATGCTCTCTAGAATGTGGTGTTTTGGCCCTTAAATGTTTTACATGCTCATGGTTTTAGATTGATAAATTCCTACTGTTTTTATGCATGAATTATAGCATGAGATGATGCTTGAAATGATTTCATTAAGTAACATGTTGCATGGTTGAGATTTGAGCTTTTATGTTAAAGCATAGCAAATGTTATGATTTTGAAAAGAGATGAGAATGTTGAGTTTTAATGCATGAAAAACAGTAGGTGAGATGTTTATTTGACATAATATATTGGCATGGATGTTGAGATACTTAGCAAATATAATTGATCGATCAATAGGATGAGAGTGCACTATAAACTAAAATTCGTACGTGCTCTTTGGTTAAGCCAAAGAGAGAGAACCGATGATGGGCATTCCATCGGGTAGGACTTGGTGAAATACCCAAGCTTTGTGGCGATGAGAGATTCTGCCATGTGAGTACGATGATGTGAGATTCCACCGGAAACTATGTTGCTAGACGAGTGAGTACGGTGACGAGAGATGCCACCGGAAGTGTCTAGTGAGATGTCTGCATATCCGAGTAATAAATAGATGTGAAATGCCAATATAAAATATGTTATTGTTTTTGATTCACATGTACCTTGATGTAATGGGTTATGCTATGAGAAATGCATATGTGGTTTGTTTATGAAATGCTTTAGAGTACAAGCATGAGTTTGGCTTTGCCATGAGTTTTGCATTGGTTTAAATGCATGAGATAGAGTGAAGGTACATGTGGTTTCAATGAGAAATTACTTTGAAGGGTTTTCAAGCATGAGATAGAAATGAGCATGTGGTTTAAAAGCTTTTGATAAAAGTGTTTTCGAAGTGTGCATTATTGTGTTGGTTTTCTTTAGAGCATGCCTCACTAAGCAACTGTGCTTACGCTCTCTCTTTTACCAATAACGCAGATAATTGAGGTGTATTCGGGCATCAAGGAAGCTAAGTTCCTCCAAGGAATTCCAAGATCATGTATGGTGAAGTTTTCATATACTTTAGTTTTGATATATTGGCAATGTGAAACCAAGATTTGTATTTGGGAGTTGTGTTAAACTCCCTAAGGTTGTGGTATGGATGTTTTGGTTTGTTTTGATTGCAAATGGCCTTAATTGCTTGTTTTATGGTTGATTTGCCTATTTGGGTTTTGACATTAGGAAGCATGCCTCTAGACTAATGAGATTTTGTGTCTGATGCCATGTATATGCAATAGTGATCCGAGTATGTTCCTTATATGTATGTTAACTTGTTAGTATAATTAGAGAGCCTATGGGACATGTTTGAGTGTGCTAAAGGGTGAAAAACCAGCATTTGCTGATGTTTCTGGGAAAACCGTATCGAAACACCCTCTTGTTTTTTGGAACGGGGGCCTGTAATGGCTTTCGTGTATCGAAACAGTGGAGGTTGTTTCGAAACGATTTGGCTACTGGAATGCTATGTTTCAGAACTGGTCTCGAAACATACCCGTGTTTTGAAACGATCAACACCATTCTGATACAGCGTTTCGATACGGTGGGTAGGCCTTTCGAAACGGGTGACCGTTGGACCCAAATTTGAATTGTTCTGTTGTTTGTATGTTTTACATTTTAGTCCTAAATGTTGAGATTGCAATTGCTTGAGCTTGAGAAGTCTTTTAAAGTTGAAATTTGACAGTGAAGCATGTAACATGACTAATTTCATAATGGTAACGTTAAAACCAATGAAGTCCCTCTAATTTATAGAATTTACATTTTGGTCCCTAATCTTGTATGAAGTGCAATTGAGTCCCTTTATGTTATCCGATCGTTGTGCCTTTCTCAATTGTGTTTCGTGAGTGCTCACTTAGGGTTAACAAGTATCTAGACAAGATTAAAAAGAAAAAAAGGGTCGTGAATCAAGGTTGACTTTCGGGTTGGCTTTGGTTTTCCCCGTGTAATCTTTGTAGTTCGGGTCAATCGTCTAGGCCGGGCTAAGGGGGTTACACCCTGAGGTTGTGCCACTGCCTGGCCCCCAGCCACTGTTGCCTGAAAAGCCCCGGCTATCGCTTGAACTAGTGGAGCCAAATCTATACCGGTCGGTCATTAGCCAACTTGAGGTCCTACACCCTCGGCTCTTGCCTCACCTCCCTCTTGACGAAGAGGTGGAGGAGCCTGTGCCTCAACAACCGGCTCAACTCCCGGAGCTGCTGCCCGTGGTTCCAGATGAACCATCATAGGCCTCCCTCTAGGTCTCATCTCACAGCTAGCAAGATAACAACTACAACAAACAAAAACTTAAGGATTAAGTTAGCAAAGGCAAGGGTCCAATATGCTCATGTATATTCCTTTACAAAATCTTTTCAAATAAGTAATAGTAGAAATGGGAACTCGACACTACACCTCAACACAACAGTCATGCTAACACAAGCTTTCAAACACCGTACTAGAAGGCAAACATCAATCATACGTGGTAAAACAATCACCGAGACATAGCAACAACATAACACTTCGAACTTACCTCACTTACCTACCCGAGGTCTTAGAAACCTCAGACTCTGATACCAATAAATGTAACCCCCTCGTATCGGTCTGAACGACTGACCGGTCCAAGTAGGTTACACGGGGAAAATCAAAGTGAAACCCGTTAAGGTTCCCCTTCGATTAGCAAGCATAGAAATTTTTTCGTTAATTATCTTATCTAGATGAGTCATTTAATCCTATGTGAGAAACGACATCGGAAAGGACGAAGAAGAACATTCAAACAGACGTAAGTTAATTTAAATTTACCAAGTGTCAAGTTAGTCCGTTTTCTTGCATACGAAGCCAAGCCCAACAAAAACGATACACACAAGGCTCACAGGAAAGCTTAATTAAAAACAGAGCCCAAGCACAACACTTGAGAACCTTTAAAGATGCCAAAAAGCCAAATTACATGCATGTGTTTCGAAACAAGCTTGCCCGTTTCGATACACGGGCCCCAGTTTTAAAAGCCAGACTAGCCGTACCGATACAGTCCACCTCATTTCGGTACGGAGGTCCATTTCGTCTAAGCGTTTCAGAACTTGTTTCGAACAAGCCTTCACAGTAGCAAACTTTTTTGGTACGCGTATCGGGACATGGGCTCACAGTGTCAAACCGTATCGAAACGCTGTAACACCCCAAATTTGGGCCTAGATGTTTGGAGTCTGAATCGGACCGGTCAGAAAACGGTTCGAATCTAAAAGGGAGCTTTAGGGAACACCAAGTTCGGGATACTTTAAAAATATAGAAAAATATCTAAAAATCCTCATTTAATATATGAAATATAATGGTGGAATTAATTTTGCAAAATAAGGTTTGGAAATACTACATTTCGGTGTAGTGACCAAATTGTAGTTTTTGCAAAGTTAAGTAGTGACTGTTTTGTAAAGGATTGAAATTTTGTCTTTCAGGAGCTAATTTTACCAAAATGTTTTCATCAGATTTTTCCTTAATTTGGGTGATTTAATTAATGTTTTAATTAAAGATAATGAGGGTTGATTAAATTAGAAAGTACCTTTGACTATTCATAACAACTTTTCACAAATTTTCCCTCATTTTATTTTCTCTCCAATTCCTTTCAACCAAACACATTCTCTCCAGCAAATTTACTTTTATTTTCACTTCATTTGATGAGATTTCAATCTTTCTTTGATTCTTAATCAATTTCTCATCAAATCATCTATATTTCTACATTGAATTTCCAAGAAAACTTGCCCAAATCAAGGAGAAATCACCCATTAGAGGTAAGCTTCATCTTTCTCCTCTAATGATCAGTTCTTTACTGAAATTCTCAAGTTATCAATCCTTATTAATGATTTTTAAGTGGTTTTAATGTTAGAAACAAGGAATAGTCTTAAAACTCAAGATTTTGGAAGAGATCTTGAAGATTTTCGTGGTGAATGATTGGGCTCTGTTTTGAGATGGTTTTCTAATGTATTTTGGATGTTAATTGATGTTACAAATGATGTTTTATCAATCAAATCCCGAATAGGTTTGTTTTCCTAAGTTTTGTTTGCTAGAATGATGGTTTTTGGGGTGATTTTGGTGTTCTGTCATAGCTGGAGGTATACGGACGAGTTTGTGTTGGTTTTTGATGTTAATTGATGTTTAGAAGTGATGGATCTTGGCTGGGTTTGGTTTTGGAAGAGTTTGGAGGTGTTTTTGGTAGTGTTTGGTAGCCGAAATGTGGTTTTTGTGTAGAGCTACGAGATTAGGTGTGTGGCTGATGATTTCAATGCATGATGATGCATTAATCCTCTGCTCTTATGTGTTTAAAACATGGGAGACATCTTCGGACGCCTTTGGAGTTGATCCGGAAGCTTAGATAGCGTTTTGGCAAGCAAGTGAAATGTAATCGGTGAGTGCGTATGGTTTTAGAAGTCCTTGAGGGATAAAGAATCAAGGTTTGGGGATTTAGGAAAGGTTTGGAACACCTTCCTAAGTCCGGAAGTAAGTATTGGCTAGATTGCTCTCATAGATGTGATGACTGCCCCAAAAATTCTTATACATGCTCATGGTTTGAGATTGATAAATTCCTACTGTTTTATGCATGTTTTATAGCATTAGATGATGCTTGAAATGATTTCATGAAGTAACATGTTGCATAGTTGAGAATTGAGCTTTTATGTTAAAGCATAGCAAATGTTATGGTTTGAAATGAGATGAGAATATTTTGAGACTTGTTGCATGAAAAACAGTAGGTGAGATGATGGTTTTGATATAATATATTGGCATAGATGTTGAGATACTTACCGGATCTAATTGATCGATCAATAGGATGAGAGTGCACTATAAACTAAAATTTGTATGTGCTCTTTGGTTAAGCCAAAGGGAGAGAACCGATGTGCATTCCAGCGGGTAGGACTTGGTAAAATTCCCAAGCTTTGTGGCGATGAGAGATTCCGCCATGTGAGTACGGTGATGAGAGATTCCACCAAAAATTGTGTTGCTAGAGGAGTGAGTACGGTGATGATAGATGCCACCAGAAGTGTCTAGTGAGATGTCCGCATATCTGAGTAATAATGAGATGTGAAATGCCAATATAAAATATGAAATGGTTTTTGATTCACATGTACCTTTGAAGAAATGCATACGAGATTTGTTTGTGAAATGCTTTAGTGTACAAGCATGAGTATGGCTTGGCCATGAGTTTCGCATTGGTTTAAATGCATGAGATAGAATGAAGGTACATGTGTTTTCATAGAGAAGTTGCTTTGAATGGTTTTCAAGCATGAGATAGAATGAGCATGTTGTTTAAAAGTTTTTGAGAAAGTGTTTTCAAGAAATGCATTATTGAGTTGGTTTTCTTTAGAGCATGGCTCACCAAGCTTTATTGCTTACGCTCTCTCTTTTACCAATACTGCAGATAATTGAGGTGTTTCTGGGCACCAAAGAGGTTAAGTTCATCCAAAGAAATTCAAGCTCATGTATGGTGAAGTTTTCACACACTTAGTTTTGATATAATGGCAATGGGAAACCATGGATTGTATTTGGGAGATATGTTTGAACTCCCTAAGGTTGTGGCATGTTTATATTGGCATGTTTGAGTTGTAACTGGCCTTGAATGTTTTGTTTGAGGTTGGATTGCTTATATTGGTTTTGTGATTAGGAAGTATGCCTCTAGACTATGTGAATTTGTGTTTGATGTTATGTTCGTGTTAGAATGTCATAAATATGTTCCTCATATGTATGATGATTTGCTGGTGTAATTTGGGAGTCTTTGAGGCATGTTTGAGTGTGTTAAAGGTTGAAAAATCAGCAATTGTTGCTGTTTCTGGGCAAGGTGTATCGAAACACCCTCTAGTGTTTCGAAACGGGGGCCTGAAATGGTCTTAGTGTTTCAAAACGACTGAGGTTGTTTCGAAACAGTTTGGCTACTAGAATGCCATGTTTCAGTACTGGTCTCGGAACATACCCGCGTACCGAAATGGTCAACACCGTTTTGATACATGCGTTTCGGTATGGTGGGTAGGCGTTCTGATACGGGTGACCGTTGGACACAGATTTAAATTGTTTTGAGTCTTCATGCTTTACAAATTAGTCCTAAATGTTGTGATTGCAATTGCTTGAGCTTGGGATGTCTTTTTAAGCTGAAATTTTGCAGAGAAGCTTGTAACATGACTAATTTCATATTGGTAATCCTAAAATCTATGTAGTCCCTCTAATTTACAAAAATTACAATTTGGTCCCTAATCTTATATAAAGTGCAATTGAGTCCCTAAATGATATCCGATCGCTGTGCCTTTCTCATTCATGTTTCGTGAGTACTCACTTAGGCTTAATATGTATTTAGACAAGAATAAAATGAAAAAAGGGTCGTAAATCAAGGTTGACTTTAGGGTTGACTTTGGTTTTCCCTGTGTAATCTTCGTAGTTCGGGTCAAGCGTCTAGGCCAGGCTAAGGGGGTTACCTTTGTTGGTATCTGAGCCAGGTTATCGAATAATTGGGGTTTGGTATGTGGTGGTTATATGTGTTTATGCATGATTGTGTCTTTTCAGTGAAAGTTTGATGTATGAACAGTGATGTGTGATTAAGTCGAGATGATTTTGTGATACTATGCTATGTTGGAGTGTGGTTGGGGATCCCATTGCCATATCAAAACTAATGAGAAGAATTGTTTTAAAAAATGAGCTTGAGTACTTGGATTACTTACCTTATTGTGCCTAATTGTGTTTATTGCATTTTTGTCAGTGCATTGTTTTTATAATGGGGCCACGTAGAGAGCTGAGAATCAATACTAGATCGATGGCTGATAATGAGAATGCCGAGAATGTTGAGGATTTACCTCCTCCTCCTCCTAGTGGACCACCCGGTGGTGGTGGAGCTGGAGCTGGTAATGCTGTTGTTTGTGTTGGGGTTGTTGGACCCGAGGGTGTGCAGGGGCAAGCTGCTCCTGACATGACCATGTTGATTCAGGCTATTGCTGGAGCTTTCCAGGCAGCAGTAGCTGGAGCACATGGAGCTGCGCATCAGGATGATGCTAATGTTAGGTTGCCTTTGGAACGTTTTCGCAGTCTAGGAGGGACTCAGTTCAGAGGCTTATCTCCGGAAGGATCTGAGTCTTGGTTGGAGAGCACCAAGAAGATTTTGGGTCAGATGAACTGCAACAATGTGCAGAAGCTGGGTTGTATTGTGTCACTGCTGCATTATGATGCTTGTACGTGGTAGACGACCTGTAACGCCCCGGTTTTGGGCTTAGGAGTTTTGAGTTTCGGACCGGTTCGGTCGGATCGCGGTTCGAATATATAAGAGTGAATTTAGGAAAACCTAGTTCGGGTTGCATTAAAAATATGGAAAAATGTTCTAAAATCCTCTTTTATTATATATAAGGGTTTGGTGAAATCAATTTTACAAAATGAGGTTTGGAAGTGTGACATTTTGGTTAGTGACCAAAATGTAATTTTCGAAAACTGTGAGACTGTTTTAAAAAGGATTGAAACTTTGAATCTTTAAGGAGCTATTTACCCAATGGGAGTTTCTCCAGATTTTTCTTAAATACTAATGGTTTAATAAATGGATTTTAAATAAAAGAAAAGAGAGGGAAGATATTTTGTTATTTCCAACTAACTTTTCACTTTTCCATTTTCCATTTTCTCTCATCTTTTCTCTCAAACCAAACACATTTTCTCCAGAGCTTTTCCTCAGATTTTGTCACCTAAATATCACATTTCAACTCTCTTTTGATCTCTAATCATCTCTTCAACAAAACCTCACCATTTGCTAAGTGGATTTTCAAGATTTTGGTTCTAAAAAGGGAGAAAACTCAAGTTTGGAGGTAAGAACGTCCTTCTCCTCTAAACTTTAAGTTCTTTACTAAAATTCCCAAGTTCTCAATCCTTAAATTGTGTTTTATAAAAGGTTTTATTGATTTGTTCTTGATCTTGGCTTTTAAATGCAAGATTTGATTGATTTTGATGAAATTTTCGTATGATCTGATTGGGCTATGTTTTGAGGTGTCAAATTGATGTTAATTGAATGCTAATTTGATGTGAAATTGAGTTTTAATCAATGCAATCCCGGATAGGTTGAATTTCCTAAGTTTAGCTTGTGTTCTTGGTTGTTTTTGGAGTGATCTTGTTGATCTGTTATAGCTGGAGGTATAAGGACGTGGTTAGATCCTTTTTGGATGTTATTTGATGTTTAAGGATGCTTAGATTTGATGGATCTTGGCTGGGTAGTGTTGAGGAGTTGTTTGGATGCATTTTCGGTTGTGTTTGGTAGCCGAAAATGGAGTGTGGATGAGAGCAGCGAGTTTTGATGCTTTCATTGAGGGTATTAATGCATGATGATGCATTAATCTACTGTTTTGATGTGTTAAAAACAGGGGAGTCATCTTTGGATCCGAGTGGTGGTGATCCGGAAGCTTGATTGGTGTTTCGGCAAGAGGCGAAACGGAATCGGTGAGTGGATTTTGGTTTTCGGCTTTGAAACCAATGTTTTGAAGGTTTGGGAGCTTAGTCTAAGTCTAAACAACTTTGCTAAGCTCAAGAGTAAGTTTTCGGAAAAACTCTCTTATTGAGGAACCATGTGATGGTTGGGTGCAATGTGATTGTTTGCATGTTTTAAATTCTGTTTTTAAAGCATATCTAGCATGTGTATTTGCTGAGATTATAAGCCATGTGTAGGAGGAAGCTCAAGGTGAGAGTTCCTTATTTTTGAACATTGTTCTAATGTGGTTTGATGCTTAAAGATGCATGATGTTTATGGCTTTGTTAAATGCTTTTAAACAGTGGAATATGGTTGTTAATGATGATTATTGGCAAGTGATGGTTAAGGTCACAAAGGTGTTTAAAAGTCCTTGTGTGAGCCTTGTTTATTTAAGAACAACATGGTGTTTAAAAGTCTATGGTTGGTTCTTGGTTAAGGTTCAAGGTGTTTAAAAGTCCTTGTGTAAGCCTTGTTATTTAAGAACATCAAGGTGTTTAAAAGTCCTTGGATGATTCTCGTTAAGAACAACATGGTGTTTAAAAGTCCATGGTTGGTTCTTGGTTAAGGTTCAAGGTGTTTAAAAGTCCTTGTGTAAGCCTTGTTACTTAAGAACATCAAGGTGTTTAAAAGTCCTTGGATGGTTCTTGTTGAGGACACAAAGGTGTTTAAAAGTCCTTGTGTGGTCCTTGTCATGGTGTTTAAAAGTCCATGGGTTAAGGACACAATGGTGTTTAAAAGTCCATGTGTGGTCCTTGGAACTTATAAGATTACAATGGTGTTTGAAAGTCCATATGTGAATCTTATGTTGAATGTATCACTTGTTGCCAATATGACTTGATAAAGATTGAAGCATGAATTGCTTGTTTTTAAATGCTTGTGAGCATGTTCAAATGTTGTTTTGAAGTATGGTTTATAAAGGTGTTTTGTAAATGCATTATTGTGTGGTTTTATTGAGCATTCCTCACTAAGCTTATGCTTACGCTCTCTCTTTTCTTAAACCAATAATGCAGAGCATTAAAGTGCATTTGAGGGCAGCAAGTTGGGGAAGAATCCAAGTGGTGAACAAAGCTCATGTATGGTGAAAATTTTCTCAAACTATTAGCTTTTGGGTATTTGGCAATGGGGAACCTATGTTGTTGTTTTGGGAGATGTTTTGGACTCCCTAAGTTGTATAAATGTTGTTAACATTGTTGGTTCTTGTAATTGGCCATTATGGGTTTGAATTGATGGTTTGATGCTGGAATGGTTTGCTAAATAGGATGCATGCCTATAGAATTGGGGATTTTCATAATTGATGCCATGTTGATATTTGGTTGAGGCAATTATGTTCCTTGAATGTTGTATGACTTGTTGGTAAAGTTTGGTTGTCTTTGGAGCATGTTTGATAGGTTAATTGTGCATTAAACCAGCTATTTTTCTGCAATCTGGGCAACCTGTTTCGGAACAGGTGCTACCGTATCGGAACAGGGGCCTGAAATGGCCTGGGCGTTCCGAAACGGATGCAGTCGTTCCGAAACGGAAGTGCCACTGCCAGGCACTGTTTCGGAACCTGTTGCGGAACGGTCCCGCATTTCGGAACGGGTCTCCCTGTTCCGGAACACCCGACCGTTGGACACTGAAATTGTTGGTTATATGTTTTGTTTTGTTTGCGTTTTGGTCCTGAATCATGTTTACGCAATTGATTGAGTTTGTGATGTCCGTTTGAGCTGAAATTTGACATACAAGCATGAAACATGACTAATTCCATATTGGTAACTTAAAAGTGGGTTAAGTCCCTGTATTTTCCAAAATTTACATTTTGGTCCCTAAAGTCTTGATTTGTTCAAATTAAGTCCCTGAACGTTTTCCTTCTACAATGATCTTTGAGTATGATGTTTGTATGAACATAACTAGGGTTAACGTGCATCTAGATAAGATTTAAAAGAAAAAAAAGGGTCGTTAATCAAGGTTGACTTTCGGGTTGACTTTGGTTTTCCCCGTGTGATCTTCTTAATTCGGGTCGACCGTCTAGGCCGGGTTAAGGGGGTTACATTTGGTGGTATCAGAGCTGAGTTCTCGAGTGATTGGGAATGTTTATGTGAATGTTTAAAGTACGTATGCTTTGTATGCTTGTTGGGTGAAAGCATGTTGAGTGAATTGCATGTATGTTGCAATTGAGATGTGTGCTGTGATGAAGCATGTTGTGGGTACCCATTGCCAAATCAAAGGTAATGAAATGAAGTTGTTTTAATTGGAAATGAGCTTGAGTACTTGGATTGCTTACCTTGCTGGGCCTGATTTTGTTTATTTGCATTGTGATTGCATAGTTAGAGTATGGCACCTCGTAGAGAGTTGAGGAGTAATGTGCGAGCTACGGCTCAGAATGAGAATGAAAATGAAGAGAATGTTGAGAGTGCGATCTTACCTCCTCCACCTGGCGGTGGTGGTGCTGGGGCTGAAGAAGCTGGAGCTGCAGCTGGTGCTGGGGCTGCTGGACCTGAGGCTGGTCAGAGGCAAGCTGTTCCTGACATGACGGTGCTGATTCAAGCTATAGCTGGTGCTTTTCAAGCAGCGGTAGCTGGAGCTCGTGGAGCTGGGCATCAGGAAGATGCTGTAGTTAGACTACCCTTGGAGCGTTTGCGCAGTCTGGGAGGGACGGAGTTCAGGGGTATGTCTGCTGAAGGTTTTGAGGCTTGGTTAGAAAGTACCAAGAGAATCTTGGGTCAGATGAGTTTCACTGATGTGCAGAAGCTTGGCTGTGTAGTATCTTTGCTACAGAAGGATGCTTATACGTGGTGGACAACCACTATCGCTGGGATGGCGGAAGCTGATGTAACTTGGACATTCTTTCAGAATGTGTTCAAGAGAAGGTATCTAGGTGTGAGGTACCTAGATGAAAAGAAGAGGGAATTCATGTCTCTTACCCAGGGGAGCATGACGGTGGCTGAGTATGAAGTGCAGTTTGTTCGACTCAGTCAATATGCACCTGAGCTGGTTCTGGATGAGCGAGCGAGGTGTGAAAGGTTCCGTTATGGTTTAGTGACGGATGTAAAGATGTATGTGCTGGCTACCGAGTATGATGATTTTGATGTGTTGGTGGGCCGAGCAAAGGATATTGAGATAAACTTGGGTTTATCTGCTAGAAGTGCTGGATCAAGTGCTGGTAAGCGAGCTGCTGAATATAGTTCCGGTGGTGGACGGAACAAGAGGGGACGTGATCAGAAGTATCAGTCCTCAGCTAAGCGAGGTGGTGGTGCGCCTGTTCGGGGAGGCAACGCCAGAGTTGATCCGAGTGCTTGTTGGACATGTGGTTCGCATGGCCATATGAAACGTGATTGTCCTCGTGTTGTGAGGGAGGTGCAAGCTCCTGTTGTAGCTGCTGGTAATGTGTGCTGGAATTGTGGATCTGCGGATCATATGAAGAGAGAGTGTCCTATGTTGGCTGGTGGCCAAGGGCGTGCTCCTGTTGTTGCAGCACCACAGAGAGGTCGTGGGCGCGGCCGTGGTAATTTCCAGCGGAGAGAGGAAGGTGGTCGGGGTGTGGCTCATGTTGTGGCTATACAGCCTGAGGGTGGCGGCCAAGCCAGGATGTTTGCTCAGCGGGAGGGGAGGAATGACGCGGATGTGATCGCAGGTACTTTTACTTTGCAATCCTTGTCATTACTTTCCTTGATTGATTCTGGATCTACGCACTCTTACATATTGCGTGAGCATGCTGAATTGCTTGGGTTGCCTGTTGAGTCTTTGGATGTTGGTGTGCGTGTCACTAGTTCTTTTGGAGATACTGTTGTGACTCGAAAGCTTTATAAAAGGTGTCGTTTGGTTGTTCAAGATCATGTTTTTCATGTTGACCTTATGGAGTTACCTTTCTATGGTTTTGATGTAATCCTTGGTATGGATTGGCTTGCTGAGCATCGAGCTGTTGTGGATTGTGAGAATAAGCGAGTTTCGTTGAAGCTTGCGGATGATTATGAGGTGGTTGTGGTTGGTGAGAATGTGAAGTTTCTTGCCAATGTGGTGTCTTCTTTGGAGGCGAGCCGGATGTTGAGGCAAGGTTGTGAAGCTTACCTGACCTTTGTGATGAATCCTAGTTCTAAGGAGTTGCGTGTGCAAAATATCAGGATTGTGCGAGAGTTTCCTGGTGTGTTTCCTGAGGAGTTGCCTGGTTTACCTCCTAATCGCGAGGTGGAGTTTGGGATTGAGCTGTATGAGAATACAACTCCTGTGTCCATTACTCCCTATCGGATGGCACCTAAGGAGCTGAAAGAGCTGAAGACGCAGTTGCAAGAGTTGCTTGATCGTGGTTTCATTCGGCCGAGTGTGTCGCCTTGGGGTGCACCGGTCTTGTTTGTGAAGAAGAAGGATGGCACTATGAGAATGTGCATTGATTATCGTCAGCTGAACAAGTTGACTATCAAGAATCGGTATCCTTTGCCGAGGATTGATGATCTCTTTGATCAATTTCGGGGAGCAGCTGTGTTCTCTAAGATTGACTTGAGGTCAGGGTATTACCAGTTGAAGGTGAAAGATGTGGATGTGCCTAAGACCGCTTTTAGGACGAGGTATGGGCATTATGAGTTTCTTGTGATGTCGTTTGGGTTAACAAATGCTCCTGCAGCTTTCATGGGCATGATGAATCGTGTGTTTCATGAATACCTGGATAAGTTTGTTGTGGTGTTCATTGATGATATCCTTGTGTACTCGCGTACTGAGGAGGAACATGAAGAGCATTTGAGGATTGTGTTGAAAGCTTTGTTGGAGAATCAGCTTTATGCTAAGCTGAGCAAGTGTGAGTTCTGGTTAAGTGAAGTGGTGTTTCTTGGGCATGTGGTTTCTGCCGAGGGAATTCGTGTTGATCCTCAGAAGATTGAGGCGGTGATGAATTGGAAGGTTCCTAAGTCTGTTCATGAGATTCGTAGTTTCCTTGGTTTGGCGGGATACTACCGGAGGTTTGTGGATGGGTTTTCTAAGATTGCTGCACCTTTGACGAAGTTGTTGCAGAAGGATGTTAGGTATGAGTGGACGGAAGCGAGACAGCAGGCTTTTGAGAAGCTTAAGGCGGCTTTGACGCAAGCTCCTATCTTGGTTCAACCTGAATCAGGGAAAGAGTTTGTGGTGTATAGCGATGCGTCCTATGTTGGTTTAGGATGTGTGTTGATGCAAGAGGGTAAGGTGGTGGCTTATGCATCGCGACAGTTGAAGGTGCATGAGCGCAATTATCCTACGCATGACATTGAGTTGGCTGCGGTGGTTTTTGCTTTGAAGATCTGGAGACATTACATGTATGGTGAGAAGTGTACTGTGTACACGGATCACAAGAGTTTGAGGTATCTGATGTCTCAGAAGGAGTTGAATCTTAGGCAGCGGCGTTGGGTGGAGTTTCTCAAGGATTATGATTTGACGATTGAGTATCACCCTGGAAAAGCTAATGTTGTAGCGGATGCCTTGAGTAGGAAGGTAGCGGTTGAGTTGAGGGCTATGTTTGCCAGTTTGAGTATTTCGCATGATGGTGGTCTTGTGGCTGAGTTGCAAGTGAAACCATCTTTGGTTCAGTTGATCAAGGAAAAGCAGTTGTTGGATGATTCCTTGTTATCTCATGTTTAGGATATCGCGGAGGGTAGGCCTTCGGATTTCTGTTTTAATGATGATGGTGTGTTGTGTTTTGGGAGTCGGATAGTAGTGCCCAATGATGCTGAGTTGAGGCGTGCTATTCTGACTGAAGGTCATAGTAGTCCTTTTGCTATGCACCCAGGTAGTACTAAGATGTACCGTGATCTTCGTGATGAGTACTATTGGGTGGGTTTGAAGAAGGATGTTGCTGAGTTTGTGAGCAAGTGCATGGTGTGTCAGCGAGTTAAGGCTGAGCATCAGGTTCCTTCAGGGTTGTTGCAACCGTTGAGAATCCCTGAGTGGAAGTGGGAAAGGGTTACCATGGATTTTGTATCTGGTTTACCCTTGTCAACGTCGAAGAAGAATTCGGTGTGGGTGATTGTGGATCGCCTGACGAAGTGTGCGCATTTCTTGCCTGTGCATACTACGTTTTCTTTGGATAAGCTTGCGGAGCTGTACATTGCTGAGATTGTGCGGCTGCATGGTGTGCCAAAGTCGATTGTGTCGGATAGGGATATGAGGTTTACATCGCGGTTCTGGCAGTGTTTGCATCGAGCTTTGGGTACAAGGTTGAATTTTAGTACATCTTATCATCCTCAGTCGGATGGTCAGTCCGAGTGTGTTATCCAGGTTTTGGAGGATATGTTGAGGTGCTGCGTGATTGAGTTCCAGGGCTCTTGGGAGAAACATTTGCCTTTGGTGGAGTTTGCCTATAACAATAGTTATCAGGCGAGTATTCAAATGGCACCTTATGAGGCTTTGTACGGGAGGAAGTGTAGGACTCCTCTTTGTTGGGATGAAACGGGTCAGAAGTTGGTGTCGATGCCGGCTTTGTTGAAAGGAACCACCGAGAAGGTGAAGCTCATTTGTGAGCGTTTGAAGGCAGCTTCTGATCGGCAAAAGTCTTACGCGGATTTGAAGCGTAAGGAGATTGAGTATACGGTGGGTGACCGTGTGTTTTTGAAGGTTTCGCCGTGGAAAAAGGTGATGAGGTTTGGCCGTAAGGGTAAGTTGAGCCCTA
The DNA here is from genome assembly GCA_030270665.1 of Hibiscus trionum. NCBI lineage: Eukaryota > Viridiplantae > Streptophyta > Magnoliopsida > Malvales > Malvaceae > Hibiscus > Hibiscus trionum. The sequence goes on along the minus strand of BSYR01000021.1, from coordinate 23,752,064 downwards.
GGTACATTGGACCATACGAGGTTGTTGAGCGTGTGGGTCCTGTTGCGTACAAGTTGAGGTTACCTCAGGAGTTGGAGAAGATTCATGATGTGTTTCATGTTTCTATGCTTCGGAAGTATAGATCGGATCCTTCACATGTGATACCTGTGGAAGAAGTGGAATTGAATCCGGATTTGACCTATGATGAGGAACCGGTGAAGGTTCTGGATTCGGATAGCAAGGTTCTTCGTGGCAAGACCATTGAGTTGGTGAAGGTGTTGTGGAAGCACCGTGGTGTTGAGGAAGCCACGTGGGAACGGAAGGATGACATGCTGAAGCAGTTTCCGTACCTCTTTCCTTCAGGTAAATTTCGAGGACGAAATTTCTTAAGGGGGGAGAGTTGTAACGCCCCGGTTTTGGGCTTAGGAGTTTTGAGTTTCGGACCGGTTCGGTCGGATCGCGGTTCGAATATATAAGAGTGAATTTAGGAAAACCTAGTTCGGGTTGCATTAAAAATATGGAAAAATGTTCTAAAATCCTCTTTTATTATATATAAGGGTTTGGTGAAATCAATTTTACAAAATGAGGTTTGGAAGTGTGACATTTTGGTTAGTGACCAAAATGTAATTTTCGAAAACTGTGAGACTGTTTTAAAAAGGATTGAAACTTTGAATCTTTAAGGAGCTATTTACCCAATGGGAGTTTCTCCAGATTTTTCTTAAATATTAATGGTTTAATAAATGGATTTTAAATAAAAGAAAAGAGAGGGAAGATATTTTGTTATTTCCAACTAACTTTTCACTTTTCCATTTTCTCTCATCTTTTCTCTCAAACCAAACACATTTTCTCCAGAGCTTTTCCTCAGATTTTGTCACCTAAATATCACATTTCAACTCTCTTTTGATCTCTAATCATCTCTTCAACAAAACCTCACCATTTGTTAAGTGGATTTTCAAGATTTTGGTTCCAAAAAGGGAGAAAACTCAAGTTTGGAGGTAAGAACGTCCTTCTCCTCTGAACTTTAAGTTCTTTACTGAAATTCCCAAGTTCTCAATCCTTAAATTGTGTTTTATAAAAGGTTTTATTGATTTGTTCTTGATCTTGGCTTTTAAATGCAAGATTTGATTGATTTTGATGAAATTTTCGTATGATCTGATTGGGCTGTGTTTTGAGGTGTCAAATTGATGTTAATTGAATGCTAATTTGATGTGAAATTGAGTTTTAATCAATGCAATCCCGGATAGGTTGAATTTCCTAAGTTTAGCTTGTGTTCTTGGTTGTTTTTGGAGTGATCTTGTTGATCTGTTATAGCTGGAGGTATAAGGACGTGGTTAGATCCTTTTTGGATGTTATTTGATGTTTAAGGATGCTTAGATTTGATGGATCTTGGCTGGGTAATGTTGAGGAGTTGTTTGGATGCATTTTCGGTTGTGTTTGGTAGCCGAAAATGGAGTGTGGATGAGAGCAGCGAGTTTTGATGCTTTCATTGAGGGTATTAATGCATGATGATGCATTAATCTACTGTTTTGATGTGTTAAAAACAGAGGAGTCATCTTTGGGTCCGAGTGGTGGTGATCCGGAAGCTTGATTGGTGTTTCGGCAAGAGGCGAAACGGAATCGGTGAGTGGATTTTGGTTTTCGGCTTTGAAACCAATGTTTTGAAGGTTTGGGAGCTTAGTCTAAGTCTAAACAACTTTGCTAAGCTCAAGAGTAAGTTTTCGGAAAAACTCTCTTATTGAGGAACCATGTGATGGTTGGGTGCAATGTGATTGTTTGCATGTTTTAAATTCTGTTTTTAAAGCATTCTAGCATGTGTATTTGCTGAGATTATAAGCCATGTGTAGGAGGAAGCTCAAGGTGAGAGTTCCTTGTTTTTGAACATTGTTCTAATGTGGTTTGATGCTTAAAGATGCATGATGTTTATGGCTTTGTTAAATGCTTTTAAACAGTGGAATATGGTTGTTAATGATGATTATTGGCAAGTGATGGTTAAGGTCACAAAGGTGTTTAAAAGTCCTTGTGTGAGCCTTGTTTATTTAAGAACAACATGGTGTTTAAAAGTCCATGTTTGGTTCTTGGTTAAGGTTCAAGGTGTTTAAAAGTCCTTATGTAAGCCTTGTTATTTAATAACATCAAGGTGTTTAAAAGTCCTTGGATGATTCTCGTTAAGAACAACATGGTGTTTAAAAGTCCATGGTTGGTTCTTGGTTAAGGTTCAAGGTGTTTAAAAGTCCTTGTGTAAGCCTTGTTACTTAAGAACATCAAGGTGTTTAAAAGTCCTTGGATGGTTCTTGTTGAGGACACAAAGGTGTTTAAAAGTCCTTGTGTGGTCCTTGTTATGGTGTTTAAAAGTCCATGGGTTAAGGACACAATGGTGTTTAAAAGTCCATGTGTGGTCCTTGGAACTTATAAGATTACAATGGTGTTTGAAAGTCCATATGTGAATCTTATGTTGAATGTATCACTTGTTGCCAATATGACTTGATAAAGATTGAAGCATGAATTGCTTGTTTTTAAATGCTTGTGAGCATGTTCAAATGTTGTTTTGAAGTATGGTTTATAAAGGTGTTTTGTAAATGCATTATTGTGTGGTTTTATTGAGCATTCCTCACTAAGCTTATGCTTACGCTCTCTCTTTTCTTAAACCAATAATGCAGAGCATTAAAGTGCATTTGAGGGCAGCAAGTTGGTGAAGAATCCAAGTGGTGAACAAAGCTCATGTATGGTGAACATTTTCTCAAACTATTAGCTTTTGGGTATTTGGCAATGGGGAACCTATGTTGTTGTTTTGGGAGATGTTTTGGACTCCCTAAGTTGTATAAATGTTGTTAACATTGTTGGTTCTTGTAATTGGCCATTATGGGTTTGAATTGATGGTTTGATGCTGGAATGGTTTGCTAAATAGGATGCATGCCTATAGAATTGGGGATTTTCATAATTGATGCCATGTTGATATTTGGTTGAGGCAATTATGTTCCTTGAATGTTGTATGACTTGTTGGTAAAGTTTGGTTGTCTTTGGAGCATGTTTGATAGGTTAATTGTGCATTAAACCAGCTATTTTTCTGCAATCTGGGCAACCTGTTTCGGAACAGGTGCTACCGTATCGGAACAGGGGCCTGAAATGGCCTGGGCGTTTCGAAACGGATGTAGCCGTTTCGGAACGGAAGTGCCACTGCCAGGCACTGTTTCGGAACCTGTTGCGGAACGGTCCCGCGTTTCGGAACGGGTCTCCCTGTTCCGGAACACCCGACCGTTGGACACTGAAATTGTTGGTTATATGTTTTGTTTTGTTTGCGTTTTGGTCCTGAATCATGTTTACGCAATTGATTGAGTTTGTGATGTCCGTTTGAGCTGAAATTTGACAGACAAGCATGAAACATGACTAATTCCATATTGGTAACTTAAAAGTGGGTTAAGTCCCTGTATTTTCCAAAATTTACATTTTGGTCCCTAAAGTCTTGATTTGTTCAAATTAAGTCCCTGAACGTTTTCCTTCTACAATGATCTTTGAGTATGATGTTTGTATGAACATAACTAGGGTTAACGTGCATCTAGATAAGATTTAAAAGAAAAAAAAAGGGTCGTTAATCAAGGTTGACTTTCGGGTTGACTTTGGTTTTCCCCGTATGATCTTCTTAATTCGGGTCGACCGTCTAGGCCGGGTTAAGGGGGTTACACGACCACTATCTCCGGAATGGAGGATGATGAAGTGACTTGGACGTTCTTCTTGAATGCGTTCAAGCGGAAGTACCTGGGAGTACGTTACCTCGATTAAAAGAAGAGGGAGTTTATGTCTCTCATGCAAGGGAACACGTCAGTAGCTAATATGAAATTCAGTTTGTTCGCCTCAGTCAGTACGCACCTGAGCTAAGCCCTAATGAGCGGGAGAGGTGCGAGTGATTCCGTTATGGGCTAGTAGCGGATGTCAATACCTATATGCTTGCTGCTGATTACCCTGATTTCGATGTCTTGGTCACTAGAGCCAAGGACATTGAATCGAATCTTGGTTTGGCAAGTCGAGCTGGTGGCTCTAGCTTGGGAAAGCGAGCTGCAGAACGTGATTTTGGTAGAGATCGCAACAAGAGGCATAAGGATAGGAATCCGCATTATGATGCTAGGCGTGGGGGTGGTAACCCTGGTAGAGGTCAGTAAGGACCTAATGTTGTTCTGAGGACTCCTGAATGTAACCGTTGTGGTAGAAGACATGGTGGTGAGTTAATCCCTAATGAGCGGGAGAGGTGCGAACGATTCCGTTATGGGTTGGTAACGGTCGTGAAGACTTTTATGCTTGCGTCTGCTTATACAGATTTTGATGTCTTGGTCACTAGAGCCAAGGACATTGAGTCGAATCTTGGTCTGGCTAGTCGAGCGGGTGGATCTAGCTCTGGGAAGCGAGCGGCTGAACGCAATTATGGTAGAGATCGTAAAAAGAGGCATAAGGATAGGAGGTCGCACTATGATGCTAGGCTTGGGGGTGGTAACCCTGGTAGAGGTCAGCAAGGACCTAATGCTGTTCTGAGGACTCTTAAGTGTAACCGTTGTGGTAGACGGCATGGTGGCGAGTGTTGGGGTAACCTTGGGACATGCTGGAATTGTGGGAACCGAGGGAATTTGAAGAAAGATTGTCCTCAACCGCTGAGAGAGGGACATGCTCCGATGAGAACAGTAAAGCCACAGAGAGGTCGTGGGCGCGGTCTTGGTAATTTTCAGCATAGGGTGATGGTGGTAGGAACGTAGCACATGTTGTGGCCGTTCAACCTGAGGGTGGAGGTCAAGCTCGAGTGTACGCCCATCGTGAACGAAGGAATGATACGGATGTGATCGCAAGTACCTTTACTTTGCAATCCTTGTCATTACTTTCTTTGATTGATTCTGGATCTACACACTCGTGCATATTGTGTGAACATGCTCAAATGCTTGGTTTACCTGTTGAGTCTGTGGATGTGGGTATGCGTGTGATTAGTTCCTTTGGTGAGACGGTGGTAACAAGAAAGTTGTATATGAGGTGTCTCTTGAGGGTGTAAAATCATGTTTTTCTTGTTGAACTTATGGAATCGCCATTCTATGGTTTTGATGTAATCCTTCGCATGGATTGGCTTGTTGAGCATAGGGCTGTTGTGGATTTCGAAAGCATGCGAGTTTCGTTGAAACTAGAGGATGATTATGAGGTGGTGATAGTGGGTGAGAATGTGAAGTTCCTTTCCAATGTGGTGTCTACATTGGAAGCGAGCCGGATGTTGCGACAAGGTTGTGAGGCTTACCTAGCCTTTGTTATGAATCCTAGTTCAAAGGAGGTGCGAGTTCAGGACATAAGAACTATGCGTGAGTTCCCTGGAGTGTTTCCGGAGGAGTTACCTGGTTTGCCGCCTAGTCGAGAGGTGGAGTTTGGGATTGAGCTGTATGAGAACACAACTCTGGTGTCCATTGCTCCCTATCGCATGGCACCCAAAGAGCTGAAGGAGTTGAAGACGCAATTTCAGGAGTTGCTTGACCATGGCTTCATTCGGCCTAGTGTGTCACCTTGGGGTGCACCGGTCTTGTTTGTGAAGAAGAAAGATGGCACGATGAGAATGTGCATCGATTATCGCCAGCTGAACAAGTTGACCATCAAAAATCGGTATCCTTTGCCGAGGATTGATGATCTTTTTTATCAATTTCAGGGAGCGGTTGTGTTTTCAAAGATTGACTTCAGGTCAGGGTACTATCAGCTGAAGGTGAAAGATGTGGATGTGCCGAAAACATCCTTTAGAATGAGGTATGGGCATTATGAGTTTCTTGTAATACCGTTTGGCTTGACGAATGCTCCTGTTGCTTTCATGGACATGTTGAATAGAGTGTTCCATGAATACTTGGACACGTTCGTTGTGGTGTTCATTGACGATATCCTTGTGTACTCTCGTACTGAGGAGGAGCGTGAAGGTCATTTGAGAATTGTCTTGCAAGCGCTTTTGGAAAATCAGCTTTATGCTAAGCTGAGAAAGTGTGAGTTCTGGCTTAAGGAAGTTGTTTTCCATGGTCATGTGGTTTCGGCTAAAGGGATTCGAGTTGATCCCCAGAAGGTTGAGGAGGTGATGAATTGGAAGCCTCCTAAGTCTGTTCATGAAGTTCGTATAGTCCTTTGATTTGCAGGATACTACCGAAGGTTTGTGGATGGATTTTCAAAGATTACTTCCTTTTGAGAAGCATCATACGTTGGTTTGGGGTGTGTGTTATCATGGTTCAACCTGAATCGGGAAAAGAGTTTGTGGTGTACAGTGACGCATCCTACGTTGGTTTGGGGTGTGTGCTAATGCAAGAGGGTAAGGTGGTGGCTTATGCATCGCGACAGTTGAAGGTGCATGAGCGCAATTATCCTATGCATGATATTGTTTTAGCTGCGGTAGTTTTTGCTTTGAAGATCTGGAGACATTATCTTTATGGTGAGAAGTGTACTGTGTACACGGATCACAAGAGTTTGAAGTATTTGATGTCTCAGAAAGAGTTGAATCTTAGGCAACGGCGATGGGTGGAGTTGCTTAAGGATTACGATTTAACGATCGAGTATCACCTGGGAAAGGCCAATGTTGTGGCTGACGCTTTGAGAAGATAAGTGGCGATGGAGTTAAGGGGGATGTTTGCTAGCTTTAGCATATCGCGAGATGGAGGTCTTGTTGCTGAATTGAAAGTGAAACCATCTCTAGTTCAGTTGATAAAGGATAAGCAGTTGTTGGATGATTCTTTGGTGCCACATGTTCAGGATATTGCTGAGGATAGACCATCAGATTTCTGTTTTAATGATGATGGAGTTCTATGTTTTGGAAGTTGGATAGTGGTGCCGAATGATGTGGAGTTGAGGCGTACTATTCTGACCGAAGCTCATAGTAGTCCTTTTGCTATGCACCATGGTAGTACAAAGATGTACCGTGATCTGAAGGATGAGTACTATTGGGTGGGTTCGAAGAAAGATGTTGCGGAATATGTGAGCCAGTACATGGTTTGTCAGCGGGTTAAGGTTGAGCATCAGTTTCCTTCGGGGTTGTTGCAACCGTTTAGGATTCCTGAATGGAAATGTGAGAGGATCACCATGGACTTTGTGTCTAGTTTGCCCTTGTCGCCATCAAAGAAGAATTCTGTGTGGGTGATTGTGGATCACCTTACGAAGTGTGCACATTTCTTACATGTGCATACTATGTATACCTTGGATAAGCTTGCAGAGTTGTACATTGTTGAGATTGTACGTCTGAATGGTTACCAAAATCTATAGTGTCGGATAGAGACCCGAGGTTCACGACAAGGTTTTGGGATTGTTTACATCAAGCATTGGGTACGCGGTTGAATTTCAGTACTTCTTATCATCTGCAGACGGATGGACAGTCTGAGCGTGTTATCCAAGTGCTTGAAGATATGTTGAGGTGCTGCGTGATTGAGTTTCAAGGCTCTTGGGAGAAGCATTTGCCTTTGGTGGAGTGTGCTTATAATAATAGCTACCATGCAAGTATTCAAATGGCACCTTATGAGGGTTTGTATGGGAGGAAGTGCAGAACTCCTCTTTGTTTGGCTAAAACGGGACAAAAGTTGGTCTCGATGTCGGCTTTGTTGAAAGGAACCACCGAGAAGGTGAAGCTCATTTGTGAGCGGTTGAAGGCAGCCTCGGATCGGCAAAAGTCTTACGCGGATTTGAAGCGTAAGGAGATAGAGTTTGCGATGGGTGATCGTGTGTTCTTAAAGGTTTCACCTTAGAAGAAGGTGATGAGGTTTGGCCAGAAGGGCATGTTGATCCCTAGATACTTTGGACCATACGAGGTGATAGAACGTGTGAGTCCTGTTGCTTATAAGCTGAGGCTACCACAAGAGCTAAAGAAGATACATAATGTGTTTCATGTATCCATGGTTCAGAGGTATAGATCGGATCCTTCGCATGTTATGCCTGTGGAGGAAGTTGAGTTGAATCCAGATTTGACATATGATGAGGAGCCAGTTGAGATTTTGGATTCGGACAGTAAGGTTCTCCGGGGTAAGACCATTGAGCTGGTTAAGGTGTTGTGGAGGCATCGTGGTGTTGAGGAAGCCACGTGAGAAAGAAATGAAGATATGAAGAAGTAGTTTCCTTACCTTTTTCCTCCAGGTAAATTTCGAGGACAAAATTTCTTAAGAGGGGGAGAGTTGTAACACCCCAAATTTGGGCCTAGATGTTTAGAGTCTGAATCAGACCGGTCGGAAAACAGTTTGAATCTAAAAGGGAGTTTTAGGGAACACCAAGTTCGGGATACTTTAAAAATATAGAAAAATATCTAAAAATCCTCATTTAATATATGAAAGATAATGATTGAATCAATTTTACAAAATAAGGTTTGGAAATACTACATTTTGGTGTAGTGACCAAATCACAGTTTTTGCAAAGTTAAGTAGTGACTGTTTTGTAAAAGATTGAAACTTTGAATCTTTAAGGAGCTAATTTTACCAAAATGTTTTCATCAGATTTTTCCTTAATTTGGGTGGTTTAATTAATGTTTTAATTAAAGATAATGAAGGTTGATTAAATTAGAAACTACCTTTGACTATTCAAAACTACTTTTCACAAATTTTCCCTCATTTTATTTTCTCTCAAATTCCTTTCAACCAAACACATTCTCTCCAGCAAATTTACTTTGATTTTCACTTCATTTGATGAGATTTCAATCTTTCTTTGATTCTTAATCAATTTCTCATCAAATCCTCTTCATTTCTACATTGAATTTTCAAGAAAACTTGCCCAAATCAAGGAGAAATCACCCATTAGAGGTAAGCTTCATCCTTCTCCTCTAATGATCAGTTCTTTACTGAAATTCCCAAGTTATCAATCCTTTATTAATGATTTTTAAGTGGTTTTAATGTTAGAAACAAGGAATTGTCTTAAAACTCAAGATTTTGGAAGAGATCTTGAAGATTTTCGTGGTGAATGATTGGGCTCTGTTTTGAGATGGTTTTCTAATGTATTTTGGATGTTAATTGATGTTACAAATGAGGTTTTATCAATCAAATCCTCAATAGGTTTGTTTTCCTTAGTTTTGCTTGTTAGAATGATGGTTTTTGGGGTGATTTTGGTGTTCTGTCATAGCATAATGTATAAGGACGAGTTTGTGTTGGTTTTTGATGTTAATTGATGTTTAGAAATGATTCGAAGTGATGGATCTTGGATGGGTTTGGTTGTGGAAGAGTTTGGAGGTGTTTTCGGTAGTGTTTTGTAGCCGAAATGTGGTTTTTGTGTAGAACAGCGAGATTAGGTGTGTGGCTGACGATTTCAATGCATGATGATGCATTAATCCCCTGCTCTTATGTGTTTAAAACAGGGGAGACATCTTCGGACGCCTTTGGAGTTGATCCGGAAGCTTAGATAGCATTTCGGCAAGCAAGCGAAACGTAATCTGTGAGTGCGTATGGTTTTAGAAGTCCTTGAGGGACAAAGAATCAAGGTTTGGGAATTTAGGAAAGGTTTGAAACACCTTCCTAAGTCTGGAAGTAAGTATTGGCTAGATTGCTCTCATAGATGTGGTGATTGCCCCTAAAATGCTTTTAAATGCTCGTGGTTTGAGATTGATAAATTCCTACTGTTTTTATGCATATTTTATAGCATGAGATGATGCTTGAAATGATTTCATGTAGTAACATGTTGCATAGTTGAGAATTGAGCTTTTATGTTAAAGCATAGCAAATGTTATGGTTCGAAATGAGATGAGAATATTTTAAGACTTGTTGCATGAAAAACAGTAGGTGAGATGATGGTTTTGATATAATATATTGGCATAGATGTTGAGATACTTATCGGATATAATTGATCGATCAATAGGATGAGAGTGCACTATAAACTAAAATTCGTACGTGCTCTTTGGTTAAGCCAAAGGGAGAGAACCGATGATGGGCATTCCATCGGGTAGGACTTGGTGAAATACCCAAGCTTTGTGGCGATGAGAGATTCCGCCATATGAGTACGATGAAGAGATTCCACCGAAAATTGTGTTGCTAGACGAGTGAGTACGGTGATGATAGATGCCACCGGAAGTGTCTAGTGAGATGTCCGCATATCCGAGTAATAATGAGATGTGAAATGACAGTATAAAATATGAAATGGTTTTTGATTCACATATACCTTTGAAGAAATGATTTATGCTATGAGAAACGCATATGAGATTTGTTTATGAAATGCTTTAGTGTACAAGCATGAGTATGGCTTGGTCATGAGTTTTGCATTGATTTAAATGCATGAGATAGAATGAAGGTACATGTGTTTTCATAAAGAAGTTGCTTTGAATGGTTTTCAAGCATGAGATAGAATGAGCATGTTGTTTAAAAGCTTTTGAGAAAGTGTTTTCAAGAAATGCATTATTGAGTTGGTTTTCTTTAGAGCATGCCTCACTAATCTTTATTGCTTACGCTCTCTCTTTTACCAATAATGCAGATAATTGCGGTGTTTCCGGGCATCAAAGAGGTTAAGATCATCCAAAGAAATTCAAGCTCATGTATGGTGAAGTTTTCACACACTTAGTTTCGATATAATGGCAATGGGAAACCATGGATTGTATTTGGGAGATATGTTTGAACTCCCTAAGGTTGTGGCATGTTTATGTTGGCATGTTTGAGTTGTAACTGGCCTTGAATGTTTTGTTTGAGGTTGGATTGCTTGTATTGGTTTTGTGATTAGGAAGTATGCCTCTAGACTATGTGAATTTGTGTTTGATGCCATGTTCGTGTTAGAATGTCATAAATATGTTCCTCATATGTATGATGATTTGCTGGTGTGATTTGTGAGTCCTTGACGCATGTTTGAGTGTGTTAAAGGTTGAAAACCCAGCAATTGCTGCTGTTTCTGGGCAAGGTGTATCGAAACACCCTCTAGTGTTTCAAAACAGGGGCCTGAAATGGTATTTGTGTTTCGAAACGACTGAGGCTGTTTCGAAACAGTTTGGCTACTGGAATGCCATGTTTGGGTACTGGTTTCAGAACATACCCGCGTACCGAAATGGTCAACACCTTTTCGATACATGTGTTTCGGTATGGTGGGTAGGTGTTCCGATACGGGTGACCGTTGGACACAACTTTGAATTGTTTTGAGTCTTCATGCTTTACAAATTAGTCCTAAATGTTGTGATTGCAATTGTTTGAGCTTGGGATGTCTTTTTAAGCTGAAATTTTGCAGAGAAGCATGTAACATGATTAATTTGGTCCTTCTAATTTACAAAAATTTCAATTTGGTCCCTAATCTTATATAAAGTGCAATTGAGTCCCTAAATGATATCTGATCAATGTGCCTTTCTCATTCATGTTTTGTGAGTAATCACTTAGGCTTAATATGTATTTAGACAAGATTAAAATGAAAAAGGGTCGTAAATCAAGGTTGACTTTCGGGTTGAGTTTGGTTTTCCCTGTGTAATCTTCGTAGTTCGGGTCAAGCGTCTAGGCCGGGCTAAGGGGGTTACAAACGCGTTTCGATACGGATATCCCTGAAGCTGCACTCGTTCCAAAACCACCTCACACGTTTCGAAACGCCTGCAATTTGTATGACTCCAAAAACAGTTTTAAGCATCTCCAAATGTTCCCAAACATCCCCAAAACCACGAGAAACCAGAAACAACATGCATACACAAACTCTAGAGGCATTTCACCCTACTTCAAGCATGATCAAACACTTAACATACATTCAGGACCAATCCATTCGAAAGAACATACATCCATGGTTAAACATTTATAGAAACAAGCATTCACTAAGTACATTGCACAACAAGGTTTACATGCCTTTAAACCAAACACATAAGCATTCATGGAGCATGGTTATAAGCCTTCAAAACATAACATTTAGGCAACAACATGAACATGGTTTACAAATCCACATCAAAGGGATTAACAACAAAACCAACACATAGGAGTCTATTAACGCTCATACAAAACACGTAGCATCCCCATTGCTAAACTACCACATTATTTACTAAACCATACTTGAGCAACTACTACAAGCTTGGAAGCCCTTTCCTTGTTCCTTGCTAACTCCACGCTAATGATCTCCATTGTCGAAAACGACAACGTAAGCTAGAAGCTTAGTGAGGGAGATCTAAAACAAAACAACGACAATGCAGGGTTCAAGCATATCATCCTTAAGACATTTTACAAGCGTACATATGCACCAACATAGAAACATAGCTAAACATCACAAGAATGCATTGTTGGAGTATGCCCAAAGACCAATCATATGATATTGAATAGACATACTATTTTACTAGATTTATCAAGTAATGACATTGCCGTTATTATCATTTGGTATGTTTCTATGCATCAAACTAACCATTGGAGAATAATGTCCATACAATAATACGATTATTGTTAAATAGGATCCTTAGTCGAATATTATTACGGGTATGGACAGTGATAATATATAAAGACTAATATGTTGTTGACGACAAGCGTTGTCACTGAGATAGATATGTCAAAATCAACACATAAGTATTTGTTAGAGAACAACATACTGGATTGACCCGCTATGAGCATGTTTCTTGGGTAATTATGTGAAAGTCACAACATTTCTCATGATAAACATATGTATAATCCTCATACTTGAGATCAACATGATTTCAACATAAAGATTTACGTATTTTGACATAGTCAAACGTGTGTCGTAACTGACTACATTATAAAGACTGATGATTGGATACGTGATGACCTATGTAGTGAAATATGGTTGATCAAGAAAGGATTTGTCCCTCCTACATAATGGGAGAAATATCTTCGGCCACTTGATTGAGTGCGATTAGAAAATGCATGGTCATGCTCGAATATTATGATATGAGATATCATAGAGATTCGTTTATCATAATCTACTCAAGACATCAAGAAACACTAGATGGACAACGCAAGTGTGACTAACCCATGACTTGTGTTCATCTAAGATATAAAGGACAAAAGGATGAAATACATAAAGGAAGTTTATTCAAGAATTAGGAAAGTCAAACCATGACTTCATGCAACTTAGGTAGCAATGATGTATTGCTAGATGTCACTCATTGTTTGTAAAATTAGAACAGTTCTAATTTTGTTGCTAACGTTGCATGAACCTACAAGGGTCACACCCTTCGAATGAAACGAACCATACTCCCTATTTTATGGAGGTTGTCGAAAATCCCCTATGGGATAGGGGAAATCGGCAACTCCCTTAAATGGGAATAATATTGGATAAATATTATATTTATCAGATATTATTTAGAGTATGAAAAATATTTAGAGACTTAAATATTATAGAGTAAGATTCTAGAAATTTAAATATATATTTGGAATTTATATAATGTATATTTAATTCCAAGTTTATGTAGAATTAGATTCTACATAATTAAAAATATATATTTAAATATATTTAAATCCAAGTAAAGATAGAATGAGATGCTATATAATAAAAATATATATATTTGGATTAAATATAATGTATATTTAAATCCATGTTTTATGTAGAATAAGATTCTACATAATTAAATATATATATTTCATTTAATATTATTAAATATAATGTATATTTAATATAAACCAATTTCAAGTAGAATTAGATTCTATGAATTTTGGTTGAACTTGGATTTAAGGAACTCAACTAGAATTAAGTCTCTGAATACTATTTAAAGGGACAAGGGCTAGCAACTAAATCATCCCTATTCCTCCTTGCAAATTTCGACAAGTCCCAGATTTCTTCTGAGAAGCTGTTCGATATTTTTCTGGTGTTCCTCTTGCCTTCTGGCAAATTCCTGGCGATTTCCTAGTTCGAATCCAAGTCCCGGTAGAACCCTTGGTCGATTTCAGACTCCCTCGGGAATCCCTAGAGGGATTTCGACTTATCCCTAGAAGGTGTTCAAACTTGTCGAAATTTATCCCTAAGTGTTAGGGAGGCATAAACTTTGTTCTTTTTGTTCGGGTGGACTCCATATAGGTCGTTGCGAACATGTGACGATTCCGGTTTTACTTGACATGGTTATTCCGACATATCGTCGGTTTTCTAGTTTCCAGAGTTATAAAAGGTAACTTTTCATCTTTTCACCCCGGATTCGTTCATGTACATGGATCCTAGCTGGATTACGTCGGATTAATTTTTCCGCTACGCCATGAGGCGTGCCGATGTGACCCAACAGTGGTATCAGAGCCACTTGTATCATACGAATTCGGATTTAAATTCTTGGGTGATGTTTATGTATGAGATGCATGCTGTTTGATTCGATTTAGATATTTATCGTTTATCGTATCACACCTAATAAAGACTTATTTCGATTATCACTAGATGATTAAGAGTTAATCGTAACTATGTTAGGTTGCTTCAATGTTCAATGTTAACATGTTGAGACTAATAGTTAGTCTAGAGAACAAGTAGTTGTTCGTAGTTTCATAGATTTATGAAATCTCTGAAAGGGCTTCTAATTTGTTAAAAGTTATCAAACTATCTTTCACGGTGAATCCATAAGATTTATGGTTAGACGTTATGAAAAATGCATGTCTAGGATTGGCATCATCAAAGACCTGGTACTTAAGTGTGCCTAGTGCGCCACCTCTCTTTCGTGTTGACCTACCTGGTGCATTTGTTTGTTAACACAAATGGTTTATGAAACCTCGTGATCCTTCTTTTTCCCATTAACCGCAACATAGGGATAATCAGTTTAAAACTCCGTAAACACGTCGTTACTTTGTTCGCATGATGTTTGAAATGCATGTTAGATTGCACGGTGTTTGTTTTGCATGGTTATAGCCCATAGCCTTTATAGTTTTGGTTTTTATAAATACGGCCTGTGTGTCGTGCCTTTCTCTATCTTCTATTGTACTTCTCTTCTCATCTCACTCCCTCGCATGTAACGCGAGTTTCTGAAAATTGTAAATACTAATCGAGATAAAGCAAGAACCAAGGTAGCAGCATGGTGGGCCTTCCCTGGTGGACCGGGCGTTTCAGAAGCAGATTCTATCTTCAATAGAATGGTCCTCCCGTTGGCTTTGAATGGGTCACCTTAGGTGAAGGGCTATAATCATTGCATATTTATTTACCGCTTATATTTACCTTGTATGTGATGCAATGGATGTTTTATAAGCATGATTAAACATAGTTCTATTGATAGGATCAATGTTAAAATGATGAGACAATTAAGTAAATACCTCACTATAATTCTAAGTATGTTTTAACCATCTAATATTTACCCTCGTTAAAGCTTCGATCGATATAATGCGAGCTTGGCCAAAGCAATGTCACATTTATCTATCTTAGTTAAATGCGAAGAATAAGCTAGTGGTATTCGCCAGTTGAGATATTGATATTGACTTAGCTGGGTTGTTTTAATAGGATTAGAAAACCTAGTGGTTAAAAGTTTTGGATAATCATAAGATGATTTAAAGAACAAGAGTTGTTCGCCAAAATATGAGGAATTACATGAGATGTAATTAGTAAGGTGTTACTTACCTAAATAACCATTTCCTAAAAGACTGGCCAAAGCTGATTTAGGAATGGTGAAATACGGATCCTCACTCACTAGAAAAACTATCGAAACGTTTTTACGAAATTAAAACTAGAGGGTTTTTAATTTTGAAGAAATATAGTGGGAGTAAATTTATAGTAAAGACCTATCTATAAATTTTAAAATTTAGTAAAACTTATGTAGCATATTTTCTTTGTTGTAGAATTAATGGCAAATAAAACTCTATCTCTACGATCTATCCTTGGGAAGGATAAGCTCAATGGCATAAACTTCCTTGACTGGTTCCGCAATTCGAGAATTGTTCTCAAACAGGAAAAGAAGGAATATGTCATTGAAGAACCTGTTCCTGATGAACCGGTTGCCACTGCTTCCAGAGCTGACAAAGAGAAGTTTAAGAAACACATGGACGACATGCTGGATGTCGGTTGTCTTATGCTTGCCTCCATGACCATTGAGCTTCAAAAGCAACATGAGGACATGGTAGCTTATGATATGATTCAAAATCTCAAGGAGATTTATGAAGGGCAAGCTCGTCAAGAGAGGTATGATACCTTTAAAGCTCTGTTTCAATGCAAGATGAGTGAGGGATCTCTCGTAGGAGCTCACGTCATCAAAATGATGGGCTACATCCAAACGTTGGAGAAGCTCGGCTTTCCGCTGAAAGACGAATTAGCTACTGATGTAATCCTGCAACTGTTGCCGGATAGTTTCAATCAGTTCGTCCTTAATTTCAATATGAATGAAATTAACAAGACGCTGCCACAGTTTCTCGGCATGTTGAGAACTGATGAAATCAACCTGAAGAAGGTAGGACCTAAACCTATTCTGATGGTCCGCAAGGGCAAGAAGAAAGGTAAATCGGCAGAAAAGTCTAAAGGTGATGGTAAGACCAAAACCAATGGAAAGGAGGCATTGAAACCTAAGAAGGGAATCAAGAAGGATGGAAAATGTTTCCATTGCGGCAAGACCAGACATTGGAAGAGAAACTGCCCCACACACCTACAAGAAGTCAAGAAAGCAAAAACGAGTGAGGCATCAACCTCAGAGGCTTCTAAAGAGAAGGCATCAGAATAGACATGGACCTACGAATGGAAATAAAGCAAGAGTTACTATATCATCCATTAGGACATGTGTTTTTGCTTAAATAGATTTGTTTTAGTTTTTAAGATTATTATTTTGTGCCTAAGTTTTAGTTATCTTGTAAGGACAAGATATTTTAATTTTGAGATTATTTAAATAAATGTTATTCTTTTAATCTCTTATGGCACAACGAATCAATGATCTTTAAACTAATCAAATCAATAATATTTATAAGAATAATAAAACAAATGACTAATCTCAAACTCATAAAAGTATTAAGGTAATTTGATGAGATCAAATTCAAGAATATTTAAAGTTTGATGAACTTTCAAAGAATATGGGATTGTCCCATAATTAAATCCCACAACTGGAATGAAAAGTCTTTGAAAGAGAATCAAATATGTTAGACATGTTTTGATTCAGTACAAGTCATTTTCGACTTCTTTACACACTAGAAAAACAACTCTCATACTTAATCGTGTTTTTTTCCGAAACGTTATATAAGATATGGACTAAGAATTGTTCTAGAATACCTTTAAAGTTTTAAGCTCATGTGTTTTCACAGCTCACGTGTTGGCCAATATCTACTTCCACTATGCTATAGCAATTCCCGGTGCCAGCTTTCTCTCGCTAGACTCCCTTCTTGCGCATCATCAAACCCAAAACCAACCTTCAGAGCAGTACCCCTCAACATGGACTAATAACCAACAAAAATAAACATTCACCCAGAAGAAGAAAATCCAACCTAAATGCAGTATAAATGCTATGATATGGGCTCAAGAACAGGCAAATGCTATAGCAAAAGGTATAAAACAAGGATATTCATGTAGTTATCACACCCCCAAACTTAAGCTATTGCTTGTCCTGAAGCAATGAGTACAACAGAACAAAAGAAATACTATGGCAAAGATTTAACCTAGAGAATTGTTATAGAAAAATCTCAATCCTTAGAAATGACATAGGCAATTAAAATATAAACTACAAGATGTGAGATACTTAAGAACATTCCTTAGGACTAAGTTGTGTGCGTATGTGCGTGGCTGCCTTCCTTCAATACTTAAGCTAGTAAGACAAATTTTCAAGGAAGCTCCCTAGTTATACCCTAACCATGTTCTCTAGCTCTTTTCAAAATTTTAGACTTCCGAAGATCTAGGTTTTCTATTACGAAGGGTGTCAGCTAATCACACCTACCGTCCTTAGCTCTAGATGAGTAGGGAGCAAACCTTTCACCCCCGAGCTAGTAGGTAGAGTCATCCCGTGACAACTTTCATTCACTCGTATGCTATAGCAAAACTTTATTTCTCTCTCTTTATTAACAGTATGCTATAGCACAGCAGAGTGTCCTTCTACAGATATGTCGTAGCATTTATTCATTCGTTTTAGCATAGGGACGTCTAATTTTTTTAGTTCTCTAGAGTTTACATACCAGAGATCACTAGAGTTCTTCCCTAAAAAAAATTCTAACGAACTTACTTATAGAAAGAGGGCAGCTGTGTAAAAAAATTTAACAACTAGATCCTAAGGTCAGTTTTACAGATCTCAACTACTTGAGTTTGTTCTGAACTAATTCAAACCTTTATGTTTTCGTCATTAGACATCATAGATATATTCATGAGCTGTCTCTAGACTAAACAGAATGCCATGGTAACAATTTTGTTCTTTCCTACTATGCACATGCTAAAACAAAATACTAACTATGAACACCAACACCCCCAAACTTAAGGAACATAGTGTCCACAATGCATGAACTAATTGATACTATACGACATGCAATGAAGAATAATGAAAATGAAATAAATGAAAAGAAAAAGAAAAATTACCTCTCGGGTGTGGGAGATCATGGTCGTCATGAATGTGGTATGATGGTCCATGGTATGCTTCATCTCGTAGTATTTGTTGATTGCTGGAGCGGTGAACTTGATCTGCTCGACACGTACATAGACAGTGGACTGAGTATGGCTTGTAAGATGGGCATAGAACTCCTTGACCATGGAGTGCAAATTTCACCAGGGTGGGCAGTGAATAACTTCCATTCATGCCTGTCGATAATATCCATAACAGCTTGGTCGAACTGGTCTTCCCCTTCCTTAGGGTATTTGAACCCTAACTCAGGAAGAACGTTTCTGTCCTTCAGTTTCTTCCACCGGTCTTTTGCAGCTTCATCGACGAAGTTGATAATCTCCAGGAATTGGGGTTTTTGAGGGCGGTCAGAGGTTTCGGGAGCGCTTTTGCAACGTGCAATGGTGATTTAGCGAAAGTAAGGGAGGAGTGAATGGTTGAAGGGAAAGTGATGGAGAGTTTTCGGTGATTGGAGAAAATAGAAAATACAAGGGAAGATGAAAAAGGGTTTGTTGAGTGTATAAAAGTTCTATATTTTACCCCTCATTTACCCATATTTCTGCTACATTCAAGCATATTTCATTGCATTTAGGATAGATTTCTGCATAAACATCACAATTAGATAAGATGGCACATTTGCTAATGATTTTGGTCACTTTTTCAGGTATCTGTTGTGGTAGACTCGGGGCAGCAAAGGAGTAGAGCTGGAACACAGGACTGGAGTCGAGGAGAAAACGTTGTCGTGGCCACTGCCGTGGTAGCCATGACGACAGCAAGGATGAAGTGGACAAGTAAAGTGAAGCTCGACAAGTAGAGGACTTCAAGTCAGTCTGTCGTGGACCACTCCTATATTTTTCTTAGCCCTGAGGTAGAATGAAGGCCAAGCCCAAAGTCCAAGGAAGAAACCGAAAGCAAGAATAGAGGACGAACTAGAGGCATATACTCATAAGATTTAATCTCCAATAGAGTTGTGCTTTAGTTTAAACTTGTATTCTTGCCATATTAGAAAACTTGGACCAAAGGCCTATATAAAGGCATGTAATTCGACCTAGGGAAGGATATCTCATTCTTAACTGTCTTCCACAAAACCTTTGTCGTTTTCCCCTCTTCACCATGTTCTAAACTTCCCCTAGGGCTAAGGGTTGATTCTGTAAAGTAGTTGCAAGGATTGTACTGTTTTAGGAATTTTCTGTTCAAGCAATAAAAACTTCTAGTTTATTTATTCTGGTTTTCATATCTCGCAAGAGTATCGGGAGAGCATTGTGAGGTTATCCATTTGTTTGATATCGGGAGAGTCAAGCATACGAACGAAATAAATACGCGTTTTCCAGTTTATGGTTATACCATCTCGGCTTAGGGATAAGTACGAGGGTAAGTGGCTAAGGAAGAATTCAACAACATTGGTGTTCACCCTTCGATTCACGCCGGGAGGTATCATCTAAGAAGTGTTCGTCAACAGAACTTGGGCCTAGGGATAGGACAAGTCATAGCAGGGATTCTTGCCGAACATGAAGTGTAGAGTTGTGTGATCGCTGCCACGATATCAACAGACTTCTGTCGCGACAGGTGCTGCCACGATAGGGACGACGACAGAACAGAAGTTCCCTTACAGTGCAATACCTACACTACTTAGCAAATCAATCCCGCCCTATTTCTTAAACCTGATTCTTTACTCGTTTATTTTAGTTGTTTATCAAGATTACTTTACAACCCAATTAAACTCTTTCTCTCTCTTCTGCAGCAATTCTAAGATAAAGTTATTTCCAGTCCCTATGGAGACGATATCCAATACTCCAAGTATCACTTTACTACTTGCGTCGTGTACACTTGCACTATTTGCGATAGGACTCTTTTACACGCAACAAGTTTTGGCGTCGTTGCCGGGGACTGGCAACATATCTTTACCCTTTCTATTACTACACTTTTTCTTTTAATTTTTCTGTTTTTAGTGGTATTATTTACCCTGCGCTTTTCTCAAGGTTTCCTGTTTGCTTATGCGCAGATCTAGACGAGGCAAAGAACCTGAGTACAAACTAGACCCTGAAATCGAACGCACGTACCAACTCAGGAACCAAGCCCGACTCTTGATAGCTAGAAACAACCATCTTGAGGAGCAGCTAGAAACAATGGTAAACGGAAGGCAGAACAACGGGGTAGATGACCCACACAACAATGACCAGAGGGTTGCTGAAGATCCTCCCCAAGATGTCTGGAATGAACGGCCTGTTGCCGAACGAC
The DNA here is from genome assembly GCA_030270665.1 of Hibiscus trionum. Lineage (NCBI taxonomy): Eukaryota > Viridiplantae > Streptophyta > Magnoliopsida > Malvales > Malvaceae > Hibiscus > Hibiscus trionum. Next base: position 23,731,489 of record BSYR01000021.1, on the reverse strand, counting down.
AGCCCTGTCGCGACTACATGGTCAATGACTATGTTGAAAGGGAAACCACCTTGCCAGACGTGGAAGCTGAGAACTTCGAGCTGAAACCTGTTATGTTCAGCATGATAAATTCCGCTCGCCAGTTTAGTGGTTCTGCAACTGAGGATGTCCGAGAACTTGTTAAAACGTTCCAAGAAATCTGTGGATCGTTTAGATTGCCAGGAATCAATCCAGAAGTACTGAGGCTCCAGTTATTTCCTCATTCACTGAGAGACAGAGCTAAAACTTGGTGGAATAAACTAACGCCAGGTTCAATACGAACTTGGGAAGATCTCTCTCGTGAATTCTTATCTCATTTTAATCCTTCTCATTTATTCGAAAGATTGTGTAACGAAATTGCTACTTTTCAACAGGAGGATGACGAACCAATGCACAAGGCATGGGACAGGTTTACAACTCTTCTTCGGAACTACCCGATGCATAGATTCGCCGTGTGGAATCAGGTCGTCAAATTCTACAACGCTGCCAATGCGCACACTCGTCTGAGAATAGATTCAGCAGCAAATGGTCTAATATTGGATAAGGAACCAGACGAGGCAGTGATAGTGTTGAAAAATTTAGCGAAAAATGGTGAGCAATTTTCTACAGCTAGGAGAGGAGGCAAACGATGGATATCTGTAAAGGATTATGAAGCTGACAACTCGATGAAATCACAGGTTGCGTACCTCACAAAGATAGTGAAAAATCTATACGGAAAGATTCCAAAGCCGTATATTCTACAGAAGAGGTATGTGAAACCTGTAGTGGGAATCATAGTTTGGAAGACTGTCCTTTACAATTCAAAGAAGGGATGTATGATGGGAATTATAACAAGCCAAGAAACTATGATTCCAACAATTACAATCCCAACATGAGGAAAGATCTTAAGTTTTCCTGGAGCAATCCGAACAATGCACTGAATCCTCTAATGTATAACAACCAAAACCAGGGGGTACCCAGAATCCTGTCGCGACAGCAGCCACAGCAGCAGCCGCACCTAGTATACTAGAACAGACATTGGCAACATTTATGTCACAGATAGGAGCTTACATGGCGAACATTGATCACTTTGTCAAGAAAACTGAGTCATTCATGGACAAGACAGAGATGAGGATGACAAACCATGAGGCCGCCCTTAAATCTCTGGAGACGCAGATGGGCCAGGTTTCCCAGCATATCAAGCCAAGGAAAAATGGAGGATTCCCTAGTGATACTGAGGTCACTAGAAAACCCACACATGAGCAGTGTAAAGCAATTACAACTAGGAGTGGGAAACAGTTACAAGGGCCGGAGATGATAAACATACCAAGTAAGGAACCGACCCTAAATTTACCTACCGTGAACACTACCCCGGCAGAGGAAGAACAACCTGATGTCGACACTCCTACTGCGACAGCAGAAGGGACAGAGGAGAAAACAGAGGATGTTTAAGAACCTAAACCTCCTCAGATCCGAATACCATGTGAAGGACGTCTTGAAGATTACCGTCCTCCGCCTTCTTTTGCACAGCGGTTACAGAAACAAAAACAAGAGTACCAGCTCAAAAAGATTTATGATATTTTTAAGCAGGTGCACATTAACATACCGCTTTTAGAGGCCATCAAGTGGATGCCCGGTTATGCGAAATTTCTCAAAGACGCCATGTCAAAGAGGTCCAGACTTGGGGAATTCAAAACGATAAAGATGACAGAATGATGCATGACTATCTTACACAAGCATCCACCCCAGAAGAAGAAGGATCCTAGGAGCTTCATCATACCGTACATAATTGGTGACAAATTCGTGGGTAAGGCACTTTGTGATCTTGGTTCTAGCATAAATCTAATTCCCAAATCTGTGTTTCAGAAATTAGGTATTGGACGAGCAAGGCCCACGACAGTCATGCTGCAGCTGGCAGACCGCTCTTACGTACAACCAGAAGGGAAGATCGAAGATATTCTGGTAAGAGTGGATAAATTTATTTTCCCTGCTGACTTTCTTGTTTTAGACTATGAAGCAGATGAAAACGCACCTATCAACCTGGGGCGACCCTTCCTAGCCACAGGCAGAACTGTTATTGATGTAGAGAAAGGAGAACTAACCATGAGAGTGAATGATCAAGAAATCAAACTCAATGTTCTCCAAGCAATTAAACATGCTGATGCAAAAGAAGAGTGCAAGGCAATCTCTAAAGTAATCCTTGACCAACCCTACATCAGGTCAAGCTACCACGACATAAAGATTGGTCACTACCACAGCAGTCACCTGGAAGACTGTCACGGCAGCAATGACGACAGTGACTCGTCCGACTCAGGAACATCCAACACTAAAGGTCCTGAGGAGGTAAATTGGATAGGCACTCGTCCAGGTAATTTCTTCGAGCCTCTTAACTATACCTCGAACGAACCTATAATCCAGAAGCCTTCGATTGAGAAGCCACATGTTCTAGATCTTAAGCCCCTGCTTGGGCAGCTTAAATATGTCTTACTTGGTTTAAATGATATGTTGCTCGTAATCATCTCTTCCAAGTTAATGCAGAAACAGGAGCAGCGGCTAATCAGAATGCTACAACAACATAAGAAGGCTATTGGATGGACTATAGCTGATATCCAAGGCATCAGTCCGGAATTATGCATGCACAAGATTCTCTTGGAGGATGATGATAAGTCGACTATTGATGCCCAGAGACGTTTGAAAGAGGTTATGCGAGAAGTGGTGAGGAAAGAGATTATCAAATGGCTCGACACTGGAATCATATACGCCATCTCGGATAGTAAGTGGGTGAGCCCGGTGCAGTGTGTGCCCACAAAGGGAGGCATAACCGTGGTAACCAACGAAGAAAATGAGCTAATCCCAACCAGGACTGTGACCGGTTGGAGGGTTGGTATGGATTACCGGAAGCTTAATAAAGCTACTTGGAAGGACCATTTCCCCTTACCTTTTATTGATCAAATGATTGATAGATTAGCGAGGAAACCTTACTATTGTTTTCTTGATGGTTATTCAGGTTACAATCAGATAGCAATTGCACCGGAGGATCAAGAGAAAAGTACCTTCAAATGCCCGCACGGCACCTATTCCTTTCGGAGAATGCCATTTGGACTCTTGAATGCACCAGCAACCTTCCAACGGTGCATGATGGCAATATTCTCTGACATGGTGGAGGATTTCCTAGAGATTTTCATGGATGACTTTTCCGTATTTGGAGACAGTTTTGAAGGTTGTTTAGGCAACTTACAGAAGGTTCTTGAAAGATGCAAAAAGGCGAACTTGGTTTTGAACTGGGAAAAGTGCCACTTCATGATGGATGAAGGAATAGTACTAGGGCACAAGGTGAGCTGCCGTGGCATAGAGGTAGACAGAGCCAAAATAGAAGTCATTAAAAATCTGTCGTCACCCACCACAGTCAAGGGGATCCAAAGTTTCTTAGGGTATGCCAGGTTTTATCGACGATTTATTGCAAATTTCTCGAAAATTACCAAACTCTTATGCCACCTATTGGAGCGGAATCGTCCCTTTGATTTTAATACTGAATGTATTGAGGCATTCAGAATTTTGAAGGAGAAGCTGGTAACAGCCCCGATCGTACAGCCACCAAACTGGAGTTTGCCATTTGAGATAATGTGTGATGCCAGTGACTACGATGTTGGGGCAGCATTAGAGCAGAGGAAGGATAAGCTCTTCCATGTGATTTACTATGCCGATAAAACAATGAATGATGCCCAAGTCAACTACACCACGATAGAGAAGGAATTGTTAGCAGTGGTGTTCTCAATCGACAAGTTCCGTCTGTACATACTTGGAACAAAGGTGGTGGTCCATAGAGACCATTCAGTATTGAAGTATCTGTTCACGAAGAAGGATGCAAAACCTAGATTGATACGTTGGATTCTGCTGCTACAAGAATTTGACATTGATATCAAGGATAAAAAAGGAAAAGAGAACCAAGTAGCAGACCACTTGTCGAGGCTGGAAACGGGAAGGAATCAATCCACAGACAGAACCAACATATTGGAGACCTTCCCAGATGAGCAATTGTTTGCTGCCACCAGCACTGTCGCGACAACCATGGCGGCAGGTAAGCTTTCTAAAACCCCTTGGTACGCTAACATTGTTAATTACATTGTAAGTGGGGCGAACCTCTTCTTTTCAAACACTGTACGGATCAGATTATTAGGAGATACGTACCACAGGACGAACAGGAAGCTCTGCTTCACCACTGCCATGCCTCCCTTGATGGAGGACACCTAGGTGGAAACAAAACCGCTGCCAAGGTTCTGCAATCCGGTCTCTATTGGCCCACACTGTTCAAGGATACACAAGCTTTTTACAAAGACCGTGACAAGTGCCAAAGGACTGGGAACATATCCAGACGGCATGAGATGCCAATGCATAACATATTAGAGGTTGAAATCTTCGATGTATGGGGAATCGACTTCATGGGACCATTCCCGGCATCTTGCGGAACCTTGTATATCATACTGGCAGTGGATTATGTGTCAAAGTGGGTAGAAGCGATCGCCACTCAGAAAATCGACGCCAAGACTGTTCAAAGATTCCTTCACAAGAACATCTTCTCCAGATTTGGCATCCCAAGGGCGATAATTAGTGATGAAGGGAGACACTTCGATAACATGCTAATTTTTGCTGCCTTGAGAAAATACGGAGTAAAGCACCGGATTGCAACAGCATATCACCCTCAAACCAATGGGCAGGCCGAGATATTGAACAGAGAAGTAAAGAACATACTTGAGAAGATGGTTAAACCCACTCGAAAGGATTGGTCTCTACATCTCAATGATGAACTTTGGGCTTATATAACAGCGTTCGAAACACCATTGGGGATGTCACCCTATAGACTCATCTATGGGAAAACATGTCATTTACTTGTTGAGATAGAACACATAGCTTACTAGGCTATCAAGGCAGTAAATATGGACTGGGATAAGGCATGACAGAAAAGGCTACTAGACTTGAATGAGATGGAAGAAATTCGAGCAATGGCCTACGACAATGCCAAGATCTACAAGGTCAAAACCAAGAAGTGGCACGACAGTTCTGCCCAGGGCAGCAGGTGTTGTTGTTCAACTCTAGGTTGATGCTTTTCCCAGGAAAGCTTAAATCTAGGTGGTCTGGTCCTTTCCAGGTTGTCCACATTTTCCCCCGTGGTGCCATCACAATCAAATCCCTAAAGGATGGGCACCAGTTCAAGGTCAATTGATAGAGACTCAAGCATTATTAGGGAACTGAAGCCCAAAGGATGCAAGAGGTAGTTACTTTAAGAGATGCCCCTCAAGGCAATCCTAATTTAACTTAGTTTTAATTTAATTTATTTAATTTTATTTATTTATTTATTAGGAATTAAGATTTTCATTTATTTTAGGAGCCAAGATTTTATTTTAATTTATTTATTTAATTGTTTTTAGGAAATAAAGGTAGCAAAGCAAAGAGAAGGAATGAACCAGCCCATCGCATTCACAGCAGCCCAAAAAGCCCAATGGACGAGTCTCTCGTCACATCCTATCACCAGCTGTCGCGACAGACGCAGAGAAGACAGCCTGTCACAGAGCTGTCGCGACAGACACGCAAACGCGTAACAGACGCGTAGCAGAAACGGAAACGCATGACAGACGCGTTAGAAACCGCGTAACAGCTGGCCCCATTATTCGCGCTTACCGTTACAGACCCAAATGGCAGAAAATCCCTATTCAATATAAACCCCCACTCACTATTCATTTTCACTTCAATCTCATTCTCTCAACCTGCTTCCTCTATTTTAGCTATCAAAAATTTCTTTTTATTTTTGCTACAGTCCTTGCAAATGTCTAGCAGACACAGCCACCGCAGCGCTGCCTCCACTTCTGCCACGGTAGTATCAACCCCAAGTCACAATGCCATTCCCAACCGGTTCGCTTCCACCGAATCTGCCTTCCAAAAGAGGGAAATGTAGGAGGAACGAGGGTTCATCTACACACATCCAACGAGAGACCTAGGGCTAAAGAGCTTCAGAGCCAAGAAAACTCAAGCCCTCAAGTGGCAGAAATTTGCTGCCCAACCCGAGGAGATGAATATAACCCTCGTCCGAGAGTTCTACGCTTCCGTCGACAGTAAGGATGCCACGACAGTAACTGTTCGAGGCAAGAAACTCTCTCTCGAGCCTGCGTACATCAACACACTATACGGACTGTACGTGAGCAAGATAGAGGACTCCCACAGAAGGTTTGTGAATAGTCTGTCGCCGGCAGACTATGACGCTGTCATGGAAGAGGTTACAGAAGAAGGAACGGAGTGGAACGACGGCCCTAAACACCGATGGACCGTGAGGAGGACCCAGCTAACTCCACAAGCCAAACTGTGGAACCAATTTGTCAAGAAGCGCATCATGCCATTCTCCCACAACAGCACTGTCGATAGACCGAGGTTAGCCCTTGCCCATTCTATTTTAAACGAGAGGTAAATTAATGTCGGCCGCTACATCCGGGACAAAATCCTCGAGTGTGCCCTCTGACCGTTGGGACCCCTCGTCTTCCCCTACCTCATCACCACCATCTATCGGGGCCACATTGTACCAGAAAATAAGGAAGATGTCAAGGTAAAAGGAAAAGGGTGGACGTATCAGAACATTTTCAGTCTAATGGAGTTGAAATCTACCACCCTTCTGTCGTACATCAACTCATCTGCCACGACAGAACTGACGGCAGGCGCCAGCTCCCCTGAACCTGTCGCAGCACAACCACAGCAGACGGAAGCAGCACCTCCAGCAGACTCCTTCAGCTCGAACAATGGGCTTCATGAGAGACTTTACAGCCGCAACGGTAAATTTCATTCATAATGATTTACATTTTACCCATGTGCAATTCCCCTCCTACCCAGAAACCTTCTTTGCTGCCTCTACCCCTGCTGCGAGCCCTAGAACCCCCTATGTTGCCTCCACAACGACACATGCCACGACAGGCGAAGGCGGCAGACAGTCTGCCACTGCCAGAGGAGAGAAAAAGAAGGACCCCCTACTGGAGATCGACCCCAAATACTTTGAAGGGTTCTCCTCCTCTTCCTTCTGGCAGGATTCTGACACCGAGCCCTCTGTAGCGCGAGACATCTCAAAGGACTTCCCTCCGATGAAAAGGAAGAAGCTCAATGAGACTATTGAAGGGCCCTCCCAAGGTAGATATGCCAACAGCAACAACTCCGATGATGACTTCGAGGTCCTGGACCAGCCCCCACGTATCTCACCGACACGTGTCCAGCCACCTCGAGCGGCAAAGAAGAGAACGGCCTCTGCCTCCCCCAGCAACCTGCCTGCCCCTACCATGAAAGTCACTGCCCACCGACAGCTCCAAATCAGCAGCAGCATCGACGAAAGCTCCTCAAATTAAGTTTCTTTCTTATATTTTGTTGTCTTTGTTGTTATATATATTTTTTGATGTATTTGATTTTCTGTTTTTTTTTTATTTTTCATTCTGTCATGCAGTGAGGGCAATGCAACCCTCGAGTTTGGGGGTGGCATCCCTCCATTAATGAAGTTATTAGTTGTGTCTTAATTTGTGTCTAATTATTAGTTTATTTTTGTGTTCAAAAAATGATGAAAAAATGAAAATAAAAACAAAATTTTGGCTTAAGTCTTTGAACTAAACTTACCTGTCGCGACATACTCTGTCGTGACAGTGCCTTTAGGAAATTTTAGGAATTGTTTAGAGCCTTGTTATATATCTGATCTGTAGAACACTCTTTGTGACTCTTATGCTATCTAGACTTCTATAGTAGACTGGAATTGGAATGTTTACCCACTTGAGATTTCCCCTGAGGTGCCTATCACTGTCTCTAGGAAAGGAATAAAAGAAAGAAAAATATTCAGACCCATTTGCTTGCAAAACTGCCTTGAACTAATTTTAGGGAGATTTCTCTTTGAGCTTAAGTTAGAAAAAACTAAAGGAGCCTAAGAATTGCCTCCATAAAAGATGCAGTTAAATCAAGAGTCGGAAAAAACTAAAGAAGCCAGAGAATTGCCTCCAAAAAATGAATTGGCATAAACTCAAGTTTGTAAGCATGACTATTCTGGTAAACTAAAGGAGCCTAGACACATAGTTGTTCACAAAACCTGCACACGCCGCACAAGAATTATAGCATGGTTCCGAATAAATCCAGAAACGCCCGACAAGGCATTGCTCGTGATAGGGAATGTGTGCTAGGTAATGAAAAGTTCACTGAATTAAGCCAGCCCAAAAAGTTTTTATTTTTAGTTAGGTAGTATTTGCTTGAGGGCAAACAAGAACTTGAGTTTGGGGGTTTGTTGACTGTATAAAAGTTCTATATTTTACCCTTCATTTACCCATATTTCTGCTGCATTCAAGCATATTTCATTGCATTTAGGATAGATTTCTGCATAAACATCACAATTAGATAAAATGGCACAGTTGCTACTGATTTTGGTCACTTTTGCAGGTATCTGTTGTGGCAGACTCGGGGCAGCAAAGGAGCAGAGCTGGAACACAGGACTGGAGTCGAGGAGAAAACGATGTCGTAGCCACTGCTGTGGCAGCCATAACGGTAGCAAGGATGCAGTGGACAAGTAAAGTGAAGCTCGACAGATAGAGGACTTCAGGCCGGTCTGTCGTAGACCACTCCTATATTTTTTTTAGCCCTGAGGTAGAATGAAGGCCAAGCCCAAAGTCCAAGGAAGAAACCCAAAGCAAGAAAAAAGGACGAACTAGAGGCATATACTCAGAAGATTTAATCTCCAACAGAGTTGTACTTTAGTTTGAACTTGTATTCTTGCCATATTAGAAAACTTTGACCCAAGGCCTATATAAAGGCATGTAATTCGACCTACGGAAGGATATCTCATTTTTAACTGTCTTCCCCAAAACCATTGTCGTTTTCCCATCTTCACCATGTTCTAAACTTCCCCTAGGGCTAAGGGTTGATTCTGTAAAGTAGTTGCAAGGATTGTACTATTTTAGGAATTTTTTGTTCAAGCAATAAAAACTTCAAGTTTATTTATTCTGGTTTTCATATCTCGCAAGAGTATCGGGAGAGCATTGTGAGGTTATCAATTTGTTTGATATCGGGAGAGTCAAGCATACGAACGGAATAAATACATGTTTTACAGTTTATGGTTAAACCATCTCGGCTTAGGGATAAGTACGAGGTTAAGTGACTTAGGAAGAATTCAACAACATTAGTGTTCACCCTTCGATTCACGCCGGGAGGTATCATCTAAGAAGTGTTCATCAATAGAACATGGGCCTAGGGATAGGACAAGTCATAGGAGGAATTCTTGCCAAACTTGGAGTGCAGAGTTGTGTGATCGCTGCCGCGACATCAACAGACTTCTGTCCCGACAGGGACGACAGAACAGAAGTTCTCTTACAGTGCAATACCTGCACTACTGAGCAAATCAATACTGGCCTATTTCTTAAACCTGATTCTTTACTCATTTATTTTAGTTGATTATCAAGATTACTATACAACCCAATTAAACTCTTTCTCTCTCTTGTGCAGCAATTCTAGGATAAAGTTATTTCTAGTCCCTATGGAGACGATATTCGATACTCCAAGTATCACTTTACTACTTTTGTCGTGTACACTTGCACTAATTGCGATACGAATCTTTTACACGCAAGAAGTTTTTGGCGCCGTTGCCTGGGACTGGCAACATATCTTTACCCTTTCTATTACTGTACTTTTTCTTTTAATTTTTCTGTTTTTAGTGGTATTATTTACCCTGCGCTTTTCACAAGGTTTTCTGTTTGCTTATGCGCAGATCTAGACGAGGCGAAGAACCTGAGTACGAATTAGACCCTGAAATCGAACGCACGTACCAACTCAGGAACCAAGCTCAACTCTTGATAGCAAGAAACAACGATCCCGAGGAGCAGTTAGAAGCAATGCCAAACGGAAGGCAGAACAACGGGGTAGATGACCCACACAACAATGACCAGAGGGTTGCTGAAGATCCTCCCCAAGATGTCCGGAATGAAAGGCCTGCTGCCGCACGGCAGCCCTGCCGCAACTACATGGTCAATGACCATGTTGAACTGGAAACCATCTTGCCAGACGCGGAATCTGAGAACTTCGAGCTGAAACCTGTTATGTTCAGCATGATAAATTCCGATCGCCAGATTAGTGGTTCTGCAACTGAGGATGCCCGAGAACATCTGAAAACGTTCCAAGAATTCTGTGGATCGTTTAGATTGCCAGGAATCAATCCGGAAGTACTGAGGCTCCGGTTATTTCCACATTCACTGAGAGACAGAGCTAAAACTTGGTGGAATAAACTAACGCCAGGTTTAATACGAACTTGGGCAGATATCTCTCGTGAATTCTTATCTCGTTTTAATCCTTCTCATTTATCTGAAAGATTGAGTAACGAAATTGATACTTTTCAACAGGAGGATGACGAACCAATGCACGAGTCATGGGACAGATTTACAACTCTCCTTCGGAACTGCCCAATGCATAGATTCCCCGTGCGGGATCAGGTCATCAAATTCTACAATGCTGCCAATGCACACACTCGTCTGATAATAGATTCAGCAGCAAATGGGCTAATATTGGATAAAGAACCAAACGAGGCAATGATAATGTTGAAAAAATTAGCGAAAAACGGTGAGCAATTTCCTACATCTAGGAGAGGAGGCAAACGAGAGATATCTGTAAAGGATTATGCAGCTGACAACTCGATGAAATCACATGTTGTGTACCTCATAAAGATAAAGGAAAATCTGCAGCGGAAAGATTCCAAAGTTGTATATTCTACAGAAGAGGTATGTGAAACTTGTAGTGGGAATCACAGTTCGGAAGATTGTCCTTTACAATTGGATGAAAGGATGTATGTTGGGAATTATAACAAGCCAAGAAACTATGATTCCAACAATTACAATCCCAACAGGAGGAAAGATCCTAAGTTTTCATGGAGCAATCCGAACAATGCACTGAATCCTCCAATGCATAACAACCAAAACCAGGGGGTACCCAGAATCCTGTCGTGACAGTAGCCACAGCAGCAGCCGCAACAGTAGCCGGCAGCCGCACCTAGTATACTGGAACAGACATTGGCAACATTTATGTCACAGACAGGAGCTTACATGGCGAACATGGATCACTTTGTTAAGAAAACTAAGTCATTCATGGACAAGACAGAGATGAGGATGACAAACCACGAGGCCACCCTGAAATATCTAGAGACGTAGATGGGCCAGGTTTCCCAGCATATCAAGCCAAGGAAAATCAGAGGATTCCCTAGTGATATTGAGGTCACTAGAAAACCCACACATGAGCAGTGTAAAGCAATTACAACTAGGAGTGGGAAACAGTTACAAGGGCCGAAAATGAAGAACATACCAAGTGAGGAACCGACCCTAAATTTACCAGCTATGAACACTGCCCCGGCAGAGGAAGATCAACCTGCTGTCGACACTCCTGCTGCGACAGCAGAAGGGACAGAGGAGAAAACAGAGGATGCTGAAGAACCTAAACCTCCTCAGATCCGAATACCATGTGAAGGACGTCTTGAAGATTACCATCATCCACCTCCTTTTCCACAACGATTACAGAAACAAAAACAGGAGTACCAGCTCAAAAAGATTTATGATATTTTTAAGCAGGTGCACATTAATTTACCACTTTTAGAGGCCATCAAGCAGATGCCCGGTTATGCAAAATTTTCAAGGACGCCATGTCAAAGAGATCCAGACTTGGGGAATTCGAAACGGTAAAGATGACAGAAGGATGCATGACTATCTTACACAGGCATCCACCCCATAAGAAGAAGGATCCTGGGAGCTTCATCATACCGTGCATAATTGGCGACAAATTCGTGGGTAAGGCACTTTGTGATCTTGGTGCTAGCATAAATCTAATGCACAAATATGTGTTTCAGAAATTAGGTATTGATCGAGCAAGGCCCACGACTGTCATGCTGCAGCTGGAAGACCGCTCTTACGTACAACCAGAAGGGAAGATCGAAGATATTCTGGTAAGAGTGGATAAATTTTTTTTCCTTGCTAACTTTCTTGTTTTTGACTGTGAAGCAGATGAAAAAAAACCGATCATCCTAGGGAGACCCTTCCTAGCCACAAGCAGAATTGTGATCGATGTGGAGAAAGGAGAACTAACCATGAGAGTGAATCGTCAAGAAATCAAACTCAATGTTCTCCAAGTAATTAAACATGCTGATGCAAAAGAAGAGTGCAAGGCAATCTCTGAAGTAATCCTTGACCAACCATGTATTAGGTCAAGCTTCCACGACAGAAAGATTGGTCACTGCCACAACAGTCACCTGGAAGACTGTCACGGTTGCAATGACGACAGTGACTCCTCCGACTCATCCAAGTTAATTATACCTCGAATAGGCACTCGTCCAGGTAAGTTCTTCGAGCCTCTTAATTATACCTCGAATGAACATATAATCCAGAAGCCTTCGATTGAGAAGCCACATGTTCTAGATCTTAAGCCCCTACCAGGGCAGCTTAAATATGTCTTTCTTGGTTTAAATGATATGTTGCCCGTAATCATCTTATCCAAGTTAATGCAGAAACAGGAGTTGCGGCTAATCAGAATGCTCCAGCAGCATAAGAAGGCTATGAGATGTACTATAGTTGATATCTAAGGCATTAGTCCGGCATTATGCATGCACAAGATTCTCTTGGAGGATGATCATAAGCCGACTATTGATCCCCAAAGACGTTTGAACGAGGCTATGCGAGAAGTGGTGAGGAAAGAGATTATCAAATGGCTCGACGTCGGAATCATAAATGCCATCTCGGGTAGCAAGTGAGTGAGCCCGGTGCAGTGTGTGCCCAATAAGGGAGGCATAACCGTGGTAACCAACAAAGAAAACGAGCTAATCCCAATCAGGACTGTGACCGGTTGGATGGTTTGTGTGGATTACCGGAAGCTTAATAAAGCTACCTGGAAGGACCATTTCCCCTTACCTTTTATTCATCAAATGCTTGATATATTAGCGGGGAAACCTTACTATTGTTTTCTTAATGGTTATTCAGGTTACAATCAGATAGCAATTGCACCGGAGGATCAAGAGAAAACTACCTTCACATGCTCGTACGACACATATGCCTTTCGAAGAATGCCATTTGGACTATGCAATGCACCAACAACCTTCCAACGGTGCATGATGGCAATATTCTCTTATATGGTGGAGGATTTCCGAGAGATTTTCATAGACGACTTTTCCGTCTTTGGAGACAGTTTTGAAGGTTGTTTAGGCAACTTACAGAAGGTTCTTGAAAGATGCGAAGAGGCGAACTTGGTTTTGAAATGGGAAAAGTGCCACTTCATGGTGGATGAAGGAATAGTACTAGGGCACAAGGTGAGCTGCCGCGGCATAGAGGTAGACAGAGCAAAAATATAAGTCATTGAAAAGTTGCCGCCACCCACCACAGTCAAGGGGATCCGAAGTTTCTTAGGGCATGCCGGGTTTTATCAACGATTTATTGTAAATTTCTCGAAGATTACCAAACCCTTATGCCACCTATTGGAGCAGAATCTTCCCTATGATTTTAATACTGAATGTACCGAGGCATTCAGAATTTTGAAGGAGAAGCTGGTAACAGCCCTGATCGTACAGCTACCAAATTGGAGTTTGCCATTTGAGATAATGTGTGATTCCAATGACTACGCTATCGGGGCAGCATTAGGGCAGAGGAAGGATAAGCTCTTCCATGTGATTTACTATGCCAACAAAACAATGAATGATGCCCAAGTCAACTACACGATGACAGAGAAGGAATTGTTAGCAGTGGTGTTCTCAATCGACAAGTTCCGTTCGTACATACTTGGAACAAAGGTGGTGGTCTATACAGACCATTCAGCATTGAAGTATCTGTTCACGAAGAAGGATGCAAAACCTAGATTGATACGTTGGATTCTACTGCTACAAGAATTTGACATTGATATCAAGGATAAATAGGGAACATAGAACCAAGTAGTTGACCACTTGTCGAGGCTGGAAATGGGAAAGAGTCAATCCACAGACAGGACCAACATCTTGGAGACCTTCTCAGATGAGCAGTTGTTTTCTGCCACCAGCATTGTCGCGACAGCCATGGCGGCAGGTAAGCTTTCTGAAACCCCTTGGTACGCTGACATTGTTAATTACATTGTAAGTGGGCTATTACCTCCTGAACTTAACTACCAAGCAAGGAAGAGGTTCCAAAATGATGCAAACATTATTATTGGTACGAACCTCTTCTTTTCAAACACTATGCAAATCATATTATAAGGAGATGCGTACCACAGGATGAACAGGAAGTTGTGCTTCACCACTGCCATGCCTCCCCTTATAGAGGAGACCTAGGTGGAAACAAAACCGCTGCCAAGGTTCTGCAATTCGGTCTGTATTGGCCCACATTATTCAAGGATGCACAAGCTTTTTACAAAGGCTGTCACAAGTGCCAAAGAACTTGGAACATATCGAGACGGCATGAGATGCCACTGCATAACATATTAGAGGTCGAAATCTTCGATGTATGGGGAATCGACTTCATGGGACCATTCCCAGCATCTTGTGGGAACTTGTATATCCTACTGGCAGTGGATTATGTGTCAAAGTGGGTAAAAGCGATCGCCACTCAAACCAATAGGCAGGCCGAGTTATAGAACATAGAAGTGAAGAACATACTCGAGAAGATGGTTAAACCCACTCGAAAGGATTGGTCTCTACATATCAATGATGCACTCTGGGCCTATAGAACAGCGTTCAAAACACCATTGAGGATGTCACCCTATAGACTCATCTATGGGAAAACATGTCATTTACCTGTTGAGATAGAACACAGAGCTTACTGGGCTATCAAGGCAGTAAATATGGACTGGGATAAGGCAGGACAGAAAAGGCTACTAGACTTTAATGAGATGGAAGAAATTCGAGCAATGGCCTACAACAATGCCAAGATCTACAAGGACAAACCCAAGAAGTGGCACGATAGGAAGATGCTGCCACGACAGTTCTACCCAAGGCGGTAGGTGTTGTTGTTCAACTCTAGGTTGACGCTTTTCCCAGGAAAGCTTAAATCTAGGTGGTCTGGTCCTTTCCAGGTTGTCCACATTTTCCCTCATGGTGCCATCACAATCAAATCCCTAAAGGATGGGAACCAGTTCAAGGTCAATGGATAGAGACTCAAGCATTACTAGGGGACTGAAGCCCCAAGGATGCAGGAAGTAGTTACTTTAGGTGATGCCCCTTAAGGAATTCATAATTTAACTTAGTTTTATTTTATATTATTTTATTTATTTATTTATTTATTATGAATTAATATTTTTATTTAATTTAGGAACTAAGATTTTATTTTAATTAATTAATTTAATTATTTTTAGGACATAAAGGAAGCAAAGCAAAGGGAAGGAATGAATCAGCCCACCGCATTCACAGCAGCCCAAAAAGCCCAAAGGACGAGTCTGTCATCACAGCCTGTCACGGAGCTATCGCGACAGACATGCAAACGCGTAAAAAACGCACATCAGACACAGAAACGCGTGACAAAAGCGACAGAAATCGCGTAACAACTGGCCCCGTTATTCGCGCCTGCCGTTACAGACCCAACGTGCAGAAAATCCCTATTCTATATAAACCCCCACTCACTATTCATTTTTCACTTCAATCTCATTCTCTCAACCTGCTTCCTCTATTTTAGCTATCGAAAATTTCTTTTTATTTTTGCTACAGTCCTTGCAAATGGCTAGCAGACACAGCCACCGCAACGCTGCCTCCACTTCTGTCACGGCAATATCAACCCCAACTCACAATGTCATTCCCAACCGGTTCGCTTCTACTGAATCTGCCAAGAGGTACTACGCTTCCTTCCAAAAGAGGGAAATGTGGGAGGAACGAGGGTTCATCTACACACAACCAACAAGAGACCTAGGGCTAGAGAGCTTTATAGCCAAGAAAATTCAAGCCCTCAAGTGGCAAAAATTTGCTGCCCAACCCGAGGAAATGAATATACTCCTTGTCCGAGAGTTCTACGCTGTCGTCGACAGTAAGGATGCCACGACAGTAACTGTTCGAGGCAAGAAACTCTCTCTCGAGCCTGCATACATCAACACACTATACGGACTGTACGTGAGCAAGAAGGAGAACTCCCACAGAAGGTTCGTGAATAGTATGTCGCCGGTAGACTATGATGTTGTCATGGCAGAGGTTACTGAAGAAGGAACGGAGTAGAACGACGACCCTAAACACCGATGAACTGTGAGGAGGACCCGGCTAACTCCATAAGCCAAACTGTGGAACCACTTTGTCAAGAAGCTCATCATGCCATCCTGCCACAATAGCACTGTCGACAGACCAAGGTTAGCCCTTGTTCATTCTATTTTAAACGATAGGCAAATTAATGCCAGCCGCTACATTCGAGACGGAATCCTCGAGTGTACCCTCTGACCATCGGGACCCCTCGTCTTCCCCTACCTCATCACCACCATCTGTAGAGCCCACAATGTACCAGAAATTGAGGAAGATGTCAAGGTACAAGGAAAAGGGTGGACGCAGCGGAACATTTTCAGTCTAATGGAGTTGAAAACTGCCACCCCTCTATCGTACATCAACCCATCTGCCACGACAGAACAGACGGCAGGCCCCAGCTCCCCTGAACCTGTCGCAGCACAACCACAACAGACGGCATCAGTACCTCCAGCAGACGCCTCCGGCCAGATTCTGACAATGCTGAAAAGGATAGAGGAACAACAGCTCGTACTGATGGGCTTTATGAGGGACTTTACAGCCGCAACGGTAAATTTCATTCATAATGATTTACATTTTAGCCATGTGCAATTCCCCTTCTTCCCAGAAACCTTCTTTGCTACCCCCACCCCTGCTGCGAGCCCTAGAACCCCCTATGTTGCCTCCACACCGACACCTGCCATGACAGGCGAAGGCGGCAAACAGTCTGCCACTACCAGAAGAGAGAAGAGGAAGGACCCTCTACTGGAGATCGACCCCAAATACTTTGAAGGATTCTCTTCCTCTTTCGTCTGGCAAGATTCTGACTCCGATCTCTCCGTAGCGTGAAACATCTCAAAGGACTTCCCTCCGATGAAAAGGAAGAAGCTCAATGAGACTGTCGAAGGGCCCTCCCAAGGTAGATCTGCCAATAGTAGCAGCTCCGACGATTACCTCGAGGTCCTGGACCAACCCCCACGCATCTCACCGACACGTGTCCAGCCACCTCGAGAGGCAAAGAAGAGAACGGCCTCTACCTCCCCCAACAACCTGCCAGCCCCTGCCATGAAAGTCACTGCCCGACGGCAGCTCCAAATCAGCAGCAACAGCAAAAACAGCTCCTCAAATTAAGTTTCTTTCTTATATGTTGTTGTCTTTTCTGTTATATCTATTTTGTGATGTATTTTCTATTTTGTTTTTTTTATTTTTCATTCTGTCATGCATTGAGGGCAATGCAACCCTCGAGTTTGGGGGTGGCATCCCTACATTGATGAAGTTATTAGTTGTGTCTTAATTTGTGTCTAATTATTAGTTTACTTTTAAGTTTATTTTTGTGTTCAAAAAATGAAAATAAAAACAAAAATTTGGCTTAAGTCTTTGAACTAAACTTACCTGCCGCGACATACTCTGTCGTGATAGTGCCTTTAGGAAATTTTAGGAACTGTTTAGAGCCTTGCTATAATTCTGATCTGTAGAACACTCTTTGTGACTCTTATGCTATCTAGACTTCTATAATAGACTGGAATAGGAATGTTTACCCACTTTAGATTGCCCCTAGAGGTGCCTATCATTTGCTCTAGGAAAGGAATGAAAGAAAGAAAAATATTTAGACTCATTTGCTTGCAAAACTGCCTTGCACTGATTTTAGGGAGATTTCTCTTTGAGCTTAAGTTAGAAAAAACTAACGGAGCCAAAGAATTGCCTCCATAAAAGATTCAGTTAAATCAAGAGTTAGAAAAAACTAAAGAAGCATAAGAATTGCCTCCAAAAAATGAATTGGCATAAACTCAAGTTTGTAAGCATGACTATTATGGTAAACTAAAGGAGTCTAGACACATAGTTGTTCACAAAACCTACACACACCGCACAAGAATTATAGCATGGTTCCGAAAAAATCCAGAAACGCCCAACAAGGCATTGCTCGTGATAGGGAATGTGTGGTAGGTAATGAAAAGTTCACTGAATTAAGCCAACCCAAAAAGGTTTTATTTTTAGTTAGGTAGTATTTGCTTAAGGGCAAGAAAGAACTTGAGTTTGGGGGTTTGTTGAGTGTATAAAAGTTCTATATTTTACCCCTCATTTACCCATATTTCTGCTGCATTCAAGCATATTTCATTGCATTTAGGATAGATTTCTGGATAAACATCACAATTAGATAAAATGGCATAGTTGCTACTGATTTTGGTCACTTTTGTAGGTATATGTTGTGGCAGACTCGGGGCAGCAAAGGAGCAGAGCTGGAACACAGGACTGTAGTCGAGGAGAAAACGCTGTCGTGGCCACTATCGTGGCAGCCATGACGACAGCAAGGGTGAAGTGGACAAGTAAAGTGAAGCTCGACAGATGGAGGACTTCAAGCCTGTCTGTCGTGGACCACTCCTATATTTTTTTGAGCCCTGAGGTAGAATGAAGGCCAAGCCCAAAGTCCAAGGAAGAAACCCAAAGCAAGAAAAGAGGACGAACTATAGGCATATACTCAGAAGATTTAATTTCCAATAGAGTTGTACTTTAGTTTAAACTTGTATTCTTGCCATATTAGAAAACTTGGACCCAAGGCCTATATAAAGGCATATAATTCGACCTAGGGAAGGATATCTCATTCTTAATTGTTTTCCTCGAAACCTTTGTCGTTTTCCCCTCTTCACCATGTTCTAAACTTCCCCTAGGGCTAAGGGTTGATTCTGTAAAGTAGTTGCAAGGATTGTACTATTTTAGGAGTTTTCTGTTCAAGCAATAAAAACTTCATGTTTATTTATTCTGGTTTTCATATCTCGTAAGAATATCGGGAGAGCATTGTGAGGTTATCCATTTGTTTGATATCGGGAGAGTCAAGCATACGAATGTAATAAATACGCGTTTTCTACTTTATGGTTAAACCATCTCAGCTTAGGGATAAGTACGAGGTTAAGTGGCTAAGGAAGAATTCAACAACATTGGTGTTCACCCTTCGATTCACGCCGAGAGGTATCATCTAAGAAGTGTTCGTCAATCGAACTTGGGCCTAGGGATAGGACAAGTCATAGCAGGGATTCTTGCCGAACTTGAAGTGCAGAGTTGTGTGATCTCTGCCGCGACATCAACAGACTTCTGCCGTGGCAGGTGCTGCCACGACAAGGACGACAGAACAGAAGTTCCCTTACAGCGCAATACTGGCACTACTGAGCAAATCAATACTGGTATATTTCTTAAACTTGATTCTTTACTCGTTTATTTTAGTTGTTTATCAAGATTACTTTACAACCCAATTAAACTCTTTCTCTCTTTTGTGCAGCAATTCTAAGATAAAGTTATTTCCAGTCCCTGTGGAGACGATATCCGATACTCCAAGTATCACTTTACTACTTGTGATGTGTACACTTGCACTATTTGTGATAGGACTATTTTACACTCAACAGGGTTGAGTGTTGAAGAAGAACACTATGGTGGAGAAGATGGAGGGACTGGTGATGATGATAACGTGTGGGGAGTTGCAAAAAGGTGAGGGGAGGAAACAGACGAATTAAATGGAATAGGAGAGTGATGGCGACGTGTGTCGGCTTTAAGGGAGAGAGAAATAGGCCGGGAGTTAATGTGATGGGTGATGGTTTGAGAGAGAATAAATAGGTTTTGTGGCTAAGGTTTTACCACATTAATTGGATGAATATTCTCTCTCTCACTTTTTCCCTTGTTTTTTTTTTCTTTTTTTATTCCCCTCCCCCACTTTTCGAATAAAACCTTTCCTCCTATTTTTTTGTACTCCCTAAAGTAGATAAAAACAAAACTCCATGTCCTTTGCCTATTTGCTACCAACCCTGTAGGCGACCATGCACACCTACCTCTTCACCTAACATTGTACTATGAAAGAGAAAGCTTGTACGAGGGTCACGTGAAAAGATAAGAAAATAAAGATAAAGATAACACAAAAACTAAACTAAAATGAAAACCATTATTTATGAACATGTTATAGCATAAAGGATAGAGTTTAGAGAAGCAAACTCTCAAGGATCGTGTAGATCTAGCTGTGACTTGTCTCTGAGGATATGGACTCCACTATACACCTTAAGCGTTGGCTATTGGCCTTGAAGACTTCATCGTCGTCCAACTTCTTGATATCAACCGCGCCATGAGGGTACACCTTGTGTATAATGAATGGTCTCGACCATCTCGATTTCAGCTTTCCAGGGAAAAGCTTTAGCCTGGAATTGTAGAGAAGCACTTTTGACCTTCTGAGAAATGTCTTGGCCAAATATGTTTGTCATGCCACTTCTTGGTTTTCTATTTGTAAATGCGGGCATTCTCATATGCTTGGGCTCGAAATTCTTCCAGCTCATTAAGCTCTAGCAACCTTCTTTCACCAGCTAGTTGGGCATCAATGTTGAGTTTCTTAATTGCCCAATAAGCCTTGTGTTTAAGCTCAACGGGTAGATGGCATTCCTTGCCAAATATGAGTTTTAAAGGTGACATGCCCAAAGGCGTCTTGAAGGTTGTTCTACAAGCCCATAGTGCTTCATCCAACTTGGGGGGACCAATCTTTTCTCCTAGGGTTGACCACCTTCTCCAAGATTTTCTTGATTTCACGATTGGAAACTTCAGCCTATCCGTTCGTCTATGGATGATATGATGTAGCAATCTTGTGCCTTACCCCATATCGTTGTAATGCTTTAGCAATAAGTTTGTTGTCAAAGTGAGTTCCTTCATCACTGATGATGGCTCGGGGTGCTCCAAACCTCGTGAAGATGTTCTTGTGAAGGAACTTCATGGCCATCTTGGAGTCGTCCCTCGGGGTGGGAACAGCCTCCACCCATTTTGACACGTAGTCGACTGCTAGCAAAATATATAAATCTCCATATGATGCGGGAAACGAGCCCATGAAGTCAATTCCCCACACGTCAAAGATTTCAACCTCCAGAATATTTTGCAGTGGCATTTCATTCCTCCTAGAGATGTTCCCCGTTCTTTGGCATCTATCACAAGTCTTGTAGAACTCGTGTGCACCCTTGAAAAGTGTAGGCCAATAGAATCATGCTTGAAGAATTTTTGCAGCAGTCCTAGCACCACCAAAATGCCCTCCACACAGTGATGAATGACAATGGTACAAAATGCTATGGTATTCTTCTTCTAGAACACATCTTCTTATAATCTTATCAGGACATTTCTTGAACAAGTAGGGTTCATCCCAATAGTAGAATCTTGCATCATGTCTGAATTTCTTGAGTCCCTGGCTAGATAAATCAAGAGGCAAAATACCACTAACAAGATAATTAACTATATCAGCATACCACGAAATTGCCGTAGCGGACAACAGTTTCTCATCAGGGAATTCCTCCTTAATTTCGGATTCACTACCTTGTGCGATAGCATTTTCTAGCCTAGATAGATGATCAGCTACCTGGTTCTCACATCCTTTCCTATCTCTAACTTCTAAATCAAATTCTTGTAGCAAGAGTATCCATTAATAAGTCTAGGCTTAGCATCCTTTTTAGTCACTAAGTACTTGATGACTGAATGATCGGTATGAACTATAACCTTAGTGCCTATCAAGTGTGACCTAAACTTATCAAATGCAAATACTACGGCAAGCAATTCTTTCTCAGTAGTGGTGTAATTGATTTGTGCATCATTCAAAGTGCGACTAGCATAATAAATAACATGAAAGAGTTTACATCGGCGTTGTCCAAGTGCTGCACTGACGGCGTAGTCACTTGCATCACACATTAGCTCAAATGGCTCGTTCCAATTGGGTGGAATGACAACCGGTGCTGAGATAAGCTTCTCCTTCAGTTCTTGAAACGTGTTATGGCAATCTTTGTCAAACACAAATGGTTGATTTTGTTGTAGCAAATTGCATAGCGGCTTTGAGATCTTCGAAAAGTCCTTGATAAATCTCCCATAAAAGCCATCATGCCCTGGAAAGCTTCTTCCTCCCTTGACAGTAGTGAGGGGAGGTAGTTTTTCAATGACCTCGACCTTTGCTTTCTCAACTTCTATCATTTGCTTCGAGATCTTGTGGCCTAAGATCGTTCCTTTCGTTACCATGAAATGGCAGTTTTCCCAATTGAGCACCAAGTCAGCTTCCTCGCGCCTCTTTAGAACCTTGGCAAGATTGCCCAAGAATGTGTTGAAGTCATCTCCGGAGACCGAGAAGTCATCCATTAAAATTTCTAAAAAATCATCGACCATGTCTGAAAAATTAGCCAGCATACATCTTTGAAAAGTTGATGGGGCATTGCAGAGACCAAAGGGCATTCTACGAAAAGCGTAAGTTCCATAAGAGCATGTGAAAGTCGTCTTCTCTTGGTCTTCGGGTGCTATAGGAATCTGATTGTACCCAGAATACCCATCGAGGAAGTAGTAGAATGCCTTGCCCGCTAGTTGATATAACATCTGATCAATGAATGGGAAGGGAAAATGGTCCTTCTTGGTTGCCTTGTTGAGCTTCCAATAGTCCATGCAAATCCTCCACCACGTGACGGTTCTAGTAGGCAATAGCTCATTCTCCTCGTTGCTTACCACGGTCACGCCTCCCTTCTTCGATACACATTGCACCGAGCTGGCCCATGAGCTATCGGATATCGGGTAGATTACTCCAGCATCAAGCCACTTAATTATCTCTTTCATTACCACATTCTCCATGATTCGGTTTAATCTTCTCTAGGGCTCAATAGAATTGTTGTGATAATCATCAAGCAAAATTTTGTGCATACATATAGAAGGGCTTACACTCTTCAAATCAGCCATAGTCCACCATAGCACTTTTTTATGTTGTAACAACGTATTTACTAAGCTAGTTTCTTGCTTAGGTGTGAGACTAGATGAGATTATCACAGGCAAAGTTTCATTTATCCCTAAGTAAACATACTTAAGATGTGATGGCAATGGTTTCAATTCTAGAGTAGGTGCATGCTCAAGGGAAGGCTTAGGAGGTACAAATTCTGAAAAATCAAGAGGTTCAAAGTGCGTACCTGGTCTAGCTTCGAGTCGACTGGACTTCTCCAGTTCCCTTGAGATTTCTTCTAGGTTTGAATCATCATCTTTGCAGAGTGCTTCACACTCATCCATTTGCATCTCATTGCTACAGCAAAACTCAGCAGTTTCATTTTGTGCTTTAGCATCTATATATTGGCATGCTCCCAAATTGTTTGCATACTTGAGGGTGTCATGAATATTGATTGTGACTGTTTGATCAGCCACTCTTATCGTGAACTCACCCTTCTCACAACCGATTAAAGCTCGCCCGGTGGCTAAAAATGGCCTACCCAAGATAATGAGTGTGTTGTTGTCAGCTTCACAGTTGAGAATTAAGGAGTCGACCGGAAAGATAAATCGGTCCACTTTTACCACGACATCTCCAATTCTTCCTTCTGGGCGAACATGAGAGTGATCTGCTAGCTGTAGCACAACCTTGGTGGTTTGTGCATCTCGTATTCCCAATTTCAGAAAAATTGACTCAGGAATCAAGTTAACAATGGATCCCAAATCACAAATTGCTCTTCCAACAAACTTATCGCCAATAGAGCATGGGATAACAAAGCCACATGGGTCCTTCCTCTTAGGTGGAAACTTACTCCACATAGAACAACATTCTTTTGCTATAGCGACAGTTTCTTACTTCTCGACCTTCCTTTTTTAGTAACTATATCCTTAAGGAATTTGGCATATGTTGGTATCTGATCAATGGCCTCCAGAAATGGGACATTGATATGTAATTTGTCCAGGATATCCACGAATTTCTGGAATTCAAGGTCTTCTTTCTGCTTCTTGAGTCGTTGAGGAAAAGGAGGTGGGGCCAAACTTCATTTATTTGGACTAGTGGAGTTGCATATTTTGTTGTAGCAAAAGTAGGCTCCTCCCTCGGTGTTTCTTTTGCTATGACTTCCTCCTCATCCTTCTCTTTAGCTGGAGGGTCTTGTGAGTTATCTTCTTCGTGAGGCAAGTTGGGCTGATATTCCTTCTTCTCCTTTCCCTCAAACTTGTCTTCTTTGTTAATTTCCTTTCCACTCCTTAATGTGAGTGCGCTACATTGCTCCTTGTTATGGTGCTTAGTGGCTTCAGTGTCACTAGGTAGACTCCCTTGTGGTCGCACATATAAGGTTTGAGCTATTTGACCAACTTGTATTTCTAAAGCTCTGAGAGAAGAACTATGGCTTTGCAATAAGGCTCATTGATTCTTAATGTTTGCTACATGGTCATGTAGCAAAACTTTCGTGGTTCCCATAAAATCTTTCGTCATAGCCATAAATTCTTTGAATGTAGTCTCCAAAGAACTGTTTGATGAAGATGATGCTCCCTTGTGACCTTGCCATGGCATCTTCTGGTTAAAAGATGGTGCTTCGATCAGATTTTGTTGTGGAGTTGCCTGTGCAGAATTGTTGTGCCCTTGATTACCCTAACTGAAATTTGGATGCTGACGCCATCCTGGGTTGTAGGTATTAGAGTATGGATTGTTGTTGCAGTTATAATTCCCCACATAGGTTGCCAACTCTTGATTGTCAGGGCATTCACTCAAATGGTGATTGCATCGCATCTGAGACATGAGGTTGCGGATTTCACTTCCTTGACTTCATTGGGACGTTGGAGGTTCTTTAGCTTATCGGTGATAGTAGCAAATTGGGTGGCTACCGAGTCATCAGCTTCACTCTCTCGAACTACTTGGGTTCTCCTCCCCGTTCCAAGCCTTGTGGTCAGAAACTGGTAGTCATTGTTGGCTACCCTATAAAGAATGTTGAATGCTTCCTCCGGTGATTTGTCTAACAATGTCCCATTTGCTGAAGCATCTAACATCATCCTTGTAGGAACATCTAACTA
Organism: Hibiscus trionum; assembly: GCA_030270665.1. Lineage (NCBI taxonomy): Eukaryota > Viridiplantae > Streptophyta > Magnoliopsida > Malvales > Malvaceae > Hibiscus > Hibiscus trionum. Next base: position 23,706,531 of record BSYR01000021.1, on the reverse strand, counting down.
CTTGGGTCCAATCATGAAAACCATGATTTGTGCACTTCCTCAATAATCCCTTGAATTGATCCCAACACTCGTACATGGATTCGTTATCAGCTTGACGAAAAGAAGAAATATCATTTCTCAACTGAGTGTTTCTATTGGGTGGATTATACCGTAGCAGAAAACTTTTGCATCGATATGCTCAAGTCTCCATTGATCCAGCTGGCACTCCACTTAGCCATACTCTAGCACGATCTCGTAAAGAATATGGAAACAGTTTAAGCTTTAGCACATCCTCGTGCACTCCTTGCTGTCTGAACGAGTCACAAACTTCCAAGAAAGCACGAATATGTTGTCTTGCATCTTCGTGAGGCATACCGCCAAATTGGCCAATAGTGTTCAACATGTTGAACATAACATGTTTAAGCTCGAACTGGGTTGCCTAAATTTTTGGAGCTACTATTCCGGGATAAAGATCGTCCAAGATAGGAGTCAAATAATCTCTAATGGCTCGAGGTCGAGCCGCTTCTCCCTGGCCATTTGCCATAGCATCTACGTTACCGGGAGGTTGTGGTACCTCTTCGTTCATGTTTCTGGTTTCTTCTCTTCGAACACATCTCCTGAGTCGTAAGAAATGCTCGATTTTATAAATAGGTGATTGCAGGGGTCCTCTAGGTCTTCTTCTGGTCATGCACTAGCAGGACACCTGAAAAGAAAAAAAATCCCAAATAAATATGTACAAAAACAAAAAGAACAAATGATATAAACAAAAAAGTCGTAAACAACCAATTGCCAATCCCCGGCAACGGCGCCAAAAACTTGTTGCTTGCGTGTGATGTACTATAAATGGTACGTAAATATGGTACAAGTATACACGTCCAACGAGTAATAAAGTAAGTGACTGAGTATCGTCTCCACATGGATTGGAGGTATTCACGGTTTGATGTAACAATATTGAATGAACTTTTTGCAGGTGAAAATGTTATAATAAAAGAGATGGTGTAAAATAATGTTGTAGCAAAACAATGTAAAGAAAGTTGAGATAACAATATGATGAACAGGTCCCCTTTCCTATGCGAAACTCATTACAGAATGACTGGCTGGGAATGATGGACAACCTAAACTAAGCTTCTTAACGATACTCAGGTTCTTCAGCTATCTTCTATGCTAGGCAGGATTTGCTAAAAGTGTTCCTAAACTATCTCTAGCCAGGAAACTGAGAGTCTGAAATGCTACAGCCATACCTCTCGGCGTAAACTCTTAACACTCCCCTACCCTTCATGAACTATCTTTTTAAGCCCTTGAAACCTATCACTTATCTCTAAGGTAGGTTAGAGTCTGCCTCTCGACAGCCACTCCATTGCTTATGGGGATTCTAAGGCTAGATCTCTCGATTACTAACCTCAACAAACACTTAAAGAACGGCCAACTCTCGAGGGCTCTTACAACTTTAAGGAAATAAAATGCATAAGCAAAGCATAGAACATGATAAACACTGGAAAGCTATAGCATGCATTAAAAAGTACTTAAATTCAAATCATCCATCAAACCCATGCCACCTAAAATAGTTCGTGGGTGGGCAATATCATCCACCGTATCATTGTGATAACTCCCTCTTTGCCATGGACTGTCCGACTGTCTTAGGCTCACCGCCTCTCTCGAGGCCGGCGAGGCCACTCCTTGGAGCTTCAACGATGGAGGACACCATGTTCGAGAAGATGAAGAAGAACGCTTCTCTATCCTTGTTCAGCATGCACCTCTCTCTTTCTCTTCGCGCTCTCCTTTTTTTCTCCATACTTCTCTCCCTCTTTATATAGTGGAGGCTCCTAGGGTTTTGTGCCCTGAAGATTCCTTGATAATCCCAAGGAATATCCACCGCCAAGCTCTGCCATGAGCGGACAAGGAGGACAGTCTGCAAGTGGGTATCGACTGCTGCACATGTCAGGTTGTCCTTTTCTGCATATTCACGTGCTTCTACAGCTCACGTGTTGGCCAACATCCACTTCCACTATGCTATAGAAATTCTTAGCGCCAGCTTTCTCTCGCTAGATTCCCTTCATGTGCATCATCAAACCCAAAACCAACCTTCCGAGCAGCACCCCTCAACTTGGACTAATAACCAGCAAAAATAAAGATGCACCCATAAGAATAAAATGCAACCTAAATGCAGTCTAAATGCGATGATATGGGTTCAAGAACAGGAAAATTCTATAGCAAAAAAGTATGAAAATAAGGATATTCATGCAGTTATCAGAAGGCTTTCATTCACTCTTGCTAATTTGTTTGTCACTTCATTTAATTTCAAATACTTGGACTTTGATAGCAGCAGAGTGTCCTTGCTCATGATCCTTCCTAGAGCCTGTTTCGGGCACCTCTAGGGTATTAAGCATCTTTCCTAGAGCCTGTTTCGGGTACCTCTAGGGTTTTAACCATCTTTGTGCTGCCGCCCTGTGCTGCCGCGATGGCAAACCTATATCCAATTAAGAAATTTTCATGAAGTAAAGCAGGCAGTGTTAAACTTAGAACTCAAGCAAAACTCAGCACTTAACAGACAGTGTAAGAATAATTGACAAAAAGAAAAAATTCTAAGTATTTTTCATGCTTTTTCTCATGGTTAAGTTAAATTTTAAGTATGATACGAAAATAAGTAATCGGCTAACTATCATAGGCACAAGTTTTTAAGCTAAGACTTTCAATTTCATTAAGTGATAGGGCAGAATTTACATATGTTGCTATCTGCTACTAAATGAATCTAAAGAAAACATAGAGGACTAACCCCCCCCCCAAATTCAAGGTTGGCATTGTCCTCAATTCCTTACACAAAATATAAAAATAAAAACATAAAAAGAAAACATAAAAAGAAAAATATATAATATAAAATTAAAAGAAAACATAAAAATAAAGAAAAAATAAAAGGTGGTATAGACTAGGGGAATTCCCCTATGTTGTTGCTGCGTCGGAGGAGGATTTTTAGGAGGCAGGGAGGACGAGGCGACGTGTGGAGGAAGGTTTGGCAGCTGGGATCTTCTTCGTGCCACTTGGCGGCTCGATGCTGTTGGGGGTGGGTCTCTTGGATGGTCGTTCTGGCTCAGTTTCAGACCCTCCACCTCGAGGCTTGGTCGCAGTGGCTGGCTGCTTCCTCTTCCTTGCTGCCTCAACCAGTTCGTCGTCGGAGGAGTCAGATATCTCCATGTCTAAGTCCTCGGCTTCTTTGGCAGCTGCCTCCTTTGCTGCTGGTGAGGCGACGGTGGTCTCCTCCTCTTTTTCAGAGTCAGATGAGGAGATGAGGTTGTATGGCTAGATGGGAGTGGGCGATGTCCTTCCCTTAGGGCAGATGTGCGGCCCATCGCTGTCTGGGGCGGCTAGAGTGGCAGCTGGTCTAGGTGTGATCTCAGTTTGTTTGGACGTTGCTAACTCCGATGGGAAGGCTGGCAATTGTGGGTAGTCGTCATGATACTTGTCCAGCAAGTAGGCCACAAAGGCCTCTTGCACCTCCGCAATGTATTTTGTAAATATTACATGCTTGTGCTCAATTCTCTAGCATCTTTCTACGAGGCTGTGTAGCAGGGGAATCGTGTCGGAGGAAAGGGCAGCATCAGTACTGCCCGCTGCAGCTGGGGTGGTGGCAGGTAGGGACGGTGGCTGATGTTGTCGGCGTTTTCGGCTTTGGCTCCTGCATCATCTGGAGCCGTGCCTTCCTTGTCCACCCTTCCTTGGAGGCAATGATAGTGTCTTTTGGGTGCGGCAGTATACGGAAGTTGGCGTAGAGGCCTGTGATGAGTGTAGGGAAAACGAGGGGTCCCTTGGAGTTGGGCTTGTCTGCGTGGGCATAAATTTCTTCAAGAATCACTTCGCCAACGTTGATTGGCTGCCCCTTCATTATGCTATGGATAAGGGCCAGTCGTGGCCTGTTGACTGTCGAACCATTTAAAGTGGGCATTAGGCGGCGCTGGACGAAGTTACTTCAAAGAATTTCTTCTAGAAGCAGGTCGCGGCGGTTGACTGAACCGTTATTCTCGCCAGTTAACCATTTGGTATTAGGTTGGCAGATTTCTTTTTTAATCTTTTCGTAGTCTGCTGCCGTTAAATACGACCTCCATTCTTCGTGCGAATTCCCTCTAATTTCTATGACGTAGAAGCTATTGATGGTTGCCGCTGTGAGCTTGACACCTTCACCACAGACATAGATGATGGGGTTCCCCGGTGTAGGCTTATGGGTAAAAAACTCTCGCACTAAGTTGTTGTTTATCTCCTCTGGCTGTCGTGCGAATAATATGCCATCCTAGGGTGTAGACCCTTTCGAACACGATGGGCTCAAGGCCAAGATCCCCGTCTTGCCTTGTATATTGGAAGCCTATCTCTTCCCATAGTTGTCAATCAGCGTAGTATTGCCGGTAGGTTGCCGCTACATCACCATTCAAGAACCTTTGGAAGGTTGGCTTGGAGGTTGAGGCGGTGGGTTTTGATGTTGTCATTGTTGTGAGAGCGGTTGTATTTCCTAAGGTAAAGAAAGAAAATGCAAGAAAGTAAAGCAAACGAAATCTTGAAAGCAAAGATGACAAGAAGAATTGAGAGTAAAATAGAGAGCAAAGTGAAAATGAGGAAAGAATAGTTGGCCTTATATAGCCGCTTCTCTCCGATGCCTTGGCGAGCACGCTGCCAACGGGCGGCAATGATTGTGGTGCGTCTAATGGGATTCCATGTCGTTACGTAGATAGTCGTTCCGCCTGTTGTTGCAAATATAACCGTTGCGGCTAGCCGTTATGAAGCCGCTAGCTGTTATGCTGATCTACCTTGGGCCACCTTGGCCGCTGGATTGGGCCTCTCCTTTATTCTTTTTCCTTCTTGATCTTGCCTTCATTCCTAACCTGAAATAAATTAATTGCAAAAATTAAATAAAAATAGTCAAAAATTAAATCTAATCCTAATGCATAAAAATAAATTAAAAATAAAAATAAAAATTAGGTAATGTTGGGTTGCGCATCTCCCAAACATAACCACTTCCTGAGGGTTTTGCGTTTGGCTTTTCGTCCAAGTATGTCCTCCCTCTCCTCATGTGGGTGTTGGCTGCCCTCTTTGCCGCTCTGGCGGGACATACACCAAACACAAACAAGAGGCATAATTTTTTTGAAAAATAAAATAAACAGAAATTTAAATGCAAAAACTAAAGATAGAAGTGCAGGAATTCAAACGCAGTTGCTGTTGCCAATCCCCTGCAACGGCGCCAAAAACTTGTAGAACGTTTTAGGTGTTCTCTATTTATGAGTGCAAGTGTACACTCTTCTCAAGCTATAGTATAAAAGATATCGTCTCCCACAGGGATTGGAGCAGCTACTATGAGTGTTTTCCTGCACAAGGAAATAGTATATTGAACAATTAAATTTCTAAATAATGTAATTTATAAAAATGAAAACACAAGTAAATTAAGATAAAAAAGGATAGGGAGAGATAAGGCCGATATATTTGGGTCAGGTAATTGTAGCTCAGTACTGTGTAGACTGCGTTGTAAAGCTTAAGTATGTTTTGCGCTGCCACGATCTACTGCCTCGGCGGGTAATGGCGGATTGAGGCAGCGGCAACTTTCGCTGCCACAGCGGAACTCTGGGCTTGCAACTTTCGATGTCTCGGTAGGTGAGATGGAGAGAAGTCCTGGCGGCAAGTCTGGCAGATACTCAAAGTTTGGCAAAGCAATTCTGAAGTGATCATTTCTATGTCTAGGCAAGGATTCTGTCACCACGTGATGTAGGCAATACCTAGCAATCTCAGCGTAAACCTAACACAGGCAGTCGACGTTTGGTTGCTCCTTTTAGCCGCTGAAATTCTAACTTATGTCTAAGCCGAATTAGTCAACACCTCGACATGATGAGACCGTGCTTAATTCTTTCGTGAGTTTGACACTCTCGTGCCCGACAAATGGATTTCTTAAACTGGACTTTTGGAACTAATTGAAGAAGTGAAGAACATGAATTAAGCAAACTTGAGAGTATTTTATTGAAAACACACTAAAACTATTACAATCGTTTCTAACAACTACTTTATATACAAAAACCTAAACCCTAAGAGAAATTGGGTCGCGACCTCCAATCCCCCACTTAATCTATCCATCTACCTCTCTGCTATGCCCCTATACCCACACATACATGGGTATATATAGGGCTCATAGCCTAAGTTGAGTCCTCCTTGAAGTAGAAGTCCTTAAAATAGCTTTAAATTAATTGTTGACTCCTTTTTTACTTGAATGTGGACTCTTTGGACGTTGCCTTCTCCAACAAGTAAAGATAAGTACTCCTACTTATCCCTCTTTAATCAGCTCTTCAGGCCGCTGCAGGCTTCAGATAATTGCAAGACTAGGCTCATTGGGCTCAGGGAATTGCCCTCTTTCAATTGCAACCCTTCTTAACGAAGTCGGTTTAACTCCTGCCTGGGCGATAGTCGCCGGCAATGTTGCCGCAGCGGCGTCATTGGCGGCACCTGGAACTGCTTCAATACAGCTCCTTTTGCTCCCTGATTTCCTGTCCTCTCCTCTTTTACATAGCTACAACACCTAAAAATAAAAACTAAGCTAAAACATTATCTTTTCTTAACCAAACATAGAATATTCAATAAAAGCATGGTGAAAGAGCAAATTCTGTTATTATGCATGCAATGCACCTAGATATGCCTAAATGAGCTTAAGAATAGCAATAATACGGGCAAGAATGTGTACAAAATATAGAACTTGTGGACACTCTACAACCCTGAAGAGAGTGTCTCAAAGATGTTTGATCAGTTTTCGATCATCGTCAACGGCCTTAAAGGATTTGGTGAAGTGATTCCCGAAGATAAGCTAGTAAGGAAGCTTTTGTACTCTCTCACGGAATCTTGGGATGGTAAAAGAATGGCCATCAATGAAGCTAAGAATTTGAAGACTTTGAAGCTTGATGAGCTCGTTGGTTCTCTCCTTACTCATGAGATTATGAAACAAGGAAGAGAAGAAGAAAAGAAGAACGAAGAGAGAAGAATAGAGAAGCATGAGGTGGAAAAGAAGAAGCTAGGAGTTGCTCTCAAAGCATCTCTACAAGAGGAGAACTCTTCTAGTGAGGAGGAAGACTTTGAGGAGTTGGCTACGATAGCCAAACGGTTCACACGGTTCATGAAATCCAATCGAGGGAGAAAATTTCAAAGAAAGATGGACTTCAAGAATAAAGGCAAAGAAGAAGAAACGGATCCGATCATTTGCTTTAAGTGCAAGAAGCTGAGTCACATACGTTTCGATTGCCTTCAACTCAAGAAGAAGGGATTTGAGAAGAAGAAGAAGCTCAAAGCTAAGCTTGCTACTTGGAGTGATGAGGAGTCATCCGAGGATGAGGAACATGAAGTGGCCAACCTTTGCCTCATGGCTCTTGAGGAAGATTCGATGGTAACCTCTAATTCATCTTACTTTGATTTTACATTTGATGAACTCCATGATGCATACGATGAGTTACAAGAGGTATATGACTAGTTAGTAGAGAAATGTAACCCCCTTAGCTCGGCCTAGACATTTAACCCGAACTACGAAGACTACACGGGGAAAACCAAAGTCAACCTCGATTAACGACCCTTTTTTATTTTAATCTTGTCTAAATACATATTAAGCCTAAGTGAGCACTCACATATCATGTAAGAGAAAGGCACATCGATCGGATATCGTTTAGGGACTCAATTGCTTAATTTACGCGTTTAGGGACCAAATTGTAATTTTTGAAAAGTAGAGGGACTTCACTGATTTTAAGATTACCAATATGAAATTAATCATGTTACATGCTTCACTGTCAAGTTTCAGCTTAAAAAGACATTTCAACCCCAAGCAATTGCATCCACAACATTTAGAACTAAAATGTAAAGCATGAAAAACTCAAAGTAATTCAAATCAGCATCTAACGGTCACTGTATCGGAACGCCTACCCACCGTACCGAAACGCACGTATCGAAACGGTGTTAACCGTTTCGGTACACGGGTATGTTCCGAGACCAGTACCGAAATAGGGCACTCTAGTAGCCAAACTGTTTCGAAACAGTCTCAGCTGTTTCGAAACACTAAGACCATTACAGGCCCCCGTTTCGAAACACCTGAGGGTGTTTTGATACACCTTGCCCAGAAACAGCAGATATAGTTGGTTTTTCGCCCTTTAACCCATTCAAACGTATCTCAAAGATTCCCAAATCATACTAGCAAACCATTATACAATTAAGGAACATATTTAGGACTCTCTAGCACAAGCATGGCATCAAACACAAAATCACATAGTCTAAAGGCATGCTTCCTAATCTCAAAACCAATATAAGCAATCCAACCTCAAACCAACCATTTAAGGCCACTTACAACCCAAAAATGCCATCATAAACATGCCACAAACTTAGGGAGTTCAAACATATCTCCCATATACAACCTTGGTTTCCCATTGCCGTTATATCAAAACTAAAGTGTATGAAAACATCACCATACATGAGCTTGTACTTCCTTGGATGTTCTTATCCTCCTTGATGCCCGAAATCACTTCAATTATCTGCATTATTGGTAAAAGAGAGCGTAAGCACAAATGCTTAGTGAGGCATGCTCTAAAGAAAACCAACCCAATAATGCATTTCATGAAAACACTTTCTCAAAAGCTTTTTAACAACATGCTCATTCTATCTCATGCTTGAAAACCATTCAAAGCAACTTCTCATTGAAAACACATGTACCTTCATTCTATCTCATGCATTTAAATCAATGCAAAACTCATGGCAACGATATATTCATGCTTGTAACACCAAAGCATTTCATACACAAAACTCATATGCGTTTCTCATTGCATAAATCATTTCATCAAAGGTACATGTGAATCAAAAATCATTTCATATTTTATATTGGCATTTCACATCTCATTATTACTCGGATATGCGGACAACTCACTAGACACTTCCGGTGGCATCTACCATCACCGTACTCACTCGTCTAGCAACATAATTTCCGGTGGAATCTCACATCACCGTACTCACATGGTGGAATCTCTCATCGCCACAAAGCTTGGGTATTTCACCAAGTCCTACCCGATAGAATGCCTGTAACCCCCTTAGCCTAGCCTAGACGGTTGACCCGAACTACGAAGATTACACGGGGAAAACCAAAGTCAACCCGAAAGTCAACCTTGATTAACGACCTTTTTTTCTTTTTAATCTTGTCTAGATACACGTTAACCCTAAGTGAGTACTCATAAAACATATTTGAGAAAGGCACAGTGATCGAACGACATAGAGAAACTAAATTGCACTTATTACAAGTTTAGGGACCAAAATGTAATTTCTATAAATTAGAAGGTTCTTACTGATTATAATGTTACCAATAAGAAATTAGTCATATTACATGCTTCTTTGCCAAATTTCATCTTAAAAGAACATCTCAAGCTCAAGCAAATTCAACTTTAACCTTTGGGACTAAAATGTAAAGCTTGCAAACTTCAGCACCATTCAAATCAGTGCCCAACGGTCACCTGTTTCGGAACTTCCACCTGTTGTATCGAAACGTGGATCGAAACGGTGTTGACCGTTCCGATACGCGGGTTGGTTCTGAGACTGGTTCCGAAACGAGGCCTTCCAGTAGCCAAATCGTTTTGAAACATCCCTTAGTGTTTCGAAACACGAAGGCCATTTCAGGCCCCCATTTCGAAACACTAGAGAGTGTTTCGATATGGTTTGCCCAGATTCAGCAGCAAATTTTGGTTTTTCATGCATAAGCTCATTCAAACCCGACCTAATGACTCCCTAATCATGTCAACAAGTCATCTAGCATCCAAAGTACACATTTAGAACTCCCAAACACATTCATCATCATCAATCATGAAATTTCACAAGTCTAGAGGCATGCTTCCTATTTTCAAAACCAAATAAGCAAATAACCTTCAAATCAAGCATTTAAGGCCATTTACAATTCAAACCAACAAAGGCAATCATGCCACAACCTTAGGAAGTTCAATACATCTCCCAAAAACGAAACTTAGGTTCCCATTGCCATTTTATCAAAACTAATAGTGTATGAAAACTTCACCATACGTGAGCTTGGACTTCCTTGGATGAACTTAGCTTCCTTGATGTCCAAAGCACCTCAATTATCTGCATTATTGGTAAAAGAGAGTATACGCACAAATGCTTAGTGAGGCATGCTCTAAATAAAACCAATACAACAATGCACTTTTAGAAAACACTTTCAACAAAGCTTTTAAACCACATGTTCATCTCTTTTTCATGCTACCTTGCAAACTTTTCAAGCATCTCATGCTTCGTTACATTTAAATACATTATATTGGCTTTCAAGTGATAGTTCGTAACCATTTCAACAAAAGACGCAATCGGATACGCGGATTACAAGCGTTGTCCCACACGCTTCATACACACTACCGGACTACACAAGGTTCACACTCAAGAGCAATCCCTCCATTGATGTGACACCCGTGGTGGAGTATAACGGTACAACTCAACACCACTCATCGGTAGTTGTATAATTCCACTAACGAGAGTAAATGACACATAACACAAGATCCACACATGGAATTTACAACCACTATTGTGATCTTACCTCAATCGTTAGGGTACTTGGATGGAGTTTACGGTACAATCACAACCCCTCAACATCCAAGGCGACTTTACTTACGGTGCACCCAATCCTATAGCCGGCTAACTATATCCGATTCAAGTACTTAAAAAACATTTCATCACTTGCCAATGTACATCAAATACCATCATCAATTCACTGTTTTAAGCATTAATCAAAGCCACTTATCATCATGCATCTTCATGCATCATAACCAAATTATTAACATGTCAAACCAAGGATCTCTTACCTTGAGCATCCTTCAATACATGGCTTTCAAAAACCAGCATTAATCATGCTAAAACATGCTTTCAAAACAGTAATTAAACATGCATTTCATAACTAATGCATCAAACCAACACTTAGCACATCCGAGGGAGTTTTTCCGAAAACTTACTCTTGAGCTTAGCTAAGTTGTTTAGACTTAAACTAAGCTCCCAAAACCTCCAAATAATCGTTTCAAAGCTGGAAACCATCTCCACTCACCAATTACGTTTCGCCTTGCTCGTTGAAACTCTAACTATGCCTCTGATACTCCCGAACCAACACCAAAAGTGTCCGAAGGTGTCTCCCTTGTTTACAACACATAAGAGCAGAGGATTAATGCATCATCATGCATTAAAATCATCATCCACTTCTCCTAAACTCGCTGCACCACCTAAACTCAACATTTGGGCTACCAAACACCACCGAAATCACCTCCAAACTCTTCAAAAACTTAACCCAGCCAAGATCCACCACTTCTAATCATTTCTAAACATCAATTAACATCTAAAACAAACTTAAACTCGTCCTTATACCTCCAGCTATAACAGAACACCAAAATCACCTCAAAAACCACCATTTTCATAAGCAAAACTTAGGAAACACAACCTATTCGGGATTAGATTGATAAAACCTCATTTCCAACATCATTTAACATCCAAAATACATTAAAGAATCATCTCAAAACAGAGCCCAATCAATCACAACGAAATTCTTCAAGATCTCTTCCAAAATCTTGAGTTTTAAGCCAAAATCATGTTTCTAACATCAAAACCATTTATAAAACTTTAATAAAGGATTGACAACTTGGGAATTTCAGTAAAGAACTGAGCATTAAGAGGAGAAGAACATTCTTACCTCTAAATGATGATTTCTCCTTGATTTGGGCAAAATTCCATGAAAATGCAATGTGGAAATCAAAAGGATTTGATGCAAGATTGATTAGGAACCAATAGATGATGGAAATCTCATCAATTGAAGTGAAGATCAATGTGAATTTTGCTGGAGAAAATGTGTTTGGATGATGGGATTTTGAGAGAAAAAGGAATGAGAGAAAATTTGGAAAAGGTAGTTATGAAAGTCAAAATTTAGTTTTCCATTTCTTTTATTTAATTAAAACATTAATTAAATCGCCCAAATTAAGGAAAAATCTAGAGAAAAACATTTTGGGTAAATTAGCTCCTTAAAGATTCAAAGTTTCAATCCTTTACAAAACAGCCACTACTAAACTTTGCAAAAATTGCATTTTGGTCACTACTCCGAAATGTAGTATTTCCAAACCTTATTTTGTAAAATTGATTTCACCACTCTCTTATATATATTAAATAAGGATTTTTAGATATTTTTCTATATTTTTAAAGCATCCCGAACTAAGCTTTTCCTAAAAACCTCCTTTTATATTCGAATTGTTTCATAGACCGGTCCGACTCAAACCCTAAACTTCTAAGCCCAAAATTGGGGTGTTACAATGCCCATCATCGGTTCTCTCCCTTTGGCTTAACCCAAGAACACGTACGAATTTTAGTTTATAGTGCACTCTCATCCTATTGATCGATCAATTATATCCGGTAAGTATCTCAACATCTATGCCAATATATTATGTCAAATCATCATCTCACCTACTGTTTTTCATGCATCAATTCTCAAAACATTCTCATCTCATTTCAAAACCATAACATTTGCCATGCTTTAAACAAAACCTCAAATCTCAACCATGCAACATGTTACTTCATGAAATCATTTCAAGCATCATCTCATGCTATAAAACATGCATAAAAATAGTAGGAATTTATCTATCTCAAACCATGAGCGTGTAAAAGCATTTTAGGGGCAATCACCACATTCAAGAGAGCAATCTAGCCAATACTTACTTCCGGACTTAGGAAGGTGTTTCAAACCTTTCCTCAATCTCCAAACCTTGATTCTTTATCCCTCAAGGACTTCTAAAACCATATGCACTCACCGATTACGTTTCGCTTGCTCGCCGAAACGCTATCTAGGCTTCCAGATCAACACCAAAGGCGTCCGAAGATGTCTCCCATGTTTGAAACACATAAGAGCATAGGATTAATGCATCATCATGCATTGAAATCATCAGCCACACACCTAAACTCGTTGCTCTACTCAAAAACCACATTTCGGCTACCAAACACAACTGAAATCACCTCAAAACTCTTACAAAACAAAACCCAGCCAAGATCTACCACTTATAATCATTTCTAAACATCAATTAACATCAAAAACCACCACAAACACGTCCTTATACCTCCAGCTATGACAAAACACCAAAATCACCCCAAAAACCATCATTCTAGCAAGCAAAACTTAGGAAACCAAACCTATTCGGGATTTGATTGATAAAAACCTCATTTGTAACATCAATTAACACCCAAAATACATTAGAAAAACACCTCAAAATAGAGCCCAATCATTCACCACGAAAATCTTCAAGATCTCTTCCAAAATCTTGAGTTTTAAGACAATTTCTTGTTTCTAACATTAAAACAACTCAAAAATCATTAACAAATGATTGATAACTTGGGAATTTCAGTAAAGAACTGATCATTAGAGGAGAAGGACGAAGCTTACCTCTAATGGATGATTTCTCCTTGATTTGGGCAAGTTTTCTTGAAAATTCAATGTAGAAATCAAGAGAATTTGATGAGGAATTGATTAAGAATCAAAGGAAGATTGAAATCTCATCAAATGAAGTGAAAATCAAAATATAATTGCTGGAGAGAATGTGTTTGGCTGAAAAGAATTTGAGAGAAAATAAAGTGAGGGGAAATTTGTGAAAAGTAGTTATGATTAGTCAAAGGTAGTTTCTCAATTAATTAGTGTTCATTTCCTTTAATTAACACATTAATAAAATCACCCAAATTAAGGGAAAATCTGATGAAAACATTTTGGTAAAATTAGCTCCTTAAAGATTCAAAGTTTCAATCCTTTACAAAACAATCACTATTTAACTTTTGCAAAAACTGCGATTTGGTCACTACCCCAAAATTTAGTATTTCCAAACCTTATTTTGTAAAATTGATTTCACCATAATCTTTCATATATTAAATGAAAATTTTTAGATATTTTTCTATATTTTTAAAGCATCCCGAACTAGGTGTTCTTTAAAGCTCCCTTTAAGATTCGAACCGTTTTCTGACCGGTCCGATTCGGACTCTAAAACATCTAGGCCCAAATTTGGGGTGTTACAATAGAGAAATATAAGGATTTAATTTTGAAAAACAAAAAGATCATTTCAGATTTAAAAGCTCAAAACGATTTACTCTCTAAAGCTAACTCGGATTTTGAGAAAAAGGTTTCAAGCTTACAAGATGATTTGGAGTTCTTTGAACAAGAAAATATTGATTTAAATAACCTTCTTTCTCAATGTAATGATGAACACCAAAAGTTGGTGAATGAGCTTAGTGAGCTCCAAAATTCTTTCAAAAATGTTTGTTCTTCAAAACTAGAAAAGGTGAATCTTCAAAAACCAACTTTGTAAAAAGAAAGAATTGTAACTACAAACAAAGTGGCTCCAATAGGCATAATAGAACTAAAAGAATTAGAAGTGTATGGGTTCCTAAGGAACTTGTAAAATCTAATAACATTATTGCCATGTCACCTTTGATTCCAAAGGGAACCAAGCTTTTGGGAGCTAACACTCATGGACCCAAAATGAGTTGGGTACCAAAAATCAAAGTTTAATCTCTTTGTTTGTAGAGGGAGCATTGCTACAAGGCCAAAGCACAAAGTCAAATTCATGGTACCTTGATAGTCGATGCTCGAGGCACATGACCAGAGACGAGAGTCGATTCATGAAATTAAAGCCAAAAAGTGGAGGAGTAGTGACATTTTGTGACAACCCCAAAGGCCACATTGAAGGTATTGGCTCCATAGGTAATCACTCTTCCATACTCATTGAAAATGTTTTGTATGTCAATGGTCTAAAACATAATTTATTGAGCATTAGTCAATTGTGTGATAAAGGATTTATTGTCATGTTTGACATAAATGTGTGTAGAATAGTTGACATTAAATCTAATAAAATAATGTTCATTGGTCATCATATAGGAAATATATATATGGTGCATCTAGATGGCATTCATACATCCCATGCATGCTTAGTTGCACAAAATGAAAATGATGCATGGTTATGGCATAGGAAACTAGGACATGCTAGCATTAGTGTTTTGGAAAAATTATTTTCCCTTAATCTAGTTCGAGGCCTACCTAAGCTCAAGTTCTCATTAAATAAAATTTGTGATGCATGTGCTAAAGGTAAACAACATAAAGCCTATTTTAAGTCCATTAATGATGTTTCTACAAGTAGGTGTTTGCAATTGATCCATATGGATCTCTTTGAGCCAATTAGGACTACTAGCTTGGGTGGAAAATCATATGCTTTTGTGATTGTTGATGATTACTCTAGATATACTTGGGTTCTCTTTTTAAGCACCAAGAATGAGGCTTTAAAACTTCATCACATTTTCGAAAATAACCCAAAATGATCTTGAACTTAAAAGTTCACATATTAGAAATGATCATGGAACCGAATATTAAAATATGGGTTTTGATGAGTTTTGTAATGAAAATGGGATTATCCATAATTTTTCGGCTCCTTGAACTCCTCAACAAAATGGGGTAGTTGAGAAGAAAATAGAACTTTAGAAGAAATTACTAGGACTGTGCTTTGTGAAAACAATTTACCAAAGTATCTTTGGGCGGAAGTGTTCTACGCGTGATGTACTATAAATGATAAGCAAATATGGTGCAAGTATACACGTCGAACGAGTAGTAAAGTGAGTGAGTGAATATCGCCTCCACAGGGATTGGAGGTATTCACTGTTTGCTGTAATAATATTGAATGAACTTTTTGCAGGTGAAAATGCTATAGTAAAAGAGATGGTGTAAGATAATGATGTAGCAAAACAATGTAAAGAAAGCTGAGATGACAATATGATGAACATGTCCCCTTTCGTATGTGAAACTCACTACAGAATGACTGGCTGGGAATGATGGACAACCTAAACTAAGCTTCTTAACGATACTAAGGCTCTTTAGCTATCTTCTATGCTAGGCGGAATTTGCTAAAAGTGTTCCTAAACTATCTCTAGCTAGGAAACTAGGAGTCAGAAATGCTGCAGTCATACCTCTCGGCGTAAACTCTTAACACTCCCCTACCCTTCATGAACTATCATTTTTAGCCCTTGAAACATATCACTTATCTCTAAGGCAGGTTAGAGTATGCCTCTCGACAGCCACTCCATTTCTTATGGGGGTTCTAAGGCTAACTCTCTCGATTACTAACCTCAACAAACACTTAAAGAACGGCCAACTCTCGAGGGCTCTTACAAATTTAAGGAAATAAAACGCATAAGCAAAGCACAGAACATGATAAACACTGGAAAGCTTTAGCATGCATTAAAAGGTACTTAAGAATAAAACCATCTATCAAACCCACGCCACCTAAAACAGTTCGGGGTTGGGCAATATCATCCAACGTATCATTGTGATAACATCCCCAAAGATAAAGATATAAACAGGAAATGCTAAAGCGACAGAAAGAAAGTTGAACTCCCTCTCTGCTATGGACTACCCGATTGTCTTAGGCCCACCGCCTCTCTCGAGGCCGACGAGGCCACTCCTTGGAGCTTCAACGATGGAGGACAACAAGTTGGAGAAGATGAAGAAGAATGCTTCTCTCTCCTTGTTCAGCACGCCTCTCTCTCTTCACGCTCTCTTCTTTTTTCTCCATGCTTCTCTCCCTCATTATATAGTAGAGGCTCCTAGAGTTTTGTGCCCTAAAGATTCCTTGATAATCCCAATGAATATCCACTGACAAGCTCTTCCACAAGGAGACAAGGAGGACAGTCTGCAGGTGGGTACCGGCTGTTGCACATGTCAGGTTGTCCTTTTCTGCATATTCACGTGCTTCTGCAGCTCACATGTCTTCACAACTCACGTGTTGGCCAATATCCACTTCCACTATGCTATAGCAATTCCCGGCGCTAGCTTTCTCTCGCTAGACTCCCTTTCTGCGCATCATCAAACCCAAAACCAACCTTCCGAGCAGTACCCCTCAACATGGACTAATAACAAGAAAAAATAAAGATGCACCCATAAGAAGAAAATGCAACCTAAATGCAGTCTAAATGCTATGATATGGGCTCAAGAACAGGCAAATGCTATAGCAAAAAGGTATGAAAACAAGGATATTCATGCAGTTATCAGGAAGCCACTAACATTGTTTGCTATATTATAAACCGAGTAATGATTAGGCCTATTTTGAAGAAAACTTCTTATGAGATTTTAAAATCTAAAAAGCCTAACATTAGCTATTTTCATCCTTTTGGTTTCAAGTGTTTTGTTTTAAATAATGGAAAAGACAATTTAGGTAAATTTGATTCAAAAAGTGATGAAGTTGTTTTTCTACGTTACTCTTTAAACTCTAAAGCCTATCATGTGTTTAACAAAAGAACTTTAGTTGTAGAGGAATCTATTCATATGGTTTTCGATGATAACCTCCTTCCAATGAAGGATTTTTGTGATGATGATGATGTAGGGATCATTGAAGCCAATGATAGTGGAGAATCATCAAAGGTGAATGAGATTCCAACCAAAGAGGAAGAAGCACAAGAACCGCCTCTAGAAGCATTGCAAGACATGTCTCTTGAGGAAAAGGAAGTGAGCTACCCAAGGGAGTACAACTATGTCAAGGGTGGTGAGATCTTGGGTGATCCATCCAAAGGGGTAACTACTCGCTCTTCTCTTAAAATGCTTAATCATGTTGCATTTATCTCGTGCATTGAGCCTAAGAATGTTAAAGAAGCATTAAAATATGACTTTTGGATTATGGCCATGCAAGATGAGTTAAATCAATTTGAGAGAAGTAAAGTGTGGACATTAGTTGATATGCCTAGAAATAAATCTACTATAGGAACTAAATGGGTCTTTTGAAACAAACTAGATGAGAATGGTAACATAGTGAGAAACAAGGCTAGGCTTGTTGCTCAAGGTTACACTCAAGAAGAGGGAATTGATTTTGATGAAACCTATGCACTTGTAGCTAGAATGGAAGCAATTAGGATGCTACTTGCATTTGCATGTTATCATGATTTCAAACTTTTTCAAATGGATGTCAAAAGTGTTTTTTTAAATGGTTTTATAAATGAGGAAGTGTATGTGGGACAATCACCGGGTTTTGAAGATCCTATTTTTCCAAACCATGTTTTCAAATTGTCAAAAGCTTTATATGGTTTAAAACAAGCCCTTAGAGCTTGGTATGAAAGACTATCAAGTTTTTTAGTTGGAAAAGGTTTTGAAAAAGGAAAGGTGGACACAACACTATTTATTAAAAATAATGGCAAAGATATCTTAGTAGTTCAAATTTATGTTGACGGTATTATATTTGGTTCAACTAATGAATTACTTTGTCAAGATTTTTCTAAGTTGATGCAAGGTGAATTTGAAATGAGCATGATGGGGGAGCTCTCATTCTTTTTGGGACTCCAAATCAAACAAATGAAAGATGACATCTTCATTAATCAAGCTAAGTACATCAAGGATATGCTCAAGAAGTTTGGCTTGGAGCAAGCAAAGCCTCAAGCTACACCAATGAGCTCATCCACAAAGCTTGACAAAGATGAAGGAGGTAAGTGTGTTGACTCTAAGCTTTATCTCTCTAGGATTGGATCTTCGCTTTACCTTACCGCAAGTAGACCGAATATATTGTTTAATGTTTGCTTGTGTGCTAGATTCCAAGCTAGTCCTAGAGAGTCTCACCTTATAATCGTTAAATCTTTAGGTACCTTAGAGATACTCCTTGTTTAGGTCTTTGGTACCCTAGAGACTCAACCTTTAACCTTCATGCTTATTCGGATGCGAATTACGGGGTTGTAAAATAGATAGGAAAAGTACTCCCGACACTTGTCAATTCCTAGGTAGTATGCTCATATCTTGGTTCTCTAAGAAAAAAAATAGTGTAGCTTTATCTACCACCGAAGCCGAGTACATATCCTTAGGGAGTTGTTGTGCTCAAGTCCTTTGGATGAAACAACAACTCTTAGACCATGGAATTAAGGTAGACATCATACCCCTTAAGTGTGATAACACTAGTGTCATATGTCTTACCAAAAATCCCATCCAACACTCTAGAACCAAACACATAGAAATAAGGCATCATTTCATTACAGATCATGTCCTTAAGGAAGATGTTGTTTTAGATTATGTAGACAGCTTAAATCAATTGGAGACGATTGGACATGTTCAATTGCAGACCTAAGTTAAGGTTTCGGTCCTTTACACTAACTGAAACATTTTTCTAGGTTTTCAGTGGGGGAAATAAAGGTTCGATTCTAATTCCAGGGAAGCCGGAGAGATTTTAAGATCTACAAAAAATGGAAATATGAATAATTAAACTGAACATATTATCATCTTGTACTTCAAGGTTGCGAAATTCATAGACTACTTCCAATACTCCGCGATTGCCCTAATATATTAGCCACTTCCTTCACTTTTATGGTTTACACGTCTACTTCTTACTATCCAACATACCATACTCCATATTTCGGTACTTATACGTACGTTCCGATGCATACTATACATACATGTATTGTTAAAAACACTTAAAATTGTAGAACTAATGTTTTGATATAATATTTGAAAAATGTTTTAGAAAAAGTTAAAAAGAATTCAAAACTATATCTAAAGTCCAAACAACTTGAAACTATGTTTAGGGGATGTTTTCAAAGGTTTTTACATGTTTTCAAAGCCAAACTAAACAAAACCTTCCAGGCGTTTCGAAACACCCCTAGGTGTTTCGATACGGGGTCTTACAGTGTCAAAACGTTTCAAAATGGGTTTCGAAACGGGTCTTTTCTAGATGAGGATTTTGCCAAGCGTTTCGATACGGGCTATGCCGTTTCGATACACATACGTGGCATCGACCGCAACGGTCACAAAACCCCAACGACTATTTCCCAACTGGCATTTAAATGCAGATCGTTTCGATACGGGGCTAGGCGTTTCGATATGGCCAACAGCGTTTCGATACGGGTGCTGCATCAGACTGCAACAGCTCTTTCTACTTGAAGGGTGTTTCGAAACATGTTCGAGCGTTTCGATACGGAGAGCTGCATAACTGCATTTATGGTGGGAAATTATGTCTCCAACGGCTCCAATTCAACCCCAACGGCTAGTAACGACTACAAACTCTTTAAGGAGTATAAAAGGGACCTCCAAGCATCAAGATATGGTTAATGCTTCAATTGTCAATCAACAAATGATCAAGAATTTGTCTTAGCACTAAATTGTCATTTCTTTGTATAAACAAACACTAGTGAGCCAAAATTGTTAAATTTGCTCAAGTGTTTTAGGTTTTGGGTGAGAGTTAAATTGTGCAAACAAACACCTATTAGAGAGATTTGTGTTTGCTTATCTTTTCTCTTGTAAAGAGGGTTTGATCAAGGCTTTGGGTAAAAAGCTTGATCGGTGTATAAGGGTTTCCTCCTAAGCCTAGAAAAGGGGACGAATCAATAGTGGATTGATTGGAAATCCTTAGTGGGAAGCTAAGGTAGTGGATGCAGACCTTGGTTAGAAGGTTGAACCACTATAAATCACTGTGTCACTTATCTTTTTAGCTTCCACACCTCTATCACCCAAATTCCACTTCTCCACCACTTGGCAAGCAAGAACGGTTGAAGGAATCGAGCACCGTACAACCCAACAAAAACATTTCTAGTTTACACCTTTTCTACAGGTTCCGGAACTTATACAAAAGTTTCGATACCATGACAAAAACGTCAACCGCTACGCGTTAACCCTTAAGAGTTACTTCCACATCAAATTGTTTCGTTACCTTATATCTAATTTCAAAATATCTTTTTCCAACTTTACTTGTGACATACGTCTCTAAGAATTTGAGTTTAAACTATTAACTATCGGTTTCGGTACATATTTCATATTTCCGAAACATATGCGTCATTTTATCTTTTTACTTTGCAAGACAACTTTTCTCCCCATTCAGTTGCGAAACTTGACTCTTCGTTTCGATAGTTACCGACAACGAACTCTTTTTGTTTTCGCATGTTTTTTGTGAGAATCTAAATTTAACGGTCAAAATCACCAAATTTTACCATCCGACGGCTTTAACATCCCGTCTTTATTAGCTGTACACTAACTTGTCATTTTTTAGACAAACTCATAAAAAAAAGGTAAACTATCTGAATGACCACCAATCTATTGGGAAAGTTTTAAAATGACCACCATAGAAAAAAACGCGTCATTTGACTACCCAAACTATTAAAATGGGATCAATTTGACCACCGGCCGTTAAGTGGCTAACGGAAGGTGACGTGGCCGTTAAAAAATTAAAGGTATAATTACACATTTGGTCCTTACTATTTACACATTCTTTCAATTTAGTCTTAATTTTAATCTAATAAAATAAATTAATTAGGTGGTGACACGTGTCAACACCTTATTGGAGGAATTTAATTATTTATATTTAATTTAATAAATTTATTTTCATCCCCAATCAGGTGGTGACACGTGTCACCTGATTGGGGGTGAAAATAAATGGAACTTTTGCACCCAGCGTGAATCGAACCTGGGTGGCTGGGTAACCTGGGCAGAAACGCAAGGCAACATGGCAAATCCACTGGGCTAAAGCCATTTTTGTGATACAAAGTGCAAATAATTAATATAATTCATACTTGGTACCACCTGATTGAAGGATGAAAATAAATGGAACAAAACTGGTATTTGCATGAATCAAAGCTGGGCAACGTAGGGAAGAAACCAAAGGGCAAAGCCACTGGGCCAAAGCCATTTTTGTGATATAAAATGCAAATAATTAATATAACTCATACTTGGTTCTTTATGCCAAGGAAAAGTAAATAAATGTAGATTAACGAGATTCAAACATGTCACGCTTATAATGCATAAAAACATATAATTCAATGAAATGAATCTAATAATTAAATTAAAGTTAACAACATTTTGTATATATTTTAAAATATAGTTAGTGCACAATTTAAAATAAAAATAGTTTAAAGAATTTTGTATTTTTAAACTAAATTTAATATATTTTTCGTTTTCGCATTTAATTTTATAAGTTCACGTATATAATCGTTGAATTGATTTTTTTAACTTAATTTATAATTTTAATATTTATTGAAAATTTAATTAAATTCCTATATATATATATATGAAATTATATTACAACTTTAAAAATTTAAAACTATATTAAATTTATTTAGTGAATACAAACTTACGAACATAATTGAAATGAATTGATATAATTTTAAATTATAATTTAATTATTAGATTTATTTTATTGGATTATATGTTTTTATGCATTATAAGCGTGTCATGTTCGAATCTCGTTAATCCACATTTATTTACTTTTCCTTGGCATAAAGAATTAAGTATGACTTATATTAATTATTTGCATTTTATATCACAAAAATAGCTTTGGCCTAGTGGCTTTGCCTTGTGGTTTCTTCCCTAAGTTTCCCAGGTTCGATTCACGCAAATACCTAGTTTTGTTCCATTTATTTTCATCCTTCAATCATGTGGTACCAAGTATGAATTATATTAATTATTTGCACTTTGTATCACAAAAATGGCTTTAGCCCAGTGGCTTTGCCATGTTACCTTACGTTTTTGCCCAGGTTACCTAGCCACCCAAGTTCGATTCACGCTGGGTGCAAAAGTTCCATTTATTTTCATCCCCAATCAGCTCCAATAAGACTAAATTGAAAGAATGTGTAAATAGTAAGGACCAAATGTGTAATTATACCTTTAATTTTTTAACGTATGGGTAGTCAAATGACGCGTTTTTTCTATGGTGGTCATTTTAAAACTTTCCCAATAGATTGGTGGTCATTCAGATAGTTTACCCTAAAAAAAATGAAAAAAACACAGAAAATTGAAGTACTGTTAATTAATTAATTTATTTTATTGCAAATTGTCAAAAGTGGAAGATTCGATCCAAGGATCTGAAATACGACAGTTTCTTCTTATTTTTTATTGTAATTTTTTTCGACCTATAGTATTGTTGCCAAATGGTTATCGTTTGAATCGTCTTTACAGAAGCAAAAAACAAAAAAAAAAGATCGAAATTTGAGTATAAGCGACGTAGTATGAAGGAGTT
This sequence comes from Hibiscus trionum, assembly GCA_030270665.1. NCBI lineage: Eukaryota > Viridiplantae > Streptophyta > Magnoliopsida > Malvales > Malvaceae > Hibiscus > Hibiscus trionum. The sequence continues at coordinate 23,683,549 of BSYR01000021.1, read as the reverse complement.
GGTGGGGTTGGGATTCAATGCAAATCAGGTTTTCAGACACGGCTTTGATTTGTATCCGCTGAAACTCTAGGTTTGTTTTAAACCTATGAACAATTTCAGATTGTTTTTTTCTTCTTATATTTTTACTAAATTATAGTTAATTAGTTCTTTTTAGATTGGGAGGGTTGGAATTCTAGAGGAAATGTGGAAACTTTGAAGTGATTTTATGAATGCCAAGTTACTTTGATGGTTAGGTAGAGAATTTGGAGTTACTTTTACAATTTAGGCTTTTTCTGTGAATTTATGCTGGAATTGTATAAAAAGTTGCCTCTGTTGATATGGGAAATTTGGAATTGCTTTATAAAACCTGAAATTCGAAAGAAATGCATTGGTCACTTTTACTCAATTATTGTTTTTGTTTATGAAAAATGATGGTAAAAAAAGGTTAAATTTTGTGTATTTTATTGGAATCTTTTGTTCTAGAGTATCTAAGAGTTAGCATCTAATGGTTTTGATTTCTGTAGGAAAGTTAAAGTTTGCTTCTGCTTTTTACTATGTCTTGTGTTTTTGTAACTAAGAATTAACATCATTTTCTTTTGGGATTTCTACTTCTTGATTAGTTTACACCATGTTTAGTAGGCTATGGTTTTGGACTGCATTTATCAGATAACATTTTCCGGCCTTTAGGCTTGTATTTGCTATCTGGGGTAAATCACTCTTCAAATCGTGTGCTTTGCTGAATGCTCTGTTCCAATAGTTCAATCATAGAATACTTGTTGTAATGCATTTCTTTTCCCCTGTTATCAATTAGGATTTTTGGTTTAAACTGTTTCTCCATCCACAAAAACTACAGGTAAGGCCATTAACTTGATGAAATCAATGTACTTGAATACTGCTGTGCCTGTGCGTTAAAGAAGATAAAATGCTACCAAACTGGAAGAAGCCCCACATTAGATTGACGGTCCAATCCTTAGTTGAATTTTTGTTTTTGTTAATTGGAACATCTAGAAGTAAAGAGGGTGGTAAGAGCATGCTGTAAAAAGAAACCATGGAGCGTCCTTTGGAGAAACGATATCCGGTCAATGCAAAAGACTACAAGATATATGAAGAAGTTGGAGACGGTGTTAGTGCCACTGTGTACAGGGCTTTGTGCATTCCACTTGATGAAATTGTTGCTATCAAGGTTCTTGATTTGGAGAAGTGCAACAATGATTTGGTAAGTATCACATTGCATTATTTGTTTCTTTGCAATTATGTAATTGTGTTTACTTGTTCGCTTATTTTTATGTCTCAACAATGCCACCACATCAAAAATTAACATAAAACATATGATTTGAAATACTGAATGCATTCTGTTCACAAGTGATGCAGGATGGCATTCGGAGAGAGGTGCAGACCTTGAGCTTGATTGATCACCCAAATGTACTGCGGGCACATTGCTCATTTACTGCTGGTCATAACCTTTGGGTTGTGATGCCTTACATGGCTGGGGGGTCCTGCTTGCATATAATGAAATCTGATTATCCGGAAGGCTTTGAAGAGCCTGTTATTTCGACTGTGTTGCGTGAAGTTCTTAAAGCTCTTGTTTATCTGCATGCCCATGGGCACATTCACAGAGATGTGAAGGTATCTAATTGCCCTTTATTTTGTTTTCACTCCATGTGTTTTCTTGTTTATTTCTGCTAGTAGTTTATTTTCAGAGGCCAAGTCTATTAGATATTGACTGCCATCAGTAAAGATACAGCTTAAGCTATTAAACAATTAATATGAATGCCTATGGTTATTCTTATAATCTAAATTAAAATATGATAAATGTTGGGAAGTTTTTTTTCTGCTATCCATAGACAGAGACTTACACTGATAGTAGCTGTTATGTGATCCATTAGTCTGTAGTTTGATATGAATTATTCTTTGGTTTTTTCACAAGTGGGATACCAGTTGTGCTACATACGTCAACTGTGTACTGCCTGTTATACTGTCCTTGTTCTTTCTTCCTTCTCATTTTGGGATTTCCTCTGTTATTCTTATCTACTTGCAGGCCGGGAATATTTTAATTGATTCTGATGGTGCTGTCAAGTTGGCAGACTTTGGGGTATCAGCATGTATGTTTGATACTGGGGACAGACAGCGTTCTAGAAATACTTTTGTTGGAACTCCTTGCTGGTATTTGTTTCCCTTGGCTTTCTACTGTCTGGGATTTTACTTTCATTGGTGTTTTTGTTATGGAAATTCAGTCCAGACTGTTTCTTCTTATTGTTTCTTTTACGTCAGGATGGCTCCAGAAGTTATGCAGCAATTACACGGTTATGATTTTAAGTGAGCTGATTGTTTTTTCTGATCTAGACCTTTTCTTTCAATTTCCTTTATTTTCTTTTTATACCTTTTAAATCATTCTGTTTCCTTTTCTTCTTTATTGTAAACAGAGCGGACATCTGGTCTTTTGGAATAACAGCACTTGAACTTGCTCATGGTCATGCCCCGTTTTCCAAGTATCCGCCAATGAAAGTAAATCTCTTAGTTTTCTAATGCTTATACCTGTTGTGTATTGCATGTATTTTGTTGTAGCTTTATGTTTTAGGTCTTAGTTTGATTGTTTGCTCCCCCTTTGCTGCAGGTTTTGTTGATGACCTTGCAAAACGCTCCCCCTGGTCTGGACTATGAAAGGGACAAGAGGTTCTCAAAGGTTTGTTCTATTCAATTGCGTCTTACTGACTGGTATCACTTCGTTAGTGTCTGATAGTAACATTCTGATAGTGTTATGTACTTCTCTAGTCATTCAAAGAGATGGTAGCTACCTGCCTGGCGAAGGACCCAAAGAAACGTCCAACTTCAGAGAAACTTTTGAAGCACCGTTTCTTTAAAAATGCACGCTCCTACAATTATCTTGCTCGTACCATTCTCGACGGCCTTACCCCATTGGGAGAACGTTTTAGGTTGCTTAAGGTCTCTTGCCTATCCTTTTTCTTTAACTTTGTGACCTCTGTTTAAGGTGGGGAATTGATTTGGAATTCTTATCTGGTCTCTATGTTCAGACAAAAGAAGCTGATCTTGTCCAGAATAAGGCTCTCTATGAGGACATGGAGCAATTATCACAGGTGAGTAATAGAGAGCAATTTTTTTATGTTTTGTCAACAAAAAAGTAACCAATAGTGCTAGGTTCTTTCCTTTATGCACCTACTAGTATTTAAGGGAACTGTTGCACCTAGTTTTACTTTTACTAGCCCATGGTTTATTGAAGCATTAATTTGAATATGAATTCCTATCACATTGCAGCAAGAGTACATACGAGGAATCAGTGCCTGGAATTTCAACTTAGAGGACTTGAAAAGTCAGGCTGCACTTGTAAGTAGCTTAAATTCCCCCCCCCCCCCCTGTTTTTTTATTTATTTGGAGGTAGTCCGAGAACTGCTCCATGATCTTAATACCATCATAATATCTAACTGTTTCACATGCAGATTCAAGATTATAATGATACTCCAAATGCAGAAGATCAAGAGGGAAGCAGGAAGCAAAGAGACGGGCATGATGTAGTCGGATTATCAGCAGACAATATATCCCAAGAAACAGCTTGTAGTTCCATTCCTGCAACTAGCCAGGAGGTAACTTGCTGTATGATTAAATTTTCAGTGCTTTAATCCTTCCCTTATGCTGTGATTAAGCTTGCACTTTAAGATTTAAACTCTCCTTTTTCTTGCTTCAGGAAGTGCTTAGTGATCTTCATGATTTGGAGAGTTCACTTGCTTCATTTCCTATTAAACCTCTTCAAGCACTCACGTATGACATTTTTATGCTTGCATGATCTTGTTATTGCAAACAATTCATTGTAACAACTTTATAAGTTGAATATCATGTTCCCATCAAAAGGGATTTTAGATTGTAATTTTTCAAATCAAAAGTAGTACTCTGTCACAATCTTAATTGGTCAATTTTCAATTGATTTTTTTGCAGTATCTTCTTCTGCGTATATTTTAAGAAAAAATATGATATATCTTGGACTAATTACTTTCTTCTTGAAAAAAAAAGGTTGACTCATTGGTTTCAGTAATTCTGTTTGTCCTTTATTTATGCAAATGTTTTATAATTGGTGCAGAGACTGTTTTGACATTGTTGAATATGGTGAGGGTGCAAATAGTCCAAATCAGAAAGGTGTTACTCCATTAGAAAGTGAACAGTTCATTACAAACTCTTCAAGAGCCATGCACCAAGATGCTGGAAGATATGAGGGTGAGAACTCCCAGCAAAGAAACCCTTTACCACATCAGGTCATTCCACGTCATAGAAAGTTCTGGAGCGGTTCACTAATACCAGATAGCTTTTCTCCCAGAAAAGTTCAAGGAAATGGGGATAGGTAAACTTTGTTCTACGTTATCCCTAGGCTCAAAACTTCCACCAAACATGATAGAATGCATAAAATCTTTGAATTATCACATAGGAATATCTTTTTTTCCCATTATAAAGTTCCAGATATGATGAGTTTTTGAATTCTATGGTTGCATTTTTCTCTCTTGGTACCATTGGTGTTTTATATGTTCATTTATTTATGTATGAATTTTGGACACATGACTTCTTCATCACTTGGTTCATTGATTCTACTATTTCGTGGTTAAAAAGAAAACTGTTGCATTGTATTTCCCGTATTTGCCATTTACTTGGCTGGGAAGATTTTTGTCATCTGTATAAAATCTGGTTTATCAAAAATGTTCTGAAGGGACTTCCCACAGCCTAAATTTCAATCTGAACACAGCCACAGTGGTCCATTGTTCTACCGCCAGAGGAGAGAAACAAATACGACCTCATCTGGTATTTTGTGGTTTTATTTTCTTCCGTTCTACTTAGAAGTGTCTAATGAACTTCATTTGATTTCTTTGCCTCTTCTTATGCACCAGAGGATGCATTGGAGGGACCGGTTGTTCGACGGGGACGCTTTAAGATGACTTCAGTCGATCTCAGTCCTAAGGTACATCTGCAACATTATGAAACTTTGTAGCCTATTGGCCACAATCTTCTGCTGTTGTGCAATAACATGCAACTTTGTATGAACAGTCTTTACTTGAAATCAGCAGCACAATTTGGAATTGATTAATATTCTGTATCAATCTGTCTGTGATAATCTACTGCACTGAAATTTATCAGTGTTGATTTGTATTTACATGGTCTCCGATTTGTTAGGCATTATGTAACATGCTGCATTAATACATCTAATACCATCAACCGTTATGCATTAATATCATATATAATGTTTTTGCTAAAGGGCAATGTTCTAAATGATTCCTCTACAGACTTTGGTTTCTTCAGTACAGTTTGACGTATATAATATGCATTTCATGTGCTTGTCCTGATGGATGCAAGTAATCTAATTTTAAATTGTAAATTTTTTGAAGATGAATATTAAGGATAGAACCTTGCAATTTATCTTCTAGGCAATGGCTCTATAACCACTCCCATTATTTTCTCGTATAGGGATCGACAAGCTGCAGCTTCAACCCTGCTACCGGAGGTTTAACCTATTCAACATCTCTAAACAAGACGGCTAGTTTAGTTCTCCCATCTCTACAAAGTATTTTGCAACAGAATACCATGCAAAGAGTATGTTTCTTTTTTGTATGTCTATCTCAATTTGTTCAAATAGAGATTGCTCGTCTTAAATATGTTTATTTTGGTGCTGGTTTTGCCTTCAGGAAGAAATCATCAGACTGATAAAGTATTTAGAGCAAACATCTGGTAATGCTACTATATTTTGATTGTTTGCATTTTCTGCTGCTTAATCATGAAAGAAATTATGATGTTAAATTTAACTTTTCTCGCTTATACAGGTAAGTTTGGGGACTTGACAGAGGTGGGCTCGAACGACCTTTTACAAGTAATTAATCAAACCTCTTCTTCTCACTCTAGTGAACCATATGTGCTGTTCTTAATGTTAAATGTCCCATGGCGTCAATTACCTAATTAGTTATTGATTAAACTACTTAGCGGGTTCCTGTGTTATAAGCTGAAGAGCAAATTAGCCCCTTAACCTTTACTATAAAGGTGAGCAAGTTAGTCTCTATACATTAAATTTTGAAGTAAATAAGTAAAACTTTAAACGAGGTATTATATGAGATAGGTTCTGGTTTATGCCATTGTCGTATTTCTCATGTTAAGCTGTATTTTATTTGATGTCTTATTTGAGATTTTATTTATTCGGAGGAGTGATTAAGTTATATATGTGTAGATACCACAACCTTCTGCAAGGGAGAAAGAGCTGCAATCTCAGGTGCTTCAGCTGCAACAGAGGTACGAAGTGAAAGTTAAGACATCGCTGATTTTCTTTCCCCATGCACATTTTACTGACTGTATTTTGGTTTTCAGTATTGGGAACCTTTTTGAGGAATTGCAGCGACAGAAATCGAAAAACATGCTGGTTTGTGCATTAACTCGATATTCTTGTTTCGGTTGCAATAGGTTTTTCGTTTTTCTCTTCCTACCGGGAACCGAGTTCATTTTATGTCATGTAATCACCTTGCAGTTAAAGAAACTATTAAATGCATCAACCGACAATAAAGAGTGAACGCAATACAGTTAAGTTTGGGATGTTGATTTTCTATATATAAGCTGCCGGATTATCGTCTTCAGTGCTAGGGTTTGTAAGGTTTCAAAAGGTGTTGAGGCATGGGTGTGTTTTTTTTCAATTTAATTGCTAGTGTACCATACCTATGGCCATGGCTGAGTGTTAAGTTGGGCTTGCAAACTGAGATCCCATTGCTTGAATCTCACGGTACTTGTAATTTATTGACAGTATATTGTATTGTAATTTTTTTAATTTAAAATAATGATGAATCGAGATATCTTTTCTCGTTGGTTGCTATAATTTGCTAAAGAAAATCTCAATTTTAATTTGATTATTGTGGAGTTAAGCTCGAATTAGAATAGCTCAAATAGTCAAAGAAGTCAAAATCAAATACTTCAATATTTGGTTCACAAGCCTAATCAAGATTAAAATTTTAATTATTATTCGAACTTTTAGTCTTATCGAAATTGAAAATAATTTTGAGTACAAAAGCTTCAACTTGTTTTTAGCCAGTAGAAGACATTAATCGAGCACTTCAGTCATTATCTTGAACTTAACTTTAAAATTCGATCCACTTTTAGAAGAACTCAAGCTTCTCATAGCTTGAGCTCGACTTAAATACACCCTTTCCCTTAGTTGGGATTGGGGGTTTAGAAACATTTTTGCCCAAGTGATGCCTTGATTTGCAAGCAAAATATGTACAGATTAGCAGGAACTGAGATTAATTCAGGGTTCATGACACCACTCCAATAACAAAATTACATCGTTCATCTCCTCTTTTAAGGTTTTGAATTGACATATATATCACATGTGATTCGAAACCGACCTGCCCTATATGATACCTGGTTTAGGTTAATTGTGAAGATCAAACACCCTGACTCAAAAAGCGGCGAAACACTAGCATAGATGCATTACCAGAGACGGTTTTCAACCACAGCCGAAACAATGCCCTTCAGTGTCTCCTGCATAAATCCGTATACCATAGGAATTTCACCACTTTTTTCCAACATATGAAGCAAAAGTAAATCACAAACAAAAATTATAGGATGGTACCGTGCTATGGTCTTTGAGACCGAGAGAAAGAACTAAAGGCATAGATGACCCAGATGAACTGCAAATATAAACCAAGATATAAAGAAATGGACATCTTAGTTCAAACTGCCCGTAGATTTGCAAGTTTATTGTATTAAATTCACCTGACAAATTAATTTTACAATTCCGATATAAAGATATCTTTGTTTTAAGACAGGTGAAAAGTCTATCAAGTTGAAAATAAAAATACCTTATGTTTTCGATGAGCTGACGGGTAATTGCCAGTAGCATTGGCTGCAAATTGCACATTCATTCAAGATTCAGAACAGGTATGAACAACCAAGCTAACATACAACACGAACAATCCGGCTTACCTCATCACGTTTGCCTAATATTACAGACACATTGAAAGTTGGCTCGACCGTAACCCCTTCCTCCTTTCTGGCAACCAACAATACAAACATACGTCAGATGCCTTTTGGATTACAGTTATCATCATAATAATCTGAACAACTCGAAGAAAAACTTGGTAATAAAAAAATTAACAAATCTTTATCTTTAATTTTGAAAGAAAAGAAAATCAATAGGAATTGACTCGAAGAAAAATGCGACCCAAACCTTGCATGCAGTATTGTTCCCATAGTTCCGATTTGGGTAGCCATGACCTGAGAAGCCATTAGCATGTTACAAGTGATTGCTGAAAGAGGAGGGATCACCATCTCACCCTTGAGATCACACATATACACACAAGTGCACTAACAAAACCTGAAAGTTGATTGTAAAAAAAGAAGTGGAAAGACTTGTACTCACAAGAAAATGATCATCGTAGCGGCAAATGACTAGATCCGTGTTGTTTCCCTACCAAGCACAAGGTATGAAATTGAGAATGTCTAATTACATGGCATTTCCAAAGCAATCTTTAATCAAATAGAAACCAAACTCAAACCAAAAAATTCGCTTCCCAATATGAAAACTCGTCTTAAACCCTAATTTATTTTGAGCCGCTCCTCTGAAGAGTCAACTAAGTACTATCATTCACATTGTAACCCCATCAGTTAAATTTAAAGCTTTTCTAAGATCATATATGTATTCGCACATCCGAATTTGAGTTCGAGAAAATTGAAGAGTCTGAACAACATAACTGTGAGCAATGTTCGCGACAACAGCAAAAGGAATATAATCCAACAAATCAAATTACTATCAACCATATACTTCGTCTTCGGTTTAGGATTAAAAGAATGCAGTGATCCAAATCTTAAACTTCCTTTGCAATTCATGCTATTAAGGTAAAAACATCAAAACTTAAAGAGATGAAAAGAAGAAAGAACACTTTTTTTACCTTAATTTCCACAGAAAAATTCTTCAAAGGAACGGGAAAACGTTGTTCTAAGCCACCCATTGTTTTTTCCCGTTTAGAAACTGTAGGAATTTGAGAATTGTATATCCTTTTCCACGATAACTCTATCTCTAGTCTTATGTATGTCTTGCCCTTTTCTGTATGCAAATAAAAGGAAGGGTAAAGTACAATGGATGGTTACCAAACTTTGTTTTTGTTTTAATTTAGTCATTAAACTTTAAAAGGTTCTATTTTTATAGCTAAACTTTTGAAATTTTAATTATCAGTCCATCACAGTTAAATGATTGACGTAGGCGTAGCTGACAACTTCTATTTTCATTAGAATCTTTAATATTTAAACATTCTGTCAATATGGTACCAATTTATAATTATTTAGTTAATTCTCAACTCCAAAATGTTTCTTCGTCAACCACTTTAAAAATTAATGGCTTGATATTAAAATAAGTGCTTAAATTATCATATTTTTTCTTTTAGGTGCCTAAATTTTTTTACTTTTTTTAAGCGCCTAAACTATCCCGTTTTTTCCTTTTAGGTGCTTAAATTGTTTTTGCCCCTTTTAGGTGCCGAAACTATCATTTTTTTTTTGCCTCTTTTAAGGTCAAACTGGGACAAATACTTTAATAAAAAAAATGATTGTTCGGGCACCTAAAAGAGACAAGAAAATGTTTAAGCACCTCAAAGGGAAAAGTCGAGATAGTTTAGGCACTTAAAAGGAGTAAAAAAATTTAAGCACCTAAAAGAAAAAAAATAGAATAATTTGAGCACTTATTTTGATATTAAGCCAAAATTAATTTAAATATATCAAAAGTGAATGAGTTGAATAGAAAGTAAGTCATAAAAATTATACTTATCAGATTTTATAGAGATTTTAATTATCTAATATATTATGTAATAGTTATTTTTTGGGATAGTGGCACATTTGCCTCTTGTACTATACAAAATTTGTTAATGTGGGGCGTGTACTTTGAAAATGTTCAATTATATCCCTGTATTTTCCTTCAGTCATACAAAGTGCCTCTTGCCCCTAACGTCGTTAGCCGATGACGTGGCATGGACACATGACACCCTTTTATGCTGTCACATGTCATTTTTTAAAAAAATAACTTAAAATTAAGGAGTTTTGAAACAATTTTACCTTTTTTCTTTTACATGTAAAAAAAATAAAATAACATAAATTAGAGGGCATGAGAACAATTTCTCCTTTTCATTTCTAGATTAAATTAGACGATATTTTTTTTCATTCGTTTTTTTAAAAAAACCCTGCAACTCTTTTTTTCCACTATTGTTGTCTTCGCCGTCAATAATTCTTCTCATCAATCGGTCAATAATCACCACTAATCTGAAGCGTTTTCTTCTCTATTGTTCTATCACGTTAGTTTTCTCTAAAACATTTGAAAACCTCTTGAAATCAAATCTAAAATATAAAAAAAAATCGACAAATCTTTGTGCATCACCGTTGGATTGATCCATAGTTGAGCATGTTCTTCGCCACGAGCTTTTTTCACTTCACACTGTCCGATTGAGTGGAACACCTCAAAACTCAATGAATTGAGATGGGTAAAAATAAAAAAAAATTAATTTGTATTTCTTTCAATTTCTTCTTCTTCTTCTTCTTTTTGGGGTTTAAAATAATGTGATGTTTAATTTGATTTTCCTGTGTTTTTCTTATTGATGCAAGGCGGCCCTCTTCTTCTAGGTTTAGAAGTGGATTCGAACCACTGACACAATGATCTTCTTAGTCTAGTGTTTGGTTGTTGCGAACTCTTACTTATTTTTCTTTGTCCGAATTCAGATTGAAAATTTTTTGAAAAACTGGTTTGTGTTTTGCATTTCCTCTGGGTTGCATCTTGAACAAATTATGGTACCATGGTTCCATCTCTATAGAATTTTTACCGATGTCATCGATGCTAAATTTCGTGTTAAAAGTCTAAGGTCGTTAGGACTTAGAAGAAACGGTAATGGATGACAACTCTAAGTTTCGCAGTGGAGAAGAAGGAAAGAGAAGGGGAAATTGTTGAGTGGATCGATCGAATGGAAAATGCCAAGAGGGAGGTGAATTGGAATTTTAGAAGTTGTGGGATGAAATTGGAAAATTAAAAAATAGAAGACAAGAGGATTTATAGTGGTTCAAGCTTAGAACAAGCTCTACATCCACTACCTTAGTCACCACTAAGGATTTTCAACCAATTTCACTATGAAATCTTCCCCTTTTATAGGCTTAGGAGGAAACCTTTTACAAAGATCAATCTTCCTACCCAAAGATTGATCTTGAGACCCTCACAAGAACTAAGAATTACAAGGCAATAAAATGTATCTCTCAATAGACAAATATGCCCAAAATACACTCAACCACACACCCAATTTGAGAATGAAAGGTTTACAATAAAGGATTACAAATTGAGGTACAAGATATGAAATTTGAGTACAAGGGTTTGGATTTATTACTTGGATATTGCTTTAATGTTCAATAGTGGTTGATGGTGCTTAAAATGCTTCCTTTTATACATTCTCATTGATTTCTAGCCATTTGAGTGGTTGACATCATAAATATAGCCGTTAAGACTTCATCTTCCCACCATAAATGCAGTTCTGCAACTGCCTGTATCGAAACAGTACCTACTTGTTTCGAAACACAACTAAAACAGAAAGATCTGCTATGCGCATTAAAGAGGTCGTATCGAGACGTTCGAAGGCGTTTCAGAATGATAGGGGGTCGTTTCGATAATAGTATCGAAACGGTTGAGCTCATAAAATTCCAGTAGCAAAACGTTTCGAGACCAAGCTAGGCCGTATCGAAACGAGTAATTAACTTTGAAAATTTTGGTTTCTGACAAGCAACGGTCGAAAACATTATATGCCCAAATTTGAAAAATTCTAACCCCCATATCGAAATGGTTAACTGTCGTTTCGAAACAAAGTCAAAGTATGACTTGCCTAGATGAAGGTCGTATTGAAACGAGTTGAAGTAATTTCGAGACCGATTCGATATGAAAATTCCAGTAGTAAATTGTTTCGAAATAGTCCTAAGCCATATCGAAACGCCTAGGCAAAATTTACAGATTTAGCTTGATAATACTTAGAAAAATTCATGGGGATTATTTTTAAACCTTAAAACACTTTGTGTTAAATTTTTACTTGTCAAATTTTGAGCCTTTTGAGAACTTAAAAAAATTATTTACTTTATAGGAATGTATGGCCCTTCTTCAACTACATCTCATACCATGTAGTCGGTGGATTTGATGAAGAGTCTCATCCTATTCTTCCAATATGGGTAGTTATCCCCATTGAAGAATGGTGGTTTGGTGGTAGATTGAGACTCATAGAGGTTGGAAATAGAGGTGGATGTCATTGCTTGACTTGTTGTTGATCAAAACTCTCCTAGATTCGACTCAAGAGGGTTGTAATCCTTCCAATGAGTGTAGCTCTGATACCAATTGTTGAGTTGATCAAACAATTGCAAATGGCCAAGAGGGGGTGAATTGATAATTAAAAATTTGAGGGTGGAACTTGGAAGAGTAAAAAGTTGACACAAGGCAATTAGAGTGGTTCAAGTTCCTAAATGAACTCTAGATCCACTACCTTAGCTCCCACTAAGGATTTTCAACCAATCCACTAATTGATTCTTCTCCTTTTCTTGGATGACGAGGAAACCTTACAATTTTGATTAAGCTTTCTACTTAAAGCTTAATTCACTCACTCTTACAAAGAAGGGTTTTTGGTAAACTTTACAAATGCCTCTCTAAGGATAATGTTTACCCAATTACAATCAAACACTCCCCAAACTCACAATAAAATTACAATGAAAATCACAATGGAGTTGGGTACAAAGATTTGACTCTAAAATGAACAAGGTTTGGATTTGAGTGCTTTAATGTTGCTTGAAGGCTCAGTAGTTGTTGCTGTAGCATTTGAGACTTGTTTTTATACCTTTGCATTGATTTTCAGCCGTTTGGGTGGTTGAGATCATCAATAAAGTTGTTAGGCTGAATTTCCCGCAGTAAATGCTCCTCAACAACCTATCGTATCGATACGGCTCGTAGGCGTATCAGTACATGTCTCAAAGAAGAAAGAGCCGTTGTGACTGAAAAATAGGGTGTATCGATACGATATTAAAGGGTGTATCGATACGGTTTGTCGTATCGATACAATTTTTGATCACTGGAATCCTGAATTGGGTTTTGATAATAAGCGTATCGGTACGTTACCTTAGCGTATCGATACCGTTCAACGGTCATTTAAAATTATGGATTCCAATTAACTGACAAGCCAACGTTCGAAAATTAAATGCAAGGATTTTGCAAAGGTCAGCATATCGTATCGATACGGTGACATGTCGTATCGGTACGCTATAGCAAAAGACTATTTTATTATGAAAAATGTATCGATACGGTTACAATGTGTATTGATACGCTATAGCTTAAAGTCTTACCCAGATGAATATCGTATCGATACGGGATTAGACCGTATCGGTACGCAATGAACGATTAAAATTCTAGTGTTAAAAAACCTTATCGATACGCACAAGGTATCGATACGCCTGGGCGTTTTGTTGAAGTTTGGCTTGAAAACTCATGAAAAGACTTAGTGAAAATTGAACCTTTAAATATGTTTTGATTTGAAATAGTGTTAGGTTCAAAATGGCTTGTCAAAATGTGAGTCTTTGAAAACACTTAAAAATTTATTGTTTTACAATTTAGTCCATAAGTTAAATTGTTATATCAAAATCTATTTTGGTTTCACAATCTCCTTTTTTCTATATAACAAAACCAAATATAAATTTTTAAGTTTTGAAACCTTTGAAAAGCATACTCCCCCTTAATTTAAGATAGGTTTTCAAAGTTAAGTTTCAAGTTTTCAAAATTGGCTCTATATAATACTTCTCCCCCCTTTTGTTAGATCAAACATAAAAGCACAAGGTAGGATATAGCAACAAAATATTATTGAATTCAATTGCAAACTTCAGAATTTAAAGCAACAAATAGTTCAAAGATATAAATCCAAACTCAAATCCTAACAACATAAAGAAAAACATAGAGTTCTAAGAGATAAGTGCATAAACAATAAAGCTAAATGATATGTGATGATAAGCATAACTACTCGTTCCCACCATCATCGTCATCTTCATCCTCATTATATTGATTCAGTTGATGTCTCCTAGATTGATTGAACCAAGCACCATGGAAAGCGGTGAGAGAGACATCCATGAAATTTTGTTGAAGAGCAATAGCTTTGACTTGATCCTCCAAAGATGTGAAAAGAGTATCAAGACCCTTAACTCGATCTTCCAATGATGTGAAACGAGTATCAATGGCTGCAAACACAGCTTCCATGTTTGTGAATTTCTCATTAAGGAACGTCATGAGAGTGTCCATGGAGGAGGAAGCATTAGGAGCACCTTGAGAGCCTTGAGGAGCTTGTGGAGCATCGGCTTGAACATCTTGTCGAGGAGATCGAGGGGCACGAACTCATTCGTTTTTGACATAGGCAAAGTGAGCACGAGTGAGGGAATGCTCATCTATAGGTAGGCCAAGGGGTTCGAGATAGTCATGGGTGCAATCTATCTTAAGGGAGTGGAACAAATGACTTAACGCTGTAGAATAGTAAAAGGACTTTACTTGATCGGTGTGACGGTGTTGAACAAGGTAAACAAGGTCGGCGAACGTGATTTGACAAATATTAGGGCGCTTACCCTCACGAAAACACCTAAGCCAAAAATCGTCAACTTGACGGATAGTTGAAAATTTTCCACCCGAGGGACGAAAAAACCATGTAATAATGAGATGAAGAATACGACCATGAGCATTTAAAACATTGACTGAACCAAGAGGACCATGACCTAAGGAATTCTCATCATCAATCACGACATTTTCAAAACCAAAAGCTTTACAAAGAACATCTTGATCGACGTGAAAAGTTGTGCCTATAAGATGAGACTCTATAGCAAAAACTTGTTATCTCGTTTCACTATGAAAGCATTTGGCATTGGAAAAGAAAATTATGACCAAATTTTGATATAAAACAGGAGGAATGTTCAAGAAGTTTATAAATTTCCATCGTCGAATCAAAGGAATTGACACGATACGTTCTTCCCTAAGAGTAAAACCTTGGAATAATTTATAACGTGGCATATCCGAAGGGTGTGGAAAACTATGTTGGATTATGTAAGGGACGTTAGGTTTAGGATTACCCTCATCGTCCTCGATAGGATCGGAAGTAGAGGCTAAGTATCATTTCACTTTCTTTTTGGGTGCCATAATCTTGAAAACATCAAAACAATTCGAATATGTATGCAATTATCATCTCATTCAGTCCAACAATAAATTCAATTAATTCAAGGTATTGAAAAAAATTTAATGTTAAAAATATATACATGTATAAAAAGAAAAAGATTGATTAAATTTTTTTCGAAAAATAGTTTACAAAAATATATGATATAAATTTATATTCGAATGAACAAATTTCGGATTTTGAAAAGTTTTTGTAAAAACTTGAAAACCCATATCACATATATATGTTTTATACAAAAATTAAGTGAAATCAACTAATAAAAACAAACGAAAATTAAAAAGAAAAAGGAAAAAAGTTTATACATTGATTTATTAGAATGGATGAATGGGTTGATGTGAATGCACAAGATTGCTAACATAGCTTGGCTTTGATGTGTTGATCAAAAACCCTCAAGGAATTTGAAGTTTTGTAACACCTCAATTTTTCCCTAAATTAAAAACCCTAATAATTGGGAATTTTAATTTAAAACCTAATTGAATTGTAGTGATTAAATTGGGTAGTTTTAAAAATTTACGTGACTAAATTGAAAAGGGTTCAAAACTTCGGTGTTGTTTCGTGGACGTTAAGTATTTTAGTGGATTATGTTGCAATTTACCCCAAAAAATAAACTAAAGAAAAATATGGTTCCCTTTCAATTGTTTTTGTGTCGATTCAGTTACCCTGATTTCTCTTATTTTCGTGTTTCAGTAAAGAAAAAAACACAATACAACAACCACCAACCTCTCTTTCTCCCTTTTTCCGGTCAAGCTCCGACGAGGGAGCTATCGTCGGCCGTTCATCGATCCGTAACCACCTTTTAACTCCCTTTGCATTTCCAATCAAAACATGCCCCTCCGTCGCTCTAGCTCCGTTGTCTTTTACCGAAAATCAGTGTAAAACCCTTTGACTTTCTGCCTCACCATCGTTGTGCTTCGTTTCCATTCGAGTTTGGCGTGTGGGTAAGCCGATGGTTGTTTGGTTTGTGTGGGTTAGGTTAGTCTGGTCGGAATCGGTACATAAGGGTCACCGGGACGCGTTTCCGGCGATGAAGTTAGATTAGGGGAAACCCTAATTTTCAAATCGATGGAAAAATGGGGATTTTGGGCTTGAACCGGTCTAGAAGGCTGAACCGGGTTGGAGAACCGAACTGATTCATTTTATAACCAGCCGACTGACGTCAGCGTTGACCCGTTGATCGTTGACCGTTGACCGTTAACCGTTGATCGTTGACCGTTGTCTTTTTCAAAAAAGGCTATTTTATGTTTTTCGATGTTATGATTCTGTTTCCGCTGCCCGTTTCCCCAAATTCGAACCCAAAAGACCATTTTGACAACTTTTATTCGAGTATACTTAGTTTTTAAAGATTTGAATATCGGGAAATTAATTGGAATTATTCTTATTTGCAGACGACATTGACTCGGATACTGAGATCCTTCATCGTCCTCCATTGGACGACCTCCTATGGCTCAGACATCGGGATCCGCTCGTGAGTTTAATTATTAATATATTCGATATTTATATTATCGGTGTCTTGGCATAGTAGTAGCATCTTTGATGGTGTATTTAATTGTTATAGGAGTTAACTTTGACCGACCTAGAGATAGAGCTGAGTGTGGGAGACGTCACCGTCGACGTTGAGTGTTAGCTACTTGAGGTGTGTTCTCTTCTGTGCAGTCTGTTTACAATGCTCTGTATGTAAATGTGTTGATTTGCTGAAATGTATACATGATGTGGTCTGATGATGTATGATGATAATATTTTGTTGATCTGTGATGTTTGACTTGTTCAGCATTCTGTTACGTTATGCAATAATTGTATATACATTCAGATTCGTATTATATATCTGATTATATGATTATGCATTTCTGTTGATAAACAATGCATTCAGATTCAGAACTCGGATTTTATGTCATCTCATTATGGTTGGGATTTTGTATGGGGAAGTTCAGTAGGTTCATCCTTCGGGATGATGTCTACTTCAGATCAGTGGTTTCGCCCTACAGGCTGGATTCCACTTCGGATGGTGACGAGGTAGAGAGTGGTTCTGGGAACCTTACTCTTCGGATGGTGATGTAGTTGGGTGCATGTCATATTGTGTTGCATATTCATTCATACTTATTTATGTGTTTGAATTGATTCATGATGGAAAATTGTATTATGATAATGTCTGATTGACTCTGTTGATATGATGATATTGTTAGTTCTGTTTGCACTGTAGAGACACACTGAGCATTTTCGCTGACCCCCCCTTAGTTTCTATTTTTAGATACTCAGGTCTAGGCTACGGTACTTGGAGGACCTCGTTTTCCAGCTTTATTTATTTATTATTATCAGTATAATACTTGGACCTATTTATATTATATGTTTTATCAGATTGTATATAAGTTCAGATTTCGGATGTTTTATTTGGGGTTTTTACGTTTATCATGCATGTACATTTCGATTACTTAATGTTTTCAGGAATATTTTATTAATATGTATTATGCGATATTAGTATTATCTATTTTGGAATTTAAGTTTTGAATCAGGTTACTTGCGTGAGGGATAAGCTTTGAGCTTGACTCCTTATATTCGACCCAGTTCTTCTGGGTCGGGTTTAGGGGTTTACATTTAGTGGTATCAAAGCCAGGTTCAACACTCAGCCTGGGTGATTTTAATCAATTTGAAATCGAAAATAATTTTTTTGCATGCATTATCAAATGTTTTCCGATAACACAAGAATTTCAGAAAAACTTATGATCTTTTATGAATAATATTTATACATATTCTGAATAAGGTCTCCAAGTACCGGTTCTAATCTTAGGATTATGTCTTTTGTAGATATACTACTATGCCACCTCAGAGAAGTTCTAGAGTAGCGGCCGGTCGAGGTCGTGTCCGGGGCCATGGCCGAGGACGAGGGCGTACCGCTACTGCAGATAGTGTCGTTCCACCTTTTGAGGGTTCGATACAAAATCAAGGTGAGGTCCAGGGTGCGAATCTGGAGGAACAACATGTGGACCAGACATGAGCTCAACAGACAGAAGCTCAATAGACTGGAGCTCAGCAGACTGGAGCTCATCAGACTGGTGGAGGAGACCCACACGTTCAGCCTGCTCAGAGTAGTGGTCATCGTGATTCAGGGGATAGTAAGATAGTGTGCACAGATGCTGTTACTATTCAGAGAGAGTTATTGAGATACCTTCATTAGTCTGAGAGTGTTCGGAGACCCATATCCACATAGTTTCTCGCTGCCGGAATGACTATGTTCGATGGAAATACGGGTACAAACCCGACAAATGTAGAGTACTGGCTGAAGAAGCTTCAGCTATTATATGTTGAGATGGATTATCCTACCGACCGGAAACTCAGGGTTGCCATTTCACTGCTGCAGAGTGAAGCCCAGAATTGGTGGGAGGCTGAGGAGCTTGTTACTCTAGCTAGTAGGGTTACTTGGGATCATTTTAGACGGGCTTTCCGTGATCGATATGTCGGAGCTGATTATATAGCTAAGTGCATAGATGATTTCATGAATCTGAGACAAAACGATATGACTGTTAATGACTATGGGATTGAGTTTATGAGATTGATTCAATACGTCCCAGGGTTAGTGACCACATAAAAAGACAAGTGTGATTGGTTTCTGAAGGGATTGTGTCCTACGATAAAGGCGGGTGTTGCTTTACATATGGACCAGGAATACAAAGATATAACTTGACGAGCTAGGACAACTGAGCACAATGAGGTAGAGTTGAGACAGCTTGAGTTGCATGGATTTGAGAGAAGAATGAGACAATCGACAGTGCTAGTTCAGCATAGTCAGGGGAATCAGTCTAGGAAGAGGGCCAGAGATGAGTCAAACTATAAGAGTTATTTGAGAGCTAGACCAGTGACTTCTTCTGTTCCGACTGTTAGTGTTGGTTGTTCGACTGGTACTCAAGGGGTGCCACATTGTCCATTTTGTAAGAAGTGGCATTCAGGAGAGTGTAGGAGACAGACTTGAGCTTGTTTCAGGTGTGGTTCATTCGAGCATCGTTTCAGAGATTGTCCGGATCCACCTCCTTCAACTTTTACTACTACTCTGTCTCAGAAATCAGTACAGACTCCCGTCAGGGGAAGAGGTCAGGTCAGATCTGTTACTTCAGGCTCTGCTAGTAGAGGTAGACCAGCTCCGAGTAGAGGATCAGTAGGATCAGGGGCCAGACAGTCGGGGTTAGTTTATTCTACTATGAGGCACGAGGACCGTGATGAGCCAGATGTTATTGCTGGTACATTCTCTATCCATTCTATTTCATATTTTGCTCTGCTTGATAATGGTTCGACTCATTCATATATTGCGAGTTCTGTGTCTGGGGGTCTTGAGATTTATGTTGAGGATATTGCTAGCGCTGTTACTATACACAGTCCAATGGGTAATCAAGTTGAGGTTACTAAAGTATACATGAATTGTCCTCTTGAGATTCAAGAGGAGATCTTTCCAGCTAATTTGATGGAGTTACCCTTTGGGGAGTTTGATCTTATTCTGGGTATGGATTGATTGTCTACACACCATGTTACTTTAGACTATGAAAAGAAGAGGGCTACAATGAGAACTTCTGATGATCGCGAGGTGATTCTGATTGGTGAGCGTAGAGGGTTCCTATGTAATATCGTTTCAGCTCTCAAAGCTGAGAAAATAATCAGGAAAGGGTCTATCGCTTATCTTGCCTATATCCTTGATCTGAGACAGTCTGATTCCAGTTTAGATAAAATTCGAGTTGTGAAAGACTTTTCAGACGTATTTTTGGAAGAATTACCTGAGGTACCGCCGAAACGGGATGAGGTTGAGTTTGGCATCGAGGTTTATCCGGGTACAGCTCTTGTGTCTATGGCACCTTATCGGATGGCACTGAAAGAACTTAAGGAGTTGAAGATTCAGTTGCAAGAACTGTTGGATCGAGGATTCATTTGACCCAGTGTTTCTTCTTGGGGAGCTCCTATTCTGTTTGTTAAGAAGAAGAATGGGACACTTCGACTCTGTATAGATTACCGGAATCTGAACAAGCTGACGATCAAGAACAAATATCCTCTTCCTCATATTGATGATCTGTTTGACCAGTTTCGGGGAGCTACGGTATTCTCTAAGATAGACCTGAGATCTGGTTATTACCAACTCAAGGTTAAGGATTCTAATGTGTTCAAAACAGCTTTCCGGACACGATATGGCCATTATGAGATCATTGTGATGCCTTTTGGGTTGACTAACGCCCATACCGCTTTTATGGATATGATGAATAGGGTGATTCAACCCTATCTTGACCAGTTTTTTGTGGTATTTATTGATGATATACTGGTATATTCTAGATCTGAGGCAGAGCGTGAGGAACATCTTCGGATTGTATTACAGATTCTGCGAGAGAAACAATTTTATGCAAAATTCAGTAAGTGTGAGTTTTGGCTTTTTGAGGTTATGTTTTTGGGCCATATAGTTTCTGCTCAGGGTATTCAGGTTGATCCAATGAAGGTTGAGGCTATTATGAGTTGGAAGCAGCCCAATAATGTTCTTGAGGTTCGAAGCTTCTTGGGTTTAGCTGGTTATTATCGGAGATTCGTTGAGGGTTTCTCTTCTATTGCAACTCCGTTGACTAAGCTTCTGAGGAATGATGTTCCCTTCGTTTGGATTGAGGCTCAGCAGTCTAGTTTCGAGAAGCTTAAGTCTGTGTTGACTGAAGCACCAGTTTTGATTCAGCCTGAGTCTGGTAAGGGTTATATAGTTTTCGGTGATGCTTCGTACACCAGATTGGGGTGTGTTCTGATGCAGGACGGGAAGGTAGTGGCTTGTGCGTCTCGACAGTTGAAACCACATGAGTGTAACTATCCTACCCACGACCCAGAGCTTGCTGCTGTTATTTTTGCACTTAAGATCTGGAGACACTATCTCTACGGAGAGAAGTGTTATATCTATACAGACCATAAGAGTCTGAAATACCTCCTCACTTAGAAAGTGCTTAATCTGAGACAGCGTCGCTGGTTAGAGCTGCTCAAGGATTATGATTGTGAGATTGAGTATCATCTGGGTAAAGCTAATGTCGTTGCTGATGCATTGAGTCCTAACGCCATTTCAGATTTGAGAGCTTTGTTTGCTCGGATGAGTTTGTACGACGATGGCAGTCTGTTGGCAGAACTTCGGGTTATTCCTACATTGATTTCCAATATTCGTATCTGGGAGGTGCATGAGGGTACATCTCGGGATTTCTCTATTGATCAGGATGAGGTATTATGTTTCCGTGGCCGGTATTGTATTCCGAGGAAATCTGGGTTAAAATAGGTTATTCTCCGTGAGGCCCATGACAGTCCTTATTCTATGCATCATGGTGGTAACAAGATGTATAAGAATCTTCTTGAAAGGTATTGGTGGAAAGGTCTCAAGCAGGACGTCGTCGGATTTGTATCGAGGTGTTTGACTTATCAGAAAGTCAAAGTAGAGCATCAGCGTCCGTCTGGGTTACTACAACATATTGAGATTCCTCAGTGGAAGTGGGAGCGCATGGCTCTGGACTTTGTTAGTGGAATTTCTTTGACTCCGTCGAAGAAGGATTCCGTCTGGGTTATTGTTGATCGTCTGACGAAGTCCGTGCATTTCATTCCTGTCTAAGTTGACTATTCTTTGAGTAAGTTAGCTCGGCTTTATATTTCTGAGATTGTTCGACTTCACGGGGTACCGTTATCTATTATTTCTGATAGAGATCTGAGGTTCACTACAAAATTCTGGGGGTCTCTTCATTCTTCTACTTTGGGTACTCGGTTGAACTTAGTACATCTTATCATCCGCAGACAGATGGTCAGTCTGAGCGTGTGATCCAGATTCATAAGGATATGTTGAAGGGGTGTATTCTTGATTTCAGAGGCAGTTGGGAGGATTTCCTGCCGCTTGCAGAGTTTGCTTATAATAACAATTATCAGGCCAATATCAAGATGGCACCGTTTGAGGCTCTATATGGGCGTAGGTGTCGTTCACCTATTGGTTGGACTAAGTTGGATGAGCACAGATTGTTGGGACCGAAGATTGTGCACGAGGCTGAGCAAACTGTCAGATTGATTCGGGATCGGCTTAAGGCTGCTTTTGACAGACAGAAGTCTTATGCCGATTTGAGATGTCGTAATCTTGAGTTTGAGTTGGGTAGTGAGGTTTTCTTGAAAGTATCTCATTGAAGGAAGGTACTTCAGTTTGGTCGGAAGGGCAAGCTGAGTCCTCGTTACATTGGCCCTTATCGTATTATTCGTCGAGTCGGACCAGTTGCCTATCAGCTAGAGCTACCACCAGAGCTTCAGCATATTCACGATGTGTTGAGTGGATCGCAAGATCGATATTGACCAAGAGAGGGGTGAATTGGAAATTTAAAGGTTTTGTGGTGGAAATTGTAAATTGAAAATAATAGACAAGGAATTTAGAGTGGTTCAAGTTCCAAATGAACTCTACATCCACTACCTTAGCTTCACTAAGGATTTGCAACAATTCCACTAATTGCTCTTCCCTTTTTCTAGGACAAGGAGGCAACCTTTACAATTTCGGTTGATTTTTCTACCCAAAAATCAACCCAATCCTCACACAAGTGAACAAAGAAATTTGTTGGCTAATAAGGTATCTCTCAATACAAATGATAGCCCAATTACAAGCACTCAACCCAATTGAACAAAATATGAATGAAGATTACAATTGGGATTTCTAGACAAATAGGAATTTTGGCACAATTGCTTGGATTTGATGAATAGGTGTTTTCTTGAAGATCAATAGTTGTTGCTGATGCTTTTAGATGTGTCTCTTATACCTCCTCATTGATTTCTAGCCGTTTGGGTGGTTGGGAACATAAATGGAGCCGTTGGAACCCTCTCTTACCACCATAAATGCACTTCTGCAGCTACCAGTATCGGTACGCGGGAAGGTGTATCGGTACCTGTCTCAGAAAAGAAAGAGCCATTGTGTGCAATAAATAGGGCGTATCGATACACTCGTAAGCGTATCGGTATGTGGTATCGAAACGGTCAAAGGCCGTATCGATACTATTTTCTCAACTTAGCTCACTGTCGATATCCGTATCGGTACGGTGGTCATGTGTATCGATACGGGTCAACGACTTTTTAAAGTTTGGTTACCAACCAACTGACACCAACGGTCATATTTTTAAACCGACTTAATATTCAAAAATTATAAGGACCGTATCGATACGAGGGTTTGCCGTATCGGTACGCTATTCAAACTCTTTGATTTTTAACACAGGGGCGTATCGATACGAGGGTTTGCCGTATCGATACGTGTTCCGACAGTAACCAAGTTTGGCAAAATGGTATCGATACGCTTGGTAGTGTATCGATACTCCTGTACGATTTTCAATGGTTTTGCCTTGGAACACTTAGAAAATATTTTGAGTTTGAGTTTTATAAATCAGTTTTAAAGTGTTGGTGTTTTGAAACTTTTTTAGGGACTCATAAAAACAATTTTAAGTTTTACAAAATGATCCTTAAAGATCTAATTATATCAAAATCAAACATAGGTTTTACAATCTCCCCCTTTTTGATATAACAAAACCAAAACTTAAAATTTTTGACATTTTTGAAAAACCTTTACAAAGTTAACTCCCCCTTAATATAAGCTTGGTAACCTTGAGTTAAAATCAAAATATTTGAAGTGTGAGCTAGTTTTCTTCTCCCCCTTTTTGTTAGATCAAAAATCCATTGAGACAATTAAGTGCATAAAGAAATCAAGGTATAATAATAATAGGCAACATAATTTTATTCATCATTGCATCAAACTTGAAATCCAAACAAAAGCAAAAAGAAATCAAAGCATATGTTTTAATCCTAAAACAAACTTAATCCTAAGAACATAAAGCATAGGTGCATAAAATAGAAAATCCTAAATGATATGAATGATATGCAAGAAGAAACGTCTATGCATTGTCTTCGTCATCTTCATCATCTTCATCATCATCTCCCATAGGCTCATTAGCTCGCATACTATTACGCCACTCATCATGGAAAGCGGCAATGGAAATATTCAAAGATTGATGCACGCTTTCAAGAGATGTGAGGCGATTCTCCATACCCGTCATCCTTGTATCAAAGGTAGTTTCCATTGAAGTAAGACGAGTATTCATGTCCGTGCGCAACCCGGTAAATTGCTCATTGAGATAGGTCATGAGAGCATCCATAGAGGGTTGTGGGACTTGAGGAGCTTGAGGAGCTTGAGCCTCTTCAAACATGGCGGCGGCTTTCGGTGGTAACTCGGCAAGACGTATCCATTCACCATTAAGATAAGTAAACTTAGCCCGAGCAAGAGATCGCTCATCAATGGGATCAGTGAGGGGAGTTGGATAGTCATAGGAGCAATCAATATCCTTTTTAATAAAGAAATAACTCAAAGCCGTACCATATGTAAATGAGGTGACGTGAGGAGAGTGACGGTTTTGCACGAGGTACACGATCTCCTGGAACATAAGTCGAGCTAGATTTGGTCGCTTGGCCTCACGGAAGCACCGAATCCAAAAATCATCCACTTGACGGATGGTGGAATATTTTCCTCCGGAGGGACGAAACCACCACGACACCATCAAATGTAAGATCCGGTCTTGAGCATTTAGAGCGGTGACAGATCCACTAAGAACATGCCCCAAAGCATGCTCATCATCAATGCCTTCATCATCCAACTTAAAAACCTCACAAATAGACTTGACATCAAGGATGATTTTCTTTCCCATAAGATAAGAGCTAATTGCAACAACTTCCCCATCACGACTAATACATTTGGCATTGGCATAGAAAATCAAAACCAAAAGGCGATAGAAAACCCCGGGTATAGAGATAAACTCCATGAAGTTCCAACGATGAAATAAAGGAAGATATTCAAACTTAAAACGCTCCGAATTGAGAAAAGGAACGGAGATTACCCTTTCGGCACAGATCTTGTAATTCTCATATTGACGAAAGTGAGTGAGACCCGAATTGCCATGAAAACATTGATCATAGATGATGGAATAGTTAGGACGAGCAATTTCTCCAATGGTGGAAGATTCACCGGCTTGGGTAACCCTTGAACGCTTCCTCGAAGGTTCTTTTGGTGCCATGATCTAAAAGAGAGATTAAGCAAAGAGGATTTCTTCAATTTGAGTAAAAATCAAGGTAAAAAATTTTTAAAAAAATTTTAAAAGAAAATTTTAAGAAAAGTTTTTAAGAAAAACAAAGTTTAAAAAAAAAGATGAAACAAAACTAATCAAAACAACAACAACAAAAATGAAAAAGAAAAAAAGAAAGAGATTACCTTGATAGAAACTTGGAAGATTGAAGAAAAACTAGCACAAAGATGAGAAAGAGAGCACAAAGCTTTGCTTGATTCAAAAACTCTTTTAGATTTGAGTTGAGGTGTGAAAAATATGAAGGAGGAAGTGCCTTTTTATAGGCAAAAACGGCTAAGGTTAATTAGGTTATGAAGAGTTTGAAATTAGGTAAAAGTTGAACTCATTAAAGGCTAATTTAATGCCATCAGCGCAGTCGAGTATCGATACGCCCGTTGGGGTATCGATACGGGGATAGAGAAGACTTTTCCGCAAAAATGCCTGTTGGAAAGTCGTATCGAAACGAAGGGGTCCGTATCGAAACGACCTGTATCGATACGATGTTAATCGTATCGATACCCGTGAAGTGAAGAGAATTCTGGGAAACGGAATAAAGAACAGGTATCGATACGCGTAGATTAGTATCGATACTGTATGCCCAGAAATGCATATTTGGTTCAAAGAACAACCAAAGGCTCAAACTTAACATCTCCTATGAGTATGCAAATGATGAATGACAGGTTCTAAGCATATTTTAAAAGAATCATACTCCCCCTAACTATAGGCATGGATAAAATTAGGAGTCTAAACACATAAACATGGCAATTACACAAAATCAAGCATTTTTAAGCACAAAAGAGGTCCTAAAAGGTCAAGATAGGCTAGCTAGACCTAACTCTCTCCTAAGGGACCAAAAACGCTCTTTGTCTAAGGGTTTTGTAAATATGTCCGCTAATTGATTCAAGGTGTCTACATACTCTATAACCACATCTTCCTTAAGGACATGATCTCTAATGAAATGATGCCTTATTTCTATATGTTTGGTTCTAGAGTGTTGGATGGGATTTTTTGTTAAACATATTGCACTAGTGTTGTCATATTTTAGGGGTATGGTTTCAACTTTAATTCCATAATCTAAGAGTTGTTGCTTCATCCAAAGGACTTGAGCACAACAACTCCCTAAGGATATGTACTCGGCTTCGGTGGTAGATAAGGATACACTATTTTGTTTCTTAGAGAACCAAGATATGAGCATACTACCTAGGAATTGACAAGTTCTCGAAGTACTTTTCCTATCGATTTTGCAACCCCAATAATCCGCATCCGAATAAGCATTAAGGTTGAAGGTAGAGTTTGCCGTATCGATACGTGTTCCGACAGTAACCAAGTTTGGCAAAATGGTATCGATACGCTTGGTAGTGTATCGATACTCCTGTACGATTTTCAATGGTTTTGCCTTGGAACACTTAGAAAATATTTTGAGTTTGAGTTTTATAAATCAGTTTTAAAGTGTTGGTGTTTTGAAACTTTTTTAGGGACTCATAAAAACAATTTTAAGTTTTACAAAATGATCCTTAAAGATCTAATTATATCAAAATCAAACATAGGTTTTACAATCTCCCCCTTTTTGATATAACAAAACCAAAACTTAAAATTTTTGACATTTTTGAAAAACCTTTACAAAGTTAACTCCCCCTTAATATAAGCTTGGTAACCTTGAGTTAAAATCAAAATATTTGAAGTGTGAGCTAGTTTTCTTCTCCCCCTTTTTGTTAGATCAAAAATCCATTGAGACAATTAAGTGCATAAAGAAATCAAGGTATAATAATAATAGGCAACATAATTTTATTCATCATTGCATCAAACTTGAAATCCAAACAAAAGCAAAAAGAAATCAAAGCATATGTTTTAATCCTAAAACAAACTTAATCCTAAGAACATAAAGCATAGGTGCATAAAATAGAAAATCCTAAATGATATGAATGATATGCAAGAAGAAACGTCTATGCATTGTCTTTGTCATCTTCATCATCTTCATCATCATCTCCCATAGGCTCATTAGCTCGCATACTATTACGCCACTCATCATGGAAAGCGGCAATGGAAATATTCAAAGATTGATGCACGCTTTCAAGAGATGTGAGGCGATTCTCCATACCCGTCATCCTTGTATCAAAGGTAGTTTCCATTGAAGTAAGACGAGTATTCATGTCCGTGCGCAACCCGGTAAATTGCTCATTGAGATAGGTCATGAGAGCATCCATAGAGGGTTGTGGGACTTGAGGAGCTTGAGGAGCTTGAGCCTCTTCAAACATGGCGGCGGCTTTCGGTGGTAACTCGGCAAGATGTATCCATTCACCATTAAGATAAGTAAACTTAGCCCGAGCAAGAGATCGCTCATCAATGGGATCGGTGAGGGGAGTTGGATAGTCATAGGAGCAATCAATATCCTTTTTAATAAAGAAATAACTCAAAGCCGTACCATATGTAAATGAGGTGACGTGAGGAGAGTGACGATTTTGCACGAGGTAGACGATCTCCTGGAACATAAGTCGAGCTAGATTTGGTCGCTTGGCCTCACGGAAGCACCGAATCCAAAAATCATCCACTTGACGGATGGTGGAATATTTTCCTCCGGAGGGTCGAAACCACCACGACACCATCAAATGTAAGATCCGGTCTTGAGCATTTAGAGCGGTGACAGATCCACTAAGAACATGCCCCAAAGCATGCTCATCATCAATGCCTTCATCATCCAACTTAAAAACCTCACAAATAGACTTGACATCAAGGATGATTTTCTTTCCCATAAGATAAGAGCTAATTGCAACAACTTCCCCATCACGACTAATACATTTGGCATTGGCATAGAAAATCAAAACCAAAAGGCGATAGAAAACCCCAGGTATAGAGATAAACTCCATGAAGTTCCAACGATGAAATAAAGGAAGATATTCAAACTTAAAACGCTCCGAATTGAGAAAAGGAACGGAGATTACCCTTTCGGCACAGATCTTGTAATTCTCATATTGACGAAAGTGAGTGAGACCCGAATTGCCATGAAAACATTGATCATAGATGATGGAATAGTTAGGACGAGCAATTTCTCCAATGGTGGAAGATTCACCGGCTTGGGTAACCCTTGAATGCTTCCTCGAAGGTTCTTTTGGTGCCATGATCTAAAAGAGAGATTAAGCAAAGAGGATTTCTTCAATTTGAGTAAAAATCAAGGTAAAAAAATTTTAAAAAAATTTTAAAAGAAAATTTTAAGAAAAGTTTTTAAGAAAAACAAAGTTTTAAAAAAAAGATGAAACAAAACTAATCAAAACAACAACAACAAAAATGAAAAAGAAAAAAAGAAAGAGATTACCTTGATAGAAACTTGGAAGATTGAAGAAAAACTAGCAAAAAGATGAGAAAGAGAGCACAAAGCTTTGCTTGATTCAAAAACTCTTTTAGATTTGAGTTGAGGTGTGAAAAATATGAAGGAGGAAGTGCCTTTTTATAGGCAAAAACGGCTAAGGTTAATTAGGTTATGAAGAGTTTGAAATTAGGTAAAAGTTGAACTCATTAAAGGCTAATTTAATGCCATCAGCGCAGTCGAGTATCGATACGCCCGTTGGGGTATCGATACGGGGATAGAGAAGACTTTTCCGCAAAAATGCCCGTTGGAAAGTCGTATCGAAACGAAGGGGTCCGTATCGAAACGACCTGTATCGATACGATGTTAATCGTATCGATACCCGTGAAGTGAAGAGAATTCTGGGAAACGGAATAAAGAACAGGTATCGATACGCGTAGATTAGTATCGATACTGTATGCCCAGAAATGCATATTTGGTTCAAAGAACAACCAAAGGCTCAAACTTAACATCTCCTATGAGTATGCAAATGATGAATGACAGGTTCTAAGCATATTTTAAAAGAATCATACTCCCCCTAACTATAGGCATGGATAAAATTAGGAGTCTAAACACATAAACATGGCAATTACACAAAATCAAGCATTTTTAAGCACAAAAGAGGTCCTAAAAGGTCAAGATAGGCTAGCTAGACCTAACTCTCTCCTAAGGGACCAAAAACGCTCTTTGTCTAAGGGTTTTGTAAATATGTCCGCTAATTGATTCAAGGTGTCTACATACTCTATAACCACATCTTCCTTAAGGACATGATCTCTAATGAAATGATGCCTTATTTCTATATGTTTGGTTCTAGAGTGTTGGATGGGATTTTTTGTTAAACATATTGCACTAGTGTTGTCACATTTTAGGGGTATGGTTTCAACTTTAATTCCATAATCTAAGAGTTGTTGCTTCATCCAAAGGACTTGAGCACAACAACTCCCTAAGGATATGTACTCGGCTTCGGTGGTAGATAAGGATACACTATTTTGTTTCTTAGAGAACCAAGATATGAGCATACTACCTAGGAATTGACAAGTTCTCGAAGTACTTTTCCTATCGATTTTGCAACCCCAATAATCCGCATCCGAATAAGCATTAAGGTTGAAGGTAGAGTTTTCCGTATCGATACGTGTTCCGACAGTAACCAAGTTTGGCAAAATGGTATCGATACGCTTGGTAGTGTATCGATACTCCTGTACGATTTTCAATGGTTTTGCCTTGGAACACTTAGAAAATATTTTGAGTTTGAGTTTTATAAATCAGTTTTAAAGTGTTGGTGTTTTGAAACTTATTTAGGGACTCATAAAAACAATTTTAAGTTTTACAAAATGATCCTTAAAGATCTAATTATATCAAAATCAAACATAGGTTTTACACGATGTCTTTCATAATTCAGTGTTGAGACGTTACCATCCTGATCCGTCACATGTTATGCCTGTTGAGGATATTGAGGTCTGTCCTGATTTGCGTTTCGAGGAGGAGCCTATTCAGATTCTTGCTTAGGATAAAAAGGTTCTCAGAAGGAAGACAATTAAGATGGTCAAAGTCCTGTGGCGTGATCGTAGTCATGATGAGGTTACGTGGGAGCCCAAGACTGTCATCCGAGCTCAGTATCCGCATCTTTTTGCTCCAAGTAAAATTTCGAGGCCGGAATTTCTTTTAACGACGAAGAGTTGTAACACCCCAATTTTTCCCTAAATTAAAAACCCTAATAATTGGGAATTTTAATTTAAAACCTAATTGAATTGTAGTGATTAAATTGGGTAGTTTTCAGAATTTACGTGACTAAATTGAAAAGGGTTCAAAACTTCAGTGTTGTTTCGTGGAAGTTAAGTATTTTAGTGGCTTATGTTGCAATTTACCCAAAAAATAAACTAAAGAAAAATCTGGTTCCCTTTCAATTGTTTTTGTGTCGATTCGGTTACCCTCATTTCTCCCATTTTCATGTTTCAGTAAAGAAAAAAACACAATACAACAACCACCAACCTCTCTTTCTCCCTTTTTCCGATCAAGCTCCGACGAGGGAGCTACCATCGGCATTTCGTCGATCCATAACCACCTTTTAACTCCCCTTGTATTTCCGATCAAAACCCGCCCCTCCGTTGCTCTAGCTCTGTTGTCTTTTACCGGAAATTGGTGTAAAACCCTTCGACTTTCCACCTCACTGTCCTTGTGCTTCGTTTCCGTTCAAGTTTGGCGTGTGGGTAAGCCGATGGTTGTTTTGGTTTGTGTGGATTACGTTAGTTTGGTCGGAATCGGTACATAAGGGTCACCGGGAGCGTTTCCAGCAATGAAGTTAGATTAGGGGAAACCCTAATTTTCAAATCGATGGAAAAGGGGGGGATTTTGGGCTTGAACCAGTCCATAAGGATGAACCGGGTTAATAGAACCGAACCGGTTCGTCTTATAAACAGCCGGCTGACGTCAGTGATGACGTCAGCATTGACCCGTTGACCGTTGACTTTTTTAGAAAAGAGCTATTTTATGTTTTTCGACGTCCCGATTCCATTTCCACTGCCTGTTTCCCCAAATTCGAACCCGAAAGATTATTTTGACCACTTTTATTCAAGTATACTTAGTTTTTAAAGATTTGAATATCGGGAAATTAATTGGAATTATTCTTATTTGCAGACGACATTGACTCGGATACAGAGATCCTTCCTCCTCCTCCACCTGGACGACCTCCTGTTGCTCAGACTTCGGGATCCGCTCGTGAGTTTAATTATTAATGTATTCGATATTTATATTATCAGTGTCTTGGCATAGTAGTAGTATCTTTGATGATGTATTTAATTGTTATAGGAGTTGACTCTGACCGACCTAGAGATAGAGGTGAGTGTGGGAGACGTCACCGTCGATGTTGAGTGTTATCTACTTGAGGTGTGTTCGCTTCTGTGCTGTCTGTTTACAGTGCTCTTAATGTAAATGTGTTGATTTGCAGAAATGTATACATGATATGGTCTAATGATGTATGATGATAATATTCTGTTGATCTGTCATGTTTGACTTGTTCAGCATTTTGTTACGTTATGCAATAATTGTATATACATTCAGATTCAGATTATTGTACATCAGATTATATGATTATACATTTCTATTGATAAACAATGCATTCAGATTCAGAACTCGGATTTTATGTCATCTCATTATTGTTGGGATTCTGTACGGGAAGTTCAGTAGCTTCATCCTTCGCGATGATGTCTACTTTGGATCAGTGGTTTCGCCCTACAGGCTAGATTCCACTTCGGATGGTGACGAGGTAGAGAGTGGTTCTAAGGAACCTTACTCTTTGGGTGGTGATGTAGTTGGGTGCATGTCATATTGTGTTGCATATTCATTCGTACTTGTTTATGTGTTTGAATTGATTCATGATGGAAAATTGTATTCTGATAATGTCTGATTGACTCTGTTGATATGATGATATTGTTATTTCTGTTTGCACTGTAGAGACACACTGAGCGTTTTCGCTGACTCCCCCTTAGTTTCTATTTTCAGATACTCAGGTCTAGGCTATGGTACTTGGAGGACCTCGTTTTCCATCTTTATTTATTTATTATTATCAGTATGATACTTGGACCTATTTATATT
Organism: Hibiscus trionum; assembly: GCA_030270665.1. Taxonomy (NCBI): domain Eukaryota; kingdom Viridiplantae; phylum Streptophyta; class Magnoliopsida; order Malvales; family Malvaceae; genus Hibiscus; species Hibiscus trionum. The sequence continues at coordinate 23,651,309 of BSYR01000021.1, read as the reverse complement.
ATATGTTTTATCAGATTGTATATAATTTCAGATTTTGGATGTTTTATTTGGGGTTATTATGTTTATCATGCATGTACATTTTGAATACTTAATGTTTTTAGGAATATTTTATTAATATGTATTATGCGATATTAGTATTATCTATTTTGGAATTTAAGTTTTGAATCAGGTCACTTGCGTGAGGGACAAGCTTTGAGCTTGACTCCTTATATTCGACCAAGTTCTTCCGGGTCGAGTTTAGGGGGTTACAAGTTTTGTATGAAAAATTTGAGAGATTGATGGAGTTTTTATAGATATTTGCGGCTAGGGTTTTTAGAGAAAAAGAGGGGAAGAATTTGTGTAAAAGTGTTTTTCAGTTAACAACCCTATTTTAACTCTCCGTTGAAACCATATTGGTACGCTTGTAGAGTGTATCCATACGCCTTGCTCTAATTTTAAATTCGATTTCAATATCGTATCGATACGGTATGCGTATCGATACAATTTGACTCGTATCACTTCCCTTGACGAACCCGTATCGATACGCTTTTAGCCATATCGATACGCCTTTACCAGATAGTGCAATTTTGACAGTTTCAAGTCCATAAATCCAACTTTAAATGTCCTTAAATGCATATGAATGACATGTGAACGAGATTTAATGACTAAACTTAATGCATACTCACCCTATCAACATGCATAGAAGCAAAAAGAAGCAAATTAACACAAGCATGAATATCAACAAATGTTAAGCAAAATTTTGACCATTTGGGACCTAAAAGGGTTAAGAAAGGCTAGTTAGCCCTAACTCTCTCCTAAGGGTCCAAAAACGCTCTTTATGTAAAGGTTTAGTAAATATATCCGCTAATTGGTTCAAGGTATCAACATATTCTAGAACAACATCATTTTTCAAAACATGGTCTCTAATGAAATGATGTCTAATTTCTATATGTTTGGTTCTAGAGTGTTGAATGGGATTCTTAGTTAGACAAATGGCACTAGTGTTGTCACACATAAGGGGTATAACTTCTACTTGAACACCGTAATCTAAGAGTTGTTGCTTCATCCAAAGGACTTGAGCACAGCAACTTCCTAAGGATATGTACTCTGCTTCAGTGGTAGATAAGGCTACGCTATTTTGTTTCTTAGAGAACCAAGATACGAGCATACAACCTAAGAATTGGCATGTTCCGAAGGTACTTTTCCTATCTATCTTGCATCCCTCATAATCCACATCTGAATAAGCATGAAGGCTAAAAGAAGAATCCTTAGGATACCAAAGACCTAAGTTAGGTGTGTCTCTAAGGTATCTGAAAATTTTCTTAATGGTTACTAAGTGTGATTCTCTAGGACTAGCTTAGAACCTAGCACACAAGTAAACACTAGCTTGGAAGAATCCGCAAACGGTCTACTTGCGATAAGGTAAAGCAAAGAATCTATCATAGATCTATAAAGCTTAGAATCGGCACACTTACCTTTTTCATCTTTGTCAAGCTTTATAGAAGAACTCATAGGAGTGACTTGAGGCTTCACATTTTCCAAGCCAAATTTCTTGAGCATTTCGTTCACATACTTTTCTTGATTGATAAAGGTGGCATCCTTCCTTTGATTGATTTGGATCCCCAAAAAGAATGAGAACTCCCCCATCATGCTCATCTTGAACTCACCTTGCAATAGCTTAGAAAATTCTTTGCAATAACATTCATTAGTAGAACCAATAATGATATCATCAACATAAATTTGTACTACTAAGATGTCATTACAATATATTTTTATGAAGAGTGTAGTGTCCATTTTTCCTTTTTCAAAACCTTTTTCAATCAAAAAGTTTGAAAGCCTTTCATACCAAGCTCTAGGAGCTTGTTTTAAACTATAAAGAGCTTTGGTTAGTTTAAAAACATGATTTGGAAATTTAGGATCCTCAAAACCCTGTGGTTGTTCAACATACACTTCTTCATTTATAAAACCATTTAGGAAAGCACTTTTTACATCCATTTGAAAAATCTTGAAATCATGGTAACATGCAAATGCTAGAAACATCATAATAGCTTCCATTCTAGCTACGAGTGCATACGTTTCATCAAAATCAATTCCTTCTTCTTGAGTGTAACCTTGAGCAACAAGCCTAGGCTTGTTTCTCACTATGTTACCACTCTCATCTAGTTTATTCATAAAGACCCATTTAGTTTCTATAGTAGATTGATTACTAGGCCTTTCAACTAATGTCCATACTTTACTTCTCTCAAATTGATTAAGTTCTTCTTGCATGGCCAAAATCCAAAAATCATATTTTAATGCTTCTTTGATATTTTTAGGCTCAATGCATGAAATAAATGCAACATTGTTCATTAATTTGAGAGAGGATCTAGTAGTTACCCTCTTGGATGGATCACCCAAGATTTCACCATCTTTGACATAGTTGAACTCCCTTGGGTATGTCACCTCCTTTTCTTCAAGAGCCAAGTCCTTCAAGGCTTCTAGAGGTGGATCTTGTGCATCTTCTTCTTTTGTTGGAATCTCATCTACCTTTGATGTTTGCCCTCCACCAATGGCTTCAATGATCCCTACATTATCATCATCACAAGAATCCTTCCTTGGAAGGAGGTTATCATCGAAAACAACATGTATAGACTCTTCTACTACTAAAGTTCTCTTATTAAATACATGACATGCTTTAGAGTTTAAAGAATATCCCAAGAAAATAGCTTCATCACTTTTAGCATCAAATTTACCTAAGTTGTCTTTTCCATTGTTTAAAACAAAACACTTAAAACCAAATAGATGAAAATAACTAATGTTAGGCTTCATAGATTTTAAAATCTCATATGGTGTTTTCTTCAGAATTGGCCTAATCATTACTCGATTTATGATGTAGCAAGCGGTATTTGTGGCTTCCGCTGAAAAATATTTAGGTAAACTATTTTCACAAAGCATGATTCTAGTCATTTCTTCTAAAGTTCAATTTTTCCTCTCAACTACTTCATTTTGTTGAGGAGTGCGAGGTGCGGAAAATTGTGGCTAATCTCATTTTCATTTAAAAAATTTTCAAAACCTAAATTTTGAAACTCGGTTCCATGATCACTTCTAATGTGAGTGATTTTAAGATCAATATCATTTTGAGTTATTTTTGAAAATATGATGAATTTTTCTAAAGCCTCGTCTTTTGTACTTAAGAATAGAACCCAAGTAAACCTAGAATAGTCATCAACAAGTACAAAAACATATTATTTACCACCCAAGCTCATATTCCTAATTGGCCCAAAAAGATCCATATGAATCAATTGTAAGCATCTACTAGTAGAAACATCATTAATGGATTTAAATGAGGTTCTATGTTGTTTACCCTTAGAGCATGCATCACATATTTTATCATTAGAGAACTTAAGTTTGGGTAAACCTCTAACTAGATTAAGGGAAACTAATTTCTATAAAACAATCATGCTAGCGTGTTCTAATTTTCTATGCCAAAGCCATAAGTCATGTTCATCATGTGCAACTAAACATGCATGAGATGTGTGAATGTCATCTAAATGCACCATGTAGATATTTCCTATCCTTTGCCCTATGAGCATCAATTGATTTGTTTTAATGTTCATTATTTTGCAACCATTTTTATCAAAGAGAACATTAAAACCTTTATTACATAATTAACTAATGTTCAACAAATTATGTTTCAGGTCGTTGACATATAGAATATTTTCAATAAAAATAGAAGAGTGATTACCAATAGAATCAATTCCTTCAATGTGGCCTTTGGAGTTGTCACCGAAAGTCACTACTCCGCCACTCGTTGGCTTTAGTTCCAAGAATCTACTCGTGTCACCGGTCATGTGTCTTGAGCATCCACTATCAAGGTACCATGAGTTTTGACATGAAGCTTTGGCCTTGTAGCAATGCTCCCCCTACAAACAAAGAAATTAGGCTTTGGTTTTTGGTACCCAAATCATTTTGGGTCCATGTGTGTTAGCCCTTATAACCTTGGTTCCCTTAGGAATCCAAGAAGCAATCGCATTCACATTATTAGAAATAATGAGTTCCTTGGGAACCCAAACACTCCTAATTCTTTTATTATTAGATTGCTTTGAAAAATTTCTTTGTTTAGGATGAAAATGTTTTCTTTTTACATATTGGGTTTTAGAAGAATTTCCTTTCTCAAAATTATTTCTCCCACTAGTAATAGAAGTTTTAAGATTATCCACCTCCTTGGTGTGATAATCTTAAAAATCGGAAAGAAGTTTTTCAAAATCAAGATTTTTTTAAGATCATTTGAAAGATTTATCAAGTATAAAACCTTCTTTTCCAATTCCGAGTTAGTTTTTGAAAGAGACTCATTTTGATTTTTCAAATCGGAAATATTTCTCTTATTTCTCAAAATTGACTCTTTATATATTTCAACTAACTCATCATAAACCTCTTGCAACTCATCATACGTATCATGAAGTTCATCATAAGTAAAATAAAAATTAGATGAGTTGAGGTTTACGTTTGGATCATCATCAATAGTAATGAAACAAAGTTTAGCCACTTCCTCCTCCTCCTCGGATAACTCCTCGTCACTCCAAGTTGCCACTTGAGCTTTGAGCTTGTTCTTCTTTCCAAAACTCTTCCTTTTTAATTGAGGACACTTGGATCAGATGTGGCCGGATTTCTTACACTCATAACAAATGATTTTATCCTTCTTTTCGTCTTTACTTTTGTTCTTGAAATCCCCTTTTCTATTGAACTTTCTCCCTCGATTGGACTTCATAAAACGAGTGAATCGTTTGGTCAACATGGCCATCTCCTCATCTTCATCCTCACTAGAATCGCTATCATGGTATGAAGCTTTAACTGCGATTTCAGTCTTCTTTTTCTCAACTTCCTTCTTCTCAACCTTCTTCTCCTCCATCTTCTTTTCTTCTTCTCTTCCTTTCTTCATGATCTCATGGGTAAGTAGAGATCCAACAAGAGCATCGAGCTTGAGAGTCTTCAATCTTTAGCTTCAATAATGGTCGTTCTCTTGCTATCCCAAGATTCCGGAAGAGAGTACAATAGCTTCCTTACTAGCTTGTCTTCAGGAATGATTTCACTGAAACCCTTTAACCCATTGATGATGACCGAGAATCGATCAAACATCTTGGAGACACTTTCATCGGGATCCATCTTAAAGTTTTCATAGCTTAGACTGAGTAGCCCGATCTTTGACATCGCTAGTTCCCTCATATGTTTTCTTGAGGGTATCCCAAACTTCCTTGGAGTAGATATCCGGACCAAGAGCACAAAAGATGACATGCAAGGCTTTATCATTGACTTGCATTCTTCTTCTATCATCTCCGGTCATTTCGTCTTTCACCTTTGGGACAAGTCTTCCTTCACCATCACTCTTCATAGAAATGTATGGCCCTACTTCAACTACATCCCATACCATGTAGTCGGTGGATTTGATGAAGAGTCTCATCCTATTCTTCCAATCTGGGTAGTTATCCTAATTGAAGAATGGTGGTTTGGTGGTAGATTGAGACTCATAGAGGTTGAAAATGAAGGTGGATGTCATTGTTTGACTTGTTGTTGATCAAAACTCTCCAAGAATTGACTCAAGAGGGTTGTAATTCTTCCAATGAGTGTAGCTCTGATACCGATTGTTGAGTTGATCAAACAATTGCAAATGGCCAAGAGGAGAGTGAATTGACAATTAAAAAATTGAGGGTGGAACTTGGAAGAGTAAAAAATTGACACAAGGTAATTAGAGTGGTTCAAGTTCCTAAATGAACTCTATATCCACTACCGTAGCTCCCGCTAAAGATTTTCAACCAATTCACTAATTGATTCTTCCCCTTTTCTTGGATGAGGAGGAAACCTTACAATTTTGATTAAGCATTCTACCCAAAGCTTAATCCACTCACTCTTACAAAGAAGGGTTTTTGGTAAACTTTACAAATGCCTCTCTAAGGATAATGTTTACCCAATTACAATCAAACACTCACCAAACTCACGATAAAAATTACAATGAAAATCACAATGGAGTTGGGTACAAAGATTTGACTCTAAAATGAACAAGGTTTGGATTTGAGTGCTTTGATGTTGCTTGAAGGCTCCATAGTTGTTGTTGTAGCATTTGAGACTTGTTTTTATACCCTTGCATTGATTTCTAGCCGTTAGGGTGGTTGAGATCATCAATAGAGCTGTTGGGCTGCAATTTCCCACAATAAATGCTCCTCAACAACCTACCGTATCGGTACGGCTCGTAGGTGTATCGGTACCTGTCCCGAATAAGAAAGAGCCGGTGTGACTGAAAAACAGGGCGTACCGATACACTTGAAGGGCCTATCAGTACAATATTAAGGGGTGTATCGATACGGTTTGTCGTATCGATACGGATTTTGCTCACTGGAATCCTGAATTGGGTTTTGATAAAAAGTGTATCGGTACGCTACCTTAGCCTATCAATACCATTCAACGGTCCTTTAAAAATTATGGATTCCAATTATCTGACAAGCCAATGTTTGAAAATTAAATGCAAAAATTTTGCAAAGGTCAGCATAATGTATCGATACAGTGACATGTCGCATCGGTACGCTATAGAAAAAGACTATTTTAATATGAAAACTATATCGATACGGTTCTGATGCATATCGATACGCTATAGCTTAAAGTCTTATCCAGATGAATATCGTATCGATACGGTATTAGACCGTATCAGTACGCTATGAATGATTAAAATTCCGGTGTTGAAAAACCGTATCGATACGCATAAGGGTATCGATACGCCTGGGTGTTTTGTTGAAGTTTGGCTTGAAAACTCATGAAAAGACTTAGTGAAAATCGAACCTTTAAATATGTTTTGACTTGAAATAGTGTTTGGTTCAAAATGGCTTGTCAAAATGTGAGTCTTTGAAAATACTTAAAAATTTATTGTTTTACAATTTAGTCCATAAGTTAAATTGTTATATCAAAATCAATTTTGGTTTCACAGTAAGGGACACTTTGTATGACGGAAGGAAAGTACAAGGGACTGATTGAACATTTTCAAAGTATAGACCCCACATTGGCAAAATTTGTATAGTACAGGGGAAAATGTGCCATTGTCCTTTGTTTTTTGTACATAAATTTCGTAAAAAATTAAATTTTATACTTAAAACTTTAAATCATAAAATCTAAAAACTTGAACCTTTAAACCATAAATTCTAGACTCTAAACACTAAATTTTATACTTAAACTTTATTCTAAACTCTAAAACAAGACATCCTAAACCTTAATACGATCAATAAACCTAAAATTTACATACTTGTGTAAGCTAAAATTTAGGATAAAGGGTCAAATTTGCCCTTGTAGTAAACCCAAATCAGCAATATTGCCCCTATTTTTTTCATGCAATTTTTCCCTTTGACTAAAGTTGATAGTTAAAGTGTTGGCGTGGCAGTTAACGATGCTAACGTGGCGGTCCACACTGCTGACGTGACAATACACGTGTATGTTTGTTCGAATAGATTGACGTAATTTGATGTGAATTGTGCTTAAGGGATAAATACTCGATTAAATGATTATGAAGCAGTAATTAATACTAATTGATTAAATATGTTAGTAAACAAACCTTAATGACTTTCATAAGCTTTAGGTATCGAATAAAGCGTTGTAAAATCGTAATCCAAGGAAATGGTACAAACCCGTGAGTAGGGTATCTGTACCAGCTTTAGCCGTACCGGTACGCAATTGGGGACCGTATCGGTACGAGTCGACCAGTACCAGTACTTGTGGAAATTAAGGATTTCCAGTAAGCTATATTAGTATTGGTACACGTTTGGGTACTGGTACACAGGGGTACCATATCTATACTCGTGTTCGAGTATCGGTACCCGCTAAACATAATAATCTATAATGCTAATAAAAAGATGGAAATTGACGTGGGATATTAATGAGATAATATGAATTAATAAAGATAATTAGTGAAGATGATTAATGTACACTTCCATAATGTATTTACAAGTTGGTAAACTTAATTGGGTGATTGGTTGTAAGAGTAACCATAATAGATCCTTGGTGGATCGAGTTACGATGTGTGTCATATGGTAATCGTGTCGATGTTGTGTGTTGTGTAAACACTTGTTGGTTGAGTCACATTTGATTGATGGGATCTGAATACCCAGAGAATGTGTTGCAACATTATGAGATGAGATGTCGGATGTACGTTCCCGAGGCTGTGTGACACTAGGGCTCATATGATGATACTCGATGAGAGATTCTGAGTACGAGTGTACGTTCCCGAGGCTCTGTGACACCGGACCTCACTCTGAGTGTACGTTCCTAAGGGTGTGTGACACCAAAACTCACTCTAGGTTTGTTTGGTATGGTCATATGTACTATGTGAGATTAATGCATCCCTTGTTGTTTCCTATGTGGTTAGGCGGGTAGAGGTAGCGCCAATGTTATTATATTTCCATAATGTCATCTTTAGCTGCATGCTCTTATTTATGATTTGCATGAAGTATGGTTGAGTGGAAGTGTGTCCACTGAGCTTCGTTAGCTCAGCATTCAGAATTGTTGTTTCTGTTCACATATTAGTAGGTTGGCGTGCATTGTTGGAGCACCATCGGAGTAGGACTTCAACATCGACTTGTGTCCGAGTACAATACTTAGATTATATTGGGCTATGTATTCGTAGGACTCTATATTTGTATTGCAACTCTTATTTTGGATTTTAAATCCTGAGCTGAATGCTTTTAATTATGTATTTTAAATGGAGCTCACATGTAATATTTTAACTACTTATCTATGTTGAATATTTGAACTTAATGAATTTTATGAAAATGAATGTGGTTTGGGCTAAACTAGGTTGGAAATTTTATGGTAACGAGTTGGGTTGGAGGCTCAAATGTGACATACGGATCGAGAATGTTATATTCCCCATTCTTTGAACTTCTTTGGCAACCCTACAATCATTTCTTTTGCCTCTTTCAATGTCGAACTCATCAGACCGCTAACCATTTTAATTACCGCAATCCCTACATTGCTTAGAACCTCCTTAATAACCACATCGAACTCCTTCTTCTCCTCCACGATACCTACTCCGGCACCTCGTGCATTAGGACCCGTGACAGATACGACAACATGAGAGAACGCAACGGAGACACCAAGTTTCACTTGGAGGTTGTCGACAAGGGTCTGGGCTTTTTTAAAGATTAGGTTGGAGATTTCGGTGATGAATTTTTCAATTATCGGGAGTTGCAGTAGCGTTGAGGGGACGGAGGAAGGTAGTGCAGTGGATGAGGTTAGAAGGGGCAGCAGAACAGAAAGGAATTGGAGATAATGGGTGTTGAGAATAAGAGAGTGAGTAGTAGCAGTGGGTGGATGATAAGAAGAGCAACGGAGGGAAAGGATTGAGAGAGTTGAGGAAGCCATTTTTACCTTCTTTTATGCTTTCTTTTTCCCCTCTGTTTGGATTGAAAAGAAATGGGAGAGGATTCAGATAAGGTTGAAAGGAAACCGATGCAAAATAAAATATACAGTGAAACAACTGTTGTTGCAAAATGAAAAAAGATAGGCAAGCAAAAGAGAGGGGCATTCCAAGAATCAAACTCGAGACCTCTTACACCCATTTATGGGCCTAACAAGTGGTTCCAATAGAAATGAGAATGGTGTTCATCTTAAGAGATTTATGTTCAAGCACATGTGTGTGCAAGGTGTGTGTTATCAAAATGCTAAAAAAGTATGAACGTTTATTATCATGCATTCACACCAGTATATTCAAAAAATAAGGCGGTTTTTATATATATTCAATCTTGAAAGTGAGTGACCATATGGAATGAAAAATTATTGTTGTATCCTTTTTACTAGTTTTACTGAATTCAATTGCACATTGAACCTTATTAAAAAAATTGACCAGAAAAGAAAAAATGTAATTTAATTTAAAATATAAAAATTAGTTGTTAAATCAAAGCCCAAGATTTAAACTAAAAGCAAACCAAACTATGAGCCATTTTGATTTAGTGTCAGCTTCTTAGACCCAGCTCCAATTTAAGCCCAACAAAAAGGCTGACCCATTTTAATAATAATAATTAGATTTTACAGATTTATTTGATATATACTTACGGGTAAAATGGTAAAAGATTTTTATTTAAATCTATTAGCTCCGTGTTAAATTGATGAGTGGTGATTCTTAATTTGTTTTATTTAAAAAATATAAAAAAATTAAAACATTTTTTATACGAAGAGAAAAAATAAATTATCAAGTGTCTCCTAAAAACTTCCCAAAACCTAGTCGGAACAAAAAAATACACATAATAATCTTTATAGAAACCAACAAGGAACCTTGACTAAAACCCGTATCTAACAGCTAGCACATAAACAAAGCTAAAACCCCAAAACAAAATATAGCCATTTTTTATCCAAGAAGAACAACCATTCATTAAAATAAAAGAAAGACCTTACATGAAAAATCATGGAGAACCATGCCAACAACCAAGAAAAAACAAACAAAGACCAACAGACAAGGACATCCATCAAAAGAAAAGGGCAGAACGCCAGACACCAACACAACATAACCGCTGTGTGCGCGAGGAGACCATGCTTCCAGTGGAAAAACCCTGGGTACCATCTTAAAATCTGCAAATCCCGGCAGCAAGGACTGAAGCTCCATAACCGTCCTTCGTATTCTTCGGCCAACACGATCATAACTAACTACGCCAGAGAGTTCTGTACAGAGGCTGGCTTTCACACCAATGAGTGTGACCCTTATCACGATGTTAGTAGAAATGAACATTGAGAGGTAACTTGGGAACACGAAACTGTTAGCTTCACCCTTCCAGCACCATAACACAGAAGAACACCCACCGACGTCACAATGAACAAGAATAAACCTAGAAAACCTACGACATATCCCAACACAAACGAAACCATAACTTTTCGGGGAAGGACTTGAAAACACCGCTACCGACCGCTCTTTCCATATGTCAATAGCGAGAAACAACAGATTCATACTTGATACAGATAACTCTCCCCGGAGTTATCCGCGATCGCAAAGACGACACCGAAAAAACTGAGAAAACCCACCTGATAGCAGTAGGGGTGATAATCTGAATAATCAGATATCAAGCCAAAAGCAGAGCTTGCAAAAGAAATTTTTCCCACATTTGAAGAAGTTTGCAGGCATGAACAGCTTGAATGAGAGAAAGAAACAACCAAAACACCCAATCAGGAAAAAGTCAACACCTTTTGTAAAACTAAAAGAGGAAATATTGCAGCCAATCCCACCAATTCTGGTGGACAGTTTCCAAAAAGGGTGGGCACAGTGAGCTGGCACTTTCAGAACGTGCATGGGTAGACTCAACCACATAGCAAAGGACATAACTGCACTTGGAGAGCTTTCCCCGTTACTGGTTCTACCAACCGCCGCCCTTACCGAGATACCTGGATCGAAACTTATCGGATATCTCCCGTCGGAGTTATCCGCAAGCGAGGATACAACCAGAAACTTGGAGTACACCACACATCTCGTAACAAAGTTTTCCGACCATTCCCAGCGCTCACCAACAGAGGGAAAGATCGGTACGCCTGAAACCGGAAATTTTTGGCCCTAAAATATGCATATAAGCGGGGGCTCGAAAAAGGATGGACCAGTTCTTCGAGGGGGCAGATCCATTTCAAGAGACATCTCACTGGAGATTTGTTGCAGATGGAAAGCAAGTCAACGCTCCAAAACCCGCGAGACAACTCAGGCGAGCAAGAAAGTCGGGCTCACGACCGAGATCCACTAAAACTCCAAACCAACCACACAAAGACTTGCCGGGAACCAAGACCTTGGGGAGCTCTCGCAGGACCGGCACTGTCGAAAGTAGCCACCGACGGGTTAGCACCAACACCGACAGACTTCCAATGACACAACCGGCCACGAAAACATCAACCCACCCAGCTGGAGCCTTAGGTCAGAACGGGAGAGAATTTTAGTCCTAAAGTCTTGAAATCTTGGTGGATTTTTAATAAAATATAGCCATTAACCACCTCTCAGCACAGAGCCTAAATCCCCTTGCACACTCGTCAAGTAATCCGCTTGCACTAGGCTAATACACCCAGCAGGAGGCTCCAAAAATCTATGGCACAACAAATCCTCGTCCGCTACACAATTTCATTCTCGGTACACATGTTGCATTCTAACCAGCCAAGGCCGGTTCAACACGTGAAAGATATGAGGAGGTAATGAGACCAATTTTGGAATTCTGTAATAGTCGAATTGCCTCGAAATTGTCAGACTCAACTACTATCCGAGGGATCATGCCGATAACAAGCCTTTATACACACCCCATAACTTCGCTTCAAGAATTGAGCAAATACCTATACGCGTAGAATATAGTTTTAAATAATATTGTTCAAGTGAGTTAAGATTTCTATTTCATAATAAGTGAATATATATTTTTAATAGTTTTAAGGTGGTTATAAGGTAGTATATGTTCATACATATTCTTAACCCTTTGACAATACATACACCTTACAGACAAAGCGATTGAAACGCGAATCATCTAAGATGAACATCATCTAAGTGGGTTAAGAATTCTATTTCAGTCATATGTTTCTCATATATATATATATATATATATATATATATATTTATTTTTTATCATACATCAAATTGTATAGCCGCCTTGTTAATCCGTGGGTTAAATTGAAAAACTCCGCTTACAAATCTTATACCAAAGTAACACTAAAACAAAATTCAACAATCCCTCGATCTTGAGCTTGATTCATTTCCATTTTATGCTCAAGTATATTTTTTATACAATATTAAATTGTTCAAAATCCAAATTCTTGAATAAAAAATTATTGTACACTTGAATGTGCTCCAACTTTATGGTAGAGATGGAGGCAAAGATGGGTATAAAGGCGGTGGTTGGTGGCGTTTTGTGGTGGTTCACCCATTTTGAGGTGGGTGGAGAGCTACTGATAGTGAAAAAAGAGATGATAGATGACTCTTGTAGATGGGGTTCTACTCGGTCGTTCCCTTTTGGTCAAAAGGTATTTATATGCGAGTGGTACTATCGGAAGGCGAGAACTCCGAAGGTTAGGGCATCTTCAGGGATATGGATAAATGGAGGTGCGTCGTTTGTAGGCAAAGATATGATAGTTATGGGCGGAGGTATAACCGTTCTCAAGAGAGGTAGAGAAAAGTTAGGAGTGTAACGACCTAAAATTAAAGTTAAGACTTTTTTTTTTCAAAATTAAAGATGTCTCATTAAAACTTCTTTCATAATCATGTCTTACTAAAATGTAACTTCAAGACATTACACGCTACAAAGCTTAAAGCGAAAACAACACCTTTAAACTGAAAATACAACAATAGAATAACATCTCAATTAATCCCAAAAAGCATACAAGGAGAGCAATGAAGTCTTGATTGGTCTTTGTATGAGATTATGTGAAGATTCAATATAAGAAAGTGATTGTAAAGTGAAATTTAGGGATTAAAAAGGTAATTTAGAGTGTTAAGAGGTCAAGGCATGAATTGGAAGAAAAGAATTGTGAAAGATTGAAACTTGAGGATTAAATTGAATAAAATAAAAAAATGAAATGGTAAAAATATCCTATCAAAAAATGGTAAAAATAGAATATTTGATGTTGAAAAGAGACATTGAGGTCGAAATGAATCTTAGACTGGATAATGAATATTGGAGTTAAATTTAGTCAAAAATTGACTTGGATTGAAGAAAGACTTGGGACATTGAAAAATTAAAGACCAAATCATAAAGAAATGCAATTTAGGACTAAAAGTATATTTCTAACCAACAGTGTCGATACTTCGTGTCCAGAATCGCAATTTTGAGTCCCAAACAAGTATTCGGTTAAGTTATGAAAGGCATAAAATCAATAAGTCTCGTAATGTTTGAATGAACACGACCCTTATTTTTTTTAACAATTTAGCCCTTAACCTTTCGTTGTGGGTCAAAAGGATCCCTTCATAGATGAAAAGTGTTAGTCAACTAACGGTAAATGACTTGAAGTGATGTGATAAATATACATGGCAGAGCACGCTAACATGACAATGTCATATAAAAAAGTATTGATTTGGAAGAATGTGACATCAGTTAAAAAATAAATTTGTAAAATTATTTTTGCTACTGGCATGTCATTCTGTCAAGGCATTTCAAGTTGTTTACTGTCAGTTGACTAACAATTTTTATCTGCAAAGGGGCCATTTTGACCTAAAGTGAAACATTAAGAGTTAAATTACTTAAAAAAGTAATCAAGGCCAAAATGACTATTCGATCAAACGTTAGGGGTAAATTTTGGCATTATACCATTATGAAACTACTTGGGAACGGTTAGGTATCTACCTAGACCTGTAAACAATGAAGCATGGGTACTTCAATCTAATGTCGTATCACGTACTCGATACTTCTTTGTATCGGAGACATATTGGGTACGACTTGGGTACTCCCCATTATTTTATCTCCCTAATTTTCTTATTCTTCTACTTTCCCACACATTTTCGGTCTTTTGCTTGTTTCTTTTCGACTTTCTCTTGCTCACATGATTCAACTACCAGTATATAAGTATGTGTAATGTCATGCTCACATAATTTTTTAATGATTTTTTATTTTTACATTCTTTTAAAATATAAAATTTATTTTATATTTGTTGTACCCTAACCGTACTCATACCTTCTAATTTTAAAAATTGTCGTTTTTTATTCTCGTTTTTACACCCGTACCCATATCTGTATCCGTACAACATAGCCTATAAATACTTCCTAAAATGTATTAAGACAAATTTTTGCAAATCCCTAACTCCCCAATCTTCGGTTCTTGAGAATTTTGAAAGAAAAACCTAGCTTCTCATCTTCTCTTTCAACCATCTGACTTCTTATGCCTTCTAAACTATACTAGTTGAAAGATCGTAGAACAATATTCGTGGTTTCAAACCGTGTCACTGTGTTAGATATATTATTAGAGGTTTCCCTGAATTGGAGTCGTCAAAGTGAAGAAAATAACTCGGATTTTGGACGTTCGTAGTAATTAATAACTTGATGGTGGTAACGATTAGTGCATTTCGACTATCATTTTAGTTGTTGTTATGTTATATGATGGCTATGCGATTCTTTGAAGGAGTTTGTGGATGATTTATTGTTAAACATGATTTTATGTTAAATGATTTATATGCGTGATCAGTGGCGTATCTACCATAGGTCATAGTTTATGGTAGGTCACTTACCTAACATAAAAAAATGGATAAACTACATTAGTGGTCATTGAATTATTAATAAAGTTACGATTGGATCACTCAATTATTAAAGTTATAATTAGGTCACTCAATTAAAGTTTTAGTTACTATTGGATCACTTCTTCCTAAAATACGAACGAACATCTAACAAGATCTGGTATAATGATAGTTTCAGTCCCCAAAATTTATAGGCTAAATGGGTTATTTTGCCCCTGAGTTCGACCCAAATTAGTAATGTTGCCCATCGCGCGAAAACGCGTTCAATTAGGTCCTCCAGTTCACACATTGCAGCAAATTAGCCCCTTGACCAACGTTGACCGTTATAGTGCTGACGTGGCAGTTAACAGTGCTGACATGGCAGTCCACGATGCTGAAGTGGCAGTGTATGTGTGATGATGACGTGGTGGAGGGGCTGAATTGATTTTTAAATCGAATTTGAGGGCATAATTAAATTTTTTGCCGAGTTCAGGGGCATAATTTATTTTTATTGAGAGTTCGATAACTTACTTAATCTTTCAGCTAAAAATAATAAATTACTAATTTTTTTAAAAAAATTAAATACTATTTAAATGCTCATAAAATATTAAAAAAAATAAAAATACTATAATGAATTTAAAAAATTAAGTAAAAACATGAAATTAAAAATATGAAAATTTACAAATATAAAAACTCAAAATTTTAAAATATTTATAAACCATCGGAAAAGTCTTTAATCGTTTCTGGCTATGTTAAGCTTAGCAATATTCCTTGAGCACATTTTCAATATAATCATCCTTGTATTAAATTAGAAAGAACAAAAAATTTCATTCGTTTTCTACATCAAATATTAATGAGCATCAATTTGATGTAGAAAAGTGAAAGAAAATTTGAGTTTTATTGTTACTTTAATACAAGGTTGATTCCACTGAAAATTTGTTTAACGAATGGTAATACTCAAATTGACGAAGTCAAAGATTTTTTCGATGAAAGTGATCGATTTTTAATACTTTATAAATATATTTTTTAATTTATATTTTATCATTTTTAATCTCTAGTACATTTTAATTTTTATATTATTTTTTACTTTCAATAAAATTTTAAATATTTTATTTATTTTTATTAAGTTTATGGATTTTTTTAATTGAAGAATATTTTGATTTTTTGTGAAAGTTCTCACTTTTCTTATTTTAAAATTATCAGGAACTCAATATTTACATCAATTTGTTAATCGATTTTCATATATTCTATTTGTAAAAGTTTAACTTGAAAAACTAAATTATTTATCTAATTTTATTCAAAAATTAAATAAATCGATTAAATTAACTTAAAATTTAAACAAATTATTTATCCGTTTTTAGTTAAATATTAAATTAGTTATCAAACTTTCAATTAAAATGAATTATGCCCCTGAACTCGACAAAAAATTCAATTATGCCCTCAAATTTAGTTTAAAAAATCAATTCAGCCCCTCTACCACGTCATCATTACACATGTGATGTCACGTCAGTATCATGGACCGCCATGTCAACATAGTTGACTGCCATGTCAGCACTGTAACAGTCAATGTTGGTCAAGTGGCTACTTTGCTGCAATGTGCGAACTAGAGGATATAATTGAATGCGTTTTCGCGCGAGGGGCAACATTGCTAATTTGAGTCTAACTCGGTGGCAAAATAACCACTTTAACCAAACTTATTTATTCTACTAATTTAGTCCTAACTCAAAATAATTCAATAAATTTAACCCTGAATATTTAAAAAGACGTCAATTTAATCATTTTCTTATATATATATATATATATATAGGTGTGATTGAAGGGTCTTTTGTCATATCAATTATGAACATCTAAGTAATTTTTGATGACTTATTCAATTTACTCTTATCTTACATACAATTGTATTTATTATCGGAGGATGAACTACCAAGTTTAAATTCTTAGATCCGCCCTGTGTGTGATTGTGTATGGATGATGATGTGAGTTCTAAAAGGAAAAGATAATGATGTTTTGGAATGTCCGATGATTGCTATTATGTATGGATGATGATGTGATTAACATTTCATAGGGTTTTTGGGTTTTAATTGAATGGAGACTTTGTTTTAAGTTTTATTAATTATTAGAGTTATGCACTCATTCTAAATTGGTCTTAAAGATATTTCAATTTCACCCTCAAATTACAACCCTCATTCTAAATTGGTCTCTAAATTTTTGAATTTTTTATTTTATCCTCAAACTATGACTCTCATTCTAAATTGGTCCTCAAACTTCTGAACATTCTAATTTCATCCCCAATTATCAGTATGATGTGGCATAAACAATAATTGATGATAAATTTGGGATGTTAAAAACTGTGGGGACCAATTTAGAATTAAGGTCATGTAACCCCCTTAGCCCGGCCTAGACGCTTGACCCGAACTACGAAGATTACACGGGGAAAACCAAAGTCAACCCGAAAGTCAACCTTGATTAACGAACCTTTTTTTATCTTTTCTAGATGCACATTAAGCCTATGCGATTACTCAAGAATCATAGGAGAGAAAAGCACATCGATCGGAAATCATTTAAGAACTCAATTGTAAGACTTACACTTTTAGGGACCAAAATGTAAATTTTGGAAATTATAAGGACCTTGAAGATTTTAGGCTTACCATTATGTAATTAGTCATATTACATGCCTCTCTGTCAAATTTCAGCTTAAAAGGACATTCCAAGCTCAAACAATTGCATGCACAACATCCAGGACTAAAATGTAAAACAAGAGAACTTGAAAC
Source organism: Hibiscus trionum (assembly GCA_030270665.1). Classification (NCBI taxonomy): domain Eukaryota; kingdom Viridiplantae; phylum Streptophyta; class Magnoliopsida; order Malvales; family Malvaceae; genus Hibiscus; species Hibiscus trionum. The sequence goes on along the minus strand of BSYR01000021.1, from coordinate 23,633,400 downwards.
AATTCAAATTTGCAGTCTAACGGTCAGCCGTTTCAGAACACTGGCCTTCGTATCGAAACGTCCGTATTGAAACGGTGTTGACCGTTTCGGTACTCGGGTGCGTTCCGAGACCAATATCGAAACAGGCCTCTCCAGTAGCCAAAATGTTCCGAAACACCTTCATTCGTTCCGAAACACTATGGCCATTTCGGGCCCCTGTTTCGAAACAGATAAGGGTGTTTCGATACACCCTGCCCTGCAACAACATAATTTTCTTGTTTTTCACATCTTCTCACACTCAAACATATCCCAAATCATACCATAACATACCAGCAACATGAATAGCCATAAGAGAACATGTTAAAGAAGCTTAAGCTAAAACATGGCACCACACACATGAACATTTAGTCTATAGGCATGCTTCCTAACCTCATGAGCCTAATATGAACCTCAAACCTCAAACCAAACCATATAAGACCATTTACAAACTTCAAAACCATAACAAACTTGATACAATCATAGGGAGTTCCAAATACATCTCCCAAAAACAACCTTGAAGCCCATTGCCAAATATCAATACTAGAGTATGTAAAAACATCACCATACATGAGCTTTTCACTTCCTCGAATGTTCTTAACCTTCTCGCTGCCCAAATCGTCTCAATTATCTGCATTGTTGGTAAAAGAGAGCGTAAGCACATTTTCTTAGTGAGGCAAGCTCCAAAGAAAACCAACATAACAATGCATTATTCAAGACACTTTCTCAAAAGCCATTTTCAACAACATGCTCATTCTATCTCATGCTTGAAAACCATATCAAAGCAAATCTTCATTTGAAATCACATGTACCTCTATTCTATCTCATGCATTTAAACCAATGCAAATCTCATGGCAAGACCACACACATGCTTGTGAAAATCAAAGCATTTCATATACAAATCTCATATGCATTTCTCATAGCATAAATCATCTCAACATTTGGTACATGTGAATCAAATACATTTTTATGTTTTATATTGGCATTTCACATTTAATCATTACTCAGATATGCAGATTAGCTTGACTCAAGGTCAAGTCCTACCCCGGTGGAATCTCTCATCACCGGACTCTCATGGCGGTATCTCTCATCGCCACAAAGCTTGGGTATTTCACCAAGTCCTACCCTGATGGTATCTCTCATCATCGGATTCTCACTTTGGTTCGGGATGGCACTACCCCCATTGCCCGACTCCAAAGAGCACGTACGAATTTTAGTTTATAGTGCACTCTCATCCTATTGATCGATCAATTATATCAGGTAAGTTTTTCATCTTCTATGCCAATATATTATGTCAAAACATCATCTCACCTACTGTTTTTTTAATGCAACATATCTCAAATCTTTCTCATCTCATTTCAAAATCATAACACATGCTTTGCATTAAATCAAAATCTCAAAACTCTTCAATGCAACATCCTATCTCATGCAATCACTTCAAAGCATCATCTCATGCTACAAATCATGCATAAAACAGTAGGAATTTGTCTATCTCAAAACAAGAGCATGTAAAAGCATTTTAGGGGCAACAACCACATATTTGAGAGAAAATCTAGCCATACTTACTTCCGAACTTAGGATGGTGTTTCAAACCAACCCTAAATCTCCAAACCTTGTTTCTTTGTCCTTCAAGGACTTCTAAAACCATTCGCACTCACCGTTTACGTTTCGCTTGCTTGCCGAAACGATATCTAAGCTCCCGACACTTCCGGATCAACACCAAAAGCGTCTGAAGATGTCTCCCCTGCTTAATACACATAAGAGCAGAGGATTAATGCATCATCATGCATTGAAATCATCAGCAAACTAAACAAACTCGCTGCTCTACTCAAAAGCACCATTTCGGCCACCAAAAACAACCGAAATCACGTCCAAACTCTTCCAAAACAAAGCCCAGCCAAGATCTATCACTTCTAAACATTTCTAAACCTCAACCAACACCAAAAATCACCATAAACTCATCCTTAAACCTCCAGCTACAACAGAACACCAAAACTACTCCAAAAACCACCAATCTAGCATGCAAAACTTAGGAATCCAAACCTATTCGGGATTTGTTTGATAAAACTTCATTTATAACATCAATCACCATCCAAAATACATTAGAAATCAACCTCAAAATAGAGCCTAACCAATAGTTACGAAAATCATCAAAATCTCACCATGAATCTTGAGTTTTAACACAATTTCATGTTTCTAACATTAAAGCAACTCAAAAATCATTAACAAAGGATTGATAACTTGGGAATTTTAGTAAAGAACTGATCACTAGAGGAGAAGGATTAAGCTTACCTCTAATGGCTGATTTCTCCTTAATTTGGGCAAGTTTCCTTGAAAATTCAAAGTGAAAACAAGAGGATTTGATGAGGAAAAGATTAGGAATCAAAAGGAGATTGAAATCTCATCAAAAGGGATGAAAATCAGAGGCTAATTGATGGAGGAAATGTGTTTGGCTGAGTGGAAGTTGAGAGAAAATGAAAAGAGGGAAAAAGATCGTAAAGTAGTTATGAAAGTCAAAATAGGATTTGTCAACTTTAATTCCCTTTATTAAATCATTATTAAAACACCCAAAATAAAGATAAATATGATTAAAAACATTTTGGTAAAATTAGCTCCTTAAAGATTCAAAGTTTCAATCCTTTACAAAACAGTCACTAGTCAACTTTTGCAAACACTGCGATTTGATCACTACACCGAAATGTAGTATTTCCAAACCTTATTTTGTAAAATTGTTTTCACCATAATCATTAATATAATAAATGAGGATTTTTAGATATTTTTCCATAATTTTAAAGCATCCCGAACTAGGTGTTCCCTAAATCTCCCTTAAAGGTTCGAATCGTTCTCGACCGGCCCGATTTAAACTCTAAAACATCTAGGCCCAAAACCAGGGCGTTACAGGTCTTAGTTTGGAAATAAAGTTGGAGCATTCAAAAGTTTAAGGATTGATTTAAAGTGAGAGTCATGGTTTGTGGATAAAATTAGAATATTCAAAAGTTTAATGACCAATTTAGAATAAGAATCATAATTTGGAGACACATGGTGTAATTAATTCTAATTAATAAGTTTGTTAATAATAGTATGAGTATAACATTGGTAATAATACTTTGTTAGTTTTGAGTATCAACCAAATAATAATAAATCGAACAGTAAATTATGAGGGTCTGTTATAATAAGGTGGTATTAATGAATAAAGTATCAATATTAATAGCATACGAGTAGTTAGGTGATTAATAATAATTATTGTTTGCTTTTGTAATAAAATTCGGCAACAGTGAAATACTAATTGCTTGCTTTAATAAGATTAGTAACAATATCTAGGGGTGTTCAAACTTCGGTTAAAACCGAACTAACCGAACTGAATCACAATTTTTCGGTTAATCGGTCGGTTAAAGGTTAATGATTTTTTCAAACTTTGGCTATCGGTTAATTCGGTTCGAAATCGGTTAATTAACCGAATTAACCGATTTAACCGAAATATTTATATATTATATATTTCATATAATTATTTTTAGTCACTGAATTTTTAAAATTATAAAATAGTCATTAAATTTTTTGATATATTATAAAATGATCATTAAACTTTATCAAATTAGCGCAAAATGATTTATCAATAATTTATAATGTGCAAGTTAATGACTATTTTGTAATAGTTCGATAAGTTTAATGGTTATTTTATAATTTTTGAAAGTTTAGTGACCAAAAAGATTATTTTAAAATAGTTTAGTGACCATTTGGGTGATTTACCCAAAATTTTCTAACAAATTTCGGTTAATTCGAAAACCGACCGAATTAACCGAACTTTTTTCGCTTCGGTTAAAATTTTTTAAAATTTTTTAGTTAAGTTAACGGTTAATATAAAAAAAAATTCGGTTAATAAAATTTTGAAAGTTCGGTTCGGTCGGTTAACCGAACCGACCAATTGAACACCCCTAACAATATCAATGTTCTTTGGGGAATGCTTGACGTCCAAAACTTGTGTCCAAAATGTATATAATAAGATCATGGATTAGCGAATTCAGTAATATACTGTTATAGAACTCAATAAGTGTTTCAGTAAAAAAAAACAGATGATATTTATCTTATGAGACACGAATTCAAATCGCTTTGTCTATAAATGTATACGTATTATCAAAAAGTTAAAAATATATATGAACAAATAGTACATTGTAATCACTTTTAGACTATTAAAAAAATAAAATGATGTTATAATAGTTTAGGATAAAAAATAAAAATCTACTCTATTTAATGAGACGTACATTCTCATTAGCTTATCTCTCATATTTATCAATTATCACTCAATTAAGAGTTTATCCCTGTCACCCAATTTAATGAGATTTATAAGCTTATTTCTACGAATAATTAATGAGACGTACTCATTTTTATACTTGATTATATGATCGTATTATGCTACTACCTTCATCCCATTAAATTTTGTAATATCTCAAAAGGTGGCCTAGAAATATGTTACCAACTCAAATATGATTCAATTGGATTGGTGATGTTAAAAATAGAGGGTTTTCTATTTTTAATCAAATTTCTTTTATTTTCTTAATAATCGTTTTGGAGTCGCCGCCGATCACTTTGGTAGACCGGACACCATAAAAAAAACTGATCGGAGATTCTTTTAATAAAATTCGAGTTCGGAAGTCGGTTACGTGTAGGGAAGGGTTAACACCCCTACAAACGCCCGTTATCGGTACCTCATTAATTCCACGTGGCATTTTGGCATTTCGAACATTAATCTGAATTCAATTAAATCATTTAATTGTTAAACGAATTCCATTTTGAATGAGAAAATACATTTTGGATGAATATAAGTTTTGAAACGTCCAAATACACTAGGATACTTCAATTTATATTCAAAATGTATCTCAAGACAAAAAGTTTAATGCATGTCCAATTATTTTGTTGTTGTTTTTAAGTAGAAACCTAATTAGGGCTCAATTGTTTTAATTAATTAAAGAAACTATGAATATTATTAAGTTTAGGGTTTATGTGATAACACCCAAATAATTGGGCACTACCCATATTAGGCCCGAAATCAATAATATTCTTATTTATTCAATATTGCTAACTATTTGTATCCTATCTTAATTTGATTTTATTAAAGCTAATTAGGTGATTACATGTTTCTAGGTTTAAATGGCATACTAAATAGTTAACTAGAATATCCTTTTGATTAACATCTCATTACATTGAGACACTAACCAAATTTGGGTATTGAAGTTGTTATTGAACACTCATTTATTTTCTATAATGATCTCCTTATTTAATTATTTGATAAAGAAACTTATACTAAAGGCTCTACTTAGTTTAATTTCGTGATTAAGTCTTCATAACATATACTACATGCTTACTTTAAAAATGTGCAAGCATACAATTAAATAAAGCAATTAAATAAAACAATAAAAATAAACAATTAACCAGATTTTGGACTAAATTGAATTAAATTTGAAATTATAAAGCTGATTTACAAAGAATTAGTGACCATTTCGTAAGGAAAGATAAATTCAGAAGCCTAAACCTAATTCCTCTAAAGGTATAACCCAAAACCATTAAACCAAAGGCTCAAAAGACCTAGCCCAGACTCGATCGGGTCACGGACTCGTGCCCAGATTCGTATGAAAAGGCGCGAATCTTTCACACGACCCGACACCAAAACGATGCCGTGTCGACTCGCCTATAAAACCCTTGAGACCGGGTTAACTCGATCACTCTTCAAACCCATTCTCTCTCTCTCTTCACCCACACTCTCTCTAAACTCTCTAAACTCAAACACCCAATTTCCGAAACCCTTCACCCAATATCAATCAAAACCCCACTTTTCAACCCAGTTCTTCACCCGTTCATCCATTTTTGCTCGTTTAATCTTCAAAAACCCTAGAACCTCACCCATTTCTTGTTTTTGAATATCAAAGTACCCAAAATCTCAAGAACAAACCAAAAACACTCCTCAAAACTCATGTTGATCTTCAATCAAACCGAAACCCTACTCCGGCCTATTTTTCGTTCATCGAGAACATCACCGATCACCTTCTTTCTTTCTCCGATGACCAGTGACCTTCCACTCATCTTCTCTGATACCTTCTTCCATTTCCGGCCCCCTTCCGTCTAAACTTCGATCATCTTCTCCGACCAAACTATACCCTCTGACCACCATCTGCAACTTCCGCCCACCATGCCAGAACCCTAAAACTACCCAAATCATCTGATCTTTCATCCTAAACGTAGATCTACTCACCATTTCATCAGAAACACCCAACTTCCCCTCCTAATCTAACTACCCGAACTAAAAATCCTCCTCACTCTATCATTTTCAACTCCGGCCAGTACTACTCTCTCTCACTCTCACATTTCGGCGAGGCTTGCGGTAATCAGAACTCAAGATAAGTACTCACTCTCTCTTTCAGATTCAGTTTTAGCTTCGAAACTCCAATTTATCTAGGTTTTAACTCTATTTTTTAAGTATTTAGGATTCAGATCTATGGATTAGGTCTCTGTTTTCCTAATTTCTACCTTAGGTTTGACTTGTTTTAGGATTTTAGTGCAGGAATATGGAAAAGGAGAACAAATGTTGCCTTCTGATGTATTCTGATGAGGCAACGACAGCTCTGGTTGTCTTCTCCGGTGAAGGACGCGTCTTTTGGCTCCAGGTAACTTCTCGTCTCCCCTTTCTCTATCCTTTATGTTATTTTCGGAAATAATTGCACAATCACCGTGTTTCCCACTAATTCTCTTTCCTCTTTTATAGCTGGCGCGCAAGTGACATCATCACCAGAGCTGGCAAAGCCAGCTGGCTTAAGCTGGGGAGTGATCTGTATGAACATTGAACGGGCGAATAGGGACTCACCATGTAGACTGGTTTAGGCGGGAGAAAATAACACAAATGGGTTGAGAAATTTTTGTGTTTGTTTGGGTTGGGTATGAGCTGTAATGGGTTGGCCAAATATGAATTTCGGGCTTAATGTTTGTATTTGGGCTTTGTTTAATATTAATGGATATTGGGTTTTGTAAAATAGACTTTGTATGATATATTTTGGACTTCTTCATGTTATTTATTTATTTTTATTTATTGACTTAGTACTCGAACTATATATATACACCCCCAAACAGAATTCGGGTTCTATAGCTGCCCCTCTTTGCTCATTGATGTGGAACTGAAATAGGGCAAAGACTAAAAGGGAACGAATTTCGTCTGAACCATCCACTCATGGAATCTTGAAGTTGTTCTTCTCATTATGAAATTCTTCAATCTTCCTTTATCTTCTTCTTTAGCCGAGGACAAACTCTTCTTATTAGGAATTCTTCATTCGCTGATCGAACTCTTCTTCTTTGCAGGACGAATTCTTCTCATTCGGAATTCTGTCTTCGTCAAGGCAGATTCTTCTCATTAGGAATCCTTCTTTTATGGGAGAACTCTTCTCATTAGGAGTTCTTCTTTGCTAGGGCGGACTCTTCTCATTAGGAATCCTTCTTTGCTGGGTGAACTCTTCTCATTAGGAGCTCTATCTTTGTTGAGGCGGACTCTTCTCATTAAGAATCCTTATTTGCTAGCGAACACTTCTCATTAGGAGCTTTGTTTTCTATCTACTTCCTGTTAAAACAACTAAAATATGAAGGTTATCATGGCCCTAATTTCCTACATGATGCATGAACCATGACTTGCCAAGATTCACCAATCAGCTTCTGCCCTTTTATGACCCATTTGACACCCCTTTTCCAATTCCCATGTAACACACAGGTTTAGGGGTCGGGTGAAAATAATATTTAAATAATATTTTGAGCCTTGATTTATGATTAAAATAATATTATATATTATTGGACTTGTGATTTTAAAGTAAACAAGTTATGTTGGACCAAATTGAATTGAAACTCAAATTTCATGGATTTTAAAGTAAATGTGAATGCCATATCATTAATGACATTTTTGTAATAAAATGGACTTCAACTTAAAAAGCCCATTTTCAATTAAAACACCCTTTTTGTCATCTTTTTCACTATTCATCTTCTCAGTTTTTAAACGATAAAGAGAAGCTCCCCCTCCATTTCACTATTCCATTTCCTTGCTTCTTCATTTTGGCTCGGTTTTGAAAGATAATCACTTTCCCACCTTGTTCTCATCTTCCTCTCTTTGAAATTACAAATAGTTTTCATTTTCATCCATATTTTAGGAATTTGTGATTTTCAGAGTTTTGAATAAAAATGCTACATTTATTATTTTTAACTTAAGGTTTTGATTTAATAATGTTAGATATGTTGTTTATGAACCTTTAAGTCCAACATATATGAGTTTCAAAGTGTTTTAACATGATTTTCGTATTTGGGTATTCATGGGGTTTTTGAAGGGTTTTGGAATGGATTTTGGGGTTGTTTTATGTTGGAAATGGAAGGCTAATGTTAGTATGTTAGTTAAGGGTTGTTTTGGAATCATTTGGGAGTGTTAATAGTGTTGAAATCAAATGTTTTGGACTGTGCTTTAGGGCTGCTCGAGTTTGATGATTTTGAGGGTTGTTCATTGCTTGAATTCATGTGTTTATTGCTTGAATAGTGTTCCGGGTTTGCTACACTGATGTATGGACTGATTTGGGATTATTTTGATTGTGTTGGGATGATTAGAGACAAGAGTTTGTGTTGGTGAAGCATCGGGAGTGAATTCGGAAGCTTGAAGGTCTTGGTTGCTTGGTTGTTGAGCTTGGAAGTGAAGGTGAGTGGTTAAATGTTTTTAATTGGTCTTTGAATTCTTGGTTCAAGAATGTGGACTAGGTTGTGCTTGGTAGACCCACCTAGAGTTGGGATTAGAGTGGTAGCCTAATCCCAAGCTTTACCTAGAGACTATGGTTGCTCTTGATTGTGTTTATGCCTCATGTTTATTGGTGATTGTGTTGGCTATGTATATGATGTTATACATGTATGTTGAGGCATGGAATGATGCATTGTTATATGCATGTGGAATGTGCATGATGTTAATCATGGTGAGTACGTGGTAAGACCGGAATTGGATATGTAAAGAGGTTATGGATTGTGGATAATATGTGCACTAGTATGCTCGGGTACAAAAGATCGATCATTAGGATGTTAGTGTGCACACGTGAGTCAAATGCGCGCGTGGTCTTGATGATGGTAGTCATCAAGATGGAGTACGGGTTCGCCCGGAAATTCTTCTTATATATATATATGATAGTCGGTGATGAGTGTAATCCCATCGACGGGGCGTGAGGCTGAGTGGAATCCCCTCCGCGTGAACGGTGATGAGTGTAATCCCACCGTGAGGTAAAGTTGTTGTTGGATGTTAGTTCCAACATGTTATCCCTGTATTCGAGTCATAGCTAGGTGCCAATATGTGTTGGTATGTATACCAAAGTGATATGAGATGTGATTCTTATATGGATGAATATATGTGGTTACATATGTTGTGGATTGAGCTTGTTGAGCATGGCATAATATTGAATATATATGTTCATGCATCATGTGCACTTTGGCTCTTGTGGATCGAAGGTATGATCATGCATTTACCTTGGTTGCTCGTGCTTGGACCCTGCATTGTCGAGGTTTGTTTTTAATGAGCTTACCCTCACTAAGCTTTATGCTTATGCTCTCTTTTGTTCGACAATGCAGATCCGTAGTTCGTGGGTTGCTAGTGTAAGAAGGGGGCCTCCAAGTGTGCTTGTGGTGCTAGCTTAGCTCTCACGTATGGATTTTATGTTATGTGATGTAATGGTCAAGCAATGGGACATGTATTAGTGCTTTGATGCTTTTGAAGTATCATGATGTTGGTTTGTTTAGGAACATGTTTAGACTCCTTTTATGTGTTTATGTTGGTTTGGCTTTGGATGCCATGTTGCTTGTAAACCATGCCTATCTTGCTATCTTAAATGCCTAAGTGTATGCCATATGAAACATGAACCTTGAATGCCATGGATGATCCTTTGTTTGGAAGTTTAATCTTGTATCTTTGTGTTAAATTAAGTTGTTGCAATAGGGTGCATCCCTTTTGAGTGTGTTCGTATGTCATGTATGCTTCTTGGAGTTGTTTAGGGCGTTTGGGATCTTTAGGAGATGTTTAAAACTGGTTTTGGGAATTTACAGGTTGCAGGTGTTTCGAAACGGGTTGATTCGTTTCGAAACAGGTGTGGTTCCAGGGTCCCCCGTATCAGAACCCGTTTCAGTACGGTTTGGCCACTGTGAGCCCCTGTTTCGAAATAAGTTTCGAAACACTTTGGCCACTGTCAATGCCTGTTTCGAAACGGGTATCGAAATGCTTGGGCAAAACTTAACCCTATTCCGAAACGGGGTGGATGCATTTCGGTACGGGTGTCTTGCTTTTTAAACTGAAGCCCATGTTTTGAAACGGGTGACGTCTGTTTCGAAACACATGCCTAAAAATGGGCTGTTTGACATCTCTAATGGGTCCCAAGGTTTGGGCTTAGGCCCTGTTTGCTGTTTGGCTTCTCGTGAGCCTTGTTTCCGTTGTCGTTTCACACATAAGTTAAATCGAAGCATCTAGATAAGATAATATTAAATGAAAAAGTTTTCTTGGGTCAGTAACCGAAGTGAAGCCTTAACGGGTTTTGCCTCAGTTATCCCCGTGTAGCCCACTCGGACCGGTCGGACGCCCGGACAGGGACGAGGGGGTTACATCCCATCTCATATTCAGAATCGGCCGTCACAATCTTCTTTTCCGCGTTTCTGGTCCTTTGCTCTAAAGTGCCCTTTCGGGTTTTCACTTTGTTTTCTTTTCTTTTCTTCTTTTTTTTTGAATCACGCCTTTTCAGGTTTTCACCTCAAATTTCTTTTTTTTCTTCTCTCTTTTCTTTCTTTTTTCTTTTTTCTCTTTTTCTTTTCTTCTCTCTTTTTTTTGATAGAGAATAAAGGGGAGGTATTGTAGCTGACGAGATCTTGTCTTGGCCAATTATATGTCACCTTGTTTTGGAAACATTACAAATATCCAATCCTTCAATGTTAACGTTTTGCTAAATCCAATAGTCTTTACAAAATGATGGTTCTCAACAGTAGATCATGGGGCTGCAGATATTCTTCCTCATTCCCAATCTTCATAAACTATCCTAACTGAGATGCTATTTTTAAAGAACATGATAATATGTCGGCCTTGTGGTTCTGGTCATCTTATCATGAACACAGAGATAAAATTCATTGTTCTTCGAGTGGCAGACTCTGTTGACATCTTTGTAGTCTGTCTTCAAGTTTACATCATCTTGTCCTGTACACTCTTCTTCAATACCCAGAGTGATAAGGCTCACATGCACTTTAAAAACATAGTAATTCCAGGAAATTATCTGCTTTTATTCATTATATCAACCATTTTATTGATACCTTGGGAAAAAAAGAAAGCTCGGAAGTGAATTGATGAATTTTATTGAAGCTTATAAATCGAAATACAACAGAATTTGAAATAATCATGGCAAACAATAAAATCAAGAAACAAAGTCAGGTCTCCAGGCATCCAAGGCATTAAGGATACAACCACCCCATCGACCAAATATAGGGCTGAATTTGCACTCATGTCCAACGGTCCTCAAATGTTGTCAGGATGCTTGCAGATGTGAAATCCCTTCCAAAATACCAGGTGTCTGAGAGGTCCTGATTATCAGATGCCTATCTTCATTTATCTGAGCTGCCTTAACAGGTTTTCAACTCAAATCCTCCTTTGGTTTCAAGACGCCCTTTGCGGATTTTCATCTTGAACCCCCATTTTATTTTTTATTTTCTCTTTTTTTAAGATGTCTAAGGCGCCCTTTCCGAGTTTTCACCATAGATATTTTCATTTTGCGGAAGCGCCTTTTCAGGTTTTCACTCTGTTTTTTCATTCTCTTTTTGAATTCTTCAGGCATAATACTTCTTGACTGAATCAGAATTCACTGGCTTGTGTAATTCCTTGCCGTCCATTTCAGCCAAGACCAATGCTCCTCCAGAGAAGGCCTTTTTGACAACATAAGGTCCCTCTCAGTTAGGCATCCATTTTCCACGGTCATCTCGATGAATTTACATGACTTCTTTCAACACGAGATCCCCTTCTCGAAATTCTCTTGGGCACACCTTTTTATCATATGCCTGCATCATCATTTTTTGGTACATTTGGCTGTGATAGATTGCCCTCAACCTCTTTTCCTCAATGAGATTTAACTGGTCAAACCGAACCCGTAGCCATTCCGCATCATCTAACTTCACTTCGGACAAAACACGAAGATATGAGATTTCGACCTCAATAGGGAGTACCGCTTCTGTCTCATAGACCAAAGAGTAAGGTGTTGCCCTAGTTGAGATTCGTATTATAGTTCGATACGCAAACAATGCAAAAGGTTGTTTCTCATGCCAATCTTTGTAAGTTTTTGTCGTCTTCGATATGATCTTCTTGATGTTCTTGTTGGTTGCCTCCACTGCCCCATTCATCTTAGGGTGGTAAGTCACAGAATTGTGATGGATGTTTTTGAATTGCTCACATGCTTCTGCTATCACTTTATTGTTGAAATTGGTGGCATTATTCGTGACGATTCTTTCTAGCAAACTATACCGACAAATTATCTCTTTCTTCAAGAACTTGCAAACTATCGTTCTTGTGATATTGGCATAAGAAGCTGCTTCTACCCACTTGGAAAAGTATTCTATTTCCACAAGAATAAAATAGTGTCCATTAGAAGCTTTAGGGTGGATCTGCCCGATAACATCCATACCCTAGACAGCAAAAGGCCATGTCGAATTTATTGTATGAAGAGGTACGGGAGGAGAATTAATCTTGTCAACATATATCTGACACTTATGACACTTCACTTCTTGCATATTCAATGCAATCTCCTTCCATAGTTGTTCAATAATAGTGGTATCTCATGATTTTCCTGGTTATAGAGAATCCATTGGCACGTGTTCCACGTATTCCATCATGCACTTCTGCCATGATATTCTTTGCTTCTTTGGCGTTGACACATCTTAACAAGATATGATATTTTCCCCTTTTATAAAGAACCTCTCCATCAAGTATATATCCTGAAGTCATCCTTCTAATAGTTCTTTTATCATTGTCATTTGCCCCCAGGGGATAAGTATGATATTTTAGATACTGCAGGATGTCATAATACAAAGGATACTTATCAACTTCTTCTTCTATGCTGCAACAGTGAGCATAGGTTTCATACCTTTGCATGCGAATCGACATCATGTCTTCTGGATTATTTGCTAGAAATACCGAAGCCAATGCGACTAAGGCATCAGCCATTTGGTTGTCTTCCCTGGGGATATATGTAAAGGTAAGTTCTTCAAACTCTTTCATCAACTCCATAATCAATTTTCAGTACTCAATCAACTTTACGTCCTTTGTTTCCCATTCTCCACGAAGTTGGTAGATCACAAAGAGTGTGGTCGGGCTTGGATTGTAGGCGTAAAACTCTCGTACCACTGTTATGTTGGCTCGTTCGGGTTGGAGGCAAAGTATTTGCCACTTTTGGTGATCCACCTTGTTGAAGAGATAGTGGTCGAGGCCGAAATTTGGCTCATCGAAGCATTGGAATCCTTGCTCCTCCCATACTTGGCGGGCTATGAAGTGCTTGTTGAAGCGCTTCTCTACCTCCGGCGGTGTGAAGCGTTTGTAGGTTGGTGCCTCGGCCGAGCGCGAGCTTTCTCATTTGTTTAATTTGAGGGCCATCTAAAAAAATATGAGCGAGTTGTGAGAGAAAATAATAAACTTTGGAGAATGCAAGAGAGTAGAAGAGAATGTTTGAGTGATAAACAATTTAGAGAAGAGTGGCCTTTATATAGAGTTTGGCACACTATGTTGTTGTGGCATTAAATACGGGAGCGACATCTCTAGCCGTTACTAGTTGTTTCTGCTCGTTACGGTCTTCTCCCTGTTACATATAGTCGTTGCGGCTTTTTCAGTCCGTTGGTAGATTATGTCGGTTCGGTTTTCTGCCCGTTGGTAGGTTATGCCGTTGCGGTGGCGGTTTCTCCACACTTAGCTGTTGGTTCATCTCTTCTTTCTTTCTTGACCCCCATCCTAAAAACAAATAAAAATAAAACTTTATTCCAAAAAAATTAAAAATGTGGAAAATAAAAATAAAAGCAGATAAAATTAATTAAAATTCTAAATCCTACAAACAAAAACAAATAAACAAAAAAAGGAAAATTAATACACTAAAAGAGTGCGTGGGGGTGCATCTCCTAAAGTGAGCACTTCTTTGTCCCTGTTGACATGTGTGTCATTGTAGTGCTTTAGTCGTTGTCCATTCACTTTGAATTCATGCCCATCCTTAGTTGATTTAATTGTCACAACTCCATAGGGGAATGCTTTAACAACTTCGAACGGTCCAGACCACCGAGATCGTAGTTTCCCTAGAAATAACTTCAATTGAGAATTAAAGAGGAGAATTGTCTGCCTGGGCAGGAACTGCCGCGACAGCAGCTTGTTGTCATGCCATCGTTTGATTTTTTTCTTTGTATATTCTCAAATTTTCGTATGCCAGGCTCAAAATTCTACTAGTTCATTTAGGTCTATGAGTCTTTTCTGTATTGCATTTTCCAAATCCATGTTCACCGTTTTAATGGCCCAATATGCCTTGTGCTCGATTTCAACTGGTAGGTGACAAGATTTTGTAAGCTATTATGTATGCCCACAAGGCATCATCAAGCCGAAGTGACCAATCCTTTCGAGATGGGTTAACCAAATTTTCGAGGATGTTCTTCAGCTCCCTGTTTGATATCTCAGCCTGCCCATTGGTCTGCACGTGATATGCTGTGGCAATCTTATGTGTGACACCGAATTTCTTCAATGCTGCGGCAATGAGCCTGTTGTCGAAGTGTTTTCCCTCGTCACTGATGATGGCTCTAGGTACCCCAAACCGTGTAAATATGTTTTTCTGTAGAAATCAATGCACGGTTTTGCAGTCACAATTTGGTATGGCAAAGGCTTCGACCCATTTGGACACATAGTCAACGACAATGAGTATGTAGAGATTTTTGCACGAGGATGGAAAGGGCCCCATGAAGTCAATTCCCTAAACATCGAACAGCTCAACCTCGAGGATGTTTTGCAACGGCATCTCGTGTCTCCTTGATATGTTTCCTGTCCATTGACATCGGTCACACTGCTTATAGTATTCCTGGGAATCCTTGTAGAGTGTAGGCCAATATAAGCCTGACTGTAGCACTTTGGCAGCAGTCCTAGTTCCTCCAAAATGTCATCCATAAGGTGAGGAATGTCACTGGTGAAGCACTTTGTTTTTCTTTTCTTCTGGGACACATCTCATTATAACCTGGTCTACACATTGTCTAAACAAAAGAGGTTCGTCCCAAAAATAATGCTTTGCATCATGTTGGAACCTCTTCTTTCCTTGACGGTTAAGGTTATAAGGTAAAACACCAATAACTAAAAAAATTAACAAGATCTGTATACCAGGGTGTTGTTGCAGCATACAGTGCTGTCATGAGCAATGCCGAGGCAAGGGTGTCCGTCACTGCCGTGGAAGACGCTGTCGTGGCGGCTAAGAGCTGCTCATTTGGGAATGCATCTTGTAAGTCTAGGAATGTGGTGTCTTCTTCCCGTTGTTTCAGTCTCGATAGGTGATCAGCCACTTGGTTCTTCGTTCCTCTCCTATCCTTGACATCAACGTCAAACTCTTGTAGTAAAAGAATGCATCTAATCAACCGAGGCTTTGCATCTTTCTTGGAGAACAAGTATTTGATCGCCGAGTGATCCGTGTGAACAATTACCTTGGTTCCGGTTAGGTATGATCAGAACTTGCCAAAGGCAAAGACTACCGTTAGCTACTCTTTCTAAGTGGTATTGTAGTTGACTTGGGCCCCGTTTAGTGTTTTTCTAGTATAGTAAATCACGTGGAAAATTCTGTCCTTTGTCTAAAAACTACCTCGACGGCATAGTCGCTTGCATCACACATAAGCTCGAAGGGCAGCGTCTAGTCTGGTGGGACTGCTATTGGTGTGGTCACATGCTTTTTTTTTCAGTATCTCGAATGCTTCAGTACATTCATCATTGAAGTCAAAGGTCCTATCATGTTCAAGCAGAGAACACAAGGATTTAGTAATCTTAGAAAAATTTGCAATAAATCTTCTTTAAAAACCTGCATGTCCTAGAAAACTCTGAATTCCTTTGACTATGGTTGGTGGGGGCAGCTTCTCGATCACATATATCTTGGCTTTATCTACTTAAATTCTTTTGATGAGATCTTGTGGCCGAGGACGATGCCCTCATCCAACATGAAGTGGCATTTCTCCCAATTAAGCACTAGATTGGATTCCTCACATCGTTTGAGTACCCTCTCTAAATTGCCGAGGCAATTGTCGAAGTCGTCACCAAATACTGAGAAATCATCCATGAAGATCTCCCAAAAGTCTTCTACCATGTCAGAGAAGATTGCCATCATGTACGTTGGAATGTTTCCAGGGCATTGCAAAGGCCGAACGGCATCCTCCTAAATGCATATATGTCGTATAGGCATGTGAAGGTGGTTTTTTCCTGATCATTTGGTGCTATGGCAATCTGGTTATAACCTGAGTAACCATCAAGAAAACAGTAAAATGGTTTACCAGCAAGTCTACCAAACATTTGATCAATAAATGGCAAAGGGAAGTGATCCTTTTTAGTTGCTTTATTTAGCTTGCGATAGTCCATACAAACCCTCCAACCGGTCACAGTCTTGGTTGGGATTAAATCATTTTTCTCGTTGGTTATCACTGGTATTCCACCTTTCTTTGGTACACATTGTACCGGGCTTACCCACGTGCTGTCAAATATGGGATAGATAATTTCAGCATCAAGCCATTTAATGATCTCTTTTCTTAGCATCTCCTTTATGGCATGGTTAAGCTTTATTTGATCCTCAATGGTAGGTTTCTGATCATCCTCCAAAAGGATTTTGTGCATACGTACCACTGGGCTTATCCCCTTCAAATCGACAATCATCCACCCTAATGCCCGCTTATGCCGCCGCAACATACTGATCAAACTTTGTTCCTGTTTTGGCTGCAACTTAGAAGAAATAATTCCGGGGAATGTGTTGTTGGTTCCCAAATAAACATATTTTAATTTATCAGGAAATTGTTTTAATTCAAGAACCGAAGGTTGCTCGATTGAGGGTTTTTAAACCTTTCGTTTCTCTCTAGAATAATTGAGGGGATCGAAATACTTACCTGGACGAGAGACAGTCCAGTGGGCTTCCTCAATTTCTGCCTCTTTAATTTCTTCGGTGTCTGGAAGGTTTTCCAGTATATTGCCGAGGCAGCCATCAGAGTGCATGCCGAGGCAGTGGCCATTCTCATTGTCGAGGCAATGTATGCCGATGCAGGGTGCATCGATGTCAAAGTTGAATTCAGTGGTGGCTTGCATCATTTGACATTCTCTTTGATCATCGACACGTTTGAGGGTTTGGAACACATTGAGCTTGACTTGTTGGTCATTTACCTCATTGTTAGCTCACCTTTTTCTACATCGATCAATGTCCTCCCAATGGCTAAAAATGGTTGCCCAAGTATAATGAGTGCATGTTCATCTGCCTCACAGTCAAGAACAAGGAAGTCAGCGGGAAAATAAACTTATCAACTCTTACCAGTATATCTTCAATTTTCCATCTGGTTGCATATAGGAGCGATCAGCCAATTGAAGCATAATTGTGGTTGGTCGTGCCTTTCTAATTCCCAACTTCTAGAAAACTGATTTGTGTATCAAATTTATGCTTGCCCCTAAGTCACACAATGCCTTCCCCACATAATGGTTCCCGATAGCACACAATATTGTGAAGCTTCTAGGATCATTAAGCTTAGCGGTGTTCTGTTGTGTAACATAGCCATACACCCTTATGTTGCTTCCATAAAACTATCTCAAACTCCCTTATTCTTGTCCGCCTTGACACCATGTCTTTAAGGAACTTGGCATAATTCGACATTTTCTCTATCGCTTCCACAAAGGGTATGTTGATGTGAACCTGCTTCAAGATGTCTAAGAACTTCTTAAACTGGTACTCGTGCTTCTACCGTTTAAGACTTTGTGGGAACATTGGTGGTGGTCGAATATCCTTGATCCGTTCTTTACATGGAAATTTAATTTGGGGCACCAGATCTGGTTTTTCAGCGTCCTTCTATTTTCCTTGAGCATTTTTATTTTCTGCCGCAGTTTGGTCAAGATCTGTCACGGCAGTGGGATCGCGTAATGCCGAGGTAGGCTCTGTTGTGGCAGAGGCTTCCTTTTCTTTGGTCTCTTATTTTCCACTGGCTTGGGGGTCTTTCAGCTGTTTGCCACTACGAGTGTTGATTGCCTTGCACTGTTCATGACTCGATCCCTTGGCAACTTCAGTAGCGCTTGGGAATCCTCCCCTCGGTCTGGAGTTTAGAATTTGTGCAAACTGCCCGGCTTGAGTTTCAAGGGATTTCAATGTTGCCTCATGATTTTGCATCTGCATCTTCATCATGTCCATAAAAGCGTCAGTTTTCTTTATGAACTTATCATTATTAGCCATATATGCACTAGTTTGAGACAGAAAGCATTACGAGAGTTTTCTAAAGAAGTAGTTGGCATAGGCTATTGTTGCGGCATGGTCTGCCGAGGCATGTTCTGTTGAAATCCTGCTGCTGGAGCATTCTGATTGTTCAAATTGAGTGCGTTGTTGGGGTTGCTCCAGGAGAAATTTGGGTGTTTTTTTCCAGGTAGGGTTGTAGTTGTTGGACATCGTGTTATTGTTTCGGTTGTAATTTCCAACGTAATAGCTTGACTTGTATTTTGTGGACATTTAGAGGAAACATGGTTACCCCCACAATTTTCACAAAATAAATCCATTACCTTGACCTCTTGGTGATTGTTCTGTGGCTGCATTTTCATGACCAACTTTGTGAATGTGGCAATTTGGTATGAAATTGAGTCAGAAGACCCTATTTCGTTTATTGTGGGTTGGCGTCGGATTCCTTCTCTTCTGGCTGTTGGGAACTTATAGTCGTTCTTGGCCGTCCTATTCAGAATATCCATCGCTTCCTCTGGTTCCTTGTCTAAGAGTATGCCTTTTGCCAAGGCATCAAACATCATCCTAGTTTTCGTTTTGACAACACTATAAAACATGGTTACCTGTGTCCAAAATAGGAATCCACGCAAATGGCATTTGTGTAACAGCTCTCTGTATCGCTCCCAGGCCTCGTGCATGGATTCGTTGTCAGCTTGTCAAAAAGAAGTGATTTCGTTACGCAATTTATCGGATAAATTTGTAAGATTAAAGCGTGCTAAGAAATCGCGACATAAATCACTCCAAGATCCAAATGATCCTGCTGGAATGCTATTTAGCCAGGTCTTTTCCCTATCCCTCAATGAATAGGGAAACAATTTTAATCTCAAAATATCCTCATGTACTTACTGTATTTTAAATGAATTACAAATTTTTAGGAAGGATTTGAGGTGTTGTTTGGCATCTTCAGTTGTTGAGCCGCTAAATTTCCCCATAGTATTGATCATGTTGAATATTATGGGCTTCATTTTAAAATGGGCAGCTTCTATCTCTGGTGTGACAACTCCCGGATTTAGTCCGTTCAGATCCTCTTCTAGGTAGTCTCGGACAGTTAGGTTTCGTATTGGCTCAAACTAAATTCTCGGATTTTCTACATCTCCTAACGAGGCATCTTGTTTCCAATCGGCAAGTGGTTGCCCGTCGGCAACCTGCTGCCCATTCCGATTGTTATTGCCAACTCGATTTGCCATCTTTTGTCTTATTTGTTGCTTAAGTCTTTGACAACTTCGATCGATTTCTTGATCAAGGTCATAGAATGGATACTTCGGGTTCGCCCTGGCCATACACCAATGAAAAACCAAAGTTTATTAGTACTCGTGAACATATAAATAAAGGTGCAAGAAAATAAAATTGAAAGTCGCTATTGCCAATCCCTAGCAACAGTTCCAAAAACTTGTTGCATGTAAAAGTTGCTCCGAAATTAGTGCAAATGTACACGTCTCAAGTAATATAATGATGAGTATTAGAGTATCGTCTCCACAGGGATTGTGATGGCTTCCTTCGTTTATCTTCTCGCACTAAAAAAGAAAAGTAAAAGTAAAAACACAAGTAGAGGAGTTTTGGGTTTTAATTAACTAAAAATCATAAACTAAAGCAAACAAGTAAAGGTTGAGATATCAAGATGAGAGAATGGGCTGGATTAGATTGCATCGTAGTGTGGAAAGAAATTTTCTTGTCTCGGTCTTTGAATGCAAAAAACATCAAACTGCCTCGGCAATGACCTAAATCCCTACCGCGACAATAAGATGTACTGCATCGGCAATTCCTTGTCGGTCGGCAGACGAATTCAAGGTTCAGAAAAGCGTCCTTTGATGGCTCCTCCTTATCCCTAAGTCGTAGCACTATTGATGAATGGGCCTTGATAATACCTCTCGGTGTAAACCAAGGATGAACATCAACTAATCTCACGCTTCTCTTAGCCGTTGAAACTCTAACTTATCCCTAAGCCGAGTTAGCTTCCACGGTTGGGATGAAAACCATGATTATTCGTTTCTTGAGTTTAATTCTTACGATATTAAAAAAAAATAGATAACCACACAATACTCTCTCTCGATAAGATTGCAAGAATAGAATTAGTTACCAAGAATAAGCAAATCTTGAACTAAATTGCATTAACAAAAACTTAAACAAAGTACAATTGTCTTCTCACAACTACTCAACAAAATAATCCTAACCCTAAGAGAAATTAGAACATGATGAACATGGAGAACACACAACTAAACCTAATCTCAAGATATCAATACTCGACCCCCCTTCATGTGTGCGGCAAGCCTTGTTTAAATAGGAAAAGGAGTAGGGCAAAGTCCTTCTTGGATAGGAAGTTAAGTTGGACTTGGACTTGTCTTCATTAAAGAGGTGAATCTCTTTAATTTTAATGCCTTTATCCATTTTGGCAAAATTCCATCTTTAACCTTCCTTCTATGTTTCCACCCTCTCCTCGTGGTCCGATTTCCATGAAAATTATGTAGAAAAATCCAGCGTTTTATTCTCTTCAAATCGGCAATCACTTTACATACTTTGCCCTTCCGGCAGGTTGGTCTGTGCACTGTCTCGGCGGAGGATATCTACTGCCTCCACAGTGGTTTGTCACTGGATCTACTTCGTAAGGCTTCATCTTCATAATTCAGCTTCCTTCAGTAGAAGTTTTCATCTTTGGTTTAGCTTGATCTGGACCTTTCACGAGCTCGTTCTTCACCATCTTCCCTTTTCTTCATTGCCCGCTCGGCATCACCTGCCCTGGCAGTGAGTAAATCTACGCAAGCACCAAACATGCATTAAAATAATACCATTTTCATCAAATAAATCAAATATCAGGATCAAAGGTAAAAGCAGTGTAATTAATGCATATAAGGCCATAATGCCACTCGAATAGTTGTAGGTTAAGTAATAATTGCCGTGTAAAAAGGGTGAAAACATAGGACTTTTGGGCACTTATCAGACCCTTCTCGGTTTTTACAATGCTCTTGCAGTCTGAACTACTATCCCCTTGTAGTCATTCTTCTTGTGTGCGTACTCGAAATTAGCCATTCCCGCAGTAGCCGATATAAATTGCCTCGAACCAAATTGTCTAGATACTAGAAAAAAGCAGTAGGTCGTTACTCCCCAAATTCCCAGCAATGGGACCTTGCCTCTCTCTCCACACCGATATAAGCAAGTTGTTCCTCTATTCAACCATGGAGCCTTCCAAACCAAGTCAGTATCTTTCAAGTCCTTGAAGTATTCTTCCCAGTGTTTTTTACTCTTTTCTTCTAAAGGACAAGTAGTTATGTGTTCTTCAATTGGTGAATATGTGTTGAGATACCTGATGCCTCTGTAAGATGTGTTCCACCTATGACCTCTAAACCAGATTTCGAGTAATTATGCGCATCTCCAAAACCTTCCTTCTCCTGATTTCTTGCAAACAGTCAACAATCTGTAAGTTTTTGTCAAGATATCAGGCACTGAGTTGACTCCTTTATCTAGTCGCTCAAATAGTCCCACAATTGATGGATCAATATGCCCTGGAGTTCTGTGAAATAAAACAAAACTGTAAATACACATGGCAAAAAGGCTTCGCATCCTAATAGGGTCATCATTGCTTGCCAATATCAGTTTTTTAAGGCTCATCCAATTGATTCATTGTCTATCTTAATTTTGGTCTGTGTTGTCATTATTTGCCATTTTTCTGTCTAACCACTCTTTTATCTTTCCGGTTAATGATATTAGTTTCTTGATGAATCTTGGATTATTGACGGGTCTGGTATAAATCTTGTCACTTTTAATTCTTGGACAGTTGACCAGTATCTAATATTCCTCTAGTGTTGGTGTCATGTCTACTTGTCCGAAGGTGAAACAATTGTATGCTGGGTTCCAAAACTGTGCCATGGCTCTGAGCAATTCTTGGTCGACCTTTACACTTAATAGTAAGGCTATGTCGCCAAATTCGTTCTTAAATTGCTCCTTCATTTCATTATCCCATTGATACCACATTTCTTTTAATTTCGGTAAACATGTATTCTGATTAGTGTTTATCTTTACATAACCTTTCATTTTGGACACGTCACTCTTACCTAGGCTATCCCCCTTCTCGTGTTGAGGTTGCTCGGACCAGGTCTAGACTGATGTGTTATCTTCTCCCATCTTAAACTCTCGAGACATAACGGATACTTCCAAATTGACTGACTCCCGATTCGATGCCAAAACAAATGCAATTATGAAAAGATTTATTCAAAACAAAAAAAACCTGTGTTAGTACTTGTAAATTAATATGAAAAACAAGTAATCAAATTATTAATTCATAAAAACACATAAAATGTAGCAAAGAAAATAACCAGAGAAATGTATTTAGACTGGCAGCACCTGTCCTAGGTCCATGTTTGGCTCTAGTGGGGTGAGCTTCTAAAACAGAATGGGGGCTTTGTTCTAGACTCTGGGTTCCTGAACTGCCGTTACCATCTACTGCAACAGTAAGACATCGATTCGGTAGTATAGGTCCCTTAAAACGGAGGCGTGAGCCCCACGTCACATAAGGTTAGTATACCAGAAGAAGATAAAGTCTGAGCTCAGAGCTGGAGAGCATCACGTCAAATATTGTCTTTCTCCCACTTAAGGGTAAAAAACCCGGGTATAGGATTTATGCATGAATGAAAAATATATCATACACAAAAGCTATCCCCATTTTTCTTGGAAATCCATCCAACAATTCTTTTAGAAAAAATTAAATTCAGATTATTGTTTGAAATGCCAAAATGCCATGTGAAATTAATTAATAGGCTTGACTCTCAATTTTGTCCCCAACGGAGTCGCCAAGCTGTCGCGACCATTTTTAAGACCCGTTTGTGGAAAAATAGCATGACAATTAAGGTTTTGGAAATTGGGGTTTTTCATTTAATTTGATCTTGAAATTACAGTGTTTTCTATTTTAAATCAAATTTCCTTTATTTTCTAAAAATTGTTTTGGAATCGCCACCGGTCACTTTGGTAGACCAAACACCATACAAAAGCGGACCAGAGATTCTTTTATTGAAATTCGGGTTCAAGAGTCGGTTACGTGTAGGGAAGGGTTAGCACCTTTACAAATACCCGTTATCGGTACCTCATTAATTCCACGTGGCATTTTGACATTTCGAACATTAATCTAAATTTAATTAAATCATTTAATTTTTAAATGATTTCTATTTTGAATGGGAATATCCTTTTGTAAGAAAATACATTTTGGACAAATATAAGATTTGAAACGTCCAAATACATTAGGACACTTCAATTTATATTCAAAATGTTTCTCAACACAAAAGGTTTAATGCATGTCCAATTATTTTGTTGTTGTTTTTAAGTAGAAACCTAATTAGGGCTTAATTAGTTTAATTAGTTAAAGAAACTATGAATCTTATTAAGTTTGGGGTTTATGTGATTACACCCAAATAAATGGGCACTGCCATATTAGGCCCTAAATCAATAATATTCCTATTTATTCAATATTGCTAACTATTTGTATCATATCTTAATTTAGTTTTATTAAAGTTAATTAGGTGATTACATGTTTCTACGTTTAAATGGCATGCTAAATAGTTAACTAGAATATCCTTTTGATTAACATCTCATTACATTGAGACACTAACCAAATTTGGGTATTAAAGTATTTATTGAGCACCCATTTATTTTCTATAATGATCTCCTTATTTAATTATTTGATTAAGAAACTTATACTAAAGGCTCTACTTAGTTTAATTTCGTGATTAAGTCTTCCCAACATATACTACATGCTTAATTTAAAAATATGCAAGCATATAATTAAATAAAACAATAAAAATAAACAATTAAACTGATTTTGGACCAAATTGAATTAAACTTAAAATTATAAAGCTGATTTACAAAAATTAGTGACCATTTTTTAAGGAAAGATAAATTCAGAAGCCCAAACCTAATTCCTCTAAAGGTATAAACCAAACCCATTAAACCAAAGGCCCAAAAGACCCAGCCCATACTAGATCGGGTCACAGACTCATGCTCGGATTCGTATGAAAAGGTGCAGATCCTTTACATTACCCAACACCAAAACGGTGTTGTGTGGACTCAGCTATAAAACCCTTAAGATCGGATTAACTCAGTCACTCTTCAAACCCATTCTCTCTCTCTTCACCCACACACTCTCTCTAAACTCTCTGAACTCAAACACCCCATTTCCGAAACCATTCACCCAATATCGATCAAAACCCCACTTTTTAGCCCAATTCTTCATCTGTTCATCCATTTTTTCTCGTTTAATCTTCAAAAACCCTAGAGCCTCACTCGTTTCTTGTTTTTGAAGATCAAATACCCAAAATCTCAAGAACAAACCATAAATACCTCTCAAAACTCATTTTGATCTTCAATCAAACCAAAACCATACTTTGGCCTGTTTTTCGTTCATCGAGAACATCACTGATCACCTTCTTTCTTTCTCCATTTACCGGTGACCTTCCAGTCATCTTCTTCGATACCTTCTGCCATTTATGGCCACCTTCCAATCAAACTCCGATCATCTTCTCTAACCAAACTGTACCCTCCTGCCATTGAGCCGGAACCCTAAAACTATCCAACTCGTCCAATCTTTCATCCTAAACGTAGATCTAGCCCATGTTCAATCAGAAACACCCAACTTCCCTTCCTAAACTAACTACCTGAACCGAAAATCCTCCCCACTCCATCATTTTCAACTTCAGCCAGTACTACTCTCTCTCACTCTTGTAGTGATGTTTTTTTAAAACCTAGAGGTGTCGCTACCCGTTTTACTTCGGTGTCACTTGGAAGAACCATGTTTTAATTCAAAACGAGTTTTAAAGGAAATCAATAAAAATTGGAGTCGCCACCGGCCATTTTGACAGGTAGACCAGACACCAAAATTAAAACAAGAGATTTTCCTTTGAAAAATGGGTTCGGGAGTCGGTTACACGCGGGGAAGGATGAGCACCCCCATCGTGCCCAAAATTGGTACCAAAATCATTACCGCTTAGTTAATATTAAATTTTTGCGAATTAAAGTGACGAATCGTATTTGAAATTTGGTTATATAGGTGAGTAGATTTTAATAATCTTAGTATTTGAGAAAGAACGTCTGAACCACCACCATTACGACTGGTACTGGCCTCGTTCGTTCTCGAATAAAAAGACATCGCATTACATTTTTATAATTCGGGTGCAACTTTCAAGAATAAATACATAAACGAGACATAGAATTGCATGCATAATCAAAGAGATAAACCAAGCACATAAATCAAGTATTCGTGGTGCCAAAAATATGCATCCTCTACCCGTACATAATTATGTAAATCATGTAAAAACATAAAATAGAGAACCAATAAACATGACTACAACTATGCGCACATAAAAACAAATGAGGCATGGAACATGTGCATCTACATGATTTCTAATATGGCATTTTAACGTGTAAGGGATGTTATATATTCAAACATCACCAATGGAGACAATGCAATACATTAGTTCGATTTCGACATATAAATCAAATCCCAAATGCATATGCTCGTAAAGATGGCATTTTAATCATAAAAAGTAAAAACAGTAGCTATAAAAATTGGAAATTTGCAAGAGATTGAGGGACTGGGATCAAGATTAGGACATGGTCCAGAGACGGAATTAAAAAACTAGCCAAAGATGAAGGTTCGCTTAGTAATTTGCCCAAAGGGAGAACATAAGCAAAACTCATGATCAAATTGATGGCGCACCAAAAACCCAGGGATTAAGGATGAGATTTTGAAAAGACGAGAGCCCTTTTTGGGAGATTTTGAAAGCGCGAGGGGAGTAAAACATGAAAACCCCATTTTAAAAACTGCAAAATGATAAAAAAAACAAAATTTTATTCCCTTGCCCCCTTTTTGACCGTCTTGGCAAAAACCAAACTGAAAACACCCATCCCCTTTGCTTTTTCGAGAAACAGAGGAGAAGAGACCTCGAAACCAGCCTCTCGGTTCACCCACTCCGACCA
Source organism: Hibiscus trionum (assembly GCA_030270665.1). NCBI lineage: Eukaryota > Viridiplantae > Streptophyta > Magnoliopsida > Malvales > Malvaceae > Hibiscus > Hibiscus trionum. The sequence goes on along the minus strand of BSYR01000021.1, from coordinate 23,606,914 downwards.
CGAGGGCCAAGGGCTTGTCACCGGAGAAGGTTTGGAATCGTCGTACCGTAGGAGACGGAACGACAAGAAAAGAAGAAGAAGAAGTTGATCCCTCACTGGTTTTTGGGAGTACGAAACCCTAGGGCTCACCCCTAAAGGATTGTTGCCGGAAGGGTCTCAAACGACCTCCAAAAGGTAAACCCACGAACCCCTTTCGTTCTTAGATTTTTATATGCATACAACAAACTGGATAAAAAGATGAGAGTACCTCTGGAAAATGCTTGTATTGCTTTTGGAATCGAAAGTTTCCCCTTTTTCTCTCTAAGGGCTTACATTGGTTTTCTTAGTTTTCTTTTATACCGAGATTACATCCAAGTAAAACAAAATTACAAGTACACTATCCTCTTTTTTTTCATCTCCGATTTCTGCCTTTTTCTAGGTTACCTTAGGGGTTTTTTTGTCCGATTTGTATTTTTGGAAACTGGCCACTTTTTATTTTCGTGTTTGTATGTCGGTTTGGCTGAAACGGGGAACGAGCTTGGCGGTGGCAGAAGACTTCAAGTCCGTGAGGGGTAGCAAACAGTCGAGTTTCTAAATCACCAGACAACACGCGCTCGTGAGAAGGGGAAGCGTCAGTATGTGGTAGCACGCGCACGCGTGGGGAGTCAGAGCGTCGCACGTTGGGGCTTTGGGTGGTCGTACGTGAGCGCGTGCCACTCCTGGATCTATCTAGACCGTCCACCGCATTTTGGATCAAAAGGTTGGGATGCGTGCGGCGCAAGACGATGAACGGGCTGCCCTAGGGTTTTTTGTGAGACCCGATCTGGACCGTCGAAGGGTGACCAGATCGAATGGATCTGGTGATGCGGTGCTAGAGCTTTGAGGGAGACTTTAAGGTTTCTGGTTCGGATGTGATCTGGGCCATCGATCATGTCTTCAATCTGACGGTTAGGGTCCAATTGCGTAAAGATGAGAAGCAGATTAGGCTTTTCGGGGGATTGGGCTCATCAGATTTGGACCCCTTTTTGTTCGGGCTTTGTAAATGAAATTTGGGCTTATAGTTATTTAGGGCTTTTTACTAATAAGATTGGGCTTCTTTTATCTTTATTATGGATGATGAGAATAATATTAGTACCGTAGTAATAGTAATAGCAATAGTAAAACAATAATAGATAACAATAATAATAATGATGAAAATAATAATAATAATAATAATAATAATAATAATAATAATAATAATAATAATAATAAAAAATATACAAAGTAAAGACTAAAATAGATAAATCACATAAAACTAATAAAACATACATAAATATAAGGCCAAAGTAATAGCAATAATATAATAACAAAAGCAAGGAGTACATATTATACTAACATATATAGTAAGGATAATGTTTAGGATTTTTTCTTATTATTTCCTTTTCTTTTTCTTTTTCGTTTTTCCTTTCTTTTCTTTTTATAGCCCAGTTATAAGCCCTGGAGTAAACACAAAGGGTTCAAGGTCTGGACAAAATTATTGATTACAACTGCCCCCTTTGCTTATGCTTGTAAAATAAGGATAAAGCAAAGGCTAGAAGCAGTAATTTTGTCCCACTTCCCTATTGGCCGATTTGTTTTTTCGGAGCAGTCACACGCGATTCCAAGTAACTTTTCTCTTTGAAACCTTGAGTATATGAGTCCCTTCTCCATTGGGCCCATTTTCTTGGCGTATTCTTAGTAGTTCCCTCTCCACGGAACTCCCTTTTTCTCATATCTAAATTCAAGGATCTACAAGTCCCTTCTCTATAGGACCCTCCGCTTTTGAGATCCCGGGGCCTCGAAAATCTGAGTTCTTTTCCTCATAGAGCTCTCCTTCCTTGGTGGTTTTTCGAGTAATAGTTCCTCCTTTACAGAACTCTTCTCTTCGCATGTTTGAAATCAAGGATCTACAAGTCCTTTTTCAATAGGACCTTCTGCTTTCGAGATCCCGAATTCGCGGGTTCCACCTATGCAAAACCCCTTTTTGGACCCCTTCTCTATGGGATCCTTAGAATCATGAAGGGTTGGCGGCTTGAAAATTTTCGCCTGAAATCCTTTTTGGTCCTCGCTTTTTCATTTACTCCTCGTCTCATGAGGTATCCGGCTCACCTTTCGAATATCTGTGAAAGAGATAAAATGCTATGATGTTATGAGTTAGCATGCTCCTAACCTATGGATGCCTAACTACTCGTGATGTATGATTGTGATTTCTATGTCATTCAAACATATTAATTCTATTGACATCTCGTCCTTTGGTGTCGCTTCTTGCGTTGGTTGCGCCTCTTCTTTTGTTCCATCAGACCCTTGTTCGTCTTCTCCCTTTATCTTGATCCTCTTATGGGATTGTCCGCCTCAAAGTTCCCTTTCGGGTTTTCACTTTGAACCTCTTTTTTTTTCTTTTTTCTTCTTTTTTCTTTTTTTTAAAGGACACCCGTCTCGGGTTTCCATCGGATTTAACTTCGTGTGGTGCCCCCGCCCTTTTCTTGGGGGGGGGGGGGGGTTACCAACTTTTGCTTAGGGTCCTCTAGTTGCCCGAGCTCTGGCTTGAATGTAATTCGATGTTGATGCCTGCCTGTGGATAAACTGCTCTTAAAAGGTTAAATCACAGTAATACTAAGAAATCTTTTGTCTATCATAATCCCTACCTCAACTTACTCGTGAGACGCTTTTGGGCAAGAGATGAGAAAAGGTATCAGAATAGGATTTTATTAATAATTTTTCAAAGTCTTGAGATAATTTGAAAGTCATGGCAAACATGAAATAAGAGAAAAAACCAAAAAAATATAAAGTAGGGCTTCGAGCGTCAGTCGCATGAATGGCCGAGAACCTGTTGACCAAGCTGGATCTTTTCTTGAAGTTCCTCGCACTATATCGAAAGCTCTGATTTCAGGGTGCCAAACTTCGTGACTTGTTTGAGCTACTCATTCTTGGGCCTCTCCCCCGTTCTTCTCTCTTCTTTTTTTTCTTCTTTTTTTGTTTTTTTTTTGCGCCCCTTTCGGGGTTTTCGCTTCGGGTATCCCCTCTTAAGGAGTGTCCTTCTCATACATAGTACTTCTTCACTGCGTCTGAGTTCACCGGGTGCTTTAGCCTATTTCCATCCATCTCTATTAAAATTAATGCTCCACCAGAGTCCCTTTTTGACAAAATACGAACCTTCCCAATTAGGCATCCATTTTCCTCGGGAGTCCTTCTGAGTAAGTAGGATCCTCCTAAGTACTAGGTCCCCTTCTCAAATTTCTCTTGGGTGAACCTTGTTATCGTGGACCCAAATCATCATCCTTTGGTACATCTGACCATGGAAAATGGCTTTTAGTCTCTTCTCTTCAAAGAGATTCAATTGCTTGAACCGCGTTTGTATCCACTCGGCCTCTCCCAATTTTACTTCGTTCAAAATATGAAGTTATGGGATTTCTACCTCAATCGGCAGAACCGCTTCCATGTCGTAAACCAGAGAGTAAGGCGTGGCTCCTGTGGACGTACGTATTGACGTTCGATAGGTGAAGAGGGCAAATGGCAACTTCTCATGCCAATCTCTAAAGGTGTCTGTCGTCTTTGATATGATTTTATTGTTTCCCGCTTCTACTGCTCCATTCATCTTGGGACGGTAAGTGGTAGAATTGTGGTGGGTGATTTTGAATTGTTCACACACCTCGTCCATCATTTTGATGTTCAAGTTAGAAGCGTTGTCGATAATGATTCTTTATGGTAAACCATACCGGAAAATGATTTCTTCCTTTAATAACTTGCAAACAGTTGCCTTTGTAATGTTGGCGTAGGAGACTGCCTCTACCCACTTAGTGAAGTAATCAATGGCCACGAGGATAAAGCGTTGTCCATTAGAGGCTTTTGGATTAATTTGACCGATGACATCCATGCCCCAAACAGTGAAAGGCCATGGCGAATTCATGGTTTGTAGCGGTAACGGCGGAGAGTGGACCTTGTTGGCATACACCTGGCATTTGTGGCATTTCTTCGCATAATAGATACAGTCTCCTTCCATGGTCAACCAAAAATACCCATATCTCATAATTTTGCGAGCCATCGAGAAACTATTAGCATGGGTTCCGCACAGTCCATCGTGTACCTCGGCCAAGATATTCTTAGCTTCCCGAGCATCGACGCATCTTAGTAGCACCTGATCTCTACCCCTTTTGTATAGGATCTCACCATCTAATACGTATCCCATTGCCATTCTCCTAATGTTCCTTCTATCGTTTTCATTGGCTTCTTGGGGATAGGTTTGGAAGTTGATATATTGGAGGATATCAAAGTACCAAGGGTTTCCATCCTTCTCTTCTTCCAAGGTGTAGCAGTGGGCTGGTATGTCGAAGGTCTGCATTTCGATCGGTTTCATTTCTACTTCGGTGCTTGCTTTAAACATGGCGGCCAAAGTTGCCAAGGTGTCTGCCATCTGATTGTCTTCTCTCGGAAGGTAAGCAAAGCTGATCTTTTCAAATCTCTAGATTAAATCTTGGATCAGATCATAATACTTGACCAATTTTGAATCTCTGGTTTCCCATTCTTTCTGAAGTTGAAAGATTACAAAAGACGAATCTCCAAAAACCCGATGCCCCCTGACTTTTCTTTCGATGGCTGCATGTAGCCCCATAACACACGCCTTATATTCGGCTACGTTATTTGTACAAAAGAACTCTAACCGACTTGTAAAGGGGTAGTAGACGTTTTCTGGTGAGATTAACACTGCCCCTATTCCATGATCTAGGGCATTGGAGGTGCCATCAAAATAGAGTTTTCGTGATCCGTCTTCTAGGACATCCTCCTCTCCTGTGGATGTATGCATTACATCCTCATCGGGGAAGTTGAAATTTAAAGGCTCGTAGTCCTCCGAGGCCCGGCTGGCTAGAAAATTGGCTATTGCACTTCCCTTTATCGCCTTCTGACTCACCTACACAATATCGTATTCGGACAATAGCATTTGCCAATGTGCCATCTTTCTGGTCAAAGCTGGTGCTTCCATTATGAATTTTAATGGATCCAACTTTGATATTAACCAAGTAGTATGGTACAACATATACTGCCGGAGCCTCTTGGTAGCCCACACTAAGGCACAACATAACTTCTGGATGGGCAGATACCGGGTCTCACAATTGGTGAACATTTTGCTCAAATAATATATGGCCCTCTCCTTCCTTCCGGACTCATCATGTTGCCCTAACACACAACCCATTGAATTCTCAAACACAGTCAGGTACAAGATTAGAGGTCTTCCCGGTGTCGGGGCCACTAAGACCGGTGCCTTAGTATGGTATTCCTTGATCTTATCTAGATCTTCTTGGAACTGCTCATCCCATATTCTGGGATTGCTTTTCTGGAGTAATCTAAAAACGGGGTCGCATTTGTCGGTTAACTGGGAAATAATCCGAGATATATAATTCAATCTTCTTAAGAACCCCCAGACTTCCTTTTGTGTTTAAGGTGGGGGAAGGTTTTGGGTGGCCTCGACTTTTTCTGGGTCAATCTCGATCCCCTTTCGGCTGACCACAAAACATAAGAGTTTTCCGAACGTGATGACGAAAGTGCATTTGGCTGGGTTGAGTTTTAGCTGATATTTCCTCAATCTTTGAAAGAGCTTCCTTAGATTCTGGATGTACCCCTTCTCGGTTTGAGACTTAACTATCATATCATCCACATACACCTCGATCTCCTTGTGCATCATGTCGTGGAAGAGGGTCACCATAGCTCTTTGATATGTGGCCCCGACATTCTTTAACCCAAATGGCATTACTTTGTAGCAAAATGTCCCCCCACATGGTTACAAAAGTGGTCTTTTCCATGTCCTCGAAATGCATCTTTATTTGGTTGTATCCCGAAAAACCATCCATGAACGAGAACCACGAGTGCCCCGCGGTATTGTCTACTAGAGTGTCGATGTGTGGCAATGGAAAGTTGTCTTTAGGGCTTGCCCTATTGAGGTCTCTGTAATCAATGCACATACGAACTTTTCCGTCTTTTTTCGGAATAGGGACTATATTTGCTACCCATTCGGGATACTTGGTGACTTGAAGAAAGCCTGCCTCGTACTGTTTTTTTACCTCTTCTCTGATCTTTAATAACATGTCCGCTCTCATCCGCCGCAATTTTTGTTGAACCGGCTTACACTCGGCTTTATCGGTAGCTTGTGTACCACAGTATCTGTGTCTAATCCCGATATATCTTGGTAAGTCCAAGCAAAGAAATCCTTGAATTCTAGGAGAAATTCAATAAACTCACGTCTATTCTTGGATGAGAACACGATGCCAATCTTTACTTCTCTCCTTTATTCGTCAGTCCCTAGATTAATAATTGTTGCGTGTAAAAGAGTCTATCGCAATGGTAGTGCAAGTGTACACGACGCAAGTAGTAAAGTGATACGAAGTATCGGATATCGTCTCCACAGGGATTGGGCTAATAGCTTCACCTTAGTTCACTGCACGAAAGTAAAGAAAATATTTGAGAAAGTTGTCACGAGAATAATAAAGTAAACGTAAATAAAAGAATTGAGATATCAAGATAGAGAGAATGGGCTGGTATTGAATTGCTCAGTAGTGCAGGTATTGCAATGCTTAAGAACTCCAGTTCTGTCGTTGCGCCTGTCATGGCAGCACCTGTCGCGGCAACAGTCCGTTGATCGTTGCGACAGCAAACACACCAACTCAGTACTTCAAGTTTGGCAAGAATCCCATATCTGCCTTGGTCTATCCCTAGGACCAAGTCTGTCGATGATCACGTCTTTGATGATACCTCCCGGCGTGAATCGAAGGATGAACACCGATGTGTATGAATTCTTCTTTAGCCACTTAACCTTGCCCTATCCCTAGGCACAAGATAGTTCAACTATAAACTAGAGAACTTGCTCTTATTTCTTTCGTATACTTAACTCTCCCGATGCTAAGTAAATAGATGACCTCACAATGCTCTCCCGATGCTCTTGCAAGATATTAATAACCAAAATAAGAGAACTTGAAGTTTATTTTATTGAACTGAAAATTCCTAAAACAAAAGCAACCCTTGCAACTACTTTACAAAACAACCCGTGGCCCTAGGGGGATTTTAGAACATATCGACGGCGGGTAAACGGCGGAGGGTTTTTGGTTGTCAGTTTAAGGGGAAATCGGCTATGGGTTATGAGGTATCTCCTAGGTTAAAATACATGCCCTTATATAAGCTTTGGGCTCAAGTATTCTAAGTTAACAAGGATTACAACTTTAATTAAAAGTATGATTCTAATAAAGACTTAATCTTCAAGGATCCTACTTTTCAGTCGTCCTCCTTGTTTCTTGGGATTTTCTCTCCTTGAGCTTTGGGCTTGACATATCTTTTGATCTGGGGCTTGAAAAAATATTTGGTTTTCACACAACAGACGAGCAGAATTTTCTCTATCTATCGAGGTCCACTTTGTTTTTTCTCCACTAACTTGTTGTCGTCCTCTGCTGTCACGGCAGCACCATGGCAGCATCGTCCTCTTTACCTGCTTGTCCAGTTCAGCTCTCCTGCTTCTCTGCCCTGCGCCTGCCTTCTCCGTCCACTATGGCGGTAATCTGCAAAATCAGCCATCTTTTAGTAGAATCTGTGCCTTTAACATATTTGTGATGTTTTGCTGTAAACTAACCTAAATGCAATGCAATGATGCTTGAATGCAGCAGAAATATGGGTTAAAAGGGTATAAATAATAGAACTTTTACACACTCAACACACCCTCAAACTCAAGTTTTTGCTTGCCCTCAAGCAATGAAGACCTAAAAGAAAAATGAATATTTTTGTGTTGGCTTTCAAACAGTGAACTTTCCCTTACCCGTCGCTCATTCTCTGTGACGGCAGCAACCTGTCAGAAAGATTAGGGTCTGTCCGGAATCTCACTATAGTTCTCGTGCAGTGTGTGCATGCTTGTGAACAGTTATATGCTAAGACTCTCTTAGTTTCACTAGAATATTCAACTCTTTAACTCGAATTTTTATGCCAAAGTTTATTTTTGAAGACACATTTTCATGCTTCTTTTGTTTTGACTTGATTCTTCTATTTTTCAAGCTAAGTTTTACTAGAGCCAGTTTTAGGCACCTCTAGTTAGCTTCCTAGAGCCGGTTTCGGGCACCTCTAGGTTTTTGAGTCTCTTTTGCTAAACTTCTTTCCTAGAGCCAGTGTTAGGCACCTCTAGGGGCTATTCAAGTACTAAGCTTCCTATTCTAGTTTGGCTAAAAGAAATATAAGCAGTATAACAGTCACAATGGTGTTTAAGTTTTTCAGAACTATAGAAAGGCTCTAAACTTCTCCTTAAACTGTCCTAAAGATGCTGCCACGACAGAGCTGTCATGACAGGTAAGTTCAAAACACTATTTTAAGCCAAAATTTTCAGTTTTTTTTTCTAATTTTTTTAAGAGCTTAAATGAGACACAGCAAATAATTTAGATGTACTAAGACTCCATTAAAATGGAGGGTTGCCACCCCCAAACTCGAGGGTTGCATTGCCCTCAATGCAAATGACAAAAGAAAATGAAGGCAGTACCTCACAAAATATAGATAAGGCAGCAGCAATAAGAGGAAAATAAAAGACTTAAATTTTAAGCACTGTCTTCACTGCTGCTGCTGAGGCGGATTTGGCGGCGGATTCTGGGTTGTGGGGCAGGCTGGGCTGGTTGCTCTACGACCTGGATGTCAGAGCTGCTGCCGCTGTCCCAAGTGCTGCTGCTGCTGGTGGTGGTGCTGGCCTTTGGCATGAGCTTTCTGTCGGCCATTCTTTTCTGCCTCTTGACAGGCGTGAATTCCTTCTCCAAATTCCTCCGAATAGGAGGTTCTGCCTCGCTGTCAGCCCAAATAGAGGAAGAGGAGAAACCAGCTACAAAAGCATCGATGTCATCCGAGGGCTGTCGCTTTGTTCCTCGGGCGGATGTGTCGGCCGGAGGACTGCCGGCTGCCGTCGGGGCAGGTGATGAAGTGGAGGCAGCAGAATGTGTGTGTGGGGAGGCAGGAGGTGTAGGAGTATGGGCAGGGGTGGGGATGGTGAAATAGTGGGCAGGGAAGGTGGGAAAGACAACATCGGGATAATTTAAAGTATGGGTAATAAAATTTACCGTAGAGTTGGCGAAATCCCTGATGAATGTCATCAGACCCAGCTGTCTGTCTTCCACCCTTTGAGTGGCAGCATAGAATTCCCTCACCAGCGTTTCATTCATTTCTGCTGGTTGCTCCGCGAATTGTTCCCACTTGAGGGCTCTAATTGTTCCCACTTGGGGTGGGTGCTGCCGGTGAAGAAGGTGAAGCAGCACTGCGGCGGGTTCTTCTGGAACACATGTTAGTTGCAAGGGTTTTGTGAAAGTAAAGAAAGCAAAGAAAAACTAAAGGGTAGAGCAAGTAAGAATAAGCAGAAGTGAATAAAATGAAAGTGAAATGGGGTTTTATAGAGGAAGAGTTGCTGCCCGTTTAATGTTGTAATGGCAGGCGTGAATAACGGGGCGACTGTTGAGCTTTAACGTGTCTGACGCGTCTGACACGCATTTACGCGTCTGTCACACGTTTCTGCGTCTGCCGTGACAGTCTGTTGACAGCCTGTCTTATCCGTGTCTGCGGCGGCAGCTTGAGCGACAGGCTTCAATAATGGGCTCTGTTGGGCTGATGGATGGATGGTTGGGCTTGGATCACTTCTCCTTTTCTTCTTGACTCCTTTATTTCCTAAAAATAGAAAATATAAAAACATTATTCGAATAAAAATAAACCTTATTTCCTAATAAATAATAAATAATAATAAAAATAAAATAAAATTTAGGTTAAATTAGGGGTGCCTTGTGGGGCATCTCCTAAGGTAACCACTTCCTGTATTCCTGGGGCTTCAGTCCCCTGATAGTGCTTGAGGCGCTGTCCGTTGACTTTAAATTGGTGCCCGTCTTTCAATGATCGGATAGTGATAGCACCATGGGGAAAAACTTGTACGACTTGGAACGGGCCAGACCATCTAGATTTTAGCTTCCCTGGGAAGAGCTTCAGTCTAGAATTGAACAACAGTACAAGCTGCCCTGGGCAGAATTGTCGTGGCAGCAACTTCCTGTCATGCCACTTCTTAGTTTTCTCCTTGTAAATTCTTGCATTGTCGTAGGCCATTGTCCGTAATTCTTCAATCTCGTTCAGATCTAACATCGTTTTCTGGCCTGCCTTGTCCAAATCCATATTTACTGCCTTGATTGCCCAATATGCTCTGTGCTCTATCTCGACAGGCAGATGACAGGTTTTTCCATAAATCAATCGGTAAGGAGACATGCCCAATGGAGTTTTAAAAGCTGTCCTATATGCCCATAATGCATCATTAAGGAGTAACGACCAATCTTTCCTAGTTGGCTTAACCATCTTCTCGAGAATGTTCTTAACTTCCCTATTGGATATCTCAGCTTGTCCATTGGTCTGTGGGTGGTATGCTGTCGCGATCCGATGCTTGACATCGTATTTCTTCAAGGCGGCAGCAATTACCCTATTGTCAAAATGTCTCCCTTCATCACTGATAATCGCCTTAGGGATGCCAAATCTAGAGAAAATGTTTTTGTGTAGAAACTTTTGGACTGTCTTGGCATCATTCTTTTGAGTGGCGATAGCTTCAACCCACTTAGAGACATAATCCACTGCTAGGAGGATGTATAGATTTCCACATGAAGATGGAAAAGGTCCCATAAAATCGATCCCCCAAACGTCGAAGATCTCGACTTCTAGAATGTTTTGCAGTGGCATCTCGTTTCTCCTCGAGATGTTTCCTGTCCGCTGGCACCTGTCACAGTTCTTGTAAAAGTCTTATGCATCTTTATACAGTGTCGGCCAGTAGAACCCTGACTGCAGCACCTTGGCAGCAGTTTTGTTGCCTCCTAAGTGACCTCCATATTGTGAAGCGTGGCAGTGATGGAGAATGTCTTTTTGCTCTTCTTGTGGTATACACCTCCTTATGACTTGATCTGCACACAGTTTGAAAAGAAGAGGTTCGTCCCAATAATAATGCTTAACATCATTTTGGAACCTCTTCCTGGCTTGATAATTAAGATCAGAAGGAAGTATTTCGCTAACTATAAAATTAACGAAATCAGCATACCATGGGAGTTCAGAACACTTACCTGCCGCCATGACTGTTGCGGCAGCAAAGAGCTGCTCATCTGGGAAGGTCTCCAGTATGTTGGTCTCATCTATTGGCAGACTCTGTCCCTTCTCCAACTTGACAAGTGGTCTGCCACCTGATTTTCTGTCCCTTTTTTGTCCTTGATTTCAAGGTCGAATTCTAGCAATAGCAGGATCCACCGTATCAATCTAAGTTTTGCATCCTTTTTCGCGAACAAATACTTCAGGGCAGAATGGTCTGTGTGCACTATTACCTTCGTCCCAAGTATGTAAGAACGAAACTTGTCGATGGAGAACACCACAGCTAACAGCTCCTTTTCTGTGGTGGTGTAGTTTACTTGGGCGTCATTCAATGTCTTACTGGCATAATATATGACATGAAATAGCTTATCTCTGCGCTGCCCAAGTGCTGCCCCGACAGCATAGTCACTAGCATCACACATAATCTCAAATGGCTGTGTCCAGTCTGGTGGCTGTACTATGGGGGTTGTTACTAGTTTTTCCTTCAGAACCTTGAATGCTTTAGTACATTCTTCATTAAAGTCAAAGGGCCGGTTCTGTTCCAAAAGATGGCATAGGGGCTTGGTGATTTTTGAGAAATTTGCAATAAATCTTCGATAAAAACCAGCATGCCCTAAGAAACTTCTAATGCCCTTGACTATGGTCGGCGGCGGCAGCTTCTCGATCACTTCTATTTTGGCCCTGTCGACTTCAATCCCGCGGCAGCTAATCTTATGGCCTAGGACTATCCCTTCATCCACCATGAAGTGGCATTTTCCCAATTTAAGACCAGGTTTGCTTTTTCACATCTTTCAAGTACCTTTTGTAGATTGCCGAGGCAGCTCTCAAAGTCGTCTCCAAAGACTGAAAAATCATCCATAAAAATCTCAAGGAAGTCCTCCACCATATCGGAGAATATGGCCATCATGCACCTTTGGAAGGTGGCGGGTGCATTACATAATCCAAACGGCATTCTCCTAAAAGCATATGTTCCGTATGGGCATGTGAAAGTCGTCTTTTCTTGATCCTCCGGTGCGATGGCAATTTGATTATAACCTGAGTAACCATCAAGAAAACAATAGTAAGGTTTACCCGCTAATCTATCAAGCATTTGATCAATAAAGGGTAAAGGAAAGTGGTCCTTTCGGGTAGCTTTGTTAAGCTTCCGATAGTCCATACAAACCCTCCAACCGGTCACAGTCCTGGTTGGGATTAACTCATTGTTCTCATTGGTTATCACAGTCATTCTCCTTTCTTTGGAACGCATTGCACCGGGCTCACCCATTTGCTGTCGGAGATGGCGTAAATAATACCAACATCTAACCATTTGATTATCTCTTTACGCACCACCTCTTTCATCGCATGGTTTAGCCGCCTTTGGGCATCTATAGTCGGCTTATGATCTTCCTCTAGAAGGATTTTGTGCATGCATAACGCCGGACTAATGCCTTGAATGTCAGCAATCATCCATCCAATCGCCTTTTTGTGCTGCCTTAGCATGCCTATTAGCTGTCGTTCCTGTTCCTGCGGCAGCTTAGAAGAGATGATTACGGGCAACGTATCATTTGAACCAAGAAAAGCATATTTAAGCTGCCCTGGCAGGGGCTTCAGTTCTAAGGCAGGTGGTACAACAGTAGATGGCTTTTGGATTAAATGGTTATCCGAAGTATAATTTAAAGGTTCGAATAACTTACCTGGACGATTGCCTATCTAGTTTACCTCCTCCTGATCTTCAGTATCAGATATATCGGAGTCAGAGGAGTTGTTGTCGTCGGTGCTGTCGTCAGTGCTGTCGTGACAGTCCTGTAGGTGGCTGCCGCTGCAGTGCCCAATTTTAATATCGTGACAGCCCAACCTGATGCAGGGTTGATCAAAGGTAACGTCAGTGATAGCCTTGCATTCCTCATCCACATCAGCATGTTTCATCGCTTGGAGAACATTCAACTTAATTTCTTGATCGTTCACTCGCATGGTGAGTTCTCCTTTCTCCACATCAATCAGTGATCTTCCCGTGGCTAAGAAGGGTCGCCCAAGGATGACTGGTGCGTTTTCGTCTGCCTCACAATCTAAAACAAGAAAGTCAGCAGGAAAAATAAATCTATCTACTCTTACCAGAATATCTTCAATTTTTCCTTCTGCATGAACGTAAGAGCGGTCTGTCAGCTGCAGAGTTACTGTCGTGGGCCGCGCCTTTCCAATACCTAATTTCTAGAAAACAGATTTTGGCATTAAATTGACACTAGCACCAAGATCACAAAGTGTCTTACCCACATATTTATCTCCGATTACACAAGGTATGATGAAGCTCCCCGGATCCTTTCTTTTCTGGGGTGGCTGCCGATGAAGAATGCTTATGCAACCGTCTGCCATCTTCACCGTTTCAAATTCCCCAAGTTTAGATTTCTTTGACATGACATCCTTGAGAAATTTAGCATAACCGGGCATTTCCCTAACGGCATCTAATAGCGGAATATTTATATGAACTTGCTTAAAAATATCATAAATCTTTTTAAGCTGAGATTCTTGCTTAGCTTGTTGTATCCGTTGAGGGAAAGGTGGCGAGGGACGATAATCAGCAATACGTCCTTCCCACTGCATACGAATCTGAGGAGGTTTAGGTTCATCAATTTTCTCCTCTGTCGCTTCTGCTGTCGTGACAGGCTCATCGGCAGCAGTCTGTTTATCACCTGTCGGGGTAGCTTCCTCGGCAGGTTTATCCAAGGCTGGTTCCTTTACTGTTTCAGCTTCTTTTTCCGGCCCTGGTAATTTCTTCCCACTCCTAGTAGTAATTGCCTTACACTGCTCATGTGTGGGCTGCCTAGCATTTTCAGTATTGCTAGGGAATCCTCCAGTCTGCCTTGGCTTAATATGTTGAGAAACCTGACCCATTTGTGTCTCCAAAGACTTCAGAGTGGCTTCATGATTCGTCATCCTCATCTCTGTTTTATCCATGAAATTTTTTGTCTTCTTGACAAACTGATTTATATTCTCAATATAAGTACCTGTCTGAGACATAAAAGTGGCCAGAGTCTGTTCCAGTATACTGCTCGTGGCGGCTGGTGGCTGTTGTTGCTGCTGCTGCGGCAGTTGCTGCGGCAGTTGCTGTCGCATCAGCAATCTAGGTCCTCCCTGATTCTGATTGTGTGCTTAAGGATTCAGGGCATTATTAGGATTACTCCAAGAAAATTTGGGATCCTTCCTCCAATTGGGATTATAGTTGTTGGAATTATAATTTGGCTTGTAATTTCCAACATATTTTCCCTCTTCTACTTGTATTGGGCACTCATCCCGACTATGATTTTCCTCACAGATGTCACATACTTCCTCAACAGCAAATCCATGTTGTCCATCATCATTCAATAACCGTTTCATTGCTTTAGTAAGGAATGCTACATGTGATTTCATCATGCTGTCGGCTTCATAATCCTTGACAGCAAGTACCCGTTTACCCCCTCTTCTTGCTGTCAGAAACTGCTCCTCATTCTTGGCCAGATTTTTCAAAACTTGCAATGCCTTGTCCGGATCTTTATCCAATAATAGTCCATTTGCTGCAGAATCAATTCGAATACGAGTTTGTAAGTTGGCAGCATTATAAAACTTAGTTACCTGATTCCAGACAGGGAATCCATGCATCAGGCAGTTCCGTAGAAGAGTAGTAAATCTGTCCCAGGCCTCGTGCATCGGCTCGTCATCTTCCTGTTGAAAAGTAGCAATTTCATTACGTAATCGCTCAGATAAATGTGAAGGATTAAAACGAGATAAAAATTCACGAGATAAGTCTGCCCAAGTTCTAATTGAACCCGGCGTAAGTTTATTCCACCAAGTTTTTGCTCTGTCCCTCAATGAATGGGGAAATAACCAAAGCCTCAGTATCTCCGGATTAACTCCTGGCAGTCTAAACGAACCACAGATCTCCTAGAACGTTTTGAGATGCTCCCTAGCGTCATCTGTAACAGCACCACTAAATTGCCCGGCATTGTTGATCATACTAAACATGACAGGTTTAAGCTCGAAGTTGTCAACATCAATATCCGGCAGCGTGGTCTCCAGCTCTACATGATCGTTCAACATATAGTCACGACATGACCGTCGTCCGGCGGCCAAGGGCGAGTCGCCGACAGGCAGGTTGTTTCCATCGTAGGCCATCTTCTCTAGCTGTTTCTCAAGGTACTCGTTCCTGGCAAGAAGGTGACGAAGTTGTTTCTTGAGATTGAAGGAACGTTCGATTTCCGGATCTAATGGATATTCAGGATCTTTACCTCGATTCGATCTGCGCATAAACAAGAAAACCTTGTGAAAAGCAAGAGTTGAATGCACCAAAGAAAAACAGAAAAATAAAAATTAAAACAAAATAAAATAAAAACGAAAAATGCAATAAAAGAAAAGGTAGAGTTATGTTGCCAATCCCCGGCAACGGCGCCAAAAACTTGTTGCGTGTAAAAGAGTCTATCGCAATGGTAGTGCAAGTGTACACGACGCAAGTAGTAAAGTGATACGAAGTATCGGATATCGTCTCCACAGGGATTGGGCTAATAGCTTCACCTTAGTTCACTACACGAAAGTAAAGAAAATATTTGAGAAAGTTGTCACGAGAATAATAAAGTAAACATAAATAAAAGAATTGAGATATCAAGATAGAGAGAATGGGCTGGTATTGAATTGCTCAGTAGTGCAGGTATTGCAATGCTTAAGAACTCCAGTTCTGTCGTTGCGCCTGTCGCGGCAGCACCTGTCGCGGCAGCAGTCCGTTGATCGTTGCTACAGCAAACACACCAACTCAGTACTTCAAGTTTGGCAAGAATCCCAGATCTGCCTTGGCCTATCCCTAGGACCAAGTCTGTCGATGATCACGTCTTTGATGATACCTCCTGGCGTGAATCGAAGGATGAACACCGATGTGTATGAATTCTTCTTTAGCCACTTAACCTTGCCCTATCCCTAGGCATAAGATAGTTCAACTATAAACTAGAGAACTTGCTCTTATTTCTTTCGTATACTTAACTCTCCCGATGCTAAGTAAATAGATAACCTCACAATGCTCTCCCGATGCTCTTGCAAGATATTAATAACCAAAATAAGAGAACTTGAAGTTTATTTTATTGAACTGAAAATTCCTAAAACAAAAGCAACCCTTGCAACTACTTTACAAAACAACACGTGGCCCTAGGGGGATTTTAGAACATATCGACGGCGGGTAAACGGCGGAGGGTTTTTGGTTGTCGGTTTAAGGGGAAATCGGCTATGGGTTATGAGGTATCTCCTAGGTTAAAATACATGCCCATATATAAGCTTTGGGCTCAAGTATTCTAAGTTAACAAGGATTACAACTTTAATTAAAAGTATGATTCTAATAAAGACTTAATCTTCAAGGATCCTACTTTTCAGCTGTCCTCCTTGTTTCTTGGGATTTTCTCTCCTTGAGCTTTGGGCTTGACATATCTTTTGATCCGGGGCTTGAAAAAATATTTGGTTTTCACACAACAGACGAGCAGAATTTTCTCTATCTATCGAGGTCCACTTTGCTTTTTCTCCACTAACTTGCTGTCATCCTCTGCTGTCACGGCAGCACCATGGCAGCATCGTCCTCTTTATCTGCTTGTCCAGTTCAGCTCTCCTGCTTCTCTGCCCTGCGCCTGCCTTCTCCGTCCACTATGGCGGTAATCTGCAAAATCAGCCATCTTTTAGTAGAATCTGTGCCTTTAACATATTTGTGACGTTTTGCTGTAAACTAACCTAAATGCAATGCAATGATGCTTGAATGCAGCAGAAATATGGGTTAAAAGGGTATAAATAATAGAACTTTTACACACTCAACAATAATCTCTAATTGTTCTTGATGGGGTAGGATTTGCTTCTCTTCACTTTCCATTAATCCAAGCAATTCATCTGGGACCTCACAATCTACATCCTCCTCCCCCTCATCAATTTCAATGGAGTACAAGGGTTGCTCAAAATCTACCTTGGCCATAGGTTCAAGATCATTCACATGACTGATCTTGGAGGTCCTGAAACAATGTTTAAAAAGAACGTATATTGGGAAGTGATGGATTATTATTATTGTAAAATGAATAAATATGTAATGAAAGAATGCAATGAATGAGATGTTTGCCATTTGAGAAAACATTGGGAAGCGTCCCTTTCATTAAATAAGTTGGAGTAGGAGCCCTTTACAAAATATCTCTATCGCTCGCGGGCAAAAGCATATAGGGCTGGTTCTAAGCATTACTTTGATTCTGACCTAAAAACTAAAGGTAGGTCCACACTGGTCCAATTATTGAGTGTCTCCCCTGAAAGGCAGGGACGAATCATGGCTAAGAGTTGGTTGTTTTGTTCGTCCTTCTCCACGACATTGATGTCCATCTCTTCAAGTGCCATACTGAGCGTTTCTTCCTTACAGTGTCGGGCGACCTCTCGGTTGTTCTCATCTATCTTTTGTCCTACATTGACTATCCCTCCGGACAAGAAGATCTTTTTCATATCGGTGTAAGTTATGGGTTCCCACGGGATTTCCGTGCCTCTGAGCCTGGCCTTCCTTTGCTCTTCTCTCTTTCTCCACTCTTGTTTCCTTTGCTGAAAGTTAGGCTTGAAGCCTAACCCAAACTTGTATGCTTTTTAATGATGTTCTTCGTGCGCAAGCATCCCTAAAGATTCCTCCCGAGGCCTCTTCCTTTCTTGGCTCCCCGTCCTAAAGTTTCTCGGACTGTCATCTTGGTGCAGTTGGACAGTCGATAACGTGGGATCTTACTTCCTTCCGCCACAAAGGTGGCATTCACAAATTCCAAGGCTCTAAAGGAACACTCCAAGGATTCATCGCCCGTCTGTACGTAAGGGGCATCGGTGGTTATGGAAGCAATGATGTCTTGCTCTGCCCCTACACTCACCAACTTCCCATCAATGACAAACTTGACCTTTTGATGTAGTGACGAGGGTACAGCACCCGCTGAGTGAATCCAAGGCCTACCCAACAGACAGTTATAGGTTGGCCAGATGTCCATCACCACAAAGTCGATGACATACTCAGTTGGTCCAATCACTAACGGCACTTTGATCTTCACGATTACTTCTCTTTGAGTCCTATCAAAAGCTCTAACGGAGTTGTGACAAGGCTTTATGTGCGAACTGTCAATTGGAAACCTTTGTAGGGTGGCCGTTGGTAACACATTCAAAGCTGATCCGTTATCGATAAGCACACCGGGTAGAATATGCCCCTTACAGTAGGTAGTGATGTTTAAAGCCTTGGTTGATCCCATGCCCCTATCTGGGATCTCATCATCACTGAAGGTAATGTAATTGTAGGTAGCGATGTGCCCCATTATCTGGTCTAGCTTTCCCACGGATATGTCGTCTGGGACAAAGGTTTGGTTTAACACCTTTAGCAGCGCATTCTGGTGCTTGTCTAAGCTTAACAGTAACTCGAGTATCAAGATCCTTGCTTGTTGTTTCTGGAGTTGCTCAACGATGCTATACTAGCTATGCTTCAAAAACTTTAGGAATTCTTGAGCTTATGTTTTTGTGACTGGAAAATGGATTGGGGTGGTGGATCTTCTCCAAAAATCTTCTCGGGTTCGTCCGCTTCTTTCTTGTCTTTTTGCTTTGGTTCTTCCGTAGCTTTAGATGTTTCCGGCGAATAGCATCTACCACTTCTTGTGAAATGCCCCACCTCATTTACTTCTTCGGAGTCATGCTCCGTTGGCTCTTCTTGCATCGGCTCTTTTCCTTTGGACGACTCCTCTCCCTCTTGCGGCTTGGGAACCTCCGGTACGGAGATATGTGCGGTGTAGTTCCACGGGACCTTTCGAGTATTCTTAAAAGGAAACGATGTCGGCGCTGTTATCACAATCTTGGGGCCGCCTTGATGCTTGCCTCTTGAGGTGATTCTCCTTATTTTGGCTTGACTGAAATCCTAAATGGTCTTTTAACTCCATTGCTTGAAATCCTCGCAATTCTGAATGTCATGTCCCTCCTCTTGGTAATACTCACAGTAAGGGCCACAACCCTTTTGCACAATCACCATGCCTCGATCAATTTGGCGGGCCATACACAATTGCCGAAAAACCCACCTTAATGGGGATTTAATCTCGGACATGCTTTGCTTCTCCCTCCTAGTATATTCCTCTTCAATAGCATTAACACCCCGACCCCCATGGTTGGGTAGTGGGTTGGTGGTCGCATTTGGATCATCTAATTGTAATACCCCTGTCTTGATTAGGTTTTGCACGAACTTCTTGAACGCAATGCAATTTTCTATCGTGTGCCCCAGAACGCCGGCATGATATTCGCAATTCACCTTACCATCATACCACGTGGGAAAAGGTGGTTCAAACGGAGGGACATAATGGGGCCTGACCAAATCGGCCTTGTGCAACTGTGAATATAATTCGGCATACGATACCGGTAGGGGAGTAAACGACATTTTCTCACTTTCCTTCCACGGAGGCCTTGACTCTTTGTTGTTCAGGCCTTGCCCGCCTCCGGTCGTGTTTTTTGGCTGGGAGATGGTGAAGTTCTTCGGGGTGTTATAAGCCCCCACAGTGTTTACCTCACTGTCCTTCCTTTTGTAATTCCTCCGGGAATTCTCTCCACTATCGATCCTCCCAGTTTTTATAGCCACCTTGATAGATTTGCTGGTTCTTACCATATCGGCAAAACTTTGAGTGGTTTTGTTTATTAAACGATCAAACAAAGCGCCCCTCAAAGTGTTTACAAACGTGAGCGTAATTTCGTATTCGGGGATTGGTGGCTGAATCTGAGTGGCCACATCGCGCCACCTTTGAGCATACTGGCTCCAACATGATTCGATTAGGGTTCATATCCGTTACGTGCTTATATTGCTCCACAAAGGCCCTTGAAAGGTCCTTCCATGATTTAATGTTGACCCGACTGAGCTGAGTGTACCACCGGGTTGCCGAACCTGTTAAGCTATCTTGAAAGCAGTGAATGAGTAATTTTTTATCCTTTATGAAAGCCGTCATTTTTTGGCAGTACATATTGATATGGGCGGAAGGGCAAGTCGTTCCATCATACTTGTCGAAGTCGGGATCCCTGAACTTTGGCGGTATTACCAAATCCGCCACAAGACGTAGGTCGCTAGCATCATTCCCTTGTTCATCTATCCCTTGCAGTGCCTTGAACTTTTCCTTAAAGAAACAGAATCTTTCTTTGTATTTCCTTTCCATTTCGGCTCTAATTCTTTCTTCCACCTCGTTCATCATACTTAGGTTCGGAACTTCATTTTCGGGGCCTTCCTCCACTTCCACTGGCTGATTGGCTGAGGAGACCACATGGCGGTTAGCTTGAGGGCCTATTGGGTTGCAGGCTCCTCCAAGGTTGATGTGTACTCTCTTCCCAGTGACGGGTATTTCTGGTTGAATGTGCGACGTTATCTCTTCTATTTCTTCTTCCGAACCTCCTTCCTTACTGAACTTCTTTGTGAGTAGTTCGGTAATCTGAGCGATAATGTTGGTTTGTGATTGAGCGATCTGGTCCTTGATATTTTGTTCGATTCCGTCCAATCGACCCTCGAGTTCCTTTTGACCTTGTTCAACCCTTTCCATCCTTTCTTCCATTGCTCGCGACTGGGAACGGGTGTCGTACGAATGCGAAATGGTTGTAGATTGAGATTCTACCACTGTATTAATATTTTTTCAACGTTAATTTATTGTTATTGATGGATTAATGCATGTTATGTTGTGAAATGGTGCATGACATGGGAGATGCAATGAAATGCGTGTAAATATGCATGCGAACAAAGGTGTTGATCATACTGGTGGCTCCCCATGGGCCATACTTCATTAATTAAAAAGGAGGTTCCCTTGGTACAAGATTGTCAAATCAAAGTCTTACTGATAAGCCTCCACTTACTAACAAAAGATGTTGACCGATAGGCGGTACAACACAAAAAGGGGGCCTTTCTTACACAATAGTCATGGTAGAATTCTATAGATATGCTGCTGCCCTAACCCCTAACTCTCCTACTGCTTGGAGCAGCTGGATGAACCTCGGTGCTTCCCTTATCTCTGGGGCGATGAAAGGACGTAGTGCTTCGGCCTCCCCGACACTTCTTAGCTAAGGATTGCAGCCACTTCACCTTTTTAATATCCTCGTGCCACTCCTTGGCAATGCTTACCTAAAAGCGGCCCTGAATCCAAACCTGGAGTAACTGAGCGCAACCATTAAAATGTCCTTCCTCGTTTTTGCATTCACGAAGATGAAGGTTTCGGCCAAGATTGCCGAGGCTGGATTTACTTTCTTCTCTAGCCATTCAAGAACATCTAAAATTTCCAGTATCAAGTCCCGGATGCATTCTCATGAAAAAAAACTATCTTCTCGAAGTTGAATCAATCCCTTGACCTAATCCATGCTCTTTTCGGCCACCTCTTTACGCTTGGTCGGGTAGTTTTGTGACTTTGGATGTTTGGAGTAGATCCAATCTTGCTCGACTCCCTTGGCATTAGATCTTCTATAAGTATAATCTGGCACTATGCGTTCACTCGGTAGACTGTCCCTTTAACCTTTCTGATTCAATGTCGGACTTGCGAATTGACATCCTCTTTTTTAGCAACTTCCCGTCCATAATGATAGCCCTTAAATTGGGTAAAACCACCTTGATTCAACACCTTTAAATTATGAAATGCATGCAAGAGAAATGCAAAAGAACACAAAAGAAATGTGTTAGTGTCGAATAAACATGGTGTAATATAATAAGCATAAGATAAACAAATCAAGCATTAAGCAAGCAACCCTACTTGTCTAACACACCTAGGTTTTCCGCCTGGCTCTAAAGGGTGGGTATTCTAAGTTCGCTACATGCATTTTTGGTTCTAGGAGATACTCTAATTGTCCTTGTTGTCCCCTACTAAGAGTAGCAAGGCCCCCGATCATCACCCATTATAGGCTCCTCTCAACCGGGTTCAATTCGAGGGGACCCTTTAGCTATATCCGTACAGAGAAATGATATTCCCACGAAGATATAGGGTATTCGAGCCCCGAAGGTACTTACTAGGCCCATACGGAGGAACAGTATCCCCACGAAAGCACTAGTGTTTTCCCCCCACTTAGACAAACGGGTTTACATGTCCAATTTTACATGTCCGATATAAGTTAAGCGGTAAGGTTTTTTTTGGCTTGACTCTCTTTTTTGTTTTTTAAACAAAAACATCGTCCCCATCGGAGTCGCCATCTGTAGCAACGTTTTTTTTTTTGAAAACCTAGAGGTGTCGCTACCCCTTTTACTCCGGTGTCACTTGGAAGAACCGGGTTTTAATTCAAAACGAGTTTTAAAGGAAATCGATAAAAATTGGAGTCGCCACTAGCCATTTTGAAAGGTAGACCGGACACCGAAATTAAAACCAGAGATTTTCCTTTGAAAAATGGGTTCGGGAGTCGGTTACACGCGGGGAAGGATGAACACTCTCGTCGTGCCCAAAATTGGTACCAAAATCATTACTGCTTATTTAATATTAAATTTTGCGAATTAAGGTGACAAAATGTTTCGAAGTTTTGTTATACGAGTGAGTAGATTTTAATAATCTTAGTATTCGAGAAAGAACGTCCGAACCACCACCACTACAACTGGTACTGGCCTCGTTCATTCCTGAATAAAAAGACATTGCATTACATTTTTATAATTCGGGTGCAACTTTAAAGAGTAAATACATAAACGAGACATAGAATCGCATGCATAATCAAAGAGATAAACCAAGCACATAAATCAAGTATTCGTGGTGCCGAAATTAAATCGAATGCATGTATACTTGATAAATCTCTATGCATCCTCTACCCCTACATAATTATGCGAATCATGTAAAAACATAAAATAGAGAACCAATAAACATGACTACAACTTTGCGCACATAAAAACAAATGAGGCATGGAACATGTGCATCTACATGATTTCTAATATGGCATTTTAACGTGTAAAGCATGTTACATATTCAAACATCACCAATGGAGACAATGCAATACATTAGTTCAATTCCGACATATAAATCAAATCCCAAATGCATATGCTCGTAAAGATGGCATTTTAATCATAAAAAGTAAAAACAGTAGCGATAAAAATTGGAAATTTGCAAGAGATTGAGGGACTGGGATCAAGATTAGGACATGGTCTAGAGACGGAATTAAAAAAAACATCCAAAGATGAAGGTTCATTTAGTAATTTTCCCAAAGGGAGAACGTAAGCAAAACTCATGATCAAATTGATGGCGCACCAAAAACCCAGGGATTAAGGTTGAGATTTTGAAAAGACGGGAGCCCATGTTGGGCAATTTCGAAAGCGCGAGGGGATTAAAACATGAAAAACTCATTTTAAAAATTGTGAAATGATATAAAAACATAATTTTATTCCCTTTCCCCTTTTTTGACTGTCTTGGCAAAAACCAAACTGAAAACACCCCTCCTCCTTTGCTTTTTCGGGAAACAGAGGAGAAGAGGCCTCGAAACCAGCCTCTCGGTTCACCCACTCTGACCACGAGGGACAAGGGCTTGTCACCGGAGAAGGTTTGGAATCGTCGTACCGTAGGAGACGAAACGACAAGGGAAAAAAGAAAAAGTTTGGTCCCTCTCTGGTTTTTTAGGAGTACGAAACCCTAGGGCTCACCCCTAAGGGATTGTTGCCGGAAGGGTCTCAAACGACCTCCAAAAGGTAAACCCACGAACCTCTTTCATTCTTAGATTTTGGTATGCATGCAACAAACTAGATAAAAAAGATGAGAGTGCCTCTGTAAAATGATTGTATTGCTTTTGGATTCGAAAGTTTCCCCTTTTTTTCTCTCTAAGGGCTTACATTGGTTTTCTCGGTTTTCTTTTATACCGAGATTACATCCAAGTAAAACAAAATTACAAGTACACTATCCTCTCTTTTTTCATCTCTGATTTCTACCTTTGTCTAGTTGACCTTAGGGGTTCTTTTTTGTTCGATTTGTATTTTTGGAAACAGACCACTATTTCTTTTCGTGTTTGCATGTCGGTTTGGCTGAAACGAGGAACGAGCGTGGCGGTGGCAGGAGACTTCAAGCCCGTGAGGGGCAGCAAACAGTCGAGTTTCTGAATCACCAGATGGCATGCGCGCGTGAGAAGGGGAAGCGTCAATATGTGGCAGCACGCACGCGCGTGGGGAGTCAGAGCGTCACGTGTTGGGGCTTTCGGTGGTCTTACATGAGCGCGTGCCACTCCTGGATCTATCTTGACCGTCCACCGCATTTTGGATCGAACGGTTGGGATGCGTGCGGCGCAAGACGACGAACGGGCTGCCCTAGGGTTTTTTGCGAGATCTGATCTAGACCATTGAAGGGTGACCAGATCGATCGGATCTGGTGATGCGGCGCTAGAGCTTCAAGGTAACCTTTAGGGTTTCTGGTCCGGATGTGATCTGGGCCATCGATCATGTCTTCAATCCGACGGTCATGGTCCAACTACGCAAAGATGAGAGGCATATTAGGGTTTTCGGGTGATTGGGCTCATCAGATTTGGACCCGTTTTTGTTCGGGCTTTGTAAATGAAATTTGGGCTTATTGTTATTTAGGGCTTTTACTAAGAAGATTGGGCTTCTTTTATCTTTATTATGGATGATGAGAATAATATTAGTACCGTAGTAATAGTAATAGTAATAGTAATAGTAATAGTAAAATAATAATAGATAACAATAATAATAATGATGATAATAATAATAATAATAAATATACAAAGTAAAGACTAAAATAGATAAATCATATAAAACTAATAAAACATACATAAATATAAGGCCAAAGTAATAGCAATAATATAATAACAAAATCAAGGTGTACATATTATACTAACAGATATAGTAAGGATAATGTTTAGGATTTTTTATTATTTCTTTTTCTTTTTTTTCTTTTTTTATACCCCAATTATAAGCCCTAGAGTAAACACAAAGTGTTCAAGGTCTGGACAAAATTAGTGATTAATTACAACTCTCACATTTCAGCGACGCTTGCGGTAATCGGAACTCAAGATAAGTACTCTCTCTTTAATTTTCAGCTTTAGCTCTGAAACTCTGATTTATTTAGGTTTTAACACTGTTTTCTAGGTATTTAGGATTCAGATCTAGGGGTTAGGTCTCTGTTTCCTAATTTCTAGCTTAGGTTTGACTTGTTTTTTGGATTTTACTGCAGGAATGTGGAAAAGGAGAATAAATGTTACCTTCTGATGTATTCCAATGAGGCAACGACGACTCTGGTTGTCTTCTCTGGCGAAGGACGTGTCTTTCGGCTCCAGGTAACTTCTCATCTCCCCCTTTCTCTCTCCTTTCTGTTATTTTTGGAAATAATTACGCAATCATCGTGTTTCCCACTAATTCTCTTTCCTCTTTTATAGCTGACGCGCAAGTGACGTCATCGCCAGAGCTGGCGAAGCCAGCTGGCTCCAGCTGGGGAGTGATCCGTGTGAACATGGAACGGGCGAATAGGGACTCACCACGTGGACTGGTTTAGGTGGGAGAAAATAACACAAATGGGCTGAGAAATTTTTGTGTTTGTTTGGGTTGGGTTTGAGTTGTAATGGGTTGGCCAGACATGAATTTCGGGCTTAATGTTTGTATTTGGGCTTTGTTTAATAGAAATGGGTATTGGGTTTTTTTAAAATGGACTTTGTATGATATATTTTTGACTTTTTCAGGTTATTTATTTACTTTTATTTTATTTACTTAGTACTCGAACTATATATGTACACCCCCGGTCAGAATTCAGGTTCTACACATAGTAAACAATTCAATGAATTAAGGACCAATTATGAAAGCTTAGAAATTTTGCTAGCTAACTTGCTTAGATGATCTCTTATTAAAACGATTCAGTGATTTTAGGACTAAAATCGAAGTTAAGAAGAATTTGATAGCTATAATTGCAAGGACCAGAATCGATTGATGCATTAAATAAAGGATTTACATGTAAAACTTTTGAGAATTTAGGGACTTATACATGTGTCATGCATGGATGACAACTAGTGGAGGGGAAGAATCTCTCGGCCAAGAGAGTAAAATTAAAAGAAATCATCTTCTTCATTAGTATACCCGAAACAACTTGAGAGAGAGAGAGTGAGAGCTTCATGAATCTTTGAAGAACTAAGATATATTTTTGTCCAATCCTTTGGTCTATTTCGAACAACCTTATGTGGGAGGTAAAATACTTCTCCTTTTACTCTCTCAAGTTGAGTTGTTAGGATATTCTATGAAATCATGGTTCTGTTGGATGATGCATGAAAGAATTCTCATGTTTGGTAATGTAATTATATGGTTAGCTTAGTGTATTGCTTGAAACATGATCAATGAGATAGTTGGAAAATGTAATATATTCGAATGGTGTGCATCCAAAATTTCTTTGGCTTGAATTGTTAAAATTTTGAAATCTATGCTATGAAATTCTAGTTTTAATCGAATCATATATTTATTGGTTTTGTTGTGATTCCATGAAATCTGTAAAATGGTGAAAATGTTAAAACCATGTTCAAAGTGAATTGAGTGTTTGAAAGAATTCTAATAAATGGTATATTTGATGTTTGAGCTTAAGTTAAGTGTGCACTTATGTATACAAGTATTTTTAGGCTATTTTGTGTATATACGAATAAGTACAGGGGCTGTTTTGGTGATCTATAAACAAGGGAATTTGTCATTAAGGACTGTTTCGTATATGTGAGAACAAGTATGGACTGTTTTGGGGTTAATAAAATAGGGGAGGGGCTGCTTTACTAATGTAAGGAGCTGTTTTAATGTGTTTAAGTGTGTGTGCTATTGCTAAGGACTGTTTTGTCTAAACATATGAATTAGTGACCATTTTTGCAAGTATATGTATGAAAATATATGAAAGTGAAACTGTTTTGAAACACATGAGTTTATAAGCATAAACATGGACTGTTTAGAATGTATACAAATATGTTTGGAATTTTTTTGTTCATAAGCACAAGTATGCACATGAATATTGGATTGTTTTGGGAAATATAGAAAAGATATGGAACTGTTTGGAGCATGTGTATGCATGTATATGAAGATGGGACTATTTTGTGTATATATGTTCGCACGTGGTCTGTTTTGGAACAAATAAGTATGTATGCAAAGTAAATAGATTATTTTGGAGACCTAGGAGAAAATAGTGAATTGTTTTAAGTATATTTAATTGTAAGTCTATGAACTAGGGATTGTTTTCGATTGCTTGAGTATGTCTTGAATTGTTTTGTACATGTATATGTATGAATATAATTTTTGAACTTGTTGGTGCCTACATGAGTATATAGTGGACTGTTTTGCACATTCCATGTATTTAAGCAAAATTTTAATGCAGGTGCATTGTGTCTTGATTAGACCAAGAAATAGTAGAGGAAGCATAGTCCAAAGCGGGTAAAGTTGTAGGAGAGCAATCCAGAATAGTAATTCAGGAACAGACTTAGCTCGGAATAAACTGTGAGTGTAGTTTTAAGTCTCGGGATAGGGGAGTAACCTTCTCGAGCATTTCTTGTTGATTCAATTACAATGCTTTGTTTTGAAACATGTTATGCACAATTGATCTTGGAACTAAGGTAAGTAAGTACCTGAATGTTTGGTAAAATATGCTATGAAATACTTGATTTATTGATATGCTCATAAGATGATTCATTATTGCTCATTTATATTCTCTTATTAAGAAACCTTGCTATATTGTCTTTCGACTAAGAAATAAATGTGAATTTAAGAACCATACATATATGAACTATGAACGTATTTAACATGGTAAGGTATAAGCCTTAGTGTGATGATATGATCTTGAAGTTGTGAGGCTCTTTGAATAAAAGAAATGATACAACGAGAAATTCACACGAGGTGAACATGTACCAAATATGAAAAGGGTAATAAGCGTAATGATATGATATCCTGATAAGGAGCTATGATCACTCTGTTTATGATAAGTTATGATAAGCGTGAAAGCCTTGAATTCGAGTCAGTTGTATGTATAGCTGGCATGCCATAGAGTCCATTGAGCTAGTGTATAGGGTGGACTACGGTCTTGGACTATGGTCCTTATTTGGAGACAATAGGAGGGAAGTTGTGTGGTCACTTGGCGATAGTAAGAGGGATTGTCCAGTACAATGTGTACCATATATTTGGCGATAGTTAGTTGGGGATTCGTGTACCTAGACTGCTACTTGAGTCTTAAGGCTAAATCAATAAGAAAATTATGACATTATAATCTTGATTAATAAAGAATCATATTAGCTTGTTCAATAAGTAAAGTGTTTGTTATGGAACTTGAAAGATGTTATACTAAGGATATGTTTATATGAAATCTTCCATATTGTTTATAATGTTAAAATGCTTGGATAGAATCTAGTTGACTTACATGATCATGGCAAGACTATTTGAATGGAGTATAAATGAAGTGATCACATGTCTATTTGATTCTTGTTAGCTTTGATTGAATGACATATCGTGTTATGTACCTTGCCTTGTTCAAGCTTGTATTTCATGATTCCTTGTTTCTTGTAGTGAAAGATAAACTTGCTTGTTACTTAAAAGTTCATTAAGCTACCTAATCATATTTTAGAATCCATGTTAAAAGAAATCATGAGAGTTATGAGTTAAATTGTGGATTAAAAACAATAAGTTGTTCTTGTAAGTAAATTGTACCTAAATGGTGATCTTTTATCATATTTTAAGAGCATAAACTTACTTGGTTTAAATGCTTGAATATGCATGAGAATTATGTATTTAAATAACACATAAGGTTTGTTGGAATGTCATAGTATATGAATAGAATCCTATATTACTTGTAAGTTGATTGAATGCAATGTATACATGTACTCATGGTTAACTCAATTATCTATGTTTATATTAACATAGGCTTAGTTCGAATACTTACCCTCAAAGTAGCTATCACTTTATTGAGTTTTCATGAATACTTAAGTAATATATATTTAGATATGCTAAGATTGATAACAATGAGGTAAGTGGTACATGTCTTGATATGTTTAGTTTGATAACTAGGGTGATAAGTAACAATTGTCTACGCGTTGATATGTTTGACACTTATGTGATAAGAATCCATGTTATGACATTTTATGTCTGATAGTCTACATAAGAAGTAACTGTAACGCCCCGATTTTGGGCCTAGAAGTATTTCGAGGTTCGTAGGGCGTAGACTAGAGATCTGAGTTTTTTGGAGCGGTTCAGGGAAAGCAAGGTTCGGGTTATGATAAAAATATGAGAAAATGCTTAAAGATCATTATTAATTATATAAATGATTTTGGTAAAATCAATTTTAAGAAAAGGACTTTGGAAGTGGGACATTTTGAGTTAGTGACCAAAACACGATTTTCACAAAGTTATTTTAGTGATTGTTTTGTAAAGGGATTGGAACTTTGAATATTTAAGGAGCTATTTTACCTATTTGTTTTTATCAGATCTCTCTCTTAATTAGGATCATTTTAAAAGGTTTTAATTAAGGATTAAAAGGGTTTAATAAAGGGAGAGTTAGTTATTTCATCAAAACTCATTTTACGTCATTTTCTCTCATTCTATTTTCTCTCAAAGTTTTCCTTCAGCCAAACACTCTTCATTTTCAAGAAACTTGAGGTAATGCTCTTGATTCGCTGAGTTTTTTATTTCTAAAGGATTCTCTAATCTTGATTTACAAAACCTTATTATTTTTCCTTCGATTTTTTAAGAAAAACACATCCAATTGAGAGAGATTTCATCCATTAGAGGTAAGGTTCGTTCTTCTCCTCTAATGATCAGTTCTTTACTGAAATTATCAAGTTATCAATCCTTTACATATGTTTTCTAAGTTGTTTTGATGGATTAATCATGGAAATTTGGTTAAATTGAAGATTATTTGTTGGAATCTTGTGATTTTCGGAATGCTACTATTTTAATTGATTTGAGGCTGATAATAATAATGATTTGGATGTTAAATGATGTTGAAATAAATATTTTATCATAATAATCCTGAATTGGTTTGGATCTCTAGTTGTTAGATTGTTAGATTTGGGGGTTTTGTGGTGTTAGTGTGAAATCTGAGTTGTTGGAGGTATAAGGATGTAATAAGGTTGATTTTGGAAGTTAATTGATGTTTAAAATTGGATGGAAGTGATAGGTTTTGGCTGGGCTGAGTTTGTAGTGTAATTGAAGGTTTTTTCGGTTGTTTCGGATATGCGTTTTGGTGATTTTGGGCAGAGCAGTGGGTAGCTTTGTTTGTTGGAGATTATAATGCATGGTGATGTATTAATCCTCTGTTCTTATATGGTATAAATAGAGGAGAACTTATCGGAAGCAATCGATGAAGGTTCGTGAGTTTCTGTTGCTTGGATTTGTGTCGGCTAATCGAGTTTGCGCGTGTTGGTGAGTGAGAATGTGAATTTCAGTTTTTAAAGCTTTAAAAGGGTGATTTGAGAACTTAGTGGTAAGCTTGAAATGCTTAACTAAGTTCAGAAGTAAGTGAAAGGATTTTTCTCTCTCGGTTGTGCTATTATGTGATGATTTATGAACTGTTTTAAATTAATGGTTTTTACCTAATGTTAAAGCATGTTTATAAGAATGTGGTTACTATTTTTAATGATGTAATGTTGAAGGATGCACATGGTAAGTGATCCTTGAAGTATATGACTTATACTTGTGTTTTTAAGCATGGTTTAATTCTTGGTAATGTGGTTTATTGATGATGCTTTGAAAACAGTGAGGTACATGTTAATTATGAATTATATTGGCAAGTGATGTTGCGCAATGGTTTATAAATGAAATCAGATATAGTTTGTCGGCTATAGGATTGAGTGCACTATAAACAAGTCACCTTGGATGTTGAGGGATTTATACGGTGTACCGAATACTCCATCCAAGTACCCTAACTATTGAGGAAAGTGTATGGTGTCCTTTCTCTCGTTAGTGGGGATATACATCTACCGATGAGTGGTGTTGAGTGGTTTATATGGTGTATCGAATACTCCACCACGGGTGTCACAACGGTGGAGGGTAGCTCCCGTTTGTGAACCTTGAGATGCCGGTGAGAATATTTGAAGTGTTGGGACAATACTTGTGAATCCGTGTATCCGATATGTGGTTTTGAGAATTGAGCATGTTGATGATCACTTGTGAGCCAATATAATTGATGATGTATTATGAAATAGTTTATGATGGACAATATGTTGCATGATGGTGGATTCATAATACATGTTGCATGATGTTTAACATGCTTATTTTGATTAAGGAAAGCGCATGGTTTTGAAAAGGGCATGATGATTTTCAAATGATGTTTTAGCTAATTGAAATGAGATTTCAATGTGAACATGAAAATGATTTTAATGCATTGATGGTGTTTTTGCTTATGAGCCTCCTCACTAAGCCTTGTGTGTAACACCCTAAAATCACCCTAGTTGGAACAATAGAAAAATAACAAGGAAAATATAAACATCGTATAATTTAATTAAGATTGAAATGAAACCACATAAGCTAGGTCCTACTAAATTACAAAGGGATTAAAACAATATGTATGATCATATATAGACTTATAAGTAATAGAATCTAACATGTAATACATGTATGTTACATATGTATTAGATAGTGGAAAATTAATATTGGATCAACTTTATAATATGAATTATAAAGATATGTTAGTGGGAATTAAAGTATATATATGTATACTTTAAAATTATAATAGATTAACATTAGATTAAACTACATATATATATTACATGGCTGATGATTAATGATAATAAAATATATAGATTAAATCATATAGTGGAAACATGTGGAAACTAAATTATCCAAGTGTCCTTGGCATACCATCACTAAAGCCACACGGCTACATGGGGTAAAAACACCCAAATAATTATTTTTTTCTTCCTCCATCATCAACCACTAAAATTTAAAAGAGAAAAGAGAGGGAGAGCTGAGTTTTGAAGGATCTAACTTGCTGGAAAATTCTAGGATACATGCATGTTAGCTTAACTTCAAGTAAGTATACATATATGTTACCGATGGTATATATATTGAATTCTATTGTTGTTTTGTTGGATTTGAGTTATGCATGTTGCTGGAAAAATGTTTAGAAATGATCTAGATTGATGATAGGTAGCTGGGTTCATGTTAGAATAGCTAAATTTCTGGAAATTTAATATGAACATGAACTTAGATTGAATCTGCCCAGATTAGGGTTCATGCATTGCCCTGTTTTGAACTTAAATTTTGAATGGGTTAGGGTTCGAATTAAGAAAACTTTTGTAAATAAAAGTTGTAGCGCTGAATGAGTACTATAAGAAAATATCCTCTTGGGTATGAAAACGACATAGGAAGGTTGCATCTAGAATTGTTGTTGGATGACTTGTATAGTTCGAATGGTAATAGAATATTAGAATAAGATGAATGCTGATTTCGAATACTATTGTATATGATTTAGGTTGTTTGAAAGTTGTTATATGTATATGTATGATTGTGTTGTAATATGAACTAAGATATGTATATAGATAATGTTTGATTGTCTTATGTATTCGAATAAGAAGCATTGGTATACTTGAATTAAACGTTCATGAGTTTGATTGAATACATGTTTGCTAGGTCTAATACATATGTCAGATGATCATGTGTAAGGATTAGGCTAATAACAAGTTTGATATCATGTAGACCAAATGTATATAAGCTTATATTAGATTAGTTTGATTTGGAATTAGATCACATGTATGTTAGTAAGGCTTATTAATATGCATTTGCAACATGTATATAGGATTCATGTTAGAAAAGTTTTAAATTAGCTCACCTATTTGTGTTTATGATCTTGTGATTGGATAAATGATTGTATGATTGTTTGCTTTGATGCTTGTTAAGTATGAATTGAATCTCATATAATTGTATGTTTGATATGTTGACATGTATGAATCTGTTCATCACCCGAATAGTAACATCGCTCGCTCGTAACTGGGCGAGGGGTGTTACATTGTGTGCTTACGCTCTCATTTGTCCATCAATGCAGATAATTAAGGTTTTGGAGGCAGCAAGAGGCAAGGGATTCCAAGAGACTTCGATTAAGAATGTATGTTACGGTTTAGACTAAAGTAATAAGGGCAATGGGGGATCCGTTGAATTGTTGGGAGATTTGTGTAAACTTTCTTTTGTGCAAGTTTGGTTTGTTGTTTTAGACTTGTAAATGGCCATTGGTATTTGGTTAATGCTTTACCTTGCATTTTGGTATCTTGCTTGGTTTGACAATAGGTTGCATGCCTATAGTTTACCTTTGATGCAAATGTTCATGTTATGTTGATGATTATGCTATGGATGCTTGAGGATTGGTGCTTATATATATTGTATGCATGTTAAAAGCATGTTGGATTGTTATAGATTGAATTAAAGTATGAAAAATCAGCAAAAAGTGACATTACAGGCCCAGGTGTTTCGGTACACTTGAGCCTGTACCGAAACAGGGTGCCTGAAATGGCCTTGGGGTTTCGAAACAGGGATGGGCGTTTCGGTACGTTTGGCTACTTGAAGGTTGTGTTCCGAAACGGGTTTGAGGTAGAATCGAAACGGCCCCGTGTACCGAAATGAATAGCCTTTTTCCAAAACAAGCGTTTAGACAAAGGGCAGCCTGTACCGAAACACCCTACAGTTAAGTTGGTTAGTGGAATCTTCTGAAGTTCTATTTCTTTACATTTTGATCCCTGAATATTGTGGATGCAATTAAATGAGCTTGGATTGTTGTTTTGAGTTGAGATTTGACAGAGATACAGGTAATGTGATTAATTAATTCTTGGTAACCTTAAAAGTGAAGAAGTTGTTGTAATTTTTCAAAATTACAAAATGGTCCCTAAAATGTGTTTACATGCAATTGAACCCCTAATTGTTGTTTGATAAAGTTGGAAATTGTTCCGTTGTGATGTTTATCACATAGGTTAACAATGAGCATCTAGAAAATATAAAATGAAAAAATAGGGTCATTTATTGAGTTAAACTTCCCGGTTTAATTCAATATTCCCCATGTAATCCGTTCGGTTCGGTCTTTCGCCCAGACCGGATCGAGGGGTTACAGTAACTATGTGCATGAGATGTCGTCTTTGATAACTTATTTGATAAGTCATCCTATTAACAAGATGTTTTGTTTAAGAAGAATCATAAATTCACAAGTTAAACTAACAAATTACCAAAAATAAATTGCGTAATAAGTGACTATTGATTAAGTGATGTTTGTACATGGTTAGATCTAGAAATAGTGTTAGGTCTGAACCCTATGAACATGATGGGTTGCCTTCGAGTGAGCTTGGTACTTACCTAGATCCATTTAGTTTAAGGAAAGAATAGAGTTATATCACAATCTTTTGATTCATGTATTGGATCAATTAAACTACCTCATTAAGCAATTGCTTACTCTTTTTTTAAACATTTCAGGGTAAACCTACTTCCGGTTATCTTGAGTGCTTAATCGAGATCACAAGGATCAAGAAGTATGTTCGCAAACTTACTTTAGAACTCATAGATGGTGGCACATAGATGTGACTTATGCTCTATGGTTTGTAATTAGCATGGTTTGTAAAGGCCCTTAATATGCTCTATGGTTGTTAATTTGTTTGAGTGAGTTGATGTGATCGTATGTTTGGTAGTATATACGACGAATGCATGAGTATTTGGGATCTAGATTTTTTTTATGTTGCTATTTATGATTTTTTTTTTATCTTGAGTTAAATAGTATGATGTTTTGTTAAGTGTATTAAGCACACGTGAACATTGCAATTTTGTTAAGTGTAACTTGAAGTAATTCTATCCCCTAAAAGTATACCCTGATTTAGATAATTTTGGGTAATCTTAAGTGTTATGCGAATTGTATCAAATAGTTGGATAAGCTTAACATGGCTGTCTATTGTTCAAATCTTTGTAATAACCATTGAATTATCCATACTATGATTAAATCGTCTTTTTCTTGAGTCCTATGAAATTGGTGTAAATGAATCTATTATGTTTTAGTTTTGCTTGAGCCTTTTTCTCCTAACGTGTGTATAGGGGTGGCAACGGGCCGGATCGGGGACGGTTTTGCATTTTTCACTCCGTCCCCAACACTTGCGGGTACTGTTTTGGGGAATCCCCATTAAACATTTCGGGGATTTTTTCGTCCCCATACCCATCCCTTACGGATCCCCGCGGTTTTCGGTTAATCCTTGTACCTAAAAAATATAAATTAATTTATAAAACAAATATTCAACATTAAATTTCTAAAATTACAAACATAAAAGATAAATTTAGTTTTATCAAACAACAAACAAATAATTTCAAAACTATAAAACATGACTTCAATATTAACCGTTTGAAACATGATATCTTGCACTACCTTTAAAAGAAAATATGTGATTAATAATCTATAGTTTCAAATAATGGCATGTTTGTTCTAAAAGAAACTAGATTCGATAATTTTTCCAATCATATAAATTACTTCTTCTAGTTTTACTCGTACGATTTATGGTGAATTTTTGAAGTCACTGTTATTGTTGTTTTTCGAAACAATCTATTGTCTTTTCTTCTAACATTTGCTTACTCAAAAATTAATAATTCTTAATATGTAACTCGAAATCAATAACTGTTTGTTTTAAACAAATCTAGACTTTCGTGTGATTATATAAATATAACGCTCATTTCCTAATTTAACTTGTAGAATTTTTGGTGATTTTTCAAATTCATTACTAAAACTTTTTAAAGAAATATGCTACCAAATTTTTATGACCTTTCAACATTCAAATATTCATATAATTTAAAATACATATCTAAATCAATCACCGTGTATTTTAAACAAAACTAGACTAAATCATGTTTACAACAATGTATAGATAACATTCTAATTATTTTTATAGAATTTACAAAGAATTTTCAAACTTACTCTAGCCGACCATGCTCGGGTGAGAATAGATTTTTGATGAAACATAGGTAAATTACCCTTATGGCCATCAAACTTCGTAAAATATCAGGATCCCTACAGATATTTTTGGGATTCTTGTGGATATTTTTAGGGATCCCCATGATGATTTATACGAGTACGGTTCGGTTATTCCCACGGTTCAGATATAGCAATCCCCGTCCCCATCCTCATTTGAGCTCCGGTTATAAAACTTCTCCCATCCCCGTCTCCATGGGTAAGGATTGCGATTATTTCCCATGCCCATCGATTCGGATCCCCACGATTTTCGGTTATTTCCCACCTAATTGACAGCCCTACGTGTGCAATCATGACCTGTCTCTTTGTTTCGTTTACTACTGAAATAAATTATGTTTCAAACATAGGTTAGAATGCCATGTGTGGATAAGACTAATTTTGGTAAGAGTAAAAGTTGGTATTAATAATAACAATCCCAAAGTGTCACATTACGAAGAGACTTGAATTCAACCAAGATGCTTTGTTTTGCTAAGAATTTGATCTATTGTTACCCTTATAAAAAAAATGTTATAAATGGACTTTATATTTATTGGTATGATTTGAATGTCTACCTTTGTTGTTGGTTTGTTTGTCGGTGTTTGTTTTGATAATACCTCCTAATTCGGTTTATTTCTAAACCGGATTAAGGGTGTTACAAATTTATTACCATGTAAAACTTATTCAATTTTTAGTTTAATAATCATATATATTGTACCCCAACTTATCATATACATCATGTACACACTTATACATTTACTAGTGACCATGTACATATAGAATGGAGGATAGATATGATATATATAGTTACTATTTTGAGTGGAAACTTGTAAATGATTTTAATTAATTAATTAATTAATTATATACTATTTTCCTTGTTAAAATGCTTTTAATGAAAACTAGAGAGAGGGATGACAAGCAAGTAACCCTTAGACTAAAAAAGAAGGCTAATCTTTTTAAAGCTCCATACAAAGGCACATGCATTACTAAAATAGATAATAAGCTGAAATCAAACAAAATTTGAGGTCCCTTCACACTTGTTAATTAACTAAGCATTCTAATGCATTTTCTTATTTACAGTATCTAAGTTGAAGTCTTACTTTAGTTAAACTACCTAATTGTCTATCCAAATAAAATGAAAAAGAAATCGAAATCCATTACACAATAAGTCGTTGGAAACACGGATGAAGAACATTTAGAATTGAAAAATGGCCGACCAATCATGTGATTTATTTCACATGGAGGTTCACCCTTTTGCTCTTCCGCTGATTTAATGCATATAAAACATGTGATCAAATAAAACGAATGGCTGGAATCTCGAAAGTTCATCTCCCTATTTCATTCTTTATTTTTTTCCCCCACAACTAATGCTGTGTTGGAATCGTCTTCTTAAACCTTATTTTGGATAAAAGGTTGGGTGCTAAAGTGTTCATGTTTGGCACATTGCTATTTCTCATCTATTCAAGGACCTAACTTCCTTACTCCTATCTCATAAAAAAAGTATTTTGGAACCTCAATTTTTTAATTTCTAGATTCGTCACTAACTCCAAGGACCTAACTTCCTGTACCCCTATCTTATAAAAAAGAAGGGGATAATCTCAAACTTCTACCATTACACTCGACACTTGTTTTAAATTTTAATAATAATGGTGCGATTACATGTTCATACTTTTTCTCAACCCTTTGACAAGACACACACTACTGCTCGAACTCGGGTCTCCTATAATGAACATCATTCTTTTTCCTACTGGACCACTCATTGGGTTCATTACCCTCAATACTTGTTATGTATATATATAAATGTAGTTTTAATTTGCTAAGTGTGAAACCACAGACGTCATGACATATTATAAGTTGATTAAGTGTATAACTTTTTTTCCTCAATAATAAGTGTATGATTACTATAATAAAAAAAAATAAGTGTATGATTACTATATTCTTTTTTCATAAAAATAACAACCCGGGTTAGAGGTTGAAAAGGAAGAGGTATAGATGTCGAGATTTGAACTAAAAATTTGATAAATATCATTAAAATGGCTATGAATCAATTGAGTTAACCCCAACTCTATAATCATGAGTACATATAAGACTTCATGAAGCATAAACAATTGTACTTTTAACTATAAATCGATAAATATGAATACATTAAAGTAGTTTAATTTGTATGTACTCAATGGGTTGTTAGGTATAGGATAATTACTACTCAAACAAGGTTGGCGATCGATTAATATAAGACCATGTGGTAACACGTTGAGCAATTGAAATGAAATGAAATAGGCATGTGAGGGTTTCCTTGTGGGCAATGCAAGAGTTAGGTTCTCGTCGACCTTGCAGTTTGCATGGCCATGTACATATATGGAAACAAATGGAAAGCAAAGTTGAAGATTGCTATTTTTCCCATCAGCCTTTTGTCTTCCTAATCAACTACACGTGTTGAGTTTATATGGCTTTAGTTAGATCAATCATATAATGCTCATATGTCTATACCTAAATTACGGTTATGGATTTATTTATCATATAACGAATGGTTATTTGGTGGTGACTTTTTTTATAAAAAAAAAAAATTGGATGTTTTTATTGTAAACATGGTGATTATATTATAATTATAAAAAACAATTTCAATTTTTTTGTGGTACATTCAAATTCAAATTTTAGAAAAGAGAATCCGAACATATTTTGATATTTGATATGTTGTAATGTTTGATTTAAATTTTATAATAGATTTATTTTTAATCATCAATATTCGGTTCATTGATTAATTAATCTAAACTAGATACTATAGAGGTTCATTATAGGGACAACTCTCTCAAGCTAATTTGTTTCATTCACAACGCCGTGATTCGAACCACTGACCTTACTTAAGAGATCTAGTGTCTCATCTCACTAGACCAAATGGTTGTTGTATTTTATAATAAAATTATGAGTATATGCCAGGACTTAAACACATACAAAATAAGACAATATAAATATTCTTGACCACTAAATCGATTAATAGATTTCTGAATTTTCATTATATTTGTATTCATATTTGCAACTCATTTAAAATAAAATAAGTAAATTGAAGTATATGATGTGCTTAACTGTTGTTCATTTTTATAATCTTAGTATTTTTACAACTATGATACCAACTAAATTAAGACATTATTGACTTTTTTTATTAATTTACTTGCATAAGAGAGATATAGTGGCGTGCCAATATTATATTAATAATTATTTTTATATATCACAATAATTATTAGATTTTTTTTTGAATTACATGAAAGGGGACTAAATCAGGTTGGTGACGCAGCATCCATTATATCCCTGTCAAGGTAAGAGGCTAAGAACGAAGGCGGCTGATCGAAAACGGTTAGAGCATGAGATGAACAAACCTGAGATTTTGCGAGCTTATCTGACGTAGTATTCTGCTCTCGGGGGACCCATATGACATCTGCAGACCAGCTCCGCTCCCTCCAAGATGCAATCGCACGAACTAGAGGCGTAGGGCTCAGGGAAGCATGTCTATCCATCACCATGTCTATTATTAGATTTTTTATAACCATCAACATTCAACTCATTGACTGATTAATTGGGATTGGTAAACTCGTTATACATGAGGAAGTCTTTCAACCCAATTTATTTCATTTACAATGTTAATATTCGAACATTAAACTCATTCTAAAGACCTAACGCTTCATCCTGCTAGACCTTGGTGACAATTATTTTTTCTTTATGTTTCTTTTTTGCTTTTGCTATATCATGTAAAACGGTGGTGTTTTACTAAATCTGTTGGTGGAATTTCTAAAATTTACGAGCACTGTCTCAATAGTTTTTTACTACTACTAATATATCAATAGCATGTTTTTACTTTAAGTTAATCAATTATTAGTAAAAAAAAGTAACTTAAGATGATAATATAAGGTCAAATTAACACCATAGATATGTGACATCAAATATATACATAACCAGCTAAATTAATACAATAGATTTTTGACCATCCATTATTATCAAGATCTCAAAGGAAATTTACAGGGGGGGGGGGACTAAAAACTCTCAAATACATAATATGAAAGGGCATATATATATTATGGTCCTATAAGATCCTATTACAAGCCATACTTAGTACAAAATACTATATAAGTTCAATTCTCAACTTGAAATATAGACAAAACCCTACCATTAATCATCCAAATTAAGCCCAGTTAATTTGGCCCGACATCAAGATATATATATATTCAATCAGCATTAAGTATTTGCATGGACCAGATATCCTCCATGTTCCAATAGTTATCTTCATGGTTCGATGATGATTCGACCATCATTTGTTGTTGTTGTTGTTGCTGCTGTTGTCCGTAAAATGCTTCGATGTTGTTGCAATGGTTGAATGATGATAATGGAGAATATGATGTTTCCATGAAATCTGCATTTGTACCATTGCAAGGCAATTGGCTTGTGCTTGCTTGTTGATCAAGTAACAACTCACAATCACTTTGATTTGAATAGCAAATCTCTGCCGGTTTGTTCATGTGTTTCTGGATCCTTGTCCTCCAATAGTTCTTTATTTCGTTATCCGTTCGCCCGGGCAGATGTTTTGCTATTTTCGACCACCTGCATACATAAACAATTCTTTTAACACCAAATGTTTTTTTACGAACTTAAATTTAACTTGAAACTCGAATCACAATAAATATATACACACACCATGTAAACCCACTTCAATTTATGGCTAGTTCAAATATGTCCTCTCAACTGGATTATTGTTCAATCCAAACAAACTTTTCCTTTCATTTTCTCGAGAAACAGTCAATAATTTCAGAACAGTATCACACAATATATCAAGGCAGAATTGGATTCTTAATTTAAATATGGAAACTTCAAATATGAAAAAGGGAAACAGTTAAAACACCAAGTCTAAATGCCACCTTTTGGTAGATAGATAAGTATTAAATAAATAGCAACAGACAATGGACATTTCTTCTTTTGGATCACATGCTTATTTGAATTCAATGTCATCCAAATTCCTGGCGACTATCGAATTCGGATTTTTCATCTTATATGATACTATTAAATTATTTTAAATACATATTTAGAGATTATATTCATATCCGAATATGTGTGAGACGTTAATTTAAAAAAAGAAAAAAAGAATTCGGATAACAATCGCAATCATTAGGTATATATAGATTGATTGAAGGGGGGGGGGGGGGGGCAGGCATGTGTTAAAGCATCCAAAATATAAGGTCTATGTCTATTTCAACCAAGTAAAGGAAGGCTACTTCTCCCTTCCTAAAAGAACACTTATATATGTGGTTCAATTGGAATAGGGTTGAGCTTAAAATGGATACCTTTTATTGCCAATCTGTTTTCACGAGCCGTATAACTTTTATATTTATTCCGCACACTAATCATTATATGTATCATTGCAAAATTCTTTCCTTGATATTGTTTTTAATATAAATAATGATATCCAACTTATTGTTCGACTATTTCTAATTGAATAATGTAAAAGTTTATTATGAGGATGACTATTCTGACCAAATTTACTCTGTTCATAAAGCTAAGATCCGAACCATTAACCTTATTAAGGACGTTATATACTTACTTTAGAGATCTACCATATAAAATCTATGGTGGGTAGGTCCATTTATTATAAAACATAAACAACGAAGGCAAGAAGAATATACCATTCAAAGGGGGGGGGGGGGGGAATCCTGTGGTACAATTTATTTCCACATGAATGGTATGAAAACCTTCATGAATATATGAAGAAAAAAATTAAAAATTATCAAGGAATTTTGGCAGCCATGCAAAATTCAAAAAACCCAATGGGGAGTTGGTAAAACGAGCAATGAATTTTGATGTCCACAAATTTTGATGAGCTGACAAATCCCACGTGTGTTGTAAATCATTTTGGTGGCTTGAAATAATCCAAACCCCACATGTGAAATCCTCAAGAGTGGAAAAAGTGCAAAAGTGGGGAGTTTTGTACTGGATGAACAAGTATATAGGCCTTGGAGATGTGCACTTTGCGGCTTCTCAAGTTCAAAACAATGAAGAGTGAAGAGTTTGTTCTTTGTATTCCCCCCCCCCCCTTTTTTATTGTCTATTCTCTATGAAGAATTATATATATAGTTTTATACATCTCATAATTTCTTTTTTTTTTCTTCTTTGGAAACAATGATATATTATATATGTCGATATATATGCAATATTGATCACGGTATAGAGAATATTGACCTGTTTCCCCACTTAGCATGCAGTTCCATGATCAAGAATTGTTCCTCCGGAGTGATATTGCCTCTCCGAACGTCCGGTCGAAGATAGTTTAGCCATCGAAGCCGGCAACTCTTCCCGGTACGTTTCAACCCTACAAAAAAGTTATAATGTATCAAAATGAAAGCATTAGTACAATAAATCATCAATCAAAATTAAAGCATTACAATCATATATATATATAGGATGATGATTTACCTGCAGCTTTGGCAAGAGAATTCCAAACACCTTCACCATGGTTGGCAATATAGTTGATGAGAATCAAATCTTCTTCCATGGTCCATGGACCTTTTCTCACTTCAACTTCTTCAGATTTGCATGCTTTTTTCTCCATTTTTTTCCTTCTTTTTGATCAAAGAGAAGGATAGCAAGAGTATTGGGAGAAAAAAAAGAGAGAAAATAAAAAAAATATTTAAAAAAAAAAGAGGAGGAGAGAATGTGAAATAAAAAGAAGGTAGATATGGGGAATTTATAGAGCAAAATTGAGAAGATTTTTTCTTGGTAATTCTTGTTATTTTAATTGCGAGAGAGAAGAGCTTTTAACCTAACTATAGTGTTAATGGTAACAAAGGCATGCATGCATGGTCAAATACTTTTACATGCATGGCCAATTGCCAATGGCCACATATTATTATATCATATTATTTATACTTTCATTTTCTCCATCTCAT
Source organism: Hibiscus trionum (assembly GCA_030270665.1). Lineage (NCBI taxonomy): Eukaryota > Viridiplantae > Streptophyta > Magnoliopsida > Malvales > Malvaceae > Hibiscus > Hibiscus trionum. The sequence continues at coordinate 23,564,055 of BSYR01000021.1, read as the reverse complement.
GCATGTGATATTTTTCTTTACGTACCCAACCAGTTTTAATATATATTTAAAAAAACTATTTTTGGCAGATATTTTTCAAAGTTTAAAGAGAATAATTATGTCATGCAAAAAGAAAAGAAAACTAAATTAGAATTAGCTAAAACATTGAAAAATTGAGTAAACATGATGTAATTAATTATAATCCATTAACTTCATCATTTTCCCCTAAGTAGGGATGTAAAAAGCTGACCCGACCTGAAAACCCGACTGAAACCTGCTCGAGTTAGAACCTGATTTGACCTGAAAATTTAGTGACCCGAACCCGATCTGTAACCGACTGTGGTTGACCCGAACCTGAATTCGACCTGTTACTGTAGTGACCGAACCCGACCTGCGTCCGACTGAAAACGACACGAACCCGAATTGGACTTGTTACTGTGGACCTGAAACCCGACCTGCGCCCGACTGAAACGAACCCGAACCCGAAGCCGACCTGGCAGATAACCGATTTTACCCGACTGAATTGACCCGAGATCCGATATTACCCGACCTGTTTTGAACCCGACCTGTTTTGGACCCGACCTGTTTTGAACCCGACCTGTTTTGAACCCGACCTGTTTTGGACCCGACCTGTTAATTGACCCGACCTGCTTTGAACCCGACCTATTTTTAACCTGAACTGATATTGATCTGACTTGATATTTACCTGATATATAGTTGAAGAAGTCTAAGATTTGATAAATTTAAAGTGATGATAAATGTAAAGTATTAATTTATTAAATTAATTTAATACTAACTCGTTCAATATAAATTATTTGTGAAGTTTAATGAGAATTAACATACTTAAATTTATTTTATTAAAAATATTCAAAATTTAAAAGTTTTATCAAATTAATAAGTTGTGATGGATGAATTTAAAATAAATTATTTAAAATTTAAATCAATTTATTAATTGTGATCATTAAATTTAAAAAATATTTTATTAAAAATTTTAATTATAACTATTCAAACAATAAAAAAATATTTTTTTAGTTTAGGGGAAGTTTTTTTTTGAATTAATGAGTTGAAAGTTTTGATTGATAGGGAACAATGGGGGAGGGGGAGATTTTGCCGCCAATCAAACAAAACCGGGGGGGGGGGGGGGGGAGGGGGGAGGGGGGAGATTTTGCCGCCAATTAAACTAAATGGGGGGTTGCCGCCAATCAAAATCAAACAAAATGGGGGGTTGCCGCCATATCAAACAACATTTGCAGTGGAGGTGTGATTTTTTTTATTTAGGGGTTAATTATTCTTTAGGTCCTTCCTTAATTAGATGGTTAGTGTTTAGGTTTTTTAGGTTTTAGTTTATTTTTTTAGTCCTAACTTTTGGTTTAGTTTCTTTAAATTTCATTTAATTAGGCCATGCTTCATAAATAAATTAACTATTAAACTTTTTAGTTTGCATTAAATTAGATTTGGTCCTCGTATAAAGATTTGGTAAGTAATTAAATTTAATAATTTTATTCATTTCGATTTTGGCTCTAATTAATAATTTAGTTTTAGATTTGTCCTTTTTATGTTTCAATTTATTTTGTTTGTTAGATTTATGGGTTTATGTTTAGGGTTTAGGGGTAAATGTGTCAAGTTGATTGTTTTGGGCTATGAGATTAGTTTAGGGATTATGTAATTAGGCTTGCACTCTAACTATTAGTGAATAGTGTCTGTAAGATTTAGATATTCATGTTTGGGATTTAGGGGTAAATGTGTCAACTTAATTATTTGGGGTTATGAGATTAGTTTAAGGATTAGGGGACTAGGTCTGTACTCTAATTATTAGTGATTATAAGATTTAAGGGTTGAGGTTTATGAGTATTGTTTAGGGGTATACATATATACATACAAATATGTATGTTCTAGTATATATATATATATTACATACATACATATATATATGTATATGTATAATTATAACAATATATATATACTAAAACTTATATACATACATACATATATATATACTAAAACTTAAATACATGCATATATACGTGTTTTAGTATGTATGTATACATGTGTGTCTTAGTATATATATATATATATATATATATATATATATATATATAATTATAATAATACATATATATGTATATATCATAATATATGTATATGTATATTTATATGTATATGTGTGTATATATATATGTAGATATAAATTTTATTCATTTTTAATATGGTGATATTTTTATTATTTTATTCCCTAAAATTTTATTTTCTACAGAAAGTTACACTCATTAATTTTTAATTTTTGTAACTTACTCCAATATTTTAGATATAAATCATTTGATGATATTTTTGTTCATTCTAGTGCGTAATATTGAGACTAAAATGTATGTAAGTATGTATGTATGTACCTATCAATGTATGAACCCTAAACCCTTAATGAATTTTCTCTTAACCCGAAACCTTAAACCCTAAAAATCATAAACCATAAACACTAAACCCTAATGTGTGTAAGTATGTATGTATGTGCTTATCTATGTATGAATCCTGAACCCTTGATGAATTTCCCTAAACCCTACACCATAAACCTTAAACCCTAATGTATGCAAGTATGTATGTATCTATCAATGTATGAACCCTAAACCATTAATAAATTTTCCCTAAACCCTTTAAACTCTAAACCCTGAATCGTCCAATGTTTTATAATTTTAATTTGATATTTTTATTCATTATAGCCCTTAAAATTTCATTTCTATTCCAAATTGACCCCTATATACTAATTGTTTTTTAATCAGTCCAATAATATATAATTTTACTTTGACATTTTGTTCATTTTAGTCCCTAAACTGTATTTGTATTCCAAATTGACCACTTTTTATTTTTTTAATTAGTCAAATATTTTATAATTTTAATTTGATATTTTTATTCATTTTAGTCTCTTAACTTTATTTTAATTAGTCCGATGTTTTATAATTTTAATTTGATATTTTGTTCATTCTAGTCCCCTAAACTTTAGTTTAATTCCAAATTGACCCTTATTTATTGTTTTTTTATTTCGTCTGATGTTTTATAATTTTAATTTGTACTTTGTTCATTCTAGTCCCTTTAACTTTATTTCAATTCCAAATTGACCCATATTCATTGTTTTTTTTAATTCGTCCAATATTTTATAATTTTAATTTGATATTTTCATCTTCTAGACCCTAAAACTTTATTTTTATTCCAAATTGACCCACATTTATTTTTTTAATTTGTCCAATGTTTTATTATTTTAATTTGATATTTTCTTCATTCTAGCCCCTTAACTTTATTTTAATTCCATATTGACCCCTATATATATATATTAATTCATCATGTTTTATAATTTTAATTTGAAATTTTGTTTATTCTAGACCCTAAAACTTTATTTTTATTCTAAATTGACATCTACATATTGTTTTTTAATTATTCTAATTTTTATACTTTTAATTTGATATTTTTGTTCATTATAGTCCCCAAAATTTTATTTTTATTCCAAATTTACCCTTTTTATTGTTTTCTTTTAAATTTGTCTTATGTTTTATAATTTTATCTAATGTTTTATAATTTTAATTTGATATTTTTGTTCATTATAATCAGTGAAACTTTATTTTTAATCCAAATTGACCCCTTTTCAGTTCAAATTGACCACTTTTCATTATTTTTTAATTAATTCAATGTTTTATAATTTTAATTTGATATGACTTTAAATAATTAACTCCAAATCAATGACGATTGACGAAGGCCAACCTAAAGTCTATCGACTACTTATACGGTTGTACCGAACTCAAACTCAATACAAATTTCAATCCTGAAAATACTCCGACCTGAATTACCCGACCTGAAACTACCCGACCTAAAATTACCCGACCTGAAATGCACCCGACCTGAAATGCAACCCGACCTGAAATGGACCCGACCTGAAATGGACCCGACCTGAAACGGACCCGACCTGAAATGGACCCGACCTGAAATGGACCCGACCTGAAGTGTATCCGAACCCGAATTAACCTGTCAATTATCTGCTTCGGACCCGACCCGTATTGACCCGACCTGAAATGAACCCGACCTGAAATGGACCCGACCTGAAATGGACCCGATCTGAAATGGACCCGACCTGAAATGGACCCGACCTGAAATGGACCCGCACTCGACCCGAGTCGAGTCAAAACAAAAAAATGACTTGAAATGACCTGTACCCGATTTTACCCGACCTGACAGTACCCGACCTGAAACCCATCCGATTACCTGTTTTTACATCCCTACCCCTAAGGTGTACACAATAAACAAGTAAATAACATCAAATGTAAACCAAATTGTATTGCAACAGTATATATTATAATTGAACATCTATTATGAAGGGCAAGCAGCAAGATAAGAGTTTCAATAAATTTTGATTGAACTTATCTACAAATCAATTTCAATTCTTTCAACTAAGTTTGGTCTAAAGATTGAGTTACTCTAGTTCGGTCCGATTGAATTTGATAAGGTGTTTTAATTTGGATCGACTGTATTGAACCTATGTTAAATTTTGTAAAAATTAAATTGATATTTTTTATTTTAATTTAATTATAAAAATGTTAATATTGAAAAAATAAAACTAGATCACATCTCGATTTAAAACTCGATTCATTAACAAATCTAAGTTAGAACCAACAAGTGTTGGGTGCATTGGTAAGACACATTGTACTCTCAAGGAGAGGACGCGAGTTAAAACCTTGAAGATGACATTGTTGGGAGGGGCAACCACGCACCCCGAACATGGACCGTAAGACTCATCTTTAAGAGATGCCAACAATGATGACATGAAAGTAATTAAAGGTATTAATTCATAACTAATTAACCATTGAAAGAAATTATAACAAACATAACTGTTTTATTTTTTTTGAATTGTCTAAAAATAATTACAAGATAATATTTATACAAAAATATTATTAACCATTTCACAATGCGCATATACCTTGTAAACAAAAAAATTTGAACCAGCATCTCCTAAGATGAACATCGTCCGTTTTTCTACTAGAACACTAGTTGAGTTTAACAAAACTGTTTTTTAATTGTATTAGTAATTACATAATTGCATTGGGTTTGAAAAGCAAGAGTTGTTTGGATTAATTAGATTTGAATATATATATATACACGTATTTATTTAAGTTTTAATTAAGTAGGGGTTTGTTCATTAAGCTGGGTTTAGAAATAACAACCACGGTTGCTGACTGTTAAAAGCATGATCATGGTTTTGAAGCCCAATTGGCTCCAGAACCACTTGAAAAATCATTTCATTTCATATGCTCCTATCTATAACAACACCATAGATATATGTACCAAAAGAAACAAAAGCCAAGCAGTTATATGCAACAAATTCCATTTCTAAAAAGGTCCGTATTTGTTTAAGCAGAAGCGTTGTATCTAATAAACATTCCGTCATTACGAAAGTTCTGGGATCAAAGATGAAGATCCCCTCTCCGAGTTGCCAGAAATTCCAGCACGTCTGACTAGCAGTCAAACACCGATCCTCTCTCATGCCTGTATAAGAAAGTATAACGTCCTAGATAAGGAAACAAAACATGGACGCTTATTGTGATCTTTATCTAACTGATGTTTTTAATTCAGTAGTGTTGAAATGGTGTGTTTATTATATGACAGGACAGCTTTTTAAAAATTCTACTCGGATGTTGTGGTTCATGCACTTGCCTTGCTTGCGATGTTGTTGGAAAGCCAATCGAGTCCCTCGTAGAGGCCCTCTCCAGAAGTAGCACATGTACTCTGGATATACCTGCATCGAACACCAAACAACATTGGAAAGTTGCAGAAATAGTATGAGTGTAATACATTTGGGGTTTTGTGGGGAGGAGTAAGGTGAATTTTACCAGTGGCTCTGGCGGAGAGAATGAAGACCAAGCTTATCGGTTATTTCAGTTGCATTGGGAAGATCTTGTTTGTTGGCAAATACAAGCAAAACAGCATCTCTCAACTCATCCTGAACGGGAAAAACAAAATTTAGCGTTGGCTTATATATCCCTTTGTCCGAGTGATATAAAGACAAAAAATATTTCATTGGGTTTTCCCCATTTCATAACGAAACATACCTCATTCAACATCCTGTGCAATTCATCCCTTGCCTCAACAACACGGTCCCTGTCATTGCTATCCACCACGAATATGAGACCTTAAGTGTTCTGGAAATAGTGCATCCACAAGGGTCGGATCTATGTTTGAAAGAAAGAAAGTCGATGACTACATAGATTTTCATATTAAAATAGTAGCATGAATTATCACAACTTTCACAAGGCAGGAATGTATAACCATATGCGTTCTGCATTCTTGAAAACAATGCTTCTTCATGATTTATCATCTAAATGTCACAATAATGACCCATGTTCCAGGACATATGGGATGAATCTGAGTAATTTTCAATATATTTTAAAATATGAACCTCATAGGACTACATTCCATTAGATTTTTAAGATAGATACCTTGTCTTGACCACCAACATCCCATACTGTGAAGCTGATGTTCTTGTATTCCACTGTCTCGACATTGAATCCTTCAAAAGAGTACGAATAGAGCTTTAACATTATATACTTTGGTAATTGACCAAAAGCCACCTCGATATAAAAATCCATACAATATTATCATCTTTTTGATTGACAGTACCTAAGGAGATGCAACTCTTCGCTCTATTGTTTTACGAGTCAAAAACCTTATAGAACAGATAACAACTGACCGCTCAACCAATCGAAGAATTGTGTTTAATAAACCCTCCATCACCAAAACTATAACGATACTGCCAAAAGTTCAAATAAACAAGCAGAGATTCTAACTTATCTTCCAAATATATAAATTGGGTTCATCAAGAACCATTTTCCCTCTAAAAAAATTACATGGTTCACAAGCAGGCCTACAATAACATAAAGACCAAGGCTACAATCAGTTATCAATAAGATAGGAAGAAGATTCACATACAACAAACAGTAGAACCAGACGCATTTGATTCACAAAGCGACCGACAAATAATAACATAAAAATGGCACGATCATGGTCAGTTATCAACAAGATAATAAGGTTCACATAGCAGTTGAATCAGATCTAATTACAAGTGAAAAGAAATATTTCAACCCTTACCGGCTTTCCTCTAGACCTTGTGGTTACGTAGCAGTTGAATCAGATGTAATTACTAGGTTCGGAGGTTGGTAACCAAAGAAACAAAAAATATATATTTCAACCATTTCTTTCGATTCATAGTTACAATCAAGGGATCATAGAACAACCAGGTCAATAATTCTCAGGCTATTGGTTCCAAAATAACTCCCCCTCCCTTTTTTCAAGATTTTTCAGGGAAATGTTAATTTTCCATAAACTCACCAATGGTTGGGATTGTGGTGATGATTTCGCCTGAGCTTGTATAAAATCGTGGTTTTACCAGCTGCATCAAGACCCACCATCAAAATACGCATCTCCTTCTTGGAGAAAAGCCGGCCAAAGAGCTTTGTGAATGTCAGCCCCATCTCTCTTTTTCCCCTGTCTAGCTCACAACATTGATTTTCACATAAAAGTTAGCTAATCAAACATTTTAAACCCCTAAAACACTACAAACGACAAATAAATGTGAGACGAAATACATAAACTTGAGGGGGGAAATCCAAAATTATTCAACTCAAAAATGAAAAAAAAGGAAGAAAGAAGAGAATGAATAAGAATCGTCAAATAGAATATCTACAAAAAAATACCCAAACCGATAAAATTGGATTTTAAGTTCAAAAACAATGAAATAAACCCAGAAAAAAACACATTATCAAACAAAACCCTGAACAAATACTAGTTTATGCAAAAAAAAAAAAAGAAGAAGAAGAAGCACAACTCAAATAAATTTAAGACGAAAGACATCAACTTGATGGGGAAAATTCCAAAATTATTCAACCCAAAAATCTAAAGAAAGAAAGAAAGGGCGTAAGAATAATCGAATATATGTCTAGGAAAAAAACCATAAAATGAACCTTAAATTCAGAAACAATGAAATATACCCATAAACAAATGTTTTTTAAATGATTAAAATTTTGAATAAATCACTGAAAATATGAATTTTTTTTACCTGCTTTGATCTCGATAAAGGAAAAGCTTAGATTTTCAGGGGGGGGGGGGGGGGAGGAACTTAATTTGTTACCTTTTGTGGAGAGCTTGGAAGGAGGATCTGATCTTTACTCTTCAGTCTTCAGAGTCTGTTTATTTCTCTGATTTTTTATTTAAGGGTAATTTCCAACCGCGTTCCCTATTATTTGGGGTTTTTTCTATTTTAACCACTCAAATTCAATAAAGATCTTTCTTACCACTTATATCTTGTATCGTCTATTTTAGTCTTTTGACCGTTAACTTCCGTTAATAAAATAATTAATTTTTAATTTAATCCTTAAACTTTTAGAACTTTATTTTTCACCATTTTCCTTAAAACTTTAAAATTTTATTTCTCCCTCCGTCAACCGATTCTGCCCCTCTTTCCACTGCAATGAGTCTGCCACTCTCCTTCACCCCAAAGCGCTAAACTTCTTAAACACAAATTAATTCTTGTGTCAAATTGAGGCCACTAAAACTATTGTGCTACGAATCAAGAGATATCAGATTCTTCAAGTTACCAATCTTTACAGGAACACTTCCATTAAATTGGCAATATCCAAGGCCCAACACTCTCAACTCAGTCAAGGTAGAAATACACGGTAGGATTAAATCAGCCAACATGTTATCTCCTATTATGAGAACTTGCAACTTTCTCATAAGGCCAATCTTCGTAGGAATTTCATCGGAGAGATTGTTCGAATATTGAAGCAATGTCGTTAAATTTTGAAGATGTTTGATCCGAGAGAGGATTGAAGCATTGAGATAATTGAGAGACAAGTCAAGAGTTTGAAGAGAAACAAGGTTGCAAAGCTTTGTGAGAATGGAACCTGACAAGCTTGAAGCAAACAGGTTCAAGGCAATGACAAAGGCTTCATCCTGTGAACACATGACACCATTCCAGCTGTATATATGAGCTTTAAGAGACCAACTTTCAAGACTTTCCGCAGAATCAATCATCTTCGATTTAACTCTAAGAAGCTAGTAGGCATATGTTGAACTTGAATTATCCCGAAAGTCGACCGCCAAAGTACAAGTAAAGACCATGAAGAAGAGAATAAAACATCACATGGCAATGCTATCCATTTCCAAATGGTTCCAACTTAGAAACTAAAGCATCAGATACTGCAGCAGTTGGCCTATGATTCTATGTTTAAAACAAAAACACAACAAGAAGAAGAAGAATAGTTCAGTTGAGTCAAGGTGTGATAATGGAAGATCAAAACATGCTTAATGTTTGGAGTTTAAATAGATATTTGAAACTATTGAGGCGAAGAAGAGTGGCAGACCTATGGCAGTGAAAAGAGGGTCGCAATCAGGTGGTGGGCGGAGAAATAAATTTTTTATGTTTTTGGAAGAAGATGGTGAAAAATAAAGTTTTGAAAGTTTGAGGGGTTAAATTAGAAATTAATTTTTTTATTAATGAAGGTTTACGGCCAAGAGACCAAAATAAACACGTTTTAAAACATAAGTGGCAAGATTGAATTTTTTAAATTCAGGTGACCAAAATAAAATAAATATCAAACAAAATAGACTACGAGTGAAGATTACCCTTTATTTAATCTGTGGCATGTAAAAGTAATCTGCACAAATATCTTCATCCGAGTCAGCTCCTTGAATTTTGTTGAGTGGATCACAAGATCGATATTGACCAAGAGGGGGGGAGAATTGGAAATTTAAAGTTGTGTGGTGGAAATTTGCAAATTAAAAATGATGGATAAGAGATTTAGAGTGGTTCAAGTTCCAAATGAACTCTACATCCACTACCTTAGCTTCACTAAGGATTTGCAACAATTCCACTAAATTGCTCTTCCCCTTTTCTAAGACAAGGAGGCAACCCTTTACAATTTCGGTTGATTTTTCTACCCAAAAATCAACCCAATCCTCACACAAGTGAACAAAGAAATTTGATGGCTAATAAGGTATCTCTCAATACAAATGATAGCCCCAATACAAGCACTCAACCCAATTTGACAAAATATGAATGAAGATTACAATTGAGATTTCTAGACAAATAGGAATTTTGGCACAATTGCTTGGATTTGATGAATAAGTGTTTTCTTGAAGATCAATAATTGTTGCTGTAGCTTTTGGATATGTCTTTTATACCTTCTCATTGATTTCTAGCCGTTTGGGTGGTTGGGGACATAAATGGAGCCGTTGGAACCCTCTCTTACCACCATAAATGCACTTCTACAGCTACTGGTATCGGTACGCGGGAAGGAGTATCGATACCTGTCTCAGAAAAGAAAGAGCCGTTGTGTGCAATAAATAGGGCGTATCGATACACTCGTAAGCGTATCGGTACGGGGTATCGAAACGGCAAGGGCCGTATCGATACTATTTTCTGAACTTAGCTCACTGTCCACAACCGTATCGGTACGGGGGTTAGGCGTATCGATACGGGTCAACGACTTTTTAAAGATTGGTTACCAACCAACTGACACCAACGGTCATATTTTTAAACCGACTTAAATACTTTAAAAATTATAAAGCCCGTATCGATACGGAGGTTTGCCGTATCGGTACGCTATTCAAACTCTTTGAAATTTAACACAGGGGCGTATCGATACGTGTTCCTCCAGTAGCCAAGTTTTGCAAAATGGTATCGATACACCTGGAAGGGTATCGATACTCTTTGACGTTTTTCAATAGTTTTGGCTTAGAACACTTAGAAAATATTTTGAGTTTGATTTTTACAAATCAGTTTTAAAGTGTTGGTGTTTTAAAACTTGTTAAGGGATTTATAAAAACAATTTTAAGTTTTTCAAATTGATCCTTAAAGATCTAGTTATATCAAAATCAAACATAGGTTTTACAATCTCCCCCTTTTTGATATAACAAAACCAAAACTTAAAATTTTTGACATTTTTGAAAAACTTTACAAAGTTAACCCCCCCTTAATATAAGCTTGGTAACCTTTGAGTTAAAATCAAAATATTTGAAGTTGAGCTAGATTCTTCTCCCCCTTTTTGTTAGATCAAAAAAATCCTTTTGAGACAATTAAGTGCATAAGGAAATCAAAGGTATAATAAGCAACATAGATTTTATTCATTATAGCAACATACTTAAAATCCAAACAAAAGCAAACAAAAAATCAAAGCATATGTTTTAATCCTAAAACAAACTTAATCCTAAGAACATAAAACATAGGTGCATAAAAATAGAAAATCCTAAATGATATGCATGACAAACAAGAGAAAACGTCTAAGCATCGTCTTCTTTGTCTTCATCATCTTCATCATCAACTCCCAAAGGCTCATTAGTGCGCATACTATTACGCCACTCATCATGGAAAGCGGCAATAGAAATATTCAAGGAATTGTGCCCGCTTTCAAGAGATGTGAGGCGATTCTCCATACCCGTCATCCTAGTATCAAAGGTAGTTTCCATGGAAGTGAGACGAGTATTCATGTCCGTGCGCAACCCGGTAAATTGCTCATTGAGATAGGTCATGAGAGCATCCATGTTGAGTTGTTGGACTTGAGGAGCTTGAGCCTCTTCAACCATAGCGGCGGCTTCCGGTGGTAAGTCGGCAAGACGTATCCATTCACCATTGAGATAAGTAAATTTTGCCCGAGCAAGAGATCACTCATCAATGGGATCGGTGAGAGGAGTTGGAATGTCATAAGAGCAATCAATATCCTTTTTAACAAAAAAATAGCTCAAAGCCGAACCGTATGTGAAGGAGGTGACGTGAGGAGTGTGACGATTTTGAACGAGGTAGACGATCTCCGCGAACATGAGTCGAGCTAGATTTGGTCGCCTGCCTTCACGGAAGCACCGAATCCAAAAATCATCCACTTGAAGGATGGTGGAATATTTTCCTCCGGAAGGACGAAACCACCACGACACCATCAAATGTAGGATTCGATCGTGAGCATTGAGGGCGGTGACGGATCCACTAAGAACATGCCCAATACCATGCTCATCATCAAGGCCTTCATCATCCAACTTAAAGACCTCACAAATAGACTTGACATCAAGGATTAATTTCTTTCCCATAAGATAAGAGGTAATTGCAACAACTTCCCCATTACGACTAATACATCTTGCATTAGCATAGAAAATCAAAACCAAGAGACGATAGTAAAAACCGGGAATAGAGAGAAAATTTATGAAATTCCAATGATGAAGCAAGGGGAGGTATTCAAACTTGAAACGCTCCGAATTTAGAAAAGGAATGGATATTACCCTTTCGGCACGGATCTTGTAATTCTCATATTGACGAAAGTGAGTTAGACCCGAATTGCAATCAAAGGATTGCTCATAGATGATTGAGTAGTTTGGACGAGCAATCGCTCCAAGGGTGGAAGATTCACTGACTTGAATAACCCTTGGTCGCTTCCTCGATGGTTCTTTTGGTGCCATGATCTAAAAGAGAAATTAAGCAAGGGAGATTTCTTCAATTTGAGTAAAAATCAAGGTAAAAGAAATTTAAAAGAAAATTTTTAAGAAAAATTTTGAAAGAAAAAAATTTAAGAAAAAGGTTGAAGAAAAACAAGGTTTTTTTTTAAAAAAAAGAAACACAAGAATCAAAATAGAAAAGAAAGAAAAAAATTGAAAAAAAGATAAAGAAGGAGATTACCTTGATAGAAACTTGAAGATTTGAAGAAAACTAGCACAAAGATGAGAAAGAGAGCACAAAGCCTTGCTTGATTCAAAAACTCTTTTAGGTTTGAGTTGAGATGTGAAAAATATGAAGGAGGAAGTGCCCTTTTATAGGAAAAAACGGCTAGGGTTAATTAGGTTTTGAAAAATTTGAGTTATGGTAAAAGTTGAACTCATTAAAAGCTAATTTAATGTCATCAGCGCAGTCGAGTATCGATACGCCCGTTGGGGTATCGATACGGGGATAGAATTGTCTTTTTGCAAAAATGCCCGTTGGGAAAGTCGTATCGAAACGGAGGGGTCCGTATCGAAACGACCCGTATCGATACGGGATGAATCGTATTGATACGCGTGAAGCGAAGAAAATTTTGGGAAACGAGATGAAGAACTGGTATCGATACGCGTAGATGAGTATCGATACTGTATGCCCAGAATTGCATATTTGGTTCAAAGAACAACCAAAGGCTCGAACTTAACATCTCCTATGAGTATGCAAATGATGTATAAGCAGTTCTAAGCATATTTTAACAGAATCATACTCCCCCTAACTAGAGGCATGGAAGAAATTGGGAGTTTAAACACATAAACATGGCATTTCACAAAATCAAGCATATTTAAGCACAAAAGAGGTCCTAGAAGGTCAAGATAGGCTAGCTAGACCTAACTCTCTCCTAAGGGACCAAAAACGCTCTTTGTCTAAGGGTTTTGTAAATATGTCCGCTAATTGATTCAAGGTGTCTACGTACTCTATAACAACATCTTCCTTAAGGACATGATCTCTAATGAAATGATGCCTAATTTCAATGTGTTTGGTTCTAGAGTGTTGGATGAGATTTTTTGTTAAACATATTGCACTAGTGTTGTCACATTTTAGGGGTATGGTTTCAACTTTAATTCCATAATCTAAGAGTTGTTGCTTCATCCAAAGGACTTGGGCACAACAACTCCCTAAGGATATGTACTCGGCTTCGGTGGTAGATAAAGCTACACTATTTTGTTTCTTAGAGAACCAAGATATGAGCATACTACCTAAGAATTGACAAGTTCCCGAAGTACTTTTCCTATCGATTTTACAACCCCCATAATCCGCATCCGAGTAAGCATGAAGGTTGAAGGTAGAGTCTCTAGGATACCAAAGACCTAAACAAGGAGTGTCTCTAAGGTATCTAAAGATTCTCTTAACGGCTATAAGGTGAGACTCTCTAGGACTAGCTTGAAACCTAGCACACAAGCAAACACTAAACAATATATCCGGTCTACTTGCGGTAAGGTAAAGCAAAGATCCAATCATAGAACAATAAAGTTTAGAGTCAACACACTTACCTCCTTCATCTTTGTCAAGCTTTGTAGATGAGCTCATAGGAGTGGCTTGAGGCTTTGCATTCTCCAAGCCAAACTTCTTGAGCATATCCTTTATGTATTTTGCTTGGTTGATGAAGGTGCCATCCTTCTTTTGCTTGATTTGGAGTCCCAAAAAGAATGAGAGCTCCCCCATCATGCTCATCTCAAATTCACCTTGCATTAACTTAGCAAACTCTTGACAATGACATTCATTAGTAGAACCAAAAATGATATCATCAACATAAATTTGAACTACTAAGATGTCATTTTTATACATTTTTATAAAGAGTGTAGTGTCCACCTTACCTTTTTCAATCAAAAAATTTGAAAGCCTTTCATACCAAGCTCTAGGAGCTTGTTTTAAACCATAAAGAGCTTTGGTAAGTTTGAAAACATGATTTGGAAATTTTGAATCTTCAAAACTCGGTGGTTGTTCCACATACACTTCCTCATTTATAAAACCATTTAAAAATGCGCTTTTAACATCCATTTGAAAAAGCTTGAAATTATGATAACATGCATATGCAAGCAACATCCTAATGGCTTCCATTCTAGCTACGGGTGCATAGGTTTCATCAAAATCTATTCCCTCTTCTTGAGTGTAACCTTGTGCTACAAGTCTAGCTTTATTTCTCACAATGTTACCACTCTCATCTAGTTTGTTCCTAAAGACCCATTTAGTTCCTATTGTAGATTGATTACTAGGCCTATCAACTAATGTCCATACATTACTTCTCTCAAATTGATTTAACTCTTCTTGCATAGCCATAATCCAAAAGTCATCTTTCAATTCTTCTTTTATATTTTTAGGCTCTATGCATGAGATAAATGCAACATGGTTCATTAATCTAAGAGAAGAACGAGTGGTTACCCCCTTGGATGGATCACCCAAGATTTCACCATCTTTGACATAGTTCAACTCCCTTGGGTAGCTCACTTCCTTTTCCTCAATAGCCAAGTCCTTCAAGGCTTCAAGAGGTGGATCTTGTGAGTCCTCTTCCTTTGTTGGAATCTCATCCTCCTTTGAAGTTTGACCTCCATCAAAGGTATTTATGATCCCTACATCATCATCATCACAAGAATCCTTCCTAGGAAGGAGGTTATCATCGAATACAACATGAATAGATTCTTCTACTACTAAAGTTCTTTTGTTAAATACTCGATAGGCTTTAGAGGTTAAAGAGTAACCTATAAAAATGGCTTCATCACTTTTTGCATCAAATTTACCTAAGTTGTCTTTTCCATTATTTAAAACAAAACACTTGCACCCAAAAGGGTGAAAATAGCTAATGTTAGGCTTTTTGGATTTTAAAATCTCATAAGGTGTTTTCTTTAAAATTGGCTTAATCATTACTCGATTTACAATATAACAAGCGGTGTTTGTGGCTTCCGCCTAAAAATATTTAGGTAAATTGTTTTCACAAAGCATAGTTCTAGCCATTTCTTGTAAAGTTCTATTTTTCCTCTCAACTACCCCATTTTGTTGAGGAGTTCGAGGAGCCGAAAAATTATGGCTAATACCATTTTCATTTAAAAACTCTTCAAACCCTAAATTTTGAAACTCGATTCCATAATCACTTTTAATGTGTGAAATTCTAAGTTCAAGATCATTTTGGGTTAGTTTTGAAAATGTGATGAATTTTTCCAAAGCCTCATCTTTAGTACTTAAAAAGAGAACCCAAGTAAATCTAGAAAAATCATCAACTAGCACAAAAGCATAAGACTTACCACCCAAGCTCATAGTCCTAATTGACCCAAATAAATCCATGTGAATTAGTTGTAAGCATCTACTAGTAGAAACATCATTAATGGATTTAAAGGAAGACCTATGTTGTTTACCCTTTGAGCATGCATCACAAATTTTATCATTTGAAAATTTTATCTTGGGTAAACCTCTAACTAGATTTAGAGAGACTAGTTTTTCCAAAACACTTATGCTAGCATGTCTTAACTTTCTATGCCACAACCATGCATCATTTTCATTTTGAGCAACTAAGCATGCATGAGATGTATGAATGTCATCTAGATGCACCATGTATATATTCCCTATGCGATGACCTATGAGCATAATATTATTAGATTTAATGTCTACGATTTTACAACCATTTTTATCAAACAAAACATTAAATCCTTTATCACATAGTTGACTTATGCTCAATAAATTGTGTTTAAGACCATCGACATATAAAACATTTTCAATGAGAATAGTAGAGTGATTAACTATGGAGCCAATACCTTTAATGTGGCCTTTGGAGTTGTCACCAAATGTTACTACTCCTCCACTTTTTGGCTTAAGATCCATGAATCGACTCTTGTCTCCGGTCATGTGCCTCGAGCATCCACTATCAAGGTACCATGAGTTTTGACTTTGTGCTTTGGCCTTGTAGCAATGCCCCCCCTACAAACAAAGATATTAAACCTTGGTTTTTAGTACCCAAATCATTTTGGGTCCATGAGTGTTAGCTCCCAAAACCTTGGTTCCCTTAGGAATCCAAGATGACATAGCAATAATATTATTAGATTTAACAAGTTCCTTAGGAACCCATACACTTCTAATTCTTTTAGTTCTACTATGCCTAGGATAGCTACCTTGTTTGTAGTAGTTAGTCTTTTTCTTAGGTTGGTGTGTTCTAGAGGATTCTCCTACTTCATGCTTGACACTACCAACATTTTTTAAAGACTTTTTGAGCTCATTTAGCTCACCCAACACCTTTTGGTGTTCACAATTACATTGAGATAAAAGATTATTAAGATCAACATTTTCATCTTGAAAGAATTTAAGTTCATCTTTTAATCCTAATATCTTTTTCTCAAATTTAGAATTAGCTTGAGTAAGTGAGTCATTTTTCTCATTTAATTCTAGAATAATCTTTTTATTCCTAATAACCGACTCCTTATATTTCTCAACTAATTCATCATATACCTCTTGTAACTCATCATATGCATCATTTAATTCTTCATATGAAAAATCTAAAGTAGATGAGTTAGAGGTTACCATGGAGAAATCTTCCTCAAGTGCCATGAGGCAAAGGTTAGCCACTTCTTGTTCGTCATCCTCCGACGACTCCTCATCACTCCAAGTAGCAAGCTTGGCTTTGAGCTTTTTCTTCTTCTCAAAGCCCTTCTTCTTGAGTTGAGGGCACTCCGAATGTATGTGGCCGGGTTTATTGCACTCAAAGCAAATGATTTGATCCTTTCCATCTTCCTTGTTCTTGCTTTTGAAGTCCATTTTCCTTTGGATTTTTCTTCCCCGGTTGGACCTCATAAAGCGTGAGAATCGTTTGGCTATCATATCCAATTCTTCAAGTTCATCCTCATCACTAGATGAGCTCTCATCATGTTGTGAAGCTTTAGCCTTGAGAGCTATTCCCATCTTCTTCTTCTTCTCAACCTCAAGCTTCTCTACCCTTTTCTCTTCTTTCTTCTTCTCATCTTCCCTTCCTTGCTTCATGATCTCATGAGTAAGGAGAGAACCCACAAGCTCATCAAGCTTCAATGTCTTCAAGTTCTTTGCTTCGATGATAGCGGTTCTCTTCCCATCCCAAGACTCGGGAAGTGAATAGAGTAGTTTCCGGATAAGCTTGTCTTCCGGTATGATCTCTCCAAATCCCTTTAGACCATTTACGATCATGGAGAATCGATCGAACATCTTTGACACCGTCTCATCGGACTCCATCTTGAAATTTTCATAACTAAGATTGAGAATTCCAATCTTAGTTTCCTTGACATCATTGGTGCCTTCATAAGTGGTCTCGAGAGTATCCCACACTTCCTTGGCACTTTCAATTTGATGAGACCTTTGAGTAGATGTCCGGACCGAAAGCACAAAATAGCATGTGGAGAGCTTTATCATTGACTTGAATCTTTTTCCTCTCCTCTTCACTCATTTCCACTTTCTTCTTCAACACCATCTTGCCTTCACCGTCTTGCTTCAATGGAATGTATGACCCATCCTCAATGACATCCCACACAAGATAGTCATTTGACTTGATGAATAGACGCATTCTATTCTTCCAAAAAGAATAGTTATCACCGTTGAAGAAGGGAGGCTTTGTGGTCGATTGTGACTCGTACATGCCGGAACCGGAGGTAGAAGCTATCTCTTGATTTTTTGATGATCACACTCTTCCAAGGATCTCCTCTTGTGGTTGTTAATCCTCAAAGAGTTAAGCTCTGATACCAATTGTTGAGTGGATCGCAAGATCGATATTGACCAAAAGGGGGGGGGTGAATTGGAAATTTAAAGTTGTGTGGTGGAAATTTGCAAATTAAAAATGATGGACAAGAGATTTAGAGTGGTTCAAGTTCCAAATGAAATCTACATCCACTACCTTAGCTTCACTAAGGATTTGCAACAATTCCACTAAATTGCTCTTCCCTTTTTCTAGGACAAGGAGGCAACCCTTTACAATTTCGGTTGATTTTTCTACCCAAAAATCAACCCAATCCTCACACAAGTGAACAAAGAAATTTGATGGCTTATAAGGTATCTCTCAATACAAATGATAGCCCCAATACAAGCACTCAACCCAATTTGACAAAATATGAATGAAGATTACAATTGGGATTTCTAGACAAATAGGAATTTTGGCACAATTGCTTGGATTTGATGAATAAGTGTTTTCTTGAAGATCAATAATTGTTGCTGTAGCTTTTGGATATGTCTTTTATACCTCCTCATTGATTTCTAGCCGTTTGGGTGGTTGGGGACATAAATGGAGCCGTTGGAACCCTCTCTTACCACCATAAATGCACTTCTGCAGCTACTGGTATCGGTACGCGGGAAGGAGTATCGGTACCTGTCTCAGAAAAGAAAGAGCCGTTGTGTGCAATAAATAGGGCGTATCGATACACTCGTAAGCGTATCGGTACGGGGTATCGAAACGGCAAGGGCCGTATCGATACTATTTTCTGAACTTAGCTCACTGTCCACAACCGTATCGGTACGGGGGTTAGGCGTATCGATACGGGTCAACGACTTTTTAAAGATTGGTTACCAACCAACTGACACCAACGGTCATATTTTTAAACCGACTTAAATACTTTAAAAATTATAAAGCCCGTATCGATACAGAGGTTTTCCGTATCGGTACGCTATTCAAACTCTTTGAAATTTAACACAGGGGCGTATCGATACGTGTTCCTCCAGTAGCCAAGTTTTGCAAAATGGTATCGATACACCTGGAAGGGTATCGATACTCTTTGACGTTTTTCAATAGTTTTGGCTTAGAACACTTAGAAAATATTTTGAGTTTGATTTTTACAAATCAGTTTTAAAGTGTTGGTGTTTTAAAACTTGTTAAGGGATTTATAAAAACAATTTTAAGTTTTTCAAATTGATCCTTAAAGATCTAGTTATATCAAAATCAAACATAGGTTTTACAAATTTCAATGTTTTCAAGGGCTTATATTATTGTTTGATATAATAGTTGAAGGAAAAATTTTTGATACACTGTAAATTTTAGTGTACACGACCCTTTTAAATTTAGGGGTTATGAATTTTGTTTAGGACTTTAGGTTTTAGGGTTTAGAATTTAATGTTAGTGTTTAAAATTTAAGGTATAGGATTTATGATTTGTGTTTAGTTTTTTTAGGGTTAGAGTTAAGAATTTAGGATTTGAGTTTATAGTATAATTATGCAAGCTTGTGTATCAAAATTTTACCCATAGTTTAAAGGCTTAATGATAGTAAAAACATTTCAACTTTTGAAAAAAAAAATTAAGTTTCAGAATTACTTAATTTTTTATCAGCAAAATGTAATTTTATTAAGAGGTGTTGAAAAATAAACACCGAAAAATCATACAAAAAACTAAGAACCTATTAATATTGATTTTGTGCCTCATCAAAAACCTCATCTATATTGGAATGAGAAAAAGAGTACAACGCAATCAACTACGTACCTAACCCGAAATGAAACCAACACCAAAACAGAAGCAAAATGATAGCTCTACACTCGTTGCCCTGGAATGGCAACGGGACGAATTTTTTGGCCGCCCCGACTCTGATTTGTATCCCCAGCCCTCCCCGACATAATAAAAGCATAATTCGACCCCGACATTGATATTTTAATAAAAACCCGACTAAACCCGACCCGCACCGGAAAAAATTAATATATATATATATATATCGGGTTAGGGAATTTCACCCTAAACCTGAACTCGCCCCGCCCCGACTTTATTTTTTTTATAACCCACCCCACCCCGAATTTTTACACCTAAGGATGATGCTTTGTTTCCTTAATTTGATGTGTATAGTTGTTTTTGGGTGTTTAGGTGGTAGAGACCCTCTTAAATGGCATAACACGGTAGTGATGTTAATAACACATAAAAATGGTATAGCAAACCACTTTAAATATCTCCCATAAGATGTAGGATCAAGTTAAAGGGTTGTTGGTTGTGATTTGAGAGCTTTGGGGATGACCATTTATAGGCTTCAGTACCGATACATGGGGAGCTCGTACCGGTACCCTAGTGTTCTAGGTTAAAGAACATTGTTCGATTGAGACAAACTGTTAGAGGGTACCGGTACAATGTGCAACATGTATCGTTACGCCACATAGGGCAATATAGGTACGAGTCGATCTGTACCGATATGCAAAGGTCGAAAAGTTCCAGTGAACAATTTTAGTATCGTTATGCGTGTGAGTACTGGCACCCAGGGATACCGTACCACTATGCGAGGGCCAATACAACTAGGCATTTTGTTGAAAATGTTGAATTTGAGTCGCAGGGGCTAAAAAATTAGGGAACGTGGCCCAATAGACTTCTAATAAGATAAATTGAGCTATAAAACTGAGACTCGAGTTTTTACCCCTCTATACGAGCATAATGTGTAACAACTTGACAAACTTAAATGAGCGGCTTGATAATTGATAGAAACCATAGAGTTATGATAATTGTGTCAATATTGTGTGTTGTATGACACTTGTTTGGATGAGTCACCTTTGGTTGATGAGATCCGGATATCTAGAGAGCATGTTGCAACACCATGAGATGAGACATCGGATGTATGCTCTCGAGGTTGTACCATGCCTCATTCGAAGATACTCGATAAGAAATTCCAAGTATGAGTGTATATTTCTGAGGCCGTGTGACACCATGCCTCACTCAGAGTGTTTATTTTCGAGGCTATGTGACATCGGGCCTCACTCCAGGTTTGTTGTATGATGCATATGTTTGCTTTGTGAGATAGATGCATCCATTGTTGTTTAGGCGACTAAAGGTAGCGGCGTATGTTGATATATATGTCATGTCACCATCTTTACCTACATGCTCATAATTATGATTTGCATGAAGCATGGTAGAGTGGAAGTGTATCCACTGAGCTTGTCAGCTCAACATTCGAAATTATTATTTTTGTTCGCAGGTTACTAGGTTTGGCACGTTGCATTGGAGGAGCACCATCGGTGTAGGATTTCAACAACGCCTTATCAAGAGTACAATACATAGATTTATTTGGGATATGTATTCGTAGGTGTAACATCCCCAACCCGAATGTCAAAAGTTGGGCCTCAAGCCCAAACCCAACACCATAAAATTTGCAACTAGATTTAACCCAACACAATCATTTCATAAAATCCATTAAGTTTAATATTTAAAAGTCGATAAACCAATTAAAATGTTACATGAGAGCTTTATCTAAAATACATAATTAAAAGCATTCGATACATAAGTTCAAATCCAAAATAAGAGTTACAATACAACATATGGTCCTACAAATACATAGCCTAAATAATCTAAATATTGTACTCAGACACAAGTCGATGCTGAAGTCCTACTCCGATGGTGCTCCGACGATGCACGTTAACCTACTAACCGGTGAACGAAAACAACAATTCCGAATGCTGAGCTAACGAAGCTCAATGGGTACACTTCCACTCAATCATGCTTCATGCAAATCATAAATATGAGCAGCAACTAAGAATGATAATCATGTCATAAATAATAACATTGGTGCTACCATTAGCCGCCTAACCACATAGCAATCAAAGGGAGATATTAACCATTCACACATCACACAATACCATACCAACAAACCTGGAGTGATGACCGATGCCACACAGCTTCAGGAACGTACACTCTCGGGTGAGGCCCAGTGCCACACAGCTTCGGGAATGTACACACATGCTCGGAATCTTTCATCGAGCATCTTCGAATGAGACTCGGTGTCACACAGCTTCGGGAACGTACATTCGGGAAACATCTAACCATGATATTGCAACACTCTCTTTGGGTATTCGGATCCCATCAATCAATAACTCAAGCACGCAAGTGCCCTTACTTGGCATGTTCACAAATGATCCACCAAGTATCTCTAAGGTTTGCTAGTACATACAAGCAATTTCCCTTTTCATTTACCAAGTTGTTAATCATTTAGGCCACATACGGAGTTATAAACTCAATTTCTCAGTTTTACTATTCATTTTATCCCTTGGGAGACCCATTGGACCCTTGTCCTTGAATTATAGAACCCCCAGACTTAAAATAAAGTTCTTTGGGCAAATTTCCCAACAAGTACCGATACTCGCCTAAGAGTATCGGTACTCCCATTTGGGTACTGATACCCACTTGCGCGTACCAATACTCAGTTTAGCACATAGAAGGGGTTAAACCAAACCCCATATCGATACACGGGGAACGTGTACTGATACGCAATCGGTAATGATACGCCTCCACGCGTACCGATACCATTTTTGCTACTGGAATTCTCAATAGAATAATGGTATCAGTATGCCCCTATGGATACTGATACCCCATTTGCATTTCTTTTGAAAAAAAGGCTATACGAGAACCCATATTTTTAATTATGGAGTTCAAATTCCCCATTAAACACTCCATAACTTGTGCAATAAAGCCCCAATTAAATCGTACAAGTTATGGAAGGTCTATAAGGTGGTTTCCTACCATTTTTACAACATTTTAACACCAAATACTAATTTAGCCATTAAAGGGGATTCAAGCTCTTAAACAACCCAAAAATCAAACCAAGCCACAAGCAATCAAATTTCATGATTTCCAGGAAACAAGGGAGTTAGTAGTGTACTAACCTTTCCTTGCTGAGAAAGAAGCCTCAAACCAAGCTCCCTAAACCTTCCTCTTCCCAAGCTTCTTGAATGGTTCTCCCACTTCTTTCACTACAAGGTGATGTTGCAAAACGGGTTACAACATTACTTGAAGGATAAGAAACATAAAAGAGGGAACTTTATAACAGAAAATGGGTTCAAATCTCCCATTCCTGTTTATCCTCTCAAACCCCCACCAAAACTCATCCTTCACCAAACATGATGATCCTTACCTTGAAATGTAGATCCTTAGATACTGAACAACTTGTCTAACACTCAAAATCTGAGATTCCTACTTCAAAATACAAAGATCCAACCTTTCACTTTGAGGTGGAAGCAAGAAGGTGAGGGTGAATGAAGGTACAAGACAAAGGGGACAAGGGTGAGCTCATTCTCTTGCTTTTCTGCAGAGAATTAATGTGCTCACCTCCCCCTCATCTTTAAAAAGAGGAAAATTACTTCTCTACCCTCCCATGGTTATCCAATCCCAACACCCAACCAAGAACCAATGACCAAAACCAACAATTGGCATACTAAGGCTCTTAAGGGCCCAAGCTCTTTACCCAAAAGCGTAGCCTAATATTTGATTAAAAACCGATCCTCGGATTCCCAAAAGCGTAGCCCAATATTTGATTAAAAACTCATATTTTGATTTCAATATGTGAGTTGAATGCTTTAAACGATGTATTTTAAATGAAGTTCCCATGTAAACGTTTTTAAATACTTATTCATTTTTTAAATGTTTTGAACTTAACTGTTTTTATAGAAATTTGATAGTGGATTAGGCTAAATTAGATTGAAATTTTATGGTAACGGGTTGGGCTTGAGGTCCAATGTTACATCTGAGTCAAGGATGTTACACCATCATCCTGAACTGAAATTATATCACTCACAGAACCCACGCAATAATCTTCAACCAAATTATCTTCATCATGCCTCACCAAAATGTTGCCCCTATCATCCAGCATAGATATGTCCTTATTACTCTCCGAGTCTACCACCTCCGCACAACTACAACACACTTGGGAATAAAATATCGGGTCTGACTCTCGCACCTGAACCTTAAAAACTTTTCTCTCCATTTCTAATTCAATCACCTCGTCAATTCTAGAAAAAAAAATCATTATCACTTTAACAATTCCCTTCTAAAATGAACAAGGCTCCAAGGTCTCTTTATCAATATTTTCCAACTCTCCCCAAATCGACGTAATCTTTGAAAATATTGCACCCGACCATGCATGAATCAGGTGATACATGCATGAGAGGGGTAACATTACTTATCTTGGACAAGAAGTTGAAGTTGGTTGATGCAAGAAACAAGGGATAAAACAATCCATGCATTGGAGGTGTAAACCGATGTATTTTAGATAAACTGAAACTGTTTTGCAAGGCTGGAGCATCAACTGACTTGAGACGACTATTTGAATTGGATCTGGGCATTTCTAGGTCGAGTTGTCTTCTAACATATTGAACCACCATTTAGTTACCTTTCTAACGCATCTTGAAACACATCAATCGAACATCATAAACTCATGATACGTCAGTTTTACTGAAGACTGCTCAAGCAGAAAACTGGATACGAGTTTAACTACGTGATTTTGTAAATTTAGCTCAAAAGCTAATATATAAAGATTTTGGACGAATTAGACTTAGCCCTGCTTAATTATTAACATTTAAATTATGTTTTTGGGGTTTTATATGATTTAGAACCAGCCACTATTCTCTCAAGCCGTTAGATCAAGTCCAATTTAATGGACTAAATTTCTTTTTTTATTGTATTCATTCTTAGCTTTAGGTTAAAGCCATACTTTACCTATAAAAGGATGACACTTTCTTCTTTGATTGACAGATTTTGATCAATAAAAGAAAAGTTCTCTTTGAGTTCATACTTGCAAGAACTTATCTTGTGTTTTAGAAGCAAATTGATCTTCAAGTTCTTCGGGATATGTTGTTGAGGATCTTCACACTCCGGGTTGCCTATCCAATTGCGGTTAGGAGGGTTGGTTAGAGCCATATCATGGAGGTTGCTTATTCAATTGCGAGTAGGAGGGTTCTATGGGACATCTACCAAATCCACACACCATCTTCATCTTCTTCATCAACCTCCGTTAACGCCATCTCCATCAATTTAAATATGAATTTTTAGATTTGATTTCTATTTTTTATGATTATCTATTGAGTGGAACGTTGAATCGATAAATGCCAAGAGGGGGGTGAATTGGATTTTTAAATTGGTTGGTAGTGAAGTGGTAAAATAAAAATTGAAGACAAAGGCACTTATAGTGGTTCAAGTTCCAAATGAACTCTACATCCACTACCTTAGCTCTCACTAAGGATTTTCCAAACAACTTCACTAGTTGATCTTCCACTTTTCTAGGCTTAGGAGGAAACCTTTTACACAAATGGTCAATTTTTTACCCAAAATTGACCAAACTCTCTCACAATATTACAAAGAAGAATTTGGCAATTAAAAAGTATCTCTCAAGACAAATATTGCCCAAATTACAAGCACCCAACCCAATTGAATCTGAAAAGATAGGAAATTGCAAAGAATGACAATTGGGGTTTTACAAGGATATTGAAATTAAGCACTTGAGCTTGGATTTGATGTTGGAATGTTTCTCTTAGGATCAATAGTTGTTGCAGGTTGTTTTTGGATTCCCTTTTATACATTCCCATTCAATTCTAGCCGTTGGGGTTGTTTCCATCATAAATATAGCCATTGGGATGCAATATTCCAACCATAAATGCACTTTTGCAACTACTCGTTTAGAAAAAACAGTACTTGTTTCGAAACAGACCAAAATAGAAATAGCCATTGGGGTGTAATTAAGAGACCGTATCGAAATGGATACGATCGTTTCGATACACTATGAGCCCGTCCCGAAACGTGCTTGATGTTGTTTCGAAACAATTTGAAACTACCAAAACTCGTATCGAAACGTGCTTAAATCGTTTCGATACACCTTAACCGTTTTGTGAAAATCAGTTATAAAATTGCAACGGTCATAAAATTTGAATCCAAGTTTAAATCTCGTTTCGAAACGATTGAGATCATTTTGATACTGCCGTATCGAAACAGATCTGCCGGTTCCGTTGTTCTTCATCCGTTTCGAAACACGGGGTCCTGTTTCGATACTATCGTATCGAAACTGGAAGATTCATTCCGAAACACATGTTAACAGTTTCAAAATGTTCTGAAACGCCTAAGGGCCGTTTCGAAATGGTGACTCGAAAATCATTATTTTGACTTGGAAAACACTTAGAAAAATTTCTATAACTATTTCGTTTTGACTTGACCATTTTGCTTAAAGTTTTTGGGAAGTTTTGAGGACTTAAAAAATTATTTTCTATTTTTCAATTTAGTCCTTAAATCCTTTGTTATATCAAAATCAATTCTTTGGTTTTACAATCTCCCCCTTTTTGATATAACAAAACCAAATATAAATTTTTAAGTGTTTTGAAATCTTAGAATTTTTTTTGACTCCCCCTCAATTTAAGATAGGTTTTAAAGTTTTGAAAATTGAAATTTAAAGCAATTGAACCTTAAAACCAACTTAAAAACACTTAGGCTCTTAGGAATTACTTCTCCCCCTTTTTGTTAGATCAAAAATATAATCAAGGCTAAATGAGAATAAAAGAGACATAAATCATAAACCAAACAACATAATATCATAGATAGCATTAAGTTCATGAAACAAATCCAAACATAACATCAAACTCAATCCTAAAAACATAAAATAAAAGCATAGGTCGTAAAATAAAAGACATAGATAGGTGCATAAACTCAATCCTAATATGACAAAATAACACGATATGCAATGAAACTAAGGGGCCTCATCATCATCATCGCCTCCAAGATCCTCTAAGAAATCATCATTGTCCTTCTCTTGATCCTTGCGAAAGCACCTCCAATCACCATAGAAGTTGGTGAAGGAGAGATCCATGGATGATTTTTGGGTTTCAAGAGAGGTAAGGCAATTCTCGTTGCCAAGAAGATGATCATCCAAGGATTGTAAACGAGTGTTGATAGTAGCAAACCCCAAAGCCATGTTTGTGTCCATCGTGTTGAACCTCTCGATGACGAAGGCCATGAGAGCATCATTGTTAGGAGCCACAACGAGAGATTGAACTTGTGGTTGAGGCTCTTCTTGAGGTGCTTGAGCTCTACGATTGACTCGAATCTATTCACCAAGTGTGTAATGAAATCCAAATCTTACAAGAGAAGAGTCATCAAGCTTTTGCTTTTGTGGTTCCAAAAAATCGTATGTGACATCAAGCCCAATGCACACAAAGATGTTGCTCAAAATAGTCCCATAGGTGAAAGAGGTGATGGAGTCGGATAGATGATGCCTCACTTGATGGACCATCTCGGCAAACATTATCTTCACCAGGTTGGGTTGTTGTGCTTGTCAGAAACACTCGAGCCAAAACCTGTCAACTTGGCGGATATGGGCAAATTTTCCTCCGGATGGGCGAAAGAACCAAGAGATGGTCAAGTGCAAGAAACGGTCATGGGCATCCAAAGTAAGAACCGATCCGGTTTGAGATCCAAAGTGAGTTTCATCCTCAATTCACTCAACAACAAGCCCAAGGATGTTCACTAAGGTGGATGGATCAATTGGAAACTTCTTGCCCAAGATGTAAGACTCAATGGCTATGACCTCGGAACGATCTTCATTGCTAATAAGATTGGCATTGGAGTAGAAAAGAAAAACCATTTTTTGTGGACGATGTCGGGAATGTTCATGAAGCTTAGGAAACTCCATTGTATCAAAAGAGGTAGGTACTTGAAGTAGAAACGCACAGAATCAAGGAATGCCATATCGACAACTCTCTCTCGTCGAACAACGACATCTTGAAGAATTTTAAAACGATTCCTAGCCTCTTGACTTCTAAGACTCTTAGCATATAGGAGGGTAAGGTTGGGACGAAAATTGTCACCGGGGTTCGAACCTTCACCCTTTCAATCTTTCTTTTCGTAGAATCCATTAAAAACACCTAAAAACAAAGCAAGCAATAAAATTAAGTGTATGCATTAAATCCTAATTTGATCCAATAAGAATCCCATTAAGGTTTTAAAAACACTTTGAAAGTATATACTTAATAATAAAGTTTTGATAAAGACAAATATGAAAAACAGTGTTAAAAATATGATTAAAATAAAATATATTCGAACCAAAAAATTTGAGATTTGAATTTTTTTTACAAGATTTTGAAAACCCATAATGAAAAACAAGTATACTATATAAAACTATAATTTAGTAACATAGTATTCAAACGAAATCAAAAGAAAAAGAAAAAGATAGAAAATACCTCAAAGATGGGATTTTGGAGGAATTTGTCGATGAAATTTCACAAAATTGATGAAGCTTGCTTAGATTGACGTTTAGGAGTAAAAGCCATCAAGTTTTGATGAAAAACAAAGAGATTTGGAGGTTTTTTATAGAATAATTTGATTTAGGGTTTTTAGGTTTGATTAAAAGTCTTATAGCATTTAAAACCCTTTAAAAGAGGCTTTTCCGGATACGCGTTTCGAAACAGGTGTACCGAAACGTCTACGAACGTTCTGAAACATGCTGACCGTTTCGATACAAGTTTGAGTGTATCGAAGCCCAAGAGTTTGCCCGTATCGAAATGCATAGGGAGCATTTCGATACATTTTTAACAGAACCAAAACGTTTCGAAACCCTTTGGGGCGTTTCGAAATAGCTTGGTCCATTTGTGTTCTTAAGAGGCAGCCCGTATCGAAACATGGTGACCCGTTTCGATACCAATAGCCCTGGAAGTGCAGATGAGGCTCTAAAAAGCAGAAAATTCGAAATTTGATTGAACCTAGATGCATGAACGAGATGAATGAGCAAATTTAACATATCAAAACATAAACATACTCCACGTAACTATAAGCAAGGATGCAATTAAGATAAAAAACACATAAGCATGGGATTTAACAAGAATTCAAGCAATTTTAAGCACAAAGGTCCTAAAAGGTCAAGATAGGCTAGTTAGACCTAACTCTCTCCTAAGGGACCAAAAACGCTATTTATCTAGAGGTTTGGTAAAGATGTCCGCTAATTGATTTAAGGTGTCTACATACTCTAAGACAACATCTTCCTTAAGGACATGATCTCTAATGAAATGATGCCTTATTTCTATGTGTTTGGTTCTAAAGTGTTGGATGAGATTTTTGGTAAGACATATGGCACTAGTGTTATCACACTTAAGGGGTATGGTGTCTACCTCAATTCCATAGTCTAAGAGTTGTTGTTTCATCCAAAGGACTTGAGCACAACAACTCCCTAAGGATATGTACTCCGCTTGTAATGCCCCGGTTTTGGGCTCAGAAGTTTTGGGCGTTGACCGGTTCGGTCAAAGTGCTGATGGAATATAAAAGAGTGAATTTAGGAAAGCCTAGTTCGGGTTGCATTAAAAATATGGAAAAATGTCCTAAAATCATCTTTTAATATAATTAAGTGAACTGTGAAATCAATTTTGTAAAATGAGGTTCGTAAGGTTGACATTTTGGCTAGTGACCAAAATGTAATTTTTGAAAGTTCGGTGACAGTTTTATAAAGGATTGAAACTTTGAATCTTTAAGGAGCTAATATTCCAAAAAGAGTTTCTCCAGATTTTTCTAAGATATTTTAAGGCTTTATTCTGATTTTAAAGTTTATGAAATGTGGAGGGAAATCATTTTATCATTTTATAACTAGCATTTCTATTTTCTCTCATTTTCTCTCAACCCAAACACATTCTCCAGATTTTCTTCTTTGATTTTGTCAATCTAAATCACTCATTTCAACTCTCATTTGATTCCTAATCATCTCATCAACAAAGCCTCTCAATTTGCAAGTTGTTTCATCAAGCTTTTTGGCTCTAAAAAGGAGAAACTCAAGTTTGGAGGTAAGAACGTCCTTCTCCTCTGAACTTCAAGTTCTTTATTGAAATTCCCAAGTTCTCAATCCTTAATTTATGATTTGTTAAAGGCTTTTCAATTGAAATCTTGATTTTGGCTAAAATTCAAGATTTGGTGATTTTGGTGGAATTTTCGTATGATCTGTTTAAGCAGGGTTTTGAAGTGTCAAAATGTTGTTAAATGAATGCTAAATTGATTAGAAGTTGAGGTTTAATTAATGCAATCTCGGATAGGTTGAATTTCCTAAGTTTTGCTTGAGTTTTCTGTTGTTTTTGGAGTGTTTTGGTGATCTGTTATACCTGGAGGTATAAGGACGTGTTTGTGATTATTTTGGATGTTAATTGATGTTTAAAAGTGGTTAGAAGTGATGGATCTTGGCTGGGTTAAGTTTTGGAAGTGTTTGGAGGTGATTTCGGTTGTGTTTGGTAGCCGAATTGTTGGATTTGTGATGAGCAGCGAGTTGTGTTATGTTGCTGGTGTTTTTAATGCATAATGATGCATTGATCTTCTGTTGTTGTGTGCTTGAAACAGGGGAGTTTGATCCGTGAGCTTTTGAGGTGTTGTGGAAGGTTTCGGATGCTTGGAAGGCTTGTTGGCTAGCCTTGTTTTGGTTATCGGTGAGTGAAGTTGGGTTTTCAGCTTTTAAACCAAGGTTTGAAGGTTTTTGGGAGCTTAGTGTAAGTCTAAACAACTTTGCTAAGCTCAAGAGTAAGTGAATGGATTTTCGCTCTTGAATTATGATTGTGAAATTGGCTTTTAAGCAATTGTGGTTGATGATTGAAATGCATGTGTTTTGCATGGTTTAAATCTGTTTTGAAAGCATATTTTAGCATGGTTTAATGCTGGTTTTGAAAGCCATATATGAAGGATGCTCAAGGTAAGAGATCCTTGGTTTTATACATTGAAAATATGGTTTTGATGCATGGTGTTGCATGTTGTTCAATGGCTTTGTTTAATGCTTTAAAACAGTGAATTAATGTTGGTAAATGATGGTTTTTGCATTATGGTTATGCATGTGAAACATTGGACTAATGTGGTAAGGTGGTTATATTGGCAAGTGATGTAAGTGGTTCTTGGTTCTTTGATCGGATATAGTTAGCCGGCTATAGGATTGGGTGCACCGTGAATTAAGTCGCCTTGGAGGTGGAGTGGTCAAGAGTGGACCGGTAAACTCCCTTCAAGTATCCTAACGAGATGGTTGAGGTCATAATGGAGGTGTTGCCCATTCGAGGACCTTGGTTGAGCAAAGGTTATATGGTGTTTAAAAGTCCATATGTGGAAACCTTGTGCTTGTTGAGATCACAATGGCGGTGTTAAGTCCATGTGTGGATCTTGTGTAGGGTGTCCCAGATCTCGTTAGTGATGTTATACAACTACCAATCGGTGAATGCAAAGGTTGTATGGTGTTTGAAAGTCCATACATGGGAACCTTGTGCATGTCAAGGTTGTATGGTGTTTGAAAGTCCATACATGGGAACCTTGGGGAAAAGTTGAGGTTGTATGGTGTTTGAAAGTCCATACATGGGAACCTCGGGAAAGCTAAGGTTGTATGGTGTTTAAAAGTCCATACATGGGAACCTTAGGATGTTGAGGTCAAATGGTGTTTAAAAGTCCATTTGGGAGACCTTGGATTGGTAGGGTGTATGGAGCGTAGGGACAACGCTCGGAATCCGCGTATCCGATTGGGTGTTGAGTTGAAAAGTGAATGTGGTTGATCACTTGAAGGCCAATATGATGTTCTTGATTGTGATGAAGCATGGGATGCTTGAAATGATGCATAATTGCATGTGAAGCATGAGATGCTTGAATAGATGCATGGTTGCATGGAAAGTGTATAATGCTTGTGAATGCATGTTTACTTGTTAAGTTGAACAAGTGTTGATTATCATTTGGAAAATGATGCATGTGAGCATGAAATATCTTTAGTGCATTGGAGTCTTGTTAAGGCTTGTTTTTAAAAGCATGTGATGATGATTTTGTGGTTCATATATGTTGCCTTTGGTTTAATGCATGTGTTGGTTGGTTTGTGAAATGGTTTTAAAAGATTCTTGCTTGAATTGGCTTTCAAGTTTAAGAAAGGTATGTTGTGAAATGGGAGTGTTTTCCAAGGTTTTGTTTTAGCTTGCATATGGTGTTTATGCATGGTTTGGCTAAATGGATGATTTTGTAAGTTGTGCTTTGAAAAGGTTTTCTTAGCATGCTAAGCTAAGGGTTGGTTTTCATGTATGTGCAATGCATGGTTTTGAGCTTGTTGTTGAAAAGGGGTTTTCAAACATGGCTTTGGTAAACAAATCGAGTTTGTTTTAAAAGTGATTTATGACCCGCTGCATTGATGGTGTTTTGGTTTTGAGCATACCTCACTAAGCATTATGTGCTTACGCTCCTTTTTGTCCGTCAATGCAGATTCTTGAAGTTTGGACAGCAAGGAGCAAGGGATTCAAGGTGGACTCCACTTGAGATGTATGTCTCGGTGAATAGTTATAGTTAATAAAGGCAATGGGGTAGAATCTCTCGGGTTTATTGTGTATGTGTTCGTTTATGTTTGGACAAGGATGTTTTTATGTTGATGATGTTGTTGGATCATGTTTCGGTTTTAATGAGATTGATTTGGAAGGTTTGTGCCTAAATGGTTGCTTGTGTAGGAAGTATGCCTTTAGAATTGGGGCTTTTCATGTATGATGTTATATTGATGAATTGTTGATACAGGTATGTCCCATTTATGTTGAGTTGCATGTTGGTAAAGTTTGGAGGCTTTAGGAGTATGTTTGGATGGCCAATTATGTGTTTGTGTAAGCAAAATGCAGCAATCTGGGCAAGGCGTTTCGGAACAGTTGACACCGTTTCGGAACGGGTGCCCTGCATAAACCCAGGCGTCCGAAACGGGTGCCACCGTTCCGGAACGGGTTGGCTACTGCCAGTCCCCCGTTGCGGTACGCGTTGCGGAACGGCCCCGTGTTTCGAAACGGGCTCTGCCTGTTTCGGAACGGGTGACCGTTGGGGACTGACATGGGCGGTTAAATGTTTCAGAATGTTTGCATTTTGGTCCTGAAACTTGTTTGTGCAATTGTATGAGTTTGGGTTGTCCGTTTGAGCTGAAATTTGGCAGAGAAGCATGAAACATGATTAATTTTAAGTTGGTAACTTAAAATCTGGTTAAGTCCTTAAGGTTTTCAGAATTTACAATTTGGTCCCTAAAGTTGTAAATTGTTCAATCGGGTCCCTGTTTGATCTTTGATGTTTGTGGTCTTTGAGTATGATGTTTGTGTGATCACATCTAGGGTTAATGAGCATCTAGACAAGATTAAAAAGGAAAAAAAAGGGTCGTTAATCAAGGTTGACTTTCGGGTTGACTTTGGTTTTCCCCGTGTAATCTTCTTAATTCGGGTCAACCGTCTAGGCCGGGTTAAGGGGGTTACATTTGGTGGTATCAGAGCTGAGTTGCGAATGCTTGGGGAAAACGGTAAGTTGTTGTGATGTGTGTTGATGTTTACCTTGTTGTGTGGATGAAAGTTGGTTGAATGTTGGTTGAAACACGTGTTTCTGGGCATGATGCTGATGTTTCTGAGCAAATTGTTGATGTTTCTGATCAAGTTGCTGATGTTTTCGAGCATGCTTTGTGTTTATGAATCATTGTTGAATTAATGTGGATATGTGCTGATGTTGTGAGCTGGTGTTATGCTTGATGATTGTGTAATGAGTATGTTATGTTGATAATATGCTGATGCAAATGGATGCTGTTGGATGTAAGCATGATCGAGTATGTTGATTGATATGCTTGATGTTGTGATATCCATGTTGTGTTGACTGTTATGTCATGTAAAGGGGAGGATTCGGGATACCCATTGCCTTATTAATATAGCTATTGTGTTATTTTGGAGTTGGAGTTTGAATCCTTGCTTAATGCTGGTCTAACTGGTTTGTTTGTTTGTTGTGATTGTATGTTTGTTGTTGTTAGTAGTATGGCTAAGTCGATGAAAGAATGGCAGTTGGGTGAGATGGTTGCTGCCTTGGGGCAGGTTGTTAAGGCGTGGAATTCACCCTTTGGTAGAGGTGTTTTGTCTCAGCTTTCTGTGCCTGGGGTTGAGGTGATAAGGCAAGGGAAAGAAGCTGGTTCTGTGGTGAAGAGTTCATCATCTGATGTTCAGGAGGTGTTGGGAACATCTCAGGCTGTGGTAAAGGTAAAGTTAGTGGATGTGCTGGCTGTGGGATGTGTGGGTTTGCCGAAGCAGCGTTTGCTTGATTTGGGTGCTGTGGAATATCATGGTTCTACACCGGAGATGTTTGAGGCCTGGTTGGCCAGTGTGGTTCTGATCTTGGATCAGGAAGGCTGTGATCTTGCTTGTAAGCTGGGGAGTGTTGTTTCTTTGATGTTGGAGGATGCCTGTGTCTGGTGGACATCTGTGGCTGTGGCGTCACATATTCCTGATATTGGTTGGGTTTTCTTTGTATCTGCCTTTTATGAAAGGTATCTTGGAGGGAAGTTTTCAAGGGTTGAGCAATGTGACGGTGGTGTTGTTGTAGAGCAAGTGTTGCTTGGGCAAGGAGTGGAATTTCAGCCACCGGTGTGTGACCGTTGTGAAAGGCGCCATGTTGGAGGTTGTTGGGGCGCGGGTGCTTGCTGGAACTGTGGTTCCAAAGTGCATGTTAAGCGTGATTGTCCTCTTGGAGTGAAGTCAGCTTTGGTGTTAGCCAAAGGGTCTCAGAAAGGTCGTGGGCACGGCCGAGGCAAGGTTCAGAAGTGGCAGAAAGAGCAGAAAGTTGTGAAGAGTGTGGGAAAGGAGAATTGCTGGAAATGTGGGTCTGCTGGACACATGAGGCGTAATTGTTTGATGTTGGCTCGGAACAGCCAAGGTCCCTTACCGCAAGGAGTTGGTGGTGACCCTGGTGTGTTAGCTGGTGCTGCAGTGGTGCGGCAGGAGGATGATGGTTCCGCGAGGAAGAGAGTTCGTCTGATGAAGCTTCAGGGTGGTTTTGTGCTTTCAGGTAACCTTGTTTAGTAATCTTTGCTCTAGTTACCTTAGTTTGGTTTCTGTTGGTTTTCCTTGCGTGGTAAGTTTAGTCTTGTTGCTAGTTGTTGGGGTAATAGTTGTAGTTTGGAACATCTTTGGTGTGAAGAAGGCTTAGGTGAGAATCTTGTGGTTAATGATTGTTGGTATGATGGAGTTAGATAAGTTAGAAGTGAGGTAGGAGGTTGTTCTTAGACGGATTTGAGGATGTTATGGGAGGGTGTGAACTGGCATTCATGCACAGTTAAAATCATTGTTATATGCTATATTATATATGTTGGTCCATGCATACATGTGGCATGACATTAGAGGTTTTGCATACATGTACATCAGGCATTGATAGGGCATGTTGGTGATCATGCATACGATGTTCATACTCGCTAATAACTAATCGAATCTGTTAGAGTGGTGGTTGGGTTCGGTTGGATGATGGGTTTTTAGAGGTTGTTTTGGTGCTGGGTGAGAGTTAGACGTAATGGAGTATATTAGGCTAGTTGCTAGTAATAGTGAGAGTGGTATGGTCTGATGGTAGAAGGATAGTGTTTGTTGCTTAAAGAGAGTTTAGTGGTTTGGATAGCTAAGTGGAAGGGGTAGCACCTTGATGCTAAGTGATGTTGTAGTTTAACGGTTGTGTTTCCAGGTGCTGGGGTAGCTTAGCATTTGGGTTGTTGTGGAAGGGTTGTGTTTGTAAGTGCTGGTTCTTAGCAACCTTTGAGGAGTTGAGGAGTTGGTATGTATGGTAGGTTGGGCGATGTCCTGGTAAGACAAGTGTTATGGTTGAAGTTTGAAGTTGAAGGGTTATGAAAGATCGAAGGCTTTTGTTGGTTATTTGGGTTCTTGTGAGAAGTGGTTGGCTGGTTGTATGTGTGTGAATTTCTTTTGAGGTCAGCTGGTGGTGTATGGAACAGCTGGCGGAGTCGAGTTGGGGTTGTGATGTGATTTTTGGAATCTGGGTGAGTGATCCTGGTGAGATGTGGTGGTAATGTTAGCAACAGTTGTGAGGGTTTATCAGCATTCGTTGAGGAGTTTGGGTAAGCAGTTGATGTTTAAGGATTTTTGCTTGTTGGGAAATTCTTGGAAGAGGTTTGGGAGTTTGCAAGAGTTTTAGAAGCAGAGAAGGTTGAATAGTGGCTGAATTGGATTGGTTGTTGTCTCTGTGTAAACAGGTCTTGGGAGTTGTGTGTTGCAGTGATGTGTGCTGTAAGAGATGAAGTTCTTCAGGTTGATATTGGGGCTGTGTACAGTCCGGTTATGTGAAAGGTTAAGTTGTGGTTATCTTTGTGTGCTCTGGGTTTTGTGAACAGCATGTGGTGGTGCTAAGTTGGTGGAGTTTTGTGTGGAAAGTGTCCACTGATGGTTGAGGCTTTTGTGTTGCCTTGTGTGTGTTTTGAGAAGGTTGTGGTTCTCTTTTCGCCGGTTGAAATTTCGAGGACGAAATTTCCTAAGGGGGGGAGAGTTGTAACGCCCCGGTTTTGGGCTCAGAAGTTTTGGGCGTTGACCGGTTCGGTCAAAGTGCTGATCGAATATAAAAGAGTGAATTTAGGAAAGCCTAGTTCGGGTTGCATTAAAAATATGGAAAAATGTCCTAAAATCATCTTTTAATATAATTAAGTGAACTGTGAAATCAATTTTGGAAAATGAGGTTCGTAAGGTTGACATTTTGGCTAGTGACCAAAATGTAATTTTTGAAAGTTCGGTGACAGTTTTATAAAGGATTGAAACTTTGAATCTTTAAGGAGCTAATATTCCAAAAAGAGTTTCTCCAGATTTTTCTAAGATATTTTAAGGCTTTATTCTGATTTTAAAGTTTATGAAATGTGGAGGGAAATCATTTTATCATTTTATAACTAACTTTTCTATTTTCTCTCAATTTTCCTTTTCTCTCATTTTCTCTCAACCCAAACACATTCTCCAGATTTTCTTCTTTGATTTTGTCAATCTAAATCACTCATTTCAACTCTCATTTGATTCCTAATCATCTCATCAACAAAACCTCTCAATTTGCAAGTTGTTTCATCAAGCTTTTTGGCTCTAAAAAGGAGAAACTCAAGTTTGGAGGTAAGAACGTCCTTCTCCTCTGAACTTCAAGTTCTTTATTGAAATTCCCAAGTTCTCAATCCTTAATTTATGATTCGTTAAAGGCTTTTCAATTGAAATCTTGATTTTGGCTAAAATGCAAGATTTGGTGATTTTGGTGGGATTTTCGTATGATCTGTTTAAGCAGGGTTTTGAAGTGTCAAAATGTTGTTAAAAGAATGCTAAATTGATTAGAAGTTGAGGTTTAATTAATGCAATCCCGGATAGGTTGAATTTCCTAAGTTTTGCTTGAGTTTTCGGTTGTTTTTGGAGTGTTTTGGTGATCTGTTATACCTGGAGGTATAAGGACGTGTTTGTGATTATTTTGGATGTTAATTGATGTTTAAAAGTGGTTAGAAGTGATGGATCTTGGCTGGGTTAAGTTTTGGAAGTGTTTGGAGGTGATTTCGGTTGTGTTTGGTAGCCGAATTGTTGGATTTGTGATGAGCAGCGAGTTGTGTTATGTTGCTGGTGTTTTTAATGCATAATGATGCATTGATCTTCTGTTGTTGTGTGCTTGAAACAGAGGAGTTTGATCCGTGAGCTTTTGAGGTGTTGCGGAAGGTTTCGGATGCTTGGAAGGCTTGTTGGCTAGCCTTGTTTTGG
Source organism: Hibiscus trionum (assembly GCA_030270665.1). Lineage (NCBI taxonomy): Eukaryota > Viridiplantae > Streptophyta > Magnoliopsida > Malvales > Malvaceae > Hibiscus > Hibiscus trionum. Next base: position 23,526,356 of record BSYR01000021.1, on the reverse strand, counting down.
TTATCGGTGAGTGAAGTTGGGTTTTCAGCTTTTAAACCAAGGTTTGAAGGTTTTTGGGAGCTTAGTGTAAGTCTAAACAACTTTGCTAAGCTCAAGAGTAAGTGAATGGATTTTCGCTCTTGAATTATGATTGTGAAATTGGCTTTTAAGCAATTGTGGTTGATGATTGAAATGCATGTGTTTTGCATGGTTTAAATCTGTTTTGAAAGCATATTTTAGCATGGTTTAATGCTGGTTTTGAAAGCCATATGTGAAGGATGCTCAAGGTAAGAGATCCTTGGTTTTATACATTGAAAATGTGGTTTTGATGCATGGTGTTGCATGTTGTTCAATGGCTTTGTTTAATGCTTTAAAACAGTGAATTAATGTTGGTAAATGATGGTTTTTGCATTATGGTTATGCATGTGAAACATTGGACTAATGTGGTAAGGTGGTTATATTGGCAAGTGATGTAAGTGGTTCTTGGTTCTTTGATCGGATATAGTTAGCCGACTATAGGATTGGGTGCACCGTGAATTAAGTCGCCTTGGAGGTGGAGTGGTCAAGAGTGGACCGGTAAACTCCCTTCAAGTATCCTAACGAGATGGTTGAGGTCATAATGGAGGTGTTGCCCATTCGAGGACCTTGGTTGAGCAAAGGTTATATGGTGTTTAAAAGTCCATATGTGGAAACCTTGTGCTTGTTGAGATCACAATGGCGGTGTTAAGTCCATGTGTGGATCTTGTGTAGGGTGTCCCAGATCTCGTTAGTGATGTTATACAACTACCAATCGGTGAATGCAAAGGTTGTATGGTGTTTGAAAGTCCATACATGGGAACCTTGTGCATGTCAAGGTTGTATGGTGTTTGAAAGTCCATACATGGGAACCTTGGGGAAAAGTTGAGGTTGTATGGTGTTTGAAAGTCCATACATGGGAACCTCGGGAAAGCTAAGGTTGTATGGTGTTTAAAAGTCCATACATGGGAACCTTAGGATGTTGAGGTCAAATGGTGTTTAAAAGTCCATTTGGGAGACCTTGGATTGGTAGGGTGTATGGAGCGTAGGGACAACGCTCGGAATCCGCGTATCCGATTGGGTGTTGAGTTGAAAAGTGAATGTGGTTGATCACTTGAAGGCCAATATGATGTTCTTGATTGTGATGAAGCATGGGATGCTTGAAATGATGCATAATTGCATGTGAAGCATGAGATGCTTGAATAGATGCATGGTTGCATGGAAAGTGTATAATGCTTGTGAATGCATGTTTACTTGTTAAGTTGAACAAGTGTTGATTATCATTTGGAAAATGATGCATGTGAGCATGAAATATCTTTAGTGCATTGGAGTCTTGTTAAGGCTTGTTTTTAAAAGCATGTGATGATGATTTTGTGGTTCATATATGTTGCCTTTGGTTTAATGCATGTGTTGGTTGGTTTGTGAAATGGTTTTAAAAGATTCTTGCTTGAATTGGCTTTCAAGTTTAAGAAAGGTATGTTGTGAAATGGGAGTGTTTTCCAAGGTTTTGTTTTAGCTTGCATATGGTGTTTATGCATGGTTTGGCTAAATGGATGATTTTGTAAGTTGTGCTTTGAAAAGGTTTTCTTAGCATGCTAAGCTAAGGGTTGGTTTTCATGTATGTGCAATGCATGGTTTTGAGCTTGTTGTTGAAAAGGGGTTTTCAAACATGGCTTTGGTTAAACAAATCGAGTTTGTTTTAAAAGTGATTTATGACCCGCTGCATTGATGGTGTTTTGGTTTTGAGCATACCTCACTAAGCATTATGTGCTTACGCTCCTTTTTGTCCGTCAATGCAGATTCTTGAAGTTTGGACAGCAAGGAGCAAGGGATTCAAGGTGGACTCCACTTGAGATGTATGTCTCGGTGAATAGTTATAGTTAATAAAGGCAATGGGGTAGAATCTCTCGGGTTTATTGTGTATGTGTTCGTTTATGTTTGGACAAGGATGTTTTTATGTTGATGATGTTGTTGGATCATGTTTCGGTTTTAATGAGATTGATTTGGAAGGTTTGTGCCTAAATGGTTGCTTGTGTAGGAAGTATGCCTTTAGAATTGGGGCTTTTCATGTATGATGTTATATTGATGAATTGTTGATACAGGTATGTCCCATTTATGTTGAGTTGCATGTTGGTAAAGTTTGGAGGCTTTAGGAGTGTGTTTGGATGGCCAATTATGTGTTTGTGTAAGCAAAATGCAGCAATCTGGGCAAGGCGTTTCGGAACAGTTGACACCGTTTCGGAACGGGTGCCCTGCATAAACCCAGGCGTCCGAAACGGGTGCCACCGTTCCGGAACGGGTTGGCTACTGCCAGTCCCCCGTTGCGGTACGCGTTGCGGAATGGCCCCGTGTTTCGAAACGGGCTCTGCCTGTTTCGGAACGGGTGACCGTTGGGGACTGACATGGGCGGTTAAATGTTTCAGAATGTTTGCATTTTGGTCCTGAAACTTGTTTGTGCAATTGTATGAGTTTGGGTTGTCCGTTTGAGCTGAAATTTGGCAGAGAAGCATGAAACATGATTAATTTTAAGTTGGTAACTTAAAATCTGGTTAATTCTTTAAGGTTTTCAGAATTTACAATTTGGTCCCTAAAGTTGTAAATTGTTCAATCGGGTCCCTGTTTGATCTTTGATGTTTGTGGTCTTTGAGTATGATGTTTGTGTGATCACATCTAGGGTTAATGAGCATCTAGACAAGATTAAAAAGGAAAAAAAAAGGGTCGTTAATCAAGGTTGACTTTCGGGTTGACTTTGGTTTCCCCCGTGTAATCTTCTTAATTCGGGTCAACCGTCTAGGCCGGGTTAAGGGGGTTACACCGCTTCGGTGGTAGATAAAGCTACACTATTTTGTTTCTTAGAGAACCAAGATATGAGCATACTACCTAGGAATTGATAAGTGCCTGAAGTACTTTTCCTATATATCTTACAACCCTCGTAATCCGCATCCGAATAAGCATGAAGGTTAAAGGTTGAGTCTCTAGGATACCAAAGGCCTAAGCAAGAAGCATCCCTAAGGTACCTAAAGATCCTTTTAACGACTATAAGGTGGGACTCTCTAGGACTAGCTTGGAACCTAGCACACAAGCAAACACTAAACAATATATCCAGTCTACTTGCGGTAAGGTAAAGCAAAGACCCAATCATAGAACGATAAAACTTAGAGTCAACACACTTACCTCTTTCATCTTTATCAAGCTTTGTGGATGAGCTCATTGGTGTAGCTTAAGGCTTTGCTTGCTCCAAGCCAAACTTCTTGAGCATATCTTTGATGTACTTAGCTTGATTGATGAAGATGCCATCCTTCATTTGTTTTATTTGGAGTCCCAAGAAGAATGAGAGCTCTCTCATCATGCTCATTTCTAATTCACCTTGCACCAACTTAGAAAAATCTTGACAAAGCAACTCATTAGTAGAACCAAAAACAATATCATCAACATAAATTTGAACTAATAAGATATCCTTTTCATTGTTTTTAATAAACAATGTTGTGTCCACCTTTCCTTTTTCAAAACCTTTTTCAACTAGAAAACTTGATAATCTTTCATACCAAGCTCTAGGAGCTTGTTTTAAACCATATAAAGCTTTTGACAATTTGAAAACATGGTTTGGAAAAATGGGATCTTCAAAACCCGGTGGTTGTTCCACATACACTTCTTCGTTTATAAAGCCATTTTAAAACCCACTTTTGACATCCATTTGAAAAAGCTTGAAATCATGATAACAAGCAAATTCAAGTAGCACCCTAATTGCTTCCATTATAGCTACGGGTGCATAGGTTTCATCAAAATCAATTCCCTCTTCTTGAGTGTAACCTTGAGCAACAAGCCTAGCCTTGTTTCTCACTATATTACCACTCTCATCTAGTTTGTATCTAAAGACCCATTTAGTTCCTATAGTAGATTTGTTTCTAGGTCTATCAACTAATGTCCATACTTTACTTCTCTCAAATTGTTTTAACTCATCTTGCATGACCATAATCCAAAAGTCATCTTTTAGTGCTTCTTTAACCTTTATAGGCTCAATGCATGAAATAAAAGCAACATTATTAAGCATTTTAAGAGAACGAGTAGTTACCCCCTTGGATGGATCACCCAAGATCTCACCACCCTTGACATAGTTGTACTCCCTTGGGTAGCTCACTTCCTTTTCCTCAAGATACATGTCTTGCAGTGCTTCTAGAGGCGGTTCTTGTGCTTCTTCCTCTTTGGTTGGAATCTCATTCACCTTTGATGATTCTATACGATCATTGGCTTCAATGATCCGTACATCATCATCATCACAAGAATCCTTCCTCGGAAGGAGGTTATCATCGAAAACCACATAAATAGATTCCTCTACAACTAAAGTTCTTTTGTTAAACACACAATAGGCTTTAGAGTTTAAAGAGTAACCTAGAAAAATAGCTTCATCACTCTTTGCATCAAATTTACCTAAATTATCTTTTCCATTGTTTAAAACAAAACACTTACAACCAAAAGGATGAAAATAGCTAATGTTAGGCTTTTTAGATTTTAAAATCTCATAATGAGTTTTCTTCAAAATAGGCCTAATCATTACTCGGTTTATAATATAGCAAGCAATGTTAGTGGCTTCAGCCCAAAAATACTTAGGTAAATTATTTTCACAAAGCATAGTCCTAGCCATTTCTTCTAAAGTTCTATTTTTTCCTCTCAACTACGCCATTTTGTTGAGGAGCAGAAAAATTATGGCTAATCCCATTTTCATTACAAAAATCTTCAAAACCCATATTTTGAAATTCGGTTCCATGATCACTTCTAATATGTGAAATTTTAAGTTCAAGATCATTTTGGGTTATTTTTGAAAATGTGATAAAGTTTTCTAAAGCCTCATCTTTAGTGCTTAAAAAGAGAACCCAAGTATACCTAGAGTAATCATCAACAAGCACAAATGCATATGATTTTCCACCTAAGCTAGAAGTCCTAATTGACCCAAAGAGATCCATATGGATCAATTGCAAACATCTACTTCTAGAAACATTATTAATGGACTTGAAAGAGGCTCTATGTTGTTTACCTTTAGCACATGCATCACAAATTTTATCTAATAAGAACTTGAGCTTAGGTAGGCCTCTAACTAGATTAAGGGAAACTAATTTTTCTAAAACGCTAATGCTAGCATGTCCTAGTTTCCTATGCCATAACCATGCATCATTTTCATTTTGTGTAACTAAGCATGCATGGGATGTATGAATGCCATCTAGATGCACCATATAGATATTGCCTATGCAATGACCAATAAGCATTGTTTTGTTAGATTTAATGTCTACTATTCTACACCCATTTACATCAAACATGACATTAAACCCTTTATCGCATAATTGACTAATGCTCAATAAATTGTGTTTTAGACCTTTGACATACAATACATTTTCAATAAGTATGGAAGAGTGATTACCTATGGAGCTAATACCTTCAATGTGGCCTTTGGAGTTGTCACCAAAAGTTACTACTCCTCCACTTTTGGCTTTAATTCCATGAATCGAATCTTGTCTCCGGTCATGTGTCTCGAGCATCCACTATCAAGGTACCATGAATTTTGACTTTGTGCTTTGGCCTTGTAGAAATGCTCCCCATACAAACAAAGAGTTTAAACTTTGATTTTTGGTACCCAAATCATTTTGGGTCCATGAGTGTTAGCTCCCAAAAGCTTGGTTCCCTTAGGAATCCAAGATGACAAGGCATTAACATTATTAGATTTTACAAGTTCCTTAGGAACCCATACAATTCTAATCTTTTTAGTCCTAGAATGCCTATAGGAGCCACTTTGTTTGTAGTTAAAATTCTTTCTTTTTGTAAAGTTGGTTTTTGAAGATTCACCCTTTTCAAGCTTTGAAGAACCAACACTTTTGAAAGAATTTTTGAGCTCATTGAGCTCATTCACCAATTTTTAGTGTTCATCATTACATTAAGAAAGAAGGTTGTTCAAATCAATATTTTCTTGTTCAAAGAACTTTAAATCATCTTGCAAGCTTAAAACCTTTTTCTCAAAATCTGAGTTAGTTTTAGAGAGTAAATCGTTTTGAGCTCTCAAATCCAAAATGACATTTTTGTTTTTCAAAACGGACTCCTTATATTTCTTTACTAACTCATCATATACCTCTTTTAACTCATCATATGCATCATACAATTCATCAAATGTAAAATCATAGCAAGATGAGTTAGAGGTTACCATAGAATCCTCCTCAAGAGCCACGAGGCAAAGGTTGGCCACTTCGTGTTCCTCATCCTCGGATGACTCCTCATCACTCCAACTAGCAATCTTGGCTTTGAGCTTGTTCTTCTTCTCAAAGCCCTTCTTCTTGAGTTGAGGGCAATCAGAACGAATATGACTCGGCTTCTTGCACTCAAAGAAAATGATAGGATCCTTTTCCTCTTCTTTGCCTTTGTTCTTGAAGTCTCTCTTTCTTTCAAATTTCCTCCCTCGGTTAGACTTCATGAACCGTGAGAAGCGTTTTGCTATCAATGCAAACTCCTTGAAATCGTCCTCCTCACTAGAAGAGCTCTCCTCTTGTAGAGAGGCCTTGAGAGAAACACCTAGTTTCCTTTTCTTGTCCACCTCTTGCTTCTCTATTTTCCTTTCTTCTTTCTTCTTTTCCTCTTCTCTTCCTTGTTTCATATCTCAAGAGTAAGGAGAGAACCAACTAGCTCATCAAGCTTCAATGTCTTCAAATTCTTAGCTTCGATGATGGCCGTTCTTTTACCATCCCAAGATTCTGAGAGAGAATATAGAAGCTTCCTAGCTAGCTTATCTTCGGGAATCGCTTCATCGAATCCTTTTAGACAATTGACGATGATCGAAAATCGATCAAACATCTTGGAGACACTCTTATCGGGATCTATCTTGAAATTTTCATAACTAAAGTTTAGTAGCCCGATCTTCGTCTCCTTAACGTCGCTAGTTCCTTCATACGTTGTCTCAAGAGTGTCCCACACTTCTTTTGCGCTCTCGATTGAAGAAAACTTAGAATAGATGTCTGGACCAAGTGCACAAAAGATGATGTGCAATGCTTTATCGTTGACTTGCATCCTTCTTCTATCTTCCCCGGTCATCTCTGATTTCACCTTTGGGACAAGTCTTCCTTCATCATTTCTTTTCATCGGAATGTAAGGCCCTTCTTCAACTACATCCCAAACCATGTAGTCGGTGGATTTGATGAAGAGACACATCCTATTCTTCCAATATGGGTAGTTGTCCCCATTGAAGAATGATGATTTAGTGGTGGATTGAGACTCTCAGAGGTTGGAGGTTGAGGTAGATGTAATGGCTTGGCTAGAAACTTGATCACACTCTTCTAAGATGTCCTCTTGTGGTTGTTAATCCTTCAAAAGAGGTAGGCTCTGATACCAATTGTTGAGTGGATCGTTGAATCGATAAATTCCAAGAGGGGGTGAATTGGATTTTTAAATTGGTTGGTATTGAAGTGGTAAAATAAAAATTGAAGACAAAGACACTTATAGTGGTTCAAGTTCCAAATGAACTCTACATCCACTACCTTAGCTCCCACTAAGGATTTTCCAAACAACTTCACTTGTTGATCTTCCCCTTTTCTAGGCTTAGGGGGAAACCTTTACACAAATGGTCAATTTTCTACCCAAAATTGACCAAACCCTCTCACAAGATTACAAAAAAGAATTTGGCAATTACAAAGTATCTCTCAAGACAAATATTGCACAAATTACAAGAACTCAACCCAATTGAATCTGAAAAGACAAGAAATTACAAAGAATGGCAATTGGGGTTTTACAATGATATTAAAATTAAGCACTTGTCTTTGGGCATACTTTAACAATCTCCCACTAGCACTAAGACCAATCACTCATGTATCTAATACCGAGTGACTTAGTGTAATGATCATGCTTCTGCTTTGTTAGAGGCTTTGTTAGTGGATCGACAATGTTATCATTTGTTGGTACTCTACATATTTTCACATCTCCTCAATCTATAATTTCTTGAATGAGATGGTAATGCCTAAGTATGTATTTGGATCGTTGGTCAGATCTGGGTTCTTTTGCTTGTATAATGGCTCAGTTGTTATTACAATGTAGATCTATAGCATTCAATATGCTCAGCACAACCCTTAGTTCGTATATGAACTTCTTGATCCAAACACCATCTTTTGCAGCATCGTATGCTGCAATATACTTCGCTTCTATTATAGAATCAACTATTGTATCTTGCTTTGAACTTTTTCAGCTCACAACACCTCTATTAAGGCAAAACACAAAACCCGATTGCGATCAAGAATTATCCTTATCGGTTTGGAAGCTTGTATCAGTTTAACCTTTTATACATAGTTCTTCCTCACCTCCATACATAAGGAATGTATCCTTAGTTCTTCTCAAGTACTTGAGGATATTTTTTACTGCAACCCAATGACCTTCATCAGGATCTACTTGGTATCAACATGTCATACTTAATGCATATTGATACATCCGAATGTGTACATAGCATGGCATACATGATAGATCCAATGTCCGAAGCATATGGAATCTTACTTATGCACTATCTTTCTTGAGGCATTGAAGGATGTTACGTGTGTAGAGTGCCCCACAATTGTGCAAGTGTACACGTCTCAAGTAATAAAAGGGATGAGTATTGGGTATCATCTCCACAAGGATTGGTGTGACTTCCAAAGTTTATTGTCTCGCACTGAAAAGAAATTAAATTAAAGAACACATGTTATTTGATTGGGTTTTTAGAATAATATAATAAATAGAAAGTAAGATAAGCCATTAAATTAAGAAGTTGAGTAATTAAGATGAGAGAATGAACCATATTATATTGTGTCGTAGTGTTGAAATAAATTGGAACTGTCTCGATTTTTAAAATGCAACGAACACCGAATTACCTTGACAATGAGCAAAGCTATTGTCTCGGCAATGGGTTAAGTAACTGCCTCGGCAATCCCTTGCTTGGGCAGCAACCAACAATGTCAAGGTTTGGCAAAGCGTCCTTCAGTGGCTCCTTCTTATCCTTAAGTCGAAACACTGCTGATGTGCAGGCCTTGTGTTGCATGTAAATAGTGCTTCGCAATTGTGCAAGTATACAAAACGCAAGTAATATAGGGATAAGTATATGAGTATCATCTCCATAGGGATTGGTACTCAACCATCGGTTCCTTCTTATCGTCTCCTTCTTATCCTCCTGTTTTTTTTCTATTCTTGAATGCAGCAACACACTACTGTTGTGGCAATAACTTAAATCCCTATCACGACTGCAATGGCTAAAGTCTTGCCGTGGCAATCCCTTGCTCATAGGCATATACAGTTAAAGCTCGAGAAAGTGTCCTTGGGTGGTTCCACCTTATCCCTAAGCACGAAACGCTGGTTGATGACTGAACTCTGATGATACCTCTCGGCGTCAATCAAAGGGCAAACACAAACTATTCATACACTTCTTTTAGCCGCTGAAACTCTAATCTATCCCTAGGCTGAGTTAGTTAACACCACGTGGGGCAAAAACCGTACTTATTCCTTTCGTGAGCTCAACTCTCGCGATACTGAACAAATGGATGATCTCACAAACCCTCTCTCGAGTAGAATGTGAAAATAATTAAAGCCAGAATAAGCAAACCTTAACTTTTATTGCATTAAGAACAAAAACTAAATACAAAGAGTTTTCACACAACTTCTAAACAAACTAATCTTAACCCTAAAAAGTTTAGAACATAATGAAACTAATACTAAGCTCAATCTCCCTCTCTCTCTCCGATCCAATGTTCTCTCCACATGGCGGCAAGCCTTTATATAGGGGAGGGTGTAGGCACAAATCCTTCTTGGAGAGGAAGTTAAGTTGGACTTGGACTAGATTTTTATTAAAGAAGTATATCTCTTTAATTTATTACAACATACATTTTTCCCAAGAGTCCAACTTTATACTTCCTTCCATGTTTGTCTCCTCTTCTCGAGATCCAATTACCACACAAAGTGTGTATGAAAATTCAGTGTTAAAAGCTCTACAAGTCGGCTACCACTTTCTCATTTCTTCCTCTAGCGAAATGTTGTCGCGACCGAGCTTTCACTCCATCGGCATCCTTCTGCTCTGCTCAGTAAGGCTTCCTCAGCTTCCCTTAGTAGAAGCTATCATATGGCTTGGCTTGATCAGGGTTTGTTGTCTGCTACTTCGACCTCATCTTTCCTCCTGCTATCTATGCTGTGGCGGCATCTTCCTAATCCAGTAGTGCAAATCTGCACGAACACCAATCATGTAGCTCAAATGGGTGTAGGTTGAGTGATAATTTTCATGATAAAGGGTCAAAATATAGAACTTTTGGGCACTTATCACCTCTATAATACCTCCCAGCGTGAACCAAGGGTGAACACCAACCAATCTTACGATTCTTTTAGCTGTTGAAACTCGAACTTATCCCTAAGCTGAATTAGTTTTCACCGATTGGGATGAAAACCATGCTTATCTGTTTCGTGAGTCTAACTCTCCCGATATTAGACAAATAGATGCAACCGTAATTTCCTCTCCCGATTCAATTGCAAGAAAACGTAAACAACAAGAATAAACAAACCTTGAACAAAAATGGCATTAACAAAAACATAAACAAAATCCAATCGTTTTCTCACAACTACTAAGCCATACAATACAAACCCTAAGAAGAAATTAGAACATGATATCGATGTAAGCTCACTACAAAAATCTCTCAACTCTCGATTGCTTGATGTCCTCAATGGCCGGATTTGGCTTCTTATTTATAGAGGAGGTCTAGGTCAAGTCTTTTATGAGGAGAAAGTCAAGTTAGAATTAAATACATTAAAATAAAAGATCTTCTATGAAGTAATATGTCATTCTTCCCTAAAATCCTCCCACTTGCGTGGAATCTTCTCTTGTCTCTCCTTCGGCGTTTTATGATCTTCTCACAGTTCGATCTTCATGCAAAGTACATAGAAAAATTCAACTTTTCAAGCTCTTTAAAATGCATACAACTTTGCATATTTTCTCCCTTGTCGACTTTGTCTAGGCATTGCCTCGGCAGTGGCTTGGCTATTGCCTCGGCAATAGTCTGTTTGTCTTTTCCGCTCAGCAGGGCTCTATCTCATGGTTCAGCTTCCTTTAGTTGAAACTGACATCCACAACTGGCTTGATCTGGACCGTCTAGAGATGGTTCTGCATCGTTCCTTCCTTTCCTTCGCAGCCTCGGTAGTGCTTGCCCGGGCAGTGAGTAACGAAATCTGCACACACACCAAACACACACAAAAAACAGTACCTTTTCCACCAAATAAAATAAACATAAGAATCAAATATCATAAAGATGATTTTCAGTGTGATTGATGCATGGAGGGCTATAATGTGACTCAAATGGGTGTAGATTTAGCAATAATTGACATAGAAAAGGGGTGAAATTATATTAGTTTTACACACCAAACACACCCCAAAACTCAATCTATTGCTTGTCCTCAAGCAATGCAACTAGTAAAAATATAATTACTTGCCAAAGTTTTTAATCTTCGTGGTTATCGCTTCGACTCGCCTTTTTCCTCATGACCTAGCACTTGAGAATACATGATTAATTTTTCAGACGACTAAAGGAGCTACCCGGAATCAAACTATGATGCTTGTGAGTGTGTGCATGCTTTGTGAATCAAGAAGATTTTTCGGATTCTATGTGAACTAAAGGAAATTACTTCCTTTGGGTTTCTTAACTCAACTAGAACCAATTTCGGGCACCTCTAGCCTTGTTTTCTCTTTTTCTATTTTTTCCTAAAGATCAACTAGAGCCAATTTCAGGCACCTCTAGTGATTTTCTTAAGCATGTTACTAGAGTTGGTGATAGGCACCTCTAGAAAAAATTTTCTTCTAAACCAATACTAGAGCCGATTTCTGGCACCTCTAGTATAAAAGTTTTTGTTTACCCAAAGTTTAAAGCGACTATTCCTTAGTTCACTAGAATTCCTCAAATCTATCAAGTCACAAAAGTGTTTAATTAAGTTTAGGATCATAGAGAGATTCTAACTGTTTCCTATAGTCATCCTAGCCTTTGAAGTTCTAAAAATTTTGAGTGCGAAGGTAGTTTCATCACTGGAAGAGTTTTTGCAAATCTAGGAAATTCTAAGTCAAATTAAAAATTAGGTAGTTATTAAACAGTAAAGAAACTGCACTTCTTTAGATCATTAACTGCTACGGTAATAACTACCTCGACAGTGATCTACACCCTCAAACTCGAATCAAGCATTGCCCTCAATGCATCAACACAAAGCACAAAATATAAAAGCAAAATAGAAGGGAAAAGAAGAAAACTAAATGGTCGGGGACATGGATGAGTCCTCGTTGTTGTCTTGAATGATCAATTTTGTTCTCGACATTTGCTTGATCTGTTTGGTGGCTCTCGGTGGTTGGTGACGTGTAGGAGGAGTTGGTTTGACTTTGTTGGTCACTTCGTCTTCCTCTTCACTGTCAAGGCAAATTTCTTCGGTGGTGGTTGACTTGCACTTGTTTGATAAAGATGGAACGACTTCAAACTTTTTGATGATGGACCGGACGGTTTCAGACCAATCGGACAAAGATTCGGTCGCGATCGGCTCGTCGGCAGGAGCTTTGCCTTCTCGAATTTCTAACGCAGATAATGCATGTGTTTTCGGGATAGAGAAGGTTGGCATTGCCGTGGCAGTGGGTTCTGGTGCTGCTGGGGCAGTGACAGCGGCTGTGAATGAATGCTAGGAATGGCACCGCACTGTCTGGGAATTTTTCTTAGATGAGTTGTACGATGGAGTTGTTGAAGTCCCTTGTGAAGGTCATGAACAGTCGCTGCCTTCTGTCCATCTCTTCCAATTTTTGGGCAATGTGGTAAAGGGTTATTGTTGAGGCAGATGGTTGTGGAGTTGCTGGGGTGTTGCATGATGATGCCACGGTGGCAGTGCCTTGCATCGATATAGATTGTGGCTCGGCTTCTGTAATCAGCATGGGTTTGTAGTAATCTTCCTTGCCCTATTCCTTCCTCTTGGGTGTGTATTTATCGGCTGGATCAGTGGGGATCTTTTTTTGTTTGCATAGGCCGGTGATGAGCATCGGGAAGTAGAGACGGCCTCTCTCTTTTTGGCTACACTGATACATCTCATTGCAAATTATATCACCCACATTAATTATTCGATTGTGCAATATAGAGTGTATGAGTGCAAGCCTAGGTTTAACAACAATGCTATTGTGAGAGGTAGGCAAAAACTTGTTGTGTGTAAAATAATCTATCGCAATGTAGTGCAAGTGTACACGTCGTAAGTACAATTAATTAAAGACTAAATCTTTGAATAAACGTCCTTTAGTCCGCCCTATCTTCTTGCTTTGACTTTCTCCTCAAACTTTGGGCAAGATCTTTCTTGTGCTTCTGGGCTCCAAAAATTATGCGACTGGTCTCTAAAAATTACGCTTGAAATCCTCTATCAGTCAAATTCCACTTCGTATTTTCCATCTCTTCTTCTTCACTGTCGCCACCTCTGTCACGACATATGTCACGGCAGCGAGTTATAGGGCAGTTTGCTTCAACACCGTCGCCACTTTTGTCACGACAACTGTCACGACATCACTGTCATGACATCACTGTCACGAGATCACTGTCATGACATCACTGTCACGACATTACTGTCACGGCATCACTGTCACGATAGTGATGTATGAGGCAGTTTTCTTCACTCCAGCTCTTCTGTTCCTCTGCTGCCCAAGATTCTGCCACGACAGTTATCTTCTGTTCCTCTGCTGCCCTGGATTCTGCCACGACAATTATCTGCAAGAATTGACCGAATTCAGCAGCATCTGTGCAAAATTATCCATCTGTGATGTTTATGCAAATTCTATCCTAAAATGCAACTAAACATGCTTGAGTGCATCAATAATATGGATAAATAAGGGCTAAAATATAGAACATTTATTCACTCAACACACCCCCAAACTCGAATTATTGCTTGTCCTCAAGAAAATGCAACCTAACTAAGAATAATTTTTTTGCTTGGCTTAATTAAGTGAACTTTCATTACCTATAACACATTCACTATCAAGAGCAGTACCTTGTCGGGTGTTTATGGATTTATCCGGAACATTGATATAATTCTTGTGCAAGTGTGTGCAGGTTTTGTGAACAAATATGTGCCTAGACTCCCTTAGTTACCAGAATAGTTATGCTACTCACTTGAATTTTATGCCAAATTTCATTTTTTTGGAGGCAATTATTAGGCTCCTTTAGTTTTTTCTAAATTAGACTCAGTGTTTTTCTTATTTTTATTTGATTAGAGCCTGTTTTTGGGCACCTCTAGCTATCTTTCTAGAGCCGGTATTAGGCACCTTAAGGGGTATTGAGTCTAAGTTTTTATTTTCTTATATTCTTTTCCTAGAGCTAGTGTTAGGCACCTATAGGGGCAACTCAAGTGGTTAAGCTTTCCTACTCTAGTTCTCTAACAGAAGTCTAGACAACATATAAGTCACAAGGGTGCTTTTGAAGTTTAGAACTATAGCAAGGCTCTAAATAATTCCTAAAGCATCCTAAAGGCACTGTCACGAGAGAGTATGTCGTGGCAGGTAAGTTCAGTTCAAAGACTTAAGCCAAATATATATATATATATATATATATATATATATATATATATATATTGACACAAAAATAAATAGTTATAAACACAAAATATAAGTAGTCCATTGATAATAGGAGGACTGCCTACCCGAAACTCGAGGGTTGCATTGTCCTCAATGCATGACAAATAGAAATATAAAAACATCACAAATTTCAAATAGATGCACAGACGATAGAAAGAATACAGAAAAATTAAGTTGAAGTGTTGTCGTCACTGCTGATATCTATACGGAGCTGTCGGCAGGCAGTTTCTTTTGCAGCAGATGCTGGCTTTGTGTTTAGAGAGGAGGAGGATACCTTCTTCTTTGCCTCGCGAGGTGGCTGGATTCTGGTAGGTGAAACTTTTGGAGCTTTGTCCAGAATCTCAAGCTCAATGTCACTTTTGCTGCTGCTTTCCTCCTTTCAGCTGGATTCAGGTGCAGGGCGGCAGCATCAGTACTGCCGGGTGGCAGGTGCAGGGCGACATCATCAGTACTGCCAATCTTTCAAAGGATGCATCCTCTGCTGCCAGGGCAGCGAAACTAGTTACTGTCGAGGCAGAGAACACCATGTCTTGATGGCCTTGGGTTTTTAGGTTGTTGTGAGTTCTTTATTAGAAAAGACAAGAAAAATAAATAAAATAAAAATTTAAGAGTTCAAGAGGGATTTAATCCTTGAAACTCTTATCCTAAAATAACGAAATTAAAAACTGAAACTAAATAAAATTTGAGGAGCGTCGTTTCCGATATTTCTTATGGTCCATCCGCACCCTCCACTGAGTTACAATTTTGCCCGAAAAGGGTTGGGCCAATGTGCTCGTGGCTACTCCTTTTTGTTTTATCATGGTGGAGGTGACTTTCTTTCTGGTTCCTTTGTAGTCCATAAAGTCCTCCCATCTTGGCATTGTTCCTGAACACATGAACATATGTTTAGGAAAAATTATATCTATATCCAACCATGTACTTACCTCATTCTCGTCGAAGTTCGTTATGGTGGAAAGTAGCCTTTGCTGTCGTGTCTGCTGCTGCGGCAGCCAGTTATTTTGACAGTCCTTTGCCAGGTTGCTTTGCAGGTCAAGGGGACATTGGAAAGTGCCATAACTCCCCATAGCAATTTCTGTTGGCCACTCGTAGGTCTCCATCAGTAGAGATCTCGATGATTCTAAATCCACCGGCGTTGGTTCCTCAAATACCTGCAATGGAATTGGTGAGTTTTCAAAGAATTCAAAAGGTCCGTTTATTACCTGCTCATATTCCATTGGCGAGGTATTGTCATCGGGTTGCTCTTGCATGTGGTTGTGCGAGTGCCATGGCGAAGGTGGATGTATGCTATCTTTGTCGGGCATAGCCGAGGCAGTGGGTTGAGGTTTTGCCTCGACAGTGGTTGCTGCTTCTGCATCAGTTGTTGCTGAGGCAGCGGGTGCCGCTTCGACCGGGGTTTCTGCCTCGGAAGTGGTTGCCGCCGTAACATTCTTCTCAACTTCACTAGGTGTTGTTGTGGCGTTGTTCTGTTCGGGCTCCTCGATCATTACCAAGGCAAGTTGCTGCTCAGGATCATCATGTGTTGGGCAGTCTCTTTCATTGGCATCCTTATCATCTTGCGTCGGGATTTCAAGTTCATCCGTGGCATGAATGAGGACCGGTGTGCTCAAGATTGCATCCACCTTGGAGATTCTTTTGTCCATAGAAGCCGACAATTCTTGAGTGAGTGCCATGAAGGCTTGTAGTGTGTCTTCTAAGTAATTTTGACTGCTCTTGAGGATGATGGCATTGCCAGGACATGTCAGGTTCTGCAGCAAAACTGTTATGGTAAAAATTTTTTTGCGGGTTTTGATCATACCATAAAAAATTTTGCTGCTGCAGTAGCGACATCTGTTGTCCCTGTTGCTGCTGTGGCGGCATATCTTGTTCTTGTTGGTTCCATCGTTGGTTGTCCATATATTCATCGAAAAAATGGGGACAATTTTCGACTGTATGATTACCTTTACGGTAATTTCAAGAACTTTCCCACATCAGCTCTCAAATGGTTTTCCTGACATGTTGATGCCCTTTAACCTGTATTGCACCTGGGTTTTTTTACAAAAAAAACGAATAAAATAAGGCAAGAAAATAAATATAAGTGCGGAAAAAATACGAAGTTGTTTGCCAATCCCTGGCAATGGTGCTAAAAACTTGTTTCCTGTAAAATAATCTATCGCAATGTAGTGCAAGTGTACACGTCGTAAGTAATAAAGTGATACGGAGTATCGTATATCGTCTCCACAGGGATTGAGACAACTTCAGAATTAATTTTTCTGCACAAGGGAAAAGATAAATTTAATTAAGAGTTGTGAAAATTCTTGAATATAAACTAAAATAGGTAAAGGAATCAGATTGAGAAAATAGGCTGGTATTGATTTGCTCAGTAGTGCAGGTGTTGCACTGTTCAAAGGTCTTATGTTGTGTCTGTCGTCAAGCTTGTCGCGGCAGAGGTCTGTTGATGTCGTGGCAGCGATCAACAACTCTGTACTTCAAGTTTGGCAAGAATCCCTGGAGTGACTTGTCCTATCCCTAGGTCCAAGTCTGTCGATGAACACGTCTTGGATAATACCTCCCGACGTGAATCAAAGGATGAACACCGATGTCTGTGAATTCTTTATTAGCCACTGAACCTCGTCCTATACTTAGGTCCAAGATAGTTTAACCATAAACTGGAAAACATGTATTTACTCCTTTCGTATACTTAACTCTCCCGATATTAAGTAAATAGATAACCTCACAATGCTCTCCTGATACTTTTATGAGATGTTGAAACCAGAGTAAATAAACTTGAAGTTTTATTGATTGAATAGAAAATCCTAAGAAACAGTTTTACCCTTACAACTACTTTACAAGATCAACCCTTAGCCCTGGGGGAAGTTTAGAACATGATGGAGAAGGGGGAAGCTAGGGTTTTTGATGGAAAACGGCTAGGAACTAGGTTATCTTTCTTTAGGTCGAATTACAAGCATATATATAGGCCTTGGGTACAAGTTTTCTTAATGGCCAAGAATACTAGTTCGAATTAAAGTACAATTAATGAAAGACTAAATCTCTGAATAAACGTTCTTTAGTCTGCCCTATCTTATTGCTTTGACTTTCTCCTCAAACTTTGGGCAAGACCTTTCTTGTGCTTCTGGGCTCCAAAAATTATGCGAGTGATCTCTAAAAATTAGGCTTGAAATCCTTTATCAGTCGAACTCCACTTTGCATTTTCCATCTCTTCTTCTTCACTGTCGCCACCTTTTTCACGACATATGTCACGACAGCAAGTTATAAGGCAGTTTGCTTCAACACCGTCGCCACTTTTGTCACGGCAACTGTCACGGCATCACTGTCATGTCATCACTGTCACGACATTAGTGTCACGGCATCACTGTCACGGCATCACTGTCACGGCATCACTGTCAGGACAGTGATGTATGAGGCAGTTTTCTTCACTCTAGCTCTTCTGTTCCTCTGCTGCCCTGGATTCTGCCACGACAGTTATCTTCTGTTCCTCTGCTGCCATGGATTCTGCCACGACAATTATCTGCAAGAATTGACCGAAATCAGCAGCATCTGTGCAAAATTATCCATTTGTGATGTTTATGCAAATTCTATCCTAAAATGCAACTAAACATGCTTGAGTGCATCAATAATATTGTAACGCCCCGGTTTTGGGCTCAGAAGTTTTGGGCGTTGACCGGTTTGGTCAAAGTGCTGATCGAATATATAAGAGTGAATTTAGGAAAGCCTAGTTCGGGTTGCATTAAAAATATGGAAAAATGTCCTAAAATCATCTTTTAATATAATTAAGTGAACTGTGAAATCAATTTTGGAAAATGAGGTTCGGAAGGTTGACATTTTGGCTAGTGACCAAAATGTAATTTTTGGAAGTTCGGTGACAGTTTTATAAAGGATTGAAACATTGAATCTTTAAGGAGCTATTATTCCAAAAAGAGTTTCTCCAGATTTTTCTAAGATATTTTAAGGTTTTATTATGATTTTAAAACATAAAGAAAGTGGAGGGAAATCATTTTTACTATTTTATAACTAACTTTTCTATTTTCTCTCAATTTTCCTTTTCTCTCATTTTCTCTCAACCCAAACACATTCTCCAGATTTTCTTCTTTGATTTTGTCAATCTAAATCACTCATTTCAACTCTCATTTGATTCCTAATCATCTTATCAACAAAACCTCTCAATTTGCAAGTTGTTTCATCAAGCTTTTTGGCTCTAAAAAGGAGAAACTCAAGTTTGGAGGTAAGAACGTCCTTCTCCTCTGAACTTCAAGTTCTTTATTGAAATTCCCAAGTTCTCAATCCTTGATTTGTGTTTTGTTAAAGGCTTTTCAATTGAAATCTTGATTTTGGCTTAAATGCAAGATTTGGCGATTTTGGTGAAATTTTCGTGTGATCTGTTTGGGCAGTGTTTTGAAGTGTCAAAATGATGTTAAATGAATGCTAAATTGATTAGAAGTTGAGGTTTAATTAATGCAATCCCTGATAGGTTGAATTTCCTAAGTTTGGCTTGAGTTTTTGGTTGTTTTTGGAGTGTTTTTGGTGATCTGTTATACCTGGAAGTATAGGGACGTGTTTGTGATCATTTTGGATGTTAATTGATGTTTAAAAATGGTTAGAAGTGATGGATCTTGGCTGGGTTAAGTTTTGGTAGTGTTTGGAGGTGATTTCGGTTGTGTTTGGTAGCCGAATTGTTGGTTGTGTGATGAGCAGCGAGTTTGGTTGTGTGGCTGCTGTTCTTAATGCATAATGATGCATTAATGTGCTGTTTTTGTGTGCTTGAAACAGGGGAGTTTGATCCGTGAGCTTTAGAGGTGTTGCGGAAGGTTTCGGATGCTTGGAAGGCTTGGTGGCTAGCCTTGTTTTGGTTATCGGTGAGTGAAGTTGGGTTTTCAGCTTTTAAACCAAGGTTTGAAGGTTTTTGGGAGCTTAGTGTAAGTCTAAACAACTTTGCTAAGCTCAAGAGTAAGTGAATGGATTTTCGCTCTTGAATTATGATTGTGAAATTGGCTTTTAAGCATTTGTGGTTGATGATTGAAATGCATGTGTTTTGCATGGTTTAAATCTATTTTGAAAGCATATTTTAGCATGGTTTAATGCTGGTTTTGAAAGCCATATGTGAAGGATGCTCAAGGTAAGAGATCCTTGGTTTTATACATTGAAAATGTGGTTTTGATGCATGGTGTTGCATGTTGTTCAATGGCTTTGTTTAATGCTTTAAAACAGTGAATTAATGTTGGTAAGTGATGGTTTTTGCATTATGGATATGCATGTGAAACATTGGACTAATGTGGTAAGGTGATTATATTGGCAAGTGATGTAAGTGGTTCTTGGTTCTTTGATCGGATATAGTTAGCCGGCTATAGGATTGGGTGCACCGTGAATTAAGTCGCCTTGGAGGTGGAGTGGTCAAGAGTGGACCGGTAAACTCCCTTCAAGTATCCTAACGAGATGGTTGAGGTCATAATGGAGGTGTTGCCCATTCGAGGACCTTGGTTGAGCAAAGGTTATATGGTGTTTAAAAGTCCATATGTGAGAACCTTGTGCTTGTTGAGATCACAATGGCGGTGTTAAGTCCATGTGTGGATCTTGTGTAGGGTGTCCCGGATCTCGTTAGTGATGTTATACAACTACCAATCGGTGAATGCAAAGGTTGTATGGTGTTTGAAAGTCCATACATGGGAACCTTGTGCATGTCAAGGTTGTATGGTGTTTGAAAGTCCATACATGGGAACCTTGGGGAAAAGTTGAGGTTGTATGGTGTTTGAAAGTCCATACATGGGAACCTCGGGAAAGCTAAGGTTGTATGGTGTTTAAAAGTCCATACATGGGAACCTTAGGATGTTGAGGTCAAATGGTGTTTAAAAGTCCATTTGGGAGACCTTGGATTGGTAGGGTGTATGGAGCGTAGGGACAACGCTCGGAATCCGCGTATCTGATTGGGTGTTGAGTTGAAAAGTGAATGTGGTTGATCACTTGAAGGCCAATATGATGTTCTTGATTGTGATGAAGCATGGGATGCTTGAAATGATGCATAATTGCATGTGAAGCATTAGATGCTTGAAAAGATGCATGGTTGCATGGAAAGTGTATAATGCTTGTGAATGCATGTTTACTTGTTAAGTTGAACAAGTGTTGATTATCATTTGGAAAATGATGCATGTGAGCATGAAATATCTTTAGTGCATTGGAGTCTTGTTAAGACTTGTTTTTAAAGGCATGTGATGATGATGTTGTGGTTCATATATGTTGCCTTTGGTTTAATGCATGTGTTGGTTGGTTTGTGAAATGGTTTTAAAAGATTCTTGCTTGAATTGGCTTTCAAGCTTAAGAAAGGTATGTTGTGAAATGGGAGTGTTTTCCAAGGTTTTGTTTTAGCTTGCATATGGTGTTTATGCATGGTTTGGCTAAATGGATGATTTTGTAAGTTGTGCTTTGAAAAGGTTTTCTTAGCATGCTAAGCTAAGGGTTGGTTTTCATGTATGTGCAATGCATGGTTTTGAGATTGTTGTTGAAAAGGGGTTTTCAAACATGGCTTTGGTAAACAAATCGAGTTTGTTTTAAAAGTGATTTATGGCTCGCTGCATTGATGGTGTTTTGGTTTTGA
Source organism: Hibiscus trionum (assembly GCA_030270665.1). Taxonomy (NCBI): domain Eukaryota; kingdom Viridiplantae; phylum Streptophyta; class Magnoliopsida; order Malvales; family Malvaceae; genus Hibiscus; species Hibiscus trionum. The sequence goes on along the minus strand of BSYR01000021.1, from coordinate 23,505,174 downwards.
GCATTCCTCACTAAGCATTATGTGCTTACGCTCCTTTTTGTCCATCAATGCAGATTCTTGAAGTTTGGACAGCGAGGAGCAAGGGATTCAAGAAGGACTCCACTTGAGATGTATGTCTCGGTTAATAGCTATAGTTAATAAAGGCAATGGGGTAGAATCTCTTGGGTTGATGTATGTGTTTGTTTATGTTCGGACAAGTATGGTTTTGTGTTGTTGATGTTGTTGGAACATGGTTTGGCTTATGAGTTTGAATTGGAAGTATGTTGTTTAAATGGTTGCTTGTGTTGGAAGCTTAACCTTGAAATTGGGGTTTTTCGTGTATGTTGACATGTTGTTGAATTGTTGATGCAAGTATGCCTCTTTTATGTTGAATTGCATGTTGGCAAAGTTTGGTGGCTTTTGGAGCATGATTGGATGTTTAATTGCATGTTTAAGAATGCATTTTGAGGCTTGCTGTGCAGGGTGTTTCAGAACAGCCAATACCGTTTCGGAACGGGTGCCTTAAACAAGCCCAGGCGTCCGAAACGGGAGGGACCGTTCCGAAACGGAAAGGCTACTGCAAGACCCCCGTTTCGGTACGCGTTGCGGAACGGCCCCGCGTTTCGGAACGGGCTAAGCCTGTTTTGGAACGGGTGACCGTTGGGGGCTGACATTGGCAGTTAAATGTTTTGAAAAGTTGCATTTTGGTCCTGAATCTTGTTTGTGCAATTGTATGAGTTTGGGATGTCCGTTTGAGCTGAAATTTGGCAGTGAAGCATGAAACCTGACTAATTGCAATATGGTAACTTTAATTTGGGTTAAGTCCTCATATTTAACAGAAATTACAATTTGGTCCCTAAAATTGTAATTTGTTCAATTGGGTCCCCGTTTGATCTCTGATGTTTGTGATCTTTGAGTATGGTGTTTGAGTGATCACATATAGGACTAATGTGCATCTAGACAAGATTAAAAAGGAAAAAAAAGGGTCGTTAATCAAGGTTGACTTTCGGGTTGACTTTGGTTTTCCCCGTGTAATCTTCGTAGTTCGGGTCAACCGCCTAGGCCGGGCTACGGGGGTTACATTTGGTGGTATCAGAGCTGAGTTGCGAATGCTTGGGGAAAACGGTAAGTTGTTTTGATGTGTGTTGATGTTTACCTTGTTGTGTGGATGAAAGTTGGTTGAATGTTGGTTGAAACACGTGTTTCTGGGCATGATGCTGATGTTTCTGAGCAAATTGTTGATGTTTCTGATCAAGTTGCTGATGTTTTCGAGCATGCTTTGTGTTTATGAATCATTGTTGAATTAATGTGGATATGTGCTGATGTTGTGAGCTGGTGTTATGCTTGATGATTGTGTAATGAGTATGTTATGTTGATAATATGCTGATGCAAATGGATGCTGTTGGATGTAAGCATGATCGAGTATGTAGATTGATATGCTTGATGTTGTGATATCCATGTTGTGTTGACTGTTATGTCATGTAAAGGGGAGGATTCGGGATACCCATTGCCTTATTAATATAGCTATTGTGTTATTTTGGAGTTGGAGTTTGAATCCTTGCTTAATGCTGGTCTAACTGGTTTGTTTGTTTGTTGTGATTGTATGTTTGTTGTTGTTAGTAGTATGGCTAAGTCGATGAAAGAATGGCAGTTGGGAGAGATGGTTGCTGCCTTGGGGCAGGTTGTTAAGGCGTGGAATTCACCCTTTGGTAGAGGTGTTTTGTCTCAGTTTTCTGTGCCTGGGGTTGAGGTGATAAGGCAAGGGAAAGAAGCTGGTTCTGTGGTGAAGAGTTCATCATCTGATGTTCAGGAGGTGTTGAGAACATCTCAGGCTGTGGTAAAGGTAAAGTCAGTGGATGTGCTGGCCGTGGGATGTGTGGGTTTGCCGAAGCAGCGTTTGCTTGATTTGGGTGCCGTGGAATATCGTGGTTCTACACCGGAGATGTTTGAGGCCTGGTTGGCCAGTGTGGTTCTGATCTTGGATCAGGAAGGCTGTGATCTTGCTTGTAAGCTGGGGAGTGTTGTTTCTTTGATGTTGGAGGATGCCTGTGTCTGGTGGACATCTGTGGCGTCACATATTCCTGATATTGATTGGGATTTCTTTGTATCTGCCTTTTATGAAAGGTATCTTGGAGGGAAGTTTCCAAGGGTTGAGCAATGTGACGGTGGTGTTGTTGTAGAGCAAGTGTTGCTTGGGCAAGGAGTGGAAGTTCAGCCACCGGTGTGTGACCGTTGTGAAAGGCGCCATGTTGGAGGTTGTTGGGGAGAGGGTGCTTGCTGGAACTGTGGTTCCAAAGTGCATGTTAAGCGTGATTGTCCTCTTGGAGTGAAGTCAGCTTTAGTGTTAGCCAAAGGGTCTCAGAAAGGCCGTGGGCACGGCCGAGGCAAGGTTCAGAAGTGGCAGAAAGAGCAGAAAGTTGTGAAGAGTGTGGGAAAGGAGAATTGCTGGAAATGTGGGTCTGCTGGACACATGAGACGTGATTGTTTGATGTTGGCTCGGAACAGCCAAGGTCCCTTATCGCAAGGAGTTGGTGGTGACCCTAGTGTGTTAGCTGGTGCTGCAGTGGTGCGGCAGGAGGATGATGGTTCTGCGAGGAAGAGAGTTCGTCTGATGAAGCTTCAGGGTGGTGTTGTGCTTTCAGGTAACCTTGTTTAGTAATCTTTGCTCTAGTTACCTTAGTTTGGTTTCTGTTGGTTTTCCTTGCGTGGTAAGTTTAGTCTTGTTGCTAGCATGTTTGGGGTAATGGTTGTAGTTTGGAAACATCTTTGGTGTGAAGAAGGTTTAGGTGAGAATCTTGTGGTTAATGTTTGTTGGTATGATGGAGTTAGATAAGTTAGAAGTGAGGTAGGAGGTTGTTCTTAGACGGATTTGAGGATGTTATTGGAGGGTGTGAACTGGCATTCATGCACAGTTAAAAATCATTGTTATATGCTATATTATATATGTTGGTCCATGCATACATATGGCATGACATTAGAGGTTTTGCATACATGTACATCAGGCATTGATAGGGCATGTTGGTGATCATGCATACGATGTTCACACTCGCTAATAACTAATCGAATCTGTTAGAGTGGTGGTTGGGTTAGGTTGGATGATGGGTTTTTGGAGGTTGTTTTGGTGGGGTGAGAGAGGTTGTTTTAGATGTTGTTTTGGTGCTGGGTGAGAGTTAGACGTAATGGAGTATATTAGGCTAGTTGCTAGTAATAGTGAGAGTGGTATGGTCTGATGGTAGAAGGATAGTGTTTGTTGCTTAAGGAGAGTTTAGTGGTTTGGATAGCTAAGTGGAAGGGGTAGCACCTTGATGCTAAGTGATGTTGTAGTTTAACGGTTGTGTTTCCAGGTGCTGGGGTAGCTTAGCATTTGGGTTGTTGTGGAAGGGTTGTGTTTGCAAGTGCTGGTTCTTAGCAAACTTTGAGGAGTTGAGGAGTTGGTATGTATGATAGGTTGGGCGATGTCCTGGTAAGACAAGTGTTATGGTTGAAGTTTGAGGTGGAAGGGTTATGAAAGATCGAAGGCTTTTGTTGGTTATTGGGTTCTTGTGAGAAGTGGTTGGCTGGTTGTGTGTATGTGATTTTTGGAATCTGGGTGAGTGATCCTGGTGAGATGTTGTGGTAATGTTAGCAACAGTTGTGAGGGTTTATCAGCATTCGTTGGGGAGTTTGGGTAAGCAGTTTATGTTTAAGGATTTTTGCTTATTGGGAAATTCTAGGAAGAGGTTTGGGAGTTTGCAAGAGTTTTAGAAGCAAAGAAGGTTGAATAGTGGCTGAATTGGATTGGTTGTAGTCCCTGTGTAAACCAGTCTTGGAAGTTGTGTGTTACAGTAATGTGTGCTGTGAGAGTTAAAGTTCTTCATGATTGAAGTTGGGGCTGTGTACAGTCCGGATATGTGGAAGGTTAAGTTGTGGCTATCTTTGTGTGTTCTGGGTTTGTGAACAGCATGTGGTGGTGTTGGGTTCAGTGGAGTTTTGTGTGGAAAGTGTTCAGTGTTGGTTGAGGTTTTTATGTTGCCTTGTGTGTGTTTTGAGAAGGTTGTTGTTCTCTTTTCGCCGGTTAAATTTCGAGGACGAAATTTCCTAAGGGGGAGAGTTGTAACGCCCCGGTTTTGGGCTCAGAAGTTTTGGGCGTTGACCGGTTTGGTCAAAGTGCTGATCGAATATATAAGAGTGAATTTAGGAAAGCCTAGTTCGGGTTGCATTAAAAATATGGAAAAATGTCCTAAAATCATCTTTTAATATAATTAAGTGAACTGTGAAATCAATTTTGGAAAATGAGGTTCGGAAGGTTGACATTTTGGCTAGTGACCAAAATGTAATTTTTGGAAGTTCGGTGACAGTTTTATAAAGGATTGAAACTTTGAATCTTTAAGGAGCTATTATTCCAAAAAGAGTTTCTCCAGATTTTTCTAAGATATTTTAAGGTTTTATTCTGATTTTAAAACATAAAGAAAGTGGAGGGAAATCATTTTTACTATTTCATAACTAACTTTTCTATTTTCTCTCAATTTTCCTTTTCTCTCATTTTCTCTCAACCCAAACACATTCTCCAGATTTTCTTCTTTGATTTTGTCAATCTAAATCACTCATTTCAACTCTCATTTGATTCCTAATCATCTCATCAACAAAACCTCTCAATTTGCAAGTTGTTTCATCAAGCTTTTTGGCTCTAAAAAGAAGAAACTCAAGTTTGGAGGTAAGAACGTCCTTCTCCTCTGAACTTCAAGTTCTTTATTGAAATTCCCAAGTTCTCAATCCTTGATTTGTGTTTTGTTAAAGGCTTTTCAATTGAAATCTTGATTTTGGCTTAAAATGCAAGATTTGGCGATTTTGGTGAAATTTTCGTGTGATCTGTTTGGGCAGTGTTTTGAAGTGTCAAAATGATGTTAAATGAATGCTAAATTGATTAGAAGTTGAGGTTTAATTAATGCAATCCCGGATAGGTTGAATTTCCTAAGTTTGGCTTGAGTTTTTGGTTGTTTTTGGAGTGTTTTTGGTGATCTGTTATACCTGGAAGTATAGGGACGTGTTTGTGATCATTTTGGATGTTAATTGATGTTTAAAAATGGTTAGAAGTGATGGATCTTGGCTGGGTTAAGTTTTGGTAGTGTTTAGAGGTGATTTCGGTTGTGTTTGGTAGCCGAATTGTTGGTTGTGTGATGAGCAGCGAGTTTGGTTGTGTGGCTGCTGTTCTTAATGCATAATGATGCATTAATGTGCTGTTTTTGTGTGCTTGAAACAGGGGAGTTTGATCCGTGAGCTTTAGAGGTGTTGCGGAAGGTTTCGGATGCTTGGAAGGCTTGGTGGCTAGCCTTGTTTTGGTTATCGGTGAGTGAAGTTGGGTTTTCAGCTTTTAAACCAAGGTTTGAAGGTTTTTGGGAGCTTAGTGTAAGTCTAAACAACTTTGCTAAGCTCAAGAGTAAGTGAATGGATTTTCGCTCTTGAATTATGATTGTGAAATTGGCTTTTAAGCATTTGTGGTTGATGATTGAAATGCATGTGTTTTGCATGGTTTAAATCTGTTTTGAAAGCATATTTTAGCATGGTTTAATGCTGGTTTTGAAAGCCATATGTGAAGGATGCTCAAGGTAAGAGATCCTTGGTTTTATACATTGAAAATGTGGTTTTGATGCATGGTGTTGCATGTTGTTCAATGGCTTTGTTTAATGCTTTAAAACAGTGAATTAATGTTGGTAAGTGATGGTTTTTGCATTATGGATATGCATGTGAAACATTGGACTAATGTGGTAAGGTGATTATATTGGCAAGTGATGTAAGTGGTTCTTGGTTCTTTGATCGGATATAGTTAGCCGGCTATAGGATTGGGTGCACCGTGAATTAAGTCGCCTTGGAGGTGGAGTGGTCAAGAGTGGACCGGTAAACTCCCTTCAAGTATCCTAACGAGATGGTTGAGGTCATAATGGAGGTGTTGCCCATTCGAGGACCTTGGTTGAGCAAAGGTTATATGGTGTTTAAAAGTCCATATGTGAGAACCTTGTGCTTGTTGAGATCACAATGGCGGTGTTAAGTCCATGTGTGGATCTTGTGTAGGGTGTCCCGGATCTCGTTAGTGATGTTATACAACTACCAATCGGTGAATGCAAAGGTTGTATGGTGTTTGAAAGTCCATACATGGGAACCTTGTGCATGTCAAGGTTGTATGGTGTTTGAAAGTCCATACATGGGAACCTTGGGGAAAAGTTGAGGTTGTATGGTGTTTGAAAGTCCATACATGGGAACCTCGGGAAAGCTAAGGTTGTATGGTGTTTAAAAGTCCATACATGGGAACCTTAGGATGTTGAGGTCAAATGGTGTTTAAAAGTCCATTTGGGAGACCTTGGATTGGTAGGGTGTATGGAGCGTAGGGACAACGCTCGGAATCCGCGTATCCGATTGGGTGTTGAGTTGAAAAGTGAATGTGGTTGATCACTTGAAGGCCAATATGACGTTCTTGATTGTGATGAAGCATGGGATGCTTGAAATGATGCATAATTGCATGTGAAGCATTAGATGCTTGAAAAGATGCATGGTTGCATGGAAAGTGTATAATGCTTGTGAATGCATGTTTACTTGTTAAGTTGAACAAGTGTTGATTATCATTTGGAAAATGATGCATGTGAGCATGAAATATCTTTAGTGCATTGGAGTCTTGTTAAGACTTGTTTTTAAAGGCATGTGATGATGATGTTGTGGTTCATATATGTTGCCTTTGGTTTAATGCATGTGTTGGTTGGTTTGTGAAATGGTTTTAAAAGATTCTTGCTTGAATTGGCTTTCAAGCTTAAGAAAGGTATGTTGTGAAATGGGAGTGTTTTCCAAGGTTTTGTTTTAGCTTGCATATGGTGTTTATGCATGGTTTGGCTAAATGGATGATTTTGTAAGTTGTGCTTTGAAAAGGTTTTCTTAGCATGCTAAGCTAAGGGTTGGTTTTCATGTATGTGCAATGCATGGTTTTGAGCTTGTTGTTGAAAAGGGGTTTTCAAACATGGCTTTGGTAAACAAATCGAGTTTGTTTTAAAAGTGATTTATGGCTCGCTGCATTGATGGTGTTTTGGTTTTGAGCATTCCTCACTAAGCATTATGTGCTTACGCTCCTTTTTGTCCATCAATGCAGATTCTTGAAGTTTGGACAACGAGGAGCAAGGGATTCAAGAAGGACTCCACTTGAGATGTATGTCTCAGTTAATAGCTATAGTTAATAAAGGCAATGGGGTAGAATCTCTTGGGTTGATGTATGTGTTTGTTTATGTTCGGACAAGTATGGTTTTGTGTTGTTGATGTTGTTGGAACATGGTTTGGCTTATGAGTTTGAATTGGAAGTATGTTGTTTAAATGGTTGCTTGTGTTGGAAGCTTAACCTTGAAATTGGGGTTTTTCGTGTATGTTGACATGTTGTTGAATTGTTGATGCAAGTATGCCTCTTTTATGTTGAATTGCATGTTGGCAAAGTTTGGTGGCTTTTGGAGCATGATTGGATGTTTAATTGCATGTTTAAGAATGCATTTTGAGGCTTGCTGTGCAGGGTGTTTCAGAACAGCCAATACCGTTTCGGAACGGGTGCCTTAAACAAGCCCAGGCGTCCGAAACGGGAGGGACCGTTCCGAAATGGAAAGGCTACTGCAAGACCCCCGTTTCGGTACGCGTTGCGGAACGGCCCCGCGTTTCGGAACGGGCTAAGCCTGTTTTGGAACGGGTGACCGTTGGGGGCTGACATTGGCAGTTAAATGTTTTGAAAAGTTGCATTTTGGTCCTGAATCTTGTTTGTGCAATTGTATGAGTTTGGGATGTCCGTTTGAGCTGAAATTTGGCAGTGAAGCATGAAACCTGACTAATTGCAATATGGTAACTTTAATTTGGGTTAAGTCCTCATATTTAACAGAAATTACAATTTGGTCCCTAAAATTGTAATTTGTTCAATTGGGTCCCCGTTTGATCTCTGATGTTTGTGATCTTTGAGTATGGTGTTTGAGTGATCACATATAGGACTAATGTGCATCTAGACAAGATTAAAAAGGAAAAAAAAGGGTCGTTAATCAAGGTTGACTTTCGGGTTGACTTTGGTTTTCCCCGTGTAATCTTCGTAGTTCGGGTCAACCGTCTAGGTCGGGCTACGGGGGTTACATTTGGTGGTATCAGAGCTGAGTTGCGAATGCTTGGGGAAAACGGTAAGTTGTTGTGATGTGTGTTGATGTTTACCTTGTTGTGTGGATGAAAGTTGGTTGAATGTTGGTTGAAACACGTGTTTCTGGGCATGATGCTGATGTTTCTGAGCAAATTGTTGATGTTTCTGATCAAGTTGCTGATGTTTTCGAGCATGCTTTGTGTTTATGAATCATTGTTGAATTAATGTGGATATGTGCTGATGTTGTGAGCTGGTGTTATGCTTGATGATTGTGTAATGAGTATGTTATGTTGATAATATGCTGATGCAAATGGATGCTGTTGGATGTAAGCATGATCGAGTATGTAGATTGATATGCTTGATGTTGTGATATCCATGTTGTGTTGACTGTTATGTCATGTAAAGGGGAGGAATCGTGATAACCATTGCCTTATTAATATAGTTATTGTGTTATTTTGGAGTTGGAGTTTGAATCCTTGCTTAATGCTGGTCTAACTGGTTTGTTTGTTTGTTGTGATTGTATGTTTGTTGTTGTTAGTAGTATGGCTAAGTCGATGAAAGAATGGCAGTTGGGAGAGATGGTTGCTGCCTTGGGGCAGGTTGTTAAGGCGTGGAATTCACCCTTTGGTAGAGGTGTTTTGTCTCAGTTTTCTGTGCCTGGGGTTGAGGTGATAAGGCAAGGGAAAGAAGCTGGTTCTGTGGTGAAGAGTTCATCATCTGATGTTCAGGAGGTGTTGAGAACATCTCAGGCTGTGGTAAAGGTAAAGTCAGTGGATGTGCTGGCTGTGGGATGTGTGGGTTTGCCGAAGCAGCGTTTGCTTGATTTGGGTGCCGTGGAATATCGTGGTTCTACACCGGAGATGTTTGAGGCCTGGTTGGCCAGTGTGGTTCTGATCTTGGATCAGGAAGGCTGTGATCTTGCTTGTAAGCTGGGGAGTGTTGTTTCTTTGATGTTGGAGGATGCCTGTGTCTGGTGGACATCTGTGGCTGTGGCGTCACATATTCCTGATATTGATTGGGATTTCTTTGTATCTGCCTTTTATGAAAGGTATCTTGGAGGGAAGTTTCCAAGGGTTGAGCAATGTGACGGTGGTGTTGTTGTAGAGCAAGTGTTGCTTGGGCAAGGAGTGGAAGTTCAGCCACCGGTGTGTGACCGTTGTGAAAGGCGCCATGTTGGAGGTTGTTGGGGCGAGGGTGCTTGCTGGAACTGTGGTTCCAAAGTGCATGTTAAGCGTGATTGTCCTCTTGGAGTGAAGTCAGCTTTAGTGTTAGCCAAAGGGTCTCAGAAAGGCCGTGGGCACGGCCGAGGCAAGGTTCAGAAGTGGCAGAAAGAGCAGAAAGTTGTGAAGAGTGTGGGAAAGGAGAATTGCTGGAAATGTGGGTCTGCTGGACACATGAGACGTGATTGTTTGATGTTGGCTCGGAACAGCCAAGGTCCCTTATCGCAAGGAGTTGGTGGTGACCCTAGTGTGTTAGCTGGTGCTGCAGTGGTGCGGCAGGAGGATGATGGTTCTGCGAGGAAGAGAGTTCGTCTGATGAAGCTTCAGGGTGGTGTTGTGCTTTCAGGTAACCTTGTTTAGTAATCTTTGCTCTAGTTACCTTAGTTTGGTTTCTGTTGGTTTTCCTTACGTGGTAAGTTTAGTCTTGTTGCTAGCATGTTTGGGGTAATGGTTGTAGTTTGGAAACATCTTTGGTGTGAAGAAGGTTTAGGTGAGAATCTTGTGGTTAATGTTTGTTGGTATGATGGAGTTAGATAAGTTAGAAGTGAGGTAGGAGGTTGTTCTTAGACGGATTTGAGGATGTTATTGGAGGGTGTGAACTGGCATTCATGCACAGTTAAAAATCATTGTTATATGCTATATTATATATGTTGGTCCATGCATACATATGGCATGACATTAGAGGTTTTGCATACATGTACATCAGGCATTGATAGGGCATGTTGGTGATCATGCATACGATGTTCACACTCGCTAATAACTAATCGAATCTGTTAGAGTGGTGGTTGGGTTAGGTTGGATGATGGGTTTTTAGAGGTTGTTTTGGTGGGGTGAGAGAGGTTGTTTTAGATGTTGTTTTGGTGCTGGGTGAGAGTTAGACGTAATGGAGTATATTAGGCTAGTTGCTAGTAATAGTGAGAGTGGTATGGTCTGATGGTAGAAGGATAGTGTTTGTTGCTTAAGGAGAGTTTAGTGGTTTGGATAGCTAAGTGGAAGGGGTAGCACCTTGATGCTAAGTGATGTTGTAGTTTAACGGTTGTGTTTCCAGGTGCTGGGGTAGCTTAGCATTTGGGTTGTTGTGGAAGGGTTGTGTTTGCAAGTGCTGGTTCTTAGCAAACTTTGAGGAGTTGAGGAGTTGGTATGTATGATAGGTTGGGCGATGTCCTGGTAAGACAAGTGTTATGGTTGAAGTTTGAGGTGGAAGGGTTATGAAAGATCGAAGGCTTTTGTTGGTTATTGGGTTCTTGTGAGAAGTGGTTGGCTGGTTGTGTGTATGTGATTTTTGGAATCTGGGTGAGTGATCCTGGTGAGATGTTGTGGTAATGTTAGCAACAGTTGTGAGGGTTTATCAGCATTCGTTGGGGAGTTTGGGTAAGCAGTTTATGTTTAAGGATTTTTACTTATTGGGAAATTCTAGGAAGAGGTTTGGGAGTTTGCAAGAGTTTTAGAAGCAAAGAAGGTTGAATAGTGGCTGAATTGGATTGGTTGTAGTCCCTGTGTAAACCAGTCTTGGAAGTTGTGTGTTACAGTAATGTGTGCTGTGAGAGTTAAAGTTCTTCATGATTGAAGTTGGGGCTGTGTACAGTCCGGATATGTGGAAGGTTAAGTTGTGGCTATCTTTGTGTGTTCTGGGTTTGTGAACAGCATGTGGTGGTGTTGGGTTCAGTGGAGTTTTGTGTGGAAAGTGTTCAGTGTTGGTTGAGGTTTTTATGTTGCCTTGTGTGTGTTTTGAGAAGGTTGTTGTTCTCTTTTCGCCGGTTAAATTTCGAGGACGAAATTTCCTAAGGGGGGGAGAGTTGTAACGCCCCGGTTTTGGGCTCAGAAGTTTTGGGCGTTGACCGGTTTGGTCAAAGTGCTGATCGAATATATAAGAGTGAATTTAGGAAAGCCTAGTTCGGGTTGCATTAAAAATATGGAAAAATGTCCTAAAATCATCTTTTAATATAATTAAGTGAACTGTGAAATCAATTTTGGAAAATGAGGTTCGGAAGGTTGACATTTTGGCTAGTGACCAAAATGTAATTTTTGGAAGTTCGGTGACAGTTTTATAAAGGATTGAAACTTTGAATCTTTAAGGAGCTATTATTCCAAAAAGAGTTTCTCCAGATTTTTCTAAGATATTTTAAGGTTTTATTCTGATTTTAAAACATAAAGAAAGTGGAGGGAAATCATTTTTACTATTTTATAACTAACTTTTCTATTTTCTCTCAATTTTCCTTTTCTCTCATTTTCTCTCAACCCAAACACATTCTCCAGATTTTCTTCTTTGATTTTGTCAATCTAAATCACTCATTTCAACTCTCATTTGATTCCTAATCATCTCATCAACAAAACCTCTCAATTTGCAAGTTGTTTCATCAAGCTTTTTGGCTCTAAAAAGAAGAAACTCAAGTTTGGAGGTAAGAACGTCCTTCTCCTCTGAACTTCAAGTTCTTTATTGAAATTCCCAAGTTCTCAATCCTTGATTTGTGTTTTGTTAAAGGCTTTTCAATTGAAATCTTGATTTTGGCTTAAAATGCAAGTTTTGGCGATTTTGGTGAAATTTTCGTGTGATCTGTTTGGGCAGTGTTTTGAAGTGTCAAAATGATGTTAAATGAATGCTAAATTGATTAGAAGTTGAGGTTTAATTAATGCAATCCCGGATAGGTTGAATTTCCTAAGTTTGGCTTGAGTTTTTGGTTGTTTTTGGAGTGTTTTTGGTGATCTGTTATACCTGGAAGTATAGGGACGTGTTTGTGATCATTTTGGATGTTAATTGATGTTTAAAAATGGTTAGAAGTGATGGATCTTGGCTGGGTTAAGTTTTGGTAGTGTTTAGAGGTGATTTTGGTTGTGTTTTGTAGCCGAATTGTTGGTTGTGTGATGAGCAGCGAGTTTGGTTGTGTGGCTGCTGTTCTTAATGCATAATGATGCATTAATGTGCTGTTTTTGTGTGCTTGAAACATGGGAGTTTGATCCGTGAGCTTTAAAGGTGTTGCGGAAGGTTTCGGATGCTTGGAAGGCTTGGTGGCTAGCCTTGTTTTGGTTATCGGTGAGTGAAGTTGGGTTTTCAGCTTTTAAACCAAGGTTTGAAGGTTTTTGGGAGCTTAGTGTAAGTCTAAACAACTTTGCTAAGCTCAAGAGTAAGTGAATGGATTTTCGCTCTTGAATTATGATTGTGAAATTGGCTTTTAAGCATTTGTGGTTGATGATTGAAATGCATGTGTTTTGCATGGTTTAAATCTGTTTTGAAAGCATATTTTAGCATGGTTTAATGCTGGTTTTGAAAGCCATATGTGAAGGATGCTCAAGGTAAGAGATCCTTGGTTTTATACATTGAAAATGTGGTTTTGATGCATGGTGTTGCATGTTGTTCAATGGCTTTGTTTAATGCTTTAAAACAGTGAATTAATGTTGGTAAGTGATGGTTTTTACATTATGGATATGCATGTGAAACATTTGACTAATGTGGTAAGGTGATTATATTGGCAAGTGATGTAAGTGGTTCTTGGTTCTTTGATCGGATATAGTTAGCCGGCTATAGGATTGGGTGCACCGTGAATTAAGTCGCCTTGGAGGTGGAGTGGTCAAGAGTGGACCGGTAAACTCCCTTCAAGTATCCTAACGAGATGGTTGAGGTCATAATGGAGGTGTTGCCCATTCGAGGACCTTGGTTGAGCAAAGGTTATATGGTGTTTAAAAGTCCATATGTGAGAACCTTGTGCTTGTTGAGATCACAATGGCGGTGTTAAGTCCATGTGTGGATCTTGTGTAGGGTGTCCCGGATCTCGTTAGTGATGTTATACAACTACCAATCGGTGAATGCAAAGGTTGTATGGTGTTTGAAAGTCCATACATGGGAACCTTGTGCATGTCAAGGTTGTATGGTGTTTGAAAGTCCATACATGGGAACCTTGGGGAAAAGTTGAGGTTGTATGGTGTTTGAAAGTCCATACATGGGAACCTCGGGAAAGCTAAGGTTGTATGGTGTTTAAAAGTCCATACATGGGAACCTTAGGATGTTGAGGTCAAATGGTGTTTAAAAGTCCATTTGGGAGACCTTGGATTGGTAGGGTGTATGGAGCGTAGGGACAACGCTCGGAATCCGCGTATCCGATTGGGTGTTGAGTTGAAAAGTGAATGTGGTTGATCACTTGAAGGCCAATATGATGTTCTTGATTGTGATGAAGCATGGGATGCTTGAAATGATGCATAATTGCATGTGAAGCATTAGATGCTTGAAAAGATGCATGGTTGCATGGAAAGTGTATAATGCTTGTGAATGCATGTTTACTTGTTAAGTTGAACAAGTGTTGATTATCATTTGGAAAATGATGCATGTGAGCATGAAATATCTTTAGTGCATTGGAGTCTTGTTAAGACTTGTTTTTAAAGGCATGTGATGATGATGTTGTGGTTCATATATGTTGCCTTTGGTTTAATGCATGTGTTGGTTGGTTTGTGAAATGGTTTTAAAAGATTCTTGCTTGAATTGGCTTTCAAGCTTAAGAAAGGTATGTTGTGAAATGGGAGTGTTTTCCAAGGTTTTGTTTTAGCTTGCATATGGTGTTTATGCATGGTTTGGCTAAATGGATGATTTTGTAAGTTGTGCTTTGAAAAGGTTTTCTTAGCATGCTAAGCTAAGGGTTGGTTTTCATGTATGTGCAATGCATGGTTTTGAGCTTGTTGTTGAAAAGGGGTTTTCAAACATGGCTTTGGTAAACAAATCGAGTTTGTTTTAAAAGTGATTTATGGCTCGCTGCATTGATGGTGTTTTGGTTTTGAGCATTCCTCACTAAGCATTATGTGCTTACGCTCCTTTTTGTCCATCAATGCAGATTCTTGAAGTTTGGACAGCGAGGAGCAAGGGATTCAAGAAAGACTCCACTTGAAATGTATGTCTCGGTTAATAGCTATAGTTAATAAAGGCAATGGGGTAGAATCTCTTGGGTTGATGTATGTGTTTGTTTATGTTCGGACAAGTATGGTTTTGTGTTGTTGATGTTGTTGGAACATGGTTTGGCTTATGAGTTTGAATTGGAAGTATGTTGTTTAAATGGTTGCTTGTGTTGGAAGCTTAACCTTGAAATTGGGGTTTTTCGTGTATGTTGACATGTTGTTGAATTGTTGATGCAAGTATGCCTCTTTTATGTTGAATTGCATGTTGGCAAAGTTTGGTGGCTTTTGGAGCATGATTGGATGTTTAATTGCATGTTTAAGAATGCATTTTGAGGCTTGCTGTGCAGGGTGTTTCGGAACAACCAATACCGTTTCGGAACGGGTGCCTTAAACAAGCCCAGGCGTCCGAAACGGGAGGGACCGTTCCGAAACGGAAAGGCTACTGCCAGACCCCCGTTTCGGTACGCGTTGCGGAACGGCCCCGCGTTTCGGAACGGGCTAAGCCTGTTTCGGAACGGGTGACCGTTGGGGGCTGACATTGGCAGTTAAATGTTTTGAAAAGTTGCATTTTGGTCCTGAATCTTGTTTGTGCAATTGTATGAGTTTGGGATGTCCGTTTGAGCTGAAATTTGGCAGTGAAGCATGAAACCTGACTAATTGCAATATGGTAACTTTAATTTGGGTTAAGTCTTCATATTTAACAGAAATTACAATTTGGTCCCTAAAATTGTAATTTGTTCAATTGGGTCCCCGTTTGATCTCTGATGTTTGTGATCTTTGAGTATGGTGTTTGAGTGATCACATATAGGACTAATGTGCATCTAGACAAGATTAAAAAGGAAAAAAAGGGTCATTAATCAAGGTTGACTTTCGGGTTGACTTTGGTTTTCCCCGTGTAATCTTCGTAGTTCGGGTCAACCGTCTAGGCCGGGCTACGGGGGTTACAAATATGGATAAATGAGGGCTAAAATATAGAACATTTATTCACTCAATAGTAGGCTTTAAACAACGCTTCACAAAGGTATTCCACAATTTTGCCTTGGGCCAAAGCCTTCGGTGGTTTACCGTTCCTTTGTGTGCACCGATATTCCATGTTGTGTCGGCAAGGCACAGCTCCTTGCGGATGTCGTCGTAATCATTGTCTGTGAGTTTGTCTTTGAATTCCTTGTGCTCATCCTTGGCCACAAAAATGTCGTAGTAGAGGGGTATGGTTTCAGGATCCACGGGGATGGCTTCGCCTCGAACGTGGACAAAAAAGTTGTTGGGATTTGGAGAATGGGCATAGAACTCCCTTACCCATGATACGTTGGCCGGTTCTGGTTGTTGGCAAAAGATTTGCCCCGTATGGTGAGCAATCTTGTCGAAGATGAATCGGTCGAGACCGAAATCGGTGTGAAGCCTTGCTCCTCCCAAACTTTCTTTCGGTGGTGCGAAACTTTTGAACGTCGGTTCCTCGGTGGCTTTTGAGCTCTCTCCTTTCTTGAGTTTTAGGGCCATGGTTGAACTGTTGAAGGGTTGTGAGAAGCGGGAACTAAAAGTAAAAGAAAAAATTTGGAATGCAAAGATGATGAAAAAAATTAGGAGTGATGTGTGAGTGGAGGGGGTTTAAGTAGGTGGAGGATATAGCCGTTGGAGTGTGGGTAACCGTTGGGGGGTAACGCTTGCGTGTGCAGTAAGGTTTGTTTGGTTGGCTATGGTTGGCATAGGGAGTGGATGGGTTTTGGGTTATTTGTGGGTTGGGCTTGGTCCATCTTCTTCTCATCTTTGGGCTCCTTCCTAAAAAAATAAATTAATTTTATTAGAGCAAAATAAAAAATATTAATCCTAAAAAATAAAGTGCAGAAAATAAAAATAAAAGAAAAAGAAAAGGGAAAAAATTAAGACACTAAAGGAGTGCATGGGGATGCCTCTCTTAAAGTAATCACTTCCTTGTCCCTCATGACATAGGTGCAAGTGTAGTGCTTCAGTCTCTACCCGTTAACCTTGAATTCATGCCAATCTTTGGTTGATTTGATTTTCATGGCATCATGAGGAAATACTTTGACAAATTCGAAGGGTCTAGACCATCTCGATCGGAGTTTCCCTGGGAATAGCTTCAGTCGAGAATTTAAGAGGAGCACTAACTGCCTATGCAAGAATTGTCGCGGCAGTAGTTTGTTGTCATGCTAGCCCTTTGTTTTCTCTTTGTAGATTCTTGAATTTTCATACGCCAAGGCTCGGAACTCTTCTAATTCGTTGAGGTCTAAGAGTCGTTTATGTCCAGCACTCTCCCTATCCATATTCACTGTCTTGATTGCCCAATGTGCCTTGTGCTCGATCTCAACTGGTAGATGGCAAGTTTTGTCGTACACAAGTCTATATGGGGACATTCCCAATGGGGTTTTAAATGTTGTTCGATAGGCCCACAGTGCATCATCTAGTCAAAGGTGTAACCCCCTTAGCCCGGTCTAACGATTGACCCGAACTGAAGTGATTACACGGGGAAAACCGAAGTCAACTCGTTAAAGCTGACTCCGATTGACAACCCTTTTTTTCTTTTTATCTTTTGTAAATGCATCTTAAGTCCTATGTGGCCACCAAAGAGCATAGGAAAAAACGGAACAACGATCAGATTTCGTTTAGGGGTTTAATTGCGCAAACTAAACATTTAAGGACCAAAATGTAATTTATGCAAATTACAAGGATTTTTCTGATTTTAAGGTTACCATTATTTAATTAGTCAAGTTTCATGCTTCACTGCCAATTTTCATCACAATCTAACCAACCAAACACATCCAATTGCAATCATGAAGATCAGTGACCAAAACGCAACGTTTTAAGACATTCACAAATGAGGTTTAACCAACTTAACGACCCGCGTATCGATACTCTTAAGAAGGGTATCGATACACCCTCAATGATCAAACTGCCCAGGCTTGCATCACCAGACTGTATCGGTACGCTGAGGTACAATATCGGTACACCCTCGTCCAGTAACTAAAGAGGGTATCGATACGACCCCGTGTACCGGCACACCCCTCACAAAACAAGGAGACTGTATCGATACTCTCTGAGGTGTATCGATACACTACAGTATGCAAATGCCAAATATGCCGATTTTGAACCCCAACGACCAATCCAAACCATTCCAACATATAGTTAAACTTATTTGCACACCAATATGCATCAACATTCAGAGGTACAAGTCAAGGAAAACATCAAACATCATCAACATCAAAATTTGAATTCTAAAGCATGCTCCCTAAAAGACAAAAACGCCAAAATACCATAAGCATCCCAAAAGGCAAGGTAAATCATCAAAACCAATATAATGGCCTTTTACAAACCAAATGGAGCACATATAACTTGCAACAATACAAGGGAGTCCAAAACACATCTCCTAAAGCACAACATTAAATCCCATTGCCAAATATCATTACTAAAGTAAAGGTAAAACATCACCATACTTGAGCTTAACTATTCCTTGGATCCTCTTAAGCCTCTTTGCTGCCCAAAATGTCTCAATTATCTGCATTGTTGGTAAAAGAGAGCGTAAGCACGATAGCTTAGTGAGGCAAGCTCTAAAAACACCAACACAACAATACAAGCTTTTAAAATCTCCATCTTGAAATCCATTTCTAAAACCATGCTCTTTCTATCTCATGCTTGAAAACCATTTCAAAGCAAATCACCATTTGAAAACCACATGTACCATTTATTTATCCAACTCATGCATTCAACCAATGCAAATCTCATGGCAAAGCCACACACATGCTTGATATTCAAAAGCATTTCATAAATCTCAAAATCTCGTATGGATTTCTCATAGCATAAAAATCATTTCAACATTGGTACATGTGAATCAGATACATTCTCATATATTGGCATTTCATATTCTATCTTTACTCGGATATGCGGATTAGCTTGACATAGATCCAAGTCCTACCCTGGTGGAATCTCACATCACCGAACTCTCATGGTAGTATCTCACATTGCCACAAATCTTGGGTGTTTCACCAAGACCTACCCCGATGGTATCTCTCATCATCAGATTCTCACTTTGGATCGGGATGGCACTACCCCCATTGCCCGACTCAAAATAGAACATACGAATTTTAGTTTATAGTGCACTTTACATCATATTGGTCGACCAATTATATCCGTTAATCTTCTCATCATTTATGCCAATATATTACATTAAAATCATCATCTCACCTACTGTTTTGATGCAACATTTCTCAAATCTATCTAATTCCATTTCAAAACCACAATTCATGCATAGCATTCAATCAAAATATCAAAACTCTTTGCAATGTCATTCTATCTCATGGGATCAATATGAAACATAATTTCATGTCAAAAATCATGCATAAACAGTAGGAATTTGTCTATCTCAAATAGAGAGCATGTCAAAAGCATTTAGGGGCATCAACCACATTTTAAGAGCAAATCTAAACATACTTACATCCAGACTTAGGATGGTGTTTTAAACCAACCCTAAATCCCCAAACCTTGTTTCTTTGTCCCTCAAGGACTTCTAAAACCATTTGCACTCACTGTTAACGTTTCACTTGCTTGCCGAAATGATTTCTAGGCTTCCAGCACTTCCGGATCAACACCAAATGCGTCCGAAGATGTCTCCCCTGTTCATTACAGATAAGAGTAGAGTATTAATGCATCATCATGCATTAAAATCACCAGCCACGCATTCTAACTCGTTGCTCTACTCAAATTTAGCATTTTGGGTATCCGAAATAACCGAAATCACCTCCAAACTTTCTCAAATCAAAGCCCAGCCAAGATCTATCAATTCTAACCTTTTTATAAACTTCAATCAACATCAAAAGTCACCATAAACACGACCTTATACCTCCAGCAACAACAGATCACCAAAAACACCTCAAAAACCACATATCTAGAATCTCAAACTTAGGAACCCAAATCTATTCGAGATTTATTTGTTAAAACCTCAGTCTCAACATCAAATATCCTCCAAAATATGTTAGAGATCACCTCAAAATAGAGCTTAACATAGAAATACGAAAATCACCAAGATCTCATCAAGAATCTTGAATTTAACAACTATTTCATGTTTATAACATTAAAACAACTCAAAAACCATCAACAAAGGATTGATAACTTGGGAATTTCAGTAAAGAACTAATCATTAGAGGAGAAGGACGTATCTTACCTCTAATGGTTGATCTCTCTTTAATTTGGGCAAGTTTTCTTGAAAATCCAAAGCAAGAATCAAAAGAATTTGATGAAACAAAGATAGGAAATCCTTTGGAAGATAAAATCCGAGCAAAGAAGATGAAAATCGGAGGAGAGAAAACTGTTTGGCTGATTGGAAGTTGAGAGAAAATGAAAATAGAAAACTATTGTGAAATTAGTTTTGAAAAATCAACTTTAACTTTCCTTTTTAATTCTCTTTTATTTCTTTAAATAAATCATTATTAAAAGATCCCAAATTAAAGAGAAATCCGATGAAAACAATTGGTAAAATTAGCTCCTTAAAGATTCAAAGTTTCAATCCTTTACAAAACAATCACTAGTCAACTTTTGCAAAAACTGCATTTTGGTCACTATACCAAAATGTAATATTTCCAAATCACATTTTGTAAAATTGTTTTCACCATAATCATTTATATAATAAATGAGTATTTTTAGATATTTTTCCATATTTTTAAAACATCCCGAACTGGGTGTTCCCTAAACCAACTTCAAGGGTTCGAACCGTTCCCAACCGGCCTGATTCAATGCTTAAAACATCTAGGCCCAAAACCAGGGCGTTACAACTCTCCCTCACTTAAGAAATTTCGTCCTCGAAATTTACCTGGTGGAAAAAGGTAAGGATATTACTTCTTCATGTCATCGTTCCTTTCCCACTTGACTTCCTCAATGCCACGATGTCTCCACAAGACTTTGACTAGCTCGATGGTCTTAACCCGGAGAACCTTTCTATCCGTATCCAGAATCTCAACGGGCTCCTCATCATACCTTAAGTTTGGATTCAAATCAACCTCCTCTACAGGCATAATATGCGACGAATCCGATCTATGTCTCCGAAACATGGATACATGGAACACATTATGTATCTTTTCTAACTCTGAAGGCAGTCTCAACTTGTAAGCAACATGACCCACACGTTATATCACCTCATATGGTCCAATGACCCTCGGACTCAATTTTCCCTTCTAGCCAAATCTCATCACCTTCTTCCAAGGTGAAACTTTCAGAAACACACGTTCGCCAACTGCAAACTCTATCTCCTTACGCTTTAAATCTGCGAAAGATTTCTGCCGGTCTGATGCTGCCTTCAAACACTCACAAATGAGCTTCACCTTCTCGGTGGTTCCTTTCAACAAAGCTGGCATCGAAATCAACTTTTTTTCTCGTTTCAACCCAACAAAGGGGAGTTCTACACTTCCTCCCGTATAAAGCCTCGTACGGTGCCATTTGAATGCTTGCCTAATAACTATTATTATAAGAAAACTCAACCAAAGGCAAGTGCTTCTCCCAAGATCCTTGAAACTCAATAACGCAGCACCTCAACATATCCTCAAGCACTTGGATAACACGCTCCGACTGCTCATCCGTCTACGGATGATAAGAAGTACAGAAATTCAACCGCGTACCCAAAGCTTGATGCAAACATACCCAAAACCTCGATGTGAACCTCGAATCTCTATCCGATACTATAGATTTCGGCACACCATGCAAAAGCAAAATCTCAGCAATGTACAGCTCAGCTAACTTATCCAAGTTATACGTAGTATGCACAGGCAAGAAATGCGCACGCTTCGTAAGGCGATCCACAATCACCCAAACCGAATTCTTCTTCGATGGCGACAAAGGCAAATCAGACATGAATTCCATGGTAATCCTTTCCCACTTCCATTTTGGGATTCTCAACGGCTACAGTAACACAGAAGGAACCTGATGTTCAGCCTTAACTTGCTGACAAAGCATACATTTGCTAACGAATTTGGCAACATCTTTCTTCAATCCCACCCAATAGTACTCATCTTTCAAATCACGATACATTTTTGTACTACTAGGGTGCATAGCGAAAGGACTACTATGAGCTTCAGTCAGGATAGTGCGCCTCAACTCAACATCGTTCGGCACCACTATCCGACTCCCAAAACATAGGACACCATCATCACTGAAACTGAAGTCCGAATGCCTTCCTTCCGCAATATCCTGAAGGTGAGGTACAAGGGAATCATCAAGCAACTGCTTATCCTTGATTAACTAAACCAAAGATGGCTTCACTTGCAACTCAGCAACAAGGCCACCATCTCGCGATATGCTAAAACAAGCAAACATCGCTCTCAACTCCACCGCCACTTTCCTGCTCAAAGCATCGGCCACACCATTGGCCTTTCCCGGATGGTACTCGATCGTTAGATCATAATCCTTAAGCAACTCCACCCAACGTTGTTGCCTAAGATTCAAATCCTTCTGAGACATAAGATACTTTAAACTCTTATGATCCGTGTACATAGTACACTTCTCACCATATAGGTAATGTCTCAAATTCTTTAAAGCGGACACCACTGCCGCTAACTCAATATCATGCGTGGGATAATTACGCTCATGCACCTTCAACTATCCCTATGCATAAGCTACCACCTTACCTTCTTGCATCAGCACACATCCCAAACCAACATAAGATGTGTCACTATACACTACAAACTCTTTTCCAGATTCATGTTGAACCAAGATAGGAGCTTACGTTAAAGCTTCCTTTAGCTTCTCAAAAGCTTGTTGTCTCGCTTCTGTCCACTAAAACTTAACATCCTTCTGCAATAACTTCGTCAAAGGAGCAACAATCTTGGAAAATCCATCCACGAACCTTCGATAGTAACCCGCCAAACAAAGGAAACTACGAACTTCATGAACAGACCTATGAGGCTTCCAATTCACCACCGCCTCAATCTTTTGAGGATCAACATGAATCCCCTCGGCCGAAACCACATGACCAAGGAAAACAACTTCCTTCAACCAAAAATCACATTTACTCAGCTTAGCATAAAGCTGATTCTCTAGTAACACTTGCAAAACAATCCTCCAATGTTCCTCATGCTCCTCCTCAGTACGAGAGTACACAAGGATGTCATCGATGAACACCACAACGAACTTATCCAAGAACTCATGAAACACCCTATTCATCATATCCATGAATTCAGTAGGAGCATTCGTCAAACCAAAAGGCATCACCAGGAATTCATAATGCCCATACCTTGTCCAAAAAGTAGTTTTTGGCACATCCACATCCTTAACCTTCAATTGATAGTACCCAGACCTTAAATCAATCTTTGAAAACACAGCTGCTCCACGAAACTGATCAAAAAGATCATCAATCCTTTGCAGAGGATACTTATTCTTGATAGTCAACTTATTCAGCTGACGATAATCAATGCACATTCTCATTGTGCCATCTTTCTTCTTTACAAACAAGACCGGCGCACCCCAAGGTGACACACCCTGGCCGAATAAAGCCTCGGTCAATCAACTTCTGAAGTTGCATCTTCAGCTCCTTAAACACCTTAGGTGCCATTCGATAGGGAGCGATGGACACTAGAGTTGTGTTCTCGTAAAACTCAATTCTAAACTCGACCTCCCGACTAGGCGGCAAACCAGGTAGCTCCTCTGAAAACACCCCCGGGAATTCACACACGGTCCTTATATCTTGTACCCGTAAATCCTTCGTACTAGGATTCATTACAAAAGCTAAATAAGCTTCACATCCTTGACGCAACAACCGGCTCGCTTCAAGCGTAAAAACTACATTAGATAGGAACTTTACGATTTCTCCCACCACCACAACTTCATAATTATCAGCAAGTTTCAGCGAAACTCGCTTATTCTCAAAATCCACAACAGCCCTATGCTCAACT
Source organism: Hibiscus trionum (assembly GCA_030270665.1). Lineage (NCBI taxonomy): Eukaryota > Viridiplantae > Streptophyta > Magnoliopsida > Malvales > Malvaceae > Hibiscus > Hibiscus trionum. The sequence goes on along the minus strand of BSYR01000021.1, from coordinate 23,482,093 downwards.
AGCCAATCCATACCAAGGATTACATCAAACCCATAGAAGGAAAATTCCATAAGATCAACCAAAAACACTTGTTCTTGAACCATTAAGGGACACCTCTTATACAACTTCCTCGTTACAACCGTTTCACCAAAATTACTAGTCACACGCACACCAACATCCAAAGATTCAACAGGCAAACCAAGCATTTGAGCATGTTCACGCAATATGTACAAGTGTGTAGATCCAAAATCAATCAGAGAAAGTAATGACAAAGACTGCAAAGTAAAGGTACATGCGATCACATCAGTGTCATTCCTCCCTTCACGATGGGCATACAGTCTGGCCTGGCCACCTCATTCGGGCTAAAAAACTACTACATGTGCTACATTCCTCGCACCATCATCTCTATGCTGAAAGTTGCCACGGCCACGCCCACGGCCCCTCTGTGGCTCAGCTGCTCTCACCGGAGTCTTTCCCTGACTCATCGACTAAGGACAATCCCGTTTCATGTGCCCACGGGAACCACAGTTCCGGCACTTACCAACGTTGCCCCAACACTCTCTCATGTGCCTCCTGCCACATCGATTACACTCATGTGTACGAATGAAAGCATCCGGCCCTTGCGGACCTCTCCTTAGATTACCTCCCCCACGCCTAGCATCCACATGAGACCTTCGATCCCACAACCTCTTAAAACGATCCCTTCCAGCATCAGAACCTGCAGCTCACTTCTCTGAGCTAGATCCTCCTGCTCGACTTGCCAGACCAAGGTTCAGCTCAATGTCCTTGGCTCGAGTGACCAAGACATCAAAATCGGAGTAATCCAATGCAAGCATATATGTCTTCACATCAGCCACCAGCCCATATATGAAATGCTTGCATCTCTCCCGTTCACTAGGGATCAATTCCGGTGCATACTGGCTAAGGCGTACAAACTGCACCTCATATTCCACCACCGACATGCTTTCTTGCACTAGGGACATAAACTCCCTCTTTTTCTCGTCCAGATAACGGACTCCCAGATATTTCCTCTTGAACGCATTCAGAAAGAACATCCAAGTCACCTTAGCATCTTTCAAACCAGCTATAGTGGTCGTCTACCACGTATAGGCATCACCATGCAACAGGGACACAATGCACCCCAACTTCTGGACATCATTACAATTCATCTGCCCAAGGATCCTCTTGGTGCTCTCCAACCAAGATTCAGAACCCTAAGGGGTCAGCCCCGTAAACTCAGTCCCTCCGAGACTACGGAGTTGCTCAAATGGCAAACTCGCACCAGCACCAGCCTGAGGTGCAGCCACATAAGCACCAGCTATTGCTGCCTGAAAGGCTCCAGCAATAGCCAAAATTAGAACAGTCATATCAGGAGCAGCTTGCCCTCGTGGTCCCTCGGGTTCAGCAACCCCTATTCCAGCTCCAGCAGCACTAGCCCCCGCTCCACCACCACCAGGTGGTCCACCAGGAGGAGGCAGCGGTAGATTCTCAACACGTTCATCAGTCTCATTCATCTCATTCTCAGCCGCATTACGCGTATTAATTCTATGCTCTCTACGTGGCCCCATTCAAAACAATGCTACTAGCAAAATGCAATAAAACTCAGTTAGGCAATGTAAGGCAAGAAATCCAAGGTGCTCAAGTTCATTTTCAAAACAATTCTTTCCAATAGTAATGATATGGCAATGAGTTTCCCATCTATACCCCAATCTTAGCCATACAACACAATTTCATCTCAAACATTCCACTTGCATGCATTTCATCTCCTTAAAGCTCAAACATTGCACAATTACACAAAATACTTTCACAAAGTTCATATCTACTCACATTTACACTTACCAACCACCTACCAACGCCCCAATTATTCGCGAACCTAGCTCTGATACCAACAAATGTAACCCACTTAGCCCGGTCTAGACGGTTGACCCGAACTGAGGTGATTATACGGGGAAAACCGAAGTCAACTCGTTAAAGACAACTCCGATTGACGACCCTTTTTTTCTTTTTATCTTTTCTAAATGCAGCTTAAGTCCTATGTGGCCACCAAAGAGCACAGGAAGAAATGGAACAACGATTGGATTTCATTTAGGGGTTTAATTGCGCAAACTAAATGTTTTGGGACCAAAATGCAATTTCTGCAAATTACAAGGGCTTTTTTGATTTTAAGGTTACCATTATTCAATTAGTCAAGTTTCATGCTTCACTGTCAATTTTCATCACAATCTAATAAACCAAACACATCCAACTGCAATCATGAAGACCAGGGACCAAAACGCAACGTTTCAAGACATTCACAAATGAGGTTTAACCAACTTAATGACCCGCATATCGATACACTTAAAAAGGGTATCGATACGCCCTCAATGATCAAACTGCCCAAGCTTGCGTCACAAAACCGTATCGGTACGCTGAGGTACCGTATCAATATGCCCTCGTCCAGTGACTAAAGAGGGTATCGATACGACCCCGTGTACCAGTACGACCTCACAAAACAAGGAGACCGTATCGATACTCTCTGACGTGTATCGATACATTGCAGTCTGCAAATGCCAAATATGCAGATTTTGAACCCCAACGACCCATCCAAACCATTCCAACATATAGTTAAACTTATTTGCACACCAATATGCATCAACACTCACATGTACAAGTCAAGGAAAACATCAAACATCATCAACATTAAAATTTGAATTCTAAAGCATGCTCCCTAAAAGACAAAAACACCAAAAGACCACAAGCATCCCAAGAGGCAAGGTAAATCATCAAAACCAATATAATGGCATTTTACAAACCAAATGGAACACATATAACTTGATACAACACAAGGGAGTCCAAAACACATCTTCCAGAGCACACCATTAAATCCCATTGTCAAATATCATTACTAAAGTAAAGGTAAAACATCACCATACTTGAGCTTAACTATTTCTTGGATCCTTTTAAGACTCCTTGCTGCCCAAAATATCTCAATTATCTGCATTGTCGGTAAAAGATAGCGTAAGCACGATAGCTTAGTGAGGCAAGCTCTAAAAACACCAACACAACAATGCAAGCTTTTAAAATCTCCATCTTGAAATCTATTTCTAAAACCATGCTCTTTCTATCTCATGCTTGAAAACCATTTCAAAGCAAATCACCATTTGAAAACCACATGTACCATCTATCTATACAACCCATGCATTCAACCAATGCAAATCTCATGGCAAAGCCACACTCATGCTTGATATTCAAAAGCATTTCATAAATCTCAAAATCTCATATGCATTTCTCATAGCATAAAAATCTTTCCAACATTGGTACATGTGAAACAAATACATTCTCATATATTGGCATTTCGTATTCTATCTTTACTCATATATGCAGATTAGCTTGACATAAAGCCAAGTCCTACCCCGGTGGAATCTCACATCACCAGACTCTCATGGCGGTATCTCTCTTCACCACAAAGCTTGGTTTTTTCACCAAGTCCTACCCCGATGGTATCTCTCATCATCGGACTCTCATGGCGGTACCTCTCTTCATCACAAAGCTTGGTTTTTTCACCAAGACCTACCCCGATGGTATCTCTCATCATCGGATTCTCACTTTGGAGCGGGATGGCACTACCCCCTTTACCCGACTCCAAAGAGCACGTTCGAATTTTAGTTTATAGTGCACTTTACATCCTATTGGTCGACAAATTATATCTGATAATCTTCTCATCATTTATGCCACTATATTACATTAAAATCATCATCTCACCTACTGTTTTGATGCAACATTTCTCAAATCTATCTCATCCCATTTCGAAACCACAACTCATGCATAGCATTTAATCAAAATCTCTAAACTCTTTGCATTGTCATTCTATCTCATGGGATCAATATGAAACATCATTTCATGTCATAAATCATGCATAAAACAGTAGGAATTTGTCTATCTAAAATCAAGAGCATGTTAAAAGCATTTAGGGGCATCAACCACTTTTCGAGAGCAGATCTAAACATACTTACTTCCGGACATAGGATGGTGGTTCAAGCGAATCCTAAATCCCCAAACCTTGTTTCCTTGTCCCTCAAGGACTTCTAAAACCATTTGCACTCACCGATAACGTTTCGCTTGCTTGTCGAACTGATTTCTAGGCTTCTAGCACTTCCGGGTCAACACCAAATGCGTCCGAAGATGTCTCCCCTGTTCATTACACATAAGAGTAGAGGATTAATGCATCATCATGCATTAAAATCACCAGCCACTCATTCTAACTCGCTGCTCTACTCAAGACTAGCATTTCGGCTATCCGAAATAACCGAAATCACCACCAAACTTTCTCAAATCAAAGCCCAGTCAAGATCTATCAATTCTAACCTTTTCTAAACTTCAATCAACATCAAAAATCACCATAAACACAATGTTATACCTCCAGCAACAGCAGATCACCAAAAACACCTCAAAAACCACACATCTAGAATCTCAAACTTAGGAACCAAAACCTATTCGGGATTTATTTGTTAAAACCTCATTCTCAACAACAAATATCATCCAAAATATGTTAGAAATCAACCTCAAAACATAGCTTAACATAGAAATACGAAAATCACCAAGATCTCATCAAGAATCTTGAATTTAACAACTATTTCATGTTTATAACATTAAAACAACTCAAAAATCATCAACAAAGGATTGATAACTTAGGAATTTCAGTAAAGAACTGATAATTAGAGAAGGACGAAGCTTACCTCTAATGGTTGATCTCTCTTCAATTTGGGCAAGTTTTCTTGAAAATACAAAGCAAGAATCCAAAGAAATTGATGAAACAAAGATAGGAAATACTTTGGAAGATAAAATCCCAGCAAAGAAGATGAAAATTAGAGGAGAAAAAAGTGTTTGGCTGATTGGAAGTTGAGAGAAAATGAAAAGAGAAAACTATCGTGAAATTAGTTATGAAAAGTCAACTTTAACTTTCCTTTTTAATTCTCTTTTATTTCTATTAAAAGCTTCCAAATTGGTAAAATTATCTCCTTAAAGATTCAAATTTTCAATCCTTTACAAAACAGTCACTAGTCAACTTTTGCAAAAACTGCATTTTGGTCACTATACAAAAATGTAATATTTCCAAATTGCATTTTGTAAAATTGTTTTCACCATAATCATTTATATAATAAATGAGGATTTTTAGATATTTTTCCATATTTTTAAAACTTCCCGAACTAGGTGTTCCCTAAACCAACCTCAAGGGTTCGAACCGTTCCCAACTGGCCCGATTCAACACCTAAAACATCTAGGCCCAAAACTAGGGCGTTACAAAAGGGACCAATCCTTTCGAGATGGATTAACCACCTTTTCAAGAATGTTCTTCAACTCTCTGATCGATATATCGGCTTGCCCATTGGTCTTCGGGTGATATGTCGTGGCAATTTTATGTGTGACACCAAATTTCTTTAATGTCGCGGCAATGAGCTTATTGTCGAAGTGTTTGCCCTCGTCATTAATGATAACTCGGGGTACTCCAAACTTTTTAAATATGTGTTTTTGCAAGAATTTTTGTACGGTTTTGGAGTCATTGTTTTGAGTGGCAATGGCTTCGACCCACTTGGATACATAGTCTACGACGAGAAGTATGTAGAGATTCCCACATGAAGATGGAAAAAGCCCCATGAAATCAATTCCCCAAACATTGAAAAACTCGACTTCAAGGATATTTAGTAAGGACATCTCGTTTGATCTCGAAATATTGACGGTCCACTGACATCGGTCACATTTTTTATAGAAAGCCTGGGCGTCTTTGTAAAACGTAAGCCAATATAATCCTAACTGTAGTACCTTCGCCGCGGTTCTGGTTCCTCCAAAGTGTCCTCCATATGGTGAAGAATGAAATTGTTGAAGCACTTCTTCTTGTTCTTCTTCAGGGACACATCTCCTTATAACCTGATCTGCACATTGTTTAAATAAAAGAGGCTCGTCCCAAAAATAATGCTTGGCATCATGCTTGACATAGTAGATCACATGGAAGATTTTGCCTTTCCTTTGTCCAAGGACTGATCCGACTCCATAATCACTTGCGTCTGTAAAGTATCCATAAGTCCTATATTTCATGCACATTCCAACTCTTATTATTACTGTTTTAAGCACATTTTAGGCATAAGTAGGTGCATGCATGACATTTTACAGTATTTCTTTGATTACCTTGCCTTTATAGATTATCTTTTATTTGATAAACAAGAGATATTATTTTAGTGTATTTTTGTTTGTAGGTACTAACATCTGAAAGAGGGAACCAAGGAGCTGAGAAGTCAAGGCTGAAAGAACAATCCTAGGAGTTGTACTGATGCAGTTCCAGCAGAAGACAGTTGCTGCCGACCTTGCTGCCGAGTAGAGTTGTCGCCCACCTTGCTACCCACGACAGCTGACTATGGAAGTTAGAGAATCGGAGTGCGATCGAAAGAGCTAAAAATCTTGATTCTATCGTAGACATCCACTTAATTTTCCGACGTCTGTAGCAGGGGCCAGAGCTGCCGAAGAAAAAATCTCAAGATTATTTGCGGGCTAAGGCAAACGGGATAAAGTCCATATTCTACGCAAAGAAGCCAGAATTTAATGTCGTATTAAAGATGGAAAGCTACTTTCAAGGACTTCTACTTTAAGGAGGACTTAACCTAGTCAATAGTCTATAAATACCCATTGTACTCCTAGTTCAAATCATCTTAGGTTTTATATAGACTTCTGTAACACCCCCTTACCAGCCTAGTAGAGAACCGGGTCGGAGCGTGTTACCAATAGACGGTATGGTGATCGGTGCAATAAAATTTCAACTTAACAACTTCACTTAATCAATAATAGACATACAAACATTAACAATGTACTTACTAGTTCAATTTAATCAGGTGAGGACCACAAATAACCATTTAAGGCCATTTTGCAACATTAACAAATATTAGAGATTAATTTGTAATTTTCACAAACTAGAGGTCTTTCAATATGAATGAATTTACCGAAATGAAATCCATTCCTCAAAGGTCAGGTCTACAAGATTTCATTCAATTCGGGGATCATTAACACAATCAATTTATCTTTACAAAATTCAGTGACCAAATTGCAACATTAGCAATCTGTTCGATGAACCTTTAACTAACTTACCTAACTCCGTATCGAAACACTCTAGGCTGTTTCGAAACGGGTGCACGAGAGTCAACACATGTTGACCTTTCCTTTTAGACCATTTCGATACAGGCTTGACCCGTATCGGAAAGGATTGACCACCTTTGACTTTGACTCGTTCCCGTACGCTATGAACTCGTACAGAAACGTTGGTCTCTAGTGAAAAAATGTTCCGGAACGGCACTATTTCGTTTCGGTACACCCATACTCTTAGGTTCAATATTGCACACCTGTACCGAAACGTCATCACCCGTTTCGATACGGTCTGGCCTTTAATAACAGATTTTTGTCGGTTTTTATTCGATTTACCCTATCGAACGATGTCCAAATGCAATAAAACTTTACACACAACATTTCAATAACATAAACTACTAGCATGCTAAGTTTCATGACAATATGAATACGTTTACCATGTTTTTACCTTTTTGAGCTATGTATGCAATTTCCATCCATTTTAAACTTCACCAAAAGGCCATTTTGAGCTATATAACTTATTACAACTTATGCAATACACCAACATATCAAAATAGGCGCAAATGACTAGTTCGACTACTTTGCCACCTTCCTAGGAGTTTATAAGACAAAAACACATTACTTAGGGCTGGTAGTGACTTGTCTTACTTGCCGATCCGATCTTCCGACACACAAACCATCTTAACCTGAAAATGCATGAGATGAGACACGTTAGGCATACTTTGCCTAGTGAGGTAGTCACAAAAAATGTAAGTAACACAATAATGCCATGGTTATACTTAAACATAATCTCATGCCAATGATGTCGATGCTATGCAATAATATTGAATGTATAATCATGTTTCAATTTCATTCTTAATCCTTGGATTGAATATAGATCATGGATACGCGAATTCCTACGCCTCGCCAAATCAATAAATGGTCTAGTCCCTCTGCCTCGCAAAATAAATAAATGGTCTAGTCCCTCCGCCTTGCCAATATGACTAATAGCAATACACATCCCTCTGCCTCACCAAATCAATATAGGCCGTAGCCTTAGGACCGTAGTCCACCTGTACACTAAGCTCATGAATTCTATGGCATGCCAATAGTATCCAAAGTACATTCCAATCCAAGGTTGAAATATTCATATTTATTTCAATAATCAATGGTATACCAATGTCCGGTGAATTCGATATCGTCAATGACCAATATATGTACCTCATCATCAATAACTCATAGTTTGATATCAATATCAATGACCGATGGTTGCTATACAATAATCCAATAATAATGTCTATATCAATGACAATACACAATGACAATATCAATGACAATAACCAATGTTCAATAACAACTTACTGACACTTGCCAAAGTGTCTGATTAACCATCCAATGCGATTTCTTCAACAACAATGTTAGCGATGTAATCTAAAATATCAAATAATGATCCGGGAAGGCCTTTCGCCTAATCCCGAGACTCCGACTACACTCACCTTGACAATCTGAAGCTTTCAAGGCTCTCGGATAACAATCCCCTTATTCCTAGATTTGGATGGAGACGACAGATGCTCTTTATCAATGTCTTGAGCAGGGAAATCAATAGGAAGATTGTTAGGGTCGATATTTCGATATCAAAATCACTATAACAATATCAAAATTGATAATTGATCTCAATAGAAATGACAACAATGAGATATCCATGGATAGTCAAAACCCTAGCTTAGATTATACTCAATATATCCATGGAATCCAACAATTATTTGAGGATTATTGCTTACCCGAACGATAACAAGGAATCAATATCGATAGAATGGAGAAATCACAAAGCTAAAAATTCCTCCAATGTAGGTGTGTGCTTAAGGTTGAAGATGAAGAAGATGAAAAGATGGAGAGGTGTATGCTTCAATGTTTTTCGGGTAAGTTTTCATTCTTTTCTCAATTTCTCTCTTTTACTAATTAAAGCTCATCAATTGAGCTTTCCTCATGGTGAAGCAACTGCACCAAAATTTCCCACGTAGGAGATTTTTAATTGTGGAGGGGCTAATCAAAAGATTAGTCCCTCAACTCTCACCAATCTATGGTTTTACCCTCCACTTTGCATTTCCTTTAATTTAGTCACAATATAGATTCAATAATATTCAATAGAGTCTGATGACGATGTTTTAAGCTCAATTGAGGTTCGATATCAATAATTAACTAGTCGATACAATATTTAGGCTTCATCAATGTAGGATTTCCAATCATCGGAACTTAATTGCAACTAGACCGGATTTTGGGGTGTTACAACTCTCCCCCCTTAAGAAATATTTGTCCTCGAATTTTTACCTGAACTGAAGAGATGCGGATATTGTTGTCTCATAGTCTCTTCAGGCTCCCAAGTAGCTTCTTCAATGGTGTGGCTCCTCCAGAGCACTTTAACTAACGGTACAGTTTTGTTGCGAAGCCTCTTGACTTCCCTAGCAAGAATCTGAATCGGTTCTTCCTCGTATGATAGATTTTGTCGAAGTTCTACAGATTCGGGTTCCACAATGTGTGAGGGGTCAGATCGATACTTACAAAGCATCGATACATGAAAGAAATCGTGGATTTTACTCAATTCTGAGGGTAGCAATAGCCGATATGCCACTGGGCCAATCTTTTCAATGATTTCAAAGGGTCCAATGAACCAGGGACTCAATTTTCCCTTCTTGCCAAATCTCAAGACTTTCTTCCACGGTGACACTTTAAGAAAGGCTTTTTCACAAATTTAATACTCAATGTCTCGTCTTTTAAGATCAGCGTAAGCCTTCTGTCGATCAAAGGCAGCCTTCAAACGATCATGAATAATGGTAACCCGTTCTTCAGTTTCACGAAGCAAGTCAAGGCCTAACATCTTGCCCTCTCCAAGCTCTGACCAACACAATGGAGTTCTGCATCGTCTACCATACAATGCTTCATACGGGGCCATTTGGATAGATGCTTGGTAACTCTTGTTGTAGGCAAACTCGACCAGAGGTAGAGATTTCTCCCAAGGTCCACCAAAATCGATAATACATGCCCGAAGCATGTCTTCCAATATCTGTATAGGGAGATTCAATAACAAAGCAAATTTCTAGGATTTCAATAGACAGATTGTTCGATGATTTACCTGAATCACCCTTTCTGACTGACCGTCAGATTGAGGGTGAAAAGCGGTGCTAAGATTAACTCTGGTGCCCAGAGCTCCTTGTAAGGTTCTCTGAAATAACGATGCAAACCGAGGATCTCGATCGGAGATGATAGGCTTAGGTACTCCGCGGAGTCGGATTACTTCCTTGATATACAAGTCAACTAATTTAGGAAGACCGTAGTCCATTCTAACTGGTATAGAATGAGCTGACTTCGTGAAACAATCTACAATACCCCATATAGCATCATGCCTTGCATGGGTTAACGGTAGACCACTAACAAAGTCCATAGTTATCTTTTCCCATTTCCATTTCGGTGGATCGATAGGCTGTAATAGTCCAGTATGGGCATAATGTTCTGCCTTAACACGTTGACATGTCGAAAGGATGTCAGTGCGAAGAGTTTCATCATTAGGTACACAAACTCGATCATGGAAACATAAGATTCCTTTAGAATTAATTCTGAAGTTCGGATTATCCGATAGCTTAGAGACAATGGCTTGAAGCTCAGAATTCTGCTCTTGCAATTCCTTGATTCGCGAAATGAGGGTGGATTGAACTTGGAGTTCAGCTACAAGACAATTATACTTTTGGAGTCAGAAATGAGCGTTAATTGCTCGAGGGGCTACAATATAGCAATATTACAATGAGTTAACGTGCTTCACAATATCTATAACTTCAATTCTATTATCAATGCTTACCAGGCAAAGGTTTGCGGCTGAGCGCATCAGCTACAACATTGGCTTTGCCCGGATGGTGATCAATGACCAGATCATCATCTTTAAGAAGTTCCATCCACCTCCATTGTCGAAGATTCAACTCCTTTTGAGTCAACAAATATTTGAGGCTTTTATGGTCGGCGAAAAGATAACATTTCTTACTGTAGAGATAATGCCTCCAGATTTTCAATGCAAAGACAACTGCAGCCAATTCAAGGTCGTGGGTTGGATAATTCATCTCGTGTGGCTTATGTTGCCTCGAAGCATAAGCAATAACCTTGCCTTCTTGCATCAATACGCATCCTAACCCAAGGTGCGATGCATCACTGTAAATTGTATAGTCTTTTTCCAGACTCGGGCTGGGTCAAGACAGGTGCATGGGTCATAACTTGTTTTAACTGATCAAAGCTTCGTTGTTGAACCTCGGTCCAAACAAAAGGAGCTTCCTTCCTCAATAATTTGGTTAAACGAGCGGCTAACATAGAAAATCCTTTCACGAATCTACGGTAATAGCCAACAAGCCCAAGGAAGCTCCTGACTTCACCAATGTTCTTCGGTGGATGCCAATCTAGAATAGCTTGCATTTTCTCCGAGTCCAATTGAATGCCCGAAGCCGATAGGATATGCCCCAAAAAGGCAACTTCGGTGAGCCAGAACTCACACATGGAAAACATCGTATACAACTGTTTCTCTTTTAGAGTCTGAAGTACAATACGAAGATGATCTTGATCCTCCATTTCATTCTTGGAATAGATGAATATGTCATCTATAAACACCGAATTTATCAAGATAAGGTCTAAATACCCGATTCATTAAGTCCATAAAAGCTGACGGTGCATTAGTTAGCCCAAAAGGCATCGCCAAGAATTCGTAATGTCCATATCTTGTACGAAAGGCAGTCTTAGGCACATCACACTCTTTGACTCTCATTTGATAATAGCCCGACCTTAAATCGATCTTGGAAAACACAGAGGTATCTTTTAATTGTTCGAACAAGTCGTCTATTCTAGGCAATGGATATTTATTCTTGATGGTTACTTTATTCAGTTGTCTATAGTCAATGAACAATCGAATAGAACCATCCTTCTTCTTGACAAAGAGAACTGGTGCTCCCCATGGTGAAGAGCTCAGTTGAATGAAACCCTTGTTCATAAGGTCCTGAATTTGAGCTTTTAATTCTTTCAACTCCACAGCCGCCATCCGATATGGTGCAATGGAAACTGGGGCAGTCCCTGGTTGCACCTCAATGCCAAATTCCACTTCACGGGTTGGGGGTAATCCCACAAGTTCATCAGGGAATACATCAGGGAATTCATATACGCCTTTGAATCTTGTTTGTTAAATAGCTTCCCTGGTCCACTAAATCGTCCAAAGGTCCTAGAAGAACCCTGCTACGATCCTTTACTCGGAAGGATTGAGCAGGAGAAGCAGCAGTACTCGCTATGGCCACAGATTTAGTTGTATTCATAGGACAGTCACGTATGAAGTGACCTTGCTCACCACAATAATAACAAGCTCCAGTCTACTTACGACAATGTCCAACCGGATGCTTGTTTTGAGAATAATTACACAGTGGATATTGGTTGCCTCGGTTCGATCCTCCTGTGCTCTCAACAGACGCTGCTTTGGCAAAAGACTGTATCACAGACTGAGGTCTCTCAATGTTCCTAGAACGGGAAGGCTGTGGGTAAACATTCTGCTTGGGGCCTTAATACCTCCCTTTTTTGTTCTATCTTGGAGATCGTGAATCATCTCTAAACCTCTTCTCAAACTTCCCAGACCCACCATGTAACCCCCTTAGCCCGGTCTAGATGGTTAACCCGAACCGAGGTGATTACACGTGGAAAACTGAAGCCAACTCGTTAAAGCCGACTCCGATTGACGAACCTTTTTTTCTTTTTATCTTTTCTAAATGCAACTTAAGTCCTATGTGATCACCAAAGAGCATAGGAAGAAACAACACAAAGATCGGATTTCGATTAGGGGTTTAATTGCACAAACTAGACATTTAGGGACAAAAATGCAATTTTTGCAAATTACAAGGACTTCTATGATTTTAAGGTTACCTCTATTCAATTAGTCATATTTCATACTTCTCTATAAATTTTCATCACAATCAGACTAACCAATCAGATCCAATTGCATTCATGAAGTTCAGGGACTAAAATGCAATGTTTCAAAACATCATCAGCTGATGTTTAACCAACTTAACGACCCGTGTATCGATACGCCTGAGGAGGGTATCAATATGCCCTCGATGGTCAAACTTCCTAGGCTTGCGTCACCAGACCGTATCGGTACACTGAGGTACCGTATCGGTACGCTATCGTCTAGTGACTAAAGAGGGTATCGGTACGACCCCGTGTACCGATATGCCCTTACAAAACAAGAAGGTCGTATCGATACGCATTGAGGTGTACCAATACGCTGCAGTCTGCGAATTCCTAAAATGTAGATTTTGAACCCCCAACGACCCATCCAAACCATTCCAACATATAGTTAAACTTGCTTGCACACAAATATGCATAAACACTCAAAGGTGCAAGCTAAGGAAAAACATCTAACATCATCATCATCAAAATTGACTTCTAAGCATGCTCCCTAAAAGTCAAAAACACCAAAAGACCATAAGCATCCCAAAAGGTAAGGTAAATCATCAAAACCAATATAATGGCCCTTTTACAAACCAAACAAACCATATAACTCTTGCATCAAAATCAGGGAGTCCAAAACACATCTCTCAAAACAACTATTAAATCCCATTGCTATATATCATTACTAAAGTAAAAGTATAACACCATACTTCAACTTATCTATTCCTTGGATCTCTTAAGCCTCCTTGCTGCCCAAAATGTCTCAATTATCTGCATTGTTGGTAAAAGAGAACGTAAGCACGATAGCTTAGTGAGGCAAGCTCTAAAAACACTAACACAACAATGCAAGCTTTTAAAACTCTTTCTTGGAAACCATTTCAAAAATCATGCTCTTTCTATCTCATGCTTGAAAACCATTTCAAAGCAAATCACCATTTGAAAATCAAATGTACCATATTTCTATCTATCGCACGCATTCAACCAATGCAAATCTCATGGCACAGCCACATGCATGCTTGATATTCAAAAGCATTTCATAAATCTCAAAATCTCATATGCATTTCTCATAGCATAAATATCATTTCAACATTGGTACATGTGAATCAAATACATTCTCATATATTGGCATTTCATATTCTATCTTTACTCGGATATGCGGATTAGCTTGACATAGAGCCAAGTCCTACCCCGGTGGAATCTCATCATCAGACTCTCATGGCGGTATATCTCTTCGCTACAAAGCTTGGGTGTTTCACCAAGACCTACCCCGATGGTATCTCTCATCATCGGATTCTGACTATGGATCGGGATGGCACTACCCCTATTGCCCGACTCCAAAGAGCACGTACGAATTTTGGTTTATAGTGCACTTTATATCCTATTGGTCGACCAATTATATCCGGTAATCTTCTCATCATTTATGCCAATATATTACATTAAAATCATCATCTCACCTACTGTTTTGATGCAACATTTCTCAAATCTATCTCATCCCATTTCAAAACCACAATTCATGCATAACATTTAATCAAAATCTCAAAACTCTTTGCAATGTCATTCTATCTAATGGGATCAATATGAAACATCCTTTCATGTCATAAATCATGCATAAAACAGTAGGAATTTGTCTATCTCAGATCAAGAGCATGTCAAAAGCACTTAGGGGCATCAACAACTTTTCGAGAGCAAATCTAAGCATAGTTACTTCCAGACTTAGGATGGTGTTTCAAACCAATCCTAAATATCCAAACCTTGTTTCCTTGACCCTCAAGGACTTCTAAAACCATTTTCATTCACCGATAATGTTTCACTTGCTTGCCAAAACGATTTCTAGGCTTCTAGCACTTCCGGATCAACACCAAATGCGTCCGAAGATGTCTCCCATGTTGATTGCACATAAGAGCAGAGGATTAATGCATCATCATGCATTAAAATCAACATCCACTCATTCTAACTCGTTGCTCTACTCAAAACTAGCATTTCTGCTATCCGAAATAACCGAAATCACTTCCAAACTTCCTCAAATCAAAGCCCAGCAAAGATTTATCAATTCTAATCTTTTCTAAACCTCAACCAACATAAAAAATCACCATAAACACAACCTTATACCTCCAGAAATAGCAGATCACCAAAAACACCTCAAAACCCACAAATCTAGCAACTCAAACTTAGGAACACAAACCTATTCGAGATTTATTTGTTAAAACCTCATTCTCAATATCAATTAACATAAAAAATATGTTAGAAATCAACCTCAAAACAGAGCTTAACATAGAAATACGAAAATTACCAAGATTTAATCAAGAATCTTGAATTTAGCAACTATTTCTTGTTTATAACATTAAAACAACTCAAAAACCATTAACAAAGGATATATAACTTGATAATTTCTGTAAGAACTGATCATTAGAGGAGAGGGACGAAGCTTACCTCTAATGGTTGATCTCTCTTCAATTTGGACAAGTTTTCTTGATAATCCAAAGCAAAAATCAATAGGATTTGAAGAAACAAAGATAGGAAATCTTTTGGAAGATGAAATCTCAGCAAACAAGATGAAAATCAGAGGTTATTTGATGAGAGAAAGGTGTTTGGCTGATTGAAAGTTGAGAGAAAATGAAAAGAGAGAAAACTATCGTAAAGTTGGTTATGAAAAGTCAACCTTTGATTTTCTTTTAATTCTCTTTTATTTATTTAATTAAATCATTATTAAAAGCTCTCAAATTAAAGAGAAATCTGATGAAAACAATTGGTAAAATTAGCTCCTTAAAGATTCAAAGTTTCAATCCTTTACAAAACAGTCACTAGTCAACTTTTGCAAAAACTACATTTTGGTCACTATACCAAAATGTTATAATTCCAAATCTCCTTTTGTAAAATTATTTTCACCATAATCATTTATATAATAAATGAGGATTTTTAGATATTTTTCCATATTTTTAAAACATCCCGAACTAGGTGTTCCCTAAACCAACCTCAAGGGTTCGAACCTTTCCCAACCGACCTTATTCAACATCTAAAACATCTAGGCCCAAAACCAGGGTGTTACAGCTCTCCCCCACTTAAGAAATTTCGTCCTTCAAATTTACCTGGTGGAAAAAGGTAAGGAAATTCCTTCTTCATGTCATCCTTCCTTTCCAACGTGGCTTCCTCAACGTCACGATGTCTCCACAAGACTTTGACCAGCTCGATGGTCTTACCCTGAAGAACCTTACTATCCGTATCTAGAATCTCAATAGGCTCCTCGTCATACGTTAAGTTTGGATTCAACTCAACCTCCTCTATAGGCATAACATGCGACGAATCCGATCTATACCTTCGAAGCATGGATACATGGAACACATTATGTATCTTTTCTAACTCTGAAGGCAGTCTCAACTTGTAAGCAACATGACCCACACGTTCTACCACCTCATATGGTCTAATGAACCTCAGACTCAATTTGTTCTTCCGGTGAAATCTCATCACCTTCTTCCAAGGTGAAACTTTCAGAAACACACATTCGCCAACTGCGAACTCTATCTCCTTACGCTTCAAATCCACATAAGACTTTTGTCGGTCCGATGCTGCCTTCAAATGCTCACAAATGAGCTTCTCCTTCTCGGTGGTTCCTTTCAACAAAGATGACATCGAAATCAACTATTGTCACTTTCAGCCCAGCAAAGGGGAGTTCTACACTTTCTCCCGTATAAAGCCTCGTACGGTGCCATTTGAATGCTTGCCTGGTAACTATTATTATAAGCAAACTCAACCAGAGGCAAGTGCTTCTCCCAAGATCCCTGAAACTCAATAACGCAGCACCTCAACATATCTTCAAGCACTTGGATAACACGCTCTAACTGCCCATCCGTCTGAGGATGATAAGAAGTACTGAAATTCAACCGCGTACCCAAAGCTTGATGCAAACATACCCAAAACCGCAATGTAAACCTCGTATCTCTATCTGACACTATAGATTTCGGCACCCCGTGCAAATGCACAATCTCAACAATGTACAACTCAGCTAACTGATCCAAGGTATATGTACTATGCACAGGCAAGAAATGTGTACACTTCGTAAGGCTATCCACAATCACCCAAACTGAATTCTTTTTCGACGGTGATAAGGGCAATCCAGACACGAAGTCCATAGTAATCCTTTTCCACTTCCATTCTAGGATTCTCAACCGCTGCAACAACCCAGAAGGAACCTGATGTTCAGCCTTAACTCACTAACAAACCATACATTTGCTAACGAACTCGGCAACATCCTTCTTCAACCCCACCCAGTAGTACTCTTCTTTCAAATCACTGTACATTTTCGTACTACCAGGGTGCATAGCGATAGGACTACTATGAGCTTCAGTCAGAATAGTGTGCCTCAGCCCCATATCATTCGACACCACTATCCAACTCCCAAAACACAGAACACCATCATCATTGAAACTGAAGTTAGAAGGCCTTCCTTCCGCAATATCCTGAACATGCAGTACAAGAGAATCATCAAGCAACTTCTTATCCTTTATTAATTGAACCAAAGATGGTTTCACTTCCAACTCAGCAACAAGGCCACCATCTCGCGATATGCTCAAACAAGAAAACATCGCCCTCAACTCAAACGCCACTTTCCTGCTCAAAGCATCAGCCACAACGTTGGTATTTCTCGGATGATACTCGATCATTAGATCATAATCCTTAAGCAACTCCACCCAACGTCGTTGCCTAAGATTCAACTCTTTCTAAGACATAAGATACTTCAAACTCTTATGATCTGTGTACATAATACACTTCTCACCATATAGGTAATGTCTCCAAATCTTTAAGGCGAACACCACCACCGCTAACTCAATATCATGTGTGGGATAGTTACGCTCATACACCTTTCAGCTGTCGCGATGCATAAGCTACTACCTTACCTTCTTGCATCAGCACACACCCCAAACCAACATTGGATGTGTCACTATACACCACAAATTCTTTTCCAAATTCAGGTTGAATCCAAATAGGAGCTTGCGTCAAAGCTTCCTTTAGCTTCTCAAAAGCTTGTTGTCTCACTTTCGTCCACTCAAACTTAACATCCTTCTGCAATAACTTCGTCAAAGGAGCAGCAATCTTCGAAAATCCATCCACGAACCTTCGATAGTAACCCACCAAACCTAGGAAACTACGAACTTCATGAACAAACCTAGGAGGCTTCCAATGCACCACCGCCTCAATCTTTTGAGGATCAACACAAATTCTCCGGCCGAAACCACATGACCAAGAAAAACAACTTCCTTCAACAAAAACTCACATTTACTCAACTTAGCATAAAGTTGATTCTCTAGCAACACTTGCAAAAATAATTCTCAAATGTTCCTTATGCTCCTCTTCAGTACGAGAGTACACAAGGATGTCATCGACGAACACCACAACGAACTTATCCAAGAACTCATCAAACATCATGTTCATCATATCCATGAATGCAGTAGGAGCATTCGTCAAACCAAACAGCATCACCAAGAATTCATAATGCCCATACCTTGTCTGAAAAACAATTTTTGGCACATCCACATCATTAACCTTCATTTGATAGCACCCAGACCTTAAATCAATCTTTGAGAACACAACTGCTCCATGAAACTGATCAAAAAGACCATCTATCCTTTGTAGAGGATACTTATTCTTGATAGTCAACTTATTCAGCTGGCGATAATCAATGCACATTCTCATCGTGCCATCTTTCTTCTTTACAAACAAGACTGGCACACCCTAAGGTGACACAGTAGGCCGAATAAAGCCTCGGTCAAGCAACTCCTAAAGTTGCCTCTTCAGCTCCTTCAACTCCTTAGGTGCCATTCGATAGGGAGCGATAGACACCAGAGTTTTGTTCTCATACAACTCAATTCCAAACTCGACCTCCCGACTAGGTGGCAAACCTGGTAACTCCTCCAGAAACACCCCCAGAAAATCACACACGATCCTTATATCTTTCACCCGCACCTCCTTCGTACTAGGATTCATTACAAAAGCTAAATAAGCTTTGCCTCCTTGACCCAACAACCGGCTCACTTCAAGCGTCGAAACCACATTAGATAGGAACTTTACATTCTCTTCCACCACCACAACTTCATAATCACCAGCAAGTTTCAGTGAAACTCGCTTATTCTCAAAATCCACAACAGCCCTATGCTCAACTAGCCAATCCATACGCAGGATTACCTCGAATCCATAGAAAGGCAATTCCATGAGATCCACCAAGAACACATTTTCTTGCTCCTTTAAGGGACACCTCTTGTAAAACTTCCTCGTTACAACCGTTTCACCAAAAGAACTAGACACACGCATACCAATATCCAAAGACTAAACATGCAAACCAAGCATTTGAGCATGTTCACGCAATATGTACGAATATGTAGATCCATAATCAATTAGAGAAAGTAGTGACAAAGACTGCAAAGTAAAGGTACATGCGATCACGTCTGTGTCATTCCTCCCTTCACGATGGGCATACACTCTGGCCAGGCCATCTCCTTCGGGCTGAACAGCTACAACATGTTCTACATTCCTCGCACCATCATCTTTACGCTGAAAATTGCCACGACTGCGCCCACGACCTCTCTATGGCTCAGCTGCTCTCACTGGAGCCTGTCCCTCTCTCATCGACTGAGGACAATCTCGTTTCATGTGCCCATGAGAACCACAATTCTAGAACGTACCAATGTTTGCTCAGCACTCTTCCATGTGTCTCCTGCTACACCGATTACACACAAGTGTACGAATGAAAGCTTTCGGCCCTTGCTGACCTCTCCCGTGGTTACCTTCCCCACGTCTAACATCCAAATGCGGCCTTCTATCCTTAGGCCTCTTGATATGATCTCTTACAACATCAAAACCGACAGCTCGCTTTTCTTAGCTAGATCCTTCTGCTCGACTTGCGAGACCAAGGTTTAGCTCAATGTCCTTGGCTCAAGTGACAATGACATCAAAATTAGAGTAATCCGATGCAAGCATATATGTCTTCACATCAGCCACCAGCCCATATCTGAAACGCTCGCATCTCTCCTGTTCACTAGGGATCAATTCCGGTGTATACTGGCTAAGGCGTACAAACTGCACCTCATATTCCGCCACTGACATGGCTCCTTGCACTAGGGACACGAATCCCCTCTTCTTCTCGCCCAAATAATGGACACCCAGATATTTCGTCTTGAACACATTCAGAAAGAACGTCCAAGTCACCTCAGCATCTTCCAAACCAGCTATAGTGGTCATCAACCACATATAGGCATCACCATGCCACAAGGACACAATGCACCCCGATTTCTGGACATCATTACAGTTCATCTACTCAAGGATCCTCTTGGTGCTCTCTAACCAAGATTCGGAACCTTCAGGGGTCAACCCCTAAACTCAGTCCCTCCGAGACTGCGGAGTCGCTCTAACGGCAAACTCGCACCAGCATAAGCCTGAGGTGCAGCCACATGAGCACCAACTACTGCCGCCCTAAAGGCTCCAGCAATAGCCTGAATCAGCACGGTCATATCATGAGCAGCTTGCCCTCGTGCTCCCTCGGGTTCAACAACCCCTATTCCAGCTTCAACAGCACCAGTCGTTGCTCCACCACCACCGGGTGGTCCACCAGGAGGAGGAGGCGGTAGATTCTCAACACGCTCATTGGTCTCATTCATCTCATTCTCAGCTGCATTACGCGTATTAATTCTAAGCTCTCTATGTGGCCCCATTCAAAACAATGCTATTAGCAAAATGCAATAAGTCTCAGTTAGGCAATATAAGGCAAGAAATCCAAGGTGCTCAAGTTCATTTGCAAAACAATTCTTTCCAATAGTAATGATATGACAATGAGCTCCCCATCTATACCCCAAACATAGCATAACAACACAATCTCATCTCAAACCTTCAAATTGCATGCATTTCATCTCAATAAAGCTTAAACATTGCACAAGTACTCAACATGCTTTTACAAAGATCATAACTACTCACATTTACACTTACCAACCACTTACCATCGCCCCGATTATTCGAAAACTTGGCTCTAATACCAACAAATGTAACCCCCTTAGCCCGGTCTAGATGGTTGACCCGAACCGAGGTGATTACACGGGGAAAACCGAAGCCAACTCGTTAAAGCCGACTCCGATTGACGACCCTTTTTTCTTTTTATCTTTTCTAAATGCAACTTAAGTCCTATGTGATAACCAAAGAGCATAGGAAGAAACGACACAACGATCAAATTTCGATTAGGGGTTTAATTGCACAAACTAGACATTTAGGGACCAAAATGTAATTTCTGCAAATTACAAGAACTTCTATGATTTTAAGGTTACCTCTATTCAATTAGTCATATTTCATACTTCTCTGTAAATTTTCATCACAATCAGACTAACCAATCACATCCAATTGCATTCATGAATTTCAAAGACTAAAATGCAACGTTTCAAAACATCCTTAGCTGAGGTTTAACCAACTTAACGACTCGCGTATCGATACGCCTGAGGAGGGTATCGATACGCCCTCGATGGTAAAACTTCCTAGTCTTGCGTCACCAGATCGTATCGGTAAACTGAGGTACTGTATCGGTACGCACTCGTCCAGTGACTAAAGAGGGTATCGATACGACCCCGTGTACCGGTACGCCCTCACAAAACAAGCAGGTCGTATAGATACGCATTGAGATGTACCGATATGTTGCAGTCTGCAAATGCCCAAAATGTAGATTTTGAACCCGAACGACCCATCCAAACCATTCCAAAATATAGTTAAACATGCTTGCACACAAATATGCATCAACACTCAAAGGTACAAGTTAAGGAAAACGTCTATCATCATCATCATCAAAATTGGCTTCTAAGCATTCTCCCTAAGAGTCAAAAACACCAAAAGACCATAAGCATCCCAAAAGGCAAGGTAAATCATCAAAACCAATATAATGGCCCTTTTACAAACCAAACAAACCATATAACTCTTGCATCAACATCAGGGAGTCCAAAACACATCTCCCAAAACAACTATTAAATCCCATTGCCAAACATCATTATAAAGTAAAAGTATAACACCATACTTCAGCTTATCTATTCCTTGGATCCTCTTAAGCCTCCTTGCTGCCCAAAATGTCTCAATTATCTACATTGTTGGTAAAAGAGAGCGTAAGCACGATAGCTTAGTGAGGCAAGCTCTAAAAACACCAGCACAACAATGCAAGCTTTTAAAACTCTTTCTTGGAAACCATTTCTAAACCATGCTCTTTCTATCTCGTGCTTGAAAATCATTTCAAAGCAAATCACCATTTGAAAATCACATGTACCATCTTTCTATCTATCTCAGGCATTCAACCCATGCAAATCTCATGGAAAAGCCACACGCATGCTTGATATTCAAAAGCATTTCATAAATCTCAAAATCTCACATGCATTTCTCATAGCATAAAAATCATTTCAACATTTGTACATGTGAATTAAATACATTCTCATATATTGGCATTTCATATTCTATCTTTATTCGGATATACGGATTACCTTGACATAGAGCCAAGTCCTACCCAGGTGGAATCTCACATCACCGGACTCTCATGGTGGTATCTCTCTTCGCAACAAAGCTTGGGTGTTTCACCAAGACCTACCCCGATGGCATCTCTCATCATCGGATTCTCACTTTGGATCGGGATGGCACTACCCCCATTTCCCGACTCCAAAGTGCACGTACGAATTTTGGTTTATAGTGCACTTTGCATGTTATTGGTCGACCAGTTATATCTGATAATCTTCTCATCATTTATGCCAATATATTACAATAAATCATTATCTGACCTACTATTTTCATGCAACATTTCTCAAATCTATCTCATCCCATTTCAAAACCACAATTCATCCATAGCATTTAATCAAAATCTCAAAACTTTTTGCAATGTAACTCTATCTCATGGGATCAATATGAAACATCATTTCATGTCGTAAATCATGCAAAACAGTAGGAATTTGTCTATCACAAATCAAGAGCATGCCAAAAGCATTTAGGGGCATCAACCATTTTTCGAGAGCAAAACTAAGCATACTTACTTCCGGACATAGGATGATGTTTCAAACCAATCCTAAATCCCCAAACATTGTTTCATTGTCCCTCAAGGACTTATAAAACCATTTTCACTCACCGATAACGTTTCGCTTGCTTGCCGAAACGATTTCTAGGCTTCCAGCACTTCAAAATCAACACCAAATGCGTCCGAAGATGTCTCCCATGTTCATTTCACATAAGTGCAGAGGATTAATGCATCATCATGCATTAAAATCACCAGCCACTCATTCTAACACGATGCTCTACTCAAAACTAGCATTTTGGCTATCCAAAATAATCGAAATAACCTCCAAACTTTCTCAAATAAAAGCTCAGCCAAGATCTATCAATTCTAATCTTTTCTAAACCTCAACCAACATCAAATATCAACATAAACACGACCTTATACCTCTTGCAATAGCAGATCACCAAAAACACCTCAAAAACCACAAATCTAGCATCTCAAACTTAGGAACCAAAATCTATTCGAGATTTATTTGTTAAAACCTCATTCTCAACATCAAATATCATCCAAAATATGTTAGAAACCATCCTCAAAACAGAGCTTAACATGGAAATACGAAAATCACCAAGATCTCATTAAAAATCTTGAATTTAACAACTATTTCATGTTTATAACATTAAAACAACTCAAAAACCATCAAGAATGGATTGATAACTTGAGGATTTTAGTAAAGAACTGATCATTAGAGGAGAAGGACGGAGCTTACATCTAATGGTTGATCTCTCTTCAATTTGGGCAAGTTTTCTTGAAAATCCAAAGCAAGAATCAAAAGAATTTGATGAAACAAAGATAGGAAATCCTTTGGAAGATAAAATCCCAGCAAAGAAGATGAAAATCAGAGGAGAGAAAAGTGTTTGGCTGAATGGAAGTTGAGAGAAAATGAAAAGAGAAAACTATCGTATAATTAGTTATGAAAAGTCAACTTTAACTTTCCTTTTTAATTCTCTTTTATTTCTTTAATTAAATCATTATTAAAAGCTCCCAAATTAAAGAGAAATCTGATGAAAACATTTGGTAAAATTAGCTCCTTAAAGATTCAAAGTTTCAATCCATTACAAAACAGTCACTAGTCAAGTTTTGCAAAAACTGCATTTTGGTCACTATACCAAAATGTAATATTTCCAAATCTCCTTTTGTAAAATTGTTTTCACCATAATCATTTATATAATAGATGAGGATTTTTAGATAATTTTCCATATTTTTAAAACATCCCGAACTAGGTGTTCCCTAAACCAACCACAAGGGTTCGAATCGTTCCCAACAGGCCCGATTCAACATCTAAAACATCTAGGCCCAAAACCAGGGCGTTACACACCAGCTCGTTGGGATTTCTGGGAAGCTTCGGTGGCCTTGACTCAGTTCACCAAATCCTGGATGTTGGTGCTTCCAAGGGCTGTAAACATAGGTCGCAATTCATCCCTGAGGCTAGCTATGAACATTTTACACTTGTCTTCTTCCTTCTTTATAAATTCGGCTCCATATCGGCAATATTTACAGAAATCATGAATATACTGCTCGATAGGTCGTTCTCCTTGCCTAAGATGGAGGAAAGGTGTTTCGTCTTTTTGCGAGATAGTATTCACTGATATATTTATTTCGAAATTCTCGGAGAAAGAACTCTCAGGTAACCGATTCTTCAGGAGCTGTGAGAATAGTAGTTTCCCACCATATAAGGGCTTCATCGGTCAACAATACAATAGCAGATTCCATCTTGTGTTCATTTGAACACTGCTACTGTTTATTCAAGATAAGCAATGTGTTGTCCAGCCAATATTGAGCAATTTCAGGATAACCATCATCTTGTCCGGTGAAAGAATAGGCTCGGAGCGAAGCCAGCTTGTTCACAGGGGCTCGAACGTACTAGACAATATAAGGAGTAGGCTGAATTGATGGTGTTGCTTGCATTGCAGTCATAAACTGCTTGAACATGTTAGCCATGTTCTGATAGCGTTCAGCCTGAGCGGTAGGTGCTGCAGGCTCGGTACCCTGTACAGGAGAGTCCTGTGGTTGCGGTGGATTCTGAAGATTCCCTCTCCTAATCTCCTTGTAACACCCCAAAATCCAGTCTAGTCAGAATTAAGTTCCGTTGTTCGGAAATATTACATTGGCAGAGCTTAAATATTGCATCGATTAGTTAATTATTGCTATAGAAACCTAAATTGGCTTAAAACCTTGTGATTGAACTTTATTAAGTAATATTAAGCTATTAGTGGCTAAAATGGAAGAAGTGTAAGTTGGAGAGAAAAATTATAATTGCATGAAAAGTGAGGGGCTAACCTCGCGATTAGCCCTCTTTAATTAAGTCTCCACTACGTGGAGTTATCTGGAGGAGTCACAACGTTGAAGAAGCCACTTGGGAGCCTGTAGAGACTATGAAACAACAATACCCGCATCACTTCAGTTCAGGTAAAAATTTGTCCTAGAATTTGGAGTGTAATGAATCGGGGATAGCTTACCTGGGACAAACTTCCAAGCTAACACCTCTCACCTAAATCATCTTCTTCATCTAAGCACACACCTCCATTGGAGGAAATTCAAGCTTTGCTATTTCTTCGCATTATCGATATCAAAACGTTGTTATCGATCGAGTAAGCTATATTCCTCAATCGGTTGTTGGATTCCATGGATATTTTGAGTGTAATCTAAGCTAGGGTTTTGACATCCCATGGATATCTCATCGTTGTCCTCTCTATTGAAGTCGGTTATTGATTTCGATATCATTATGTTGATTTTGATATCAAAACATCGACCATAATAAGTTTTCTATTAATTTTTCTAGCTCAAGAAGTGGAGAAAGAAGTCTCACCATCTCCATCACAAGCTAGGAACAAAGGGACGCTATCTGAGAGCCTTGAAGCTTCAGATTGCTAAGGTGAGTGTAGTCGGAGTCTCGGGTTTAGGCGAAAGGCCTTCCAGGTCATTATTTGTTATTCTAGATTACTTCGTTAACATTGCTATTGAAGATATTGCATTGGATGGTTAATCAGACACTTTGGTAAGTGTCAGTAAGTTACCAGTGAACATTGATTATTTTCCTTATATATATTTACGGATATAAGCATTGTCATTGGATCATTGCATTGAAATCATCAGACATTGGTACTGATACCAATTTATGAAATATTGATTTTGAGATACATATATTGATCACCGGTTACATTGAATTCATTATACATTGATATATCATTGATTATTGAAATGAATAAGAACTTTGCAACCATGGATTGGAATGGACCCGGGATACAATTGACATGCCATAGAATTCATGAGCTCAGTGTACGGGTGGACTAAGGTTCTAAGGCTACAACCTATATTGATTTGGCGAGGCAGAGGGATGTGTATCGTTATTGGTCATATTGGTGAGGCGGAGGGATTAGACCATTCATTGTGTAACACCCCAAATTTGGGCCTAGATGTTTTAGAGTCCGAATCGGACCGGTTTGAAAACGGTTCGAATCTTAAAGGGAGCTTTAGGGAACACCTAGTTCAAGATGCTTTAAAAATATAGAAAAATATCTAAAAATCCTCATTTAATATATGAAAGATAATGGTGGAATCAATTTTACAAAATAAGGTTTGGAAATACTACATTTTGGTGTAGTGACCAAATCACAGTTTTTACAAAGTTAAATAGTGATTGTTTTGTAAAGGATTAAAACTTTGAATCTTTAAGGAGCTAATTTTACCAAAATGTTTTCATCAGATTTTTCCTTAATTTGGGTGATTTTATTAACGTTTTAATTAAAGGAAATTAAGGTTAATTGATTTAGAAACTACCTTTGACTATTCATAATTACTTTTCTCAAAATTTTCCTCATTTTATTATCTCTCAAATTCTTTTCAACCAAATACATTCTCTACCCCCTTAGTCCGGTCTAGACGTTTAACCCGAACTACGAAGATTACACGGGGGAAACCAAAGTCAACCCGAAAGTCAACCTTGATTTACAACCTTTTTTTTCTTTATATATTCTCTAGATGCATATTATTAACCTATGAGTTCAAGAAAGCGATTAGATGAAAACGGCACAACGATCAGAGTTCGATTAGGGGTTCAATTGCATACATTTGACTTTTAGGGACTAAACTGTAAATCTCATAAAATAAAGAGACTTTCATGATTTTAAAGTTACCAATCCTCCATTATTCATGTAACATGCCAACATGTCAAAATTCAGCTCAAACGAATCATGCAAACTCATCAATTTAAGTAGCCAACATTTACGGACCAAAATGTAAGAAACAAAAACTCAGAACAGCTCAAAATTTAAATCCAACGGTCAGGCGTTTTGATACGGATGGCCTTGTACCAAAACAGTCGTTTCGAAACAATGTTGACCGTTTCGATACTCGGGTGCGTTTTGAGACCCGTATCGAAACACCCCCTTCCAGTAGCCAAAACGTTTCGATACGCCTTCACCCGTTCCGAAACCTTGTGGCCATTTCAGGCACCTGTTCCGAAACAGGCAAGGGCGTTCCGATACGCCTTGCCCTGCAACAGCAGATTTTGCTGGTTTTTCATGCATTTCCACACTCGAATCATTCCCGACACATGCCACATCAAACATACATCATGGATACAAATCAACAATCATCATTTTGAGGCATTAGCTACGATATGGTATCCAATATGCAAATATAGTTCTAAAGGCATACTCTCTAATCCACAAAAACCATAACAAGCTAAATCCACCATCCGCAACCAAAATCATCCATAATGGCCAACTACATCTCAAAAGTAACTATCAAATATGCTCAAAGTAAAAGGAAAGCATTCTCAACCATGCATTAGCATAAACCCCACCCATTGCCTTTTATTACACCGAAAGAAAACCACATACTTTGCAAGATTAAAAGCTTGGATTCCTCTTGCTTTCTTGCTGCCCTCAAAACCTAGTTTTCTGAATTGATGAAACAAAATAGCGTAAGCCCAAAGCTTAGTGAGGATCGCTAAACAACATTCATCAATGCATGTCTCATGTTTTGCAAAACCAACACTGTACATCTCATACCATTTATAAAACATGTCTTCTCAAGACCTCAATGCACTTTTAAACCTTTGCTCATGCTTTAACAAGCATCACATGCATTCTTGCATCATACACATATATCTCATGCATCCTTGCATCATATACAAGCATCTCATGCTTCACATTATTCATTTACATTATATTGGCTCACAAGTGATAATCCATAAACCATTTCAACACAAGACACAATCGGATACGCGGATTACAAGCGTTGTCCCTCACGCTTCATACAAACTACAGGACTACACAAAGTGGAGATTAATGGCACAATCACAATCCCTCAACACCCGTGATGGATATTAATGGCACAATCACAACCCCTCAACATCAGTCATCGGTAGTTGTATAATTCCACTAACGAGAGAATGGGACTCATACACAAGACTCACACACGGGACTAACCATTCACTGTTGTGATATTAACCTCAATCGTTAGGGTACTTGAATGGAGATTACGGCACAATCACAACCCCTCGACATCCAAGGCGACTTTATTCACGGTGCACCCAATCTTATAGCCGGCTAACTATATCTGATTAAAGTAACCAAAAACCATTTTCATCGCTTGCCAATATAATCATTTATCATCAATATTCCATTGTTTTACAAACATAACCACAATGCCAATTCCACAAGCATAACATGCTTAACATCTCATGCATTCAACACATGAAAACCAAGGATCACTTACCTAGTGCATCCTTAACATAATGACATTAATAACCAGCATTAAACCATGCTTAAAACAGTAACTAAACCACATTTACATCAAGTGCAATTTCATCAAACATAGCACATTTCCAAGAGAGGGATTACCTAAACACTTACTCTTGAGCTTAGTTAAGTGTATCAAACCTACACTAAGCTCCCAAGATCACACTCAAAGTGTTACAAAGCAGGAAATTGCATTTCCACTCACTGATACGCGAAGCCTTGTTCACCGACACAGAAATTACACCTCCGGAGCCTCCAAAATCACCTCGTTTGCTCCCGGACCAAGATCCCCTGTTTTCACATCATCAAAATAGAGATCTAAATGCATTAAAATGCATTCTAACACCAGCAACAATTCATAAACTCGTTGCCCACTCAAACTACACCAAAATACCCTTCAAAAACAACCGAAAACTCAATCGTTTGCTTCCTAAACCAAGCCCAGCAATCATACATCACTTCCAAACAATTATCAACATCAAAACACATCTAATAAACAACTTAAACCAACCTTATACCACTAGCAAGCAAGATTCCACCATTTCACCCCAAAATCTCACCTAAAACAACCAAGAAACTCAATGATCTCAAGGATTTCGGGATCTATGTTATCAAAACATCATTTTAACATATAAATCAACTTAGAACTCAATTAAGATCAATACAAAATAGAGCCCAACTCATCAAGTCCGAAAATCAAGATTTCATCCACAATTTCACAAGATTTTGATCTCAAATCAAAACTATATTGAAAACTCAATCAAAAATAGTATTTAGAAGCCAAATATCTTGGGAATTTCAATAAAGAACTTAGATTAGAGGTTGAGAACGGGATTTACCTCCAATCCTTGCTTCTCTCAATGTATGACAAGTTTTCCTTAGTGAAATCTTGAAGAACTATGAGAGTTTTCTTGAAAATGATTTAGGAAAAGTTGAGAGAGTTTTTGGGAGAAAGAATTCTGGAAAAAGATGAGTGAAATTGTGTTTGGCTGAAATGAGAAAGGATTTTGGTACTTACGTAATTGAAAAACCAATAACTACCTTTTAATTATTTTAATATAAAACCCAATTAAAAATCATTTAATTAAAAACTCTTTTAACCACATGTCATATTAAGAAAATGTCAAATTGACTTAAAGCCCCCTAAAGATTCTAATATTTTGGCTTCCACCTTAAAAATCACATTTTTCCTGGTTTTGAAACTTTACAATTTGGTCACTACTCAAAATGTCCATCTTCCAAAACCCTTTTTGTAAAATTGATTTGACCAACCTCTTAAATATATTTTATAGGATTTTAGCAATTTTTATAACATTTTTAACCTATCTCGATCCTTGATTTCCTAAAATCACCTTACGAGATTCGAACCGTTCTCGACCGGTCCGATCCGACGTCTAAAACATATAGGCCCAAAACCAGGGCGTTACAATAAGATTATAAACATAGGTTTTGGATACTTTAAAACATTTTAAGTTATTCCAAAGCCATGTAAAAATGCTTAAACATGTTTTCAAGTTGTTTGGACTTACAAAACATTTTGAAATCTTTTTCAATTTAGTCCAAATCAATTTTCCAATTATTATATCAAAACATATATCTTAACATATTTCAATATATATTAAATATATATAATCTCAATTCAACTTAATTAGGATTTCAATATATATATATATATATACATTAATTTAAATTGAATTATATTATTTATATATTAAAAGAGTTATGATTACCATAATTATTTTTCTTTTAATATTTACCCAATAGTAAAATTATATATATATATATATCAAATATATATTAATTTAACTAAATCCAGATACAACAAATTTATATATATATATATATATGTGTGTGTGTGTGTGTGTGTGTGTGTGTGTGTGTAATTCGTTTAATATATGCTCATTTCAACTATGGGTGTGACCCTATAGGTTGATGTAACGTTAGTAGTAAATATTATAACATTTATAATATTTCAAACAATAAGTGACATCTAGCAATATGTCATTGTCACCTAAGTTGGAAGAAATCATGATTCAACATAACCTCTTCATGATTAACTCTTTTCATGTATTACATCTTTTTTTCCTTATATTTGGATTGGACACAAGTCATGGAATAGTCAGACTTGTATAGTCCATCTAATAGTTCTTGATAGCTTGAGTAGACTACTATAAATGAATAAATATGATATATCATATCAATTTATTCGAGCATGGCCATTCATTTCTAGTCTCACTCAATCAAGTGACTTATGATATTACTCCTATTATGTAGGAGAGAAAAATCCTATCTTGATCAATCATATTCCAATACATAGATTGTGACATATCCAATATCATTCTTTATATTGTAATCAGTTACGACACACATTTGACTATATCAAAATATGTCACTCACGATGTTGAAATAATAATAATCTCAAGTCTGAGGATCATACATGTAGTTATCACTATGAGCAATGTTGTGACTGTCACATAATAATCCAAGAAACATGCTCATAGCGGGTCAGTCCAGCATGTCGTTCTCTAACACATACTTATATATTGATTTTGACATCTCCATTTCAATGACAACACTTTGTCATCAATCAACTACATATTAGTCTTAATGCATTATTTTTTCCATGCCCACAATAATACTCGACTAAGAACATTTAAGAATAATCATATTATTCTAAGGGCTTTATTATAATTCAGTTTATTTACGCACGCAAAATTGTAACTGAAAATAATAATGGCAATGTTTTTTTATGAATAAACAAGATAAAAACAAATATCATTTATAATAATTTTATGATTGGTCTTTGGGCATACTCTAACAGTTTCAGCTCCCACAAATAGTGGCAAAAGATTAGAACTTATGGTGGACAGTAGCCAGGATGCAAGTGCACTGTCCTGGGCCACAAAGATTTCATAATCCTCATTTGGTGAAGGAACACTCCATTCGTTCCAAGAACCATTTCTGGTGGTGGTTTCACTCACTGGTGAGTAGTTTTTCCAAACGATGGCTGCAAGCAGTCAAAATAATTTATTGTTTCCATAATAGGAAATTTATTTCATCAAGCACGATGTTTATCTTTTTATTCGTAAACACATTGCCTCCTTTGAACATATCAGATGATTCGTCTCCTTGGTCAGCATCATTCCCAGGCATCTTGATCAAGCCTCAAATTTTTTTTTAAAAAAATCACGACGAATGAGCGGAAAACGAAAAAGATCTCCAGGATCTTGGCGATTGATACCATATTGGATATTATACAAAAATATGATGAGAGTAAATTGATCTCATGAGAATATTATTGAATGAAAATCGATGAATTACAAGATACAAAGGTGTTTCTTTTATAAAAAGTGAAGAGCTCTCGTGAGTGAACAAAAATTGCTCAACTGAATACTATTGAGCTAACTAACAGACTAACTGCTCTCTTCTTAAGGAAACTTTCTAATAAGTTTGATCCCTTTTGAGTTGTTTGCCGATGTAATCTATAGCAAATCATCGTTTTTGTTAATAGGCGTGAAAGGTTGTAGTTGATTTTGGGGATTTTATCTATTTCGTGTTTTGAAAACTATTAAGGGACCCTTCTTGCAATGGATTGTAGAAATTTTTTGGTGCAAAGAGAAAGTGTCTGATGTGACTAGTGCATCGCTAGTCTTTTCTTTTTAGATTTACAATTTTATTTTATATTATTCATTTGGAAGTTCTAAAACCTATAATAAGTTATGTTTTGGTTTTATTTTATTTATCAATAAAATTGTTTGTTAATGTGTCAAAAAAAATACAGGAACAAGATAAAAAAAATAGATTGTTTGAAATAAATTATAAAAGATATTATATCCTTATTTGTTGTTAAGTTTTTTTCTTGTAAATTAAAATGCTTAAGTACACATAATTTTTTAGCCCTTAAATTAGAAATAATTGACTGCACAGACAGTCCATTCTAAGAACTAACCCAAGCAATTTCCCACTAAACCATATTACTTGGAGTTTCCGAGGCTGGTTGTTGAAAAATTTTGCTAATCACCTCCTTTTATTGTACGTATTTATCCTTCTACCTCTCCTATAAAAAGTAATTCTTAGTTTTTTCTTTTATACACAGTAGTCAAGTGATTTTTCATTTCCTCTTCATTCTTTCATTGGTTTTATCGTTCTTCTTGAAAAAGAATAATGTCATTGAGTTTCACTTTCTTATTTTAGGTGTACAAAATTCGAAAGATTGCATTAATTTGAGGAATAGCGTTCAATTTTGAGATTACAACAACCCGAACGAATTTACTTCTATAGTATTAATTAAACGAAAAAATTATTATTATTTGTTATGAATATTTGTTTATGTGAATGTCTATAATGATAAGAACTTTATCCAGGAGATTTGATTTATTTTATCATTAGGAATATTATCTCCATTAATTAGAGTTTAATGTATTATGTACTTTTTATGCCTATAAATAAATGATCGCATTGTACACAAGTCTAGTTTTGAATATAATATGAATCTCCCTCTTTATCTCATCTCTTTGTTATTTTATTTTTATTCATTGTTCTTCGTTATTTTATTCACAACACGTTATCAGCACGAGTTCGCTCAAAATATTTTGGTACTCTTCGTTCAAGTCCTAAAGAAATTATTGAAAAAATTTGATTCTGCGTTGAACCAAAGATAAGTTATTTTTTCTATTTTTTGTTATTAGTAATAGTCTTTCGCTTTAAATTTTAATTTTTGAAAATCATAGATATGTTTGATTATATTTGAAAAACATTAATTCTCGTGTAGTTTTCTTGTGTCTTGCAAACTAATGGGAGAAAACAAGAGACTTGGGCAATTGAATCAAGGTGCAAACTACATAAGGGGTGCAATGTGTGTTTCTCTCCATTTGGTGAGGAAATAGAGAACGGAGATAGGGGTCCATAAAGACTCACGTTGCGCCACGGTATAAACTCCATAAATTCAAACTAGTTTCAAGCCAGACCATGGAATTGCGACACTTACCATGTAGGTTTTGTTCTTTAGATCATTCTGGGTGCTTACAGAATTTCCTAGGTTTGGTTCTCTATTTATTTTGTTTATAATTAAACATTAATATTTGTTTATGCTATTCTATCGATTAAAGTTGATATTTTAACCGTGTTTTGAGTTTTACATGTATTTAAATGACTTGGAAAGAGACGTGATATAAAGGGATTATGAGAATCTATCTTGGTCATTTGCTATGTCTCCATCGTCCTCGAGAGGAAAATCATTATCGGTAAACTCTATTTTTTATTTCCCCCCTTAAACTAAAATTTTAAAGTGCGATAAATCATGATAATTTTGAATTTACAAGAAGATTATTATAAAGTCTATATTTGCTCGAAAACAATAATTCTCATGTGTCGAACTCGACTATTGACTTCTCCCAAGTTCAAGTTACGAAAATTTGTCTTGACCCAAAAAGTTTTATGGGAGGCATTCCCTGAAGTAAATGCAAGCATGATGTTTATTCCATGCAATTATTGGATCTGTTTCATTCCATGAAGTGAATGCAAACATGGTAAATCACTATTCAATTGGTAACATAACTTCGATATAATCCAAGTACATTGGCTGGACATCCCGTTCTGTGAGGCAAATGGTCTCAAATGAGGTTTTTAAAGGACCTTGTGAACCAGTTTAACAATGCCGCATACGAGGATTAAATCTTTGTTCTCTGTGATGAGGATATGTTAATAAAAACATACTCCACTTCTCACGAGAAATAATGTTGTCCTCAGACACAATATCATGAAAAATATTTTAAAGGCTCACTGGCTCTACTCCATTCCCTGAAGTGAATGTGAGATTTTATAACGGAAAGAATAAATGCCACATTAGTAGTTGTGGTCATGGTCGAGGCCATGGACATAGACATTATGGTCATTTTAAGAATACTTCTACCCACCGATAGTGGTGTTATAAAGATGACAAGAGTGATAAAAGATCATTCTAAGGAAGTAAAATCCTTTTTATTATCAATGCGATGTAATAACCCATTGTTCTCGTACTTTTCGTACGTTGAAAAATCAACAATCATTGAATGATAAAGGAAAGAAAATAGAAGCAAATTTTGTTTCGAAAAATGACAAAGATGATATTGTTCCAAATTAGTTGGACATTGCTGGTCCAACTCATTTGGACGTTGTTATTTTCCTTATAACCCTCGAAGGGAATAAATCATTTTCTAATTATTCTCACTTTGAAGAGAATTTTTTATCTTTTTATTTATTTTGCATTATGTTTATTTACTTTTCATATTAATTATTTACGTTTTATATTTATATATAATGATATTTATTTATTTTGTTTCACATGATTACTTATTAAATACAATCTACGGTGATGATTTATGCTTAGCAGAAGCATAAAATATATTTTTCCATTTAATGCAAGGGATAATGTGAGTATTATATCTCAAAGTAATGAAAATATTGATGCTCTAGAAGAGTAATAAGTTCTTGAGACAAAACACATTTTGAAATGTGTAGCATTGCGAATATTGTAATAATTACCGCTAATGGAAATGATATCGTCACCACTAGAAGTGGAAATTTTAAGAAAGCAATATGAGTTCGCAAAATAATCCTTTGGGAATTATAGATAACATATGTTATAGGTTGGCATTTGAAATAAGCCAGTGTGGATAAAAAAAATTTGGTAGCCAAAAGTCGGTTGAAAGCTCTAGAAGAGCTATATATTGCTACCAAAAGATAATTTTCATTGAAAGCTATGAAAGAGCTAAATATATTCCTATTCAAAGGAACAATTTTGATGGTTGTAGTAGACATGTACGTGTGAAATGGAATCACATGTTATGATAAACCAGAAGTTTACCAAATTCAGAAATGTATATACACACATGTATATAGTTGGCATGATTGGTTAGACCATCTTAATCAATAATGATGCAGAAATTGTTGAGATTTACATATACATGTATTAAAAGAACCTGGAGTTCTCGTGGTGCTTATTCTCAAAGGAATTAATTAAATTTTGCTTATTGAAGAACATGAAGTTCTTGTGTTACTTAAAGGAATTGATTAAATTTCACTTACTAAAAGAACTTGAAGTTCTTGTGATGTTTGTTCTCAAAGGATTTAGTTGATCTCACTTACCAAAAGAACTAGAACTTGAAGTTCTTGTACTGAAGTTGAGACAACATTTCTTGCATATCATAATGAAATACGGGCCCATATATCCACAAATGTGGAAAGTTTTATATTTAGTAGATGCATCTATATTGTTTTATCAACTTACAACCAGAAGTTTGTGACATTGATTCTAAAAGGATTCGGATTATGCAATTAGACTATTCGTCTTGCAAAAGCTAGTGGGTTTATATTTTAGGCTATATCAGTTGATACAAAGCATATTGATTATGAAAAATACAGTTTAGCAAAATTTCAATTGGATGCCTCCTCTTTAATAGCTAAAGTATGAGAACAAGACAGTTATTATTTATATGGTATTTTCATATAGCAGCACTTATACGCACCAAGCCAACGGGTTATAATAAACTCCCTATTATGATTGGTTTTTGGTCAAAAGCCATACATTTCCCATTTTATAATTTTGAATGTGCGATATAAATTGCTCTACCACAATGCACAAAATGGGTAAATAAAAAAAAGGTTGGGAATATACATTGAGTACGAGTCTTCTTTTATGTTTAAATTCTTAAACATTAATAGAATCATTTATGTAGAACTAAATGTTTTGATATAATAATTGAAAAATGTTTTAGACTAAATTGAAAATAATTTAAAACATGCTTTTGGTCAAAACAACTTGAAATTATGTTTAATGGTTTTTACAAGGCTTTGGAATAAATTAAAGTGTATTTAATGTAGTCAAAACCTAGTTTTTAATGTAACCGTACCGATACGGTATGTCACCATATCGATACTCTTTAGGGTTTTAACTGCAGTAAAATTCTAGTAGCCAAAACTCGTACCGATATGTTTTGTCCGTATTGATATGGTGTGCTTTAATTACCCAACGGCTAGTTCGCGTACCGATACAGTTGTATCGCGTACCGATACACCCAACTACCCCCAACGATCAATTTCCCAATGGTCTTTTAAATTGCAGGACCATACCGATACACTTGTCAAGTGCTCAACGGCTATTTCCTTATCGGGACCGTATCGATACAAATTTGAGAGTATTGATGTGCTAAGCTGTAGAACTGCATTTATGGTGGGAAATAAAGACTCCAATGGCTCCAATTCAATCCCAACGGTCCACAATGACTATGAACTCAAATAGGTGTATAAAAGGGACCTCCAAGCATCAAGGAAAGACTAATGCTTCAATTGTCAACAACATTATGATGAAGAAATTGTCTTAGAGCTAAATTTCCATTCTTGTATAGACAAACATTTGTGAGCTAAATTTTTCTATGTATGCTCAAGTGTTCTAGGTTTTGGGTGGGAGCTTAAGAGTGCAAATACACACCTATTAAGGGGATTTCTTGTTTGCTAGAATTCTTTGTTTTGAGTGTATCCCCAAAGCTCAGATTGTGAGCTTTGGATGCTAGATCACGGGTTGTGACTCTAGGTTGTAACAGTTGCCTCCTTAGCCTAGAAAAGGGGAAGAATTTTTAGTGAATTGGTTGAAATCTTTAGTGGGGAACCTAAGGTAGTGGATGTAGGCTTTGGTTAGAAAGTCGAACAATACAAAATCATCATGTTATTTATTTTTCGCTTCTACCATCAATCACCCAAATAATCCAACTTCTCCACCACTTGGCAATCCATTTCAGTTGAAGGAAATCAAGCCTATCAAGTCTAAAAATTGGTATCAGAGCAAGGCTCAATCGAAGGGGATTAACATCCTATAGAGGTGATCCGAGAAGCTCGATACATCAATTCAATCAATCGGCCATCGACAAGCCACCATTCTTTGACGTGACCAACTATGTATATTGGAAGACAAGAATGGTGTTCTTCATTAAAGCCAAATATTACAAGCTTTGAGACATAAGGATAGTCCGTTCGTGCCACAACGAAGCAAGGCGGAATGGAATGCAGATGATCGCAAGAAGATGGAGCTAAATTGCAAGGCTTTGCACATTCTCTTTTTTGCATTTAGCCCCAACATCTATGAGAAGATGTCTTCTTGTGAAGATGCCAAGAAAGTTTGGGAAAAGCTTGAAGTGAAATACGATGGTTTAAAAGGTGCTCTGCAATTAGTGCAAGTGTACACGTTTCAATTAACAAAGTGATAAGTATTAGAGTATCGTCTCCACAGGGATTGGGATGCCCTCCTTCAATTATCTTTTTGCACTGAAAAGGAAAAAAGTAAAAGTAAAAGGGGTTTTGGGTTTTAACTAAACTAAAGAACATAAACTTAAGCATTAAGTAAAGATTGAGAGATCAAGATGATATAATGGTCCGGATTAGATTGCGTCGTAATGGGGAATCCAATTGACTTGTCTCGGTCTTTAATTGCAATGATCGCCAAACTGCCTTGATAGTGTCCTTCGTTCCTGTCACGTCAATAAGATGTGTTGCCTCGGCAATCTTTTGCTGGTCGGCAATGATGTCAAGGTTCGGCAAAACGTCCTTCGATAGCTCCTCCATATCTCTAAGGTCAAAACCATGCTGATGAATGGGCCTTAATAATACATCTCGACGCAAACCAAAGTTAAACACCAACCAATCTCACGTTTCTTTTAGCCGTTGAAACTCTAACTTATCTCTAAGCTGAGTTAGCTTCCACCGTTCGGGATGAAAACCATGCTTATTCGTTTCGTGAGTCTAACTCTCTCGATGCCAGACAAATATATAACCTCACAAGCTCTCTCTTGATGAGATTGCAATAATGAATTCAATGCCAAGAAAGCAAACCTTGAACTAATATTGCATTAAAAACATAAACAAAGTACAATTGTTTTCTCACAACTACTAAGCAAAATAATCCTAACCCTAAGAAATTTTAGAACATAATGGACATGGAGAACACACAACTAAACACTAATTTCAAGCTCTCGGCTCTTCTCTCAATTCCCAATTGTCCTTTGATGTGTGCGTCAAGCCTTGCTTATATAAGAAGAGGAGTAGGGCAAAGTCTTTCTTGGATAGGAAGTTAAGTTGGACTTCGACTTGTCTTCATTAAAGAGGTGAATCTCTTTAATTTTAATGCATTTATCCACTTTTGCCAAATTCCATCTTTAACCTTCCTTCCATGCTTTTGTCATCTTCTCGTACTCTAATTGTCATGCAAAGTATGTAGAAAAATCCAGCATTTTATGCTCTTCAAATCGGCTATCACTTTGCATGCTTTGCTCTCTGGCAGGTTGGTCTGTGCACTGCCCCAGTAGAGAATATATGCTGCCTCGGCAGGGGTCTGTCACTGGATCTACTCTATAAGGATTTCTCTTCATACTTCAGCTTCCGTCAGTAGAAGCTGCCATCTATGGCTTGGCTTGATCTAGATCTGTCTCGAGCTCATTCTGCACTATCTCTTTTTTTTTTCATTGCCCGCTCGGCATCACCTGCCCTTGGCAGTGAGTAAATCTGTGCAGATACCAAACGTACATTAAAACAGTAACTTTTCATTAAATATATCAAATATTAGGATCAAAGGTAAAGGCAGTGTAAATAATGCTTATAAGGATATAATGCCACTCGAATGGGTGTAGGTTAAGCCATAATTTCCATGTAAAAGTGGTAAAATATATGACTTTTGGGCACTTATCACACTCTCAAACTCTAACAATTGCTTGTCCTCAAGAAATGCAATCCATCAATTGCCAAACCTTAATCTTCATGAAAATCCTCCTTGGTCTTACTTTCCTTTTTCTCTCTATACCATTGCAAAGAAAGCTCGGACCTTAAGTATTTGGATTCCTTAGGAATTCCCTGGAATCAAACTATAATATTTGTGAGTGTGTGCATGAATTGTGAACAAGATGATTATCCGGGTTCTAAGTAAACACTTAAGCATTAAACTACTTAACTTGGGTATTTTTTTTCTTTTTTTTATAAGCATTCTAACCTACTAGAGCCAGTTTCGGGCACCTATAGTGATTAGCCTAGAGCCGGTTTCGGGCACCTCTAGCACTTCCTTAAGCTAGAGCCAGTGTTAGGCACCTATAAGTTTTTACCCAAAATTTTCTTTCTAAGCAAGTCTATGCCTTAAGTGTACTAGAACTCCTTAAATCATACAAGTCAAAAAGGTGTTTTAAAGTTCTAATCCCATAGTATGATCCTAAGTTATCTTCCTTAAGCATCCTAAAATTAACGGCTCTAAACAGTTCAAAGCTATGGTAAGAAAAGAGATATCTAAGGCCAAGAAAGAAAATTCAATTAAATTAAACTAAGACAATTGATAAAGAGCATTGCCGAGGCATAAGCTTCATTCAACTAAGGCAATTGTGCAGTAAAATTTTTTAAGACAAGTATAGAACAGAACTGCATAGCAATTATATTAAGATGCCACGATAGAATAATGCCTCTCGGCAACATAACCTACACCCCCAAACTCTAGAGAAGCATTGCCCTCAATGCTTTAACAATAGATGCTAATAATAGAAAAAAATGAAGCACAACAGTTAAGGGCATTAATAGTAAAGGCAAGAGAGAAAAAAATTAAATGGACTCAGATGATGAGTCATCGTCATCGCTTGATAGGATCAATTTTCTCCCTTTGCTGGTTGTATGCTTGACTCTCTTTGTTTCTCATGGCGGTTGGATGCGCGTTGGGGGGTTGGCTTGGCCGGGCTTGGCTTGGCCAGGCTTGGTTTGGTTTGGTTTGGCCGGGGCATTCACTTCCTCCTCGCCATTTGTGTCGATGTGGAGCTCTTCCGTTGCTTCCAAGGTGGATGCCTTACGTTTGGAAGTTTCGAATGTTCGTCGGATAGACTGGCTAGTTTCGGTCCAATGTGAGAAGCCTTCTATTTTGACTAGTGAACTTTGAAGAGTGTCTAGTCCTTCCCAAGCATACTGCCTTGGTGAAGTCAGGGCAGTTGTGGTGGCAGGTGATTCTTTGGCATGGGGTGCGGGGGCAGCGGGGGCACGTGGCTCTGGGGCGGCTACAGTAGAGACGGCGGTAGCGAATGGAGGGAACTGGACGATGTGATTAAGGAGCTTCTCTTGAATTACTTGGACAATGGAGGTGGTGAAGTCCCTTGAAAAGGCCATAAATAGGTGTCGCCGTCTATCCATGTCCTCTAATTTGTCGACAATTTGTTGAAGGGTGGCTGCCGGGGCAGTGGACTGTGGCGTTTCTAGAATATTCGTTGTGGATGTTGCCGCGACAGTGCCCTACATTCGTATTGATTTCCATGGTTCTGCCTCTGTGATCTGCATAAGATGGTAGTAGGCTTTTCGGTCCTATCCCTTCCTTGGATGTGTGTATTCATCAGCATCGTCGATCGGTACCTCATGCCCGGTGCATAGGACGATGATGAGTGATGGGAAGTAGAGACGGTCGCGGTCCTTTTGGCTGCACTGGTGAATTTCCTGGCATATAATGTCACTCGCATTAATAATACGATTATTCAAAATAGAGTGGATGAGTGCAAGCCTGGGTTGGTCAATGGTGTTGTTGTGCAAAGTGGGCATAAAGCATCATTTGACGAATGTGTTCCATAGCTTTGCTTCTGGCCGCAACTGACGCCGGTTGACAAACCCTTGTGTGCCCAGGCATTCCATGCCGTGCCGGCATAGCAGAGTTCCTCTTTGATGTGTTCGTAATCTTCCTCTGTCAAGGACTCAACGAACTCTGCATGCCCGTCCCTTTCGATGTGGATACCGTAAAATAGGTTTATGGCATCGACATCCACCTTGATCGCCTTACCTCAAACGTGGACAAAAAGTGTAGTCGGACATGGGTTGTGCACGTAGAACTCTCGGACCATCGTTATGTTGGCTCGTTTAGGTTGGAGGCAAAATATTTGCCACTTTTGATGGTCGACCTTATTAAAGATGTAGTGGTTGAGGCCAAAATCTGGTTCATCGGAGCATTGAAACCCTTGCTCCTCCCACACTTGGCGGACGATGAAGTGTTTACTG
This sequence comes from Hibiscus trionum, assembly GCA_030270665.1. NCBI lineage: Eukaryota > Viridiplantae > Streptophyta > Magnoliopsida > Malvales > Malvaceae > Hibiscus > Hibiscus trionum. Next base: position 23,440,243 of record BSYR01000021.1, on the reverse strand, counting down.
AAACGTCTTTCTACCTCCGGTTGCGCAAAGTGTTTGTACATGGATGCCTAGGCTGTGCGTGAGCTTTCTCCTTTCTTTAGTTTAAGGGCCATCTAAAAAAATTGATTGAGTCGTGAGAGAGTAAAAGAAAATATTAAGCTGTGGAGAATGCAAGAGAGTAGAAGAGAATATTGAGTGATGAACAGTTTCGAGAAGAGTGGCCTTTATGTAGAGTTTTGGCAAGCCATGCCGTGCGGCATTAAATCAGAGCGACATCTCTAGCCATTTTTTGCCTGTTACGATCTTCTACTCGTTACAAATATAGTCGTTACGGCTTTTGCGGCCCGTTGGCTTATCATGTCGTTGCGGTCGCGGCTTTCTCCTCTCTTAGCCATTAGATCTTCGCTTCTTCCTTTCTTGATCTTCATCCTAAAAATTAAATTAAATTAAAATCTAAAACTTTATTCCTAAAAAATAAAAATGTGGAATAAGAAAAATTAAAAAATTGCAAAATAAAAAAAACATAAAAATATAAAGTAAAGAGAAAAGGTCAAGGCACTGGAGGAGTTGGAAGTTTATATAGGTTCGAAAACCAATCATTTTTCAATGATTTTTTAGATTCAAGTTGGTGATTTTTACGAAGGGAGTTGGAAGTTTATATAGGTTCTAAACCCCAGAATTCTTCCCCAAAAATTCATTTTTGGATCCTTAAATACATGCTAAAATCAAACAAATAAAAAGAATCAAAACTTTTTTATTTACACATTGGAATAGCTCAGATTTGGGGATGAATTTCTCCCTAAATTCGAGCTAGAGTTTGACCCATTTTTTCCTTTGTTTTGCAGGTGACTAGCGGCGGCCTGGAGCGGTGACGGCGTTAGTGAAACTGCGGGGCTGGGGTGATCTTCGTGTCTCCACCTGCGATGGCTGCCGGCGACCAAGGAACGGTCGGGGAAAGCTACGGCAGCAGCTGCCGTTCGAAGCAGGGAAATTTGGGGGAAGAAACCACGCGCGCGTGCAGCGCACGCGCCAAGCGCGGGGTGGCGCGGGGTCCTTCCCACTCTCCTTTTTTTTCATTACTTGATTAAATATGATCCCTTGCCCTAGATCCAACGCTTCATATTAAATCTGCACATGGGGAAAAATGGGTTAGTTGGGCTCAAGTTTTATTATTATTCTTTGGGCTTTTGTAAAATGGGTCTTATTATTATTTTTTTGAAACCAATGGGTTTAAAATGGACCCCTATTTATTAAAGTTTTAAGTAATCTTATATTTTAATGAATGGACCCCTTTATTATTAAATGAGCTCTTTTATTATTTTTATTTTATTATTAATTTTGTGGGTTTTATTAATGAATAATAATAATAATAATATACATAAGAATATTAATTAAATAACTAAAAAATGAAAAATGAGGTGAAAATTCGATACGAGGTGCTTTAATTACCCAACAGCTAGTTCGCGTACCGATACGGTTGTATCGCGTACCGATACCCTCAACTACCCCAACGGTCAATTTCCCAATGGTCTTTTAAATTGCAGGACCGTACCGATACGCTTGCCACGCGTATCGATACACATTAGCTGGAAGTGCTCAACGGCTATTTCCTTATCGGGACCGCATCGATACAGATTTGAGAGTATCGATACACTAAGATGCAAAGCCGCATTTATGGTGGAAATAAAGTCTCCAACGGCTTCAATTCAACCCCAACGGTCCACAACGACTATGAACTCAATTAGGTGTATAAAAGGGACCTCCAAGCATCAAGGAAAGACTAATGCTTCAATTGTCAACAACATTATGATGAAGAAATTGTATTAGAGCTAAATTGTCCATTCTTGTATAGAAAAACACTTGTGAGCTAAAATTGTCTATGTATGCTCAAGTGTTCTAGGTTTTAGGTGAGAGCTTAAGAGTGCAAACACACGCCTATTAAGGGGATTTCTTGTTTGCTAGAATTCTTTGTTTTAAGGGTGTTCCCAAAGGTCAGGTTGTGAGCTTTGGATGCTAGATCACGGGTTGTGACTCTAGGTTGTAACGGTTGCCTCCTTAGCCTAGAAAAGGGGAAGAATTCTTAGTTAATTGATTGAAATCCTTAGTGGGGAAGCTAAGGTAGTGGATGTAGGCTTTGGTTAGAAAGCCGAACCACTCTAAATCATCGTGTTATTTATTTTTCGCTTCCACCATCAATCACCCAAATAATCCAACTTCTCAACCACTTGGCAATCTATTTCGGTTGAAAAAAATCGAGCCTATCAAGCCTAACAATTTATGACTTGGTTTTTACTCAACATCATGGGGAGATAATAATTAGCTGGATAAAAGAAAATGAATTATCATTATCTAGATCCTCGTATATGAACCATAAGTTAATAAGATAATTCATGTTATTAAATGTCAACTGCTAAACATATTTACTGACCCATGAGAGTAACTAAGTCTCATATACCAGATGAAATGCTCTAAATTTAAATTACATGTTAGAGCAAATGGATGTAAATCCTACTTGAATCGTGATAGTTGAAAATTAGTTCCAATGATCAAAATTCTCGTAAATGAAAAATAGTATGATATGGTCATATATTGAAGGCGGATGCTCCTGAAGAGACCTAAGACATAACTAATAATAAAACTCTTGAAGAGTTTCAGGTACCTGAAATAAAGATTGAAATCTTGAAGAAATCTGGATGAGTTATGTCACTACGAGAATGGAACCAGAAAATTGAAAAGTTGTTGACAACGATTTTACAAACAATTTTAAATGGAATACTTCTATAGAAGTAAAGAAAGAAAATGATGATCTTGTATAGAAATCTATCAAGAAGTATAGATATTGAATTGGCCAATATAGAAAGACGCTTTGAACTTCCAAAAGAGAAGTATTTGGACCAGCAGTCCAAACACCTAAAGGTGTAATGCAAGTGAGGCACAAATAAGTAGTCGTAAATAGGACTTAATTATGATTTATGAAGAATTTTAATTACTTCATGGTGGACACAATTACTTTGACAATTATGAAATATTTTATATGTGTTGAGTGCATAAATGTTCTATATTTTAACCCTCATTTATCCATATTATTGATGCACTCAAGCATGTTTAGTTACATTTTAGGAAAGAATTTGCATAAACATCACAGATGGATAATTTTGCACAGATACGCTGATTTCGGTTAATTCTTGCAGGTACCTATTGTGACAATATCCAGGGCAGCAGAGGAACAGAAGATAACTACAGAGTTGGAGTGAAAGGTTGAAGAAAACTGCCTCAAACATCACTGTTGTGACATCTGCCGTGACAGAGTGGTGACAGTGAAGACAACGGAGATGGAAAATGCGAAGTGGAGTTCGACTGAGAGAGAATTTCAAGCCTTATTTTTGTAGACCACTCGCATTATTTTTGGAGCCCAGAAGCACAAGGAATGCCTTGCCCAAAGTTTGAGGAGAAAGTCAAAGCAAGAAGATAGGGTGAATTAAAGGACGTTTACTCAGAAATTTAATCTTTAAATAAATTGTACTTTAATACAAACTAGTATTCTTGGCCATTAAGAAAGCTTACACCCAAGGCCTATATATATGCTTGTAATTCGACAAGGGAAGGGATAACCTAGCTCCTAGCTGTCTTCCATCATAAACCCTAGCTTTTTCTCTTCTTCATCATGTTCTAAACCTTCCACAGGGCTAAGGGTTGATCTTGTAAAGTAGTTGTAAGGGTTAAACTGTTTCTTAGGTTTTTCTGTTCAATAAATAAAACTTCAAGTTTATTTACTCTAGTTTTAACATCTCATAAGAGTATCGGGAGAGCATTGTGAGGTTATCTATTTACTTAATATTGGGAGAGTTAAGTATAAGAAAGGAGTAAATACAGTTTTCCAATTTATGGTTAAACTATCTTGGCCTAGGGATAGGTACAAGGTTAAGCGACTAAAGAAGAATTCACAAACATCGGTGTTCATCCTTCGATTCACGCCGGGAGGTATCATCCAAGACGTGTTCGCCGACATAACTTGGACCTAGGGATAAGATAAGTCACAACAGGGGTTCTTGCCAAACTTGAAGTAACAGAGTTGTCGATCGCTGCCGCGACAACAACAGACCTCTGCCGCGACAGGCTCGACGATATACACAACAGAAGTCTTTTGAACAATGCAACACCTACACTACTGAACAAATCAATACCAACCTACTTTATCAATCTGATTTCTTCCTTTATTTTAGTTTATCGTCAAGAATTCTCAAAACACCTTATTAAATCTATTTCTTTTCTTGTGCAGAGTTTTAAAGTTGGAAGTATTTCCAGTCCATGTGGAGACGATATCCGATACTTTACATCAATAATATTCTATGTAAGCAGTGATGTGGCAAGATGATGTGTCATGCCACATTATTAGAAAAGTTCATTGTTGTTGGTTGTGTAAAAATGATTTATTTAAGATAAAACTAAAATATCACTATTCAAATTGTCAAAAGAAAAAAAAAACTCTTTAAGGCCACTGTAAAAAAAACAGATCAACATTTAGGGCTTTTATACTACTATGCAAAAAAATTCTAACTTGATTCCTTACATATTGGGAATGTTATCATCTCACAAGATGTGTGGATCTTTCTTGCAATGGGAAGTTCTTGATACAGATTACAAAGTAACCTTAATTTTATGGTTGCAAAATGCGACCGACGTGTGAAGAATATTTATGAGATTTACATTATTGGAATTTTGAGTTATGATTTTGTTATTGTGGTTTTGATGCTTGTAAATATGAAATTATGGAAAGAATCAAATGAATATCGTATAGAAGAAAATAGTGGAAAATATTCAAGTAAATTATATTTGATAATCTTACAGATTCAATCGGAAAAAAATGGAGGCAATTTTAGTTAGAGTTTTAGGAGGGAAACTTTTTTTAGGAAGAAAAAAATTGAGAGAAAACAAGAGTGCACGGAGTATTAAGAAGGTAACAAGTGTATTATATTTATTAATAGAGCCATCAGCATTGTGTTTTACCTTAAAGAGCCGTTTGCACCCAATTACTTTTCTGTCAAGAGGTGATAATTCTTAGAAAGTGCTGATTTTTATGCATATTTCACAATGTTTTTGTTTGTCTTTAGGTATATATGTTTGCATTTAGTTGCTAAAATCATGCATTTGCATAAGGAGTTAGGGAGTTGTTTTGTTGCCATTGTGAAGGGTTGTTTTGCTAGTGTTGATGTAGAATAGGAGCATAGCAGGCTTGGCAGAGCAGCACAAGAGCAGAAAAAGCAGAAGAGAATTGTCGAGTCGTAGTTGGCAAAGTTGGACTAGAGATTGCCAGGCTCGGTTGGCAAAGGATTGAAGTCCGATGCTCAGTCAAAGTAGCCGTTGAACCCAATACACGTTAGCCCTAAAACTCAAAAGATGATAACACGCCTGCCTTGTTGTGTAATCAAATTTCAAATCCATCATAGGGTTTTCACGAGTGCCTATTTCAAAAAGACCGATCATTGAGCCAAGAGAGAGCACCAGGTGGAAGAGGAATCTCGAGGCAACGTGGTTCGACCAGCTTAGACCGAGAACTCTGGAGCATTTGAAGGGTTGCATCGATGGACCTCCTTCTTTGCCTATTCTCTTAGTTTAATTTTTATTTGAATGGTAATGTTATTTTGTTGATGGATCCCCCAACCATGAACTAAGATTTTACAGTTGGTTGGGGATGTTTGCTATTAACGCTCAGTTTATTTTTGGTTTTTAATAATTTGAATGTCTTGGCAGTATTTTCTATCCTGCTAGCACTTCATTTCTTTAAATTCTTTGTCACACGACAGTTGGCATTGTATGATTATTATACCTTAATATCTTAACAGAATTAAGGGGTAACGATCAATTGCCATGTACTAAGGAGAGAAACTTCGACATAATATGTTCAAGTAGATGAGCTTAATGTGATAAGGTTTTTTCGGGAGAAAATCATTAAGTGGGCCTTATCACTATCTCTTCTTGAAAAAGGATTTTATTTAAAAAGGGGGGGGGGAAATTCAGATATTGGAAAATAGTGAAAATTTGGAGTCGCCACCGGCCACTAAGGTAGGCCGGACACTGAAAAACCAGAGATTCATAAAAAATGGGTTCGGGAGTTGGTTACGTGTGGGGAAGGATTAGCACCCCCATCACGCCCGGAAATCGGTACCAAATTGCTTGTTGCCTTTTGATCGATAGAAATTATTTAAAAACCGAAATGAATTTAATAAAGTGTTCTTGAATGAAAATATGACTTAAATAGCACGAGCTATATCGAATTGTGGCTTTGGAATTAATTAAACATTTAATTAATAAGGATGACGGTACACCGGACCATAGACTAAACCGACATCATATAAGACTGACTGCCGTGTTAGTTTAGGGTTCGGATCCCGTACGTCACCTTTAGGCATGATGCAGACAAATAAAGGATGATGCGTGGTATTTTCATTTTTACGCTTTCGCTTACCTAGAGACGGTGAGAATTAACCCAAATATTCGATCGACATCCATTAAGCTAGGACTGTCGTTTTTTCGGATACCGGAGTTAATTAATACCTCTCTTGGGGTTGATTTTAAGTTAATTAATTATCGAGCTGAATTAAAGAGTCACATGAATGACAATTAAAATGCATGTCACATATATTCGAACCAAATGACACTAAAAAAGCATATAAAAAATATATTCGAATGGCATGAAAACTAGCTAAAACACACATAAAAACAAGCATGCAGTATATATGACAAAAGTACGTTAAATGCATAAAAACCATACATAAAAACATACGAACTAATATATATAAAAACATACCCTACGAATTAACATTCACACTAAACCAACATACAATATGACAACCAAACATATATTCGACCCATCATGACAAAACAGATAAAAGCACATATATAAAAACGCATGCACCGTACTATACTACGTATCATAAATACATGTTTAAACAAGATTTAAAGACATACCATCAAATATCAAAATAAATAACATGGGGGCACACATTAAAGAAAAACAAATATCACATGCATAACATATATTCGACATACTAAGTAAAATGCATGAATAACGAAATCATTTATCATAAGAATAAAATGCTAAGCGAATAATTAGAATACAGACTGTCAGGGACTAAAATTGTAATAAACCCATTTAAAAAAACAATTAAAACACAAAATAGGGACTTAATTAAAAGGGCGTGAAAAGCTAAAGGGACCCAGATGGTGATTTACCCATTCGAAAATCGATTAAAAGAAAAGTCAGGACGATATTGAAAGAGCTCGAAAACATGGAGGGACCGCAGAGAGGTTTTTAAAACGCGGGAACCCTATTCGCGTAATTAAAATGGCACGGAGGCCCTTAAAACGTAATTAGACCAGATTTAAATTTATTAAAACACTATAAAAGGCGTTTTAAAACATTTTAAACCCTTTTTTTATTTAGTTAACCCTAAAAACCGAGAGAGAGCTTCTCCCCCTTCTGTTTTCGCTCCGGCGCCGCAAGGCAATCCGGTCGCCGTTGCCGGCGCCGGAAACCTAAAAGACATTTTCCGAATAAAAAAAACCCCAAAAAAAACTCATTCCTTTCGGTTTTTTAAAGAAGACAGAAATCAAAACCCTTTTTTTGTGTTTCAAAACCCAAAATCGAAAACCTTTTGAAACCCATTTTCGTTTTTTTTTTCAAAAGACCAAACTTAAAAACTTTAAAACGGCCACTTACCGACGTTTACCCACCACCGGCTCACCTTGCATGGTCCCAGAAGGGACCGGATGGCTTGTCACCGGCGAGATAGGCAACAGAAAGAGGAGGAAGAAGAGATACGAAGGTAGCCAAAAAACCCTATCTCGTTTCTGTTTTTTTTTTATTTTATTTTTTGTGATTCGAACTGAAATCGAGAAAAAAATACCTCTGAAACTCTTCTTTTGCCCGCTTGTATTGATATGAATTTTTTGATTACAACCTTTCTAGAAATTCGAATGGGATCCCCCTTATTTACATTTGGTTTTGGGCTTTATATAGCCGCAATTTACAATTTTTCTTTTTTTCTAATTACATGTAATTAGCTGTCTTCATCTTGTTTGCATTCGGCTGCCTCTCTGCGATTGCCGTTTTGCCTCTGAAATTCTTGGAATTTTGTTGCGCATACTTGTCCTTTTTTTTCATCCTGATTTTCTTTGTTTGCTTGTGATGCGAGAGTGGAGGGGACCAGAGGATCAGCAAAGGGTACTGGAGGCCGCAAGCTGACGTGGACGGGGGCTTTGATCTTGGCCGTCAACGTCGTGGAGATCGACGGTCGCGATTTCGGCGTGGGTTGCATTCGAATGGTCAGGCGGTGAAGCGCAATCGCGCGTGTGGGGGTCGAACCGTCACCTGGTTTGGCGCGTGCAGCGCATCGGGCATCCAAGAGTCTCCTCCTGGTGTGATCTGGACCGTCAGATCTTATCCAGATCTGACGGTGGAGAAAAGGGGCGGCTGCATAATCAGGGGATAACAATTAGGGTTTATGTGATGTAATTAGGGCTTGGGCCAAAAGCGGGCTTGTAAATATGTTTGGGCTTTAAATATTAAACTATAATGGACTTTAAAAATGACTTTGGGCTTTTATTATATATATGGATTTTATTTATTTAATATTGTGCTTATTTATATTAATGTTTTTTTGTTTCCAGGTTTGTTAATAATAATAATAATAAGATGATAATAATAATAATAATAATAATAATATAGTACGGTGGTAAGATAATAATGTGATGTTAATAATAATAATAATAATAATAATAATAATAATAATGGTATAATAATGATGGGAGATAATAAATAATAACATAATAACATAGTAATTATAATAATATAATATATGATAGTAGTGTTAATATAAAACTATATAATAGTATATAGTAGATAATAATAATGGTAACAATAATAATAAAGAAGATGACATACTATATTACTAGTGTTTAAGGGTTTTTCACATAAATGATATAATAATAGATATAATACCAATAATATGATATCTAAGTATTAATTAGACCAAGCCCAATGTGAATGAACAAAACCCAATGTGAAGAAACAAAGCCCAATGTGAATAAACAAAACCCAACGTGAATGAGCATAGCCCAATATGAATAAACAAAGCCCATTCTTATTTAAGCATATTTAAGGGCTAATCAGCCCGGATAAAATTAATGATTACAGTTGCCCCTCTTTGCTTGTACTTGTGAAACAAGAGCAAAGCAAAGACTATAAGCACTAGTTTTGTCCAACTTCCCTGTTTGGGTGGTTTGCTCCTCCGAAGTGGCAGAAACAAAGCGGGTAGCGTCGACATGTCCTTCCGGAACGGCAAGGGACATAATTGATTCATCTTCCCGAAGCGGCAAAGAACAAACCCGAATAACTTGTTTTCCCGAAGCGGCAAAAACAAATTGGGTAACGTTGGCATGTCCTCCCTGAATGGCAAAGGACAAAGTCGATTCATTCTTCCTAAGCGGTAAAGAATGAACTCGAATAACTTGTTTTCCCGAAGCGGCAAAAACAAATTGGATAACGTTGGCATGTCCTCCCTGAATGGAAAAAGACAAAGTCGATTCATTCTTCCTAAGCGGTAAAGAATGAACTCGAATAACTTGTTTTCCCGAAGCGGCAAAAACAAATTGGGTAACGTTGGCATATCCTCCCTGAATGGCAAAGGAAAAAGTCGATTCATTCTTCCAAAGCTGTAAAGAATGAACTTCAGATGGCGTGCTTTCCCAGAACGGCGAAAGCAAACTGGACAGGCCTTCTAGCTTTTCTGTCCAGGGATCCTTGAACTCTTTTGCTCTCAGATCAGGATGCAGCGAGTATGAAATTCTTCGCCTGAAACTACATTTGCTCCTCCGAAGCGGCAGGAACCAAATTGGTAGCGTTCGTATGTGTTTCCGAAGCGGCAAAGGACATAGTTGTTTCTCATTCCTCCGAAATGGCAAGGAATAAACCCAAACAATTTGTTTTCCCGAAGCGGCGAAAACAAACTTAGCAGGCCTTCTGGCTTTTCTGCCCGAAAACTTTGAACTCTCTCGTTATGATAAAAAATCTACAGCTCAGCTTATTTCTTTTGCATTTTTCCCAAACGCACAGGGATCAACGATTTTGAATTGCCTTTACCGGTAGTCGTTTGCTCCGGGCTAGTTGTACCATTCCCCTGGGTACAATCAGTTTTCACCAATAATGAGAATTGGATTTTTGCAAAGGATTTATTTCCCTTCGACCATTCGTAAAAATGGATTTTCGATGGACATTTGAATTATCCATTGTCTTAAACTTCACCGTATTTAAGCACGTTGTGCCAACATTTTTGTCGGACTTGCCCAAACATCGCTTCTTCTTTCATGAAGCGATGTAATGTCCCCAATTCACTTTTCTTGAATCGAGACTTGCATTTTTCCCAAATGCACAGGGATTAACAGATTTGAATTGCCTTTACCGGTAGCCGTTTGCTCTGGGCTAGTTGTACCATTCCCCTGGGTACAATCAGTTTTAACCAATAATGAGAATTGGATTTTTGCAAAGGATCTATTTCCCTTTGACCATTCGTGAAAATGGATTTTCGATGGACATTTGAATTATCCATTATCTTAAACTTCACCGTATTTAAGCACGTTGTGCCAACATTTCTGTTGGGCTTGCCCAAACATCGCTTCTTCTTTCATGAAACGATGTAATGTCTCCAATTCACTTTTCTTGGACCGAGACTTGCATTTTTCCCAAATGCACAGGGATTAACGAATTTGAAATGCCTTTACCGGTAGCCGTTTGCTCCGGGCTAGTTGTACCATTTCCCTGGGTACAATCAGTATTCACCAATCATGAGAATTTGACTTTTTAAAGGATTTATTTTCCTCATATACGGTATTATCTCCTTTTAATTTTGAACCAAATGTTCTCGAAGCTATTCGAGCTTGTCCATCGTAACCACTAGGTCATTCATGCTTCTAAAGCTGCAATGGCTAGAAACTGTTTCCTTGTCCATTCTTTCCTCTCTCTCTCTCTCTTTCTCTCTCATTTCTTCTTTTTTCCTTTTCTTTTAATTTAAAAACCAGGAAACCTGAATTTTTTATTTATTATTTTTTTTAAAAACATCCCAAAAGGGATAAGTTGAGAATTTAAATTTTGAGGAAAATGTCCTTTTAGAAAGGACCAAAGGAATTTGAATTTTTGAGAAAAATATCCTTTAGGAAGGATTAAAATTAAGAAATGAAGTTTTGAAAAAAAAACATCCTCAAAGAAGGATAACATCGAGAAAATTGGAATTTTTAGAAAAACATCCTTGGAAGAATAAAATTGAGAAATTGGAATTTTAAGAAAAATTATCCTTTAGGAAGGAATGAAATTGAAAAATTGAGTTTTGAGAAAAACATCATTTAGAAAGGATAAAATTGAGAAATTCGAGTTCTTAAGAAAACATCCTTTAGAAAGGATGAAATTGAGAAATCGGAATTTTAAGAAAAATTATCCTTTAGGAAGGAATGAAATTGAAAAATTGAGTTTTGAGAAAAACTATCCTTTAGGAAGGATACGATTGAGAAATCGGAGTTTTGAGAAAAACATCCTTTAGAAAGGATACGATTGAGAAATCGAGTTTTAAGAAAAACTATCCTTTAGGAAGGATACGATTGAGAAATCAAGTTTTAAGAAAAAACTATCCTTTAGGAAGGATACGATTGAGAAATCGAGTTTTAAGAAAAACTATCCTTTAGGAAGGATAGAATTGAGAAATTCGAGTTTTAAGAAAAACATCCTTTAGAAAGGATAGAATTGAGAAATTCGAGTTTTAAGAAAAACATCCTTTAGGAAGGATAGGATTTGAGAAATCCGAGTTTTAAGAAAAACATCCTTTAAGAAGGATAGGATTGAGAAATCCGAGTTTTAAGGAAAACATCCTTTAGAAAGGATAGAATTGAGAAATTCGAGTTTTAAGAAAAACATCCTTTAGGAAGGATAGGATTGAGAAATCCGAGTTTTAAGGAAAACATCCTTTAAAAAGGATAGAATTGAGAAATTCGAGTTTTAAGAAAAACATCCTTTAGGAAGGATAGGATTGAGAAATCCGAGTTTTAAGGAAAAAAATCCTTTAGAAAGGATAGGATTGAGAAATCCGAGTTTTAAGAAAAACATCCTTTAGGAAGGATAGGATTGAGAAATCCGAGTTTTAAGGAAAACATCCTTTAGAAAGGATAGAATTGAGAAATTCGAGTTTTAAGAAAATCCTCCTTTTGAAAGGATAAAATTAAGAAAAATATCCTTTAGGAAGGATAAAATTGTGTTTTAAGAAAAAAACATCCTTTAGAAAAGATAAAATTGAGTTTTAAGAAAAACATCCTTTAGAAAGGATAAAATTGAGAAATTGGAATTTTAAGAAAAATTATCCTTTAGGAAGGAATGAAATTGAGAAATGGAGTTTTGAGAAAAACATCCTTTAAAAAAATCAGGGATTAAGAACCTTGATACCAGTCAAAGGCTTCTTGAGATCTATTTCTCTTCTCGTAGAGTCGTAGATCCACCCCTTTATCAATCTTCAAATACCTGTTCAAAATGAACAAAATGCTATGGTGGTATGAGTTAGCATGCTCCTAACATAGGGATGTCTAACTATCAATGATGCATGAGCATATTTCATGATGCAAAGATGCGTATGGTCATGAGAATGCAAAGATGCATGAATTTAGTTTGTCGTTATTTTCTAAGGTCGGTGGTCACCATCTTGAGACTACAACCACTCCTCAGACACATGTCCTAACAAAATTGCTTTCGTCTGTTGTTGCTCATTCCCTGAGTCCAACGACCTTAATCAGAATCATTAGCCAGTAACTTCAAGCTGTATGCCATCTCTCATCTACTCTGATTCGAAATCCTATGTGCAAAAGCCCATGTTGCCCCACGGACAATGATGCCCCAATGGTCCTTCATCGTCATACATCACGTAGTGCCTCTCAATTTTGGTCTCCACTGACGGCGATGCATTTATCTATGAAGTAATGCAAGGAAATCTCTTTGTTTTAAAATATGTCAATTCGCCGGTCGTCATTCTAATGAAGAATGGAATTTCAGATTAACATACAGAACCTTGAAACCAAATTCTAATTAAAAGAAAAACAGAATAGGATGCCCCAGATATCAGATGCAAGAGCGTCTTAGATTCAACTTTCCGATGATCTCTTCAAGCATAGCTTGCGTCTTTGAGTGTTGTGGCGATATTTGAAGTTATGAAACTCCTCCCTAATCGCTCGGTTCATCCTCATGATTACGGTACTTGCTGGATCAGCTCGATTACCATTCCTTCTAGTTCCCATTATGTTTATGATTACCATTGATTTCCTGTCGGTGTCCTCAAGGATTCCCTTCCGGGACTTATTCAATTTGTTCATTCATTTTCTTTTCTTAGGGGAATTCAACTCGTCACAGTCCTTTGGCTCGAGAATAAAGATGGAGCATGCAACGATACCCCGAGCTACTCGGCATAGTCACAATTTGAAAATATTACCATCACTCATGAAGCGAAGATTTTCAGGCTTCAGCGGAGTGCCCCTAAAATTCCACACAAGTATCCGAAAATTCCTATTACCAGGTTTCGAAAATTGGAGTGCTTTTTGTTAATGCCTTTTACCAGGCTCTGAAGTTAAAAACATTTTATTTTGAAATTGTATGTTTTTTTTTTCCTTTTTGGCACATTTAAGCAACTTTATTTGGGTTCTCTTATGAGATTTTCTTATCATCGAACATCATCGAAGGAATAGTAATCTTGCTTCTCTCGCTTTACCGACCAGAGCGGACAGAGCGGGAAATTCTACTTCATCATTATCACAATATTCAACTGATCTCTTTCATTAGAATCAATGCCACATCATGCATGTGATATCCGAGGACCTATGAAGGTAAGGAGGGATATACATATATATGATTTCAAGGTCATTGTATGTTAAGAAAAATGCATTTTCATTAGAAAGAAAACCCGCAAACATAACAAATGCCCTTTTAAAAAAAATCATTGCTATCTTCGGGCAAATAATAACAATGTTGGTTCTATGCATTACTTCAAGAGAAATGCAACATTCTCGCCAATTCCTAAAGAATAAAATCAAGAACAAAATCGAGAACCAAAACCCTAAAGGTCGTGTCTTCGAAGGTCATACTAGGTTGAGCTCTGGGCAAAGGCTCCGTCTTGACGGGCAGAAGATGCCCCTTGGGGTGGGCTGGACGAGGGGCCGATAACAAGAGGATCCTTAATGATCGGGGTGGCCGAGTGGTCTCCCGGTACTTGAGCAACACTCCCTCCTTTCTGACCGGACTGTAGCAGTTAGGATATTCCTTTCATCATATCTTGTTGGGGCTTGATGATGGTGCCCCTTAATTCTTGCTGAGTTCGTTCCATCTGACCTCTCAAATCGGCCTCTAGCTTGGCAAAGCTTTCCTCCATTTATTCATTTTAAGAATGAATGCATGTAATGTGTCGTATGCACAACAAGGATAGATGATTAGAGGTAATCAAACAGATATCTACAACTGAATGCAAAGATGCATTGATCATTAATTCTATTTGTTTAGTGAATGAATGAATGTGTCATATGTACCACAAAGATAGGTGATTAAAGGTAATCAAACAGACATGTACAATTGAATGCAAAGATGTATTAATTTGATGGACATTAATTTTATTTGTTTAATGAATGAATGAATGTGTCGTATGTACAACGGAAACATATGATTAAAGGTAATCGATCAAAATGTATAATTGAATGCAAAGGTGCATTGAACATTAATGCAATGTGATATATGTACAACATATGGTTAAGAGTAACCAATCAAAATGTATAACTGAATGCAAAGGTGCATTGAACATTAATCTTATAAATGCAATGTGTCGTATGTACAACATATGATTAAAGGTAATCAAGCAAAATGCATAATTGAAATGCAAAGAGCAACACTGAGTTCGGCAAATATCCTCGTTAAACAACTCATCAATGGGAACCTTGGTCTGTTACAATGATCGGATGGAACCCACTACATGTAGTTCTTGAGCTGGCGTCTAGGCCGACGATTTTCTCCAAGACTCACACAATCCCTTCTTCTTTCTTGAAATGATCTTTTGCTAGGAATCGGACGTTCTCTCATATCCACGTTAACAAATAGGCCAACTCTCGGTCCTGCCCCCAAGTGGTATAGGCGACGAATTATGATTGCTCCACTGTCGATATTTGGTACTCTTGACTTGCTATTTGAAAGGGTCCCATTGTACCCAACCTTCAAGGCGCATCGGGGGTGAGGTCGGAATTCCCTCTGACTTAAAATAGTTTTCTGTTCTAGGTCGAGACTCGGTTGTGGTTCTCGCTATGCCCGAGAAATTTCCGACCTTGCCCCGGAAAGCTTAGTTCTTGTTCGGTGTGGTCCTCGCTAATTTCCATGCAAGACTCAGCGTTTCTCAACTATTGTAGTCAAATCAAAGCTGGCAATCGTAGAACAAATATGTGAGGTGGCCCTTTTTCATCTTTGAAAGCCTTTCTTGTCTCAGAACCCCAACCATGTAGTTGCTCTCCTTATGGCTATATTTGTACGTCGAGGTCCTTCTCATTATTTTTACAGACCATATTTCCCACTAATCAAGTCTTTAATTTCAGACTCTTTCCAACTCAATGCGCTCTTTATGCAATGATGAAATATGCAAAATAAGAGGAAAATGGGAAGAAAAGAAAAGACGTTAGTCACATGATAGACATAAATCATAAGGCAAGCAATTAAATTCAAGCATTAAAGAAGCGTAGGAACAAGCAAGTAGCAAGCAAAAACCTAGACACTCTAAACTCTAGGGTTATTCGCATGGCTCTAATGGGGTGGGCCTCTTATATTCTCACTCATGAGTTTGGTTCTATCAAAAGGTACCCGAACCTATCTCATCACCTACTAAGGAAAGGAGAACCCCAATTCTGGCCCATCACATGCTTGCGAATTAGTTTCGGTTCGAGGGAAAGCACGGCTTAATGACGTGGAGGGCTGCTCACGTGTCAAAAGGCGTGGATTCCAAAAGTGAATTACCGACCCGTGGAGGGATGCTCACGTGGGTATGGGCGTTTCACTTTCACTTAAGGGTATAGCTCGGGTATAGAGCTTGATGATCATGATGCAACACATGTCGATGACTTCCTTAATAATTAAATGGAAAATTAATTCGAATGCCACAAATTTCCAAAGCCCGTTCAACTTAAGTCGTATTTTCATGAAAGAACAAACTTATTAGCTTCACTTCGAATTTTAAATATTTTCTATCGATCAAATGGCAACAAGTGTTTTATTGGCTTAACTCTCTTTTTTTGTTTTGTAAAAACAAAAATTTGTCCCCAGCAGAGTCGCCAAACTGTGATAAGGTTTTTTTCGGGAGAAAACCTTTAAGTGGGCCTTATCACTATCTCTTCTTGAAAAAGGATTTTATTTAAAAAGGGGGGAAATTCAGATATTGGAAAATAGTGAAAATTTGGAGTCGCCACCGGCCACTAAGGTAGGCCGGACACCGAAAAACCAGAGATTCATAAAAAACGGGTTTGGGAGTTGGTTGCGTGTGGGGAAGGATTAGCACCCCCATCACGCCCGGAAATCGGTACCAAATTGCTTGTTTCCTTTTGATCGATAGAAATTATTTAAAAACCGAAATGAATTTAATAAAGTGTTCTTGAATGAAAATATGACTTAAATAGCACGAGCTATATTGAATTGTGGCTTTGGAATTAATTAAACATTTAATTAATAAGGATGACGGTACACCGGACCATAGACTAAACCGACATCATATAAGACCGACTGCCGTGTTAGTTTAGGGTTCGGATCCCGTACGTCACCTTTATGCATGATGCAGACAAATAAAGAATGATGCGTGGTATTTTCATTTTTATGCTTTCGCTTACCTAGAGACGGTGAGAATTAACCCAAATATTCGATCGACATCCATTAAGCTAGGACTGTCGTTTTTTCGGATACCGGAGTTAATTAATACCTCTCTTGGGGTTGATTTTAAGTTAATTAATTATCGAGCTGAATTAAAGAGTCACATGAATGGCAATTAAAATGCATGTCACATATATTCGAACCAAATGACACTAAAAAAGCATATAAAAAAATATATTCGAATGGCATGAAAACTAGCTAAAACACACATAAAAACAAGCATGCAGTATATATGACAAAAGTACGTTAAATGCATAAAAACCATACATAAAAACATACGAACTAATATATATAAAAACATACCCTACGAATTAACATTCACACTAAACCAACTTACAATATGACAACCAAACATATATTCGACCTATCATGACAAAACAGATAAAAGCACATATATAAAAACGCATGCACCGTACTATACTACGTATCATAAATACATGTTTAAACAAGATTTAAAGACATACCATCAAATATCAAAATAAATAACATGGGGGCACACATTAAAGAAAAACAAATATCACATGCATAACATATATTCGACATACTAAGAAAAATGCATGAATAACGAAATCATTTATCACAAGAATAAAATGCTAAGCGAATAATTAGAATACAGACTGTAAGGGACCAAAATTGTAATAAACACATTTAAAAAAACAATTAAAACACAAAATAGGGACTTAATTAAAAGGGCGTGAAAAGCTACAGGGACCCAGATGGTGATTTACCCATTCGAAAATCGATTAAAAGAAAAGTCAGGACGAAATTGAAAGAGCTCGAAAACATGGAGGGACCGCAGAGAGGTTTTTAAAACGCGGGAACCCTATTCGCGTAATTAAAATGGCACGGAGGCCCTTAAAACGTAATTAGACCAAATTTAAATTTATTAAAACACTTTAAAAGGCGTTTTAAAACATTTTAAACCCTTTTTTATTTAGTTAACCCTAAAAACCGAGAGAGAGCTTCTCCCCCTTCTGTTTTCGCTCCGGCGCCGCAAAGCACTCCGGTCACCGTTGCCGGCGCCGGAAACCTAAAAGACATTTTCTGAATAAAAAAACCCCAAAAAAAACTCCTTCCTTTCGGTTTTTTAAAGAAGACAAAAATCAAAACCCTTTTTTGTGTTTCAAAACCCAAAATCGAAAACCTTTTGAAACCCATTTTCCTTTTTTTTCAAAAGACCGAACTTAAAAACTTTAAAACGGCCACTTACCGACGTTTACCCACCACCGGCTCACCTTGCATGGTCCCGGAAGGGACCGGATGGCTTGTCACCGGTGAGATAGGCAACAGAAAGAGGAGGAAGAAGAGATACGAAGGTAGCCAAAAAACCCTAACTCGTTTCTGTTTTTTATTTTTTTTTATTTTTTGTGATTCAAACTGAAATCGAGAAAAAAATACCTCTGAAACTCTTCTTTTGCGTGCTTTTATTGATATGAATTTTTTGATTACAACCTTTCTGGAAATTCGAATGGGATCCCCCTTATTTACATTTGGTTTCGGGCTTTATATAGCCGCAATTTACAATTTTTGTTTTTTTCTAATTACATGTAATTAGCTGTCTTCATCTTGTTTGCATTCGGCTGCCTCTCTGCGATTGCCGTTTTGCCTCTGAAATTGTTGGAATTCTGTTGCGCATACTTGTCCTTTTTTTTCATCCTGATTTTCTTTGTTTGCTTGTGATGCGAGAGTGGAGGGGACCAGAGGATCAGCAAAGGGTACTGGAGGCCGCAAGCCGACGTGCACGGGGGCTTTGATCTTGGCCGTCAACGTCGTGGAGATCGACGGTCGCGATTTCGGCGTGGGTTGCATTCGAATGGTCAGGCGGTGAAGCGCAATCGCGCGTGTGGGGGTCGAACCATCACCTGGTTTGGCGCGTGCAGCGCATCGGGCATCCAAGAGTCTCCTCCTGGTGTGATCTGGACCGTCAGATCTTATCCAGATCTGACGGTGGAGAAAAGGGGCGGCTGCATAATAAGAGGATAACAATTAGGGTTTATGTGATGTAATTAGGGCTTGGGCCAAAAGCGGGCTTGTAAATATGTTTGGGCTTTAAATATTAAACTATAATGGACTTTAAAAATGACTTTGGGCTTTTATTATATATATGGATTTTATTTATTTAATATTGTGCTTATTTATATTAATGTTTTTTGTTTCCAGATTTGTTAATAATAATAATAAGGTGATAATAATAATAATAATAATAATATAGTACGGTGGTAAGATAATAATGTGATGTTAATAATAATAATAATAATAATAATAATAATAATAATAATAATAATAATAATAATAATAATAATACTAATGGTATAATAATGATGGGAGATAATAAATAATAACATAATAACATAGTAATTATAATAATATAATATATGATAGTAGTGTTAATATAAAACTATATAATAGTATATAGTAGATAATAATAATGGTAACAATAATAATAAAGAAGATGACATACTATATTAGTAGTGTTTAAGGGTTTTTCACATAAATGATATAATAATAGATATAATACCAATAATATGATATCTAAGTATTAATTAGACCAAGCCCAATGTGAATGAACAAAACCCAATGTGAAGAAACAAAGCCCAATGTGAATAAACAAAACCCAATGTGAATGAGCAAAGCCCAATATGAATAAACAAAGCCCACTCTTATTTAAGCATATTTAAGGGCTAATCAGCCCGGATAAAATTAATGATTACAGTTGCCCCTCTTTGCTTGTACTTGTGAAACAAGAGCAAAGCAAAGACTATAAGCACTAGTTTTGTCCAACTTCCCTGTTTGGGTGGTTTGCTCCTCCGAAGTGGCAGAAACAAAGCGGGTAGCGTCGACATGTCCTTCCGGAACGGCAAGGGACATAATTGATTCATCTTCCCGAAGCGGCAAAGAACAAACCCGAATAACTTGTTTTCCCGAAGCGGCAAAAACAAATTGGGTAACGTTGGCATGTCCTCCCTGAATGGCAAAGGACAAAGTCGATTCATTTTTCCTAAGCGGTAAAGAATGAACTCGAATAACTTGTTTTCCCGAAGCGGCAAAAACAAATTGGATAACGTTGGCATGTCCTCCCTGATTGGAAAAAGACAAAGTCGATTCATTGTTCCTAAGCGGTAAAGAATGAACTCGAATAACTTGTTTTCCCGAAGCGGCAAAAACAAATTGGGTAACGTTGGCATGTCCTCCCTGAATGGCAAAGGAAAAAGTCGATTCATTCTTCCAAAGCTGTAAAGAATGAACTTCAGATGACGTGCTTTCCCAGAACGGCGAAAGCAAACTGGACAGGCCTTCTAGCTTTTCTGTCCAGGGATCCTTGAACTCTTTTGCTCTCAGATCAGGATGCGGCGAGTATGAAATTCTTCGCCTGAAACTACATTTGCTCCTCCGAAGCGGCAGGAACCAAATTGGTAGCGTTCGTATGTCTTTCCGAAGCGGCAAAGGACATAGTTGTTTCTCATTCCTCCGAAATGGCAAGGAATAAACCCAAACAATTTGTTTTCCCGAAGCGGCGAAAACAAACTGAGCAGGCCTTCTGGCTTTTCTGCCCGAAAACTTTGAACTCTCTCGTTATGATAAAAAATCTACAGCTCAGCTTATTTCTTTTGCATTTTTCCCAAACGCACAGGGATCAACGATTTTGAATTGCCTTTACCGGTAGTCGTTTGCTCCGGGCTAGTTGTACCATTCCCCTGGGTACAATCAGTTTTCACCAATAATGAGAATTGGATTTTTGCAAAGGATTTATTTCCCTTCGACCATTCGTAAAAATGGATTTTCGATGGACATTTTAATTATCCATTGTCTTAAACTTCACCGTATTTAAGCACGTTGTGCCAACATTTTTGTCGGACTTGCCCAAACATCGCTTCTTCTTTCATGAAGCGATGTAATGTCCCCAATTCACTTTTCTTGAATCGAGACTTGCATTTTTCCCAAATGCACAGGGATTAACAGATTTGAATTGCCTTTACCGGTAGCCGTTTGCTCTGGGCTAGTTGTACCATTCCCCTGGGTACAATCAGTTTTAACCAATAATGAGAATTGGATTTTTGCAAAGGATCTATTTCCCTTTGACCATTCGTGAAAATGGATTTTCGATGGACATTTGAATTATCCATTATCTTAAACTTCACCGTATTTAAGCACGTTGTGCCAACATTTCTGTTGGGCTTGCCCAAACATCGCTTCTTCTTTCATGAAACGATGTAATGTCTCCAATTCACTTTTCTTGGACCGAGACTTGCATTTTTCCCAAATGCACAGGGATTAACGAATTTGAAATGCCTTTACCGGTAGCCGTTTGCTCCGGGCTAGTTGTACCATTTCCCTGGGTACAATCAGTTTTCACCAATCATGAGAATTGGACTTTTTAAAGGATTTATTTTCCTCATATACGGTATTATCTCCTTTTAATTTTGAACCAAATGTTCTCGAAGCTATTCGAGCTTATCCATCCTAACCACTAGGTCATTCATGCTTCTAAAGCTGCAATGGCTAGAAACTGTTTCCTTGTCCATTCTTTCCTCTCTCTCTCTCTCTATTTTTCTCTCGTTTCTTCTTTTTTCCTTTTCTTTTAATTTAAAAACCAGGAAACCTGAATTTTTTATTTATTATTTTTTTTAAAAACATCCCAAAGGGGATAAAGTTGAGAATTTAAATTTTGAGGAAAATGTCCTTTTAGAAAGGACCAAGAGGAATTTGAATTTTTGAGAAAAATATCCTTTAGGAAGGATTAAAATTAAGAAATGAAGTTTTGAAAAAAAACATCCTCAAAGAAGGATAACATCGAGAAAATTGGAATTTTTAGAAAAACATCCTTGGAAGAATAAAATTGAGAAATTGGAATTTTAAGAAAAATTATCCTTTAGGAAGGAATGAAATTGAAAAATTGAGTTTTGAGAAAAACATCCTTTAGAAAGGATAAAATTGAGAAATTCGAGTTCTTAAGAAAACATCCTTTAGAAAGGATGAAATTGAGAAATCGGAATTTTAAGAAAAATTATCCTTTAGGAAGGAATGAAATTGAAAAATTGAGTTTTGAGAAAAACTATCCTTTAGGAAGGATACGATTGAGAAATCGGAGTTTTGAGAAAAACATCCTTTAGAAAGGATACGATTGAGAAATCGAGTTTTAAGAAAAACTATCCTTTAGGAAGGATACGATTGAGAAATCGAGTTTTAAGAAAAAACTATCCTTTAGGAAAGATATGATTGAGAAATCGAGTTTTAAGAAAAACTATCCTTTAGGAAGGATAGAATTGAGAAATTCGAGTTTTAAGAAAAACATCCTTTAGAAAGGATAGAATTGAGAAATTCGAGTTTTAAGAAAAACATCCTTTAGGAAGGATAGGATTTGAGAAATCCGAGTTTTAAGAAAAACATCCTTTAAGAAGGATAGGATTGAGAAATCCGAGTTTTAAGGAAAACATCCTTTAGAAAGGATAGAATTGAGAAATTCGAGTTTTAAGAAAAACATCCTTTAGGAAGGATAGGATTGAGAAATCCGAGTTTTAAGGAAAACATCCTTTAGAAAGGATAGAATTGAGAAATTCGAGTTTTAAGAAAAACACCCTTTAGGAAGGATAGGATTGAGAAATCCGAGTTTTAAGGAAAAAATCCTTTAGAAAGGATAGGATTGAGAAATCCGAGTTTTAAGAAAAACATCCTTTAGGAAGGATATGATTGAGAAATCCAAGTTTTAAGGAAAACATCCTTTAGAAAGGATAGAATTGAGAAATTCGAGTTTTAAGAAAATCCTCCTTTTGAAAGGATAAAATTAAGAAAAATATCCTTTAGGAAGGATAAAATTGTGTTTTAAGAAAAAAAACATCCTTTAGAAAAGATAAAATTGAGTTTTAAGAAAAACATCCTTTAGAAAGGATAAAATTGAGAAATTGGAATTTTAAGAAAAATTATCCTTTAGGAAGGAATGAAATTGAGAAATGGAGTTTTGAGAAAAACATCCTTTAAAAAAATCAGGGGTTAAGAACCTTGTCTATTTCTCTTCTCGTAGAGTCGTAGATCCACCCCTTTATCAATCTTCAAATACCTGTTCAAAATGAACAAAATGCTATGGTGGTATGAGTTAGCATGCTTCTAACATAGGGATGTCTAACTATCAATGATGCATGAGCATATTTCATGATGCAAAGATGCGTATGGTCATGAGAATGCAAAGATGCATGAATTTAGTTTGTCGTTATTTTCTAAGGTCGGTGGTCACCATCTTGAGACTACAACCACTCCTCAGACACATGTCCTAACAAAATTGCTTTCGTCTGTTGTTGCTCATTCCCTGAGTCCAACGACCTTAATCAGAATCATTAGCCAGTAACTTCAAGCTGTATGCCATCTCCCATCTAATCTGATTCGAAATCCTATGTGCAAAAGCCCATGTTGCCCCACGGACAATGATGCCCCAATGGTCCTTCATCGTCATACATCATGTAGTGCCTCTCAATTTTGGTCTCCACTGACGGTGATGCATTTATCTCTGAAGTAATGCAAGGAAATCTCTTTGTTTTAAAATATGTCAATTCATCGGTCGTCATTCTAATGAAGACTGGAATTTCAGATTAACATACAGAACCTTGAAACCAAATTCTAATTAAAAGAAAAACATAATAGGATGCCCCAGATATCAGATGCAAGAGCGTCTTAGATTCAACTTTCCGATGATCTCTTCAAGCATAGCTTGCGTCTTTGAGTGTTGTGGCGATATTTGAAGTTATGAAACTCCTCCCTAATCGCTCGGTTCATCCTCATGATTACGGTACTTGCTGGATCAGCTCGATTACCATTCCTTCTAGTTCCCATTATGTTTATGATTACCATTGATTTCCTGTCGGTGTCCTCAAGGATTCCCTTCCGGGACTTATTCAATTTGTTCATTCATTTTCTTTTCTTAGGGGAATTCAACTCGTCACAGTCCTTTGGCTCGAGAATAAAGATGGAGCATGCAACGATACCCCGAGCTACTCGGCATAGTCACAATTTGAAAATATTAACATCACTCATGAAGCGAAGATTTTCAGGCTTCAGCGGAGTGCCCCTAAAATTCCACACAAGTATCCGAAAATTCCTATTACCAGGTTTCGAAAATTGGAGTGCTTTTTGTTAATGCCTTTTACCAGGCTCTGAAGTTAAAAACATTTTATTTTGAAATTGTATGTTTTTCTTTTTTTTCCTTTTTGGCACATTTAAGCAACTTTATTTGGGTTCTCTTATGAGATTTTCTTATCATCGAACATCATCGAAGGAATAGTAATCTTGCTTCTCTCGCTTTACCGACCAGAGCAGACAGAGCGGGAAATTCTACTTCATCGTTATCACAATATTCAACCGATCTCTTTCATTAGAATCAATGCCACATCATGCATGTGATATCCGAGGACCTATGAAGGTAAGGAGGGATATACATATATATGATTTCAAGGTCATTGTATGTTAAGAAAAATGCATTTTCATTAGAAAGAAAACCCGCAAACATAACAAATGCCCTTTTAAAAAAAATCATTGCTATCTTCGGGCAAATAATAACAATGTTGGTTCTATGCATTACTTCAAGAGAAATGCAACATTCTCGCCAATTCCTAAAGAATAAAATCAAGAACAAAATCGAGAACCAAAACCCTAAAGGTCGTGTCTTCGAAGGTCATACTAGGTTGAGCTCTGGGCAAAGGCTCCGTCTTGACGGGCAGAAGATGCCCCTTGGGGTGGGCTGGACGAGGGGCCGATAACAAGAGGATCCTTAATGATCGGGGTGGCCGAGTGGTCTCCCGGTACTTGAGCAACACTCCCTCCTTTCTGACCGGACTGTAGCAGTTAGGATATTCCTTTCATCATATCTTGTTGGGGCTTGATGATGGTGCCCCTTAATTCTTGCTGAGTTCGTTCCATCTGACCTCTCAAATCGGCCTCTGGCTTGGCAAAGCTTTCCTCCATTTATTCATTTTAAGAATGAATGCATGTAATGTGTCGTATGCACAACAAGGATAGATGATTAGAGGTAATCAAACAGATATGTACAACTGAATGCAAAGATGCATTGATCATTAATTTTATTTGTTTAATGAATAAATGAATGTGTCATATGTACCACAAAGATAGGTGATTAAAGGTAATCAAACAGACATGTACAATTGAATGCAAAGATGTATTAATTTGATGGACATTAATTTTATTTGTTTAATGAATGAATGAATGTGTCGTATGTACAACGGAAACATATGATTAAAGGTAATCAATCAAAATGTATAATTGAATGCAAAGGTGCATTGAACATTAATGCAATGTGATATATGTACAACATATGGTTAAGAGTAACCAATCAAAATGTATAACTGAATGCAAAGGTGCATTGAACATTAATCTTATAAATGCAATGTGTCGTATGTACAACATATGATTAAAGGTAATCAAGCAAAATGCATAATTGAAATGCAAAGAGCAACAATGAGTTCGGCAAATATCCTCGTTAAACAACTCATCAATGGGAACCTTGGTCTGTTACAATGATCGGATGGAACCCACTACATGTAGTTCTTGAGCTGGCGTCTAGGCCGACGATTTTCTCCAAGACTCACACAATCCCTTCTTCTTTCTTGAAATGATCTTTTGCTAGGAATCGGACGTTCTCTCATATCCACGTTAACAAATAGGCCAACTCTCGGTCCTGCCCCCAAGTGGTATAGGCGACGAATTATGATTGCTCCACTGTCGATATTTGGTACTCTTGACTTGCTCTTTGAAAGGGTCCCACTGTACCCAACCTTCAAGGCGCATCGGGGGTGAGGTCGGAATTCCCTCTGACTTAAAATAGTTTTCTGTTCTAGGTCGAGACTCGGTTGTGGTTCTCGCTATGCCCGAGAAATTTCCGACCTTGCCCCGGAAAGCTTAGTTCTTGTTCGGTGTGGTCCTCGCTAATTTCCATGCAAGACTCAGCGTTTCTCAACTGTTGTAGTTAAATCAAAGCTGGCAATCGTAGAACAAATATGTGAGGTGGCCCTTTTTCATCTTTGAAAGCCTTTCTTGTCTCAGAACCCCAACCATGTAGTTGCTCTCCTTATGGCTATATTTGTACGTCGAGGTCCTTCTCATTATTGTTACAGATCATTTTTCCCACTAATCAAGTCTTTAATTCCAGACTCTTTCCAACTCAATGCGCTCTTTATGCAATGATGAAATATGCAAAATAAGAGGAAAATGGGAAGAAAAGAAAAGATGTTAGTCACATGATAGACATAAATCATAAGGCAAGCAATTAAATTCAAGCATTAAAGAAGCGTAGGAACAAGCAAGTAGCAAGCAAAAACCTAGACACTCTAAACTCTAGGGTTATTCGCATGGCTCTAATGCGGTGGGCCTCTTATATTCTCACTCATGAGTTTGGTTCTATCAAAAGGTACCCGAACCTATCTCATCACCTACTAAGGAAAGGAGAACCCCAATTCTGGCCCATCACAGGCTTGCAAATTAGTTTCGGTTCGAGGGAAAGCACGGCTTAATGACGTGGAGGACTGCTCACGTGTCAAAAGGCGTGGATTCCAAAAGTGAATTACCGACCCGTGGAGGGATGCTCACGTGGGTATGGGCGTTTCACTTTCACTTAAGGGTATAGCTCGGGTATAGAGCTTGATGATCATGATGCAACACATGTCGATGACTTCCTTAATAATTAAATGGAAAATTAATTCGAATGCCACAAATTTCCAAAGCCCGTTCAACTTAAGTCGTATTTTCATGAAAGAATAAACTTATTAGCTTCACTTCGAATTTTAAATATTTTCTATCGATCAAATGGCAACAAGTGTTTTATTGGCTTAACTCTCTTTTTTTGTTTTGTAAAAACAAAAATTTGTCCCCAGCGGAGTCGCCAAACTGTTATAAGGTTTTTTCGGGAGAAAACCTTTAAGTGGGCCTTATCACTATCTCTTCTTGAAAAAGGATTTTATTTAAAAAGGGGGGAAATTCAGATATTGGAAAATAGTGAAAATTTGGAGTCGCCACCGGCCACTAAGGTAGGCCGGACACCGAAAAACCAGAGATTCATAAAAAACGGGTTCGGGAGTTGGTTGCGTGTGGGGAAGGATTAGCACCCCCATCACGCCCGGAAATCGGTACCAAATTGCTTGTTGCCTTTTGATCGATAGAAATTATTTAAAAACCGAAATGAATTTAATAAAGTGTTCTTGAATGAAAATATGACTTAAATAGCACGAGCTATATCGAATTGTGGCTTTGGAATTAATTAAACATTTAATTAATAAGGATGACGGTACACCGGACCATAGACTAAACCGACATCATATAAGACCGACTGCCGTGTTAGTTTAGGGTTAGGATCCCATACGTCACCTTTATGCATGATGCAGACAAATAAAGGATGATGCGTGGTATTTTCATTTTTACGCTTTCGCTTACCTAGAGACGGTGAGAATTAACCCAAATATTCGATCGACATCCATTAAGCTAGGACTGTCGTTTTTTTCGGATACCGGAGTTAATTAATACCTCTCTTGGGGTTGATTTTAAGTTAATTAATTATCGAGCTGAATTAAAGAGTCACATGAATGGCAATTAAAATGCATGTCACATATATTCGAACCAAATGACACTAAAAAAGCATATAAAAAATATATTCGAATGGCATGAAAACTAGCTAAAACACACATAAAAACAAGCATGTAGTATATATGACAAAAGTACGTTAAATGCATAAAAACCATATATAAAAACATACGAACTAATATATATAAAAACATACCCTACGAATTAACATTCACACTAAACCAACATACAATATGACAACCAAACATATATTTGACCCATCATGACAAAACAGATAAAAGCACATATATAAAAATGCATGCACCGTACTATACTACGTATCATAAATACATGTTTAAACAAGATTTAAAGACATACCATCAAATATCAAAATAAATAACATGGGGGCACACATTAAAGAAAAACAAATATCACATGCATAACATATATTCGACATACTAAGTAAAATGCATGAATAACGAAATCATTTATCACAAGAATAAAATGCTAAGCGAATAATTAGAATACAGACTGTAAGGGACCAAAATTGTAATAAACCCATTTAAAAAACAATTAAAACACAAAATAGGGACTTAATTAAAAGGGCGTGAAAAGCTACAGGGACCCAGATGGTGATTTACCCATTCGAAAATCGATTAAAAGAAAAGTCAGGACGAAATTGAAAGAGCTCGAAAACATGGAGGGACCGCAGAGAGGTTTTTAAAACGCGGGAACCCTATTCGCGTAATTAAAATGGCACGGAGGCCCTTAAAACGTAATTAGACCAGATTTAAATTTATTAAAACACTATAAAAGGCGTTTGAAAACATTTTAAACCCTTTTTTATTTAGTTAACCCTAAAAACCGAGAGAGAGCTTCTCCCCCTTCTGTTTTCGCTCCGGGCCGCAAGTCACTCCGGTCGCCGTTGCCGGCGTCGGAAACCTAAAAGACATTTTCTGAATAAAAAAACCCCAAAAAAAACTCCTTCCTTTCGGTTTTTTAAAGAAGACAAAAATCAAAACCCTTTTTTTTGTGTTTCAAAACCCAAAATCGAAAACCTTTTGAAACCCATTTTCATTTTTTTTTTCAAAAGACCGAACTTAAAAACTTTAAAACGGCCACTTACCGACGTTTACCCACCACCGGCTCACCTTGCATGGTCCCGGAAGGGACCGGATGGCTTGTCACCGGCGAGATAGGCAACAGAAAGAGGAGGAAGAAGAGATACGAAGGTAGCCAAAAAACCCTAACTCGTTTCTGTTTTTTATTTTTTTTATTTTTTGTGATTCAAACTGAAATCGAGAAAAAAATACCTATGAAACTCTTCTTTTGCTCGCTTGTATTGATATGAATTTTTTGATTACAACCTTTCTGGAAATTCGAATGGGATCCCCCTTATTTACATTTGGTTTCAGGCTTTATATAGCCGCAATTTACAATTTTTCTTTTTTTTCTAATTACATGTAATTAGTTGTCTTCATCTTGTTTGCATTCGGCTGCCTCTCTGCGATTGTCGTTTTGCCTCTGAAATTCTTGGAATTCTGTTGCGTATACTTGTCCTTTTTTTTCATCCTGATTTTCTTTGTTTGCTTGTGATGCGAGAGTGGAGGGGACCAGAGGATCAGTAAAGGGTACTGGAGGCCGCAAGCCGACGTGGACGGGGGCTTTGATCTTGGTCGTCAATGTCGTGGAGATCGACGGTCGCGATTTGGGCGTGGGTTGCATTCGAATGGTCAGGCGGTGAAGCGCAATCGCGCGTGTGGGGGTCGAACCGCCACCTGGTTTGGCGCGTGCAGCGCATCGGGCATCCAAGAGTCTCCTCCTGGTGTGATCTGGACCGTCAGATCTGATCCAGATCTGACGGTGGAGAAAAGGGGCGGCTGCATAATCAGAGGATAACAATTAGGGTTTCTGTGATGTAATTAGGGCTTGGGCCAAAAGCGGGCTTGTAAATATGTTTGGGCTTTAAATTTTAAACTATAATGGACTTTAAAAATGACTTTGGGCTTTTATTATATATATGGATTTTGTTTATTTAATATTCGGCTTATTTATATTAATGTTTTTTGTTTCCAGATTTGTTAATAATAATAATAATAAGATGATAATAATATGATAATAATAAAAAGGATAATAATAATAATAATAATAATAATAATAATAATAATAATAATAATAATAATAATAATAATATAGTACGGTGGTAAGATAATAATGTGATGTTAATAATAATAATAATACTAATGGTATAATAATGATGGGAGATAATAAATAATAACATAATAACATAGTAATTATAATAATATAATATATGATAGTAGTGTTAATATAAAACTATATAATAGTATATAGTAGATAATAATAATGGTAACAATAATAATAAAGAAGATGACATACTATATTAGTAGTGTTTAAGGGTTTTTCACATAAATGATATAATAATAGATATAATACCAATAATATGATATCTAAGTATTAATTAGACCAAGCCCAATGTGAATGAACAAAACCCAATGTGAATAAACAAAACCCAATGTGAATAAGCAAAGCCCAATATGAATAAACAAAGCCCACTCTTATTTAAGCATATTTAAGGGCTAATCAGCCCGGACAAAATTAGTGATTACACTTACTTCAGAAGTGAATCTACCCCTTAGGAGTAAAGATTGAAACTTAATCAAGTTAATATATGAAAAGCTGCACTATAGACATATAAGGGTTTTAATGTGGTTAACTTAGGGTATTGCCATCGACATAGGTAACACTATTCTTGAAATCTGCTCGACAATAAATCCAAGGCATGACATTATTAATAACTAGCATAGCTAGCGTAAAATCCAGATATCCCTTGCCAACGCTCATCATCCTTTTGAATACTTCTTCTTGCCAAAATATTTTATTCTCGCCGCATTGTTTTAGCTATTGTCTAAATCGAAAATCCAAATCAATTTCACATTCTTGATCCCTTTAACAAGTAAACCATTGAACACTTAAATTCTTGGTCAATCCCTCTGGATACGATACTCAGCTTACTATTGTATTACTTGCTGACTGTGTATACTTGCACGCAATAGACTCACTCTTGGCATTATTTCTTACATATTTACACTACATTCTCAATCTTTATCCAAGCGTTAGTAAATTCGACAGGAGGGGGAGACACTAATTCCCAAATTGAATTAAGAAGTGTTGTATACTTATCTTGCATATCATCAAGACAATGAAGATGCTTTAAGGCTTCATACATAGTAATTGGTGTGTGCTCATCATCATAATCAAGAGATGTGTGAAAAAGCTTAGGTTTAAAAATACTTGCTTTGCTTCGAGTAACCATGTGATGATGATTAGTAGGCTCAACCACACAGGAAGGAGCGTGAAGCATCGAACCACAGTTTGAGAAACCAAGAGGTGCATGGGGTAGGGGTGTTCATGGTAGGTTAACCGTACCGTTTAGTTTAAATGGTTGGTTAACCTTTATAGCGGTTATTAATCGTAATCTAACCATTAAGAAACGCTTAACCGTTAAATTTTTTAAATGGTTGGTTACCCATTATAGTGGTTAACTGTTAAGAAACGATTCGATTACAGGTTAATCTCTAACTTATTACGATTTTCTTTTCAAATGTTCATTATTTTTTTAGAATAATAAATCTATCTCTCCGATAAAATTGTATTAAAATTTTCAAAAAAAATTACTTAAATAGAGAAATTTTAAACCTAAACTACATACTTAGTTAAAATAAAGTACCTATAGGTTAACCATTAATCATCTGTTTTAGCAGTTCGGTTTATCAAAACCGTTTAACCTTAACGGTTTAACCTATAAAATGAACGATTATACCGGTTAACGGTTACAGTTTATTTTGCACACCCCTGGCATGGGATACATGAGACACTATACCAAAACCAGCTACATGCACTCGTTATGGGAAACTAGGTGATGCACAGAGACCAAGAGGTACTGACTATGCAACATCTAGAGCAACACATTCCATGCACTACAGAAAATTTCTATTGTTGTGACAAATTTAATTTTGACAAAATTATTTTTGTCACTATTGCTAGCTTTATTGTGACCAAATAAATATGTGTCACTTTAAATTAGAAAAACATATACAATTGTGATAAAAATTAAAACCATCATAATATTTTGTCACAATTAGAAAACTTGTGTAACATATGGTGATAAAATATATTTTGTTATCATTTTTGTCACAAAAGTTTTTCTCCATTTTTTGGTGCAAAAAAAGTCATGTAATGAAAAGTTTTGTAACTATAAGTTTTATTAATTATTACAGAAAAAATTATCACAACAAATAATGAGATTCTTAGGATAAAAATAATGAGATTCAAGTTTTTGTGACAAATTATGTTTGTAGTTATATATTTTAATTATAGTGATAAAATGTATAGTCACAAATGTTTCCCTCTATTTTTGGCGCAAAAAAGTCATATAGTGACAAGTTTTGTAACTATAAGTTACAATTTTTGTTACAGAAAAAAATTGTCATAACAAATAACGAGATTCAAGTTTTTTGTGACAAATTATGTTTGTACATATATATTTAATTATGATGAAAAAAGATTTTCACAGATGTTTCCCTCCACTTTTTGGTGCCAAAAAATTATATAGTGATAAATTTTGTAACTATAAGTTATAGTTATTATTACATACAAAACTATCACACCAAATAATAAGATTCAAGTTTTTTTGTGATAAATTATGTTTGTAGTTATATATTTTATTATAGTGAGAACATATATTGTCACAAATGTTTTCATCTTTAATGATGATCAAAATGATCCACACATTTCACACATACTTTACAGTGCTCATAATATTAGAAAACCTACCAATATGCACAATTGAACAAATCAAATTAAACAAACCTACCAATATTAGCAGACAAACAATCATAATTAATTGAAATAAATAACATATTTTTTTTAAGAAAGACAATTACCTCAACTGAAATTACTAAGAATCAAATTGAAAAGACTTGATTACTAGTCAATTTAGTGAAGAAAAGGACCTAATTGAATGAAATTAATCATATTATCAATTTATTAAACAAAAATGCATGATAGTGACCTAAATGAAAAAACAACTAAATTTTAATTCTCAATTAAAAATTATTTGGCTAATATTAAGGACCTGATTGATAGAAAATTAAACCTACATGATAAAAATTAATCAAATTAAAATTAAATATGACTAAACAGTAGTAGATGTATACCTAAAAGACTAATTGAGGACCTAAATGAATACTCATAAAAGGTGGTGGGACTTGAAAGAGAAATAACTCTAAAACTTAAAAATAATGCCTTTTCTATTTCATTTTACTCTTTCGCTAAATAAAATCCTACAAGCTCAGTCTTTTCTTTCAACGCCGCTCTTATCAGCGACTACCGAGTTCGTAATGGAAGAGTCTAGTGTACTCGATTTTCTCCCCCGAGTCTAAAAATGTGATTAGTTTTTTGGAAATGCACTGGTGGATCGAAGTATCTCTCGGATATGTGGTTCTTTGTTTCGTTATGTGGCTATACATCGTTCGGATTTCAGAGGAGATGCTCTGATCGTCGGAAAAGGTCGAATTCCTATTCTTTTTTTAATTTTTCAGAATGATGTTTTCGCATGCTTCTTTCCTCTCTCTTTTTTGTTGTAATTTTCGTTTCATTTTTTCCGATTGGAAAGTTGATCAATTTACAATAATTTAATTCATTCATTTCCTCAAAGTTGTTGGTCCATTCTAATGCTTTTTGAATGTTGTAAATTAACATTGCTCTCTTCTTCTGTCTTCAGCCATGACCATCTATCATCAAATACCTTCAATAGAGTTTGCTCAGTTGGTCAACTTTACGGATATGTAAGCACTGATAATCTCGACTTTTGAGATTATTTGGCACTGTTTTTGTCCAAAATCATCATAGTTATGAATATTGTTTTAGGAGGATAAATGACAAAACCTTTTTCTATCAGGAATCAGGATACCTAATTTCATCAGTAAATGGAAGCGCATTAATAAACTATAAGTTTTCAAACTTCATCTTAATATTTAAATAGCCTTCTTAAGATTTCTTTTGCTAATGACTAGCTTATCTGATATGTATGCAACCATGATAATTTAAGTTTATTTTAAAACTTTTTTATATGACTTCATTAATGAATAATTTAATTATTAGGAGGACTAGTGACTTAAAAGGCAAAAGATCTATTTTTTCACCATGGCATAATCTTTGCCCACTAAAGGCATTATTAGTGAATTCTTTTATAAATAGTTGCATAGGATCAAGTCAAATCAATATGTCTAATGCATGATTCTAAAGTATCTCTTACTAAATGGAAAAATCTTGAAATATATTCGTGATATGAAGAAATTGAAAACTTTGGTAGTAGCATCAATCTATGGCCTGTAGCGGAAACAAACAATGCCACTTGGTTCATTTTGCAGTTGAAAATTTATATAAGCTACTAATGTAATAGTTATAGGGATTTTAGCTATAATAAAGTGAGTGTAGAAATTCCAGAATATTCCACAAATTGACGAAAGCATGTTTCATGGAGGAGGAAGAAATTGAGTTCCAGAATTTGAATATTTTTGATACCATTGTCAATCGTATGAGATTTCTTATTAGCCTGTTACAATTTTTTTCGATGTAAATTGATGAGTATTTATTTTGGTTGTATTTTTTGTCCTTATTTTGATTAAATACAAATTTGAGGGACTTAACTGGGTTGTTTTATGTTGTTTTCATGCAGGGACGTGATGCTGGAAATACGCTGGAATACTGCAAGAAATACTGGAGTCATGGGCAGATTCATGGGCATGAATCAGGGCATGAATGCTAACTGGGCGCCACGTCAGTATCTTCTAGAAGCTGACGTCAACAGCAGTGATAACTTATCAAGCCGCTTATCTGATAGCCTATCTCCGGATTTTTGAATTTTAAATTTTAAACTTTGGATAATTATTTTGTTTAATTTTTGTATTATCATTTTAGGTTTACCTAGGTTATTCAAAACACTATAAATACCCCTTTGGGGTAAGACTTGATCATCAAACGCGTTCTCAAGGCGTGGTTTGAAATTATGCTTCAAACATTTCGGAAACTTTTCTCAATTTCTTCGTACTTTATCTTCAAAATCAAAATGATTTTTAAACCAAAGATTGACTTTGGAGAAAACAATTGTTTTGATCTATCAAGTGGGAGGGAGGATCGGTTATTGAAACAAATCTGACTTCCAAGGAACACACTTAGTAAATAGATTACTAAGGGAAATTGAGAACGAATCGTTTTTATAGAAATAACTTTTCGAGTTGGTTACGAGCTTAAAAAATTTGTTTTCTCAAACATTGAGTTTGTTTAGACGAATCATCAAGACTGAAGCTAAACATTGGGTTTGGAAATTCAATTTACAAAGAAAACTCAAGGATTGACCTTGTAGTAATTTCGATAACAAGTTTTCCGAAATAAAAAATATCTACCAATGAACCAAGTAGACCAAGTCAAAGCTTAACCAAGGCTGAATATCTCTATTATTAGTTTTAACATCTTTAAAGCACTTTTCTTGCTCTCTTAAATTATTACAATTCATTGGAATTCTCCCCCCCCCCAAATCACACAAACTCAATTCCATCATCTCTTGGTTCAGAAACGTCAAAGACGCAACAAGGAAAATCCAAGTCTTTATGGGTTCGACTCCTACTTCCCTACTATCTATACTTAATTTAATTCATTTATTTATATATTTATTTGGAGGAAGGAAATTATTCTTGACACGTTACGACGCGTGTCAAAATTGGCGTCGTTGCTGGGGACTTCGACAACTTTTACTGTTTGATTTTTATTGTTTAGGAGCAGGAGAAATCTTGGAGAACAATTTGAATTCATTCTGG
Source organism: Hibiscus trionum (assembly GCA_030270665.1). Classification (NCBI taxonomy): domain Eukaryota; kingdom Viridiplantae; phylum Streptophyta; class Magnoliopsida; order Malvales; family Malvaceae; genus Hibiscus; species Hibiscus trionum. The sequence continues at coordinate 23,404,843 of BSYR01000021.1, read as the reverse complement.
AAATTGAAGCATTTGCGAGACGACAAAACGCACAACGAAACCGAGAGAAGCGATATAAGTTGCGTCAACAACGATTCCAGCAAGATCTCGAATCATCCCAACTCTAAACACACTTTGAAGAACGAAACCAAATGGGAGACAACGAACAGACGATCCAGCAGCTAATCAGGGCACCAGATGACAATCAACCCTTGTGCATAACCTTCTCAAATGGTGAAGCGTCGTTCCAACTAAAAACGGGCTTGATTCATCTCCTACCAACCTTCCACGGTTTGCCCAGCGAAAACCCACACAAACACCTTAAAGAGTTCCACATGGTTTGCTCAACTACGAAACCACAGGGAGTATCTGAGGATCAAATTAAACTTCGCACCTTTCTCTTTTCTTTATCTGATATTGCTAAGGATTGGCTTTATAATTTACCTTCTAATTCAGTTACTACCTAGACTGAAATGGCTCACTTGTTTTTTGACAGGTTCTTCCCAGCCGCTAAAGTAAGTGAAATGAGGCAAAATATTCTAAGTATCCGACAAAAGGATACCGAAACACTTTATGAATATTGGGGGCGCTTCAAGAAAATATGCGCAAATTGCCCACAACACGATTTGTCTGATCAAACACTTATTCAATATTTTTATGAAGGACTAACCCCTACATATATGAAAGTAGTTGATGCAGCTAGCGGAAGAGCCCTAGTCAATATGACTCCGACGGTAGCACGGACATGGATTTCGACCATGGCAGCCAACTCACAACGCTTCTACCAATCGAGTGAACCATCTCGAAGAGCTAATGAGGTAGGTACTGTTTCATTAGAAAGCAAGATTGATAAATTAGCTGACATTGTTCAAACTTTGGTTGCAGATAAGAAGATTGTTTCTAGGCTTTGTGGGATATGCGCAAGCCCCGAACAACCGACAGATTGTTGCCCTATTATCCAAGAAGAAGATACCGAACAAGTGAAAGCAATGGGGAACTTTCTGGGATCCTATCAAAAGCAGTACTACCCTAATGCCAATCAAGGGTGGAGAGACCAAGGCTTTGCGCAAAACCAAAGACAACAGTACCAGCCAAGGCAGCCTAACCAACAATTCCAACAAAAATCAAACATAGAGTCCATTGTAGAACGATTGGCCATATCTCAGGAAAATTCCAAAACCGTGCTGAAGCTCATCTTCAAGAATTAGATAAGCAAATGAGTCAAATGGCCCAAAGAATAGGAAGAATAGAGTCCCAAGGGAAGCTACCTTCTATGACGGAGTCAAACCGTAGAGAAAATGTATGCGTCATCACACTCTGTAGTAGGACCGTTATAGCTCCAAAACAACCATAAAAAACAATAATCCCACTCTTTCCATAGAAAAAGGTAACGAAAAACAAGATAACCCTTTACCACCATCTCCTCCTCCTTCTCCACCTCTTGTAGTCGCGCATCCTTTCCCATCATGCTTAGTAAGACGCGACAAAAAGGCCGAAGAGAGGGAAATTATTGAAGTGTTTAAAAAATTCCAAGTGAACATTCCACTCTTAGAAGTCATTCGCCAAGTGCCAAGGTACACTCGTTTCCTCAAAGAGCTTTGCACAACCAAGCGAAAACTCACCGGGCACGAAAAGATAAATTTGGGAGATCACGTTTCTGCCATTTTTCAACGTAAGTTACCGCCAAAAATGAAGGATGAAGGTATGTTTGCTATACCCTGTCAAATTCGTAACATATCTATTAAACATGCTATGTGCGATCTTAGGGCTTCAATAAATGTAATGCTGATTTCTGTTTATAAAATGTTAACTAATGATCCTTTGAAGGAAACCAGGATTACGATACAGTTGGCGGATCGATCAGTCATCTATCTAGAAGGAGTGTTGGAAAATGTTCTGGTAAAGGTAGATGTCTTGTTTTTCCCTGCGGACTTCTACATGATCGATATGGCTCACGATAGAACAAACACTTGCTCCGAAGTGTTGTTGGGATGTCCATTCCTTAGCACAGCAAACACAAAAATAGAAGTAAGGAGCGACCTTTTATCCATGGAATTTGACGGTGAGGTAGTAGAATTCGATGCTTATAAGGCAATGAGGTATCCTGATCATGTTGAATCTGTTAACTCAATTGATATTGTTGATCCATGTATAGAAGAGTATGCGGATACTAATATTTTTGATAACTTTAGTATGGACTATGAGCTTTGAGACAATGAGGCAGAAAGAGAGAATGAACTTATTTCTTTTGTTAATTCTAATTTGATTTTAACTCCCTCTAAGACTAAACCTTTACATTCTATCTTGCAGGCTCCATAGTTAGAATTGATGGAACTTCCATCTCACCTTAAGTACGCCTTTTTGGGAGATAATGATACCTTATCGGTTATCATTTCGAATGAGTTGACAGGAGAGGAAGAAGGAGACCTTGTGACAATCCTGCGCCAATACAAGGAAGCAATCGGATGGACGGTTGCGGATATTAAAGGACTTAGCCCCTCGACTTGTATGCACAAGATCAAAATCGAGGAAGGGGAAAAGCCATCTCGACAAGGTCAACGCCGATTGAATGATCCAATGATGAAGGTAGTGCAAACAGAAATTCAAAAACTTCTAGGCGCTGACATAATATATCCCGGATAGCGAGTGGTTAAGTCCTATTCATGTCGTTCCTAAGAAAACCGGCGTCACGGTAATCAGAAATGACGAAGGTGAGTTAGTTCCAACTCGAGTTCAAAATGGGTGGCGGGTTTGCGTAGATTACCGGAAGTTGAATTCTATAACCCGAAAAGATCACTTTCCTTTACCATACATTGATCAAATGATTGAAAGATTAGCTGGTAAATCTCACTATTGCTGTCTCGATGGTTTTTTAGGTTTCTTTCAAATTCCCGTAGCCCGTGAGGTCCAAGAGAAGACCACGTTTACATGCCCATTTGGAACCTTCGCCTATCGATGAATGTCGTTTGGACTATGTAACGCTCTGGCTACGTTTCAACGATGTCTGGGTAAGTATATTTTCAAATTATGTTGAGAAAGGAATTTAAGTGTTTATGGATGACTTCACTGTATACAGAGATTCTTTTGGTGAGTGCTTGCTTAATTTGACTAATGTATTGAAATGCTGCATTGAGTTTAACTTTGTACTCAATTACGAAAAATGTCACTTCATGGTTAACAAAGGCTTAGTGTTAGGACATATAGTATTTTCTAAAGGAATTTCTGTCGATAAGGCTAAGACAGACATTATCCGCTCACTCCCATACCCCACAACTATGAGGGATATCCGCTCTTTTCTTAGACATGCAGGTTTTTACAGGAATTTATAAAAGACTTCTCAAAGATAGCACATCCACTATGTCGGTTACTGTAGAAAGATGTAGAGTTCGACTTTACATCCGAATGCATGAAATCGTTTGATGCTATTAAGTGAAACTTGTATCCGCGCCGATAGTGCAACCGCCCGATTGGAGCTTGTCGTTCGAAATTATGTGCGACGCCTCGGATGTTAGTGTTGGAGCAGTACTCGGTCAAAGAAAAGGACGAGAGCCTCATGTCATCGCCTATGCATCAAGAACGCTTGATCTTGCACAACGCAACTATTCGACTACAGAAAAAGAATTGTTTGTTGTAGTTTTTGCTTTAGAAAAGTTCCGCTCTTATTTACTTGGGACTAAAATTATTGTTTTTTCTAACCATGCAGCCTTGCGGTATCTGATGAGCAAGAAGGAAGCAAAACTGAGGTTGATCCGGTGGATTTTACTCCTTCGGGAGTTTAATCTCAAGATAAAGGACAATAAGGTGAGTGAAAATTTAGTTGCCGATCACCTTAGTAGAATCCCACTTACCATGTCGGACACACCCATTAATAACGAGTTTCCTGAAGAAAACTCGATGATGGTGCAAGCATCCATGCCTTGGTTCGCAGACATAGCGAATCATTTGGCAACAGGTAAATTGCCCTACGACTTGTCGAGGTCAGAAGTTAACCGGATTAAGAGGGAATCCAGGTTCTATATTTGGGATGATCCCTACCTTTGGAGACATTGTTCTGATCAGGTAATATGGCGATGTGTAACCGAAGATGAGGTAAATTCTATCCTTAATTTCTGTCATTCATATTCATGCGGTGGACACTATGGACCTAAAAGGACATCTCATAAAATTCTTGAATGTGGATTCTATCGGCCTAATATTTTTCGTAACACATATTTATTTTTCAAATCATGTGATAAGTGTCAAAGAGTTGGTAACTTAAGCCGACGTAATGAAATGCCCCTAAATCCTATTCATGTTTGCGAAATATTTGATGTGGGGGGGATAGATTATATGGGACCATTTGTATCATCATTTGGTAATTTTTATATAATTTTAACTGTTGATTATGTTTCATGATGGGTTGAGGCGAAAGCTATAAAAATAATGATGCTAAAACCACTGTCAGACTTCTGAAAGATTGTATTTTTTCCAGGTTTGGCACACCGAGAGCGCTGATATGCGACAGAGGGAAATATTTTATCAATCGAGTCATCGATGCGCTAATGAAAAAATTTGGCGTCACCCAACGCATCGCGACATCGTACCATCCGCAAACGAATGGTCAGACGGAGGTATCAAATCGCGAAATCAAGAACATTCTCGAAAAGATCGTGAAACCCGATCGGAAGGATTGGAGCGTTAAGCTGAATGATGCATTATGGGCATATCGGACAGCGTATAAGGGTCCTATCGGGATGTCTCCTTATCGCCTTGTTTTTGGTAAGCCGTTTCATTTACCGATCGAATTGGATCATCGCACGCATTTGGTAGTTCAACATTGCAACATGGAAATGGATCTAGTTGGCGAAACACGCAAACTCGATATCCAAGAGTTGGAAGAAATTCGAAAATAATGCCTACGACAGTTCGAAAATTTTTAAGGACAAAAATAAAGATTTTCACGATCGTAATATTGCATTTAAATCATTTTATATTGGTCAAAAGGTTTTATTGTTTAACTCTAAATTAAAACTTTTTTCAAGGAAATTACGATCAAAGTGTCTTGGACCGTACACAATCACTGATATTTTTTGACATGGTGCAGTGGAAATTAAAAGTAATTCCTGAGAACCATTTAAAGTTAACGGTCAATGGCTTAAACCATACTATGACAATGCTCCGGTTGGTCTAGTCGAGGAAATTAATCTAATCGAACATGTCACTTGAATGAGGTCGTCAAGCTAGCGACGATAACCAAGCGCTGGATGGGAGGCAAACCGTTTTCTTTATTTATTTCTTTATTTTAATTTTTCAGTTTCGAATTTATTCTTATTTTCTTTTTTTTAATTTTATTTTATTTTATCCGATCTTTATTTTATTCACAGATAATACATGTTGATCGAATAAAAGGCATGAGAAGATATAATTATCAGCTAGATTTTGTGGGCCCGTTTTAAATTTTTAGAACTCAAAAATTCTATCCCATTATCTCTTATTCGAATCTGTTTGGGAACTAGGATACAAATTGAAATTCACTTTATCCCTTTATCACCCGTGAACCCCACTACATTTTAAAACCAAAACTCAGCCGATTTATACTCTTTTCCTTATCCCACTTTTCAAATAAAACAATTCATTAATCCCTTTATTATTTTCAAAACCCACATCTCCTTCTCTTTTATCTTTTCTTTTAAGCATTCTTTTATTAACCTCCCCCTAATATAATAATTACTTTTTTGTGTGGAACCCACCCTTATAATCTTTTCTCATGATTTTACAGATTCTGTGGGCCCCACCATCAAATCCCATCTTTTATCATGATTTTTTTAATAACCTAGAATAAATTAAACCCCCCACCTTTTAATAGTCTGCAGCCGTCACTTTCATCTTCCCCTCCTCTTTTTCCCTTTGACACAAGCCTCCCCACCAAGTCCCACGCTAGCAAGCCATGCCTCACACCCGAGACTAGGCCCGGAGCCTCCCGTAATAGCCACTGCTTGTCATCGGTGGCTGGTGCCGCTTTGCACCACCGCAATTCATGTCGATCAGCACCGACTCCGAGCCACAACGGCTACCAGTGAGCCCCCAACGTCCAGCTGCACAACCCCATCCGGCCGTGTCCCATTCACGTGCAACTGGGAGGCGCGACACTCCTCTGTATCACTCAGGACCCCCATCCGCTGGTCGCGTTGCTCACACCGTCGATAGTGGCGCGGCCAGCGCTTCGTCACAATGTCGGCCGACGCGCCCACCATCACCGCCGTCACCTTTGATCCACTCCTTGGACGCTGACACTATGTCTGGTTCTTCGCAGCACCATTCTCAGCCCATGCCCGGCCCAGTTCGAGTTCCATCTTTCACCATGCACACGAACACGTCATTTCACTACGACCATCATTCTGCGGCTAATACGGCCGATGAGGTAAACTCTAATTTTTCTGTCCAACCTGTGTTAATCTTTCACCCCGTTTATGGATTTTCAGAACACATGCATGCCGAGTTCACCTCCCATAATCACACTGGGTCGGAAAATGCTCAACCAAATTCACCATCCCACGAGCATCACACTACCGAAAACGACATAACTCGATCGAGAGGAGACTCCACGAAGGGGCCGACGATTTACAGTACCAAATGATGAAAGTTTGAAGGGATTCTTGTAATTTACCGGTACCGAACTTGAAACCTTTAATCGTATCTGCCATCGTGCTTTTCCGATCTGTAAGTATATTCCAACTCAAACTTTATAGCGATTACATTTGCGTGAGTCGGTCATGTCGCTAGTCGATAATATTGGTTGGCGTATGTTTCCTACCATTACTTGTGATACTTACTGTGAGTTGGTGCTTGAGTTTTATTCTACTTTTACATTTGATCGCAGTCGCGCCATGTCTCTTGATACTCCTAATGTTATATCTTTTCAACTTTTGGGTCAATACTTTTGATTGTCTATTACTGCATTCAATGTATATATGGGTTTTGTTACTAACGTTTTAGACCCTAACTATCAGACTGCTCTTTTAGACATACCGCAAGATTTCGATAATGACCTTTCCTTTGAGACATTGACAGGTTTGGCAGGTTCTCAGTACAACCCACAAACGACCAAGGACCACGACATTCATAGCCCCGCCTTACCCTACATTCATAGGTTCCTCGCCTATAATATATCCGGCCGAAATGACACTCCCTCAAGATTGAGTAAGATTGAGTTATTCTTTCTCTGGTGTATGCAGGTAAACATCAAGGTTAATCTTGGCTTTTGGATGGCCTACATGTTTCATCGTGTGGCACGAATCACTAGGCCACAGCCACTAATTTTGGGACATTATATTACTCATTTAGCATTACGCATTTTCCTGCTACTTCTGACCCATCTCAGTTTACTTACGCTTTCTCTATGAGTGCCTTAAATGAGAAATGTCTAGATGCCATGGGATTACTTGCAGGAACTCCAGATCCTCCTTTTATTGTTCCCCCATGCACACTTTCAACTCGTAGAGAACGAGTGTTTCAAAGGCGAGCCCAGACACGACCAACACAAGAGGAACAACCCCGACAGGATATGGATGAGCGACTCCACTCGATAGAGACTGACTTGGCCGAGATCCTCTCCTATCTTCGCCCCGACTCTTCCCGCAGACAACGAGGCCGCAGTCGTGGCCGCAATTGATCAGGGGAGTCTCTCATTTCCTCTCTTTTACTCTAATTATCATTTTGGGACAAAATGCATTAAGTGAGGGGGGAGATATGCTTGTCAAATTTTCTTTTTGCTTGTCCGATGTTAGTCTTAAGCTTAATTTTATGATAATCCTTCTCCTTTAGATTGATATATTTCTATGCTTACTTTGTGATAATAGAAACCTTTATTTGTTATAAACTTTGCTTGCATTATGGATTTTATTTGATGGCATAACCTTTGTTCCATACTTGTTAATATAAAAAGGGTTCACTAAAGGATTGCTTTGTTACTCTTGCTTCTTGAATTTATTGAATTAATGCTTGTATACTTAATTTTTGTGAGAAGTTCATATTTAGCCTTATTTGCATGAGAAAAAATAATAATAATAAATGCTAGAGGTGCCTATCATTGGCTCTAAATCGAAAAAAATGAAAAAAAAAATAAGATAAAAGCTAGAGGTGCCTACCACCGGCTCTAGCATAATAAGCTAGAAGTGCCTAACACCGGTTCTGGCAATGAAAAAATCTCTTTCCATTTTATGGTTAGATTTGATTTCTTTGCAAATTTTATGCATGCTTGCTTAGTTTGATATTTTCCGAGAGCCTTGAGTAGTTCTAGCAAATACTTGAGTAATCTTTGCTTTATTAACAGGTCGTGGGATTGATTTTTCTTTTATCGCCATATTGCTTAATTATTTTGCATGCTTAGTTTCTTTTCAAATTAAGGTGACTATTTTATATTGTAAGCTAGGGACTTAGATGTTTAAGGATGAGGATTTGAACTTAAATTTTTGATTCTTGAGGGAAAGCATCAGATAAATGAGGGGGAATTTGATGAGTATTTATTTTGGTTGTGCTTTTAGTCCTTATTTCGATCAAATACAAATTTGAGGGACTTAACTAAACTGTTTTATATTGTTTTCATGGAGATGACGTGATGCTGGAAATACGCTGGAATACTGCGGGAAATACTGGAGTCATGGGCAGATTCATGGGTATGAATCAGGGCATGAATGCTGACTGGGCGCCACGTCAGCGTCTTCTAGAAGCTGACGTCAGCAGCAGTGATAGCTTATCAAGCCGCTTATCAGATAGCCTATCTCCATATTTTTTAATTTTAAATTTTAAACTTTGGATAATTATTTTGTTTAATTTTTTTATTATCATTTTAGGTTTACCTAGGTTATTCAAAACACTATAAATACCCCCTTTGGGGTAAGACTTGATCATCAATCATCATTCAATTGAATTCACCACTTGAATCATTTCTCTTTCAAATTTTCTTTCTTTTCCCCTTTTAGTTTTTTTCTCTTGAGATTATTTCTAAAATGTTGAGGATGACTAATTTAATAACCATGCTCGGCTAAATCTTCTTAACCCAAAGGCTTATGCAATGACGTGTTCTCAGGCGAGGTTTGAAATTATACTTCAAACATTTCAGAAACTTTTCTCGATTTCTTCGTACTTTATCTTCAAAATCAAAATGATTTTTAAACCCAAAGATTGACTTTGGAGAAAACAATTGTTTTGATCTATCAAGTGGGAGGGAGGATCGGTTATTGAAACAAATCTGACTTCCAGGGAACACACTTAGTAAATAGATTACTAAGGGAAATTGAGAACGAATCGTTTTTATAGAAATAACTTTTTGAGTTGGTTACAAGCTTAAAGAATTTGTTTCTCAAACATTGTGTTGGTTTAGACGAATCATCAAGACTGAAGCTAAACATTGGGTTTGGAAATTCAGTTTACAAAGAAAACTCAAGGATTGACCTTGTAGTAATTTCGCCAACAAGTTTACCGAAATAAAAAAATCTCTACCAATGAACCGAGTAGAACAAGTCAAAGTTTAGCCAAGGCTGAATATCTCTATTATTAGTTTTAACATCTTTAAATCACTCTTCTTGTTCTCTTAAATTATTACATTTCATTGCAATTTTCCCCCAAATCACACAAACTCAATTCCATCATCTCTTGGTTCAGAAACGTCAAAGGCGCAACAAGGAAAGTCCAAGTCCTTGTGGGTTCGACACCTACTTCCCTATCTATACTTAACTTAATTCCTTTATTTATTTATTTGGAAGAAGGAAATTATTCTTGACACGTTACGGCGCGTGTCATAAATCCAACCTAATTGTAACAAAATGTATTTTTTGTTATGAAATAATTTTTTAACAAATATTTTGTCCTTATAAATAACATTTAGTGACGAAACAAAGGTAGTGAGAAATTAAATTTTGTGGTAATATGCATTTTTGTCACAATGTTTTTCATTCAAAGTTAAAATTTAAGTTAATTGTGACACGATTTACCTTTTCTGATGAAATAAGTATTTTTATTTTAACAAATTATTTGTCTCTGTAAGTTACATTTACTAACGAAATAGAAGCAATGAGAAATTATTTTTTGTTGCACTATGTATTTTTGTCACAAAAACACTTTATATTTGATGTTAAAATACAAGTTGTGACAAAACGTACTTCTCGTGGCGAAATAGTAATTTATTGTGACAAATATTTTCTTGTGATAAGCTATATAGTAGCAGAATTTCATTGTTATTATAAATAATATAAATGGTAACAAACATGATTTTGTCATAATATACTTTACATGACGGGGTTTTCTGACAAATATGGCAACAAACAAAATTTGTTAAAAATAAATATATCGTAATAAATTTAGTACTTTAGTGAAAAATAGTTTTGTTGCAATACTTTAAATTTCTTGTCGTGATGGGAGTAGCATGATCTAAATAAACAGCCTCTGGAACAATAGGAGTTGAATCATGAGGGACGAAGCTTCATGAACCATGTAACACCCCAATTTTGGCCTTAGGAGTTTGTAGGTTGGGTTTAGGGTCCGTTGGACTGAGACTAGAGATTCGGGTTAGTTCGGGATTGGTTCAAGGAAAATTTAGTTCGGGAAGTGAGAAAATTTTCTAAAATCTTTTTTAAATGTATATAAGGGTTTGGTGAAGTCAATTTTTCAAAATGACATTTGGAAGGTGGACATTTCGGTTTAGTGACTAAATCATAGAAATGGAAAACTGTTTTTAATAATTATTTTATAAAATAGCCAAAACTTAGAATCTTTAGGGAGCTAATGCAAGTATAATCAATTATTCTCTCAATTTGACATGTTTTAAATGTGTTTAATTAAAAGGATTAAAAAGGGGTTTTGATTAAAAAGGGAATTAAGCTTTACAAACTTATTTTGACGTAACTTCCATTTTCTCTTTTCTCATCATCCAACCACTCATTTTCTTCCAAAACTTCCAGAAATCTTTTCCTTTTCAATTTAATTTGGTTTCCAAATAATTTCCATAGAGTTTCTTCAACTTGTTTCAGTGGATTCTTGAAGATTTTCAATCAAATCTTGTCAATTGAAGGAATAGCAAAGGATTAGATGTAATTTTCGTGCTTCTCCTCTAATCAAGGTTCTTTAATAAAATTCCCAAATATTTGAATTTTTAATTATGTTTCTTAACAAGGTTTTATGATTGATTTGAAGAAAATGGGTAAATCAAGCTTTAAATGATGATTTTGTGTAATTTTCGTAATGGATCTGTTTTGGCTGATTTATGATTGATTTTAATCATGTTTTGGAAGTTTATTAATGTTGAGATTGAGGTTTAAGCATGGTAATCCCGAAACTATTTGGATCTCTAGTTGATTAGGTTGTTAGAATTAAATTTTTGTGGTGTTAATGTGATTTTGGGGATGGAAGTGTTCGATTTTGGATGGGTTAAGTTTGTAGAGTAATCGATGGTATTTTCGGTTGTTTTGGATGGGTGTTTTGGTGGTTTTGGGCAGAGCAACGTGGTAGGATTTCTTGCTGGAGTTCTTAATGCATTGAGTTGCATTAATTCTCTGTTCTTATGTGGTTAAAATAGGGGATAACATTTCGGAACTTAGAAATGTTTTAAAGGTGAGTGAGAACGTGGATTTCAACTTTGAAATGTTTTCGGAACATTTCGGATGGGCGTGTCAGTGAGTAAGAACGTGGATTTCAGCTTTGAAATGTTTTAAAGGTGGTTTTGGGAACGTAAATGTAAGCTTGAAACGCTTGTATAAGTTTGGAAGTAAGTATTAGGAATATCTCTCTCGATTGAGCTATTATGAAATGGTTTTTATGCACTTGGTTTTGGATGCATGTTAACAAGGTTTTATGATTGATTTGAAGAAAATGGCTAAATCAAGCTTTAAATGATGATTTTGTGTAATTTTCGTAATAGATGTGTTTTGGATTATTTATGATTGATTTTAATCATGTTTTGAAAGTTTATTAATGTTGAGATTGGGGTTTAAGCATGGTAATCTCAAAACTATTTGGATCTATAATTGATTAGGATGTTAGAATTGGGTTTTTGTGGTGTTAATGTGATTTTGGGGATGCTTGAGGTATAAAGTTGTTAATAGGTTAATTTTGGATGTTAATAAATGTTAATAAATAGATGGAAGTGTTAGGTTTTGGTTGGGTTGAGTTTGTAGAGTAATCGATGGTGTTTTCGGTTGTTTCGAATGGGCATTTTGGTGGTTTTGGGCAGAGCAACATGGTAGGATTGCTTGCTGGAGTTCTTAATGCATTGAGGTGCATTAATTCTCTATTCTTATATGGTTAAAATAGGGGAGAACGTTTTGGAAGCAACCAGTGAGATTTTGGGAGCTTCAAACGATTAGTTTTGTGTCGACTAATCAAGGTTTCACGTGTCAATGAGTAGGAACGTGGATTTCAGCTTTGAAATGTTTTAAAGGTGCTTTTGGGAACTTAGATGTAAGCTTGAAATGCTTGTCTAATTTCAGAAGTAAGTATTAGGAATTTCTCTCTCGGTTGTGCTATTATGAAATGGTTTTTATGCACTTGGTTTTGGATGCATGTTACCTATTGTTAAAGCATGTCTAAAGTATGTGGTTTACTGTTTTTAATGATGTGATGATGAAGGATGCACATGTTAAGTGATCCTTGTAAGTATATGTTTAATACTTGTGATTCAAAGCATGATTTAATGCTTTGAAATATGATTTATTGATGATGCTTTGAAAACAATGAGTATGTGGTTAAATATGAATTATAAATGACATCGGATATAGTTAGCCGGCTATAGGATTGAGTTCACTATAAAAAGTCGCCTTGGATGTCGAGGGGTTGGTGTCTCATGTCTCCGTCCAAGTACCCTAACAATCTAGGAGGTTGGTGTCCCGTCTCTTGTTAGTGGGTTAAGCGTCTAACTGATGAATGGGATTGGTGTCCACGTTGGTTGTTATTGTACCAAATTTCGATTGAGATGGCTTGAAGTGTTGTGTTAACACTTGTTGAATCCGTGTATCCGATATGTTGTTTTGAGAAATGAACTTGTCTAATGATCACTTATAAGTCAATATAATTGATGATGTATCATGAGATGGTTTATGATATATATTGTGATTTATACATTTTTTACTCTTTAAGCTTTGCATATGGTAGTTATGCATGTGAAGACTTAAATTGAGTGTTAGCAATTGGACTTGCTGTTGATTCATGATACATTTTGCATAAGATTTATTATTCTGAATTTTGAATAAAGAAAGTCCATGGTTTTAAAGGATTGATGGTTTTCAAATGATGATTTAAGTTAATTGAAATCAGATTTCAATATGGACTTGGAAAATGGTTTTAATGCAATGATTGTGTTTTGCTTTTGTGCGCTCCTCACTAATCCTTGTGTGCTTACGCTTTATTTTGTCCATCAATGTAGAGAATGGAGGTTTTGAAGGCAGCATGGAGAAAGGGATCGCAAGAGACTTCATTTGAGAATGTATGTTTCGGTTTATAATATACGTAATAAGGGCAGTGGGGGATCTGCTATGTTTTAGTAGATTTGTGTAAACTCTCTATTAGAGCAAGTGTTCATTGTTGTTTTAGACTTGTAAATGGCCTTTGGTTATTGGTTTGTGCCTTGTTATGCATTTTGGTATCTTGCTTGGCTTGTTTACTAGGTTGCATGCCTATAGTTTACCTTTGATGCAAATTGCTATGATATGATGTTGAATATGCCATGAATGATTGAGGTTTGATGTTTGGATATGTTATATATGTTGGAAGCATGCTTGAGTGGTTATGGGTGCATTAAAGTGTGAATAACTAGCAAAATGTGACATTACAGGCCCAAGTGTTTTGGTACACCTAAGGCTGTATCGAAACGGTGAGCTTAAAATTGGCATGGTGTTTCGAAACATGGAAGGGTGTATCGAAACATGTTCGGTTAAGTTGGCTACTGGAATTTCTTGTACCGATACTCTTTGGAGACCATATCGAAATGGGCTTGTGTTTTGAAACACCTAAACCTGTTCCAAAACAGGGTGTATCGATACAAGGTTAAGTGTATTGATACACGAAGCTGTTAAGTTAGTTAATCAGATTCTTTTGAAGTTTTTTCCTTTATGTTTCAGTCCTTGATTGTTGTGGATACAATTAAATTAGTTTGAATGATCGGATTAAGCTGAGATTTGACACAATGGCTTGTAACATGACTAAATAAAGGATGGCAACTTAACATTTGAAAAAGCCCCTATAATCTGCTAAAATTACATATTGGTTCCTAACGTGTGTTTGTAATCAATTGAATGCCTAGTCGATGTCTGTTTTGAGTTGATGTTTCGTCCACTGCGAGTCATAACACTTAGGGTAACAATGTGCATCTAGACAAGATAAAAATAAAAAAATAGGATCGTTTATTGAGGTAAAGTTCCTTGTTTACTTCAATATTCACCGTGTGACCCGTTCGGTTTGGTCGGGCGTCTAGGCCGGGTCGAGGAGGTTACAAATCAGTTCTTCAAAATGATCATGTCCTTGTGGAACATCTACTGTTCTATAAGCATCTTCGTGTGTGTCTGAAGTCACAATATCAGCATCCTTCACCACCTTAAGTGTTAGAATGACACATTGTAGAGTTGAATGTAGAGGAATAATAAAGGCAAACCGAAAGGACTTGGGAAAGGTTGGGTTAACACTAGGAGAGGCCTTTTTGGACAAGCCACTCATGGTTTCTACAAAAAGAAGCATCATTTCATTAAATCTTACATGACGCGATATATAAATCTTTCCTGTTTGAACATCCAAACACTGATAGTCATGGTGCTTGGGAGAATGCAGAAGATCGATAATCAAACTTGTGCATGTTATAAGGCCTGATGAAGGGAAAACATTGGCAGCCAGACCTTCAAGAAATGATAGTCAGGAATCTTCCCATAAAGTATTTGGTAAGGATACCTTCCACTTAAAAGAACATATAGTAAAAGATTAATAAAATAAACCTAGCTAAGCACAACAAAGGACCAAAAATGTAGATGCATCGATTCTTGAGCTAGCAAAGTGAGGGAAGTTTTAGTTATATTGCGATATCTTCGTTCTACCACACCAATTTGTTGAGAGGTGTGGGGGCTTGTGACCCTATTCTTAACACCGAGTTTTGCAAGAGTGGCCTCCAAGAAGTTAAATTCCCCTACATCATTAGTTTGCTCAACCAAAAGCGTAAAGGAAACTTGTGTCGAAACAAGAGAATAAAAAAGCTCAAAAGCTTGAGAAACCTCTAATTTATTCCTTAAAATATATACCCATCGGTTTTTAGTGTACATGTCAACAAAGGATATATAGTATCTATAACCAGAAGACATGACATGGGCATGTCCCTAAATGTTAATTTCAACCAAATCAAAAGGTGTGGTATACACAGTGGTAGAAGTAGTAAAAGGTAATTTGTGACTTTTGCCTATCTGACAGGCAGTACACAATTATAATTTGGTTGGGGACCTCAATTTATTCACAACCATACAAACTATATTTGGGGCGGGGTGACCAAGTCTCTTGTGCCACAACAATAAAAGTTAGCATCCCTTAAAGAATGAGATGTTGTATGTAGAATCGAAGTATTAGAAACTGTGGAGGATGTATGCAGAAAACTGTATAGCCCATCACGTTGCACACCCTCAAGCAACATTGTCCATGTTTGCTCATCCTTCACAAAACAATTTTTAGAGACAAATTCAAAGTACACACAATTATCTTGAGCTAATTTGAACACAGAAACCAAATATTTGTAATGTCAGGAACACACAAAATATTTTGAAGCAGTAACTTACTATCAGTAGTAGTAAAAATGCCCTTCCCTGTGTATGATATAGCTAACTGTGATCTATCACCAAGAGACACGCTGCCTTACCATTAAATGTGCAAGCACATTGCACATTCTACTGCTCGCGAGTCACATGTTGAGTAACTCCCTAGTCAAAATACCACTTGTTGTCAAAAGCTCCTCTAGGGCCAACTGATGGTACTCTAAAGAGCATGTGTTTTCACCTTATTTATTGGTTAATTTGTCCCAATTTAGTAAACATTTACATATATTTTAGAATTTTTCTATTTGCATTTTCTTAACTCAGTAGCTCTTTCTTGAATTATCCTTGAATTTATCACATTGTTGCTGCTAATGCCGCTACATGGGTTCTTCCAGAATTGCAGCCAGGACTGTCGCCGCATTGACAACTGTAAAAAAGATAAGATTAAATGACGCCGGTGAGAAGATAAGATCAAAGGACAATGAGCTGACAGTTAGTTACAACAACTTTTGTCTGGACATGATGTCGGCAGATTGAAATAGTCATTTTCGTTGTAATGACAGATGTTAGGATAAGATCAAAAAATTATGAGTTGTCCATTAGTACATCTGTCCTATACGAAATTTTATCCTGAAAATCTATGAAGGACACTTGTAAACACTCAATTGGAAAATGATAAAGATATATATACATATATAATTACCCTAAAGATGTAAGCTCATATCTTATCATATTTTTCATTGGTTTTGGAGCTTTCTCATGATGGCTATGGGAACTTAAAGCTTCCATGGGGCAACCGAGGTGAATCCAATGCAGAATTAAGTAGCCACAACGAGTGCGAGGCAAGATAAGGCATTAATGAGCAATTGAGTTAGCTAGGAATAGCTTTCCCCATTCGGTTCTTAATGTTTCTTTTGTTTAAATGGCAATAATTATGGTTTAATTTCATTTTGTATGGAAATATATTACGAATGTTAACTGAATGACTATCTTATTAAGTTGTTACTTTATGTTGGGTTTTACGGTGCTCGATTCCTTCAACCGTTCTTGCTCGCCAAATGGTGGAGAAGTGGAATTTTGGGTGTAAGAGGTGTAGAAGCTAAAATTTATAAGGACGAGATGATTTATAGTGGTTCAACCTTCTAACCAAGGTCTACATTCACTACCTTAGCTTCCCACTAAGGATTTCCAATCAATCCACTATTGATTCGTCCCCCTTTCTAGGCTTACGAGGAAACCCTTACAAACCGATCAAGCTTTCTACCCAAAGCCTTGATCAAACCCTCTTTACAAGAGATAAAAAATACGCAAACTAAAATCCCTCTAATAGATATTTGTTTTCACAATAAAGCTCTCACCCAATCCTAAAACACTTGAGCAATTCTAATAATTTTAGCTCACTAGTGTTTGTCTATGCAAGGAAATGAAAATTAAGCACTAAGTCAATTTCTTGATCATATTTTGTATTAAAATTGAAGCATTAACCATTACTAGATGCTTGGAGGTCTCTTTTATACTCCTCTTTGAGTTTGTAGCCGTTACTAGGCGTTGGGGTTGAATTGGAGCCGTTGGAGACTTAATTTCCCACCATAAATGCAGTTCTGCAGCTCCCCGTTTTGAAACACTCGAACTCGTTTCGAAACACTCTTGAAATAGAAAGAGTCGTTGCAGTCTGATGCAACACCCGTATCGAAATGCTGTTGGCCGTATCAAAACGCCCGTATCGAAACGACTATCCCCGTATCAAAACGTTATGCAGTTAAAAGGTAGTTGGGAAATAGCTATTGGGGGTTTGTGACCATTGAGGTCAATGCCACATAGGCGTATCGAAATGGCTGAGGCCGTAGTGAAACTCTATGCAAAAATCTCACCCAGATTAAAGCCCGTTTCGAAACCCATTTCAAAACGTTTTGACACTATAAGGACCCGTATCGAAACACCTAGTGGTGTTTCAAAACATATGGATGGTTTTGTTGAATTTGGCTTTGAAAACACTTAAAACCCTTTTTGAAATATCCCCTAAACATAGTTTCAAGTTGTTTGGACTTTAGAAAAGGTTTTGAATTCTTTTTAACTTTGTCCAAAACATTTTTCAATTATTATATCAAAACATTAGTTCTACAATCTCCCCCTTTTTGATATAATTAAACCAACTTAAAAAATTGTTTGGGATTCTCCCCTTTAAGTTTAAAAATGTGAATAAGAGATGAAAATTTTGAAATCAATTAAAGGCCCCTTTATTCATTTGAAAATTCAATTTTTCAAACCATTTCTCCCCCTTTTTGTTATATCAAAAAGAATTCAAAAGACATTAAGTTCAAAATAACTTAGGAGGTTTGAAAAGATGACAAAATTTCAAAATTTTGGTTTTAAAATAGCTTCCCCTTACTCAAAGCATCATCAAAATGTTAGTCCAACATATATGCTCATCTAGTTGAAATTAAAAAATAAAACAAAAAGCCAAAAAAAACAACTAGATTTTTACCACACTTGAATCCAAGGGAGGATGTGAAGCCTTCCTTCTTCAAGTGTCTTTCTTTGTGTGCATGGAGCTCCCCCTCAATGTTTGACTTGTTGATCAATCTCCATCACACCTCGCAAAAGACAATCAAGTAATTTTTTGTATCCAAATTGCTTTGGATCCATGGACGTTAGTAGCACAAAACTTAGTTCCCTTAGGAATCCATTTTTCAATTTCATCCTTTTTAGTTGAAGTGGTTAGTCCTTTTGGGACCCAAACAGTTCTAAAACATTTACCATTTACAAATCTAGGGGCACTAGATTGTCTTATATAAAAGTTTGATTTTCCAAAATTATTTTCCTTTTCAAGCTATTTGGAAATAAAATCTTTTTCATTTTGAACTTTATGAACCAAATTTTGTAAATCAAAACATTTTTGTTCAAACTCTTCGAGTTTTGCTTCAAGTTCAAGTTTAGTTTTAGAAATCAAATCATTTTGAATTTTCATCTTTGAAAACATTTTATTGTTTTTCAAAATGTGATTTTTAAACTCTAAAACCAAATCATCATAGGCATCTTGTAATTCATTAAAAGAATATGAACATGAAGTAGATGAATTAGAAGTTACCCTTGAATCTTCTTCGATAGCAATAAGGCAAAGGTTGGCTTGTTCATCGTCGGTGGAGTCCTCGTCACTCCAAGTAGCCACATATGCCTTCTTCTTATGGCTTGAAGTTCTTGCCCTCTTCTTCTTCATGGATTCTCGTTCAAGCTCTTTCAAGGCTTTCTTCATGTAAGGTGCACACTTCTTGAAGAGATGAATTATCTCTTCTTCTTCATCCTCCTCTTCACATGAATCTACATGATGGCATGTGGAGGATTTGAGAGCAATGGCATTTGTGTTAATGCCAAGCACTTTGAGCTTCTTCTCCCTCATACCTCTAATCTATCCCTTCTTCTTCTCCTCTTCTTTATTCTTCTTCATTATTTGGTGAGTGAGAAGAGACCCCATGAGCTCATCAAGCTTCAAAGTTTTGAGTTTCTTGGCTTCGATGATGGCGATCCTTTTTGAGTCCCATGACTCGAGAAGGGAGTAGATGAGCTTTCGGACAAGCTTCTCTTCCGGAATGGCTTCTCCATAACCTTTAAGACCATTGGTGATAGTGGAGAACCTATCAAACATCTTCTCGATGTTCTCTTTCGGGTCCATCTTGAAGTTTTCATACGCTAAGGTGAGGAGCCCGATCTTCGTCTCCTTTACTTCGTTGGTTCCCTCGTATGTGACTTCAAGCTTGTCTCATACCTCCTTGGCACTCTCTCAAGAAGACATCTTCTCAGAGAAGTTTGGGCCAAATGCACAAAAGAGGATGTGCAAGGCTTTGCAATTTAGCTCCATCTTCTTGCGGTCGTCGGCACTCCACTCCGCCTTGCTTCCTTGTGGCATGAACGGACCATCTTCTACTATATCCCAAAGCTTGTAGTCCTTGGACTTTATGAAAAACTTCATCCTTGTCTTCCAATGGGCATAGTGAGTTCCATCGAAGAAGGGCGGTTTGTCAATGGATTGCGCCATTGAGCCGGTTGTTTGAAATGATGATCGAGCTTGCCGGATCTTCTCAATAGGATGTTAATCCTCTTCAATTGATCCAAGCTCTGATACCAATTGTTGGGGTTTACGGTGCTCGATTCCTTCAACAGTTCTTGCTCGCCAAGTGGTGGAGAAGTGGAATTTTGGGTGTAAGAGGTGTGGAAGATAAAACTGATAAGGACAATATGATTTATAGTGGTTAAACCTTCTAACAAAGGTCTACATTCACTACCTTAGCTTCCCACTAAGGATTTCCAATCAATCCATTGTTGATTCGTCCCCTTTTCTAGGCTTACGAGGAAACCTTTACAAACCGATCAAACTTTCTACCCAAAGCCTTGATCAAACCCTCTTTACAAGAGTTAAAAATACGCAAACTCAAATCCCTCTAATATGTATTTGTTTGCACAATAAAGCTCTCACCCAATCCTAAAACACTTGAGCAAATCTAACAATTTTGGCTCACTAGTGTTTGTCTATACAAGGAAATGACAATTAAGCACTAAGACAATTTCTTGATCATATGTTGTATTATAATTGAAGCATTAACCATTACTAGATGCTTGGATGTAACCACCTTAGCCCGGCCTAGACGGTTGACCCGGACTACGAAGATTACACGGGGAAAACCAAAGTCAACCCAAAAGTCAACCTTGATTAACGACCCTTTTTTTCTTTTTAAACTTGTCTAGATGCACATTAAACCTAGGCATTCTCTTGAGATAAGCATACTGAAAAATCACAGCAAACAGAAAACAATAAGGGACCCAATTGCACAAAATACGAATTTAGGGACCAAATTGCAAATTCTGAAAATTAAAAGAACTTAACCAGTTTTAAAGTTACCATCATGAAATTAATCAAATTTCATGCTTCTCTGTCAAATTTCAACTCATTCGGACATCTCAAACCCAACCTATTGCATGTACAAACATTGGGACCAAAATGAGAGAGTTTCAAAATATTTAACCATCAGATTCAGTGCCCAACGGTCGAATGTTCCGAAACGGGGAAGGTCCGTTCCGAAACGCGGGACCGTTCCGAAACTTGTTGCGGAACAGAGCTTGGCAGTGGCAAAACCGTTTCGGAACAACTCTACCTGTTTCGAAACGCCAAGGCCATTTCAGGCCACTTGTTCCGAAACAGTAGCACCCGTTCCGAAACGAGTTGCCCAGAAACAGCAGATAGGCCTGTTTTAACACCTTTAAACCCCATCGATCATGCTCCAAACCATTCCACAACAAACCAACAACATGCCAAGCATCATACCTACCAAATTGCATCAAAAGCTAGATACAAAACCACCCCTAGGTGCACCAACTCTTTCAACACATCCAACACTTAATCATGCTTTAAAAACAAGAAGCATAGCATAACGTCTTATGAACAAGAAGATTCAAACGTTACAAGCATTAAACCATATAGTTCAAAACATAAACCGAACTTGTTCAACATACACAATCTCATTAAACATCAACATAAAAGACTCTCCCCCAATTGCATTTATTATCTATAGCTATTAGCCGAGACATACATCTCAAGTGGAGCTCTCCTTGAATCCCTTGCTTCTTGCTGTCCCAACTTCAATTATCTGCATTGATGGTCAAAAAGGAGCGTAAGCACAAAATGCTTAGTGAGGAATACTCAAAACCAAAACACCATCAATGCAGCGAATCATAAAACCTCTTAAAAAAGAAACACATTTCGAAACCAAAGTAGTGTTTGAAAACCCCTTTTAAACAACATGCTTTAAATCATGCATTACTCAAACATGAAAACCAACCCTTAGCTTAGAAAAGCTAAGTAACTCACTTCAAAGCACATCCTTGCAAGACCATCAATTTAACCTTTCCATGCATGAACATCATATGCAAAGTTAAATACAAATTCCTTGGAAAACACTTCCACCTCACAATACTTTTCTCATTCTTGAAAATCATCTCAAGCAAGAAACCTTTGAAAACCACATACTCCTTCAATCTATCTTATGCATTAAACAAATGCAACATATGAACCACAAAATCAACATTTGCATTACATGCCTTTTAAAACAAGCCTTCACAAGACTTCAATGCACTAAAGAGATTCCATGCACATATGCACCATTCTCAATAGAAGATAAACACTTGTTCAAGTTAAACAAGTTATACATGCATTCTTAGAACATCACACACTTCCCATGCAACCATGCATCATTTCAAGCATCTCATGCTTCATTACATTCAAGAACATTATATTGGCTTCTAAGCGATAATTCACAAATCATCATAACACAAGACACAATCGGATACGTGGATTACAAGCGTTGTCCCACACTCTCCATACACACTTCCGAACAACACAAGGTGGAGTTTACTGGTACAATCACAACCCCCTCAACACCCGTGATGGAGTTTAACGGTACAATCACAACCCCTCAACATCACTCATCGGAAGTTGTATAACACACTAGCGAGAGCCGGGACACATCACAAGGCTTACACATGGAAGCTACCACAACCATTGTAATCACCTTAACCAAGCTCACACACGGGAGCAACCCTCCACCGTTGTGACGCTTAACAAAGTCCACCCATGAGAGCCATCCTCCATCATGGTGACATTTAACAAGGTTCACCCACGAGAGCCATCCTCCATCGTGGTGGCACTAAACCAAGCCCACCCACGAGAGCCAACCTCCATCGTGTTGACACCAATTTCCTCAATCGCTAGGATCCTTGGATGGAGTTTACGGTACAATTACAACCCCCTCGACATCCAAGGCGACTCAATTCACGGTGCACCCAATCCTATAGCCGGCTAACTATATCCGATTAAAGTAACCAAGAACCACTTACATCACTTGCCAATATAACCATTTTACCACATTAACCCATTTTTTTACAAGCACAACCAAAATGCCAAAACAAACAATTACCATCACCATTTCACTGTTTTGAAGCATTAAACAAAGCCATTAAACAACATGCTACACTATGCATCAATTCCACAATTCCAAAGTAAAAAACCAAAGATCTCTTACCTTGAGCATCCTTCACACATGACTTTCAAAACCAGCATTAAACCATGCTAAAATATGCTTCCAAAACAGAATTTAAACATGCAAAACACATGCATTGCATCCAACAATCACAAGTGCTTTAAGAACCAATTCATAACACAAACCAAGAGAGAAATTACATTTACTTACTCTTGAGCTTACCTAAGTTGTTTAGACTTAAACTAAGCTCCCAAAAACCTTCAAACATTGGTTTCAAAGCTGAAAACCCAACTTCACTCACCGATACACAAAACTACGCTAGCCGTTAAGCCTTCCAAGCATCCGAAACCCTCCAACGCTACCTCTATTGCTCACGGATCATTCTCCCCTGTTTCAAGCACATAACAACTGAGGATTAATGCATCATCATGCCTTAAAAACCCCAGCAACACAACTAAATTCGTTGCTCTTTGTAAATCCAACATTTCGGCTACCAAACACAACCGAAATCACCTCCAAACACTTCCTAAACTTAAACCAGCCAAGATCCATCACTTCTAACCATTTTTAAACATCAATTAACATCCAAAATGATCCCAAACACGTCCTTATACCTCCAGCATTAACAAAACATCAAGATCACCCCAAAAACCACCATTTTCACAAGTAAAAACTTAGGAAAATCAACCTATCCGGGATTGCATTGATTAAACCTCAATCACAAATCATTTATACATCCAATAAACATCAAAAAGACATCTCAAATCACAGCCCAATCATTTAGTACGAATTTAATTAAAATTAAATCCAAATCTTGCATTTTAAGCCAAAATCAAGAACACAACATTAAAACCTTTAATAAAACTCAAATCAAGGATTGAGAACTTGAGAATTTCAGTAAAGAATTGAGTATTTAGAGGAGAAGGACGTTCATACCTCTAAATGTGAGTTTCTCCTTGTTTAAAGCCAAGATTCTTGAAAATTCAATAAGAAAATGATAAGGATTTGGTGTAGGAATGATTAGAGATCAATTAGAGATTGAAATCTCATCTTTAGATGTTAAAATAAGAGGAAAAATGGCTGGGGAAATGTGTTTGGCTGAGAGAAAATGGAGAGAAAATGAAGTGGGAAAATTTTAACAAAAGTTAGTTAGGAAAACTAAAATATCCATTTCCCTCTTTTTCCTTTTATTAAATATCATTTAATAAATGTTTAATATTAAGTAAAATCTGGAGAAAACTCTTCTTGAGTAAATTAGCTCCTTAAAGATTCAAAGTTTCAATCCTTTTTAAAACAGTCACAAACTTTTCAAAAATTACATTTTAGTCACTAACTTGAAATGTCACATTTCAAAACCTCATTTTGTAAAATTGATTTCACCACTCTCTTATATATAATAAAAGAGGATTTTTAGATATTTTTCCATATTTTTAATGCATCCTTAACTAGGCTTTCCCTAAAACCACCTTTTATATTCGAACAGAAAATCCGACCGGTCCGGTTCAAACCCAAAACTTCTAAGCCCAAAATTGGGGTGTTACATTGGAGGTCCATTTATACTCCTCTTTGAGTTTGTATCCGTTGGGGTTCAATTGGAGTCATTGGAGACTTAATTTCCCACCATAAATGCAGTTTTGCAGCTCCCCGTTTCGAAACTCTCGAACCCGTTTCGAAACACTCTTGAAATAAAAAGAGCAGTTGCATTCTGATGCAGCACCCGTATCGAAACATTGTTGGTCGTATCGAAACGCCCGTATCGAAACGCTTGTCCCCGTATCGAAACATTCTGCATTTAAAAGGTAGTTGGGAAATAGTCGTTGGGGGTTTGTGACCGTTGAGGTCAATGCCACATAGGCATATCGAAACGGTAGATGCCTTATCGAAACGCTATGCAAAAATCTCACCCAGATTAAAGCCCGTTTCGAAACGTTTTGACACTGTAAGGACCCGTATCGAAACACCTAGTGGGGTTTCGAAACACCTGGATGATTTTGTTGAATTTGGCTTTGAAAACACTTAAAACCCTTTTGAAATATCCCCTAAACATAGTTTCAAGTTTTTTGGACTTTAGAAAAGGTTTTGAATTCTTTTTAAGTTTGTCCAAAACATTTTTCAATTATTATACCAAAACATTAGTTCTACACTTTATCTTTTGATCCTTGGGTTTGAATGTTTTTATACATGAAAGTGTTTATTGCAGCCACTATCATCGAGAGATGCAGTGACAGTTTAAGTTAACAATCATGACAACAAAAGTTGCAAGAGAGTACAATGAAAGTTGACTAAATTTTTCTTGTATTTGATTATTTAGCCATCAATGGAAGGTGTGGTGAGTGGGCTCATATAAGTCTTTGATTAAAAGTAGAAGTTTAGATTAGTAAGGTATTTATGTGCTCTATTGCACCGACATTCATCTTATTTCATTATTCTATTGATGAATCACCGAGGGAACCAAACTGCCATCACTATATTGTTTTTGTTTTAATTTCAGGACATTGCTTCAACATTACCTATATCATTTATCTTTCATTGCTTCGACATTACCTATCACATTTACCTTAATTTTCTTATTGCACTGACACTTTTAGACATCTGAACAACAATCCTCGTGGGATCGATATCCGACAGATTTGTATTTGTCTACTATGCTTGCATCGATCGTGTACGCTTGCTCAAATCGTGTGACCTCATTTCACCGATCACCAACTAAGGTGTTAACTTGAGCTTCCACATGATTTGCATTGTTCATAGTATCATCAGAAACTCATGCAGGCTTGCTAACAAATGGTTTATAACAGCTTTCAAAGGAGTAATGATAAACATTAACAGAAGTATCAAATAAGGGAGAAACATGACCAAAACAAGCTTGTGAGGTAGATAAAGAGGATGAACGATGAGCAACCCCTTTATAGACCTGATCAAACCGATTCCAAAACTTGTCCGCCAAATGACCCAGCTTACCACAAATTTGACACTGAGGTCTGGATCTGCCACGACCCCTATTGGTGGAGCCATTGTGGTGTTGTGACTGAGGTCTAGAGTTAGGAACCAAATCTTGCTCAGTTTGATCTAAATGAGATGAGTCTTTGTGATGTAAGTAGTTCATTCTAATAGGAACTCATTGTGGATCAGCGACACGAGTCTCTATATCAACCACGAAAGAAGTAGCTGCCTTGAGAGAATACAGCTCATGAATCCCAGTGATGACTACGATGAACAATTCATATTCAGTTGAAAAACCATTTAAGATCTTAGCCATCTACTTGATCTCTAACACCTTGCTGCCACAAACCACAAGTAAATCACAGATCTCCTTAATCTTTTTTACATAAGCCCTCATCGATAACATACATTTTTCAATGGATCACAGCCGACAATGAAGATGCATGACCTTAGTGGTGGATTTTTGAGCATATAATCGAACCACGGTGCTCTAAACAGTGGCAGTCATTTCAGCACCAACGAGTTGTGGCAAAACTCCATGACTCATGGTGGAAAAGAGCCATGAAGTGAGAGAGTTATCTTGTTTATGAAAAGAAATATTGGTTGGATTAGGAACCATATCACTAGACAAGGAAGCAAAAAGTTTGGCCAGAACTGAAGTAGATTCACCAAGGAAATGCTCGATTCCATGCCTTCGAACATGGATAAGACTGATCGATGCCAGTAACTGAGACGGTGGAATCAGTTTTCATGGGAATGAGAAATGAGGTACGAGGGAGACATAAGGAAAACATGAGAAAAACATAGATAAGAAGAAGAAACTCAGAGAAACAATTGAAATTTAGCTCTCTGATACCATAATAAAGATAGAGGATCTCACAACCAGATGAGAACAAAGATTAGAGCGACGGAAAAACCAAAGAAGAGAGGGAAGAATCTATAGGGTTTATTTTGAGTGATAACTAAAAATGAAGGTCATCAAGGTTACATTGAGCCAGTTCAATTATTTGGTTATCATAGATAAATAGTAATTAACTGACTGACAGTATTGGGCCAGTCAAGTATGTAACACCCCAAAATCCAATCTAGTCAGAATTGGGTTCCAGTGATCGGAAATCTCACATCAATAAAGTTAAATATTGTTTCGGCTTGTTACTTATTTGATATTTGACTCCAATTGAGTTAAATTATTTTCGTTAGACCCTATCAAATAATATTGAAACCTAATACGTGACTAAATTGAGGAAATTGCATGTTTGGGGGCAAAATCATAAGTGTAGTAGGAATTGAGGGACTAATCTTAGGAGTAGCCCCTCCCAAATTAAAATCCCACCTACGTGGGATAATCTGAGAGCTTTCCTTCATATGAAGGAAAGCTAAATTGCCAAGGATAAATTTAAGCAAAGAAATAGGCATAGAAAAGCTTATCGAAACAAATCAAGCAAACACCCTAAATAATCATCATCTTCTTCTACATCTAAGCAAACAACTCCATTGGAGCTAGCTTCAACCTTTGTTTTTTCCTTCGTTTCGAATCATTGCTAGTGATCGGGTAAGCTATTCCCGTCAAACTATTATTGGAAATCTGTGGTGTTGATGAGAGTAATTTCAAGCTAGGGTTTTGACCATCCATGGATAATCCATCATTGTTGTTTATACTGAATTTGGATATCGATTTTGGTATCGTTATATTGATTTTGATATCGTATTATTGATCCTAATAATCTCCCTATTGATTTTCTAGCTCAAGAAGTGGAGAGAGAGGTTTCTCCATCTTCATCGAAAGCTATAAACAAGGGTGTTGTCATCTGAGAGCCGTAAGAGCATTAGATATCAAGGTGAGCGTAGTTAGAGTCTCTGGTTTAGGTGATGAGCCTTCCCAAATTTGTTGGTATTGATTTCGATTAAAATAACCAAAATCGTTTGTAAGGATATTATTAAGTGTGTAAAAGTCCTATCTTTTACATCCTATTTCTATGACAATTATTGCTAAAACTCCACTCTCTTTAGTTGCATTGTACCCTTTTTGTATCAATCACAATAATTTCATGATTATTCTGCTTGACCTTTATGTTTTGATTATTTGGTGGAAAAATAGGTATTGTTTGGTGTTTTCTGTGCTTTGCAGGTTTCACCCATTGTCGTGGCAAGCAATGTCGAGCGGGCTGCGAAGGAAAAAGAGGAGCAGTGCAAAAATCATCCTTTGATGGTCCAGAACGAGCCAACTTCTACTGAGGGAAGCTGAACCAAGAAATCGAAGCCCTGTTGAGCTGAGGAAATTGACAGAGTACTGCCGAAGTAGCAGATAGTCGATGTCGAGGTAGTGCACAAGCCAACCTGCCGAAGGGCAAAATATGCAAAGTGGGACGTGAATTGAAGAGCATAAAAAGCTAGATTTTTCTACGTGCTTTGCATAAAGATTGGATCACGGGAAGAGCACGAAAAAGCCAAAGAAAGTTCAAGGAAGAATTCCACGCAAATAGGAGGAATTTAAGGAAGATATAATATTTAAAAGAAGACCTTTTATTTTAATGGTATTTAATTTTAACTTTACTTCCTCCTCAAGAAGGACTTGACCTAGACATCATCTATAAATACAAGACCAAGGCCATGTACTTAGTAATTTGAGCTTCCGGAGGAATTCGAGAGAGATCTTTCTATTACCACCATATTCTAATTTCTCTTTAGGGTTAAGGTTGTGTTGTTGATTAGTTGTGAGAAAACAATTGTACTTTGTTTAAGTTTTTGTAAATGCAACATAGTTCAAGGTTTGCTT
Source organism: Hibiscus trionum (assembly GCA_030270665.1). Taxonomy (NCBI): domain Eukaryota; kingdom Viridiplantae; phylum Streptophyta; class Magnoliopsida; order Malvales; family Malvaceae; genus Hibiscus; species Hibiscus trionum. Next base: position 23,376,365 of record BSYR01000021.1, on the reverse strand, counting down.
ATTCTTGGCATTGATTCTATTCTTGTAATCTTATCGAGAGAGAGTATTGTGAGGCTATCTATTTTTTTTAAATCGGAAGAGTTAAACTCAAGAAACGAATAAGCATGGTTTTCATCCCAACGGTGGAAGCTAACTCGGATTAGGAATAAGTTAGATTTTCAACGGCTAAAAGAAGCATGAGATTGGTTGGTGAACACTCTTGGTTAATGCTGGGAAGTGTTATCAAGACTTGCACATCAATAGTGTTTCGACTTAGGGATAAGAAGAAGCCATAGACACACGTTCTGCCGAACCTTGAAAGTACCATTGGTTGCCGAGGCAGTGATCGAGTTTCCTCTCTGTCGCGGTAGCAACGAAGGCTGTTAACAAGGCAGGTTGGTATCGTTGCATTCAAAAGCCATGCAACACAATCTAACCCATTCTCTCATCTTGATTTCTCAACTTTTACTTGTTTATTTTGGTTTATGAACATTAGTTTAATTGAAACCCAAAACTCTTCTACTTGTGTTTTTACTTTCACTTTTCTTTTTTAGTGTGAGAAGATAAACGAAGGAAGTCATCCCAATCCCTATGGAGGCGATACTCTAATACTCATCATTATATTACTTGAGACGTGTACACTTTGTAACACCCCCTTCCCGGTCTAGTCGAGAACCGGGTCGGAAGGTGAAACCGATGATCAATACGGAAACTGGTATGATAAAATTTCATTTCGTTATTAACATTTTCAAAAATATCATACAACGAATCATTACTACCATGTAACTTAGTCCATACGAAACAATAATAAATCAATTAGGGCTAAATATTAACTATCACAAGTTTTAAGGACCAATCTGTAAATTCGATAATTTCGAGGTCCTTCAATGCAATTGATTATACTAGTTTGAAATTTATCACAATAAGAACATGCCTGTAAAATTTCATACAATTTGAAGTCCATTATCACATTCAATTTAATCTTTCAATATTCAGTGACTAAACTGTGAACCTTGCAAACTGTTTAATATGCCTTTAACTAACTTAACTAACCCCGTATCGAAACACCCTACGGCTATTTCGAAATGGGTGGGGTGTTTCGATACGAGTGGACAATGGTCAACCTTTGTTGACTTTATCTTTTAGACCGTATCGATACAAGCATACCCTGTATCGAAATGGGTTTGACTTCCTTTGACTTTGACTTTGACCCGTATCGATACGCTAAAAACCCGTATTGAAACGAGGGATTCTAGTGAAAAAATGTTTCGAAACGGCCATGAACCGTTTTCGTACGCCCTATTCCTCATGTTCAAATTATGCTTACCCGTATCGAAATGCCATCACCCATTTCGATACGGTATGACCTATAATAACAAATATTTGCTAGTATTTATTCAATTGGACTTACCGAACAATGTCCAAATGCAACGAAACTTCATACACAACATTTCAATGGTATAAACTACTAGCATGCTCAGTTTTATGACCATACGAATATGTTTACCATGTTTTGACCTTTATGAGCCAAGTATGCACTTTTTAACTACTTTAAGCCAAACAAAAAGGCCATTTAGGGTCAACAACCATATTAAAATATAGGCATATCACAAACATATCAAAATGGGTATAAATGACTAGTTCAACTACTTTACCACCTTCCTAGGAGTTCTTAAGATCAAAACACATTACTTTAGTGCTTGTAGTGACTTGTCTTGCCTTGATAATCTGATCCTTCTATGCACAATCTTTCAACCAGAAAAGCATGAGATGAGACACGTTAGGCATATATTGCCTAGTGAGGTAGTCATAAACAATATGAACATCAATGTAACAAGTATCAATATTCATGCTCTCATGCTTATCTATATCAATACTATACATCAATAAACAATGTTTAGCATATTTATTCATCTTTAATCCTTGGATTGAATCAAGATAGTGGATACGCAAATTCCTACGCCTTGCCAAATCAATGAATGGTCTAATCCCTCCGCCTCGCCAATATGATCAATATCAAGACACATCCATCCGCCTCGCCAAATCAATATAGGTTGTATCCTTAGGACCGTACTCCTCCCGTAAACTGAGCTCATGAATTCTATAGCATGTCAATTGTATCCAATGTCTATTCAAATCCAAGGTTCCAATGTTCATATCCATTTCAATAATCAATGAGTATTCCAATGACCAATGATTTCAATATTATTAATAACCGATATGTCTCATAATTAATGTTTCATGGTTCAATGTTAATAACAATAATCAATGATTTCTTTGCAATGTTTCTATAACAATATCTATATCAATGACAATGTTCAATGACGATACCAATAACTATTTCTGATACTCAATGACAAACTTACCGATACTTACCAAAGTGCCCGTCTAATTATCCGATGTAACTTTTTCAAATAGTAATATGAGTAAAATGATCGAAGACAACAATAATATATTCGAGAAGGCTTTTTTCCTAATCCCGAGACTCCGACTACACTCACCTTGATACTCCGAAGCTTTCAAGGCTCTCGGATAACAATCCTCTTGTTCCTAGCTTTGGATGGAGACGATGGATGTTCTTTATCAACTTCTTGAGCTAGGAAATCAATAAGGAGATTATTAGGTTTGATATTACGACATCAAAATCAATATAACAATATCAAAACCGATATTCGATTTCAATATGGATGACAACGATGAGGTATCCATGGATATTCAAAACCCTAACTTAAGATTAAGCTTGATGTATCCATGGAATCCAATAATCGATTGAGGAATATATCTTACCCGATCGATAGCAATGATTTGATATCAATAAAACAAAGAAAAAATGAAGCTCGAAATTTTCTCCAATGGAGGTGTGTGCTTGAAGGAAGAAGAAGATGAAGATGGAAGTGTTTGCTTCAAGTTCTCGGGTAAGCTCTCTAATTTCTTTTCCCTTTTGTTTTGTATAACATATATGTATTCCTTTAAATTGGCTTTCCTTTAGGTGAAGCAATCTCACCAGATTGTCCCACATTGGGATTTTAGACATTGATGAGGGACTAATCGCAAGGTTAGTCCCTCAATTCTCACTACATTATAGTGTGGCCCTCCAACTTATAATTTCTTCAATTTAGTCACTATATAGGTTTCAATGTTATTCGATAAAGTCCAATGACCACATACTAGCTCCATTAGAATCTGATATCAATAATTAACTAGCCAATTCTATATTTAGACTTTATCAATACGCAATTTCCGATCACCGGAACCCAATTCCGACTAGATCAGATTTGGGGTGTTACACACTTGCACTAATTGCGGAGCACCTTTTACACGCAACAAGTTTTTGGCGCCGTTGTCAGGGATTGACAATAGAAACTTTCAATTCTATTTCCTTGCACTTTTTAGTTTTTCAAGCACTAATCAACTTGGGTTTTGCATTGGTGTTTGACCAGGGCGAACCCAAAGTATCCATTCTACGACCTTGATCAGGAAATCGATCGTAGTTGCCAAAGACTCGAGCAACAAACAAGTCAAAAGATGACACATCAAGTTGGCGTTAACAATGCCAATAATAATCGGAATGCCAAAGGGCATCAGGTTGTCGACGGTGCTATAGATGCCCCACCGGCAAGGGGGTAGAGAAAATCCGCGAATTCAATTTGCGCCGGTACGAAACCCAACTGTCCGAGACTACCTAGAAGAAGATCTAAATGGACTAAATCCAGGAGTTGTCACACCTGAGATAAAAGCCGCCCACTTTGAAACAAAGCCCGTAATGTTCAACATGATCAATACTATGGGGCAATTTTGTGGCTCATCAACTGAAGATGCCAGACAACACCTCAAATCCCTCCTGCAGATTTGCAATTCATTCAAAATACATGGAGTACATGAGGATATTCTAAGGATGAAACTATTTCCCTATTCGCTGAGGGATAAGGCAAAAACCTGATTGAATAGCATTCCAGCAAGATCAATAGGATCTTGGAGTGATTTATGTCGTGATTTCCTTGCACGTTTTAATCCTACGAATTTAACTAATAAATTACGTAACAAAATCACTGCTTTTCGACAGGCTGATGACGAATCCATGTACGAAGCTTGGGAATGATACAGAGAGTTGTTACATAAATGCCCCTTGCACAGATTCCCATTGTGGACACAAGTGACAATGTTCTACAATTTGTCAACACGGCAACAAGGATGATGCTTGATGCCTCGGCAAACGGCATACTCCTAGACAAGGAACCGGAGGAAGCAATGGAGATCCTGAATACGACGGCCAAAAATTACTATCAGTTCCCAACGACCAGAAGAGGAGGAATCAGATGCCAACCCACAATAAATGAAATAGGGTCCCAAATCGCCACAATAAATGAAATAGGGTCCCAAATCGCCACCTTGACAAAATTGGTCACGAACATGCAACCGCAAAATAATCACCAGAAGGTTAAGGTAATCGATTTATTTTGTGAAAACCGTGAAGGTAACCATGTTTCTTCTTAATGTCCAAATAACACAGAGTCAAGTTGTTACGTTGGAAACTAAAATTAGAACAATAACATGATATCCAACAACTACAACCCAGCATGTAAGAAACACCTGAATTTCTCCTAGAGCAACCCCAACAATGCTCTTATCCAGAACAACCAAAATGCTCTAGCATAGGGATTTCAAAAAAACATGCCTCGACAGAGTGTGCCGCAACAACAGTCTCTACCGCCGCAACAGCCTATGCAAACTAATTTGTTGGAAAACTCTATTAATGATTTTATGTCTCAAACTAGTGCATACATGGCTAATACTGATAAGTTCATAAAGAAAACTGTTGCTTTTATGGACAGAACGGAGATGTGGATGCAGAACCACAAGGCGACATTGAAATCCCTAGAAACTCAAGTTGGGCAGTTTGCACAAATCCTAAACTCTAGAGCGAGGGAAGGATTTCCAAGCGATACTGAAGTCGCTAAGGGAACAAGTTATGAACAGTGCAAATCAATCAGCACTAGGAGTGGCAAACAGCTTAAGGAACCCCAAGCCAGTGGAAAAGAGGAGACCAAAGAAAAGGAAGTCTCTACCGCGGAAGAACCCGCCTCGACATTACACGATCCAACTGCCCCGACAGAACCTGATCACACTGCCACGGCAAAGCCTGACAACGAAACTAAGGAAAATGAGAAGGTTGCTGACAAACCAGATCTGATGCCCCAAATTAAATTTCCATGTAAAGAACGGATCAAAGATATTCGACCCTCACCACCATTCTCACAAAGGCTTAAATGGCAGAAACAAGAGTACCAGTTCAAGAAGTTATTAGACATCTTGAAACAGGTCCACATCAACATACCCTTCGTGGAAGTGATCGAGCAAATGCCAAATTGTGCCAAGTTCCTTAAAGACATGGTGTCAAGGCGAACAAGAATAGGGAAGTTTGAAACAGTTGCCACAACAAAAGAGTGTATGGCCATGTTACACAACTGAACACCACCTAAGCTTAAAGATCCTGGAAGCTTCGCAATACCATGTGCAATCGGGAATCATTATGTGGGGAAGGTATTGTGTGATTTAGGGGCGAGCATAAACTTGATGCCCAAATTGGCTTTCCAGATGTTGGGAATTGGAAAGGTAAGACCAACCACAGTCATGCTCCAACTGGTCGATCGCTCATATGTGCAACCAGAGGGAAAAGATGAATGTATACTTGTAAGAGTTGATAAGTTTATTTTTCCCGTTGACTTCCTTGTTCTTGACTGTGAGGCAGATGAACATGCACCCATCATACTTGGGTGACCATTCTTGTCCACTGGGAGGACCTTGGTCAATGTGGAAAAAGGTGAGCTAACAATGAGGGTAAATGACCAACAAGTTAAGCTCAACGTCTTACAGACCCTCAAACATGTCGATGAACAAGAAAAATATCAAATGATGCAAGCCACCACTAAATTCCACTTTGACACCAATGCATCCTGCCTGGTATACACTACCTCGGCAACGAGTTTGGCCACTGCCACTGCAATGTTTTGGATAGCCTTCCTGACTCTGAGGAAACTGAAAAAGCAGACACTGAGGAAGCCCACTGGACAGCCTCTCGTCCAGTTAAGTATTTCGAACCCCTTAATTATTCTGGAGAGGAACGAAAGGTTGAAAAACCCTCAATCGAGCAAACACCGGCTCTTGAATAAAAACAATTACCTCGTAAATTAAAATATATTTATTTGGGAACCAAGGACACGTTGCACGTAATTATTTCTTCTAAGTTGTAGCCAAAACAGGAACAAAGTTTGATCAACATGCTGCAGCGGCATAAGAGAGCAACAGGGTGGACGATTGCCGAATTGAAAGAGATAAGCCCAGTGGTATGTATGCACAAAATCCTTCTGGAGTATGATCATAAACCTACCATTGAGGCTCAAAGAAGGCTTTTCCAAGCCATGAAGGAGGTGGTAAGAAAAGAGATCATTAAATGGTTTGATGTTAGAATTATCTATACCATCTTTGATAGCACGTGGGTAAGCCCGATACAATATGTACCAAAGAACGGTGGAATGACCGTGATAACCAACGAGAACAATGAGTTAATCCCAACCAAGATTGTGACCGATTAGAGGGTTTGTATGGATTATCGCAAGTTGAGTAAAGCCACTAGAAAGGATCACTTCTCTTTGCCCTTTTATTGATCGAATGCTTGATAGACTTGCTGGTAAACCATTTTATTGTTTTCTTGATGGTTACTCAGGTTATAATCTGATTCCTATAGCACTGGATGACCAATCAAAAACCACCTTCACATGCCCATACGACATATATGCATTTAGGAGGATGTCATTCGGGCTTTGCAATGCCCCGACAACATTCCAACGATGTATGATGGTGATCTTGTCCGACATGGTAGAAGACTTTTTGGAAATCTTCATAGATTATTTCTCAGTATTTGGCGATGACTTCGACAATTTCCTCGGTAATTTGGAGAAGGTATTCGAACGATGTGAGGAATCAAATCTAGTTTTAAATTGGGAGAAATGCCACTTTATGGAAGATGTGGGCATTGTGCTCGGCCACAATATCTAATCAAAGGGAATTAAAGTATATAAAGCCAAGATAGATGTGATCAAGAAGTTGTCCCCACCAACCACAGTTAAAGGAGTATGAAGTTTTCTACAACATGCAGGTTTTTATAGAAGATTTATTGCAAAATTTTCTAAGATTGCTAAACCTTTGTGTTCTCTGCTTGAACAGAATAGGACCTTTGACTATGACGAATGTATTGAAGCATTCGAGATATTGAAATAAAAGCTTGTGACCGCGCCAATAGTAGTCCCACCAGATTGGACATTGTCCTCCGAGCTCATGTGCGACGCAAGCGACTATGCCATCGGGGCAGTCCTTAGACAAAGGAAAGACAGAATCTTCCACGTGATTTACTATGCTAGCAAAACACTCAACGAGGCCAAAGTCAACTATACTACCACTGAGAAAGAGTTGCTAGCAGTAGTCTTTGCCTTTGACAAGTTCCAATCATACCTAATCAGAACCAAGGTGACTGTTCACACGGACCACTCGACGATCAAATACTTTTTCTCCAAGAAAGATGCAAAGCCTAGGCTAATTAGATGGATCCTTTTATTACAAGAATTTGACGTTGACATCAAGGACATGAAAGATACGGTGTAAAGCCCAGGTTTTGGGCCTAGGTGTTTTGAGTGACGGGTTAGGCCGGTGGAACCGGTAATTGGTTGTTCGAATCGTTAAAGGTGGTTCAGGGAAATCAAGGTTTGGGATGGGATAAATGTGGTAAAATTTTCTAAAATCCTCTAAAAATATATTTAAGGGGTTGGTTAAATCAATTTTACAAAATAAGTTTTGGGAAGTGTACATTTGGAACAGTGACCAAAATGTAAAGTTTTAAAATTGTGGAAAAAAGAGTGTTTTTCAAAAAGAGTCAAAATCTTAGAATCTTTAGGGAGCTAATTGGAAATTAACCCTTTTCTCTAATTTGGCATGTGTTTTAAATGGTTTATTAAATAATTAAAGTGGCTTTTATTATTTAATTAAATAGGTAGTTATTTTAGTCAAACAAAATTTGACGATCTTTTCATTTTCCTCATTTCACATCAGCCAAACACTCTCAATTCTCTCATTTTCCAGATTTCTTTCACTTTCATTTCCTCACTTGATTTTCAACTTCTCCTTTGTGATTTCTCTCAAATTTCATCAAGTTTCTGGGAAGCAAACTTGCCAAATTAGAAGAGAAGCAAGGATTGGAGGTGAATTTCGTGTTAACCCTCTAATCAAGGTTCTTTAATGAAATTTCAAAGATATTTGACTCTTTATCTATGTTTTTTTATTTAGGTTTCATTGTGGTTTTGATAAAATGATGAAATCTTGTTGAAAAAGATGATTTAATGATATTTTCGGAGTTGTTTTGATTTGATCTGTTTGAGATGGTTTCTAATTGAGTTTTGAAAGATTTATGATGTTGAAATAGAGTCTTAATCATATTGATCCCGAAATCCTTGAGATCTTTAGTTTTTAAGGTGTTTATGGTTGGATTTTTGAGGTGTTGTGTGAGATTTGAGTTGCTGGAGGTATAAGGACGGTTTTAGGTTGTTTTTGGATGTTGATTTATGGTTAAAATGTGTTGGATGTGTTGGTTGATGGCTGTGCTGAGTTTAGAGATCAATCGATTGAGTTTTCGGTTGTTTCGGATGGGTAATTTGATACTTTAGAGCATGGTTGCGGGTTTCCTTTTGAATTCTGGTGTTTGGATGCATTATGATGCATTGAATCTTTATTTTTAATGTGTTGAAAATAGGGGATTGTGTTCCGGAATCGAACGAAGTAGTTTTGGAGGCTTTACACGGTTGATTGTTGCGTTGGTGAGTGTGGTTTTGCAAGTCGGTGAGTGGAAATTGATTTTCCAGCATGGAAACGTTTTAGAAAAGGTTTTAGGAACTTAGTAAGAGCTTGAAAAGATTGACTAAGTTCGGAAGTAAGTGAAGTAAATTCCTCTCTCAGTTTGTGCTATTATGAGCCTTTGGTTGCACTTGACTTAAATTGTGTTTACTTACTATTTTAAAGCATGTTTTGAGTTTGTAAAATGTGGTTGATTATGCCATATGGTTTAAGGATGCACTAGGTAAATGATCCTTATATGCATGTGTTGATGCATGAGTTATGAAGCATGGTTTAATGCTTTAGATATGGTTTTTATGAATGCTTTGGAAAAACAGTGAGGTATGCATGTAAGGTGGATTATATTGGCAAGTTATGTTGTGTAAAGTGTTTTGTAAATGAAATCAGATATAGTTAGTCGGCTATAGGATTGAGTGCACTATAAACAAGTTGCCTTGGATGTTGAAGGGTTGTGATTGTACCGAAAACTCCATCCAAGTACCCTAACAATTGAGGAATGTTTAAGGTTGTAACGGTAAAGGGTAGCTTTTGGGTGAGAACATCTATGTGTCTCGTCTCTCGTTAGTGGGCTATACATCTATCGATGAGTGGTGTTGAGGGGTTGTAATTGTACCAATACTCCACCACGGGTGACACAACGGTGGATGGTTGCTCCCGTGTGTGAGCCTTGAGATGTCGGTAGAGTGTATGAAGGGTTTGGGACAAGCCTTGGTAATCCGTGTATCAGATATGCTTTTTGAGAAAGGAGAATGTTGTTAATCACTTGTAAGCCAATATAATGGATTGAAATATTATGGAAATGTTGATAATGCGTAATATAGGAAATGCATGTTTTATCTTAAGCTTGGCATATGGGTGAGTATGCTTGGAAGGCTTGAATTTTGTGTAGCAATGGTTTAACTTGTTGTAAAGTATGTGACACATGTTGCATAATTTTAGTATGTTGGTTTTATTGATGAAGTGCATGGATTTTTCAAAGAGGGCATGATGATTTTCAAAAGAGTGAAAACAATTTTGTTTGATTGATGGTGTTTTTGGTTTTGAGCATCCCTCACTAAGCTTGTATGCTTACGCTCTCTCTTGCTCATCAATGCAGATAATTAGAGGTTTGGAGGCAGCAACTTCAAGGGATTTCCAAGTGATTTCATTAAATGTATGTCATGGTTTTGAACTAGTGTAATAAAGGCAATGGGGGTGTCCAATGCTTTGAATGTTGTTTAATTTGGTATTTTCTGGTCTGATACAAGTTTGATATGCATATTTGGGTATGTAATGGCCTACAGATATTGGTTTATGCTTGGATTTGAGAATTGACCTTTTGGTGCTTGATGTTCTTAGGAAGCATGCCTTTAGATCTCATTGATGCTGATAGTGATGCTTTGATGATGCATTTTCCATGTATTCTTGACAGTTGATGTACATTTAAGTTGCAAGCATGCTTATATGTAACCCCCTTAGCCCGGTTTAGACGATAAACCGGAACTACGAAGATTACACGGGGAAAACCAAAGTCAATCTGAAAATCAACCTTGATTTACGACCATTTTTTCTTTTTATCTCTCTAGATGTGTATTATTAACCTATGAATTCAACAAAGCAATAAGGTGAAAATGGCACAGCGATCGGAGTTCAATTAGGGGTTCAATTGTATACATTTGACTTTTAGGGACTAAACTGTAAATTCCATAAATTACAGAGACTTTCATAATTTTAAAGCTGTCAAACCTCAATTAAACACATAACATGCCATCATGTCAAAAATCAACTCAAACGGATCATTCAAACTCACTAATTTAAGCAGCCAACATTTAAGGACACAAATATAAGTAACAGAAACTCAGCACAACTCAAAATTCAAATCCAACGGCTAAGTGTTTCGATACGGATGGCCCTGTACCGAAACGGTCGTTTCGAAATAGGGTTGACCATTTCGATACTCGGGTGCGTTCCGAGACCCGTATCGAAACACCCCCTTCCAGTAGCCAAAGTGTTTCGGTACGCCTTCACCCGTTCCGAAACCTTAAGGCCATTTCGGGCCCCTGTTCCGAAACAGGCATAGGCGTTCCGATACGCCTTGCCCTGCAACAACAGACTTTGTTGGTTTTTCATGCTTTAACACATTCAAATCATCCCCGAGACATGCCACAACATGCATACAACATGGATACATATCAACAATCATCATACCGAGACAAAAGCTTAAACATGACAACCAACACATAAGTAAAGGCACTAAAGGCGTGCTCCCTAGTTCCCCAAAACCATAACAAGCTATAACACCATACAAACCAAAATACAATCACCAAAAGCCATTTACAACTCAAGTATAGGCAATCCAACATGCTCAAAGTAAAACGAAACATCCTCAAACATTCCAAAGTATAAATCCCACCCATTGCCACATATTACACTAAGGGTGAACCATCCTCAAACATTCCAAAGTATACATCTCTTTAACAAAGCCTTGGATTCCTCTTGTTTTTGGGCTGCCTTCAAATGTTCAATTCTCTGCATTGATGAAACAAAGAGTTTAAGCATAAAGCTTAGTGAGGATCGCTAAACAACATTCATCAATGCATGACTCATGTTTTGCAAAACCAACACTTTACATCTCATGTCATTTATAAAACATGTTTTCTCAAGACCTCAATGCATTTTACAACCACATGCTCATATGCATCATTATAAAACAGCAAATAAACCTTTGCTCATGCTTAGCAAGCATCACATGCATTCTTGCATCATACTCAAATATCTCATGCAACCTTGCATCATATACAAGCATCTCATGCTTCACTTTATTCATTTCATTATATTGTCATTCAAGTGATAATCCGTAAACCATTTCAACACAAGACACAATCGGATACGGGGATTACAAGCGTTGTCCCTCACGCTTCATACAAACTACCAGACTACACAATGTGGAGATTAATGGCACAATCACAACCCCTCATCACCCGTGATGTAGATTAATGGCACAATTACAACCCCTCAACATCACTCATCGGTAGTTGTATAATTCCTCTAACGAGAGTATGGGACACATACACAAGACTCACACACGGGACTAGCCATTCACCGTTGTGATCTCAACCTCAATCGTAAGGGTACTTGGATGGATATTACGGCACAATCACAACCCCTCGACATCCAAGGCGACTTTATTCACAGTGCACCCAATCCTATAGCCGGCTAACTATATCTGATTAAAGTAACCAAATACCATTTTCATCACTTGCCAATATGATTATTTAACTACATTAATCCATTGTTTTACAAGCATAACCACAATGCCATTTCCACAAGCATAACATGCTTAATATCATACGCATTCAGCACATGCAAACCAAGGATCACTTACCTAGTGCATCCTTAACATAATGGCGTTAAAATCCAGCATTAAACCATACTTAAAAATGCTTAAAAATAGTAAATAAATCCACACTCAACTCAAGTGCAATTTCATCAAACATAGCACATTTCCAAGAGAGGGATTTCTGAATCACTTACTCTTGAGCTTAGCTAAGTGTATCAAACTTACACTAAGCACCCAAGACCACGCTCAAAGTGTTACAAAGTAGGAAATTGCATTTCCACTCACCGATACGCGAAGCCTTGTTCGCCGACACGGAAATTACACCTTCGGAGCCTCCAAAATCACTTCGTTCGCTTCCGGATCAAGATTCCCTTGTTTTCACATCATCAAAACAGAGATCTAAATGCATTAAAATGCATTCTAACACCAGCAACAACTTACAAACTCGTTGCCCACTCAAATTACACCAAAATACCCTTCCAAAACAACCGAAAACTCAATCGATTGCTTCCTAAACCAAGCCCAGCCATCATACATCACTTCCAAACAATTATCAACATCAAAACACGTCTAATAAAGATCCTAACTCATCCTTATACCTCCAGCAAGCAAGATTCCACCATTTCACCCCAAAATCTCACTTAAAACTACCAAGAAACTCAAAGATCTCAAGGATTTTGGGATCTATGTTATTAACACATCATTTTAACATATAAACCAACTTAGAAATCAATTAAAATCAACACAAAACAGAGCCCAACTCATCAAGTCCGAAAATCAAGATTTCATCCAGAATTTCACAAGATTTTGATCTTAAATCAAAACTATATTGAAAACTCACTCAAAAATAGTATTTAGAAGCCAAATATCTTGGGAATTTCAATAAAGAACTTAGATTAGAGGTTGAGAACGGGATTTACCTCCAATCCTTGCTTCCTTCAATAGATGACAAGTTTTCCTTGCAAAAATCTTGAAGAATTAAGGAAGATCTCTTGAAAATGATTTAAGAAAAAGTTGAGAGAGTTTTTGGGAAGAAGAATTCTGAAAAAAGATGAGAGAAAATGGTGTTTGGCTGAAAATGATAGGGAAATGGTAGTTACGTAAATGAAAATCCCATTAACTATCTTTTAGTTAATTAATATAAAAATCCAATTAAAAATCATTTAATTAAAAACCCTTTTAAATCATATGTCATATTGAAGAAAGGTCAAATTGACTTAAAGCCCCCTAAAGATTCTAAGATTTTGGCTTCCTTCTTAAAATTCACATTTTCCCAGTTTTGAAACTTTACAATTTGGTCACTACTCAAAATGTCCATTTTCCAAAACCTTTTTTGTAAAATTGACTTCACCAACCTCTTAATTATATTTTTAGAGGATTTTATCAATTTTTATCACAATTTTATCCTATCTCGATCCTTGATTTCCTAAAATCACTTTACGCGATTCGAATCGTTCTCGATCGGTCCGATCCGATGTCTAAAACATCTAGGCCCAAATCCAGGGCGTTGCAACTCTCCCCCACTTAGGAAATTTCGTCCTCGAAATTCTTACCTGATGGAAAGATATGCGGAAACTGCTTCAGCATGTCCGCCTTGCTTTCCCACGTGGCCTCCTCAACTCCTCGGTGTCGCCACAACACCTTCACAAGCTCTACCTTCTTACAACGAAGAACTTTGCTACTCACATCCAGAACCTTCATTGGTTCCTCATCATATGACATATCCGAATTCAACTCTATCTCCTCAACAGGCATCACATGCGAAAGATCTGATATGTACTTCCGTAACATGGAGACATGAAACACATCATGTATCTTCTCCAACTCTGCAGGCAATCTCAACCGATATGCCACAGGACCAATACGCTCCACAATCTCGTAAGGTCTAATAAACCTTGGGCTAAGCTTACCCTTACGCCCAAATCGCATCACCTTCTTCCAAGGCGATACTTTCAAGAACACACGTTCACCAACCGCGAACTCAATTTCCTTACGCTTCAAGTCCGCGTAAGACTTTTGCCTATCCGATGCCGCTTTTAACCGCTCACAAATGAGTTTCACCTTCTCGGTGGTTCTCTTAAGCATAGCTGGCATTGAAATCAACTTTTTCCCAGCTTCTGCCCAATAGAGAGGGGTTCTACATCTTCTCCTATACAAAGCCTCGTATGGAGCCATTTGGATACTTGCCTGGTAACTATTATTATATGCAAACTCAACCAACGGCAAGTGCTTCTCCCAAGATCCCTGAAAATCTATCACACAACATCTCAACATGTCCTCAAGCACTTGGATCACACGCTCCGTCTGTCCATCCGTCTGCAGATGATAAGAAGTACTGAAATTCAACCGTGTACCCAAAGCTTGATGCAAACATTCCCAAAATCGTGCTGTAAACCTCGGATCTCTATCCGACACAATAGAATTTGGCACACCGTGCAACCACACAATCTCAGCTATGTACAGCTCAGCCAACTTATCCGAGGTATAAGTAGTATGCACAGGCATAAAAATGCACACACTTCGTAAGCCGATCCACAATCACCCAAACTGAATTCTTCTTTGTCGGTGACAAAGGCAAACCAGACACAAAATCCATGGTGATTCTCTCCCACTTCCATTATGGGATTCTCAAAGGCTGCAACAATCCAGAAGGAACCTGATGCTCAGCCTTCACTCGCTAACACACCATGCACTTACTAACAAACTCAGCCACATCCTTTTTCAACCCTACCCAGTAGTACTCATCTTTCAGGTCACGATACATCTTGGTACTACCAGGGTGCATAGCAAAAGGACTACTATGAGTCTCGGTCAGAATAGTGCGCCTCAACCCAGCATCATCTGGCACCACTATTCGACTCCCAAAGCACAGAACACCATCATCACTAAAGTTGAAATCCGAGGGTCTACCTTCCGCAATGTCCTGAACATGCGAAACAAGAGAATCATCAAGCAACTGCTTATCTTTGATCAACTGTAACCAAGATGGCTTCACTTGCAATTCTGCAATAAGACCACCATCACACGATATACTCAGACGAGCGAACATAGCTCTCAACTCCACAGCCACTTTCCGGCTCAAAGCATCGGCTACAACATTAGCCCTACCCGGGTGACACTCGATCGTCAGATCATAATCCTTAAGTAACTCCACCCAACGTCGTTGCCTAAGATTCAACTCCTTCTAAGAAAAAAGTTATTTCAAGCTCTTGTGGTCTGTAAACACAACACATTTCTCACCATACAGGTAATGCCTCCAAATTTTCAAGGCAAACACCACAGCTGCAAGTTCAAGATCATGAGTAGGGTAGTTGCGCTCCTGCACCTTCAACTGCCTAGATGCATAGGCCACCACTTTTTCCTCCAGCATCAACACGCAGCTCAAACCAACAATGGACGCATAACTATAGACCACAAACTCCTTACTAGATTCATGTTGAATCAAAACAGGAGCTTGCGTCAAAGCTTCCTTCAGCTTCTCAAAAGCTTGTTGCCTCGCCTTCGTCCACTCAAAGAGAACATTCCTTTGCAACAACTTGGTAAAAGGCGATGCTATCTTCGAGAAACCCTCGACAAACCTACGGTAGTACCCAACCAATCCAAGGAAACTCCGTACCTCTGTCACTGACTTGGGCACTTTCCAACTCATCGCAACCTCTACCTTGTGCGGATCAACGCGAATACCCTCAGCCGATACAACATGTCCAAGGAAGACCACTTCTCTAAGACAAAACTCACACTTACTCAGCTTGGCATACAACTGATTCTCCAGCAATGCTTGCAAAACAATCCTTAAGTGCCTATCATGATCCTCCTCAGTATGCGAATACACAAGGATATCATCGATGAACACCACTACAAACTTATCTAAGAATTCATGGAATACACGATTCATCATGTCCATAAAAGCTGCAGGCGCGTTGGTCAAACCAAACGGCATCACCAAAAATTCATAATGCCCGTACCTCGTCCGAAAAGCAGTTTTAGGTACGTCTACATCCTTCACCTTTAACTGATAGTACCCTGATCTCAAGTCTATCTTAGAAAACATTGAGGCTCCCCAGAACTGATCAAAGAGATCATCAATTCTAGGCAAGGGGTACTTGTTTTTTATCGTCAACTTGTTGAGCTGCCAATAATCTATACACATTCTCAGCGTCCCATCTTTCTTCTTCACAAACAAGACCGGAGCACCCCAAGGCGACACACTCGGCCGAATGAAACCTCGATCCAACAACTCATGCAATTGTGTTTTCAACTCTTTTAACTCTTTGGGTGCCATGCGATAAGGAGCAATGGACACCGGAGCTGTATTCTCGTACAACTCTATACCAAACTCAACTTCCCTGTTTGGTGGCAATCCATGCAATTCTTCCAGAAAATCACGAACAGTTCGGATGTCCTGCACACGCACATCCTTAGTGCCAGGGTTCATCACGTAAGCAAGATAAGCCTCGCAACCCATCCTCATCATACGGTTTACTTCCAAAGCCGAAATCACATTCTCGCCTACTACTACAACCTCATAATCATCAGCCAACTTTAAGGTGACTCGCTTAACATCAAAGTCAACCATCGCCCTATGCTCCATCAACCAATCCATACCAAGGATTACATCAAATCCGTAGAAAGGTAACTCCATCAGATCCACAAGAAAAACTTGACCTTGCACAGACAAAGGGCATCTCCTATATAACTTCCTAGTGACTACAGTCTCACCAAAAGAACTAGTCACTTGCATTCCTATTTCAGGCATCTCAACAGGTATATCAAGCAAATGTGCATGCTCACTCAAGATATAAGAATGCGTGGATCCAAAATCAATCAAAGCCAGCAAAGATAAAGACTGGAGAGCAAAGGTACCTGCGATCACATTGATATCGTTGCGCTCCTCGCGCTGAGCATACACCCTCACTGGTCCACCTCCCTCAGGTTGAACGGCTAATACGTGAGCAATACCTCGTTGCCCCTCATCTCTCATCTGAAAGTTCCCACGGTCGCGCCCACAGCCTCTCTAAGGTGCAGCTACCACAGGAGCACGTCCTTGGCCACCACCAGCCAACAAAGGACACTTCCTCCTCATATGATCTGCCAAACCACAATTCCAACAAGAGTTCCCTGTCACCACAACAGGAGCCTAAACCTTTTTAGCTGCTCGAGAAAAATCTCGCCTCAAATGGTCCCTCGAACCACATGTCCAACACGTATGCTGCTCAGATCTCACACGACCTCCCTGAGCCTGTCCACCTCGAGCCGGAGCACCACGCCTTCCCTCAGGCTGATGTCTCCTATCACGACCTCTTTTGTTCCATCCACCACCAGAACTATACTCAGCAGCTCTCTTTCTAGAGCTAGAACCAACACCTCTAGAAGACAAACCCAGGTTCTGCTCGATGTCTTTTGCCCGACAAACAAGCACGTCAAAATCAGTGTAATCAGCAGCCAGCATGTACGTCTTAACTTCCTATACCAAACCGTACCGGAAGCGATCACATCGATGCCTCTCACTAGGTACCAACTCAGGAGCATACTGACTCAAGCGTACGAACTGGACCTCGTACTCAGCCACCGACAGGTTACCCTGAATGAGAGACATTAACTCATGTTTCTTCTTATCCAAGTATCTCACACCTAGATACTTTCTCCTGAAGGCACCTCTAAAGAACTCCCAATCAACTTCGTTGGGTTCCATACCAGTTGTGGTAGTTTTCCACCAGCTGTAAGCATCACCTTGTAACAAGAATACTGCGCATCCCAGTTTGCGCACATCATTACAACCCATCTGATCCATAATGCGGATTGTGCTAGCTAACCAAGCCTCAGACGCCTCAGGTGACATACCATAAAACTCCACGGCTCCTAAGCTCCTCAACCTTTCCAAAGGTAAGCCCACCTGCACAACTGTAGGGGCCTGCACATGCGCTCCGGCAACAACAGCCTGAAACGCTCCGGTGATCACCTGAACCAGAGGCGCCAAATCACCCAAACCAGGGCCAGCTTTTCCTTGTTGCACCAGCTCCCCACCTCCAAGTGGTGGCGGAGGAGGTAGATCTCCACCAGAAGGGACATCAGCCCCTTGCTCAGCCTGGTTACCCTGCTCAGTTGCAGGCACTATCGTATTGGACCTCAACTCCCTTCTAGGTCCCATTGTGCTATTTTAATCAAACACAACAACATAAACAAATCAAACCATTTAGGCCAGCTACAAGCAAGAATCCAAGTTTATAAAAAATTTGATTAGTGTAATAAGGCAATGGGCACCTAATTTTCCCCATAGAGCATAGCATACACAAAACATCATGCTCATATACTTTTCATCATCCCAAAATCAGCATATATCCACATAACATCATCATCATACAATCATATTCATTCCACATGCAATTCACACCAAACAAACATGGCATAGGGTGCAACGTTCAATCAATAGCATGCTTTTGAAACATCATACTTCAATACATATCAATTTCACATACCAACATTCCCAATTCTTTTGTAACCTTGCTCTGATACCAACAAAAGTAACCCCCTTAGCCCGGTCTAGACGATAAAGCCGAACTACGAAGATTATACGGGGAAAACAAAAGTCAACTCGAAAGTCAACCTTGATTTACAACTTTTTTTCTTTTTATCTTCTTTAGATGCGTATTATTAACCTATGAATTCAACAAAGCAATAAGGTGAAAACGACATAGCGATCGGAGTTCAATTAGGGGTTCAATTGCATACATTTGACCTTTAGAGACTAAACTGTAAATTCCATAAATTACAGAGACTTTAATAATTTTAAAGCTACCAAACCTCAATTAAACACATAACATGCCATCATGTCAAAAATCAACTCAAACGGATCATTCAAACTCACTAATTTAAGCAGCCAACATTTAAGGACCAAAATGTAAGAAACAGAAACTCAGCACAGCTCAAAATTCAAATCCAACGGCTAAGTGTTTCGATACGGATGGCCTTGTACCGAAACAGTCGTTTTGAAACAGGGTTGACCGTTTCGATACTCGGGTGCGTTCCGAGACCCGTATCGAAACACCCCTTTCCAGTAGCCAAAGTGTTTCGGTACGCCTTCACCCGTTCCGAAACCTTAAGGCCATTTCGGGCCCCTGTTCCGAAACAGGCAAGGGCGTTCAAATACGCCTTGCCCTGCAACAGCAGACTTTGCTGGTTTTTCATGCTTTAACACATTCAAATCATCCACGAGACATGCCACAACATGCATACAACATGGATACATATCAACAATCATCATACCGAGACAAAAGCTTAAACATGACAACTAACACATAAGTAAAGGCACTAAAGGCGTGCTCCCTAGTTCACCAAAACCATAACAAGCTATAACACCATACAAACCAAAATCCAATCACCAAAGGCCATTTACAACTCAAGTATAGGCAATCCAACATGCTCAAAGTAAAGGGAAACATCCTCAAACATTCCAAAGTATAAATCCCACCCATTGCCACATATTACACTAAAGGTGAACCACATACATCTCTTTAACAAAGCCTTGGATTCCTCTTGCTTTTGGGCTGCCTTCAAATGTTCAATTCCCTACATTGATGAAACAAAGAGCGTAAGCATAAAGCTTAGTGAGGATCGCTAAACAACATTCATCAATGCATGACTCATGTTTTGCAAAACCAACACTTTACATCTCATGCCATTTATAAAACAAGTCATCTCAAGACCTCAATGCATTTTACAACCACATGCTCATATGCATCATTATAAAACAGCAAATAAACCTTTGCTCATGCTTAGCAAGCATCACATGCATTCTTGCATCATACTCAAATATCTCATGCAACCTTGCATCATATACAAGCATCTCATGCTTCACTTTATTCATTTCATTATATTGTCTTTCAAGTGATAATTCGTAAACCATTTCAACACAAGACACAATCGAATACGCGGATTACAAGCGTTGTTCCTCACGCTTCATACAAACTACTAGACTACTCAAGGTGGAGATTAATGGCACAATCACAACCTCTCATCACCCATAATGGAGATTAATGGCACAATCACAACCCCTCAACATCACTCATCGATAGTTGTATAATTCCTCTAACGAGAGTATGGGACACATACACAAGACTCACACACGAGACTAACCATTCACCGTTGTGATCTTAACCTCAATCGTAAGGGTACTTGGATGGAGATTACGGCACAATCACAACCCCTCGACATCCAAGGCGACTTTATTCACGGTGCACCCAATCCTATAGCCGGCTAACTATATCCGATTAAAGTAACCAAAAACCATCTTCATCACTTGCCAATATAATCATTTAACCACATTAATCCACTGTTTTACAAGCATAACCACAATGCCATTTCCACAAGCATAACATGCTTAATATCATATGCATTCAACACATGCAAACCAAGGATCACTTACCTAGTGCATCCTTAACATAAAGGCGTTAAAATCCAGCATTAAACCATGCTTAAACATGCTTAAAAATAGTAAACAAATCCACACTCAACTCAAGTGCAATTTTATCAAACATAGCACATTTCCAAGAGAGGGATTTCTGAATCACTTACTCTTGAACTTAGCTAAGTGTATCAAACTTACACTAAGCTCCCAAGACCATGCTCAAAGTGTTACAAAGCAGGAAATTGCATTTCCACTCACCGATACGTAAAGCCTTGTTCGCCGACACGAAAATTACACCTCCAGAGTCTCCAAAATCACCTCGTTCTCTTCCGGATCAAGATCCCCTTGTTTTCACATCATCAAAACAGAGATCTAAATGCATTAAAATGCATTTTAACACCAGCAAAGACTTACAAACTCGTATCCCACTCAAACTACACCAAAATACCCTTCCAAAACAACTGAAAACTCAATCGATTACTTCCTAAACCATTCCTAGCCATCATACATCACTTCCAAACAATTAGCAACATCAAAACACATCTAATAAACATCCTAACTCATCCTTATACCTCCAGCAAACAAGATTCCACCATTCCACCCCAAAATCTCACTTGAAACTACAAAGAAACTCAAGGATCTCAAGGATTTCGGGATCTATGTTATTAAAACATCATTTTAACATATAAACCAACTTAGAAATCAATTAAAATCATCACAAAACAGAGCCCAACTCATCAAGTCCGAAAATCAAGATTTCATCCACAATTTCACAAGATTTTGATCTTAAATCAAAACTATATTGAAAACTCACTCAAAATAGTATTTAGAAGCCAGATATCTTGGGAATTTCAATAAAGAAATTAGATTAGAGGTTGAGAACATGATTTACCTCCAATCCTTGCTTCCTTCAATAGATGACAAGTTTTCCTTGCAAAAATCTTGAAGAATTAAGGAAGATCTCTTGAAAATGATTTAAGAAATGTCGAGAGAGTTTTTTGGAGGAAGAATTCTGGAAAAAGATGAGAGAAAATGGTGTTTGGCTGGAAATGAAAGGGAAATGGTAGTTACGTAAATGAAAATCCCATTAACTACCTTTTAGTTAATTAATATAAAAATCCAATTAAAAATCATTTAATTAAAACCCCTTTTTAAATCACATGTCATATTGAAGAAAGGTCAAATTGACTTAAAGCCCCATAAAGATTCTAAGATTTTGGCTTCCACCTTAAAAATCACATTTTTCCCAGTTTTGAAACTTTACAATTTGGTCACTACTCAAAATGTCCATTTTCAAAAACCCTTTTTGTAAAATTGACTTGACCAAGCTCTTAATTATATTTTCAAAGGATTTTTGATATTTTTATGACAATGTTATCCTATCTCGATCCTTGATTTCCTAAAATCACTTTACGCGATTCGAACCATTCTCGACGGGTCCGATCCGATATCTAAAACTTCTAGGCCCAAAACCAGGGCGTTATATTATATATATGTTGGATTGATTTCGGATGATTAAACTTGAGTTAAGCCAGCAAAATTATACATTGCAGGCCCAGGTTTTTCGAAACGCCCTTGCTTGTTTCGAAACGGGTGTTCGAAAATGCCTTGGGGTATCGAAACGGAAAGGTCCGTTTCGGTATGTTTTGATACTGTGAACTCCTGTTCCGAAACGAGTCTAGGTTTATTTCGGTATGGGCCTGCGTTTCGAAACAGGTGTCTCTGTTTTGATACACTTTTTCCGATACGGGGTTTGTTGTTCCGAAACGGCTAGCTGTTATTACAGTTTTTGGAATATTTGAAGTTCTGTTTCTTTGCGTTTTGGTCCTAGTTTGTCATGTATGCAATTAATTAGGTTCTATTGGTTATTTTGAGCTGAGTTTCGATAGAGATGCATATAATGAACTCATTTAAAGGTTGGTAATCCAAATTTGGGAAAAATCTTCGCATTTTGTTAAGTTTACAAAATGGTCCCTAAATCTGGAATTGGTAATAATTGATGAGAGCTCACGTTGTCTTTCAATCCGCTGCTTGTTAATCACTTAGGAATGTAACTTGCATATAGACAAGATAAAAAGAAGAAAAAATAGGGTCGTTTATTGAGGTAAACCTTCCCGGATTACTTCAATATTCCTTGTGTGACCCATTCGGTTCGGTCTATTGGCTAGGCTGGGTTGAGGGGGTTACATACGAAGAATAAAGTGGCTGATCACCAATCGAGACTAGAACAAGGAGAAGAAGATACCACAGGCCCAGACATACAAGATGCATTCCCAGATGCGTAGCTCTTAGCCGTCGCGACAGTTTCTGCCGCGACCGTGACGGACACCATTGCCTCGGAAATTTCAGACTGCATTGCCTCGGCATTACTCTTGACAGTATGTCTGCCGCAACAACACCCTGGTATGCATATCTTGTTAATTTTTTAGTAAGTGGTGTTTTACCGTATAACCTTAACCATCAAGGGAAGAAGAGGTTCCAACATGATACGAAGCATTATTTTTGGGACGAGCCTCTTTTGTTTAGACAATGTGCAAATCAGGTTATAAGGAGATGTGTTCCAAAAGAAGAGCAAAACGAAGTAATCCAACAATGCCATTCTTCACCATATGGAGGACATTTTGGAGGAATTAGGACCACTACCAAAGTGCTACAGTCAGGCTTATATTGGCCTACACTCTACAAGGATGCCCGGGAATACTATAAGCAGTGTGACTGATGTCAACGGACGGGAAACATATCAAGGAGACATGAGATGCCCTTACAAAACATCCTCGAAGTCGAGTTGTTCGATGTTTGGGGAATTGACGTCATGGGGCCCTTTCCATCCTCGTGTGGGAATCTCTACATACTTCTTGCTGTCGACTATGTATCCAAATGGGTCAAAGTCATTGCCACACCAAATTGTAACTCCAAAACCATGCATCGATTTTTGTAGAAAAACATATTTACACGGTTTGGAGTACCTAGAGCTATCATTAGTGACAAGAGCAAACACTTCGACAACAGACTCGTTGCCGCGACATTGAAGAAATTCGAAGTCACAAAATTTCCACAGCATATCACACATAGACCAATAGGCTGACTGAGATATCCAACAGGGAGCTGAAGAGCATCATCGAAAAGGTGGTTAACCCATCTCGAAAGGATTGGTCGCTTCAACTTGATGATGCCTTGTGGGCATATAGAACGGTTTACAAAACCCCACTGGGAATGTCCCCATATAGACTGGTGTACGGAAAATCTTGTCACCTACCAGTTGAAATAGAGTACAAGGCATATTGGGCCAATAAGACGGTGAACATGGATTGGGAAAATGCATGACTAAAAAGACTCTTAGACCTAAATGAACTAGAAGAATTTCGAGCCCTGTCATACGACAATTTGAGAATATACAAAGAAAAAACCAAACGCTAGCACGACAACAACCTACTGCCGTGGCAATTCTTGCTCGGGCAGAGAGTCCTCCTCTTGAATTCTCGATTGAAGCTATTCCCAGAGAAACTATGATCTCGATAGTCTGGACCATTCGAAGTTGTTAAAGTATTCCCTCACGGAGCTGTGACAATTAAATCAACTAAGGATGGGCATGAATTCAAAGTGAATGGAAAGAGGCTGAAGCACTACAATGGCACACAACTCAATAGGGACAGAGAAGTGCTCACTTTAGGAGATGCATCCCCATGCACTCCTTCAGTGTCTTAATTTTTCTTGTTCTTCTTATTTTTTTAGGATTTAGAATTTTAATTAATTTTATCTGCTTTTATTTTTATTTTCCATATTTTTAAATTTTTAGGAATAAAATATTTTCTTTTTGTTTTGTTTTTAGGATGAAGATCAAGAAAAAAAGAGGAGATAGGTCAACGACTAAGTGAGAGGAGTCCTCTGTAACGGCTATATCTAACGGGCAGAGATTGTGACGGGCAGAAACTGTAACGGCTAGTAGCTGTAACGGCTAGCTCTATCGCGTCTGCATTTAATGCCGCAACGGCATTGTTTGCCAACCTCTATATAAAGGCCACACCTCTCTCAACTAGTCATCACTCAACCATTCTCTTCTATTCGCTTGCATCTTCCAAAACTTTAGTAATTTCTTTTTGTTCTCTCACAACTTCTCTAAATTTTTGCAACATGACTCTAAAACTCCAAAGAGGAGAAAGCTCTAGGGCCGCCGACGAGACCCCATTCAAGAGATTTGCTCCACCAGAGGTGGAACAACATTTCAACCAATGCTTCATCGGCCGCCTAGTGTGGGAGGAGCAAGGCTTTCACTACACCGATGGTGACAACTATGGTATTGATCACTTCATCTTCGAGAAGATCAAGCACCAGCAATGGCAAATATTTTGCCAGAGAAAGCCAATGTCACTTGGGTACGAGAGTTTTATGCACACAGTCCAAACGCCCACATTCCTTTCGTCTATTTTCGAGGTCAAGCTATTCCTATTGATCTCGACAGTATCAACCGATATTATGGGATAGACGTGAATATAGACGAGCACAAGAACTTCACGGATGCAATCACCAACTCTGACTATGAGGCCATTAAAGATGAATTGTGTGTTGCCGCCACGGCATGGAATGTCGGGAAGAACAGAGGGACGGTAAATCACCGAAGGCTTCGGCCAGAGGCTAAACTATGAAATACTTTTGTCAAACATTGTCTACTGCCTACATCTCGTAACAGCACAGTAGATAAACCTAGACTCGCACTCATCCACTCCATTATGCATAAACGCATCATTAATGTAGAAGTTATTATTTGTAACGAGATTTATGAGTGAAGCAAAAAGGATCGAGGCCGTCTCTACTTCTCAATGCTCATCACTAGACTTTGCCAACGAAAAGGCGTTCCCATCGACCCAACTGACATCTACACACCTGAAAGGAAAGAATGGGACAGAGATGCCTACTATAAGCTGATGAAGATTACCGAGGCAGAACCGTAATCCATGCCACATTGCAGATTATCGAGGTAGAACCACAACCTCGGGCAGTGACCCAACAGCTCCTCAGCCCACTGCCGCCAAGGCAGCCACACTCTGCCACATTGCCCAGCACTTGGAGGTCATGGACACCCGGTAGAGACTTTTCATGGTATTTATGAGAGACTTCAGCAACTCCATTGTGAAAATCATCCAAGAGAAGTTCCCTAATCACACCGTGCCATTTCCAGCCTTCCCCGTCGATGTCCTTGTCCTACCAGCAGTGTCTGCCGCAGCAACTCGCACATACTCAGGATCGACAACACATCAGTACTCTGCCTCACATGTTCCAAACCCCGCCTCTGCCGCCGCCTAACGCAAAGGCAAAGCTCCTGTTGACGCCCTTTCTGCCACAACAACACATGGGAAAGGCAAAGCCCCGGTCAACACTCCCTCTGTCGCGGCATCATATAATACAGGCCAGGGTCTTGGTACACCACCTTTGGACGAGCTGATTGTTACCGAGAAAGTTTCTGATTGGACCGACATAATCATCTCTCTCAGCAAGATGTTCAATGAAGCCGCATCCAAGAAGCGCAAAGCCGCCACAACCGAGGAGTTGCACATTTCCACGAACGAAGATGAAGAGGTAACAAACAAACGCGCACCAACTCCATCGGCAGCCGCTCCAACCGAGATCACTCCTCCGACGCGTACCCAGCCACCACGAACCGCCAAAATGGTCAAACACATGGCAATGGGAAGGAAATTGATCATCTATGACACCGATGGGGATTCATATGACTCCCCATCAATCTGAATTTTATTTTCTTCTCTTGCTGTTATTTCTCCCTTTCTTTTTGTTGTGATGATGCATTGAGGGCAATGTAAATTTTGAGTTTTGGGGCATGTAGTTGTTGCTTCGACAGTTCTCCTGCGGCATCTGTTGTCTTTAAAGCAATGTAGTAATATTCCTAGTTTAGCACTTGCCTAGTTCTTTAATTTGACTTAGACTTGCCTAGACTTGCAAAACTCTTCCAATGATGAAAACTACCTTAGCACTTCAAAATACTCCTTAGAGGTTAGGATGACTAATAGGAAACGCTTAGAAACATACAATAGGGCTGAAAATGAAAATACACTTTTGTGACATGTATGATTTAAGGAGTTCTAAGAAACTTAGGACATAGACTTGCTTAGAAAGAAAATTTTGGGTAAGAAGTTAGAGGTTCCTAACACCGGCTCTAGCTTAAGGAAGCCCTAGAGGTGCCCAAAACTGGCTCTAGGTTAATCACTAGAGGTGCCCGAAATTAGCTCTAGTTGGTTAGATCGCTTAAAATTTTTTTACCCAAGTTAAGTATATTAATGCTTAAGTGTTTACTTAGAACCTGGATAATCATGTTGTTCACAAAGCAAGCACACACTCACGAGCATTATAGTTTAATTCCGAGTAAATTCTTTTAGTCATCCAAAAAATCTAATTATGTATTTTCAAGTGCTAGGACATGAGAAAGAAGGTGAGTAGAAGCAATTTCTATGAAGATTAAGAACTTTGGTGAGTATTTATTTTTCTACTAGTTGCATAGCTTGAGGACAAGCAATACTTTGAGTTTGGGGGTGTGTTAAGTGTGTAAAAGTCCTATCTTTAACACCCTCTTTCTATGACAATTATTGCTAAAACTCCACTCTCTTTAGTTCCATTGTACCCCTTTTTACATCAATCACAATAATTTCATGAATATTCTGATTGACCTTTATGTTTTGATTATTTGGTGGGAAAAAAGGTATGGTTTGGTGTATTCTGTGCTTTGCAGGTTTCACCCATTGTCGGGGTAGGCAATGATGAGCGGGTAGCGAAGGAAAAAGAGGAGCAGTGCAGAAATCAACCTCTGATAGCCTAGAACGAGCCAGCTTCTACTGAGGGAAGCTGAACCAAGAAGTCGAAGCCATGTTGAGCTGAGGAAATTGACAGAGTACTGCCGAAGTAGCAGATAGCCGCCGCCGAGGCAGTGCACAAGCCAACCTGCATATGCAAAGTGGGACGTGAATTGAAGAGCATAAAAGCTGTATTTTTCTACGTGCTTTTCATGAAGATTGGATCATGGGAAGAGCACGAAAAAGCCAAAGAAAGGTCAAGGAAGCATTCCACACAAATAGAAGGAATTTAAGGAAGGGGGATATAATATTTAAAAGAAGACCTTTTTCTTTTAAAAGTATTTAAATCTAACTTTACTTCCTCCTCAAGAAGGACTTGACCTACACATCATCTATAAATACAAGACCAAGGCCATGTACTTAGTAACCTGGGCTTCCATAGGAATTCGGGAGAGAGCTTTCTATTACCACCATGTTCTAATTTCTCTTTAGGGTTAAGGTTGTGTTGTTGAGTAGTTGTGAGAAAACAATTGTACTTTGTCTAAGTTTTTGTTAATGCAACTTAGTTCAAGGTTTGCTTATTCTTGGCGTTGATTCTATTCTTGCAATCTTATCGAGAGAGAGTATTGTGAGGCTATCTATTTGTTTAAATCGGAATAGTTAAACTCAAGAAATGAATAAGCATGGTTTTCATCCCAACGGTGGAAGCTAACTCAGCTTAGGAATAAGTTAGATTTTCAATGGCTAAAAGGAGTGTGAGATTGGTTGGTGATCACTCTTAGTTAACGCTGGGAAGTATTATCAAGAATTTCACATCAATAGTGTTTCGAATTAGGGATAAGAAGAAGTCATAGACGGACGTTCTGCTGAACCTTGAAAGTACCATTGGTTGCCGAGGCAGCGATCGAGTTTCCTCACTGCCGCAGCAGCAACGAAGGTTGTTAACAAGGTAGATTGGTGTCGTTGCATTCAAAATCCAAGACAAGTTCAATTGGATTCCACACTACAACGCAGCACAATCTGACTCATTTTGTCATCTTGATTTCTCAACTTTTACTTGTTTATTTTAGTTTATGAACATTAGTTTAATTGAAACCCAAAACTCATATACTTGTGTTTTTACTTTTCTTTTTCAGTGTGAGAAGATAAACAAAGGAAGTCATCTCAATCCCTATGGAGACGATACTCTAATACTCATCATTATATTACTTGAGACGTGTACACTTACACTAATTGCGGAGCACCTTTTACACGCAACAATATTGTGTCAGATTATTAATCAAAAGCATTGGGTAAGTATGGGTAAGTAAATTATTGTGCATCGATCATTGATATTGTCATGGCTATTATGCATTGAAACTAATGTAGTCATTGTTATTGAAATATAGAAAAATAAATTCATTGATCATAGTCATTGATGGTATTAATATTAAGCATCTATTGTTGTTGTTATAGTCATTGAACATTGTTAATTGGATATTGTTATTGCAATTAGAACATTGTAAACATTGGACATCGTATTGATCATTGGATATTGATTTAATGTTAATATCGAACCTTGGATTTGAACAGACATTGGATACAATTGGCATGCCATAGAATTTATTTGCTCAGTGTACAGGTGGACTACGGTCCTAAGGCTACGACTTTTATTGATTTGGCGAGGCAGAGGGATGTGTTTTGGTACTGGTTATATGGGCGAGGCTGAGGGACTAGACTATTTATTGGTTTGCCGAGGCGTAGGAATTCGCGTATCCACTATCTTGATTCAATCCAAGGGTTAATAATGAATATGATATGTTAAACAATGTGTATTGGAGCATGACATTGATATTGATAAGCATGAGTCTATGTACATGTATCATTCATTGATAATTACATTGTTTTTTACTACCTCACTAGGCAAAGCATGTCTAACAAGTCTCATCTCATGCATTTCATGTTAACGAATCGACCGATGTAGAAGATAAAAAAAGTCGAGGTGGCAAAGTATTTTGACTTTATGAAATCCTAGGAAGGTGGAAAAGTAGTTGAACTAGTCTTTTGTGCCCATTTTGGTATGTCTATAATGTGTGTAAGTTGAAAAGATATTAAAGGCCTAATTATGACTTTTGGTTTGGTTAAAAGTTGTCAAAAATGGCATATTTGGCTCACATAGGTGAAAACCTAGTAAACGTATTCAAATGATCATAAAATTTGGCATGCGAGTAGTTTTTATTATTGAAATGTTGGGTGTAGAGTTTCATTACATTTGAACACTGTTTGGTAGGTCAAATCGATTAAAAACCAGCAAAATCTGTCATTACAAGTCAGGTCGTATCGATACGGGGTAATGGCGTATCGATACGGTTAAGCATAATCGAATCTAAGGAACAAGGCGTATCGATACGGTTTGGAGCTGTATCGAAACATTTTTCAACTAGAATTCCTTGTTTCGATACGGGTCTAACCTGTATTGGAACAAGTCAAAAATCAAAGACAATGAAAGTCAACCCGTACCGAAATATGGCTTACCAGTATCGATATGGGGTATAAGCAAAGTCAATCCAGGTTGACCATCATTCACCCGTATCAAAACAGTTGTTTCGATACAGGGTTAGTTAAGTTGGTTAAAAGGCATAGAACGAAGCTTTACATTGTTCACAGACTAGTCATTGAATTTAGAATGATTCAATTGGATGAATAAATGAACTCAGTATAGTATGAAAATTTACAGACTTGCTATTAATGTATGGAATTTCATTGTGGTATAATCAATCGCATCGAAAGACCTCTAATTTATCAAATTTACAGTTTAGTCCATAAAACTTGTAATAGTTTAAGAATTGGTCCTAAATGATTAATTATCGCACCAATCATCGTTCAGTTCATCGGTAGCACTTTCCAACCCGGTTCTCGACCAGGCCGGGAAGGAGGTGTTACAAATTAGATCTATTGGGCAGTTGTAACCTCAACTAACTCATCTTTCAAACTTTCAGAAGCACATTATTTTCTAATAAAGAGATCATTTTTTTAAAAATTTGGAACATACTCGTTGGTGACTATGATAGCCGCCAATGATGAGTGCATTGAGATCATCAAGATATGAAAACATGAAAGTTGAGTTTATTTAGTAAGAAGATTAATGCTTTAGAGAGAAGTGAGAGGAATCAAAGATGAGAGAAAGAAACTAGGTCAAGCATAAATAAATAATAATTTGTAAAATTTTCAGTAATTAAATTTATTGTTTCAAAATATTAAGATATTATTAATTATTTTTTTAGAAAATTATTGTCCATATCAATGAACAACAAATTAGTACACATGAAATTGTAAAAGACGGCCTGTCTCATTAACAATTAACAATCACATCAACAAATGTGTTTGATTTAGTGGTCAACTGTTAAAGTTAATGATCAAATGAATTAACTAATAGAATATTGTTAGTTGGAGGGTTCAATTGAGTGTAAAAGATCACAAAGGGCTTAATTGTTTTTTTTTTGGAATAGTTTGAGGTCTATCTAGACCTTTTCCTAAAGTTGTATGGTAATTTATTTGATTTTATCAATTTCGTATGAGAATGATATAGCTGGAACAAATAACATTAAGCTCAATTAAAGCTTTATAATAAGGGTAGTTATTTAATGCACCACCATTGGAATTTTTTTCCACAAGAGCGCTTATAAATTTGTCGCATATCGTTTTTAGGGGCCCAAGCCATAACCCCTAAATTCTAAACTTTAAACCATAAAATCTATTCTCAAACCTTAAAACTTAACTATAAACACTAAAATCCTAACCATAAAGCCTAAATCCTAATATCTAATCACTAAAAACTAAACACTCATAGAGAAAACAATTTCAACTGCGGGTGCATATTGTCATGGACCGTGAGTTTGGATCTAAGTCACATGCATGATTAGTTGCCCAAGAGGTTCTGAGGGAGAATTTATGCTTGAAAAATCACCAGAATTAGCTTGATCCATATAGGACTCTAGAAGACTGATCCATCTACACCTATGTGAATAGAGGTGGCAATCGGGTCGTTTGATTTAGGTTCGAGTCGGGTCACTTCAACTCAGGTTGACTTTCGGTTTAAGTTTGATTCGGGTTTGAATCGGATTTAGTTCGGGTCTATGGAATTTTTGGTCAGGTCAATATCAGATCGGTTGATTTTCGGGTCAGGTCAATTCAAGTTGAGTTGGGTATCTGTCCAATCGAGAGTATATGTAATTATTGATATATTCTTGTAATAAATGTATTTTTTTCAGTCTTTTCATTTATGCTCAATTCAACTCTTAATCATTCAATATTTCGAATTTAACCATCATTAAGGGATGACAATTTGATCCAAATTAACCCTATAAGGCGTGTTAGAGTTTATAACTTAAACTTCATAATGCGGACATTATTTGTTAGAGTTACTTCGTGGTTATGTGAGTTGTTTAGGTAATTTGATAATCTTTTGTTTTTAAACTCGTAATTAGATCTATTTATAATTTATTTTTTGTTTTTTGTTTTGACAGTCATGGAATCAAATGCTAATACATGCGAGGTTCAAGTCGATACTAACATTATTGTAGTATTGGGATCACAATTTGTTTTAAAGAAAATAAGGTTTAGAAACATTTTTCAATCTTGATTCGACACAAACTAAAGATGGAAAAGAGAAGACACTTTGTAAGTATTGAAAAAATGCTTCACTCGTACCTAACTCACATTATGGAACTTGTAATATGCAAAAACATACTGAAAAATGTGAACAATATATTGCATGTAAGGATAGTTTGATATCAGAAGGAAAAGAACTAAAAGATAACATTTATAATCAAAAGGTCTATAGAAACTTGATAGCTAAAGCAATTATAAAGCATGAATACACTTTTTTTTCTTAGGTTAAACATGAAGGTAATAGAAAAATTCATACATATTTGATCAATCAAGTTAGAAGTATATGTAAAAACACTGCAAAAGCTAATTTTTTTAAATTACATTAAAATTTTGAAAAACAATTTATAATGTCTCTGGTCATATTTCTTTGACATGTGATATGTGAATCTTGTTGAATTGTGAGATATTTGTGTTTGAGTGCTCATTATGTATATGGTAATTGAAAGTTAAATAGTACAATTTTACTAGACTTGCTTCAAGATTGAATATTGACTATAAGATTTTTTCCATCACACTGGATTATCCTAGTAATGATAATGCAAGACAATTTAAAGAAAAATTTTAATGTTTGAAGGTCTTTATTATGTAAAGGGTCTTACTTTCATGTTCGATTTGTTGCACATGTGTTGAATCTAATTGTTAAAGATGAACTTAAAGTCCTTGAGCATATTGTTTCAAGATAAGAGAATATTTGAAGTATATTAAATTATCATAATCAAGAAAAAAATATTTTTCGACGTAGTGTAAGGTTAGCTAAGGTAGAAAAATTAAGGGTGCGTTTGGTTCCGGAGAATACAAGGCATTTTTATTTTCATTTTCTTAGAAAATAGAAAATGTTGAAGAAAACATGTTTGGTTGGAAAATTTGAAACTGATTTTTAGAAAATGAAAACAAAAATGAGTGAAATTTTGAGAACATAAAAAAATATTTTCACCATTTTCATTGAAAATGTTTTAGAAAAGTGGAAAACATGAAAATAAGGGTTTTAAAATTTTAACTCTATTTAACCCAGGTTCGAATCCTTCTAATGCCAATTTTAGAACTTTGGTTTATTTAATCATATTTTATTTTTATTATAATAATATTTTTAATAATTATACTTTAATTTAATTATTAAATAAGTAATTATTTGTTTATTTTTATTTAGCATAAAGATCAAATTAGACTTCAACGAAAAATTAAAAAAAATCAATTACCATTATTGAATTTTTGCACCCAATTTAGCTCTCATTAGCCGAAAAACGTTCAATTTAGTCCTTCTATAACGGTTGACCAAATTTTGACCATTAACTCATTGAAAACCAATAAAATGATAACGTGTGGCATACCCAGGAAGTGTTACGTCATTAAACCGTACAAAATCTAAAAAATATTTAAAATTCTAAAAAAAATTATAAAAATATTTTCTAATTTGGCCATTTACTAATTTTTTATTTCAAAACAATCATAGTTTTCATATTTTTTTGATTTGTTCTTTATTGTTTTTTTAATACAAATCTCAAACCCCGTTTGTTATCGTTACTATGAGAACTACCATAGCTGTTGTAGATCCCCTATCCAATCTTCCTCCAATCCATACGAATCAAGTTTGCCACTAGGATTTTAATAATTTCCTAGGAAACAAACAAACCACGTGTTTTAAGGGAAAAATGGATGTTGAAACCTGGAGATGTCAGATTTAACTCCAACCCATGCAAATTATAATGGTCAACGTTATGGGAGGGCTAAATTGATCGCAATTTGAATTATGATGGTCTGATTGATTGTAATTTGAATTATGAGGGCTAAATTGGGTGTAAAATTTTTATAAGGGCTTACTTGAGTTTTTTATTTTTCGCTGAGAGCTAATTTGACCTTTAAGCCTTTTGTTTTGAAAAACTAGATACCAAACACATTTTCACTATTTTCATTTTTGAAAACAAATTTTCATTTCTATTAACCAAACGTGTTTTCTAATTTTTAGAAAACAGAAAATGAAAACCATTTTCTGAAAATGAAAATAGAAAACAAAAATAGAAAATATTTTCTAGTAACCAAACGGACACTAAAATGTTGTGGCTTGATGTTCTTACAAGATGAAACTCTACGTATACGAAGCTTGATAGGACTATTCTAAGGTTTTAAACAAATGGTTGTTTTTATTCTTCTTTTCACCATTTTCCAAACATCGAAGAGTTAGAAATGTTTGAGAACATTCAAGATATTTTAACATTATTTTTGTAACCCCCTTAACCCGGCCTAGACGGTTGACCCGAATTAAGAAAGTCACACGGGGAAAACCAAAGTCAACCCGAAAGTCAACCTTGATTAACGACCCTTTTTTTTCTTTTTAAACTTGTCTAGATGCACATTAACCCTAGTTATGAACATTCAAACAACATACTCAAAGATCATAAACATCAGAGACCAAACAGGGACCCAATTGAACAATTTACAACTTTAGGGACCAAAAAGTAAATTCTGATAAATACAAGGACTTCACCCCAAATTAAAGTTACCAACTTGAAATTAATCATGTTTCATGCATCTCTGCCAAATTTCAGCTCAAACGGACATCCCAAATTCATACAATTGCACAAACAAGTTTCGGGACCAAAATGCAAACATTTTGAAACATATAACTGCCAATGTCAGCCTCCAACGGTTAGGTGTTCCGAAACAGGGAGAGCCTGTTTCGAAACGCGGGGCCGTTCCGCAACGCGTACCGAAACGAAGGCTGGTAGTGGCCTTTCCGTTTCGGAACGGTGTCTCCCGTTTCGGACGCCTGGGTTGCTACAAGGCACCCGTTCCGAAACGGTGGCTACTGTTCCGATACGGCCTGCACAGATTGCAGAAAATTGCTTGCTTAAACACACAATTGACCAACCAAACATGCTCCAATTGCTATCTAACTTTACCAGCAACTCATACAACATACAAGAGACATATTTGCATCAACCACTTATCATTATATCATCATTTATGAAAAGCCCCAAATCTAAAGGCATGCTTCATACACAAGCAAACCATTCATGCACTAAAACCTCCAAACCAACACATAATGGCCAATTACATGTACCAACATTATCAACAACATAAATCCAAAATAGGGAGTCCAAAACATCTCCCAAAACAACAACATAGGTCCCCCATTGCCAAAAACCAATAGCTAAAGGTGTTTAAGAAAACCTTTCCATACATGAGCTTATCTTCCAATTGATTGCTTGCCTTCCTTGCTGCCCTTAATGCACCTTAATGTTCTGCATTATTGGTTTAAGAAAAGAGAGAGAGCGTAAGCAAAAGCTTAGTGAGGAATACTCATTAAAACCACACAATAATGCATTTATAGAACACTTTACAAGTCATACTTTAAAATACATTTAGACATGCTCACAAGCAATCTTAACCAAGCATCTCATGCTTCATATCATAACATGTCATATTGGCCACAAGTGATAATTACCATCTTTTAACAAGATCAACATAAGACTCACACATGGACTTTTAAACACCATTGTGATCTTATCCCCATGGACTTTTAAACACCATGGCCCATGGACTTTTAAACACCATGGCAAGGACCACACAAGGACTTTTAAACACCTTTGTGTCCTTAGCAAGTTTCACCTCAAGGACTTTTAAACACCTTGACCCCAAGGACTTTTAAACACCTTGGCCCATGGACTTTTAAACACCATGACATGAATCACCCCAAGGACTTTTAAACACCTTGGCCCCAAGGACTTTTAAACACCTTGGAAAGGACCACACAAGGACTTTTAAACACCTTTGTGTCCTTAACAAGAACCATCCAAGGACTTTTAAACACCTTGATGTTCTTAAGTAAACAAGGCTCACTCAAGGACTTTCAACCACCTTGGTGACCTTAACCTTTTCAAAACATCACTTGCCAATATACATCATTTATCATCAATAATCCACTGTTTTAAAGCATTTAACCAAGCCATAAACATCATGCATCTTTAAGCATTAAACCACATTTAAACAATGTTCAAAAGCAAGGAACTCTAACCTTGAGCTTCCTTAAACATATGGCTTATAATCTCAGCAAACAAACATGCTAGATATGCTTTAAAAACAGAATTTAAACATGCAACAAACACATTGCACCTAACCATCACATGGTTCCTCATCAAGAGAGTTTTTCCGAAAACTTACTCTTGAGCTTAGCAAAGTTGTTTAGACTTAGACTAAGCTCCCAAACCTCCAAAACATTGGTTTCAAAGCCGAAAACCAAAATCCACTCACCGATTCCGTTTCGCTTCTTGCCGAAACACCAAATCAAGCTTCCGGATCACCACCACTTGGATCCAAAGATGACTCCCCTGTTTTAACACATCAAAACAGTAGATTAATGCATCATCATGCATTAATAGCTTCAATGAAAGCACCTAAACTCGCTGCTCTCATCCACACTCCATTTTCGGCCACCAAACACAACCGAAAATGCATCCAAACAACTCCTCAACAAAGCCCAGCCATAAACCATCAAAACTAAGCATCCTTAAACATCATTCAACATCTAAAAAGGACCTAACAACATCCTTATACCTCCAGCAACAACATATCCACAAGATCACTCCAAAAACAACCAAGGATCACAAGCTAAACTTAGGAAATTCAACCTATCCGGGATTGCATTAGTTAAAACTCAATTTCCAATCAATTTAACATTCATTTATCATCAATTATACACCTCAAACCACTGCTTTAACAGATCCAACGAAAATTCATCAAAAATCATCAAATCTTGCATTTTAAGCCAAGATCCATTACACAACTTTAAAACCACTTATAAATCATCAATTAAGGATTGAAAACTTAGGAATTTCAGTAAAGAACTTGAAGTTCAGAGGAGAAGGACGTTCTTACCTCCAAACTTGAGTTTCTCCTCTTTTAGAACCAAAAAGCTTGAAGAATCAAATAGCAATTGATGAGGTTTTGTTGATGAGATGATTAGCAATCAAAAGAGGATTGAAAAGAGAGATTTAAGTGGCAAAATCAGAAGAAAAACTCTAGAGAAAGATGTTTGGTTTGAGAGAAAAGGAAAATGAGATTTTAGGAGAAATTAGTTAGAAATAACTTCCCTCCACTTTTCTTTTGTTTAAAAATCAGAATTAAAACATTAATTATCTTAGAAAAATCTGGAGAAACTCCCTTTGGGTAAATAGCTCCTTAAAGATTCAAAGTTTCAATCCTTTCTAAAACAGTCACGTAGTTTTCAAAAATTACATTTTGGTCACTAGCCAAAATGTCACCCTTCCAAACCTCATTTTGTAAAATTGATTTCACAGTTCACTTATATATATTAAAAGAGGATTTTAGAACATTTTTCCATATTTTTAATGCAACCCGAACTAGGTTTTCCTAATTTCACCTTTTTAGATTCGAACAGCACTTTGACCGAACCGGTCAACGCCCAAAACTTCTAAGCCCAAAACCGGGGCGTTACAATTTTTTATATAACTAATTTATTTTTCAAGAAGTGATTATCCTACTATAAAATCATAGTCCCCTTGATTCCTTTCCATATTCATAGTAATCTCTTATCTATGAAGTGTTTGATATGAAATCCTTAGATTAGGGGATATTATAGATTAGGTTAAATATTGATCGTCGATGTACTTTATTTTTAGCCGTTGGATATAGGACTTTAAATATAAATAGAGGCTTTAACAATGACAATAGAAATGAAGAAAAAAATTTATAAGTATTGGTTCAATTAGAGTGAAGATGACTATGGCACGTTATTTACATGTGCAGTGATTTTTTATCCTCATTTTAAGTTATCTTTCCTCAAATATTGTTATGTAAAATTATTTGAGGATGAAATAGAAGTTGTTATAAAGATTTTTGATGTCAAAGCTAAGTTAGGAAAGCTTCTTAAAGAGTATGATAAAGAAACACATGCCCCCACATGAAACATCATTAGAATCAAGCTCAAACTCTAATACCAAGAGCTCATCCGGAAATCAAAAGCACAAATTCAACCTTTTTTATAGTAAGTTCAATATTTAAAAAAAATATTACGTCCATATTTTATTTCTTTATATTTTTTAAAGGTAAAGAGACCTCATTAAAAACCTCCTACTATACCTAAAACGGGAAAAAGGTGCCCAAATTGCATTAATAAAAAATTAAAAAAAATCCAGATTACATCGAATTAGTAAACACAAGCCAAGAAAATAAAGATGCAAGACTAAAAACACTTAGCCAGGGACAAAATGACAAGCTGAGACTCCTAAACTCTGCCTCAACCAATTCCTCTTTTAGCCAGATTATCAGCTAGAACATTATGCACCCTAGAAATGTGATGGATCAACCAACAATAGAAAAAAACTAACTCAAATCTCGAACCATATTTATGAAGAACGAGTGAGAAAAAGGAGAGATGATCTAGTCAACCACAGATTTGTAATCACTTTCAATAATTAATCTCGAGCTATTATTCCATTCTGAGTTAACGAAAGATTCAATCACTTATTTAA
Organism: Hibiscus trionum; assembly: GCA_030270665.1. NCBI lineage: Eukaryota > Viridiplantae > Streptophyta > Magnoliopsida > Malvales > Malvaceae > Hibiscus > Hibiscus trionum. The sequence goes on along the minus strand of BSYR01000021.1, from coordinate 23,337,824 downwards.
TAGCAAGTAATTCAGCCAGTATAAAAAAGCCAGATCTAACATAGTGCAAAAATATCACCAAAATAGAACCCTCGCAATTCCTTAGCACACCACCAACACCAACAATTACCCTCATTATACATGCCCCGTCCACATTGTATTTGAGAAACCCCAATGGAGGAGGAGACCAAAGACATGAAACACCACACAAATGGGTAGTGCAACCTTTTAAACTGGCTACAGAAGGATTCGAGATAATAGAATACAGGGGATTAACTAAGCAGAAGCTTTACATTTGTTTATTTACCCTTTTATTTTCCTTTCTCTTTTATGTTTTTCTAGGACTATGACAAGGATATCATGCTTTTGGATTATGCAAAGACACATTTGGATGTTTACTAGAAGATCCCAAAATGGATAGGAAAATAGAACTCGACATCCTTAATTTTTGGAAAAATAATGAGCAACGATATGAAAGGCTGTAACCCCCTTATCCCGGCCTAGACGCCCGACCCGAACTAGGAAGATTACACGAGGAAAATCGAAGTCAACTCGTTAAAGTCAACCCCAATTAGCGACCCTTTTTTATCTTTTCTAAATGCACATTATTATCCTATATGATTAGCAATTCGATTTGACGAAAGCGACACAGTGAACGGAGTTCAATTAGGGGTTCAATTGCATAGAAACGTCCTTTAGGGACTAAATTGTAAATTTCCAAAATTATAAGAACTAAATATATTTTAAAGTTACCAATAAAAAATTAGTCATATAACATGCCAGCATGTCAAGTTTCATCTCAAACGGATCATCCAAACTCATTAAATTAAGCATTCAACATTCAGGGACCAAAACGTAAGAAACAGGAACCTGGAACAATTCAAATTCAACATCCAACGGTCAAGTGTTTCGAAATACAAGACCCCATATCGGAACAGTCGTTTCGAAACCAGGTTGACCGTTTCGATACGCGGGTGCGTTCTGAAACCCGTTTCGAAACAATGCTTTATAGTGGCAAAATGTTCCGGAACGTGCCTACACGTTCCGAAACACCATGACCATTCCAGACCATCGTTCCGAAACAGGTAAGGGCGTTCTAAAACACCTTGCCCTGCAATTTCCCAAATTGCTGGTTTTACTCATCTAATCACTTCCGAAGTCATCCCAATACATACCATATCACACATACAATATAAATAAGCATCAAAGATCGCCATTATGAAGCACAAGCTTAAACATAGCATCAAACTTGCAAGCTTAAGAATTATAGGCATGCTTCCTAGATGTCAAAACCATAGAAAGGCTTAAAACCACATTCAAGCTTAAACCAACAATCAAAGGCCATTTACAACCAAAATAAGCAAACCAAACATGCTCAAGGTGTTCAACATCACCAAATAAATCCAATAGTAGAAATCACACCCACTGCCTCTTATTACACCAAGGTAAAACCACATACTTTGTTTAGTCAAAAAGCTTGGATTCCACTTGCCTTTTTGCTGCCACAAAAGCCTAATTCTCTGCATTGATGAAACAAATGAGCGTAAGCGTAAAGCTTAGTGAGGATCGCTAAAACAAACATTCATCAATGCATTATACAAAACCGAAAATATCATCAATGGACATCTCATGCCTTTTCTTAAAACATGCTCTTCTAAGCATCAATGCACTTTTTAAACCACATGCTCATAGCATCATTAAAATAACATCAAATAATCTTTTGCTCGTGCTAAAACCAAGCATCACATGCATTCTAGCATCAACCACAAGCATCTCATGCTTAAACCATTAATCAACAACGTTATATTGGCTCACAAGTGATCAATTCTCAAACCATACCAAAACCAACACAAATGACACAATCGAATACGCGGATTACAAGCGTTGCCCCACACGCTTCATACACACTACCGGACTACACAGGGCTCACACACGAGAGCAACCCTTAATCGTTGTGACACCTGTGGTGGAGTATAACGGTACAATCACAACCCCTCAACACCACTCATCGGTAGTTGTATAATTCCACTAACGAGAGCAGGGGACACATAACACAAGATTCACACACGGGATTAAACATCCACCGTTGTGATCTTAGCCTCAATCGTTAGGGTACTTGGATGGAGTATACAGTACAATCACAACCCCTCGACATCCAAGGCGACTTTATTCACGGTGCACCCAATCCTATAGCCGGCTAACTATATCCGATTAAAGTAACCAAAAACCATTTCCATCACTTGCCAATATAATCATTTAACATCAATATTCCACTGTTTTACAAGCATAAACACAATGTCATTTTCACAAGCATAAACATGCTTAATATCAAATGCACTAATCACATAAATCCAAGGATCACTTACCATGTGCATCCTTAACAAAATGGCATTAAAATCCAGCATCCTCAATGCTTAAAACATGCTTAAAAACAGTAAATAAATCACATTCAACGCAAGTGCATTTTCCACCAAAACATAGCACATTCCGAGAGATACAATTGAATCACTTACTCTTGAGCTTAGCTAAGTGTTTCAAACTTACTTTAAGCTCCCAAGACCACGCTCAAAGGTTACAAAGCTGGAAAATCCATTTCCACTCACCGATACACGAAACCTTGCTCGCCGACACGAAAATCACCCTTCTGGAGCCTCCAAAATCGTCTTGTTTGCTTCCGGATCAAGATTCCCTGTTTTCACATCATCAAAACAGAGATCCAAATGCATTAAAATGCATTTCAACACCAGCAACAAAACACAAACTCGTTGCTCACCCAAACTACACCAATTTACCCATCCGAAACAACCGAAAACTCAATCGATTGCTTCCTAAACCAAGCTCAGCCAACACACATCACTTTCAACCATTTATAAACATCAAAACACACATAAAAACTACCTAAACCCATCCTTATACCTCCAGCAAGCATTACTTCAACATTTCACCCCAAAAACTCAACTAAAACTATCAAGAATCTCAAGGATCTCAAGGATTTCGAAATCTATATCAACAAAACCTCTTTTCAACATATCAATCAACACAAAACTCAATTAAAATCAATCCAAAACAGAGCATATCAAAACAAATCCGAAAATCAAGATTTTGATCATATTTTTGTAATATTTTGATCTCAAATCAAAACTATAATGAAAAATCAACCAAAACATTAATTAGAAGCCAAAGATCTTGGGAATTTCAATAAAGAACCTAGATTGAAGGTTGAGAATGAGATTTACCTTCAATCCTTGCTTTCCACAGTTTTGAAACTTTACATTTTGGTCACCACCCAAAATGTACTACTTCTGAAACTCTTTTTGTAAAATTGATTTGACCAACTCCTAAAACATGATTTTATAGGATTTTAACAATTTTTACCATATTTTTATCCTATCCCGATCCTTGATTTCCTTAAACCACCTAACGTAATTTGAACCGTTTTCGACCGGTCCGGACCGATGTCTAAAACATCTAAGCCTAAAACCAGGGAGTTACAAAGGTTTTCTTATCTTGCTAGGGATATTTTGATTGTGTCCCTCACCACTATTTCTTCATAACTAAATTTTAGCATTGGAGGTCAAATTTTGAATAAGTAGAGAATTTCTTATATCCCTAAAAATATGGAGGCTTTGATAACACCCTGTAGTTGATTGTTAGGTTATTAATGTAAAAAAAAATTATCACCTCTTAAATTTGTTTTTAATTTCCTATAGGAAATCTTGTTTACTACATCATCTTCTTGCACGGGTAGTCTGTTGCATTTTCTTATTTAAACTTAAAAATATATATTTGTTCAATTTCTAACATGCTTAAATTCTTATTTCACTAGTAAACAAATTAATAATTTTTTGTTATTGATTATGTAGCTACATAAGATGATGAGTTTATTAGCTCTTATGTGGATTGAACTACAACAAAATTCAACAATTGTTGCATACATTATTTATGTTTATTTTGAGATAACTTTAATGATTTTTAAGTTTTATTAAAAATATTCAATGTAATTGAGTTTGATGTGTAAGATTAGTCTTTAATAATTTTTTTAACTAGGTTTGTAGCTACATTATCACTTTTGAATTACAACTCTTTATTTGAGACTTGTGTTCCATGCTAATTTGTGTTTGTGAAAAAAATAAAATTTCTTTTCTTTTAAAGTTAACTATAGGCTTATACATCATATTAGTACCTAAAGTATACCAACTTTTTTATTTTGCTATCTAAAGTATTTTTTGGTCAAAATAAGTACCTAAAGTATATTTTTTGGTTAAACTCGGTACCTAAAGTATAATTTTTGGTCAAAATAGGTATCTAAAGTATTTTTTCGTCAAAGTAAGTATCTAAAGTATATTTTTTGGCCAAAATAAGTATCTAAAGTATTTTTTAGGTTAAAATAGGTATTTAAAGTATACATATTTTTTATATAGGTTCCTAAAATTTGTCATGTGACATTAATGAATTGGATTATTATCATATACACTAGCGATGAAAACTTTTTATTTTCACAAGTGCCTCAATTATAGGGTTTAGGGTTTTAGTTTAAGGTTTAGAGTTTAAGGGTTTTAGTATTATGGTTTAAAATTTAAGGTTTAGGGTTAGAATTTAGGGATTAGGGTTAGGGTTTAGGTTTTGGGTAATATGGGTAGGGATTTAGGTTTTAACCTAGAAACCCTAAATTTTAACCATAAATCCAAAATTTTATCAACAACCCCTTAATTCAAAACTACTAAACTTAAACCCCTAAATTTTAAACCCTAAACAAAGTCCATAACCCCTAAAACTAAGGTGCTTGTATATAAAAGTTTCCACAAGCGATTGTGTATAGAATAATTACCCTAATTAAAAAAATACATTATGTGCCTATGTTAACGAAAAAATATACTTTAGATACTTATTTTGACCAAAAAATATACCTTAAGTAGTTACTATGATGAAAAAATACTTTAGGTACCTACTTTGACCAAAAAATATACTTTATGTACCTAATTTAACCAAAAAGTATATTTTAAGTACTTATTTTGACCAAAAAATATTTTAGGTACCAAAATAAAAAAATTGGTATACTTTAGGTACTAATATGATATATAAGCCATAACTATACTATACCGTAAAAGAGGTTTAAATTGAAGTTAACCACATAAATACAAATTTTGGGTAGTGAGTAATTTTATTTATAATCCTTCATATCAAATATTTCTTAAGATGAAAAATTATCGAATCGGATATGAAGATGGTCTTTTACGGGAGAAAATATTATATTAAACTATTACCAAAGGTGATTGTTAATCAATAATATGATACATTTCTGCCAAAAAAAATTAATAATATGATACACAAGGAGAATAAAACATACATATATACTATTTATCTTATTACTAAAAAATATATAGTAATAAAAATAAATTATTCGTTCACTTCGACTCAACTATTGGGTTGATGTTCGGCTCGATTAAGATTTGGAAAAAAATAAATTTGAGTTGCTTTCGGTTCGAGTTAATTTTTGGTTTGAGTTGCTTTCAGTTTGTATTGGTTTCAGTTTGGTTTACTTTAAGCTAGGGTTGACTTTTGGTTCAGGTTTCTTTCATTTTCGGGTTGATTTTCAGTTCAGCTAAAAATCGAGTCAGTTTTAGTTTGGTTCGGTTTATTTCGTATTCGAATCAAGTTTGAACCATTATGTTTTAGTCTAATTCAATTTTCAGATTGAGTAAATCGAGTCAACTCATTTGTATCATACTTATTATGAGTAATCAAAGTATTTACTCTAAAACTTTCTCTCGTGTTTTTTCTTTTGTTCTCCGTAGTCATTTTCTTCAGTTTGCTTACGCTCGGAACATCTTAACATTTTGTGTGCCTAGAAATAGTTTAAACTTTAAAAAAAAATTAATCATGTTGACTTAAGCAATTATCACGAGAACAGCGTCTAAGGATGTGCGGTTCACTAGGCTAAAAATCTAGTCTCGTTACAATATACATAGAATATTTTTCCTTATAGTAATATAGCGTCGTCTTTTATATTGAAATGATTCTAGGATAATTATTTTTAGCAAAAACCCATACATTCAAAGTACAATAAAAATATGAATAAATAAATCTTAGTTTAGCTAATTTAAGTTTGACCGAAAACAAATTTAGTGTGTGTATTTATAAATAGAGCCCATAAAATCAAATCTTTATTGTTGTAAAACTATGTGTGAATTAAATAAAAATTGTACTTAAATAGTTTGCCCCAATTAATATTAGACTCCAACTACCCATGTTCTCAAGTGTAAAAAGAATCAAAACTTCAATTGAGAATTACATCATAAAATAAAGTAATTGCATAAAGGTACAAGGTAGTATTTGTTTTTAGATATTCTTAATCTTTTGACAATGCACATACATTATGTAGACAAAGCGATTTGAACATGTATCTTCTAAGATTAACATCATCCGCTTTTCTACTGAGACACATGTTGGGTTCAAGTAATTGTAATTTTATTCCTTTATTTCAAATATAACTATTTTTTGAATAGTCTTAAAGTGATTACAAGATAGTATCTATTTATACATATTTTTAACCCTTTAAAAAGCGCACACCTTGCAGACAAAGCGATTTGAACTCGGGCCTTTAGAATGAACATCATCATCATTTTCATTATGACTACTTGTTGAGTTTTAAATATAACCATTTTATACACTAATAGATAAAAATATTTCTTAAGTAGTATCATAATATTATTGTGTCTTATTATTTTTTTAATTTTTAATATAATTCAGTCAATTTTTTACTATAATTAAAGGATACATAGCGATTATATAATCTTACTTGTAAAATATTCTTTTTGACGGTCAGTTTATGGAATGGTAGTCATTATTTTAATATAATTTTTGGTAAAAAGTTAAATAAAAATAAACTAAATGGGTGGAGTCATTTATTTTGAGGCTCAAAAATAGAAAAATAATAAATGTTCAGTTACAAAGACCAAGTGGTTTTACTGAAAAACCTTTGACACATTGCTAAGGTCTCTAAAACCAACCTTCCTCAGTTAAATTTTTTCCCTCTTTCTCAAAATTTCCTCATAAAAAAGACAATTTTTATTAGTTCCAAAATACTCTCTCAAGACAAAATAAAATACCTTTTTCTTTGGGCTTCACCTACCCCTTTTATGAATAAAAAACTTCATGAATTTATTTAAATTTATAATTTTATTATTATTAAATAACTAAATTTGGTATAATGCGATTGATAAAGCATGTAAAAAAAGAAGTCTGATTAATAAAATAAAATTGAAGGTTATTCAACTGATTTGATTAAGAAAATTCACTAAAAATGTATATGACATTTTTGTTTGAAAAGAGTTTATAATCACAAATATTTTTTTTATTTTTCTAAAAAAGCAGATGATGTTCATCCTAAGAGACACGAGTTCAAAACGTTTTGTCTACAAAATGTATGCGTATTGTCAAAGGGTTAAAAATATGTACGAATAGATGTTACTTTGTAATCAGCTTTAGACCATTCAAAAAAAAGTTAAAAGTTTATATATAATATATATACTGGTTTAGAAAGCTGAACTACTTAATTTATTCATGAAGTTAATTCAAGAATATAGCTACAAATAATGCATAATTTTCGTTTGATGTCTGAAATATTAAAGCGTTAATTTAGTCTTAGTGAGTTAATTTGACTAAACGTGACTTATTTCACTCTATTATCTCTTCTAATTTTCTTTTTGTTTTAGAAGAATGCATTCAAAGCTGGAATTCATAAATATAAAATTAGAGGCTCCTCTTTGAAAATATAAATTAGAGTATCAACAAAGCATTGAAAGATGTAATTAAAGAGAAAATCAAAATAAAACTAAATACATGAAAAATCAAAATCAACACCCTTAAAATAGCCAAACTCTCTTAATTTCATATTTCCATTGACCCCACAGAAATTAATTTAATATAAAGTTGTAACTAATGTCAGTAATCATCACTTAATCAGATTCTTAAAATTAAATCAGATTTAACCAAATCATATTTCATAAAATCAAAACCATTTAATTGTTTCTGAAATTGGTTTGATGCTATAAAATTAACAACAACAACAAAAATATTGCGAAGAAGAGATTAAAATGAAGTGTTTTTTTTTTTTTTTGCTTGAAAAGAATGGAAGAAAAATACAAATCTTTTTAACGAACTAATGATTAGTTTGGGTCCATTTCCTTTTTGCCCTTCGCAACACTTAACTTGGAAGTGTAACAGTCACTATCAACTTTCAATATTAACCCTTGCTTTCCCATTTCATCAAGGGCTTAAAATGTTGCCAAATAATCCAATTTTCATATTTTATTTTTTATGAAGTTAAATAAATAATAAAATAAGAAACTTAGCCTCACGCCTTTATAAACCATAAGTATCACCCTTATTCGCAAAACAAACGTTAAACCACCCTTCATTTCTCTTTCTCTTTTCTGCTTCTCTCCTTCCTTGTTCAGGCTGCATGGAGGTTGATGCAAGCTTTAGAGAGGATTTTCCTTTCCTTTCTTGCCTTTTCCCGGAAAATAACTCTAATTCTCCCTTCAAACCACCTGAGAACTTTGCTTCCAAAGCCTTGGTTCACAACTTTATTCTGAACTCAAGTCCCGGTGGTTCTCTCCCGAACAATCCTCACCACTTTCGTCAGTTTCCCTCAAAGAGTCATTTCTTTGAGGATTCCGACCCTTTTGTCCAGCCTTACACCACTGGTTTCTCCAATGATCTCAATGCTTACATCCCTTCCCTGTCGTTTACAGTACCGGATCACGGTTCTTCTTCAAACAACGGCCTGATTTTCCAAGGCTTTCAAACTCAACCCTGCTGGGAATTTTCTCAAACCAAACCTTCAGCTCAACCCCTACTGTCCCCGCCTGAGACCCACGATCGTCGGAGTTACCACCAGCAAGACCAAACACCGGTGGCCGCAAAAGTGGGTGATGAAGTCTCATGCATCACCGCAGATCAAAACGGGAATAATAATCAAGACAAAGCTGATGATAACAACAACAACATCAGGAGGTTCCTCAAATCCCAAAGACTTAACAGGGCTGTTAAGAAAACTAATGTAGTCAAAGGTCAATGGTCTCCTCAGGAAGACAGGTAGAAAATTAACTTTTTTCTCTCCATTTTGTTTGCCCTTTGAAATCATAGTAATAGTGTAATACATCTGATTTTACATATTTGTTTTTGCAGAATTCTACTACAGTTGGTATCGAGGCATGGAACGAAGAGATGGTCTCTAATCGCTAAGCTGCTGGACGGAAGGGTGGGGAAACAGTGTAGAGAGAGATGGCATAACCACCTGAGGCCTGATATCAAGGTTCTTTTTACCTTATTTCCCCCTTTCCTTTTCCTATTTCTTCTCCCATTAACACATCAACCATGCATCATCTCATGTATGTGTGTATAGATATCCATATTATGTATGCCTACATATATCATATATGTGTGTGTACATGTATGCCTTGGATAATCATTCATACAAAAGATTATATATGTATGGCACTCATCATATGTATATATATGTTGATATACATGCATTCATTCATACATCATATGCATAGATGATATTAGTTGTAAAAATTAAAACTAATTCTTCTGTTATGGGAATTTCAAATTCAGACGACACGCGTCAATAGATGAATGGAAACATTTACGTCATGGTTTTTGTTGTTATTATTTCTTTATTTGACATATTTTATTAAGCAATACTTAAAACCTTACCATTTTAACCGTATGTCGTTATGTGCGTGACAACGCATATTATCATGCAATCTAACCGGTGGTAGGTTATACTAAAGTATTATTAATTCATTCTTATCATCACAATAAATAAATTGTAATCTTAAAATTTAATGAAAAATAAACTTGTTAGTTTTGCTTTTTAAAATCAAGTGTAATTGGACCAAATGTTTTACATGAAAAAAGTTGTTGCTTTAGCATATGATTGTTTTTTTCTTCTTCTTGAAAATACCATATGACTGTTGAACCTAAATGAACATGTGTATGGTCATAAAATCTTAAACCTTTTTGGAGTCTATAAAGAAAGAGTTGAAGTTACATTCATATATGTATATATTATTGATAAAAATGGATATAAAATAAATGATTTTTATATTTGATACATTATCGGTTTATTTTTAAAAATATATATAATAATTATATTTTTTTAAGAATGCACATCACGTGGTTCATTCTAAGGATATAAATCTATATGCTCATAAATAAAAAAGCATATGATAAACAATTCATTCCATGTACAAATCAAAAATATTTCTGAGATTTGTTTGGTTTTGCAGAAGGATTCGTGGAGTGAAGAAGAAGACATGATACTGATTGCAGCACACAGAGCAGTAGGAAACAAATGGGCGGAGATAGCCAAGAAACTCCCAGGACGTACAGAGAACACTATAAAAAACCACTGGAACGCCACCAAGCGAAGACAATATTCGAGGCGCAAAGCCAAGGACGGCAGCGCCCCCAAAGCTTCTCTTCTCCAAAACTACATCAATTCCTTAAGCTCGGCCCAACACCTGGTGCAACTCGAAAACTCGGGTTGGAATATGGAAGCTTTTAATCATATTCATCCTCAGCAGCAAATGGATTACCGTTCCGATGGATCGATGATTGGAGAAGGTAGCAACAGTTCCATGGACAATTTCGAGCTTCCTTTGGGAATGGATTCGTTGAGGAAGGAGCTGGATTTGCTGGAGATGATCTCTCAAGGAAAACTCTAGCAGCTTTCCCGGTCCAGTCCAACTCGAGTTTTCTCATAGGGTTAAGAACTCAACTTCGTTTGTTTAAAGTTAATTTGTGTGTGTGCTTTTCAGGGTTTTGTTGTAATGTTTGGGACATCTGTATCCTTAACTTTATTAGGAACTATCGACTGTTTAATTTCTATAAACTTTGTATTTCTACTTGATATTTTATTTCTCTCTATTTAATTTACAAACTATATATTATGATTTTATAGGAACTTGTTTAAATAAATATATATATATATATATATATTTCACAAATATTATATATATATATATATATATATATATATATGTTGGGATTAACTTTTTAATCACAAAAATTTTAAACTTATCTTAATTTAATTAGTATCGTATAAAAACATTTTAATCAAAAAAACAATTAAAATATTCATAAGATAAGTATTTATCTATAATTCTTAAAAAGTTATATATAATAAACTAAGAAAATGTAAAATCATAATGTTATATTATCTATCATCAATCAAAATGTTCTTCTATTTTTTTTTTGATACCATCGTAGTTAAAATATAATTCGATGCTTTTTAAAAAAATCATTACTTTGATGGATAAGTATTCTATACACAGGCGGTAGAAATTAAAAGTTTCCACAAATGCCTTAATTTTAGGGTATAGAGAGTTAGTTTAGGGTATAGGGATTTAGGGGTAGGAGGTTAGAATTTAGGGATAATTGTTTCAATTTAAGATCTAGGATTATAATTTAGGGTTTATATGTTAAAACCTAAATCCTCACCATATTACCCTAAAACTAAACCCTAACCTATAAACCTTAAATTATAACCCTAAACCTTAAATTGAAACAACTATCCCTAAATTCTAAACCCCTACACCTAAACTCCTAAACCATATACTCTAAACTAACTCTCAATACCCTAAAACTAAGGTGTTTGTGGAAACTTTCAGTTTCTACCACCAGTGTATAAGATATTAATCCTACTTTGATATTATATTTATTTTAAAATGTTTTTAATTTATTAATACCAACTATCCTCCCATTCAAAACTTTGACTTAAAATTATGTTTTCTTCTGACTCATTAGTAATGTTGCGATAGCTGCTATTTTGATTTTGCTAAAAAAAAATTTTGCCCGGGCAATATTTTTCTTTTTCTCTCAGCGGGATGAGCCATATATGCATATGTATATATACTCATACAAAAGATTATATACGTAAAGAAATTGAATTCGTCATATGTATATATGTATGTGTACGTTCATTCACTCATCTATTGTGTGTATATATGGTGCTAACTGCATCAAATTGTTTGTTTATGAGAATCTTGAGTATAGTATCGACACGTGTGGATAAGTTAATAGGGATATTTACGTCATGTTTTTTTTTTTGATTTATTGATTTCTGAAATATTTAAAAAGTTGTCCACGTTAATCGTTTATTGTTGTAACGTATTGTCACGAAGATTGACCAAGGTAAGACCAAAACATCATTAAGGGTAAATTACAAAAAAAAAATAATAATAATCTCTGGCCTATTTTGGTCATTAAACTTTCAAAACGATCAATTTACGAGAATTTTATACATTAACATATTTTGGTCATTTAATATTATTTTATTAATATTTTAGTATGACTTGACATATTTTTTATTATTAAATATAAAATATAATTTAAAATAAAAATAAATTACTTTTATATGTATTTAAAATAAACGAATTCGAATAGAATTAAAACTTCAAACACTCAAAATCCCAAGTCAAACCTATCTTTTTCGCTCAACACCTTCCATAAACCAGGTACTCTATGCATTTCCATGTTCATGTTTTTTTTATAAAAAAAAAACTCGTTGAACTAGGGGTGAGCAAAACTCGACTCGACTCGAAAAAATCGATATTTTTTTTCAATTTCGAGTTATTCGAGTCGAGTTATTCGAGTTGTTCGAGTTATTCGAGTCAACTCGATTAACTCGAAAAAATTTCGATTTCGAGTCGGTTTGGAATTTGCCCAACTCGAAAAATTGAAAAATTGAAAAACCGAATTTTACAGTTTTGCAATTTAGTCACTGGTTTCATTTTTCTTCAATTCCTCCTTCATTTTAAGTCCATTTTTGACCAAATTTGAACCACGTATTCCTAAACCAGCGTAGAATACGTATTTATCTTCAATTTATAGTTTTGAAAATAAATTTCATATTTTTTCAATTCAACCCCTTAACTTTGTATGATTTCCTCATTTCTTCAATATCTCCTTCGTTTTAAGTCAATTTTGACCAAAATTGAACCACATGCTCCTAAACCAATGTAGAAACTAGAATACCTATTTAGCTTCAATTCATATTTTTAAATTAAATTTCCTACTTTTGTAATTTAGCCCCTCAACTTTGAATGTTTCCCATTTCTTTAATTTCTCTTTCGTTTTAAGTCTATTTTTTACCAAAATTAAACCACATGATTCACTAACACTATATAATATCTATATAACTTCAATTCATATTTTTAACAAATTTATTCTTTTTTTTAATTTAGCCCTTTAACTTTATATTTTATTCAATTTGATCATTCAATTGAATTTTTTGTAATTTTTTTCTTTACATCAATTCATTAACTCATTTATACCCCCATCAGTACTTTATCCTCAAAAGTTCCTTATTTAAAAATAATATTATAAATATATTTTAGAAGTTTAGATGATATTTTTTTATTAAATAACATTACAAATCTTACTTATGCATGTGAAAAATAATATGAAGAAATATATATATATATATATATATATATATACATATATATATGCATATCTTATATGAATAGAGAAAGTCGTTTAAATTGGAATCAAATCATACTATAGCGTGGTAAATAATTACAATTAAATTTGTATAGAAACTCGAAAACTCGACTCGACTCGAACTCGACTCGAATTTCATAAACTCGACTCGAATTGAAAAAATTTCAAATTAAGTTCAAGTCGTAAAATATGACGTGTCAACTCGAATAACTCGAAATTTTTTGACTCGACTCGACTCGACTCGCTCGAACACTCACCCCTACGTTGAACTATAAAATAATGTTTAGCATTTGTTAATAGAGCACATGTATTTTCAGCTCAGCCTAACTTAAAAAAAGATTCTTGACAGCTCAGCAATGTAGATATTAGAGATTAGTTAGAACCGTTCTCTCTTTTTCTTTGTATATAATATACTTTTCCTTTCTGTAAAATTCAACTTTTCATATTCCTTTTCTTTAATGAAATTACCCGTTCTTTTACTTCTTTCTCTTCGATTCTTTAGTACAACCCTTCAATTTTTAGTTTGATTTTTATGATCTTTTAGATTCTCTTATGGTATCAGATGATTCCACTTCCCGTACAATCCCATCCCGATTGGTTTTCTGAAACGATGATCTAAAGAGTGAATACTATATTCACCCTAATGAGAATCCTGCGCTTGTTTTAACATCTTCTTTACTCACTGGGAGCAATTATCATGCTTGGGCTAGGTCTATGCGAATGTCCCTAATATCGAAGAACAAATTTCAGTTTGTTAACGGATCCATCAAGGAGCCAAAGGAAGATGACCTAGATTTCTCTGCTTGGGTGAAATGCAATAACTTGGTGCTTTCCTTGTTCTAGAGGGCGTTGAGTCCAGAAATTGCCCAAAACATCTTGTGGATTGATAACGCATATGACTTGTGGTTCGATCTTTTTGATCGATTTCATCAAGGGGACCTCCTTCGGATTTCTGATTTGTTACAAGAATTCTATTCCCTCCAACAAGGTACACTTTCGGTTACTGTTTACCATACACAGTTGAAGGTTGTTTGGGATAAAATCTGCAATCTATGGCCTTTAATTTCTTGCAATTGTTATGCCATGAAATATAGGAAACAAGATTTTGCTCTTTGTTTTCTTAGAGGCTTAAATGAAAATTTCTCGGTTTAGAAATCCCATATCTTAATGATGAACCGTTTCATGCTATTAACGAGATCTTTGCTATTGTCATTTAGCATGAGAGATCTTTGAGTACTGTTGTTGCGTGTGTAAAGTGCCCCGCAATTGTGCAAGTATACACGTCTCAAGTAATAAAGTGATGAGTATTGAGTATCGTCTCCATAGGGATTGGTGTAACCTTCAATGGTTATTGTCTCACACTGAAAAGGAAATAAAAGTAAAGAACACATGTGATTGATTGGGTTTTAGAATAATCTAATAAACAGAAAATAAAATAATCAAGTAAACTAAAGAGTTGAGCAATCAAGATGAGAGAATGTGCCAGATTATATTACGTCGTAGTGTGGAAGCCAATTAAAACTGTCTCAGTTTTTAAATGCAACAAACATTGAATTGCCTCGGCAATGACCAAAGCTACTGCCACGGCAACGAGTTAAGTAAATGCCTCGACAATCCATTGCTTGGACAGCGACCAACAACGTCAAGGTTCGGTAAAGCATCCTTCGGTGGCTCCTCCTTATCCCTAAGTCGAAACACTGTTGATGTGCAGGCCTTGATAATACCTCCCAACGTGAACCAAGGATGAACACCAACCAATCTTACGTTTATTTTAGCCGTTGAAACTCGAACTTATCCCTAAGCCGAGTTAGTTTTCTCTAATTGGGATGAAAACTATGCTTATCCTTTTCGTGAGTCTAACTCCCCCAATATTAGACAAATAGATGCAATCGCAATTTCCTCTCCTAATTCAATTGCAAGAAAACGTAAACACCAAGAATAAGCAAACCTTGAACTAAAATTGCATTAACAAAAACTTAAACAAAATCCAACTGTTTTCTCACAACTACTAAACAATACAATCTAAACCCTAAGAAGAAATTAGAACATGATATCGATGTAAGCTCACAAAAAAGTCTCTCAACTCTCGATTACTTCATCCCCAAATGATCTCAATGGCCGGCTTTGGCTTCGTATTTATAGAGGAGGTCTAGGTCAAGTCCTTCTTGAGGAGAAAGTCAAGTTAGAATTAAATACATTAAAAGAAAAAAATCTTCTTTTAAGTATTATGTCATTCTTCCTTAAAATACTCCCACTTGCGTGGAATCTTCTCTTGACCATCCTTCGGCGTTTTCATGATCTTTCCTGTAACACCCCAGTTTTGGGCTTAGAAGTTTTGGGCGTTGACCGGTTCGGTCAAAGTGCTGATCGAATATATAAGAGTGAATTTAGGAAAGCCTAGTTCGGGTTGCATTAAAAATATGGAAAAATGTTCTAAAATCATGTTTTATTATATAAAAGTGAACTGTGAAATCAATTTTGGAAAATGAGGTTTGGAAGGTTGACATTTTGGCTAGTGACCAAAATGTAATTTTTGAAAGTTGCGGGACAGTTTTATAAAGGATTGAAACTTTGAATCTTTAAGGAGCTATTATTCCAAAAAGGATTTCTCCAGATTTTTCTAAGATGTTTTAAGGCTTTATTCTGATTTTTAAAGATTAAGAAAAGGAGGGAAATCATTTTAACCAATTTCCTAACTAATTTTCCATTTTCTCTCAATTTCTCTTTTCTCTCATTTTCTCTCAACCCAAACAAAATTCTCCAGATTTCTTTCTCTGATTTTGGCATCTAAATCTCTCATTTCAACTCTTACTTGATTCCTAATCATCTCATCAACAAAACCTCTCAATTTGCAAGTTGTTTCATCAAGCTTTTTGGCTCTAAAAAGGAGAAATTCAAGTTTGGAGGTAAGAACGTCCTTCTCCTCTGAACTTCAAGTTCTTTATTGAAATTCCCAAGTTCTCAATCCTTGATTTATGATTTGTTAATGGTTTTTCAAATGAGATCTTGATTTTTGGCTAAAATGCAAGATTTGGTGATTTTGGTGGAATTTTCGTGTGATCTGTTTGGGCAGTGTTTTGAAGTGTCAAAATGATGTTAAATGAATGCTAAGTTGATTAGAAATTGATGTTTAACTAATGCAATCCCGGATAGGTTGAATTTCCTAAGTTTTGTTTGAGTTTTTGGAGTGTTTTTGGTGATTTGTTATACCTGGAGGTATAAGGATGTGTTTGTAATCATTTTGGATGTTAATTGATGTATAAAAATGGTTAGAAGTGATGGATCTTGGCTGGGTTAAGTTTTGGTAATGTTTGGAGGTGATTTCGGTTGGGTTTGGTAGCCGAATTGTTGGATTTGTGTTGAGCAGCGAGTTTGGTTGTGTGGCTGCTGTTCTTAATGCATAATGATGCATTAATGTGCTGTTTTTGTGTTCTTGAAATAGGGGAGTTTGATCCTTGAGCTTTGACGGTGTTTGCGGAAGGTTTTGGAAGCTTGGAAGGCTTGTTGTCTAGTCTTGTTTTGGTTATCGGTGAGTGAAGTTGGGTTTTCGGCTTTTAAACAAAGGTTTGAAGGTTTTGGGAGCTTAGTTTAAGTCTAAACAACTTTGCTAAGCTCAAGAGTAAGTAAATGGATTTCTTACTTGAGTTGTGATATGAATTGGCTTTTTAAGCAATGGTGGTTGATGATTGGAATGCATGTGTTTTGCATGGTTTATATTCTGTTTGAAAGCATGTTTAGGCATGGTTTAATGCTGGTTTTGGAAGCCATATGTGAAGGATGCTCAAGGTAGGAGATCCTTGGTTTTATACATTGAAAATGTGGTTTTGATGCATGGTGTTGCATGTTGTTCAATGGCTTTGTTTAATGCTTTAAAACGGTGAATTGATGATGATAAATGATGGTTTTTGCATATCGGTTATGCATGTGAATCATTTGATTAATGTGGTAATGGTTTTGCATATTGGTTATGCATGTGAAACATTGGACTAATGTGGTAAGGTGGTTATATTGGCAAGTGATGTAAGTGGTTCTTGGTTCTTTGATCGGATATAGTTAGCCGGCTATAGGATTGGGTGCACCGTGAATAAAGTCGCCTTGGAGGTGGAGTGGTCAAGAGTGGACCGGATAAGCTCCCTTCAAGTTTCCTAACGAGATGAGGTCATAGTGGAGGTTGTTGCCCACTCGAGGACCTTGGTTATTTGAGGTCATAATGGAGGTGTTGCCCATTCGAGGACCTTGGTTGAGCAAAGGTTATATGGTGTTTAAAAGTCCATATGTGAGAACCTTGTGCTTGTTGAGATCACAATGGCAGTGTTAAGCCCATGTGTGGATCTTGTGTAGGGTGTCCCGGATCTCGTTAGATGATGTTCTACAACTACCAATCGGTTATGCAAAGGTTGTATGGTGGTTAAAAGTCCATACGGGAGAACCTTGTGCATGTCAAGGTTGTATGGTGGTTGAAAGTCCATACATGGAACCTTGAGGAAAAGCTAAGGTTGTGTGGTGTTTAAAAGTCCATGCATGGGAACCTTAGGATGTTGAGGTCATAATGGAGGTGTTGCCCATTCGAGGACCTTGGATTGGGTAGGGTGTAGGGAGCGTAGGGACAACGCTCGGAATCCGCGTATCCGATCGGGTTGTTGTGTTGGAAAGTGAACGTGGTTGATCTCTTGGATGCCAATGTAATATTCTTGATCATGTGAAGCATGAGATGCTTGAAATGATGCATGGTTGCATGTGAAGCATGAGATGCTTGAAATGATGCATGGTTGCATGTGAAGCATGAGATGCTTGAAATGATGCATGGTTGCATGTGAAGCATGAGATGCTTGAAATGATGCATGGTTGCATGTGAAGCATGAGTTGCTTGAAAAGATGCATTGTTGCATGAAAGGTGTATGATGCATGTGAATGCATGTTTACTTGTTAGGTTGAACAAGTGTTGATTATCATTTGATAAATGATGTATGTGAGCATGAATATCTTTAATGCATTGAAGTCTTGTAGGACTTGTTTTTAAAAGGCATGTGATTATGTTAGTATGGTTTATAAGTTGCCTTGGTTAAATGTATGTGATGGATTGCTTGAGTAATGATTTTTAGAAGGATTCTTGTTTGAAATGGCTTTCAAGTTTAAGAAAGGTATGTTGTGAAATGGAAGTGTTTTCCATGGTTTTGTTTTAGCTTTGCATATGGTGTTTATGCATGGTTGATGCTTGTTGTTGAAAAGGATTTCAAACATGGTTTTGGTAAACAAATCGGGTTTGTTTTAAATGTGTTTGGTGACCCGCTGCATTGATGGTGTTTTGGTTTTGAGCATTCCTCACTAAGCATTACGTGCTTACGCTCCTTTTGTCCATCAATGCAGATCTTTGAAGTTTGGACAGCAAGGAGCAAGGGATTCAAGGTGGACTCCAAGTGAGATGTATGTCTCGGTGAATAGCTATAGTTAATAAAGGCAATGGGGGTAGAATCTCTTGGGATTATTGTGTTTGTGATCGTTTATGTTGATCAAGAATGTTTTAATGTTGTTAATGTTGTTGGACCATGATTTGGCTTAATTGAGATTGTTTTGGAAGGTTTGTGCCTAAATGGTTGCTTGTGTAGGAAGCATGCCTATAGATTTGGGACTTTTTGCATATGATGTGTTTCTGATGAATTGTTGATGCAAGCATGTCTCGTTTATGTTGAATTGCATGTCGGTAAAGTTTGGTGGCTTTTGGAGCATGTTCGGTTGGTCAATTGTGTGTTTGAGTCAGCAAGATGCAGCTTTCTGGGCTAGGCGTTTCGGAACAGGTGACACCGTTTCGGAACGGGTGCCCTGCATGAACCCAGGCGTCCGAAACGGGTGCTACCGTTTCGGAACGGTTTGGCTACTGCCAGACCCCCGTTGCGGTACGCGTTGCGGAACGGCCCCGCGTTTCGAAACGGGCTGTCTCCCGTTTCGGAACGGTTGACCGTTGGGGGCTGACAGTGGCAGTTATGTGTTTCAAAAAGTTTGCATTTTGGTCCTGAATCTTGTTTGTGCAATTGTATGAGTTTGGGATGTCCGTTTGAGCTGAAATTTGGCAGAGAAGCATGAAACCTGATTAATTTCAAAATGGTAACTTTCATTTGGGTTAAGTCCTTTTAATTATCAGAAATTACAATTTGGTCCCTAAAGTTGTAATTTGTTCAATTGGGTCCCTGTTTGATCTTTGATGATTGTGATCTTTGAGTATGTTGTCTGTGTGATCACACCTAAGGTTAATGTGCATCTAGATAAGTTTAAAAAGAAAAAAAAGGGTCGTTAATCAAGGTTGACTTTCGGGTTGACTTTGGTTTTCCCCGTGTGACTTTCTTAATTCGGGCCAACCTTCTAGGCCGGGTTAAGGGGGTTACATTTGGTGGTATCAGAGCTGTGTTGCGAATGCTTGGGGAAAACGGTAAGATGTTGTGATGTGTGTTTGATGTTACCTTGTTGTGTGGATGAAAGTGGGTTGAATGTTGGTTGAAACATGTGTTTCTGGGCAAATTGTTGATGTTTTGATCAAGTTGCTGATGTTTCGAGCATGCTTTGTGTTTATGAATCATTGTTGAATTAATGTGGATATGTGCTGATGTTGTGAGCTGGTGTTATGCTTGATGGAAGTGTAAGGTGTATGTTATGTTGCTAGTATGCTGTGGCAAGTGGATGCTGTTTGATGTAAGCATGATCAAAGTATTTTGTTTGATATGCTTGATGTTGTGATATCCATGTTGTGTTGACTGTTATGTCATGTAAAGGGGAGGATTTGGGATACCCATTGCCTTATTAATATAGCTATTGTGTTATTTTGGAGTTGGAATTTGAATCCTTGCTAATGCTGGTCTAACTGGTTTGTTTGTTTGTTGTGATTGTATGTTTGTTGTTGTTAGTGGTATGGCAAAGTCAATGGAGGATTGGCGAATGAGGGAGATGGTTGCTGCCTTGGGGCGGGTTGTTAAGGCAAGGAATTCACCCTTTGGTAGAGGTGTTTTGTCTCAGTCTTCTGTGCCTAGTGTTGAGGTGGTAAGGCAAGGGAAAGAAGCTGGTTCTGTGGTGAAGAGTTCATCACCTGTTGAGCAGGAGGTGTTGGGAACATTTCAGGCTATGGTTGAGGTAAAGTCAGTAGATGTGCTGGCTGTGGGATGTGAGGGTTTGCCGAAGCAGTGTTTGCTTGATTTGGGTGCTGTGGAGTATCATGGTACTTCCCCGGAGATGTTTGAGGCCTGGTTGGCCAATGTGGTTCAGATCTTGGATCGGGAAGGCTGTGATTATGCCTGTAAGCTGGGGAGTGTTGTTTCTTTGATGTTGGAAGATGTGAGTGCCTGGTGGACATCTGTGGCAGTTGCGTCACATATCCATGATATCGATTGGGATTTCTTTGTATCTGCTTTTTATGAAAGGTATCTTGGAAGGAAGTTCCTAAGGGTTAAGCAAGGCGCGGGTAGTGCTGTTGTTGAGCAAGTATTGCTTGAGCAAGGAGTGGAAGCTCAGTCATCTGTGTGTGACCGTTGTGAAAGGCAACATGTTGGAAATTGTTGGGGCGCAGGTGTTTGTTGGAATTGTGGTTCCAAAGTACATGTTAAGCGTGATTGTCCTCATGGAGCGAAGTTAGCTTTGGTGTTAGCCAAAGGGTTTCAGAAAGGTCGTGGGCACGGTCGAGGCAAGGTTCAGAGGTGGCAGAAAGAGCAGAAAGTTTTGAAGAGTGTGGGAAAGAAGAATTGCTGGAAATGTGGGTCTGCTGGACACATGAGGCGTGATTGTTTGATGATGGCTCGGAATAGCCAAGGTTCTTTACCGCAAGGAGTTGGTGGTGACCCTAGTGTGTTAGCTGGTGCTGCAGTGGTGTGGCAGGAGGGTGGTGGTTCCGCAAGGAAGAGAGCTCGTCTGATGAAGCTTCAGGGAGGTGTTGTGTTTCCAGGTAACCTTGTTTAGTAATCTTTGCTCTAGTTGCCTTAGTTTGGTTTCTGTTGGTTTTCCTTGCGTGGTAAGTTAGTCTTGTTGCTAGCTTGTTGGGGTTTTTTTTAGTTATGGTTTGGATGTCTTGGGTGTGATGAAGGCTTGGTAAGTATCTTGTAGTTAATGGTTGTTGGTATGGTGGAGTTAGATGAGTTAGAAGTGAGGTAGGAGGTTGTTCTTAGACGGATTTGAGGATGTATTGGAGGGTGTGAATTGGCATTCATGCACAGTTAAAATCATTGTTATATACTATATTATATATGTTGGTCCATGCATACATGTGGCATGACATTAGAGGTTTTGCATACATGTACATCAGGCATTGATAGGGCATGTTGGTGATCATGCATACGATGTTCACACTCGCTAATAACTAATCGAATCTGTTAGTGTGTTGGATTAGGTTGGATGATGGGTTTTTAGAGGTTGTTTTGGTGCTGGGTGAGAGTTAGTAGTGGGGTATATCAAGCTAGTTGCTAGTGAAAGTGAGAGTGGTGTAGCTGCTGGTAGAAGGATAGTGTTTGATGCTTAAGGAGTTTAGTGGTTTGGTGTTGGACGGTATCGGTTGAGTTTAGAATCGGTTTAGTGGTTTGAATAGCTAAGTGGAAGGGGTAGTTCCTTGGTGCTAAGTGATGTTGCAGCTTAGTGGTTGTGTTCCCAAGTACTGAAGTAGCTTAGCTTTTAAGTTGTTATGGAAGAGTTGTGTTTGTAAGTGCTGGTTCTTAGTAACCTTTGAGGAGTTAAGAAGATGGTTGGTATGTTTAAGCTGGGCGATGTTTTAGTATGGTAAGTGTTATGGTTGAAGTTTGAAGTGGAAGGTCAATGAAAGATTGAAGTTTTTGTTGGTTGTTTGGGTTCTTGTGAGAATTGGTTGGTGGTGTGTGGAACGGCTGACGGAGTCAAGTTGGGATTGTGATGTAATTCTTGGAATCTGGGTGAGTATTCCTGATGAGCTGTTATGGTAATGTTAGCAACAGTTGTGAGGTTTTATCAATTTTCGTTGAGGAGTTTGAGTAAGCAGTTGATGCTTAAGGATTTTTGCTTGTTGGGAAATTCTTGGAAGAGGTTTGGGAGTTGCAAGGGTTTTAGAAGCAGAGAAGGTTGCTTAGTGGCTGGATTGGGTTGGCTGTTGTCTTTGTGTAAACAGGTTTTGGGTATGGTGTATTGCAGTGATGTCTGCTGTAAGAGCTGAAGTTCTTCAGGATGATGTTGGGACTGTGTACAGTCCGGTTATGTGAAAGGTTAAGTTGTGGCTATCTTTGTGTATTCTGGATTCTGTGAACAGCATGTGGTGGTGCTAGGTTTGGTGGAGGTTTTGTGTGGAAAGTGTTCAGTGTTGGTCGAGGCTTTTGTGTTGTCTTGTGTGTTGGTTTGGGAAGGTTGTGGTTTTCTTTCGCCGGTTAAATTTCGAGGACGAAATTTCCTAAGGAGGGGAGAGTTGTAACACCCCGGTTTTGGGCTTAGAAGTTTTGGGCGTTGACCGGTTCGGTCAAAGTGCTGATCGAATATATAAGAGTGAATTTAGGAAAGCCTAGTTCGGGTTGCATTAAAAATATGGAAAAATGTTCTAAAATCATGTTTTATTATATAAAAGTGAACTGTGAAATCAATTTTGGAAAATGAGGTTTGGAAGGTTGACATTTTGGCTAGTGACCAAAATGTAATTTTTGAAAGTTGCGGGACAGTTTTATAAAGGATTGAAACTTTGAATCTTTAAGGAGCTATTATTCCAAAAAGGATTTCTCCAGATTTTTCTAAGATGTTTTAAGGCTTTATTCTGATTTTTAAAGATTAAGAAAAGGAGGGAAATCATTTTAACCAATTTCCTAACTAATTTTCCATTTTCTCTCAATTTCTCTTTTCTCTCATTTTCTCTCAACCCAAACAAAATTCTCCAGATTTCTTTCTCTGATTTTGGCATCTAAATCTCTCATTTCAACTCTTACTTGATTCCTAATCATCTCATCAACAAAACCTCTCAATTTGCAAGTTGTTTCATCAAGCTTTTTGGCTCTAAAAAGGAGAAATTCAAGTTTGGAGGTAAGAACGTCCTTCTCCTCTGAACTTCAAGTTCTTTATTGAAATTCCCAAGTTCTCAATCCTTGATTTATGATTTGTTAATGGTTTTTCAAATGAGATCTTGATTTTTGGCTAAAATGCAAGATTTGGTGATTTTGGTGGAATTTTCGTGTGATCTGTTTGGGCAGTGTTTTGAAGTGTCAAAATGATGTTAAATGAATGCTAAGTTGATTAGAAATTGATGTTTAACTAATGCAATCCCGGATAGGTTGAATTTCCTAAGTTTTGTTTGAGTTTTTGGAGTGTTTTTGGTGATTTGTTATACCTGGAGGTATAAGGATGTGTTTGTAATCATTTTGGATGTTAATTGATGTATAAAAATGGTTAGAAGTGATGGATCTTGGCTGGGTTAAGTTTTGGTAATGTTTGGAGGTGATTTCGGTTGGGTTTGGTAGCCGAATTGTTGGATTTGTGTTGAGCAGCGAGTTTGGTTGTGTGGCTGCTGTTCTTAATGCATAATGATGCATTAATGTGCTGTTTTTGTGTTCTTGAAATAGGGGAGTTTGATCCTTGAGCTTTGACGGTGTTTGCGGAAGGTTTTGGAAGCTTGGAAGGCTTGTTGTCTAGTCTTGTTTTGGTTATCGGTGAGTGAAGTTGGGTTTTCGGCTTTTAAACAAAGGTTTGAAGGTTTTGGGAGCTTAGTTTAAGTCTAAACAACTTTGCTAAGCTCAAGAGTAAGTAAATGGATTTCTTACTTGAGTTGTGATATGAATTGGCTTTTTAAGCAATGGTGGTTGATGATTGGAATGCATGTGTTTTGCATGGTTTATATTCTGTTTGAAAGCATGTTTAGGCATGGTTTAATGCTGGTTTTGGAAGCCATATGTGAAGGATGCTCAAGGTAGGAGATCCTTGGTTTTATACATTGAAAATGTGGTTTTGATGCATGGTGTTGCATGTTGTTCAATGGCTTTGTTTAATGCTTTAAAACGGTGAATTGATGATGATAAATGATGGTTTTTGCATATCGGTTATGCATGTGAATCATTTGATTAATGTGGTAATGGTTTTGCATATTGGTTATGCATGTGAAACATTGGACTAATGTGGTAAGGTGGTTATATTGGCAAGTGATGTAAATGGTTCTTGGTTCTTTGATCGGATATAGTTAGCCGGCTATAGGATTGGGTGCACCGTGAATAAAGTCGCCTTGGAGGTGGAGTGGTCAAGAGTGGACCGGATAAGCTCCCTTCAAGTTTCCTAACGAGATGAGGTCATAGTGGAGGTTGTTGCCCACTCGAGGACCTTGGTTATTTGAGGTCATAATGGAGGTGTTGCCCATTCGAGGACCTTGGTTGAGCAAAGGTTATATGGTGTTTAAAAGTCCATATGTGAGAACCTTGTGCTTGTTGAGATCACAATGGCAGTGTTAAGCCCATGTGTGGATCTTGTGTAGGGTGTCCCGGATCTCGTTAGATGATGTTCTACAACTACCAATCGGTTATGCAAAGGTTGTATGGTGGTTAAAAGTCCATACGGGAGAACCTTGTGCATGTCAAGGTTGTATGGTGGTTGAAAGTCCATACATGGAACCTTGAGGAAAAGCTAAGGTTGTGTGGTGTTTAAAAGTCCATGCATGGGAACCTTAGGATGTTGAGGTCATAATGGAGGTGTTGCCCATTCGAGGACCTTGGATTGGGTAGGGTGTAGGGAGCGTAGGGACAACGCTCGGAATCCGCGTATCCGATCGGGTTGTTGTGTTGGAAAGTGAACGTGGTTGATCTCTTGGATGCCAATGTAATATTCTTGATCATGTGAAGCATGAGATGCTTGAAATGATGCATGGTTTCATGTGAAGCATGAGATGCTTGAAATGATGCATGGTTGCATGTGAAGCATGAGATGCTTGAAATGATGCATGGTTGCATGTGAAGCATGAGATGCTTGAAATGATGCATGGTTGCATGTGAAGCATGAGTTGCTTGAAAAGATACATTGTTGCATGAAAGGTGTATGATGCATGTGAATGCATGTTTACTTGTTAGGTTGAACAAGTGTTGATTATCATTTGATAAATGATGTATGTGAGCATGAATATCTTTAATGCATTGAAGTCTTGTAGGACTTGTTTTTAAAAGGCATGTGATTATGTTAGTATGGTTTATAAGTTGCCTTGGTTAAATGTATGTGATGGATTGCTTGAGTAATGATTTTTAGAAGGATTCTTGTTTGAAATGGCTTTCAAGTTTAAGAAAGGTATGTTGTGAAATGGAAGTGTTTTCCATGGTTTTGTTTTAGCTTTGCATATGGTGTTTATGCATGGTTGATGCTTGTTGTTGAAAAGGATTTCAAACATGGTTTTGGTAAACAAATCGGGTTTGTTTTAAATGTGTTTGGTGACCCGCTGCATTGATGGTGTTTTGGTTTTGAGCATTCCTCACTAAGCATTACGTGCTTACGCTCTTTTTGTCCATCAATGCATATCTTTGAAGTTTGGACAGCAAGGAGCAAGGGATTCAAGGTGGACTCCAAGTGAGATGTATGTCTCGGTGAATAGCTATAGTTAATAAAGGCAATGGGGGTAGAATCTCTTGGGATTATTGTGTTTGTGATCGTTTATGTTGATCAAGAATGTTTTAATGTTGTTAATGTTGTTGGACCATGATTTGGCTTAATTGAGATTGTTTTGGAAGGTTTGTGCCTAAATGGTTGCTTGTGTAGGAAGCATGCCTATAGATTTGGGGCTTTTTGCATATGATGTGTTTCTGATGAATTGTTGATGCAAGCATGTCTCGTTTATGTTGAATTGCATGTCGGTAAAGTTTGGTGGCTTTTGGAGCATGTTCGGTTGGTCAATTGTGTGTTTGAGTGAGCAAGATGCAGCTTTCTGGGCTAGGCGTTTCGGAACAGGTGACACCGTTTCGGAACGGGTGCCCTGCATGAACCCAGGCGTCCGAAACGGGTGCTACCGTTTCGGAACGGTTTGGCTACTGCCAGACCCCCGTTGCGGTACGCGTTGCGGAACGGCCCTGCGTTTCGAAACGGGCTGTCTCCCGTTTCGGAACGGTTGACCGTTGGGGGCTGACAGTGGTAGTTATGTGTTTCAAAAAGTTTGCATTTTGGTCCTGAATCTTGTTTGTGCAATTGTATGAGTTTGGGATGTCCGTTTGAGCTGAAATTTGGCAGAGAAGCATGAAACCTGATTAATTTCAAAATGGTAACTTTCATTTGGGTTAAGTCCTTTTAATTATCAGAAATTACAATTTGGTCCCTAAAGTTGTAATTTGTTCAATTGGGTCCCTGTTTGATCTTTGATGATTGTGATCTTTGAGTATGTTGTCTGTGTGATCACACCTAAGGTTAATGTGCATCTAGATAAGTTTAAAAAGAAAAAAAAGGGTCGTTAATCAAGGTTGACTTTCGGGTTGACTTTGGTTTTCCCCGTGTGACTTTCTTAATTCGGGCCAAACTTCTAGGCCGGGTTAAGGGGGTTACATTCCCGCAGTTCGATCTTCATGTAAAGTACATAGAAAAATTCAACTTTTCATGCTCTTCAAAAGGCATACCCCTTTGCATATTTTCTCCATTGACAACTGTGTCAGGGCATTGCCTCGGTAGTGGCTTGGCTATTGCCTCAACAATGGTATGTCTGTCTTTTCTGCTCAGCAGGGCTCTATCTCATGGTTCAGCTTTCTTCAATAGAAACTGACATCCATAGTTGGCTTGATCTGGACCGTCGAGAGATGGTTCTACGTTCTTTCTTTTCCTTCACTGTCGTGGCAGTGCTTGCTCGGGTAGTAAGCAATGAAATCTGCACCTACACCAAACACACACTAAAACAGTACATTTTCCACCAAATAAACCAAACATAAGGATCAAACATGATAAAGATGAGATCAATGTGATTGATGCATAGAGGGCTACAATGTGACTCAAATGGGCATAGATTTAGAAATAATTGTCATAGAAAAAGGGTGAAATTATAGCACTTTTACACACTTAACAACTGTTATGAATTCTTTTGATTCAAATATCTTGTTGGCTGGTAGACCTAGTAATTTCAATGGAATTTTTTCTAGAAACAAGAATACTATTAGTAAACAAGATAATTTGGCTAAGAAATTTCCTGGAAATTTTAGTAAAAAGAGGCATGTTTGTACTCATTGTGGATTGTATGGTCATTCGATTGATAAGTGCTATCGAAAGCATGGGTTTCCCCCTGGGTATAGAAATCATAATCAAGTTAGCAAAGCCAATCATGTTGGCTCTTGTGTTCATAAAGAAACTAGTTCTTTAGTAAGTCTTGAACCTTCATCTTTTGCTATTACTAAAGAGTTTTTGATACAAGAAAGTTATGTATCTACCCTTAGTCCTGTTCAGAATTCTGGTTCTGTTCAACCTCAAGCAGCCTCTCAGATTAATGTTCTTTATTCCAAATTCATTCCCACTGATGATCCATGTATTATTCTAAATTGTTTTACTTCTAATGGTTATTCTACCCCTTGGATAATAGATTCGGGTGCTACGGATCACATTGTTAATTATCTTGAGTATTTTGTTGAGTATCATGATGTAAATGATAAATATGTTAAACTTCCAAATAATGCTTTAATACAAGTTAAGCATATTGGTACTGTTTGAGTTACTTCTTCACTGATTTTGTATAATGTCTTTCATATTCCAAATTTTGGATTCAATCTCATTTCTGTTTCTCAGTTAGTAAAGGACAATTTATGTTCTCTGATTTTCTTATCTGATTCTTGTGTTATACAGGATGTACAACAATGGAAGATGATTGGTATAACTAAAGAAATACAAGGATTATATCAACTTGAATTGCATTCCCATTCATGTTCTATAGTAACTGATTCTATTGTTTGTCAAATTGATTCTTTGAATACTTGGCATGCTAGACTAGGACACCCTTCTTCTAGAAGAAGGAAAGCTTTTCTAGAATTATGCAATGCTATTTCATTAGGTGTTCTTTTAGATTGTGAAACTTGCCATTTAGCTAAACATAAAAGGTTGCCTTTTCCTATTAGTACTACTATTAGTGAATATGTTTTTGATCTTGTGCATTTAGATGTTTGTGGACCATTTCCTGTTCAAAGTTTGTATGGACATTCATATTTTCTCAAAATAGTAGATGACAAGAGTAGGTATTTGTGGATTTACCCTATGAAGCATAAGTCCGAAGTAAGAAAATTTGTGGTAGATTTTTATGTTCTCATGGAGACTCAATTTTCAAAAACTATAAAATGTTTTCAAACTGATAATGCAAAGGAGTTTGACATGTTAGAATTTTTTTTTCAAAACAAAGGTATTATCCATCAAACTTCTTGTACTCATACTCATCAACAAAACAGTACTGTTGAAAGAAAACATCAGCATATTCTTAATGTGGCCAGATCTTTAAGGTTTCAAGCTAATTTCCCCTTAGTTTTCTGGATTGATTGCGTGCTTCATTTAGCTTTTTTTAACAAACATAACACCTACTCATGTTTTAAATAACAAAACTCCTTTTGAAATACTTTTTAATTCTAAACCAAATCTTCAGCATCTCAAAGTTTTTTGTTGTTTGGAATATGCTTTTGTTCTACCTAAGCCTAAAACAAAAATGCATCATAAAGCTATTAAGTGTATATTTCTTGGTTATCCAAAAAATGTTAAATGTTATAGGTTGTATAACTTGAGCACTAAGAATATTTTTCTTTCAAGAGATGTTTTTTCTGAAAGTGTATTTCCTTTTTCAAATTCTAAGTTATCATTTTCTTCTGATATTGTTTTTCCTATGTATAATAATAACACTTTTCTTGAGGAATTTGTTGATACAGATAATTTTGAGGATTTTAATACAAACAGACTTGAGGTTTCTATTCCTATATAGTCTGATATTCATCCATCCTCAAAATCAGCTGATACGCCTGCTTCAGCTCCTCATTACCTGATCAACAACAATCTCAAGTACAACAACAACATGCCAGACCTACTAGGAATCGACAACTTCCAAATAAATTTAAAGACTTCCAAGTTTCTTTACCAAAACCTAAAACCACATCTCACTCCATTGCACATGTGGTTTCTAATCACAAACTATCTCATATTTTTTTCTTCACATATCAATAATGTTGCTATTTTAACCGAACCTAAAACTTATAATCAAGCCATTAAGCATGATTATTGGAATAAGGCTATGAAAGAAGACTTTACAGCTCTAGACCTTAATAATACTTGGGAACTAGTCCCTACATTTGTTGGTAAGACCACTATAGGCTGTAAATGGGTTTATAAAACAAAACATAAATTCGATGGATTATTAGAAAGATATAAAGCTAGGCTTGTAGCTAAAGGCTATACTCAACAATCAGGAATTGATTTTTAAGAGACCTTTAGTCCTGTTGCTAAAATAACAACCATTAGAATAATTTTAGCTATTGTTGCTGTTAAAGACTAGCATTTACAAAAATTCGACATTAATAATGTTTTTTTCCATGGTTTTTTACAAGAAGAAGTCTATATGGGTTTGCCTCCTGATTTTTCTATTGATAACCCTCACTTAGATTGTAAGCTAAATAAAATGCTTTTTTCTATTTACAAAAATTCGACATTAATAATGCTTTTTTCCATGCTTTAGTCCGGGCTCATTGGTGACCGTTAGATCAGGGCGCATCCAACGACCCAGATCGAGTCTGAGGTAGAAGCCCTAAATGAGCCCTTTGTAGAGCGTTTTAGGTGTTCTCTATTTATGGGCGCAACTGCACACTCTTGTCAAGTTATAGTATAAAAGATATCGTCTCCCAAAGGGATTGGAACGATTCCTATGAGTGTTTTTATGCACAAAGATTTAGTAAATTGCAGAATTAAATTTCTGAATGTGAAAAATAAAAACACAAATAAAATAAGATAGGGATCATAGGGATGATAGAGAGAGATAAGGTCGAGAGATTGGGTAAGGTAATTGTAGCTCAGTAGTGTGCAAACTGCATTGTAAATCCTAAGTATGTTTTAAGCTACCAAGATCTGCTGCCTCAGCAAGTAATGGCAGACGGCAGCTACGACCCTGTCACGCAGCCGCATCATGTCTCTACGCTTGCAACTTTTGCTGTCTCGGCATGTGGAATGGAAATACGTCCTAGCAGCAAGTCTGGCAGATACTCCAAGTTCGGCAGAGCAATTCTAAAGTGATCATTTCTATGTCTAAGCAAGGATTCTGTCACCACGTGACGTAGGTAATACCTAGCAATCTCAGCGTAAACCTAACACAGGTAGTCGACGTTTGGTTGCTCCTTTTAGCCGCTTAAACTTGAACTTATGTCTAAGCCGAATTAGTCAACACCTCGACATGATGAGACCGTACTTAATTCTTTCGTGAGTCTTACACTTTCGTACCCGACAAATGGATTTCCTCAACTAGACTTTTGGTACTAATTGAAGAAGTGAAGAACATGAATTAAGAAAACTTGAGAATATTTCATTGAAAATACACTTAAACTATTACAACCGTTTCTCACAACTACTTTACATACAAAAACCTAAACCCTATGAGAGTTGGGTCGCGACCTCCAACACCTCTGTTAGTCTATCTATCGACCTCTCTGCTATATCCCCTCATCCGTGCATCTAAGCCTAAGCATGCCCCTATAACCTCGCATACATTGGGTATATATAGAGCTCATTGCCTAAGTTTGAGTCCTCTTTGAAGTAGATGTCCTTAAAGTAGCTTTACAGTAAATGCCGACTCCTTTTTGACTTGAATGTGGACTCTTCGGACGTTGCCTTCTCCCGCAAGTAAGGATAAGTACTCTTACTTATCAGACTTGGATCAGTTCTACAGGCCGCTACAGGCTTCAGAAAATTGCAAGACTGGGCTAATTGGACTCAAGGAATTGTCCTCTTTCAATCGTAACCCATCTTGACTAAGTCGGTTTAACTTCTACCTGGGCGGCACTCGGCGGCAGTGCTGCTACAGCGGCGTCCTTGGCAGCAGTTGGAATTGCTTCAGTGCAGCTCCTTTTCGCTCCCAACTTTCCTGTCCTCTCCGGTCCTCTCCACAGCTACCATCTACAACACCTGAAAATAAAAACTAAACTAAAACAATATCTTTTCTTAACCAAACATGAAATATTCAATAAAAGCATAGTGAAAGACCAAATATTGTTATTATGCATGCAATGTACCTAAATATGCCTAAATGAGCTTAAGAACAACAATAATAAGGGTAGGAATATGTACAAAATATAGAACTCGTGGACACTCTACACACCTCCAAACTCGAATTATTTCTTGTCCTCAAGCAATACAACATAACTAGTAAACATGCCTTTTTGCACAAAATTAATAGAAACTTAGCCTTTGACTATATTTCTTACCTCAAGGCCGTGGCACCTATTTAATGTTAGTGATAGGGAATGGCTTGAAATAACTTAGATTTTAATTTTCTTAGTGCTAGTGCAGTGTGTGCAGGTCTGTGTCTATGTTAAACATGCTGAGACTACTAAGTTAACAAAGAATGCTAAAAATAATTAAATTCCTAAAAAGGATACGAGTTGCTTGGCAGCACAGTTAAGCACTTCTTTTCATCTTTTCTTTTTTTCTGATCATGGCTTTAAGGGCTTCAGCTCATCACAACTATTCTCTGGGTCTGAAGCTAAGATAGGTGCACTCTATGAAACTCCGAACCCTTTGAATAGAGCCATCCCGTGAAGGCCTTCATTCACTCTTGCTAATTTGTCTATCACTTGGTTTAGATACTTGGACTTTGATAGCAGTGGAGTGACCTTGCTCATGATCCTTCCTAGAGCCTGTTTTGGGCACCTTTAGGGTATTAAACATCCTTCCTAGAGCATGTTTCAGGCACCTCTAGGGTTTTCACCATCTTTATGCTGCTGCCCTGTGCTGCCGCGACAGCAAACTTGTAGTTAATTAAGAAATTTTTATTAAGTAAAAGAGGCAGTGTTAAACTTAGAACTCAAACAAAAATTCAGCATTTAACAAACAATGTAAGAATAATTGGCAAAAAGAAAAAAAAATTCTAAGTATTTTTTCATGCTTCATCCCATTGTTAAGTCAAATTTTAAGTATGGTGCGAATATAAGTAGTCGGCTAACTATCATAGACACAAGTTTTAAGTTTTAAGCTAAGAATTTCTATTTCATTAAGTGTTTAGGGTAGAATTTACATATGTTCATATATGCTACTAAATGAACCTAAAGATAAAGAAAACAAAGAGGACTATTCCCCCCAAACTCAAGGTTGACATTGTTCTCAATGCCTTATAAAATAAAAACAAAGAAATAAAACAAAAAAAGAAAAAGAAAAAAAAAGAACAGAACAGAACAAAACAGAAAAATTAAAAGAAAACATAAAAAAAGAAAAAGTAACGAAAAAAGAAAAAGGTGCTATAGACTAGGGGATTTCCCCTCTGTTGCTGCTGCGTCGGAGGAGGATTCTGAGGAGGCGGGCAGGACTAGGCGGCGTGTGGTAGAAGGTCTGGCGGCTGTGCTCTTCTTCGTGCCACATGGCGGTTGGATGCAGTTGGGGGTGGGTTTCTTGGATGGTTCTTCCGGATCAAGTTCAGACCCTCCACCTTGAGGCTCGGTTGCTACGGCTGGTTGCTTCCTCTTCCTTGTTGCCTCGGTCAATTCATCATCGAAGGAGTCAGAAATCTCCGTACCTGAATCGTCGACATCTTTGGCAGCTGTCTCCTATCTGCTGGGGAGGTGGTGGTAGTCTCCTCCTCTTTCTCCAACTCTGATGAGGAGGTGAGTTCGTACGACTGGATGGGAGTGGGTGAGGTTCTTCGCTTAGGGTGGATGTGCGGCCCTTCACTGGCTGGGGTGGCAGCTGGTCTGGGTGTGATCTGTGTCGGTTTGGACGCTGCTAACTCCGACGGAAAGGCGGACAATTATTGGTCGACGTCATCGTACTTTCAAGTAAGTAGGCCACAAAGACCTCTTGCACCCCCGCAATGTATTTAGTGAAGATCATCTATTTGTGCTCGATCCTCTAGCAGCTCTCCACAAGGCTGCGTAGTAAGGGGACTACGGCGGAGGGGAGGGCAGCATCAGTACTGCCCGCTGCGGCTGGGGTGGCAGCAGGTTGGGACGGCGACTGGGCGGTTGACGGTGTTTCCGGTTCTAGCTCCTGCATCATCTAGAGGCGCGCCTTCCTTGTCCACCCTTCTTTGGCGGCAATGATTGTATCTTTGAGGTGCGGCGTCACGCGGAAGTTGGCGCATAGGCATGTGATGAGTGCAGGGAAGATGAGGGGTCCTTTGGCGTTAGACTTGTCGGCATGGTCATAGATTTATTCAAGAATCACTTCGCCAATGTTGATTGGTTGCCCCTTCATAATGCTATAGATAAGGGCCAGCCGCGGCCTGTTGACTGTTGATCCATGCGAGGTGGGCATCAGGCAGCGTTGGACGAAGTTGCTCCAAAGAATGGCATCCGACAGTAGATCGCGGTGGTTGATTGAACCATTGTTCTTGTCGGTTAACTGCTTGGTGTTGGGTCGACAGATCTCTTTCTTGATCTTGTCGTAGTCAGCCACCGTTAGATAGGACTTCCACTCTTCATGCGGATTCCCGCTGATTTCTATGCCGTAGTATCTTTTGGTGGTCTTCGCCGTGAACTTGACTCCTTCTTTGCGGACATAGACGAAAGAGTTTCCCGGTGTAGGCTTGTGGGCATAGAATTCTTGCACCTCGTTGATGTTTACTTCCTCTGGCTGTCGTGCGAAAACATCCCAACCTAAGTTGTGAACCCTCTCAAATATGTGGGTTCAAGGACAAAATCCCCATCTAGCTTGGTGTATTGGAACCCTATTTCTTCCCAGAGTTTCCGCTCGATGAAGTGCTGCTTGTAAGTTGCCGCGATAGCAGGGTTTAAGAACCTTTGAAAGGTAAGCTTAGAGGTGGAGGCGGGTTGTTTTGATGTGGCCATAATTGTGAAAACGATTGTGTTTTCCTAAAGAATGAAAAAGGAATTGCAAGAAAGTAAAGCAGACGAAATCTTAAAAGAAAAGATTGAAAAGAAGAATTGAGAGTAAAAGAAAGAGCAAAGTGATTGCAGCCGACGGGCACGCTGCCAACGGGCGGCAATGATTGCAGCATAATTTCCATGCTTCTAGCCGTTACGCAGATATCCATTCCGCTAGCTTTGCAAATATAGCCGTTGCGGCTAGCCTTTATGAAGCCGCTAGCCGTTATGCTCATCTGCCTTGGGCTACCTTGGCTGTTGGATTGTGCTTCTTCTTTATTCTTTCATCCTTCTTGGTCCTGCCTTCATTCCTAACCTGAAATAATTAAATGCAAAAAATTAAATAACTAAAGTTTAAATCTAATCCTAATATATAAAAATAAATTAAAGATAAAAAACTAGGTTATGTAGGGTTGCGCATTTCCAAACATAACCACTTCTTGAGGGCTTTGCGTATGGCTTTTCATCCGGGCATGTCCTTCCCCTCCTTAGATAGATGTTGGCTGCCATCTTTGCTGCCCTGGCGGGACATACACCAAAGAAAACAAAGAGACATAAATTATTTTTTTAAATAAAATAAACAGAAATTTAATGTGAAAAAACTAAAGTAGATGTGTAGAAATTCAAACGCAGTTGCTGTTGCCAATCCCCAACAACGACGCCAAAAACTTGTAGAGCATTTTAGGTATTCTCTATTTATGAGCGCAATTGCACACTCTTGTCAAGTTATAGTATAAAAGATATCGTCTCCCACAGGGATTGGAACGGCTCCTATGAATGTTTTCCTGCACAAGGATTTAGTAAATTGCACAATTAAATTTCTGAATGTGAAAAATAAAAACACAAATAAAATAAGATAGGGATCATAGGGATGATAGGGAGATATAAGGTCGATAGATCGAGTAAGGTAATTGTAGCTCAGTAGTGTGCAAACTGCATTGTAAAGCCTAAGTGTGTTTTAAGCTGCCACGATCTGCTGCCTCGGCAGGTAATAGCGGACGACAGATACGACCCTGTCACGCGGCCGCAACGGGTCTCTACGCTTGCAACTTTCGCTGTCTCGGAAGGTGGAATGGAATTACATCCTAGCGGCAAGTCGCAGATACTCTAAGTTTTGCAAAGCAATTCTAAAGTGATCCTTCCTATGTCTAGGCAAGGATTCTGTCACCACGTGACATAGGCAATACCTAGCAATCTTAGCGTAAACCTAACACAAACAGTCGACATTTGGTATCTCCTTTTAGCCGCTTAAACTCGAACTTATGTCTAAGCCGAATTAGTCAACACCTCGACATGATGAGACCGTACTTAATTCTTTCGTGAGTCTTACACTTTCGTGCCCGACATATGGATTTTCTCAACTGGACTTTTGGAACTAATTGAAGAAGTGAAGAGCATGAATTAAGCAAACTTGAAAATATTTCATTGAAAACACACTTAAACTATTACAACCGTTTCTCACAGCTACTTTACATATAAAAACCTAAACCTTAAGAGAGTTGAGTCGCGACCTCCAACACCTCCGTTAGTCTGTCTATCTATCTCTCCGCTATATCCCCTCATTCGTGCATCTAAGCCTAAGCATGCCCCTATACCCTCGCATACATTGGGTATATATAGGGCTCATGGCCTAAGTTTGAGTCCTCTTTGAAGTAGAAGTCCTAAAAGTAGCTTTACATTAAATGTTGACTCCTTTTTTACTTGAATGTGGACTCTTTGGACGTTGGCTTCTCCCGCAAGTAAGGATAAGTACTCCTACTTATCAGACTTGGATCAGTTCTACAGGCCGCTACAAGCTTCAGAAAATTGCAAGACTAGGCTCATTGGGCTCAGAGAATTGTTCTCTTTCAATCGCATCCCATCTTGACTAAGTCGGTTTAACTCCTGCCTGGGCGGCACTCAGAGGCAGTGCTGCTACAGCGGCGTCCTTGGCGGCACTTGGAACTGCTTCAGTACAGTTTCTTTTTGCTCCCAGCTTTCCTGTCCTCTCCGGTCCTCTCCACAGCTACCATCTACATCACCTGAAAATAAAAACTAACCTAAAACAGTATATTTTATTAACCAAACATGAAATATTCAATAAAAGCATGGTGAAAGAGAAAATATTGTTATTATGCATGCAATGTACCTAAATATGCCTAAATGAACTTGTGGACACTCTACACCCTTTTTGTCTCACGCTGCGCTCGTCCCGACCGTCAGACCAAGACGCATCCAACAGCCTAGATCGAGTCTAAGGTAGAAACCCTAGAGGAGCCGTTTTTACCTCGCGTCGCACTAGTCCCAGCCGTTAGATCCAAGGCATAACGTACGACTCAGATCAATATGGAGAAAATTCTAGAAGCTGTACGCGCCCTACGCAAGCCCTTTCGGCTCCTTCACGCACGACCCTTCAACGCTCCCACGCGCGTGTGCGGTTCACCCGACCGACAATTCAGCTTCCCAGAGCCACGTCCATTACCACATGGGTAAAGGAAACCAGTGGCTTGATGCCACATCACCATCTCACTACATCAGTGGCTACGTCAGAGGCCAACTCGGCATCGATGCCCGCCCCTCGTCTCCGCCGTACAAGCCATGCATGCAAAACGAAAAATCAATAATCCAAAATTACAATGAGGCAAAGGGCAAAAATGACAGAGAGTGTAACGATATTCAGAGCAGAGCCGCGCATGAATTTGACCAAAAAGAATAGTACAAGCCAATGGGGTTTTTTCGTTTCATTTTCATTTCTTTTTTTTTAAAATAGCAAATCCGCTATAAAGGTCGTGAGCAAAACGAACGTAAGGGGTTCAATTTTTCAAAAGAAAAGGAATACAAGCAAAGAGAAAGTTCAAAGGTAATCCTCTATTTTCTTGTTTCATCACCGCGTAAGCATAAAAACAAAAAATAAGGTTTTTCTTTTTACCTTCGTTCTTCTCAAGTCGCCGTCTCGTTTCCCTCACCGATGACAATCCTCCCAACCATACGCGGCTGTGCATGGTGATTCGGCCGAGAGAGACAAGTAGGGAGGTTTTTTATTTTGTTTTTTCTTTCGATTCTAAAAAGGGGTTTTTTTTTCTGGTTTTTGTGTTCTTCAAAATGAAAGGGATGAAAGGTTTTCGGGATTGTAACGCCCTGGTTTTGGGCCTAGGTGTTTTGACGAGTAGGGTTGGGCTGGTGGAACTGGTGTCGGTTGTTTGATCCGTTAAAAAGGTGGTTTAGGGAAATCAAGGTTTGTGATGGGATAAAAATTCCGAAAATCCTATAAAATTATATTTTAGGGATTGGTTGAAACAATTTTAAAAAATGAGTTTCCGAAAGTATACATTTTGGGTAGTGACCAAAATGTAAAGATTTAAAAGTTGGGAAAATGAGTTTTTTTCAAGAAGATTCAAAATCTTAGAATATTTAGGGAGCTACTTGGCAATTATGCCTTTTCTTTAATTTGGCATGTGTTTTAAATGTTTATTAAATAATTAAAAAGGTTTTAATTAATTGATCAAATAAGAGTTAGTTAAACGGTTAAAGAAAAATTTGACGAGCCTTTTCATTTCTCTTCTTCATTCAGCCAAACACTCTCCATTTCCTCTCAATTTTCTAGAAATTCTTTTCTCTCAAATCCTCTTTTGATTTCTATTCTTTTCCTTATTGATTTCTTCCATTTTCCTTCAAGTTTCTTTAAGCAAATTTTGACAAATTAGAGGAGAAGCAAGAATTGAAGGTCAATTCCGTGCTAACCCTCTAATCTAGGTTCTTTAATGAAATTCCAAAGCTATTTGGCTCTTTAATACTGATTTTGATTGAGGTTTTGTTGTTAGATTGATAAACTCTTAAAATCTTGATTGAAAAATGGATTTTAATGTGCTTTTCGGAGTTTGATTTAAATGGATTGTTTGAGATTATTTCTAAATGAGTTTTGAAAGCTTTTTGGTGTTGAAGTGGAGTCTTAATCATATAGATCCCGAAATCCTTGAGATGCTTAGTTTTTGAAGTGTTTTTGGGTGAGTTTTTGAGGTGTTCTTGAGGAATCCGAGTTGCTGGAGGTCCAAGGATGGTTTTAGGTTGTTTTTGGATGTTGATTAATGCCTAAAGTGTGTTGGATGAGTTGGGTAATGGCCGGGCTGAAGTTAGAGGTCAATCAATTGAGTTTTCGGTTGTTTCGAATGGGTATTTTGGTGCTTTAGAGTAGGGCTGCGGGATTTCTTGTGAGTGCTGAAATTTTGGATGCATTTTAATGCATTGAACCTCTGTTTTGGTGTGTTAAAAACAAGGGATATTATTCCGGAAGCAAACGAAGTGATTTTGGAGGCTTCGGACGATCGATAGTTGCGTCGGCAACCGTGGTTTCGCAAGTTGGTGAGTGGAACTTGGATTTCCAACAAGGGAACGTTTTAGAAAAAGGTTTTGGGAACTTAGTAAGAGCTTGAAACACTTTACTAAGTTTGGAAGTAAGTAAAGTGATTTTTTACTCTCGGATTGTGCTAGTTTTGGACCAATGGTAGCACTTGATTTTAAATGCATTAACCTACTGTTTTAAAGCATGTTTTGAATGTATAAAATGTGTATGATGATGCCATGTGGTTTAAGGATGCACTAAGTAAGTGATCCTTGTATGCATGTGTTGATGCATGAGATTTGAAGCATGGTTTAATGCTTGATTTATGGCTTATCATGAATGCTTTGTAAAAACAATGAGTTATGCTTGAGGTATGTGTTATATTGGCAAATGATGTTGAATAAATTGTTTTATAAATGAAATCGAATATTGTTAGTCGACTATAGGATTGAGTGCACTATAAACAAGTAACCTTGGATGTTGAGGGGTTATGATTGTACCGAATACTCCATCCGAGTACCCTAACGATTGAGGATTGTTTAAGGTTGCAATGGTTGAGGGTAGCTCCCAGGTGCGAACCTTGTGTGTGTCTCGTCTCTCGTTAGTGGATTATACATCTATCGATGAGTGGTGTTAAGGGGTTGTGATTGTACCGAATACTCCACCACGGGTGTCACAACGATGGAGGGTTGCTCTCGTGTGTGAACCTTGAAATGCCGGCAGAGTGTATGAAGGGTATGGGACAACCCTTGGTAATCCGTGTATCCGATATATGTTTTTGAGATTGTTGTTTATCACTTGTGAGCCAATATAATGAAATGAATTATTGTGGAAAATGATGTTGATGCATATTTTGAAAGATGCATGTTTTGGTTTAAGCTTAACATAATGGTGTTTATGCTTGGAAAGCTTGGAATATGAGTAGCAATGGTTTAATTGCCGAATTTATATGAATCTTGTTGCATGATGTTCAATACAATGAGATTGATGAAAAAGTGCATGTTTTGGCAAGAAAGGCATAATGGTTTCGAAAGAATGAAAATTGGTTTTGAGCATTGATGATGTATGTGGTTTTGAGCAATCCTCACTAAGCTTGTATGCTTATGCTCTCTTTGTTCATCAATGCAGATATTTAGACTTCGGAGGCAGTATCTTCAAGGGTATCTTCCAAGACATTTGCGAAAAGTATGTTGTGTTCTTGAACTAGTGTAATAAGGGCAATGGGGGTGTCCGATGCTTTGTATGTTGTTAGTTTGATAATTTCTAGTTTTGTGCAAGTTTGAGATGCATATTTGGACTTGTAAATGGCCTTTGAGTTTTTTTATGCTTGCATTTGAATTTTTCCTTTTGGTGCTTTTAACTTTTAGGAAGCATGCCTTTAGTTCCATTTTCTTCCGGGAATAATGCTATGATGTTGCTTATGCTTTATATAAGTTGTCTTTGACAGGTATTTAAGTTGCCTATATGTTAGGGCATGTGTCAGGATGGTTTCGGAGGGTAAAAATTGACTTAAACCAGCTTTTTAGAACATTGCAGGCCCAAGTGTTTCGAAATACCCTTGCCTGTTTCGGAACGGAGGCTTGAAATAGCATTGGTGTTTCGGAATAGTAGGGTCTATTTCGAAACATTTTGCCTCTGTGAACCATCATGCCGAAACATGTCTTGGGGAGTTTCGAAACGAACTCGCGTATCGAAACAGTCAGCTGTGTTTCGAAACGACAGTTCCGATATGGGGCATTCTGTTTTGAAACGTTTGACCGTTGAACTTGTTTTTGAATTGCTCTAAATTTCTGTTTCTTGCGTTTTGGTCCTTGTTTGACCTGTATGCAATTGAATGGGTTCTACATATCGTTTTCAGCTGAGATTTCACCGAGAAGTATGTAATGAATCTAATTAAAGATTGGAAACCCGAATTTGCCGTTAACCCTTATGATTTATCAGAATTACAAAATGGTCGCTAAACCATAATCGGCTTAAATAGATGGGCGATTGTATTGATATTTTATCCATTGCTTGCGTACGTACACATAGGAACCTAAGTTGCATATAGACAAGATAAAAAGGTCGTTTATTGAGGTAAACCTTCCCGACATACGTTAATATTCCCTGTGTGATCCGTTCAGTTTGGTCTATTGGCCAGGTCGTGTCGAGGGGGTTACAGGGATCATGGGTGTCGATTGGGTTTTTAAAACAAAAAAAGGAATGGTTTTCTGGGTGTTTTCGAGTCTGCCGGTCGACAATTAGCGTCAGTCGACATTTTAGGCACTGAAGTTGAGAGGACGGTTGGGTCTGAGCTTTAGGGTAGCCAAAATGGGTCGAAATTAGTTAAAGCGAGATTTTATAGGATTTTAGCGTTTTTAAAAATGGTTTAATCATGTTTTAACACTTCCACGTCGCGCTGTTTATAGGTTTTAGGCTTCCGCGTCGCCAATTTGTGTCTTAGGTCCCTGGTGTTTTAGAGTCCTTCTCAATGTCGTCCCAAGGCTGGTTAGTAGTGGTCTAGTTCCCTGTCTGCACCCTTTTAGTTTCGGTCTCTATCATTTTAGTCATAATTTCAGTGTTGTTTAATCCCCTGTTATCATGCATTTTAATTTCTGCCACTGCATTTTAATTCCTTTAATTTCAGTCACCTTTCTTGCCTTTTTATTACGTGTTATGTGGAATGTATGTTTTTTGTTATGGATGTGGTTATGGTTGATGATATGAATGTGTGTAGTTGTCATGTACGTAATATTTGTCTTATGTGCCCCTTTTTATAATGTAAGATTTAAACAATATAATATGTATAACATAAGGTTTTCGTATAATATGTAGAATGACACGTAAGGTAATATGTAACTTTATAATGGATATAACTTATAGTTTTAGTAAAGTGTAGAATTTATAATCTTTTCTCGTAAAACGCATAACATGTAGTATTTTATAACTAGAAATACATGTTTTATGAAATTTAATATACTCTTTTTTAACGTATCATATGATTTCTTTACATGATATTTATATATGTGTGTGTCACGTAGCATTTTAAAAATACGTGTTATAGTAATATATATATATATATATATATATATATGTGATTTCTTTATAAATACGTATTATAGTAATATATATAATATGTTGTTAATATAGAATGTGTTATGGGTATTCATATGTTTTTTAAGCTTGGACCTTGGGTCTTGGGGTTTAGATTGTTAGGATTAATTTTGGGGCTTTGTTTAGTTTAGGTGGGCTTGAGCTAGGTAAATTAGGCCTTAAGGCATTTTTAAATGAGATCGATTTAATTGTTTCGAATCGTGTGCCCATTTCATAGGGGCACGGTTCGTACATTTAATTCGGTTTAAGTTTAGAGCCTTATTCGAATTTAGGACTTTTAGTTTAATTCACTTAAATTTGTCCTTGCCTTATTGGGACGAATATTAAGTTCATTAAACCGGTTAAACATTTCTTAATTATTTCTTTAAGGTAAAATTAATATTAAATTTAGATGGATATAACACAAGATAATTCATAATTTATTAGGGCTTTCTAGTTTTTAGGGCACAGACAATTTAGGGTTAATATTAGGATCACCTAATTAATAATTAAATCACTTATCTGACTCCCATAATTTGGGCCATTTAGGATAGGACCTTGGGTAGGCTTTTGTATGTTTACCTTAAAGTTTTTCTATGAAATGCATTTATATTTTTCATACATGTGACCGTTAATGGTTTGGCATGTTAATTAATCAATTTAAACCATACAAAAGGGAGGTATGTATTAACCCCGGTAGTTGTGTCGAAACAATCCGAACTCAATGGATGTGGATCAAATATTTGGGTTAATCTTTACTGTCTCGAAGCAAGAAATGATTTAAAAATGGAAATATCATAACATCATTCCTAAATGTCTGCATCATGCATAAAGGTGACGTACGAAAGTCGAACCACAAATTAACACGACAGTCAGACTTATATGATGTCGGTTTAATCTATGGTCCGATGTATCTTCATCCTTATTAATTAAATGCCTAATTAATTCCAAAGTAATGATGTGATAAAGCCCGTACAATTAGAGTCAAGTTTTCAGTTAAGAACATCTAATTAAATTCACTTTAAACTTTAAATGATTTCCATCGATTAAAGACAACAAATATTTTAGTATCGATTTCCGGGCATGATGGGGGTGCTAATCCTTCCCCACACGTAACCAACTCCTAAATCTGTTTCAAAACAAATCTCTGGTTCTTATGGTGTCCGGCCTACCTTAGTGGCCGGTGGCGACTCCAAATTTTTATTGTTTTCTAAAACTTGAATTTTCCAAAAGAAACTCCCCTTTTAATCGTTTTTTCTAAAAAATTTGGATACCTAAAGGTAGTTTTCGAAAAAAACGTTATTACAGTTTGGCGACTCTACTGGGGACGAATTTTGTTTTACAAAACAAAAGGAAAGTTAAGCCAAGAAAATATTTGTTGCAATTAATCGATGGAAATTTTTGAAGTCTAATTTGACTTTAATTAGGATGTTCTTCCTTGGAAATGTGATTTAAATTGTACGAGCTTTGATAATTGGTGGCCTTTTAATTAATTCTTCATTCAATTTCAAAGGTACCACCGACATGTGTTGCATCATGATCATCAAGTTATACCCGAGCTCCGTCCCTTAAGTGGGAGTGAAACGCCAATACCCACGTGAGTATCCCTTCACGGGTCGGTAATTCACTTCCGAAATCCACGCCTTTACCACGTGAGCAGCTCTCTACGTCACTAGGTCGTGCTTTCCTTCGAATCGAAACCAATTTGTAAGTTTGTAATGGGCCAAAATTGGGGTTCTTGTTGCCTTAGCAGGTGACAAGATAGGTTCGGGTACCCAATTAAAACCACGCGGATAACCTTAGCAAGTTAGAGTTCATATGTTTAGGGCGCTGTATGTGTTTATTGTGTGTTTGAATCCTCCGCACTTACGTTTTAACCCTTGAATTTATTATTATTTTAGATGGACTAACACTTTTATTTATTTTGCCCCTTCTTTTCCTCTTTCTGTTTTTGCATATTTTGTCAAATCATGAAGAGCACATTGAGATTGGAAATAGTTTGAATTAAAGACTTGATCAATGGGAGATTTGGTCCGTAACAATAATGAGAAAGATCTCGACGTACAAATATAGCCATAAGGAGAGCAACTACATGGTTGGGTTTCTGAGACAAGAAAGGCTTTCAAAGGCAAAAATTGGCCACCTCACATATTTGTTAGATGTTTCAGTCAAGTGATAATTACATCAAACCTTGGAGTTCAATCTACAATTTTTCTATGATTGGCAACTTTTATTTGACTACAACGGTTGAGAAATACCGAGTCTTGCAAGGAAATCAGCGAGAACCACACCAAACAAGAACAAAGCTTTCCGAGGCAAGATCGGAAGTTTCTTAGGCACTTTGCCATCCTAGGTCGACAATCAAGGTCTCAACCTAGAACAAGAAAGAATACTTCAAGCTAGAGGGAATTCTGACCTCAGCTCCGATACACCTTGAAGGTTGGGTTCAATGGGACCCTTTCAAACGACAAGTCAAGAGTACCAAATCTCGACATTGGATTAATCATAATT
Organism: Hibiscus trionum; assembly: GCA_030270665.1. Lineage (NCBI taxonomy): Eukaryota > Viridiplantae > Streptophyta > Magnoliopsida > Malvales > Malvaceae > Hibiscus > Hibiscus trionum. The sequence continues at coordinate 23,293,469 of BSYR01000021.1, read as the reverse complement.
TTTCGCCTACACCACTGGAGAGTAGGGCCAAGAGTTGGAATATTTGTTAACGTAGATTTGAAAGAACGCCCAATTCATAGCGAAAGATCATGCCAAGCTTCTAAGAAAGAAAAATGGATTGTGTGAATGTGAAATTGATAAACTTATTTTGATATAACTAAAAAATTTAAGGACTAATTTGAAAAGGAGAAAAAAAAATTTTAAGTCCTCAAACCTCTCTATATATTTAAAGGAAAATGGTTAAGTTAAAAACTCAATTTGTCAAAACTTTCCTAAGTGTTTTTGAAGCCAAAAAGTGATTTTCGAGTCAAAACATTGGAACGGTTTGACCCGTTTTGATACGGTAGTATCGAAACAACCTCAAACGTTTTGAAACGACATTCAAACCTGGTTTTAAAAATATGACCGTTGAAGTTTTTAACTGATTTTAAACTTGTCGTTAAGGCGTATCGAAACGCCTCCAAGCCGTTTCGATACAGGCTTTCACAGTGGCAAAGTGTTTCGAAACGAGTTTCGAAACGGGCTCTTAGCGTATCAAAACGATCATGCCCATTTCGGTATGGTCTATTTAATACAACCCAACGACTCTTTCTTTTTTGGTCTGTTTCGAAATAGGATCGGGCGTTTCGAAACGGGTGGTTGCAGACTGCATTTATGGAGGGAAGATAACATCCCAACAACTCTATTGATGAATGCAATAACCCCAACGGCTATAATTCAATGAGAAGGTATAAAATGGACCTCTAAAAGCTTAAGCAACGACTATTGATCTTAAAAGAAACATCCAAACATCAAAGCCAAGCATTTGTGCCAAAATCCCATTATTTCTTATAAACCCCAATTGTGAAATTGTAATTTTCATTCTTATCTATTCAATTGGGTTGAGTGCTTGTAATTGGGCTACATTTTGTATTGAGAGATACTTGTTTTAGCCATCATCTTCTTTGTAATTCTTGTGTGAGGATTGGGTCAAATTTAGGGTAGAAAATTTGACTAATATTGTAACAGTTACCTCATTAGCCTAGAAAAGGGGAAGAACAATTAGTGGAATTGTTGGAAAATCCTTAGTGAAGCTAAGATAGTGGATGTAGAGTTCGATTGGAACTTGAACCACTCTAAATCCTCTTTTCCATCAATTTTTATTTTCCACTCCACCACCAAAAGTTCAAAAAAAAAATCCAATTCACTCCTCTCTTAGCTTATATCATATCATTGATCCACTCAACAATTGGTATCAGAGCCTACCTCTTTGAAGGATTAACAACCACAAGATGAGTTCCTAGGAAAAGTGTGATCATCCAAAAATCAAGCCATGACATCTACCTCCGGGTCAAGCATGTACGAGTCTCAATCAACCATAAAACCGTCTTTCTTCAACGGTGATAACTATCCATTTTGGAAGAACCGAATGCGCCTCTTCATCAAATCCAACGATTATCTAGTTTGGGATGCCATTGAAGATGGTCCCTATGTTCTAATGAAGAGAGATGAAGAAGGAAGATTGGTGCTAAAGAAGAAAATTGAGATGATTGAAGAAGAGAGAAAGAAGATTCAAATCAATGATAAAGCTCTTCACATGTTGTTTTGCTCTTTCGGCCCTGGCATCTACTCCAAAGTTTCCTCCATTGAAAGTGGCAAGGAAGTGTGGGATACACTAGAGACCACTTATGAAGAAACAAGTGATGTGAAAGAGACTAAGATTGGAATTCTCAATTTTAGTTATGAGAATTTCAAAATGGAGCCCGAAGAAACCGTGTCCAAGATCTTCGATCGCTTCTCAACAATCGTCAACGGGCTCAAGGGTTTTGGAGAGATAATCCTGGAAGACAAACTTGTCTGGAAGCTACTTTACTCACTTCCCGAGTCTTGGGATGGGAAGAGAACCGCCATCATTGAGGCAAAAAATTTGAAGACACTCAAGCTTGATGAGCTAGTGGGTTCCCTCCTAACACATGAGATAATGAAGCAAGGAAGAGAAGATGAAAAGAAAAAGGAAGAGAGAAGAGTGGAGAGGCTAGATGTAGAAAAGAAGAAAAAGATAGGAGTTGCTCTCAAAGCTTCACTACATGAGGAGAGTACTTTTAGTGAGAATGAAGACCTAGAAGAATTGGCTATGATAGCCAAAAGGTTCTCACGATTTATGAGGTTTAACCGAGGAAGGAAGATGTAAAGAAAAATGGGCTTCAAAACCAAAAACAAAGAAGAAGAGAGGGATCAAATCATTTGCTTCGAGTGCAAAAAACCCGATCACATTCGTTCGGAATTCCCTCAACTCAAGAAGAAGGGCTTTGAGAAGAAGAAGAAGCTCAAAGCCAAGCTTGCTACTTGGAGTGACGAGGAGTCATCTGAGGATGACGAACACGAAGTGGCCAACCTTTGCCTCATGACACTTGATGAAGATTCCTCCATGGTAACCTCTAACTCATCATCTTTTGATTTTACATTTGATGAATTGCATGGTGCTTATGATGAGTTACAAGAGATATATGATGAATTAGTTGAGAAATATAAAGAGTCGGTCATAAGAAATAAAAAGATTATTTCCGAATTAAATGCTAAAAAAATGACTCACTTTCTCATGCTAACTTAAAATTTGAGAAAAAGGTTTTAGGTTTGCAAGATGAACTTAAATTCTTCCAAGATGAAAATGTAGACCTAAACAATCTTATTTCTCAATGCAATAGTGAACACCAAAAGGTGTTAGATGAGCTTAACAAGCTCAAGGAGTCTTTCAAGAATGTTGGTAGTATGAAAAATGAGATAGGTGAATCCTCCAAAACTAACCAACCTAAAAGAAAGACATATAACTACAAACAAAATAGTTTCCATAGAAATAATAGAACTAAAAAGATTAGGAGTGTATGGGTTCCTAAGGAACTCGTCAAGTTTAATAATGTTGTTGCTATGTCACCTTGGATTCCTAAGGGAGCCAAGCTTTTGGGAGCTAACACTCGTGGACCCAAAATGATTTGGGTATCAAAAACCAAAGTTTAATATTTTTGTTTGTAGGGGGAGCATTGCTACAAGGCCAAAGCACAAAGTTAAAATTCATGGTACCTTAATAGTGGATGCTCGAGGCACATGACCGAAAACAAGAGTCGATTCATGGACTTAAAGCCAAAAAGTGGAGGATTGGTGACATTTGGTGACAAATCCGAAGGCCACATCAAAGGTATTGGATCCATAGGTAATCACTCTACTATTCTCATTGAAAATGATTTATATGTCGATGGTCTAAAACATAATTTATTGAGCATAAGTCAATTATGTGACAAAGGGTTTAATGTCTTATTTGATAAAAATGGGTGCAAAATTGTTGATATTAAATCAAATAATATTATGCTCATTGGTCATCACATTGGTAATATATACATAGTGCATCTAGATGACATTCATACATCACATGCATGCTTTGTTGCACAAAATGAAAATGATGCATGACTATGACATAGGAAACTAGAACATGCTAGCATTAGTGTTTTAGAAAAATTAGTTTCCCTAGATCTAGTTAGAGGTTTACCCAAGATTAAGTTCTCAAATGACAAAATTTGTGATGCATGCTCTAAGGGTAAACAACATAAATCATCCTTTAAATCCATTAATGATGTTTCTACAAGTAGGTGTTTACAACTTATTCACATGGATTTATTTGGGCCTATTAGAACTATGAGCTTGGGTGGTAAATCTTATGCATTTGTACTTGTTGATGACTATTCTAGATTTACTTGGGTTCTATTTTTAAGTACTAAAGATGAGGCTTTAGAAAAGTTCATCACGTTTTCAAAATTGACTTAAAATTATCTTGAACTTAAAATTTCTCATATTAGAAGTGATCATGGAACCGAATTTCAAAATCTTAGTTTTGAAGAGTTTTTAAATGAAAATGGCATCAGCCACATTTTTTGGCTCCTCGAACTCCTCAAAAAAATGGGGTAGTTGAGAGGAAAAATAGAACTTTACAAGAAATGGCTAGAATCATGCTTTGTGAAAACAATTTACATAATATTTTTGGGCAGAAGCCACAAACACCGCTTGCTACATTGTAAACCGAGTAATGATTAGGCCACTTTTAAAGAAAACACCATATGAGATTTTAAAATCTAAAAAGCCTAACATTAGCTATTTTCATCCATTTGGTTTCAAGTGTTTTGTTTTAAACAATGGAAAAGATAACTTAGGTAAATTTGATGCTAAAAGTGATGAAGTTATTTTCTTAGGTTATTCCTTAAACTCTAAAGCCTATCGTGTATTTAATAAGAGAACTTTAGTAGTAGAAGAGTCTATTCATGTTGTATTCGATGATAACCTCCTTCCGAGGAAGGATTCTTGTGATGATGATGATGTAGGAATCCTTGATGCCTTTGATGGAGGACAAACTTCAAAGAAGAATGAGATTCAAACAAAAGAAGAGGATACACAAGATCCACCTCTTGAAGCCTTGAAGGACTTGGCTCTTGAGGAAAAGAAAGTGAGCTACTCAAGGGAGTACAACTGTGTCAAAGGTGGTGAAATCTTGGGTGATCCATCCAAGGGGGTAACTACTAGATCTTCTCTTAAACTCATGAATCATGTTGATTTTATCTTATGCATAGAGCTTAAGAACATTAAAGAAGCATTAAAAGATGACTTTTAGATTATGGCTATGCAAGAAGAGTTAAATCAATTTGAGAGAAGTAATGTTTGGACATTATTTGAAAGGCCTAGTAATCAATCTACTATAGGAACTAAATGGGTATTTAGCAACAAACTAGATGAGAGTGGTAACATTGTGAGAAATAAAGCTAGATTAGTTGCTTGCATATGCATGTTATCATGACTTCAAGCTTTTTCAAATGGATGTTAAAAGCACATTTTTAAATGGTTTTATAAATGAGGAAGTGTTTGTGGAACAACCACCGGGTTTTGAAAACTCAAATTTTCCAAATCATGTTTTCAAACTAACTAAAGCTCTTTATGGTTTAAACAAGCTCCTAGAGCTTGGTATGAAAGACTTTCAAATTTTTTTATTGAAAAAGGTTTTGAAAAAGGTAAGGTGGACACTACACTTTTCATAAAAAGGTATAAAAATGACATCTTAGTAGTACAAATATATGTTGATGGTATTATTTTTGGATATATTAATGAGTGTCATTGCAAAGAGTTTGCTAAGTTAATGCAAGGTGAATTCGAGATGAGCATGATTGGGGAGCTCTCATTCTTTTTAGGACTCCAAATCAAGCAAAAGAAGGATGGCACCTTCATCAATCAAGAAAAGTTCATCAAGGATATGCTCAAGAAGTTTGGCTTGGAGAATGCAAAGCCTCAAGCCACACCAATGAGCTCATCTACAAAGCTTGACAAAGATGAAGGAGGTAAGTGTGTTGACTCTAAGCTTTATCGCTCTATGATTGGATCTTTGTTTTACCTTGCCGTAAGTAGACCATATATTTTGTTTAGTGTTTGCTTGTGTGCTAGGTTTCAAGCTAGTTCTAGAGAGTCTCACCTTATAGCCGTTAAGAGAATCTTTAGGTACCTTAGAGATACCCCTTGTTTAGGTCTTTGGTACCCTAGAGACTCAACCTTCAACCTTCATGATTATTCGAATGCAGATTATGGGGGTGTAAAATCGATGGGAAAAGTACTTCGGGAACATATCAATTTTTAGGTAGTATGATCATATCTTGGTTCTCTAAGAAACAAAATAGTGTAGCTCTATCTACCACCGAAGCCGAGTACATATCCTTAGGGAGTTATTGTGCTCAAGTCCTTTGGATGAAGCAACAACTCTTAGATTCTAGTATTAAAGTTGAAACCATACCCCTTAAGTGTGATAATACTAGTGCCATTTGCTTAACTAAAAATCCCATCCAACACTCTAGAACCAAACATATAGAGATAAGGCATCATTTCATTAGAGATCATGTCCTTAAGAAAGATGTTGTTATAGAGTACGTTAACACCTTAAACCAACTAGCGAACATTTTTACAAAGCCATTGGATAAGGAGCGTTTTTGGTCCCTTAGGAGATAGTTAGGTCTAACTAGCCTTTCTTGACCTTTTAGGACCCTTTTTGTGCTTAAATTGCTTGAATTCTTGAAAATGCCATGTTTATGTGTTTTTACTCCTAATTTCATCCATGCTAATAGTTAGGGGGAGTATGTTTTTGTTTATACATGTCTTTCCTGCTCATTCATGACATTTATGCATATAGGACTTCATGAAATCCATTTTTCTGCAATATTAGAGCTTCATCTGCACTTCCAGGCCTAGGTGTATCGAAACGGGTCCAACTATTTCGATACAGGTGCTTAAAAGAGTGATCCGTGAGAAGGGTGTTTCGAAACGCCTTAAAAGGGTTTCGAAACGATTTTGCCACTGCCAATGAGTGTATCGAAACAAGTTTCGATACGGGTCAACACAAGGGATTCGATACGATCAATGTCGTATCGGAACGGTCAACCAGACTCGAAACGTCAGTCAACATTTCGATACCCACGTTTCGGAACGATCATGCCTGTTCCGAAACGGGTATGCAGACAGCTTTAAAGAGGGCTTTTAATGATAAAATTCACTTTATTTTAAACCTCTTCAAAAATCCTAAAAACCCTAACCCAATTTTCCCTATAAAAACCCTCTAAACCTCATTGTTTTTCATCAAATCTTGAGGGCTTTTACACACAAACTCAAGTCTAAGCAAGCCTCATCAATCTTGTGCAAGATTTTCCATTCATTCATCCAAAATCACCATCTAAGGTATATTTTCTACTTTTTTTTCTTTTTCCTTTGATTTAATTCGATCTTTAGGTTAGAAAATCTCAATTTTGTATAGATTATATGTTTTGCCTCTTGGGTTTGCAAAACTTGTAAAAAAATTCAAAATCTTAAATTTTTGGTTCGAATATATTATTTTCACTTGTATTTTTTTAGTTTTTTTTTCAAAAGTTTTTTTCTCTTAAATATTTTTTTAATTTTTTTTAAACCTAAATGGGATTTGTTATTGGATTGAATTGAGGATATTCATGCATACATCTTAATTTTAAAATTGCCATCTTTATGTTTTTAGGATTTTTTAATTGAAAACGCTAACAAGAAACGTAAGACGGGTCAAGCGTGTGAAGCTGCTAGTCAATCCTCTATCCGTCCAAATCTCACCCAGCTTTTTCTCAAAAGTCTTTGGACTCCAAAGATGAAGGAGCGTTTCACCTATGTCAAGGATATTGCCGTTCGTCGCGAGCGAGTTGTTGATGTCTCATTCCTTGATTCGGAGCGTTTCGCCTTCCGCTATCTAGAGCGTCTACAAGAATGGAACTTCATGGCTTTCTTGAACATACCAAACATTATCTACAAGCACATGGTTCTCATCTTCTACTCAAATGCCCAGCTTGTTGATAATGAAGATCACTCCGAAGTTATTGGCATTGAGTCTTTTCTCTTGGGGAAGAGGTTCGTCATCGACATACCCTTTTTAGAGACTACTCTTGGCCTTAAGAACGAAGGCATCGAGAATGAGACCCATTTTGGTGCTCACACCGGTTCCGTGATTTCCTTGGATGCTCATGACCGTTTCCTTCACTTGATGATCTCGTGGTTTATTCGCCCGTCCGGAGGTAAATTCTCTCATATTCGTCAAGTTGATTATTTTTGGCTTGAGTGTTTTCGCCGTGGAGAATGCCCAAATCTTGTTAAGATTATGTTCACCGAAATGGTCAACAATGTGAAGCTTCATGAAATTGATGCTCTAAAATCCTTCACCTATGGGGCTGTTTTGAGCTATATCTTTGGCATGCTCAATTTTGATTGCTCATGTGACTCTCCGGAACCCCGTAAGCAAAATATTGGTGAATCTTCTCTCCACAAAGCCGGGTTCCATTACAACAATCTTGGCCAATGGGAACCAGTTGATAGGCATGCCCCTCATTCTCAAGTTGAACCACAACCTCAAGCTCCGGGTCCCAACAATGAAGCTCTTATGGCTTTCCTAACCGAGCGATTCAACACAATGGAGTCGGGTCTTGGTGCTATTAATAATCGTTTGCAATCCGTGGAGAATCGTCTCACCTCCCTTGAGAATCAACATCAATCAATGGACTTGTCATTCTCTACCTTTTATGGTCAATGGATGACCTTTCGTCGCTCTCAAGCTAGGAACGATGATGATTCCTCAGATGTTGATGGTGACGATGACGAGGCTTAGGGTCTTTATTGCATCGCATATTACATTATCATATTAGGATTAAGTTTGCACCTCTATTTTATTTATGTTTCATGAACCTATGCTTTGATTACTTTGTTTGGGATTAAGCTTTGAATCTTATTGTTTAAGTTTTATGTTTGGATATTTGAATTATATGAATCTATATTATGTTGCCTATTGCTTTTAACCTTGTTTCTTCTCTTTGAACCTTGTTTATTATTCTTTTTGATCTAACAAAAAGGGGGAGAAAATATAAGAGCCAGAATATGTTTTGTTTTAAGTCGATTGTCAATTTTGAGTTTTAAAACTTGAATTTTAAACCTTTTTAAAAACATAAAAACCCATCTTAAATTGAGGGGGAGTTAGAACGTCTTCAAAAATTCAAAACTCTTAAAAATTCTAACTCGGTTTTGTTATATCAAAAAGGGGGAGATTGTGAAACCGATAAACTGATTTCGATATAACTAATGAATTTAAGGACTAATTTGAAAAAGAGAAAACAAATTTTTAAGTCCTCAAACCTCTCTATATATTTAAAGGAAAATGGTTAAGTTAAAAACTCAACTTGTCAAAACTTTTCTAAGTGTTTTTGAAGTCAAAGTAGTGATTTTCGAGTCACCGTTCCGGAACGGCCACTGGGCGTTCCGGAACACTTTTGAAATTGTTAACCTCTGTTTCGAAACGAATGAAGAACATCGGAACTATTTGACCCGTTTCGATACGGTAGTATCGAAACGACCTCAAACGTTTTGAAACGGAATTCAAACCTGGTTTTAAAAATATGACCGTTGAAGTTTTTAACTGATTTTAAACTTTTCGTTAAGGCATATCGAAATACCTCCAAGCCGTTTCGATACAGGCTTTGACAATGGCAAAGTGTTTCGAAACATGCTCTTAGCATATCGAAACGATCGTGCTCGTTTCGGTACGGTCTATTTAATACACCCCAACAACTCATTCTTTTTTGGTCTATTTCGAAACAGGATCGGGCGTTTCGAAACGGGTGGTTGTAGACTGCATTTTTGGAGGTAAGATAACATCCTAACGGCTCTATTGATGAATGCAACAACCCCAACGGCTAGAATTCAATGAGAAGGTATAAAAGAGACCTCTAAAAGCTTCAGCAAAGCCTATTGATCTTAAAAGAAACATCCAAACATCAAAGTCAAGCATTTGTGCCAAAATCCCATTATTTCTTGTAAACCCCAATTGTGAAATTGTAATTTTCATTCTTATATATTCAATTGGGTTGAGTGCTTGTAATTGGGCTACATTTTGTATTGGGAGATACTTGTTTTAGTCATCATCTTCTTTGTAATTCTTGTGTGAGGATTGGGTCAAATTTTGGGTAGAAAATTTGACTGATATTGTAACGGTTACCTCCTTAGCCTTGAAAAGGGGAAGAACAATTAGTGGAATTGTTGGAAAATCCTTAGTGAAGCTAAGGTAGTGGATGTAGAGTTCGATTGGAACTTGAACCACTCTAAATCCTCTTGTCCATCAATTTTTATTTTCCACTCCACCACCAAAAGTTCAAAAAAAATCCAATTCACCCCCCTCATGGCTTATATCATATCATTGATCCACTCAACAGTGAATCTTGAAGAAAATCGTCGACCTAGATGCTAGCTTAAGGACGATATGCAGTGGGTTTCCTTTGATCATTATAACAGACCAATGTTCCCATTGATACAAGTCGTTTAACGAGGATATTTGCCGAACTCAGTGTCGCTCTTTGCATACATTCATATGTTCATATGTAGCATTATTTTGTGACGTGTTTAATTTCGATTTCATGTCTTGTTCGATTCTTTTTGTGCATATTCATAGTACTTTGCACATGAAATGTTGATTCGAGAACATTTTGAAATTTAAGACTTTCATAACGGAGAAAGAATATATAACGACGAACAAAAGAATCTCAAAGCTTAGGATTGATCACAAGATGAACAAAGGCAAACCAAGCTATCGGTGAAGAAGGAACTTGAGTTTCAATTATGCCTTGTATAGAAATTACTTTTCTTTTCCCGTTGTAACGAGACCCGATCTTCGTTATGAAAGTTGTTAAATCAGAATGTTCGTTGAATCAGTGCACCTTTACATTCAATTATACATTTTGATTGATTACCTTTAATCATATGTTTTCCATACGACACATTCCATTCATAAAATTAATGTTCAATGCATCTTTGCACTCGATTATACCTTTTGATTGATTACCTTTAATCATATGTTTCCGTTGTAAATAGGACACATTCATTAATTCATAAAATAAATAAAATTAATGTCCATCAAATCAATGCATCTTTGCATTCAATTGTACATGTATGTTTGATTACCTTTAATCATTTATCCTTGTTGTGCATACACCAAGTTACATACATTCATTCTTAAAATGAAAAAATTAATGGACGGGGGTTCGTGACAGCATCCTTAGCCATCAAAGATGTTGCATCCGCTTTTTACTCGACACCAAAAAGAAGAAAATGGAGGAAAGTTTTGCTAAGCTAGAGGCCGATTTGAGAGGTTAGATGTAACGAACTCAGCAAGAATTAAGGGACATCATCATCAAGTCCCAACAAGATATGATGAAAGGAAAATCCCAACTGCTACAGTCCAGTCCGAAAGGAAAGAGTGTTGCTCAAGGACCGGGAGACCACTCGGGCACACTGATCTTTAAGAATCCTCTTGTTATCAGTCCCTCATCCATCCCACCCCAAGGGGCATCTTCTACTCGTCAAGACAGAGCCTTTGCTCAAAGCTCAACCTAGCATGACCTTTGGAGACACGACCTTTAGGGTTTTGGTTCTCAATTTTCTTCTTTGGGAATTGGTGTGTTTAAGTCGTGCATGTTGCATTTTCTCTTGTAGTAATACATGGAACCAATGTTGCTATTGTCACCCGTAGGTAGCAAGGATCTCTTGTGAGGGCTTATGTTATGTTTACTTATTTGATTTCAATGAAAGAGGCATTCATGTGCACTTCATTTGGCAAGAATCTTATATTCTTTGATCCCTTTTAAACATTTCATTTTTTCTTTATTATTATGAGCTTATTTTTGCTTTCCCAAACATATATGTATATACTTTTGTAAGAATGACTTAAATTCAAAATTTAAAAATCGATTGTTGTGAGGGTACTGCAAATGTGAACACCTTCTATGCTATTTGGGTCAAGGGAGGAACAACAATGAGTGTTCAGGAATAAAGGGCAGATCCCATTGAGTGAATTTTCCTCTCAAGTATTGTTGTTCAAGGTCCTTGAATGAAGTGATAACCCTAAAACATCTACCACCTAAAGACTGTTTTGATATACAAATATGGGAGGACATTTGGCATTCTTTCATTTCCCTTCACATAGAACGAAAATAAGAAAATATCCATTGTTGTCCCCGTTTGAGCCTGTTAATTTTTTCTTTCGGTCGAACCCAAACCAAGGATCACCCCTACACCAGGGGCAAATGAGATAGAAGTTTGTGAATAAGTAAATGGTATTGGAAGGCAATAAAGGAGAATAGATGCATTGAATACAATTTTTTAGTTTGAGCAATAGAAACATCAAAAGAAAACGATGAAAGAAAAGTTGGTGCTAAAGGAGCTAACCTAAATCAAGTCGAAAGTCACCAACATGAAAGATTGAAGAAATCAAAAGTGAAAGCACTAAATTAAAAAATGCAGCATTGTAAAAAAAAAGAGGGGTAAATAAAGAAAAGAGCTACATAAATTCTCTATCCAAATGAATCTCTATCTAGAAGGGCCTTGAATGATTGATCACCTTTGAATGATGCATCAATACAATATGAAGGTGCAAGTTGATCCGAAGCTACACTTGACGAAAGGAAATGAACTCTAGGGTGAAAACCCAAAAATGGGCAGTCTAGAGCGATCCAAAGAAATAAGAGGGGAAATAGTATTTCATCTAAGCATATCCAGGTCAGACCGTACATAATTGAGACTTTAAGTTGGAAGAAATAATCATTGGTTTCATCACCCTTAAACACTTATTTGGTCCTACATACCCTTTCTTTCGTTACCATGAGCCATGATGTTGGGTTTTATGGTGCTTGATTCCCTCAACCGTTCTTGCTCGCCAAGTGGTGGAGAAGTGGAATTTTGGGTGCTAGAGGTGTGGAAGCTAAAAATGATAAAGACGAGATGATTTATAATGGTTTAACCTTCTAACCAAGGTCTACATCCACTACCTTAGCTTCCCACTAAGGATTTCCAATCAATCCACTATTGATTCGTCCTCTTTTCTAGGCTTAGGAGGAAACCCTTACAAAACCAATCAAGCTTTCTACCCAAAGCATTGATCAAACCCTTTTTACAAAGAGATAAAAATAAGCAAACTCAAATCCCTCTAATAGGTATTTGTTTGCACAATTAAGCTCTCACCCAATCCTAAAACACTTGAGCAAATATAACAATTTTGGCCCACTAGTGTTTATCTATACAAGGAATTGACAATTAGGCACTAAGACACATTTTGATCATATATTGTATAACAATTAAAGCATTAACCATTACTTGATGCTTGGAGGTCCCTTTTATACTCCTAATTGAGTTTATAGTCGTTACTAGCCATTGGGGTTGAATTGGAGCCGTTGGAGACTTTATTTCCCACCATAAATGCAGTTCTGCAACTCCTCGTTTCGAAACGCCCGACCTTGTTTCGAAACACACTTGAAATAGAAAGAGTCGTTGCAGTCTGATGCAGCACCCGTTTCGGAACACCCTTGGCCGTATCGAAACGTTCGTATCGAAACACTTGTTCCCGTATTGAAACGCCCTGCAATTAAAAGGTAGTTGGGAAATAGCCGTTGGGGGTTTATGATCGTTGAGGTCATTGCCACATAGGCATATCAAAACGAAAGTGGCCGTATCGAAACACTATGCAAAATTCTCACCCAAATAAAGCCCCGTTTCGAAACAGACAAGGTTGTATCGAAACGTTTTGCCACTGTAAAGCCCTGTATCGAAACCCCTAAAGGCGTTTCGAAACGCCTGGATGGTTTTGTTAAATTTGGCTTTAAAAACAATTGAAAACCTTTTGAAATATCCCATAAACATAATTTCAAGTTGTTTGGACTTAAAAGTTATTTTGAATTCTTTTTAACTTTGTCCAAAACATTTTTCAATTATTATATCAAAACATTAGTTCTACAATCTCCCCATTTTCGATATAATAAAACCAACTTGAAAATTTTTAAATTTTTTTTGGGATTCTCCCCCTTTGAGTTTGAAAATGTGAATAAGAGATGAAAAATTGAAAAGTAAGTAAAGCTCCCCTTATTCATTTGAGAATACAATTTTCAAACCAAACTCTCCCCCTTTTTGTTATATCAATATGAATTCAAAAGACATTAAGTTCAAAATAACTTAGGAGGATTAAAAAGATGACAAAAAAGAATTTTGGTTTTAAAATGGCTCCCCCTTACTCAAAGCATCATCAAAGAATGTTAGTCCAACATATGATAATCTAGTTGAATTAAAATAAAATAAAATAAATCAAATTAAACAAACAATAGCAACTAGATTTTACCAACACTTGAATCCAAGGGAGGATGTGAAGCCTTCCTCTTTCAAGTGTCTTTCTTTGTGTGCATAGAGCTCCCCCTCAATGTTTGGCTTGTTGATCAATCTCGACCACACCTATCATAAGACAATCAAGTAATTTTTGGTATCCAAATTCCTTTGGATCCATAGACGTTAGTAGCACAAAGTTTAGTCCCCTTAGGAATCCATTTTTCAATTTCATCCTTTTTAGTTGAAGTACTTAGTCCTTTTAGGACCCAAATACTTCGAATACATTTACCGTTCACAAATCTAGGGGCAATAGATTGTCTAACATAAAAATTTGATTTTCCTAAATTGTTTTTCTTTTGAAGTTCATTGGAAATCAAATCTTTTCCTTCTTAAGATCATCAACTTCTTTTTGATGATCTTTTCCCATCGTTTGAAGCAATTTTTGTAAGTCTAAAACTTTAAGCTCAAAATCTTTAAGTTTTGCTTCAAACTCTAAATTGGTTTTAGAAAGCAAATCATTTTCGGTTTTTAACTTTGAAATCAATTTCTTGTTTTTCGAAAATGAAGCCTTGAATTCAAAAACCAATTCATCATAGGCTTCTTGTAACTCATCAAATGTATATGAATTTGAAAAAGAAGGGTTAGAAGTTACCTCTCCCTCATTGAGGGCCATCAAGCATAGGTGGGCTACTTCATCATCGGTGGAGTCTTCATCACTCCACGTGGCAATATATGCTTGTTTTGAAGATGATCCCTTCTTGTTGGACTTGTGGGATTCCTTCATCTTCTTCCTCGATTCATGCTTGGATTTTTCCATTTTGCTCTTCATGAATCGGGCGAATTTGTTGAAGAGATAGGACATCTCTTTATCTTCACTTTCCTCCTCACTTGAATCTACATGATGGCATGTGGAGGATTTAAGAGCAATGGCATTTGTGTTGATGCCAAGCCCTTTGAGCTTCTTCTCCCCCATATCTCTAATCTCTTCCTTCTTCTTCTCCTCTTATTTGTTTTTCTTCATTATTTGGTGAGTGAGACGTGACCCCATGAGCTCATCAAGCTTTAAAGTCTTGAGATTCTTGGCTTCGATGATGGCAGTCCTTTTTTAGTCCCATGACTCGGGAAGGGAGTAGATGAGATTTCGGACAAGCTTCTCTTTCGGAATGACTTCTCTATAACCCTTAAGTCCATTGGTGATGGTGGAAAATCGGTGGAACATCTTCTCAATGTCCTCTTCCGGATCCATTTTGAAGTTTTCATACTCTAGGTTGAGGAGGCCGATCTTGGTCTCCTTTACTTCGTTTTTCCCCTCGTATGTAACCTCGAGCTTGTCCCAAACTTCCTTGACACTCTCGCAAGAAGACATCTTCTCGTATATGTTGAGGCTAAGTGCACAAAAGATAAAGTGCAAAGCCTTGCAATTTAGCTCTATCTACTTACGATCGTCGGCACTCCACTTCACTTTGCTTCCTTGTGGTACGAACGAGCCATCTTCTATGATATCCCAAAGCTTGTAGTCTTTGGATTTGACAAAGAACATCATCCTTGTCTTCCAATAAGCATAATTGGTCCCGTCGAAGAAGGGTGGTTTGTCGATGGATTGCGCCATTGAGCCGGTTGTTTGAAAAGTTGATCGAGCTTGCCGGATCGCCTCAATAGGATGTTAATCCTCTTCAATTGAGCCAAGCACTGATACCAATTGTTGGATTTTATAGTGCTCGATTTCTTCAACCGTTCGTGCTCGCCAAGTGATGGAGAAGTGGAATTTTGGGTGATAGAGGTATGGAAGCTAAAAATGATAAAGAAAAGATGATTTATAGTGGTTCAACCTTCTAAACAAGGACTACATCCACTATCTTAGCTTCCCACTAAGGATTTCCAATCAATCCACTATTGATTCGTCCCCTTTTCTAGGCTTAGGAGGAAACCCTTACAAAACCAAACAAGCTTTCTACCCAAAGCTTTGATCAAACCCTCTTTACAAAGAGATAAAAATAAGCAAACTCAAATCCCTCTAATAGGTATTTGTTTGCAAAATTAAGCTCTCACCCAATCCTAAAACGCTTGAGAAAGTATAACAATTTTGGCTCACTAGTGTTTGTCTATACAAGGAATTGACAATTAGGCACTAAGACACATTTTGATCATATGTTGTATTACAATTGAAGCATTAACCATTACTTGATGCGTGGAGGTCCCTTTTATACTCCTAATTGAGTTTTTAGCCGTTACTAGCCGTTGGGGTTGAATTGGAGCCATTGGAGACTTTATTTCCCACCATAAATGCAGTTCTGCAACTCCTCGTTTTGAAGCGCCCAACCCTGTTTCGAAACACCCTTGAAATAGAAAGAGTTGTTGCATTCTGATGCAACACCCGTTTCAGAACACCCTTGGCCGTATCGAAACGGTCGTATCGAAATGGTCGTATCGTAAAGCTTGTTCCCGTATTGAAACGCCCTGCAATTGAAAGGTAGTTGGGAAATAGCCGTTGGGGGTTTATGACCGTTGAGATCATTGCCACATAGGTGTATCGAAACGGAAGTGGTCGTATTGAAATGCTATGCAAAATTCTCACTCAGATCAAGCCCTGTTTCGAAACAGGTAAGGCTGTATCAAAACGTTTTGCCACTGTAAAGCCTCGTATCGAAACACCTAAAGGCGTTTCGAAACGCCTGGATGGTTTTGTTAAATTTGGCTTTAAAAACATTTGAAAACCTTTTGAAATATCCCATAAACATAATTTCAAGTTGTTTTGGACTTAAAAGTTATTTTGAATTCTTTTTAACTTTGTCTAAAACATTTTTCAATTATTATATCAAAACATTAGTTCTACACATGACCTACATTACAAGCCTCGAAAGACCATTTGGATCATATATGGATATCTGAGTTAGTTGTGTTTGTCTTTAGATTACATCCCGTCTATCAGGGTTAACCTTTCTTCAAGGATTGCCACACTTCTAATACTTGATTGTGATCATAAAAGAGGGAAAGATGGGGAAAGGTGAGTTAGTGAGTTAAAGAGAGCCACCTTAAATTGGGTAGAAATTAAGTATGGGAGTTGTTCCTCTCGGAAGCTTAGTATCCTAGTAAGGATTCCACATGTGTATGTATCACCTCAACATTTGTGGTCGTTTAAACAAAACTTTTTGCTTGGGTTGATCTTTTTTCAAAACCTAAGTTTGATTTCAATAAGCGTTGCTTGCCACGTTTTAAATAATAAAATTATTTTATCTATATCATCCTCATAAGTCTCTTGTATTGGAATGAACAAGTGGACAAACCTTTTCGTACTACTCGCACATATGACTCAAGTGAAGGCAAGTAATACATAAGAGACATCTTTGGAAGCTCAACATTAAAGATGAATACCACCTTTGGGATGACAAAACTGTATGTCAGTAAAGTGCA
The DNA here is from genome assembly GCA_030270665.1 of Hibiscus trionum. NCBI lineage: Eukaryota > Viridiplantae > Streptophyta > Magnoliopsida > Malvales > Malvaceae > Hibiscus > Hibiscus trionum. Next base: position 23,276,360 of record BSYR01000021.1, on the reverse strand, counting down.
AGATTGTAAAGTTGATCTTGGCCAAGAAGCATTGATGATGGAAAAAGTGGAGATTGAACTTAAAGCGAGCTTAGGGGTTAAAGGGCGTGTACTTCCACTAATGTTGAGATAGAAGAGAACTTGTCATGGTGAGTCAAGGCAAAAAGAAACGTTGACCCTAAGACCGAGTGTGGGCAATGTCATAAGAATGAACAACATGAGAAGTGTTGCATTCTGTTTTGATCGGTGTAAGTCAGCATCTCTTTTCAAGAAGAACAAATGAGGGAGATTTAATAAAGATTAGACTTTGTAAAAAAGAGTTCAGAAGATTTGAGGGCATGTGTTCACCCCAATGTTAAGAGTGAAGAGGACGCGCCATGAAGAGTCAATAAATAGACAACAACTAAGCCCTAGTTGAAGTGGGGTAGTCCTTCGAAGGTGGGTTTCAAGAGGTGACAGATTTTAGTCAAGCCAGTATAAGTTGGCAATATCCTTTCAAGATAAGATAAGATAAGAATGAAGGCTCAACGAAGATTGAAAACTCATGGAAGTTAAGGATGATCGACCCGAAAGTGAGGCTTCTTCCCCAGCAGCTCTAAAAATAACTCCATTCATGCATCATATTTAGTTAGACATCCCTAGGTTAGGAGCATGCTAACTCATATCATCAAATTATTTTTATTGTTTTGACAGATTTTGTAGACTACAAGGGATTTTGACTTGAAGCTTCTCGACGATGAGTCCCTAACGAGAAGAACTCAGCTAACAAAGATTTGAAGAAGTTTCCAAGGATAGGGACTCGCTTAGCCGATGAGAAGAAAAAGTTCGCCAAAAAGAAAGAAAGAGAAAAGAGAGAGAGAAAGAAAAAGAAAGAAAAAGAGAACAAAGAAACAGAGAGAAAAGGAAAGAGAAGAGAATGAGAGAAAAGAAAAAGAACGAGAGGAAAGAAGAAGAGAGAAAGAGAAAAGGAAGAAAAAGAGAAAGAAAGGGAGACAGAGAGATAGAGAGAAAAGAAAACAAAAAGGGAAAGAAGGAAAAAGAAAATGAAAAAGAGGAGGAAAAGAAAAGAAGAAGAAAGAAGAAAAAAGAGAGAAAGTAAAAAGGAAAGGAAAATGAGAAGAAAAGAAGAAGAAAGAAGGAAAAAGAGAGAAAGAAAAAGAGAAAAAAAAGGAAATAAAAAAGGAGAAGAAAAGAAAAGAAAGAAAAGAATAAGAAGAAATGGAAAAGAGAAAAGAAGAAGAAGAAGAAGAAAGAAGGCAAAGGGAAAAAGAAGAAGAATCTCTAAAGTGAAAACTTGTAAAGACGCTTTAGAGCAAGAGGTTAAGGAACTCAAGAAAAAAAGGGAGCATAAAGGGTGGACCTGAGGTGAGAGAGGAGGCACTACCATTGCAAAGAAAAAGAAGAAGATAAAGTAAGAGAAAATAAAGATCAAGGGACCAAAAGGAGAAATTATATCTGAAAGATAGATTGGGCCCTTCCTAAGAGAAGGAGTAAGAGACAAAGCGAAAACCTAGAAATAATTTCAGAGCGAAGGAGGCAGATTACTCAAAGCTCAAGGATTTCAGGCGAAGGATCTTAGACTCACCACGTTAGGATTTCAGAGCGAATGAGGTAGATACTCAAAGCTCAAGGATTTAAGGTGAAGGATTTCAAACTTGCAACATCTGGATTTTTTAGCGAAGGAGGCAGATACTTATTGCTCAAAGTCTTCAGAGCGAAAGAGGCAGATACTCAGAGCTCAAGGTTTTAAGAGCGAAGGAGGTAGATACTCAAAGCTCAGGGATTTCGGAATGAAGGAGGCGGATACTCATAGCTCAAGATTTTCGAGCAAATGAAGCAGATACTCAAAGCTCAAGGGTTTAAGGCGAAGGATTTCAAACTTACCACATCAGGATTTCAGAGCGAAGGAGGCAGATACTCATAAACTCAAGGTCCTCAGAGCGAAGGAGGCAGATACTCATAGCTCAAGGTCTTTAGACTGAAGGAGGAAGATACTCATAGCTTAGGGTTTTCTGAGCGAAGGAGGCATATACTCATAGCTCAAGATTTCTGAGCAAAGGAGGCAGATACTCAAAGCTCAAGGATTTCAGGTGAAATATTTCAAATTCGACACGTTGGGTTTTCAGAGAAAAAGAGGTAGATACTCAAAGCTCAAGGATTTCAGGCGAAGGATTTCAAATTCGACATGTCAAGGTTTTCAGAGTGAAGGAGGCAAATACTCATAGCTCTAGGACTTCGAGGCACAAGAGGCAGATTCTCATAGCTCCGTCTTTCGAGGAAGAAGAAGGGTGAATAGTTCTATATAGGAGGAACAACGTAGCTTAGAATCTTCAAACATGAAAGTGGGACAAAATTAGTGTTTATGGTATTTGCTTTATTCTTGTTCCACAAGTATAAGCAAAGAGGGGCAGCTGTAATCACTAATTTCGTCTGTGCTCATTGGTGACCGTTAGATCAAGGCGCATCTAACGGCCTAGATTAAGTCTAAGGTAGAAGCCCTAGAAGAGCCCTTTCTGTCTCGCGCCGCGCTCATCCCGAACGTCAGATCAAGGTGCATCCAATGGCCTAGATTGAGTCTGAGGTAGAAACCCTAGATAAGCCCTTTTTGCCTCGTGCTCGTCTCAGTCGTTAGATCCAAGGCATATCATACGGCTCGGATCAATGTGGAGAAAATTCTAGAAGTTGCACGCGCCCCACGCAAGCCCTTTCGGCTCCTTCACGTGCGACCCTTCAGCGCTCCCACGTGGGTAAAGGAAACCAGTGGCTCGATGCCACATCACCATCTCACTGCATCAGCGGCCACGTCAGAGGCCAACTCGGCATTGATGCCCGCCCCACATCTCCACCGTACAAGCCACGCATGCAAAAGGAAAAAGCAATAATCAGAAATTACAATGAGTCAAAGGGCGAAAATGGCAAAATGACAGAGAGTGTAACGATATTCAGAGCAGAGCCGCGCATGAATTCGGCCAAAAAGAATAGTACGAGCCAATGTGGTTTTTTCATTTCTTTTTCATTTCTTTTTTGTAAAAAAATAGCAAATCGGCGTTAAAGGCCGTGAGTAAAACGAATTTAAGGGGTACAATTTTTCAAAAGAACGGAATACAAGCAAAGAAAAAGTTCAGAGCTAATCCTCTATTTTCTTGTTTCATCACCGCATAAGCATAAACACAAAAAATAAGGTTTTTCTTTTTACCTTCGTTCTTCTTAAGGCACCGTCTGGTTTCCATCATCGATGACAATCCTCCCAGTCCCTACGCGGCTGTGCATGATGATTCGGCTGAGAGAGACAAGTAGGGAGGTTTTTTATTTTGTTTTTTTCTTTTGATTATAAAAAGAGGGCTTTTCTGGTTTCTGTGTTCTTCAAAATGAAAGGGATGAAAGGTTTTTGGGATCATGGGTGTCAATTGGGTATTCAAAAAAAAAGAAATGGTTTTCTAGGTGTTTTTGAGTCTGTCGGTTGATGATTAGCGTCGACCGAAAACCTTACGGTATGAGAGGACGGTTGGGTATGAGCTTATAGGCACCGAAGTTGAGAGGACGATTGGGTATGAGCTTTAGGGTAGCCAAAAAGGGGTCGAAATTAGTTAAAGTGAGCTTTTATAGGATTTTAGTGTTTTTAAAAATGGTTTAATCATGTTTTTACCCTTCCGTGTTGCGCCGTTTTTAGGTTCAAGGCTTCCGCGTTGCCAAATCGTGTATTAGGTCCCTGGTGTTTTAGAATCCTTCTCAATGCCATCCCAAGGTTGGTTAGTAGTGGTCTAGTTCCTTGTCTGCCCCATTTTAGTTTCGGTCTCTATCATTTTAGTCCTAATTTTAGTGTTGTTTAATCCCCTGTTATCATGCATTTTAATTTCTGCCACTGCATTTTAATTCCTTTAATTTCAGTCACCTTTCTTGCCTTTTTATTATGTGTTATGTGGAATGTATGATTTTTGTTATGGATGTGGTTATAGTTGATGATATGGATGTGTGTAGTTTTCATGTACGTAATATTTGTCTTATGTGCCCCGCTTTTATAATGTAAGATTTAAACAATATAATATGTATAACATAAGGTTTTTCGTATAATATGTAAAATGGCATGTAAGGTAATATGTAATTTTATGATGGATATAATTTATAGTTTTAGTAAAGTGTAGAATTTATAATCTTTTCTCGTAAAACGCATAACATGTAGTATTTTATAAGAAAAACATGTTTATGAAATATATAATATACTCTTTTTTAACGTATCATATGATTTCTTTACATAATATATATATGTCACACGTAGCCTTTTAAAACATGTGTAACATGTTTTTATAAATACGTAGTATAGTAATATATATAATATGTTGTTAATATAGAATGTGTGATGGGTATTCATATGTTTTTTTAAGCATGGGCCTTGGGTTTTGGGATTTAGATTGTTTGGATTAATTTGGAGCTTTGTTTAGTTTAGGTGGGCTTGGGCTAGGTAAATTAGGCCTTAAGGCATTTTTAAATGATATCGATTTAATTGTTTCGAATCGTGTGTCCATTTCATAGGGGCACGGTTCGTACAATTAAGTCGGTTTAATTTTAGAGCCTTAGTCGAATTTAGGACTTTAACTAGTTTAATTCGCTTAAATTTTTCCTTGCCTTATTGGGACGAATATTAAGTTCATTAAACCGGTTAAACATTTCTTAATTATTTCTTTAAGGTAAAATTAATATTAAGTTTAGATGGATATAACACAAGATAATTCATAATTTATAAGGGCTTTCTAGTTTTTAGGGCACAAACAATTTAAGGTTAATATTAGGATCACCCAATTAATAATTAGATCACTTATCGAACTCCCATAATTTGAGCCTTTTATGATAGGACCTTGGGGGAGCTTTTGTATGTTTACCTTAATTTTTTTTTCTATGACATGCATTTATATTTGTCATCCATGTGACCTTTAATTGTTTGGCATGTTAATTAATCAATTTAAACCATACAAAAGGAAGGTATCTATTAACCCTGGTATTTGTGTCGAAACAGTCTGAACTCAATGGATGTGGACCAAATATTGGGTTAATCCTTACCGTCTCGAAGCAAGCAATAATTTAAAAATGAAAATATCATAACATTATTCCTAAATGTCTGCATCATGCATAAAGGTGACGTACGAAAGTCGAACCACAAATTAACACGACAATCAGACTTATATGATGTCGGTTTAATCTATGGTCCGATGTATCGTCATCCTTATTAATTAAAAGCCTAATTAATTCCAAAGCAAAGATGTGATAAAGCCTGTACAATTAGAGTCAGATTTTCAGTTAAGAACATCTAATTAAATTCACTTTAAACTTTAAATGATTTCCATCGATTAAAGGCAACAAATATTTTGGTACCAATTTTCGGGCGTGATGGGGTGCTAATCCTTCCCCACACGTAACCAACTCCCGAACACGTTTCAAAATAAATCTCTAGTTCTTATGGTATCTGTCATATCTTAGTGGCCGGTGGCGACTCCAAATTTTTATTGTTTTTCGAAACATGAATTTTCCAAAAGAAACTCCCCTTTTAATCGGTTTTTTAAAAAATATGGGATACCTAAAAGTAGTTTTAGAAAAAAAAACATTATTACATTTGGTTTAAAACAAGCTAGCCGAAAATGGAATGAATGTTTAACTATTGCACTTATTGTTTGGGGTTTTCAACAGGCTAGTTCTGATTGTTCTCTTTTCATTAAAGGTGAAAATTCAGATTTCATTGCTTTAGATGTGCATGTTGATGATATTATTCTTACTAGTCCAAACTTAGAGGCAATTAACTCTATTAAGTTGTTCTTACATGATACTTTTAAGATCAAAGATTTAGGTAATCTTAAGTTCTTTCTTGGCTTAGAGGTTGCTAGGTCCAAACAAGAAATTAATCTTTGTCAGCGTAAATACACTTTAGAACTTCTGGAAAAGACTAGTTTTTTAGGCTCCAAACCAGCCTCTACCCCTGTTGTCAAAGCTGGTAAAGTTACTCAGATAGAATGCACTTATTTAAATAATATAACAGGTGATAGAAGACTTGTAGGAAAACTTCTTTATCTTACAAATACTCGCCCAGACATAGCTTATGATGTCCAACAATTATCTCAATATCTTGCTGCCCCTACTATTGTACATCTTACTTCAGCGCATCGTATTCTTAGATACTTAAAAGGTAGTCCAAGACAAAGGCTTTTCTTTCATGCCAATAATGACCTCAAATTACATGCTTTTTTTTTTACTCTGGTTGGGTATCATGCCCTGATTTTAGGAGATCTATAATGTAACGCCATGGTTTTGGGCCTAGATGTTTTAGATGTTGAATCGGGCCGGTCGGAAACGGTTCGAACCTTTGAGGTGGGTTTAGGAAACACCTAGTTCGAGATGTTTTAAAAATATGGGAAAATATCTAAAAATCATCATTTATTATAAATAAGATTATGGTAAAAATAATTTTACAAAATGAGATTTGGAAATATTACATTTTGGTATAGTTAGCAAAATGCAGTTTTTGCAAAAGTTGACTAGTGACTGTTTTGTAAAGGATTGAAACTTTGAATCTTTAAGAAGCTAATTTTACCAATTGTTTTCATCAGATTTCTCTTTAATTTTGAAGCTTTTAATAATGATTTTTATTAAATAAATAAAAGAGAATTAAAAGAAAATCAAAGGTTGACTTTTCATAACCAACTTTACGATAGTTTTCTCTCTTTTCATTTTCTCTCAACTTTCAATCAGCCAAACACCTTTCTCTCATCAAAGAACCTATGATTTTCATCTTGTTTGCTGAGATTTCATCTTCCAAAAGATTTCCTATCTTTGTTTCTTCAAATCCTATTGATTTTTGCTTTGGATTTTCAAGAAAACTTGCCCAAATTGAAGAGAGATCAACCATTAGAGGTAAGCTTCGTCCTTCTCCTCTAATGATAAGTTCTTTACTGAAATTACCAAGTTATCAATCCTTTGTTAATGGTTTTTGAGTTGTTTTAATGTTATAAACAAGAAATAGTTGCTAAATTCAAGATTCTTGATGAGATCTTGGTGATTTTTGTATTTCTATGTTTAGCTCTGTTTTGAGGTTGATTTCTAACATATTTTGGATGTTATTTGATATTGAGAATGAGGTTTTAATAAATAAATCCCGAATAGGTTTGGGTTCCTAAGTTTGAGTTGCTAGATTTGTGTTTTTTTGAGGTGGTTTTGGTGATATGCTATTGCTGGAGGTATAAGGTTGTGTTTATGGTGAATTTTGATGTTGGTTGAGGTTTAGATAAGGTTAGAATTGATAAATCTTGGCTAGTCTTTGATTTTAGGAAGTTTGGAAGTGATTTCGGTTATTTTGGATAGCCGAAATGCTAGTTTTGAGTAGAGCATCGAGTTAGAATGAGTGGCTAGTGATTTTATTGCATGATGATGCATTAATCCTATACTTTTATGTGTAATGAACATGGGAGACATCTTCGGACGCGTTTGGTGTTGATCCAGAAGTGCCGAAAGCCTAGAAATTGTTTCGGCAAGCAAGCGAAATGTTATCGGTGAGTGCAAATGGTTTTAAAAGTCCTTGAGGGACACGAAAACAAGTTTTGGGGATTTAGGATTGGTTTGAAATACTATCCTAAGTCTGGAAGTAAGTATGTTTAGATTTGCTCTTGAAAAGTGGTTGATGCCCCTAAATGCTTTTGACACGCTCTTCATTTGAGATAGACAAATTCCTACTGTTTTATGTATGATTTATGACATGAAATGATGTCACATATTGATCTCATGAGATAGAATGACATTGCAAAGAGTTTTGAGATTTTGATTAAATGCAATGCATGAATTGTGGTTTTGAAATGAGATGAGATGGATTTTAGAAATGTTGCAACAAAACAGTAGGTGATATGATGATTTTAATGTAATATATTGGCATAAATGATGAGAAGATTACCGGATATAATTGGTCGACCAATAGGATGTAAAGTGCACTATAAACTAAAAATTCGTACGTGCTCTTTGGAGTCGGGCAATGGGGGTTGTGCCATCCCGATCCAAAGTGAGAGTCTAATGATGAGAGATATCATCGGGGTAGGTCTTGGTGAAATACCCAAGCTTTGTGGCGAAGATAGATACCGCCATGAGAGTTCGGTGGTGAGATCCCACCAGGGTAGGACTTGGCCTCGAGTCAAGCTATCCACGTATCCGAGTAAAGATAGAATATGAAATGCCAATATATGAGAATGAACTTTGATTCACGTGAACCAATATATGAGATTTATGAAATGCTTTTGAATATCAAGCATGTGTGGCTTTGCCATGAGATTTTCATTGATTGAATGCATGAGATAGACAGATAGATGGTACATGTGATTTTCAAAAGGTGATTTGCTTTGAAATGGTTTTCAAGCATGAGTTAGAAAGAGCAAGATTTAGAAATGGTTTTCAAGATAGAGTTTTAAAAGCTTACATTGTTGTGTTGGTGTTTCTAGAGCATGCCTCATTAAGCTATCGTGCTTACGCTCTCTTTTACCAACAATACAGATAATTGAGACGTTTTTGGCAGCAAGGAGGCTTAAAGGAATTCAAGGATTGTTAAGCTCAAGTATGGTGTTAGACCTTTACTTTAGTAATGATATATGGCAGTGGGACTTAATGGATTTTTTTGGGAGTAGTGTTTTTGGACTCCTTAAAGTTAATACATGTTATATGTGGCTTATTTGGTTTGTAAAAGGCCTTTGTATCGGGTTTGATGTTATATCTTGCTTTTTAGTTGCTTATGGTTTATGGTTTGAGCATGCTCTATTACATGTCTTGCCATGCTTGTGTTGAGCCGTCAAATGTCTACTTTGTGCTTGGAATTGTACGTTTGTATGTTGGAGCAGTTGCCATAGACATATCCATATGAGTCAGTGATGATTTGTTGAGGTCTGATATGAAGTTGGGGCTGTTTGGGGGACATTTCTGGTATGTGTATCGATACGTCTAAGCCAATATGTGCCTTTTTCTATAGGGGAATTGGTACGAATGGATAATGTTTTGATACGGGTTTGAAGGGTGTATTGATACGCGGGAGAGCGTATCGATACTCTTTCTACAAGTTTGGTCAATGCCTTCCTGCGTATCAATACGGTCCCTAGGCGTACCGATACACGACCGTTAATTCTGTTATTGGCATTTTGTAAAGTTTCAAAACATTATATTTTACTCCCTAGACTTCAATAATGCAATTGGATGTGATTGGTTGGTTAGATTGTGATGAAAATTGACAGAGAAGCATGAAATGTGACTAATTGAATAAAGATAACTTTAATATCAAAGAAGTCCTTGTAATTAGCAAAAATTACATTTTGGTCCCTAAATGTCTAGTTTGTGCAATTAAACCCCTAAATGAAATCTGATCGTTGTGCCGTCTCTACTTATGCCCTTGGTTGATCATATAGGACTTAAGTTGCATTTAGAAAAGATAAAAAGCAAAAAAAGGTCGTCAGTCGGAGTCGGCTTTAACGAGTTGGCTTCGGTTTTCCCCGTGTAATCACCTCGGTTCGGGTCAACCGTCTAGACCGGGCTAATGGGGTTACATTTGTTGGTATCAGAGCTAGGTTTGCGAATAATTGGGTCGTTGGTAAGTGGTTGGTGAGTGTAAATGTGAGTAGACATGAACCTTGTGAAAGCATGTTGTGTAATTATGCAATGTTTGAGCTTTAATGAGATGAAATACATGGAAGTGGAACGTTTGAGATGAAATTGTGTTGTTATTCTATGTTTGGGATATAGATGGGGAACTTGTTGAGTTTTTAGGAGCTCGATTCCTTCAACCGTTTTTGCTCGCTAAGTGGTGGAGAAGTGAAATTTTGGGTGAAAGAGGTGTGGAAGCTAAAAATGATAAAGACAAAATGATTTATAGTGGTTCAACCTTCTAACCAAGGTCTACATACACTACCTTAGCTTCCCACTAAGGATTTCCAATCAATCCACTATTGATTCGTCCCCTTTTCTAGGCTTAGGAGGAAACCCTTACAAACCGATCAAGCTTTCTACCCAAAGCCTTGATCAAACCCTCTTTACAAAGAGATAAAAATAAGCAAACTCAAATCCCTCTAATAGGTATTTGTTTGCACAATTAAGCTCTCACCCAATCCTAAAACACTTGAGCATTAACCATTACTAGATGCTTGGAGGTCCCTTTTATACTCCTCTTTGAGTTTGTATATGTTACTAGCCGTTGGGGTTGAATTAGAGCCGTTGGAGACTTTATTTCCCATATTATATACAGTTCTGGAGCCTTCCGTATCAGTACGCTCTTCTTCAGAAACTAGCCGTTGGACTCTTGCCAGCATAAGCGTATCGATACGCTTGAGGGCGTATCGGTACGATATGTCATTTAAAAGACCGTTGGGAAATAGTCGTTGGGGTCGTTAAAACAGGGATCGATACGCGTAAGGGGCGTATCGAAACGATCCCTTTCCGTATCGATACGGACTCACCTGTATCGGTACGAGTTTTGGCAGAATCAAAACTTGAGCAAAAGGGTATCGATACGGGGTATACCGTATCAGTACGAGCTTGCTGAAAAGTCAAGTTTGGCTATTAAAAAACATGAAAAACTTTGCCAAAAACCTTTAAAATGCCTTAAACTTATTTTCAAGTTGTTTGGACTTAAAAACATGTTTTAAATTCTTTTCAAATAGGTCCAAAACATTTTTCAATTATTATACCAAAAAATTAGTTCTACAATCTCCCCCTTTTTGATATAATAAAACCAACTTGAATTTTTTTTTGGGATTTCTCCCCCTTTGTGAAATGAATTTTAAATAAGAGAATTGAGATTCAAAATCAATTAAAGCTCCCCCTTATTTATTTGAAAATCCAATTTTTCAAACCACTTCTCCCCTTTTTTGTTATATCAAAAAGAATTTAAACACTTTTAATCTCAAACTAACAATAGAGGTTTTAAGAGAAAAAAAAAGACAAAATTAAGAATTTTGGTTTTAAAATGGCTCCCCCTGACTCAAAGCATCATCAAAATATGTTAGTCCAACATATATGATTATCTAGTTGAAATAAATGAAAATAAATCAAATAAAATCAAGAACAACTAGATTTTACCACACTTGAACCCAAGGGAGGATGTGAGGCCTTCCTCTTCAAGTGTCTTTCTTTGTGTGCATGGAGATCCCCAGCAATGTATGACTTGTTGATCAATCTCCATCACACCTATCATAAGACAATCAAGTAATTTTTGGTATCCAAATTTCTTTGGATCCACAGACGTTAGTAGCACAAAATTTAGTCCCCTTAGGAATCCATTTTTCAATTTCATCATTTTTAGTTGATGTACTTAGTCCTTTTGGGACCCAAATACTTCTAAAAACATTACCATTTACAAATCTAGAAGGCACTAGATTGCCTTACATAAAAATTTGATTTTCCAACATTATTTTTCTTTTCAAGCTCTTTGGAAATCAAACATTTTTCTACTTGAACTTTGCGAAGCAAATTTTGTAAATCAAAACATTTTTGTTCAAACTCTTCGAGTTTTTCTTCAAGTTCAATTTTGGTTTTAGAAATCAAGTCATTTTGAATTTTTAAATTTGAAATCACTTTCTTGTTTTTCAAAATGTGATTTTTAAATTCTAAAACCAAATCATCATAGGCATCTTATAATTCATCAAAAGAATATGAACATGAAGTAGATGAATTAGAAATTACCCTTGAATCTTCTTTGATGGCCATAAGGCAAAGGTTGGCTTGTTCATCGTCGGGGGAGTCCTCGTCACTCCAAGTAGCCACATATGCCTTCTTCTTATGGCTTGAAGTGCTTGCCCTCTTCTTCTTCATGGATTCTCGTTCAAGCTCTTTCAAGGCTTTCTTCATGTAAGGGGCACACTTCTTGAAGAGATGAACTATCTCTTCTTCTTCATCCTCCTTTTCACTTGAATCTTCGTGATGACATGTGGAGGATTTGAGAGCAATGGCATTTGTGTTGATGTCAAGCCCTTTGAGCTTCTTCTCCCCCATAGCTCTAATTTCTTCCCTCTTCTTCTCATCTTCTTTGTTTTTCTTCATAATTTGGTGAGTGAGAAGTGATCCCATGAGCTCATCAAGCTTCAAAGTCTTGAGATTCTTGGCTTCGATGATGGCGGTCCTTTTTGAGTCTCATGACTCGGGAAGGGAGTAGATGAGCTTACGGACAAGTTTCTCTTCCGGGATGGCTTCTTCATAACCTTTAAGTCCATTGGTGATAGTGAAGAACCTATCGAACATCTTCTCAATGTCCTCTTCCAGGTCCATCTTGAAGTTTTCATACGCTAGGTTGAGGAGCCCGATCTTGGTCTCCTTTACTTCGTTTATCCCCTCGTATGTAACTTCGAGCTTGTCCCAAACTTCCTTGGCACTCTCGCAAGAAGACATATTCTCATAGATGTTGGGGCCAAATGCACAAAAAAGGATGTACAAGGCTTTGCAATTAAGCTCCATCTTCTTGAGGTCTTCGACACTCCATTTCGCCTTGCTTCGTTGAGGCACGAACAGACCATCTTCTACTATGTCCCAAAGCTTGTAGTCCTTTAACTTTATGAAGAACTTCATCCTTGTCTTCCAATGAGCATAGTGTGTTCCGTCGAAGAATGGTGGTTTGTCGATGGATTGCGCCATTGAGCAAGTTGTTTGAAATGTTGACCGAGCTTGTCGAATCTTCTCAATAGGATGTTAATCCTCTTCAATTGAGCTAAGCTCTGATACCAATTGTTGAGTTTTTAGGAGCTCGATTCCTTCAACCGTTCTTGCTCGCCAAGTGGTGGAGAAGTGAAATTTTGGGTGAAAGAGGTGTGGAAGCTAAAATTGATAAAGACAAGATGATTTATAGTGGTTCAACCTTCTAACCAAGGTCTACATCCATTATCTTAGCTTCCCACTAAGGATTTCCATTCAATCCACTATTGATTCGTCCCCTTTTCTAGGCTTAGGAGGAAACTCTTACAAACTGATCAAGCTTTCTATCCAAAGCCTTGATCAAACCCTTTTTACAAAGAGATAAAAATAAGCAAACTCAAATCCATCTAATAGGTATTTGTTTGCACAATTAAGCTCTCACCCAATCCTAAAACACTTGAGCAAATCTAACAATTTTGGCTCACTAGTGTTTGTATATACAAAGAATTGACACTTAAGCACTAAGACACATTTTGATCATATGTTGTTTTACAATTGAAGCATTAACCATTACTAGATGCTTGAAGGTCCCTTTTATACTCCTTTTTGAGTTTGTAGCCATTACTAGCAGTTAGGGTTGAATTGGAGCAGTTGAAGACTTTATTTCCCATATTAAATGCAGTTCTGGAGCCTTCCGTATCAATACGTGAGGACCCGTATCGGTACGCTCTTCTTCAGAAACTAGTCATTGGACTCTTGCCAGCCTAAGCATATCAATACGCTTGAAGGCATATCGATACGGTATGTCATTTAAAAAACCGTTGGGAAATAGTCGTTGGGGTCGTTAAAACGGGGATCAGTACACTTAAGGGGCGTATCGAAACGATCTCTTTCCGTATCGATACGGTCTCACCCGTATCAGTACGAGTTTTGGCAGAATCAAAACTTGGGCAAAAGGGTATCGATACGGGGTATATCGTATCAGTACGGGCTTGCTGAAAAGTCAAGTTTGGCTATTAAAAAGCATGAAAAACTTTGCCAAAAACCTTTTAAAATGCCTCAAACTTATTTTCAAGTTGTTTGGACTTAAAGACATGTTTTAAATTCTTTTCAAATAGGTCCAAAACATTTTTTAATTATTATATCAAAACATTAGTTTTCTACAGAACTCATTGCCACATCATTACTATTGGAAAGAATTGTTTTGAAAATGAACTTGAGCAGCTTGGATTTCTTGCCTTATATTGCCTAACTGAGTTTTATTGCATTTGCTAGTTACTTTGTTTTTAATGGGGCCACGTAGAGAACATAGAATTAATACGCATAATGCTGCTGAGAATGAGATGAATGAGACGAATGAGTGTGTTAAGAATCTACCGCCTCCTTCTCCTGGTGGACCACTCGGTGGTGGTGGAGTGAGGGATGGTGCTGTTGGAGCTTGAGTAGGCGTTGCTGAACCCGAGGGAGCACAAGGGCAAGCTGCTCCTGATATGACCTTGCTGATTCAGGCTATTGATGAAGCCTTTCAAGCAGCAGTAGCTGGTGCTCATGTGGCTGCACCTCAGGCTGGTGCTGGTGCGAGTTTGCTGTTAGAGCGACTCTACAGTCTTGGTGGGACTGAGTTTAGGGGGCTGACCCATGAGAGTTCCGAATCTTGGTTGGAGAGCACCAAGAGGATCCTTGGGCAGATGAACTGTAATGACGTCCAGAAGTTGGGGTGCATTGTGTCCCTGTTGCATGGTGATGCCTATACGTGGTGGACGACCACTATAACTGGATTAGAGGATGGTGAGGTGACTTGGATGTTTTTCCTGAATGCTTCCAAGAGGAAGTATCTGGGTATCCGTTATCTGGACGAGAAAAAGAGGGAATTTATGTCCCTTGTGCAAGGAAGCATGTCTGTGGCGGAATATGAGGTACAGTTTGTACGCCTTAACCAGTATGCACCGAAATTGATCCCTAATGAATGAGAGAGATGTGAGTGTTTCAGATATGGGCTGGTGGCTGATGTGAATACATACATGCTTGCATCGAATTACACTGATTTTGATGTCCTGGTCACTCGAGCCAAGGACGTTGAGATGAACCTTGGTCTGGCGAGTCAAGCAGGAGGATCTAGCTCAGAGAAGCGAGCTGCAGGTTCTGATGCTGGCAGGGACCGTTTTAAGAGGCCGAGGGATCGAAGGTCTCATGTGGATGCTAGACGTGGGGGAGGTAATCCAAGGAGAGGTCAACAAGGGCCAAATGCTTTCATTCGTACACCTGAGTGTAATTGGTGTGGCAGGAGGCACACGGGTGAGTGCTGGGGAAATATTGATACATGTTGGAATTGTGGTTCCCATGGGCACATGAAACGAGATTGTCCTCAGCCGATGAGAGAGGGATAGGCTCCGGTGAGAGCAGCTGAGCCACAGAGGGGTCGTGGGCGCGGCCGTGGCAATTTTCAGCGTAGAGATGATGGTGCGAGGAATGTAGAACATGTTGTAGCTGTTCAGCCCGAAGGAGGTGGCCAAGCCAGAGTGTATGCCCTTCGTGAAGGGAGGAATGACACTGATGTGATCGTAGGTACCTTTACTTTGCAGTCTTTGTCATTACTTTCTCTGATTGATTTTGGGTCTACACATTCATACATATTGTGTGAACATGCTCAAATGCTTGGTTTGCTTGTTGAGTCTTTGGATATTGGTGTGCCTGTGACTAGTTCTTTTGGTGAAACTGCCGTAACGAGGAAGTTGTATAAGAGGTGTCCCTTAAAGGTGCAAGAACATGTGTTTTTGGTGGATCTTATGGAATTGCCTTTCTATGGATTTGATGTAATCCTTGGTATGGACTGGCTACTTGAGCATAGGGCTGTTGTGGATTTTGAGAATAAGCGAGTTTCGCTGAAACTTGCTGATGATTATGAAGTTGTGGTGGTGGGAGAAAATGTAAAGTTCCTATCTAATGTGGTTTCGACGCTTGAAGTGAGCCGGTTGTTGCGTCAAGGATGTGAAGCTTATTTAGCTTTTGTAATGAATCCTAGTACAAAGGATGTTAGGGTTCAAGATATAAGGATTGTGTGTGAATTCCCTAGGGTGTTTCCGAAAGAGTTACTTGGTTTTCCGCCTAGTTGGGAGGTCGAGTTTGGAATTGAGTTGTATGAGAACACAACTACGATGTCTATTGCTCCCTATCGAATGGCACCTAAGGAGTTAAAGGAGATGAAGACGGAACTTCAAGAGTTGCTTGACCGAGGCTTTATTCGGCCTAGTCTGTCACCTTGGGGTGCGTCGGTCTTGTTTGTAAAGAAGAAAGATGGCACGATGAGAACGTGCATTGATTATTGTCAGCTGAATAAGTTGACTGTTAAGAATAAGTATCCTCTGCCAAGGATAAATGATCTTTTTGATCAGTTTCATGGAGCAGTTGTGTTCTCGAAGATTGATTTAAGGTTTGGGTACTATCAATTGAAGGTTAAGGGTGTGGATGTGCCAAAAAACTACTTTTCGGACAAGGTATGGGCATTATGAATTCCTGGTGATGCCTTTTGGTTTGACGAATGCTCCTGCTGCATTCATGGATATGACGAACAGGGTGTTTCATGAGTTCTTGGATAAGTTTGTTGTGGTGTTCATCGATGACATCCTTGTGTACTCTCGCACTTAGAAGGAGCACAAGGAACATTTAAGAATTGTTTCGCAAGTGTTGCTAGAGAATCAGCTTTATGCTAAGCTGAGTAAATGTGAGTTTTGGTTGAAGGAGGTTGTTTTCCTTGGTCATGTGGTTTCGGCTGAGATGATTCGTGTTGATCCTCAGAAGATTAGGGCGATGGAGAATTGGAAGCCTCCTAGGTCTGTTCATGAAGTTCGTAGTTTCATTGGTTTGGCAGGTTACTACCGAAGATTTGTGGATGGATTTTCCAAGATTGTTGCTCCTTTGACGAAGTTATTGCAGAAGGGTGTTAAGTTTGAGTGGATGGAAGTGAGACAGCAAGCTTTTGAGAAGCTAAAGGAATCTTTGACGCGAGCTCCTATCTTGATTCAACCTGAATCTGGAAAAGAGTTTGTGGTGTATAGTGACGCATCCTATGTTAGTTTGGGATGTGTGTTGATGCAAGAGGGTGGGGTAGTAGCTTATTGTAGAACTAAGGTTTTGATATAATATTTGAAAATTGTTTTGGACTAAATTGAAAAGAATTTAAAATATGTTTTTAGTCAAAAACAACTTGAAAATATGTTTAAGGGTTTTAAAGGCTTTGGAATGGTTTTAAAATGTATTTAAAGTAGTCAAAACTATGATTTTCAAGTAACCGTACCGATACGGTATTGGACCGTACCGATACGCCTTAGGGTTTTTAAACTACCAAAATTCCAGTAGCCAAAACCCGTACCGATACGCCTAGCCGTATCGATACGGCGTGTTTTGAAATAGCCCAACGGCCATAAATGGTACTATTCCCAACGGCCATAAATGGTACTATTCCCAACGGTCATAAATGGTACTATTCCCAACGGCCATAAATGGTACTATTTCCAACGGTCATAAATGGCACTATTCCAACGGCTATAAACGACTCTATTCCCAACGGCTATAAACGGCAATATTCCCAACGGCTATAAATGGCTACAAACTCATTTGGGACTATAAATTGAAGGCTGGAACACTTGAAGAATGCAAGAGACAACATCCAAGCAATATGGTCAAGAGAATTAGAGTCTAAATCTTTATTTTACTATTCTCTTGTACATAGTCTGTAGAGAGTGATTTTTATTGTTTTTATCCTTCACTCTTTCTTGTGAGCTCAATTGTGTAAACACCCACCTTGTGAGGTTTATTTGTTTACATTTTTTTTACCCTTGTAAAAGAAGAGGTTCTAGTTTAGCCTTGAGAGAAAAACTAGAGTTGGTTCTATCTTAGCCAAGTCCAAAAGATAGGGTTGTAACGGTTTCCTCCTGAGCCGGGAAAAGGGGACGAATTCATTGTTGAGTGAATTGGGAAATCCTTAGTGGTGTGCTAAGGTAGTGGATGTAGACTCGGTTGAGTAGTCGAACCACTCTAAAATCCTCGTGCAAATTGTCTACCTTTATTTCGGTTTTAGCCAATTCAACCACCAAACATTTACAACCCTCCTTGACGGTTTCGGTGATCGATTCGAGCGTGCCTAAAAAACCCAACACTTATGCATCGCGATAGTTGAAGGTGCATGAGCATAAATATCCCACGCATGATATTGAGTTAGCGGCGGTGGTGTTTGCCTAAAAGATTTGGAAACATTACCTATATGGTGAGAAGTGTACTGTGTACACAGATCACAAGAGTTTGAAGTATCTTATGTCTTAGAAGGAGTTGAATCTTAGGCAACGACGTTGGGTGGAGTTGCTTAAGGATTATGATCTAACGATCGAGTATCATCCGGGAAAGGCCAATGTTGTGGCCGATGCTTTGAGCAGGAAAGTGGCGGTGGAGTTGAGAGCGATGTTTGCTTGCTTGAGCATAACGCGAGATGGTGGCCTTGTTGCTGAGTTACAAGTGAAACCATCTTTGTTCATTTAATCAAGGATAAGTAGATGCTTGATGATTCTCTTGTACCTCACGTTCAGGATATTGCGAAAGGAAGGCCTTTGGACTTCAGTTTCAGTGATGATGGTGTTCTATGTTTTGGAAGTCAGATAGTGGTGTCGAATGATGTTGAGTTGAAGCACACTATTCTGACTAAAGCTCATAGTAGTCCTTTCGCTATGCACCCTGTTAGTACGAAAATGTACCGCAATTTGAAAGATTAGTATTACTGGGTAGGATTGAAGAAAGATGTTGCCGACTTCGTTAGCAAATGTATGGTTTGTCAGCGGGTTAAGGCTGAACATCAGGTTCCTTCTGGGTTGTTACAGCCATTGAGAATCCCAAAATGAAAGTGGGAGAGGATTACCATGGACTTTGTGTCTGGTTTGGATCGCCATCGAAGAAGAATTCTGTTTGGGTGATTGTGGATCGCCTTACGAAGTGTGCACATTTCTTGCCTGTGCATACTACGTATACCTTGGATAAGCTAGCTGAGTTGTACATTGCTGAGATTGTGCGTTTGCACGGTGTGCCGAAATCTATAGTATCAGATAGAGATCTGATGTTCATGTCGAGGTTTTGGGTATGTTAGCATCAGGCTTTGGGTACGCCGTTGAATTTCAGTACTTCTTATCATTTGCAGACGGATGGACAGTCAAAGCGTGTTATCCAAGTTCTTGAGGATATGTTGAGGTGTTGCATTATTGAGTTTGAAGGATCTTGGGAGAAGCACTTGCTTTTGGTTGAATTTGCTTATAATAATGGTTACCAGGCAAGCATTCAAATGGCACCATGCGAGGCTTTATACGGGAGGAAGTGTAGGACTTCCCTTTGTTGGGCTGAAACGAGACAAAAGTTGATTTTGATGCTAGCTTCGTTGAAAGGAACCACCGAGAAGGTGAAGCTCATTTGTGAGCGTTTGAAGGCAGCATCGGACCGGCAAAAGTCTTACACGGATTTGAAGCGTAAGGAGATAAGGTTCGCAGTTGGCGAACGTGTGTTTCTGAAAGTTTCACCTTGGAAGAATGTGATGAGATTTGGCTAGAAGGAAAAATGAGTCCGAGGTTCATTGGACCATATGAGGTGATAGAACGTGTGGGTCATGTTGCTTACAAGTTGAGACTGCCTTCAGAGTTAGAAAAGATATATAATGTGTTCCATGTATCCATGCTTCAGAGGTATATATTGGATCCGTCGCATGTTATGCCTATAGAAGATGTTGAGTTGAATCCAGACTTGACATTTTTTGAGGAGCCTATTGAGATTCTGGATTCGGATAGCAAGGTTCTTTGGGGTAAGACCATCGAGCTGGTCAAGGTCTTATGGAGACATCGTGGCGTTGAGGAAGCTACGTGGGAAAGGAAGGATGACATGAAGAAGCAGTTTCCTTACCTTTTTCCACCAAGTAAATTTCGAGGACGAAATTTCTTAAGTGGGGGAGAGTTGTAACGCCCTGGTTTTGGGCCTAGATGTTTTAGATGTTGAATCGGGCCGGTCGGAAACGATTAGAACCTTTAAGGTGGGTTTAAGGAACACCTAGTTCGGGGTGTTTTAAAAATATGGAAAAATATCTAAAAATCATCATTTATTATAAATAAGATTATGGTAAAAATAATTTTACAAAATGAGATTTGGAAATATTACATTTTGGTATAGTGACCAAAATGCAGTTTTTGCAAAAGTTGACTAGTGACTGTTTTGTAAAGGATTAAAACTTTGAATCTTTAAGGAGCTAATTTTACCAATTGTTTTCATCAGGTTTCTCTTTGATTTGGGAGCTTTTAATAATGATTTTTATTAAAGAAATAAAAGAGAATTAAAAGAAAATCAAATGTTGACTTTTCATAACCAACTTTACGATAGTTTTCTCTCTTTTCAATTTCTCTCAACTTTTAATCAGCCAAACACCTTTCTCTCATCAAATAACCTCTGATTTTCATCTTGTTTGCTGAGATTTCATCTTCCAAAAGATTTCGTATCTTTGTTTCTTCAAATCCTATTGATTTTGCCTTTGGATTTTCAAGAAAACTTGTCCAAATTGAAGAGAGATCAACCATTAGAGGTAAGCTTCGTCCTTCTCCTCTAATGATCAGTTCTTTACTGAAATTATCAAGTTATCAATCCTTTGTTAATGGTTTTTGAGTTGTTTTAATGTTATAAACAAGAAATAGTTGCTAAATTCAAGATTCTTGATTAGATCTTGGTGATTTTTGTATTTCTATGTTAAGCTCTATTTTGAGGTTGATTTCTAACGTATTTTGTATGTTATTTGATATTGAGAATGGGGTTTTAACAAATAAATCTCGAATAGGTTTGGGTTCCTAAGTTTGGGTTGCTAGATTTGTGGTTTTTGAGGTGTTTTTGGTGATCTGCTATTGCTGAAGGTATAAGGTTGTGTTTATGGTGATTTTTGATGTTGGTTGAGGTTTAGAAAAGATTAGAATTGATGAATCTTGGCTGGGCTTTGATTTGAGGAAGTTTGGAAGTGATTTCGGTTATTTTGGATAGCCGAAATGCTAGTTTTGAGTAGAGCAACAAGATAGAATGAGTGGCTGGTGATTTTAATGCATGATGATGCATTAATCCTCTGCTCTTATGTGTAATGAACAGGGGAGACATCTTCGGACTCATTTGGTGTTGATTCGGAAGTGTCAGAAGCCTAGAAATTGTTTCGGCAAGCAAGCGAAACGTTATCGGTTAGTGCAAATGGTTTTAGAAGTCCTTGAGGGACACAAAAACAAGTTTTGCGGATTTAGGATTGGTTTGAAACACCATCCTAAGTCCGGAAGTAAGTATGTTTAGATTTGCTCTCGAAAAGTGGTTGATGCCCCTAAATGCTTTTGACATGCTCTTGATTTGAGATAGACAAATTCCTACTGTTTTATGCATGATTTATGACATGAAATGATGTTACATATTGATCTCATGAGATAGAATGACATTGCAAAGAGTTTTGAGATTTTGATTAAATGATATGCATGAATTGTGGTTTTGAAATGGGATGTGATAGATTTTAGAAATGTTGCATCAAAACAGTAGGTGAGATGATGATTTTAATGTAATATATTGGCATAAACGATGAGAAGATTACCGGATATAATTGGTCGACCAATAGGATGTAAAGTGCACTATAAACTAAAAATCCGTACGTGCTCTTTGGAGTCGGGCAATGGGGGTAGTGCCATCCCGATCCAAAGTAAGAGTCTGATGATAAGAGATACCATCGAGGTAGGTCTTGGTGAAACACCCAAGCTTTGTGGCAAAGATAGATACCGCCATGAGAGTCCGGTGGCAAAATCCCCCCGGGGTAGGACTTGGCCTCGAGTCAATCTATCCGCATATCCGAGTAAAGATAGACTATGAAATGCCAATATATGAGAATTAACTTTGATTCACGTGTACCAATGTTGAAATGATTTTATGTTATGAGAAATGCATATGAGATTTTGAGATTTATGAAATGCTTTTAAATATCAAGCATGTGTGGCTTTGCCATGAGATTTACATTGATTGAATGCATGAGATAGATAGATAGTACATGTGATTTTCAAAAGGTAATTTTCTTTGAAATGGTTTTCAAGCATGAGATAGAAAGAGCATGGTTTAGAAATGATTTTCAAGATAGAATTTTAAAAGCTTGCATTGTTGTTTTGGTGTTTCTAGAGCATGCCTCATTAAGCTATCGTGCTTACGCTCTCTTTTACCAACAATGCAGATAATTGAGACATTTTGGGCAACAATGAGGCTTAAAAGGATTCAAGGGTTGTTAAGCTCAAGTATGGTGTTATAGCTTTATTTTAGTAATGATATATGGCAATGGGACTTAATGGTTTGTTTTGGGAGATGTGTTTTTGGACTCCCTGAAGTTGATGCATGTTATATGTGGCTTATTTGGTTTGTAAAAGGCCTTTGTATCGGGTTTGATGTTATATCTTACTTTTTAGTTGCTTATGGTTTGTTGTTTGAGCATGATCCATTACATGTCTTGCCATGCTTGTGTTGATCCGTCAAATGTCTAATTTGTGCTTGAAATTGCATGTTTGTATGTTGGAGTAGTTGCCATAGACATATTCATATAACTCAGTGATGATTTGTTGAGGTCTGATATGAATTTGGGGCTGTTTGGGGGATATTTCTGGTATGCGTATCGATACACGGGCTTGCGTATCGATACGCCTAAGCCAATTTGTGCCTTTTTGTACAGGGGTATCGGTATGGATGGATAGTGTTTTGATACGGGTTTGAAAGGCGTATCGATACGCGGGAGAGCGTATCGATACTCCTTCTACAAGTTTGGTCATTGCCTTCCCGCGTATCGATTTGGTCCCTAGGCGTATCGATTTTGTTAATGGCATCTTGTAAAGTTTTAAAACATTATATTTTTAGTCTCTGAACTTCAAGAATGCAATTGGATGTGATTGGTTGGTTAGATTGTGATGAAAATTGACAGAGAAGCATAAAATGTGACTAATTGAATAAAGGTAACTTTAAAATCAGAGAAGTTCTTGTAATTTGCAGAAATTACATTTTTGTCCCTAAATGTCTAGTTTGTGCAATTAAACCCCTAAACGAAATCCGATTGTTGTGTTGTCTCTGCTTATGCCCTTGGGTGATCACATAGGACTTAAGTTGCATTTAGAAAAGATAAAAAGAAAAAAAAGGTCGTCAATCGTAGTCGACTTTAACGAGTTGGTTTCGATTTTTCCCGTGTAATCACCTCGGTTCGGGTCAACCGTCTAGACCGGGCTAAGGGGTTACATATAACTTGTTTTTGTATTTTTTTTAAGACCAACTTTGATTTCTTGGACATATAAGAAACAACAAATTGTTTCTAGGTCTTCTAGCGAGGCTGAATATTGTGCCTTAGCTATTGTAACCTGTGAAATACAGTGGTTTCGTTTCTTACTTTCTGATTTACATATACAACTATCACTTGCTAATTTATATTGTGATAACTTGCCTGCAATTAAAATTGCAGAAAACCATGTCCAACATGAACGTACCAAGCATATTAAAATAGACTGTCACTTGATAAGAGAAAAGATTTAGCGAGGAGTAATCAGATTGTTTCATGTTTCGACTCATCACCAACTTGCAGACTGTTTCACTAAGGCCTTGTCATCTTCATCTTTCGTATAATCTATATCCAAGCTGGGCATACATAATTTGTATGCTCCACCATGAGTGGGCTAATAGAGCACGTGTATTTCCAACTCAGCTTAATTTAAAGGAGGGTACTTGACAACTGAGCTATGTAGATATTAGTGATTAGTTAGAACCGTTCTCCCTTCGTCTTTGTATATAATATACTTTTCCTCTCTATAAAACTCAACTTTTTATATTTTTTTTCTTTAATAAAATTACCAATATTTTTACTTCTTTCTCTTCGATTCTTCAGTACAACCTTCAATTTCTAGTTTAATTTTTCCGATCCTTTAGATTTTAATATTTTTTTTTTTTTGGCCAACTTTAGATTTTAATATTTGTGCTCCTAAATCTGAGAAATATCATATGAAGAATAAGAATATACGAAAGTTTATTGTTCCCTCAAATCGGCAGTCTCACCTCCAAATTGCAACTCCAGCTAACCCCAAATTGTAACCCCACCATCACCCAAACATCTTATTACCTTGATAAGCCCAATTTTTTCATACAATTTTGAAAACATAAAGTGTGCAGCTATAAGTATCAATTTCCCTCAAATAGAAATATTTTTCTTCTAAACAATCATGGTCGAATTTTTTGCATTTAGTATTGCAAAAAATGTGATTTCTGCCAGCCTTAGAATAAAAGAGCATTGGGAAGAAAGTAAGCTATTTCTCAAGATTGAATTTATTCTTAAATTTGGGGTCAGGGTTAGGATATTTTTTGAGTGAAGAAGATGGATTGGGTTTGGGTTTTTGGGAGTTGTGTTTATAATTAAAAAAAATAAATTTATATTTATAATTGAATATAAATAAAAGTAATTTATTTTTATTTTAAATTATTTTTATATTTAATAATAATAAAATAAGCCGATTCATACTAAAATATTAATAAAATAATATTGAGTGACTAAAATAGGTCATTGTATAAAGTTCAATGAGTAAATTAACCATTTTGAAAGATCAGTGACCAAAATAAGTCTTAGAGCAAAGTTCAGTGATGATTTTTGTAATTTACCCTATCATTAATTTTGAACTTATCATCACAATTTTTTATAATCCTACAAAAAGTTAATAAATAAAATAAAAATATACATAAACATGCTATATTACTTTTAAAATAAAATTTTATGTCACAAATAAGTGATAAGACACACTTGCTTGAGTTTCACCATTTATTTAATTGGTCGTTAATTTATATTTTTTATGAATATATTAGTAAGAAGATGAGTTTTATTATAAAGTATCTCAAATTAGTGTCATCGTATTATACTAGTTACATTAAAAAACCCAAAATTTGAGATCTAAAATGAAATTAATGAGCACCACGTTAGTATAAATTCTATCTTACTATTTTAAAATTGTAGCTGAGAACACAAAAATCATTGTCGTTCTAATGAAAATTTAATTCCATTGAAAATGTTTGGGAAATTGTGGTAAATTCATATTGGAAATGTTTTGTAATAGCAAAACTTAACAAGAAATTCTATTGTGTTCTTTCTTCTTACTCTTTTCTAGTGCAGCGATAGCTGCTATTTTGGTTTTGATTATAAAATGTTATGGGTCGAGCAATATATACACACACACAAACTTTTGTGCATTCATTCATACAAAAGATTGTGTATGTATAGATATTTTATTCATCATTCATCCTTTATAAGCATATATAAATGGTATTAATTGCATAATTCAAATTAATTTGTTTGCTTATGAGAATCTTGAGTATATTATTAATTTATTTCTTTATTTGACATATTTTATGAAATATTAAAATATATCATATTAACCGTTTATCGTTATACGTGTGATAGTGTGTTATTGTAGAAATTGATCGATATTAGTTAAATTACTATAGGCGCGAGAATTGATCCTACTCAAACGTTCGATCTTTGCATAGTTAGATTATGCTGGTGGTGTAAAGCAAAAGGTTTGCTCCCTAGTGGATCTATTAGAGACTTTATCTCTAATCCAAACTTGTTTCGTGAATCTAGAGCTGTTGCTGCAGTAAATACCTCCTCAAAATGGATTCCTCACAATGGCAATTGCAGGTATAGGGGTTTGCTGCGTGACTCCTCCGGCAAGGTGCTCCTCTATTTCTCGAAAGCAGTAGGCAATGCGGATCCTACGACAACGGAGTTAATGGCTATTCGAGAGGCGTGCGTTTTATTCCGGGAATCGAGGTGGGCTAGCAAACATGGAATTGATAATTGAAAGTGATTGTTCCATAGCAATCTGCTAGCTTTTAAACCCCCAAAACACCCCTCTAGCCTTCAAAGAACTAGTCCAAGATTGCCGTGTAGTTTTTGACTCAGCATGTTGGTAAGTAAACAAGGTGAGCCGCGAGCTTAATTCTAGTGCAGACTCTTTGGCAAAAAAGGGATTCACAGACATTCAGCCCTCATAGTCGAAGTCAGCTCCAGCGAAGCAACCGTGTGTTAGTGACAAGCCCAAGCCTCACTCCTTACGCAAACACTGCTCCTCTTGAATGTTTTTCCATGTTAAGCGAGCAATCCAGGACAACGTTGTCTTCCTATTATCCTACCGTAACAACTCATATGTAGTCTACTGGATTATTTTCGATCCTGGAAAACTTTGGAAGCGTTAATGGTTGGCCATGTAAGAACATAATTGGAAACACTCTTTTTCCTCCATTAGGGTTAGGCCAATTATGTGTCGTGTCTCATGAATAAAGGAATTTCTACTTTTCAAAAATAAAACTAAAATACAATTAATTTGGTCTTATCATCACAAGTAACTATAATTTTTTTTGACAAATCCTAAATCTAATTATAATCCTACATAGAGTGAGGGGAAGGGGAACTCTAGGGGAAGGAAGGGAAGTGTTTCTAGTAGGCCTAGAATCCATGACCTAACGAAATGTGAGAGAATAAAGATGAGCAGCTTGGCCAACCAGCCAATTGTACTTGCTCACAAGTAACTATAATTCTAAAAGGTTAATAAACAAAATAAAATATAAACTTATTAGCTTTACTTATAAAATGAAGTTTTTTTTTCGACAATAAAAGCTTTATTAATTAAAATATAGGCACAATTAAAATTTAAAAAAAACTATAAACTAGACAACACCCCAAAATCCAAATAAATCTTATCAAGTCTCTCTACATAAAAAAAATACAAGGCTAGCTCTAAACGTATACCACAACACAAAATACCACCTATATAGTCTTCTAGGCAAGAGCAACGAAGAGAACAATACCCACAACTCCCAAAATCTCTTATGAGTCACTGTTAAGCATAATTACAAGGTATAAAGATGAGAGAATAAGGATTGTATTTCATCATAAAAGCTTATGTACAAATGAGATTTAGAGGAGCTTAAATAGGGTTTTTTTTTGTAACAAATTCAGTTTTTCCTCTAAAATTAATTGTTATTTTTTCCTCTGAAAGCTGTTCCAGAATTACAGTGGTTACAACAACCTGACAGCTCATGAATGGACAACTCAATCGATGGTAGATCATTCTTCAACATTTCCTCATCTTTCTTTTTCTGTACCGTATTCATATTGTTGACATGCAAGTGGCTTAGTAAGAATGTCAACTGCTTGGAACTTAGATGATATATAGTTGACCTGAAGTGTGCCAGCTGCGACCTTCTCTCGAACAAATTGTAGGTCAATGTCAACATGTTGGATAAGATTTGTAGCCATGGTAAGTGTGCTCGTATTGTCACACCATACCTTTGGAATATCATTCAACATTATTCTCATATCAATAAAAACAGATTGTATCCACATAAGTTGAGAAGTTGCATCAGGCAGACTTGGATATTCCGCTTCAGCCATTGAACGAAACACGACCTTTTGCTTTTTAGAACTCCAAGATACATTATGTGATCCAAGTGTAATGTAGTAGCCAGACGTGGATCTCCTAACATTAATGTCACTTCCCTAGTTGGCATCAGAGTAGGCTACTAGAAGAAGAGAGTCATCTCGAACTCGGAAATATTTATCAAGATAATCTTCCAATCCTTGGCCACACATCATAAGAGTAAGATGTTGTTTCAGAGCCTAATGCTAATCTGTTTGTTGGAGAAGGAATAATTAGTAGAGTCATCTCGAACGAACAGAGACACGATGACATCATCAGAAGGAAAAGATTCACCAAGCATGATGATTGATGAGGGCAAAAGAAAATAAAAACAAGACTAACTTTGCTTACAAGAGAATGATCAAGATCACTCCTCAAACATCTAATACAATGTTAAATAAATCCAAGAGAATGATTGATGTTAAGCATAATTACAAGGCATAAAGAAAAGAGAATAACGATTGTATTCCATTAGAAAAAGCTTAGAGCTTAAATAAATCCAAAAAAAAAATGAGATTTATATAGCTTAGATAAGGTTTTTTCTGTAACAAATTCTATACAAAAATTCAGCTCTTTCGTCTCAATTAGTTATTATTTTTCCCTCCTGAAAGCCTTTTCAAATTTGTTCTACAATTACAGTGGTTACAACAACCTGCCAGCTCATTGGGCAGCTCAGCCGATGGTAGATCATTCTTCAACAATCCAAAACAATCAACACTTACAACCTTAACCATCTAACTCTCTAAGAAAATCATAAAGTGACAGACTCCCCAAGTCACACTAGCAAAGAGTTAGATATTCTCTATAAACATAGATCACACAACTCAATCTACCTTACAGATTACACCAACACCATACACATTATAAAGTGTAGCCATTCAAAGTTTTATGTGAGGACACTAGTATTAGTCTATAGTTATTTACTTGTGTTTTTTTCATGTTTTCTGTGAATATTATTATGAATTTTAGCTTTACAATGGAGAAACTCAATTATTGTTGTCTTACTATATTAGCTATATTTAAAAACTCAAATTTTAAGGTTTAAAATAAGTCTCATGAGCGATTCCAAAAACTGAACGTAAGGTCAAGGTGAACGCGCTGCCACGCGCCCCTATTTCTTCCTTTCTCGTTCTTGAAGGTCCAAGTCTTAGACGTTTCGATTTGATCCCCCGACTCCTGCTTGGTGTTTGATCGGTAGTTTGGGTGGATACGCCTCTGTTCTCTGATCAACGGTGGCCGGAATAGAAGGGGACGACGGTGACTGGTGGTTTACTTATGAATTTTGAGACGCGAGAGAAGGAGAGAGTAGGGGCCATCTCTCGGAAAGTTACTTCTGCGACGGTGTAAGCCGCCGGAGCTGGGGTGGTGACAGTTTCAAGGAGGTTCTTCGTTTGTCGGAATCTGGGCAAGGAAATTTTTTCATCTGAAGACAAGGCGGAAGAGGAAACGAGGGACTTTGTCGCAAGCTGCTGGTGTTTCCCGGAACAGAACCTCTTCGCAGAACCTCAAAGAGCATCCGTTGGCCGCCAAATCTCTCCAGGTCCGGAGCGTCGTTGCTGGAAGCTGTTTAAGCACGAATCCGGTGGGGCTGGTTTTCTTAAGTTGTCGATGCTTTTCTTTGAATCGAGTCTGTGTCGGTAGGTTTGTACTGCTTTTCGGTGTAGTTCTTTTTACGAGCTTTTGATCATAATGCTTTCTTCTCTTCTGTTGATTTGGAACTTCGTTTGGACGGTAACTGGTGGGTACGTTTGGAGCGTTGTCACAAGACACTCTGGTGTTTTGGTGTGAAGCTTTAGTCTCCAGAAATCAATTTTCTTCATCGCTCTAGTCACCAAAGTTTTTGTCGTTTGAAGGAAGTTGCTCGGGGCGAATCTTATGCCGGTTCGCCAGGCGTCGGCGTTACGTCGGCAAGCAGATGTGTACGACATCTCATCTTCGGTTGGGGAAGCCATGACAGTTGGTTGGATCAGAGTTGAGCTTAGGGATGGGGGTATTTTCGTCATCTTTATGGGGCCTTTCCTTAAATACCCCTTTTTAGCTCTTTGTTCAAAAAATTTCCTTATTAAGCCAAGCAATCCCTTATTTCATGGGATATGGAAAGACTTGGACAGATGATGAGACCCGGGAAATGAAGGTGTTTAGTTTTAGTTGGGATTCGGGCGGTTTAAACCCACCGGTTGAGATTCGATTGTTGAGGATTCGTTTTGAGGTTGATCATGCTTTCTTTTCAATTATGTCGGGGTTTAGTTTAGTTGTCCTTTTAGTGAAGCCAGATCAATTAGGGTTACGTTTTCTTGCGGCTTTGGTGACAAGACACAATCCCACTATGGGATTGTGAGCTTGCCTCCGAATGGATCTCTCCCAGATGAACAAGAATTACGTTTACGCCCTTTTTGATCTGAGGTCGTCTTGTGGCAGATATTTCCTTTGCCTTGACCGGCGTTGGTTTTTCCTTGTGGGCCTGCGTGCCCTGTCCTGGATAGGCTCTTTGCCTCCGCTGGTTTATATTCCCTCTGCATTGCTCGGTTTTGCATGGATACTGAGTCCTGCCGCTTGACTACCTCTTAGTTTATGTTTGATGGTGTCTCTTTGTTTTCTGTACTCTTTATGCATGGGGTCGGGCCCCTTTTATTTTAATCGAAGTCAGTTACCTTTTGAACAAAAAAAATAAGTATCATGAGCACTAAATTAATGCATACTCTACTCATTATTGTCAAATTTTAAGAAAGAACTCCAAAGTCATTGTTACTCTAGCATAATGTTAATTGAATTCAAAATGTGTTTGAGGAAGGGCAACAAACTAATATTAGTGAAGGACAGTCAAAGATTTTTTCAATAAAGATGATTTATTTTTATAATTTATAATATTTTCAATTTATTTTATTATTTTAATTTTTTGAAATTTATAATTTTCAGATTTTTATATGTTTTAATTTTTTTATCAAAATTATATATATTTAAAATTAAAAAAATTAATTAAGTGTTTTAGATTTTCTTTAGTACGTCATGTAATTTCCCATATATTTTTAACAAGGTTTATTTAATTTTTATACCTTTTTATTTTTTTATTTTTGCTTGAGGCTTAATAAACCTTGAAGTTTCCCCCCCAAAATCAAGCTCATCTTTTGTTTGATATTCTTTACGTTTTTTTTTACCGTCTTTGTTTAGGATCTTTGACTTTTTCATTCGAAGTTTATGATTTTTCCTCCTGAAAAAATTCAATCAAATTTCTCTACTATATCATTATTCACACTTTAATGTTAGGAAAATTTATAGAGCTCGACGTGCACCGATGAGCACCACTAATGACGAGCACTATTAATTTAATTTATAAAGATTTAAAATCTAAAGAATTCAACGTATAATTATAAATTTTTTAAAAATTAAAAGGTAAATTAATTAAAATATATTATTTTATTTTTAATTTTCTTTTAAACATGAATCAAAATACCTATCTACCCCTAAATTATAAAACCCTATTTTTTGTTTATTTGAAATTCAAGCCGACGCCGTACAAACCCTAGACCATTGTTCATTTGAATATGCAAATCCATATCTAATCCATATCAAGTCGGCGACAGCGGCGACAATGGCGGTGGCAGTGGCGGCGGCGGCTTGAATTTCAAATGAAAAAAAAATTAGGGTTTTGTAGGTAGATAAGTATTTTGATCTATGTTTAAAAGAAAATTAAAAATAAAATAATATATTTTAATTAATTTATTTTTTATTTTTAAATAATTTATAATTATACGGTGAGTAGTTTAGATTTTTAATCTTTATAAATTAAATTAATAGTGCTCATCGGTGTTTGTCGTTAGTGGTGCTCATCGGTGCTCGTCGTGTATACGCATCCTTAATGTTATGCACTTATTTTGGTTCAATGAAGCCCAAAATATAATACCAGGCCAAACCAACAACTTAATCAACAATTGGAAATCATATTCTTCATTAATTTCATACTACATACATTAACATTAACATACATTCATTTCATACTACACCATATACATTGAACAAAAGAAACACTTACAAAATACGGTCAACAAAACATTTATCTTCAATTTGTACTCACCAAACACAAAATCAGTAGGACAAATCAAATCAAAGTAAGAGTCTAAGCAATTCTCTCGTTCTTCTTTTCTTATCATTTGCCTAGATTTTTAATAAGAATTTAACAAGAAAACTTGTAGCTATAGGACTCATTAGGGACTCATACCATCAGAAAAATGTTATGATTTGTACAACTTTTTACTATTGTCATAACAAAAAAATTCGGGTTCATTTGAAAAATTCGGTTTTAAATTGAAAATGAGAAAAATGGAGTCGTTACTAGTCACTTGGATAAGGTATATCAAACACCAAAAAGTAACTACAAATAATAATAGGATTCGAGAGTCTATTACATGTGGAGAAAGTTTCACACCCCACCACGCCCAAAACTGATACCTAATCGATTATAAATTCATTTTAAAGGCACCATCACTCGAGAAATAAACAAAAATCACCATCAATACCTCTATACTAACCGAGTTTACCTTCTAATAATGCACCGCATTAACATTTTAATATTAGGTTCATGCAAACAACATAAATAAGATGAATGAAATGACTTATATAAATAGTGACAAAATTGAAGATGTTATAATGTATGAATATATATATAATATAAGATATATATCTATATATAATGACCAAAAAGTAAATTACTCGGACCATATATAATGCGGATCATATTTCAGGGCAAGTCACCACAAGGTCGTAAGATAAAATGTGTTAAAAAATTAAAGGAACTTATTAACCAAGTTACTCAGACCGTATATAATGTTGATCATATTTCAAGATGGGTCACCTCAAGGTCGTAGAATTGATGTGTAAACAAATAAAATAAAGGTGCGAAACGTAAAATGCAAGAAGGTGAAGATGTAAGAGTTGATAATGGAGTGAAATGAATTAAAAAGGAAAGTAAAAAGGATTAAGGGCCTGTTTTTGGTTGATTATATAAGCTCAAACTCACTTTTTAAAGTAAAATCAATGGCAAACAATGAAACTTTTAGGTGAAAACTCAGTTTACAAACGGGATTATAGACTCAAACCGAAAATCTACAATTTATAATTTTTTGGGTTTAAGAATCCCGTTTGAAATAAAAAAGTCCAAACTACCCCTCATTCAAACTTCAGCAAACAATGGCATTTTAAAATTTTAAAATATTTCGTATATTTTTAAATTTTTGGTTGATTATATAAGCCCAAACTCATATTTCGTATATTATTTTTAAAATATTTATAAAATAATTTATATACTTAAAATTTATATTTTTCTAAAAAATAATTCATATTTTATATATTATTTTAAAAATATTTTAATATAAAATAAAAATTGTTTTATAATTTTAAATTAATCTATTTCATATGTTATAATATTAAAGAATTTAAATATAATTAAATTAATATATTTTAAATTTTATAACATGATTACGAAAATAGACATTTTATCTTTCCAAAATTACTTTGTGGCAACAATAACAAACACTAAAATGAATAAAATCTTAAACCTAGCTTTTCAAAATATTTTTCTACAGCATTTTTAAAATCACTTTTCAAACTGCACTTTTTAAAAACATGGTCAAACTAAGTCTAAGGCATTGATTACCCTAACCCCAAAACATACGCCCAAACAAGCGGATTAAAACATGGGGTGAGAGAAAATAAAATGCAAAAAAGATATAAAACATTAAATGACGAAATAAAAAAAAGGGAAGAGTAAACAAACTCATTCATTTCATTATGGATTTCTAAACGAAAAGATATAAAGAGGATCTTTTTAAGCTCTCTAAAGCTCAATGGTCGCCATTTCCTCTTACTTGGTACCCGTTCATCGACTGCAACCTCGAGGTTCCTCACATGCTACTTTGAATCGCTAGAATGATGGCCAAACAAACCCTAAACCTAACCTTAGATCCCAACATCCAAACAAACCCAAATCAGGTTCAAAACTAACTTTCAAAGATGATTCCTAATTCTAAAAGGTAATGGGTTTTTCTCTTCTTGATTTTTTCGAATGAAAGTTCCTTTGATTGCTCACTTATATTTCCTAATTCCCTTTTACTGATGTATTTCGTACATATAATTTCTCATTTGTTTTTGTTTGCATGCACAATAGATGTACGAGAAAGGGGACCATTTGCTTGATGCCTTGTTGGAGAAGGTCACGTTGAGGGCCAGGCGGATGGGAGAGGGCCATTGTTGCATGGCCTGCAGTTGGAAATTTCTAAAAACAAACGACTTAAATACCAATTAAATACCGGCATGAAATTTAGGTCATTGGATGAAGCCGATTGATTTATGAACCGTAGGATTAAAAAAATGACTCGGTCAACCGGTAACCTTTATTTTTGGTTTAAAATTTTGTAGTAAAAAGGTATATACCATTTTCTCTTACAAAGTTGTACCAATTTGTGTATATTTTGGACTAATTTGTGTACATACACAAATCCTTATTATTATTGTACCAAATTGTGTTTCCTCGTACCAAATTGTGTATGTACACAAATCCTTACAACCATATGAGCTATTTTAACCCTTGGTGAAATCTCGTACTAAAAAAGGTATATATCGTTTTCTCTTACAAAATTGTAACAATATGTGCACATTTTGTACTAATTTGTGTATATGCACATTTTGTAATATTTTGAGTATATACACATCTTATTACCAATTTTTTCATTTCTGCCAAACCAGCATGGATACCACATAAAGGTGATATCGATGCCCCCTTGGTAAAATTTCGTTGTAAAAAATGTATATACTGTTTTCTCTTACAAAGTTGTAACAATTTGTGTACATTTTGTACTAATTTGTGTATATGCACATCTCGTAATATTTTGTGTACATGCACATTTTGCATAACAAATGTACCAATTTTTTCATGTCTGCCAAACCAGCATCAATACCAATTAAAGGTGGTATGGATTCCCCCTTGGTGAAATAGTGTATTAAAAAAGGTATATATCGTTTTCTCTTACAAAGTTGTAACAATTTGTGTACATTTTGTACTAATTTGTGTATTTGCACATTGTGTAATATTTTGTGTACATACACATTTTGTATAACAAATATACTAATTTTTTCATGTCTGCCAGACCAGCATCGATACCTTTCGTTCAAGTGTTAAGGTTTTAGGTTTTTAGATAATCAGGCTTTCACCTGCAACCATATTTGAACCAAGTATACCTACATACGTAACAAGGCTTTTAGGGGTTTCGAAATCCTCTTTATGGTTTCGGAACCACTTTGGCATTGTGCCATATCAATGTTGACCCAATAGGTATCGGGATCATCATTGTGGTTTTGGAACCACTTTCACAGTATGCCATTAAATCCATGTCTACTCAAGAGGTTTCGAAAGCAATAATTGCGGTTTCGAAACCACCCCTACAACACTTATGATAAATCTGGTACATTTTGTACTAAAATGTGTACTTACACGTCAAACTAGGGGTTTTGAAACCTTAATTATGGTTTCAGAACTACTTTGGCAGTATGCCATTAATCAATGTTGACCAGTAGGTATAGAAACCATCGTTGTGGTTTCGGAACCATTTTCGCAGTATGCCATTAAATCCATGTCTACTCAAGAGGTTTCGAAACCAACCAACAATTGCAGTTTCGAAACCACCCCTACAACACTTATGGTAAATTCGATACATTTTGTAGTAAAATGTGTACATGCACGTCAAACTAGAGGTTTCGAAACCCCAATTGTGGTTTCGCAACCACTTTGGCAATGTGCTAATAAATCAATGTTTACCCATGAGGTATCGAAACCAACAATGGCGATTTCAAAACCTCACTTTCATATCTTGTAGTAGAAAAGGTTTTAGGGGTAGGAAGTTGTGTATATACCGTTTTTGTAAGAATTTAGGTACATACCGTTTTTACTACTAATACTGTAAGGTTTTCTGTACTTTTTGTAGTAATATCGGTATATACACAAAACCTTACACTTTGTATAGAAATTTAGGTGTTGTCGTAGGAAATTGTGTATGTACACAAATTCTTACATTGAGTTGAGCCATTTTGGCCTTTGGTGAAACTTTGTAAGGATTTTCGGTACATATTGTTTTTACTACTAATATTGTAAGGTTTTCCGTACTTTTTGTAGTTATTTCGGTATATACACAAAACCTTACACTTTGTGTAGCAAATTAGGTTTTCTCGTAGGAAATTGTGTATGTACACAATTTCTTACACTAAGTTGAACCATTTTGGCCTTTGGTGAAACTTTGTAAGTGTAGAACTAGTGTTTTGATATAATAATTGAAAAATGTTTTAGACTAATTTTAAAAGAATTTAAAACTTGGTTTTAAGTCCAAACAACTTGAATTTATGTTTGAGGGATCTTAAAAGGTTTTTGGCAATGTTTTTATTGATTTTAAATAGTCAAACTTAAGTTTTCAAGCTCCTCGTACCGATACGGTCCAACCCGTATCGATACCGTTTTGCCCAGTTTGGTCACTGCCAAAACCCGTATCGAAACAGGCTTGGCCATTTCGATATGGATCGGGATTGTTTCGATACGCCCGGTAAGCGTACCGATCCCCTTTCCAACAACCCCAACGGCTATTTCCTAACGGTCATTTAAAAGTGAAACCGTACCGATACGCCCTCAAGCGTATCGGTACGCCTAGGCTGGCAAGAGCCCAACGGCTAGTTTCTGATGAAGGCCGTACAGATACGGGTCCAAGCATATCGATACGGAAGGCTGCAGAACAGCTTTAATGAAGGGAAATAAAGTCCCCAACGGCTCCAATTCATCCCCAACGGCTAGTGACGGCTATAAACTCATCAAGGAGTATAAAAGGGACCTCAAAGCATCAAGTAAAGGCTAATGCTCATATTGTCAATCAACAAATGATCAAATATTGTCTTAGTGCCTAAATTGTCAATTCTTGTATAGACAAACACTAGTGAGCCAAAATTGTCAAATTTGCTCAAGTGTTTTAGGTTTTGGTGAGTGCTAAATTGTGCAAACAAATACCTATTAGAGGGATTTAAGTTTGCTTATTGTTTCTCTTTGTAAAGAGGGTTTCAATCAAGGCTTTGGGTAGAAAGCTTGATTGGTGTAGAGGGTTTCCTCCTAAGCCTAGAAAAGGAGACGAATCAATAGTGGATTGATTGGAAATCCTTAGTGGGGAGCTAAGGTAGTGGATGTAGACCTTGGTTAGAAGGTTGAACCACTATAATTTATTGCGTCAATTTACATTTTAGCTTCCACACCACCTCCACCCAAAAATCCACCTCTCCACCACTTGCTGAGCACAATCGGTTGAACGAATCGAGCTCCTCACAACTCAACAATTGGTATCAGAGCTTGGCTCAATCGAAGGGGATTCACATCCTATTGAGAAGATCCGGCAAGCTCGATCACTTTTTCATCAACCGGCTCAAATGGCACAATCTATTGACAAACCGCCTTTCTTTGACGGAACCCACTATGCCCATTGGAAGACAAAGATGAAGTTCTTCATCAAATCTAGATATTACAAGCTATGGGATATAGTTGCAGATGGTCCGTTCGTACCTCAAAGAAGCAAAGCGGAGTGGAGTGCCGACGATCGCAAGAAGATGGAGCTAAATTGCAAAGCCTTGCACATCTTGTTTTGTGCTTTTGGCCCAACCATCTATGAGAAGATGTCTTCTTGTGAGAGTGCCAAGGAGGTATGGGACAAGCTTGAAGTCACATACGAGGGGACCGATGAAGTCAAGGAGACCAAGATTGGGCTCCTAACCTTAGAGTATGAGAACTTCAAAATGGATCCGGAAGAGAACATCGAGAAGATGTTTGATAGGTTCTCCACTATCACCAATGGTCTCAAAGGCTATGGAGAAGCCATCCTGGAGGAAAAGCTTGTTCGAAAGCTCATCTACTCACTTCTCGAGTCTTGGGACTCAAAGAGGACCGCCATCATCGAAGCCAAAAATTTGAAGACCTTGAAGCTTGATGAACTTATGGGGTCACTCCTTACTCATCAAATCATGAAGAAGAACAAAGAGGATGAGAAGAAAAGGGAAGAAACTAGAGCTATGGGAGAGATGAAAATCAAAGGGCTAGGCATCAATGCAAGTGTCATGGCTCTCAAGTCCTCCACTTGCTATCATGTCTATTCAAGTGAAGAGGAGAATGAAGATGAAGAGATAGTTCATCTCTTCAAGAAGTGTGCCCCGTTCATGAAGAAAGCTTTGAGAGAGCTTGAACGAGATTCCAAGAAAAAGGAGAGGGCAAGCACTTCAAGCCATAAGAAGAAGGCACATGTGGCTACTTGGAGTGATGAGGACTCCACCAACGATGAACAAGCCAACCTTTGCCTTATGGCCATCGAAGAAGATTCAAGGGTAACTTCTAATTCATCTACTTCATGTTCTTACTCTTTTGATGAATTACAAGATGCCTATGATGATTTGGTTTTAGACTTTAAAAATCACATTTTGAAAAACAATAATGTGATTTCAAAGTTGAAAATTCAAAATGATTTGATTTCTAAAACCAAACTTGAACTTGAAGTAAAACTCAAGGAGTTTGAACTAAAATGTTTTGATTTACAAAAATTGCTTCAAAAAGTTCAAGAAGAAAAGGATTTGATTTCCAAAGAGCTTGAAAAGAAAAACAATTTTGGAAAATAAAATTTTTATGTAAGACAATCTAGTGCCCCTAGATTTGTTAAAGGAAAATGTTTTAGAAGTATTTGGATCCCAAAAGGACTTAGTACTTCAATTAAAAAGGATGACATTGAAAAATGGATTCCTATGGGGACTAAAATTTGTGCTACTAACGTTCATGGATCCAAAGCAATTTGGATACCAAAAGTCACTTGATTGTCTTTTGTTAGGTGTGATGGAGATGTTCAACAAGTCAAACATTGAGGGGGAGCTCCATGCACACAAGGAAGAACACTTGAAGAAGGAAGGCTTCACATCCTCCCTTTGGGTTCAAGTGTTGGTAATATCTAGTTGTTTTTGCATTTATTTGTTTTTAATTTTTATTTAATTCAACTAGATGATCATATATGTTGGACTAACATCTTTGATGTTGCTTTGAGTAAGGGGAGCCATTTTTAAACCAAATTCTTATTTTTTGTCAAATTTTACCTCTATTGTTAATTTTTGAACTTAATGTTTTAAATTCTTTTTTATATAACAAAAAGGGGGAGAAATGTTTTGAAAAATAAAATTGCATTTTCAAATGAATAAGGAGGAGCTTTATTTGATTTCATATCTTTAGTCTCTTATTCACATTTTTAAAGTTAAAGGGGGAGAATCCCAAACAAATTTTCAAGTTGGTTTTATTATATCAAAAAGGGGGAGATTGTAGAACTAGTGTTTTGATATAATAATTGAAAAAATGTTTTGGACTAATTTGAAAAGAATTTAAAACTTGGTTTTAAGTGCAAACAGCTTGAATTTATGTTTGAGGGATTTTAAAAGGTTTTTGGCAATGTTTTTATTGATTTTAAATAGTCAAACTTAAGTTTTCAAGCTACCCGTACCGATACGGGGGAGATTGTAGAACTAATGTTTGGATATAATAATTGGACTTAATGTTTTAAATTCTTTTTGATATAACAAAAAGGGGGAGAAATGGTTTGAAAATTTGCATTTTCAAATGAATAAGGGGGAGCTTTATTTGATTTCTAATCTTTAGTCTCTTATTCACATTTTTAAGTTAAAGGGGGAGAATCCCAAACAATTTTTCAAGTTAGTTTTATTATATCAAAAAGGGGGAGATTGTAGAACTAATGTTTGGATATAATAATTGAAAAATGTTTTGGACTAATTTGTAAAGAATTTAAAACTTGGTTTTAAGTCCAAACAACTTGAATTTATGTTTGAGGGATTTTAAGAGGTTTTTGGCAAAACTTTTCATGCTTTTATATAGCCAAACTTAAGTTTTCAAGCTACCCGTATCGATACGGTCCAACCCGTATCGATACCTTTTTGCCCCAGTTTGGTCACTCCCAAAACCCGTATCGAAACAGGCTTGGCCGTTTCGATACGGATCGGGATCGTTTCGATACGCCTGGTAAGCGTACCGATCCCCTTTCCAACAACCCTAACGGCTATTTCCCAACGATCATTTAAAAGTCAAACCGTACCGATACGCCCTCAAGCGTATCGATACGCCTAGGCTGGCAAGAGCCCAACGGCTAGTTTCTGATGAAGGTCGTACCGATACGGGTCCAAGCGTATCGATACAGAAGGCTGCAGAACAGCATTAATGAAGGGAAATAAAGTCCTCAACGGCTCCAAATCATCCCCAACGACTAGTAACGGCTATAAACTCATCAAGGAGTATAAAATGGACCTCCAAGCATCAAGTAAAGGCTAATGGTCATATTGTCAAACATCAAATGATCAAATATTGTCTTAGTGCTTAAATTGTCATTTATTGTATAGACAAACACTAGTGAGACAAAATTGTCAAATTTGCTCAAGTGTTTTAGGTTTTGGGTGAGTGCTTAATTGTGCAAACAAGCACCTATTAGAGGGTTTTAAGTTTGCTTTATTGTTTCTCTTTGTAAGAGAGGGTTTCAATCAAGGCTTTGGGTAGAAAGCTTGATTGTGTATAAGGGTTACCTCCTAAGCCTAGAAAAAGGGACGAATCAATAGTGGATTGATTGAGAAATCCTTAGTGGGGAGCTAAGGTAGTGGATGTAGACGTTGGTTAGAAGGTTGAACCACTATAAATCATTGTGTCTATTTACATTCTAGCTTCCTCAACCCTTCCACCCAAAAATCCACCTCTCCACCACTTGGTGAGCAAGAACGGTTGAACGAATCGAGCCCAACACAACTCAACAATTTGGAACTTGAACCACTCTAAATTGTCTTGTTCTTCAATTTTTATCATTCCACATTCACTCCAAAATTTTAAAAGCCCAATTCACCTCCTCTTGGCTTTAATCAATCCATTGATCCACTCAAAAATTGGTATCAGAGACTACCTCTTTGAAGGATTAACAACCACAAGAGGAGATTCTAGGAAGAGTGTGATCAACTACAAAGCAAGCCATGTCATCTACATCCGGCTCTAGCATGTACGAGTCTCAATCGACCACAAAACCGCCTTTATTCAACGGTGACAACTATTCTTTTTGGAAGAACCAGATGCGTATCTTCATCAAATCCAATGATTATCTTGTTTGGGATGCTATTGAAGACGGTCCCTCTATTCCGATGAAGAAAGACGATGAAGGAAGACTTGTGCCAAAAAGGAAAAATGAAATGAGTGAAGAAGATAGAAAGAAGATTCAAATCAACGACAAGGCTCTTCATATGCTATTTTGCTCTTTTTGTCCCGATATCTACTCCAAAGTTTCCTCCATCGAAAGTGCTAAGGAAGTGTGGGATAAACTTGAGGCTACATATGAAGAAACAAGTGATGTAAAGGAAACAAAGATTGGAATTCTCAATCTTAGCTATGAGAATTTCAAAATGGAGCCCGATGAAACCATTTCAAAGATTTTCGATCGTTTCTCAATAATCGTCAATGGGCTAAAGGGTTTTGGCGAGATAATCCCAGAAGACAAACTAGTTCGGAAGCTACTCTACTCACTTCTTGAGTCTTGGGGTGGGAAAAGAACCGCCATCATTGAGGCCAAGAATTTGAAGACACTCAAGCTTGATGAGCTAGTTGGGTCTCTCCTAACTCATGAGATCATGAAGCAAGGTATGGAAGATGAAAGGAAGAAAGAAGAGTAGAGAAGCTTAAGGTAGACAAGAAGAAAAAGCTAGGAGTGGTTCTCAAAGCTTCTATACATGAGGAGAGCACTTCTAGTGAGGAGGAAGATCTAGAAGAATTGGCTATGATAGCCAAAAGATTCTCATGGTTTATGAGATCCAACCGAGGTAGAAAAATTCAAAGAAAAATGGACTTCAAGACCAAAAACAAAGAAGAAGAAAAAGATCCTATCATATGCTATGAGTGCAAGAAACCGGGTCATATTCGTTCCGAGTGCCCTCAACTCAAGAAGAAGGGCTTTGAGAAGAAGAAGCTCAAAGCCAAGCTTGCTACTTGGAGTGATGAGGAGTCATCCGAGGATGAGGAACATAAAGTGGCCAACCTTTGCCTCATGGTTCTTGAGGAGGATTCCTCCATGGTAACCTCTAACTCATTTTCTTTTGATTTTACATTTGATGGATTGCATGATGCTTATGATGAGTTAGTTGTGAAGTATAAAGAGTCTGTCTTAAGAAATAAAAAGATCATTTCAGAATTAAATGCTAAAATGACTCACTTTCTCAAGTTAACTTGAAATTTGAGAAAAATATCTTAGGTCTACAAGATGAACTTGAATTCTTTAAAAATGAAAATGTAGATTTAAATAATCTTATTTCTCAATGCAATGTAGAACACCAAAAGGTGTTAGATGAGCTTAATAAGCTCAAAGAGTCTTTAAAAAATGTTGGTAATGTGAAAAATAAAATAGGTGAATCATCTAGAACAAACCAACCTAAAAGAAAGACTTATAACTACAAACAAAGTGGCTTCCATAGGCATAATAGAACTAAAAAAATTAGAAGTGTATGGGTTCCTAAGGAACTTGTCAAATCTAATAATGTTGATGCCATGTCACCTTGGATTCCTAAGGGAACCAAGCTTTTGGGAGCTAACACTCGTAGACCCAAAATGATTTGGGTACAAAAAATCAAAGTTTAACTCTTTGTTTGTAGGGGGAGCATTGCTACAAGGCCAAAGCACAAAGTCAAAACTCATGGTACCTTGATAGTGGATGCTCGAGGCACATGATCAGAGACAAGAGTCGATTCTGGATTTAAAGCCAAAAAGTGGAGGAGTGGTGACATTTAGTGACAACTCCAAAGGCCATATTAAAGGTATTGGCTCCATATGTAATCACTCTACTATACTCATTGAAAATGTATTGTATGTCAATGGTCTAAAACACAATTTATTGAGCATTAGTCAATTGTGTGATAAAGAGTTTAATGTCTTATTTG
Organism: Hibiscus trionum; assembly: GCA_030270665.1. Taxonomy (NCBI): domain Eukaryota; kingdom Viridiplantae; phylum Streptophyta; class Magnoliopsida; order Malvales; family Malvaceae; genus Hibiscus; species Hibiscus trionum. Next base: position 23,234,232 of record BSYR01000021.1, on the reverse strand, counting down.
ATAAAAATAGGTGTAAAATTGTTGACATTAAATCAAATAAAATAATGCTCATTGGTCATCGCATAGGTAACATTTATATGGTGCATCTAGATGACATTCATACATCCCATGCATGTTTTTTTGCACAAAATGAAAATGATGCATGGCTATGGCATAGGAAACTAGGACATGCTAGCATTAGTATTTTAGTAAAATTAGTTTCCCTAAATCTAGTTAGAGGTTTACCCAAGATCAAGTTTTCAAATGATAAAATATGTGATGCATGCTCTAAGGGTAAACAACATAGATCATCCTTTAAATCCATTAATGATGTCTCTACTAGTAGATGTTTACAATTGATTCACATGGATCTTTTTGGGCCTATTAGAACTACGAGTTTGGGTGGTAACTCATATGCTTTTGTACTTGTTGATGACTATTCTAAGTTTACTTGGGTTCTTTTCATAAGTACAAAAGATGAGGCTTTAGAAAAATTCATCACGTTTTCAAAATTAACTCAAAATAATCTTGAACTTAAGATTTCTCACATTAGAAGTGATCATGGAACCAAATTTCAAAATCTAGGTTTTGAAGAGTTTTTAAATGAAAATGGTATTAGCCACAATTTTTCGGCTCCTCAAACTTCTTAACAAAATGAAGTAGTTGAGAGAAAAAATAGGACTTTACAAGAAATGACTAGAACCATACTTTGTGAAAACAATTTACCTAAATATTTTTGGGCGGAAGCCACAAACACCGCTTGCTACATTGTAAATCAAGTAATGATTAGGCCAATTCTAAAGAAAACACCTTATGAGATTTTAAAATCTAAGAAGCCTAACATTAGCTATTATCATTCATTTGGTTGCAAGTGTTTTGTTTTAAATAATGGAAAAGACAACTTAGGTAAATTTAATGCTAAAAGTGATGAAGTTATTTTCTTAGGGTACTCTTTAAACTCTAAAGTCTATCATGTATTTAATAAGAGAACTTTAGTAGTAGAAGAGTCTATACATGTTGTTTTCGATGATAACCTCCTTCCGAGGAAGAAATCTTGTGATGATGATGATGTAGGAATCCTTGATGCCTTTGATGGAGGACAAACTTCAAAGGAGGATGAGATTCCAACTAAAGAAGAAGATTCACAAGATCCACCTCTTGAAGCCTTGAAGAACTTGGCTCTTGAGGAAAAGGAAGTGAGCTACCCAAGGGAGTACAACTATGTCAAAGGTGGTGAAATCTTGGGTGATCCATCCAAGGGGGTAACTACTAGATCTTCTCTTAAACTCATGAATCATGTTGCTTTTATCTCATGCATTGAGCCTAAGAACATTAAAAAAGCATTAAAAGATGATTTTTGGATTATGGCTATGCAAGAAGAGTTAAATCAATTTGAGAGAAGTAATGTATGGACATTAGTTGAAAGGCCTAGTAATCAATCTACTATAGGAACTAAATAGATATTTAGGAATAAACTAGATGAGAGTGGTAACATTGTGAGAAATAAAGCTAGATTAGTTGCTCAAGGTTACACTCAAGAAGAGGGAATAGATTTTGATGAAACCTATGCACTCGTAGCTAGAATGGAAGCTATTAGGATGTTGCTTGCATATGCATGTTATCATAATTTCAAGCCCTTTCAAATGGATGTGAAAAGTGCATTTTTAAATGGTTTTATAAATGAGGAAGTGTATGTGGAACAACCACCGAGTTTTGAAGATTCAAAATTTCCAAATCATGTTTTTAAGCTAACCAAAGCAATTTATGGTTTAAAACAAGCTCCTAGAGCTTGGTATGAAAGGCTTTCAAACTTTTTGATTGAAAAAGGTTTTGAAAAAGGTAAGGTGGACACTACATTTTTCATAAAAAGCTATAAAAATGACATCTTAGTAGTGCAAATATATGTTGATGATATCATTTTTGGATCCACTAATGAGTGTCATTGCAAAGAGTTTGCTAAGTTAATGCAAGGTGAATTCGAGATGAGCATGATGAGGGAGCTCTCATTCTTCTTGGGACTCCAAATAAAACAAAGAAATGATGACACCTTCATCAATCAAGCAAAGTACGTGAAAGATATGCTCAAGTTTGGCTTGGAGCAAGCAAAGCCTCAAGCTACACCAATGAGCTCATCTACAAAGCTTGGCAAAGATGAAGGAGGTAAGTGTGTTGACTCTAAGCTTTATCGCTCTATGATTGGATCTTTGCTTTACCTTACTGTAAGTAGACCGGATATATTGTTTAGTGTTTTCTTGTGTGCTAGGTTTCAAGCTAGTCCTAGAGAGTCTCACCTTATAGCCGTTAAGAGAATCTTTAGGTACCTTAGAGATACTCCTTGTCTAGGTCTTTAGTACCCTAGAGACTCAACCTTCAACCTTCATGCTTATTCAGATGCGGATTACGGAGGATGTAAAATTGATAGGAAAAGTACTTCTGGAACTTGCCAATTCTTAGGTAGCATGCTCATATCTTGGTTCTATAAGAAACAAAATAGTGTAGCTCTATCTACCACCGAAGCCGAGTACATATCCTTAGGGAGTTGTTGTGCTCAAGTCCTTTGGATGAAGCAACAACTCTTAGATTATGGTATTAAAGTTGAAACCATACCCCCAACACTAGTGCTATATGCCTAACTAAAAATCCCATCCAACACTCTAGAACCAAACATATAGAAATAAGGCATCATTTCATTAGAGATCATGTCCTTAAGGAAGATGTTGTTATAGAGTACGTTGACACCTTAAACCAACTAGCGGACATTTTTACCAAACCTCTAGACAAAGAGAGTTTTTGGTCCCTTAGGAGAGAGTTAGGTCTAACTAGCCTATCTTGACCCTTTAGGACTCTTTTTGAGGTTAAAATTGCTTGAATTTGTGAAAATGCATAGTTATGTGTTGTTGATCTTGATAAAAACCATGCTTATAGCTAGAGGGAGTATGCTTCTGTTAGAACATGCTTAAACTTGCTCATTCATCAATTGCATTCATTTAGGAGACATTAAAGTTGAGCCTTTGGTTGTTCTTAAAGCCAAAAATGCATTTCTGGGCATAGGGTATCGATACAGCTTTATGCGTATCGATACGAGAACTTCATTAGTTGACCAAATTGCATTTCCTCTAAAATGGGTATCGATACGGTTAAACCCGTTTCGATACGAGCTAAGAGTGTTTCGATACGGATAACATCCATTTCGATACGGTCCCTTGACACGCGTTTCCAGGAAATTACCATTTTACCCCCGTATCGATACACCATTTGGCGTATCGATACTCGATTGCGCAAACAACTTCTTAATGGCATTTAAAGAGTTTCACTTTTACCAAAATTAGAATTTCAAAACCCTAGCCATTTTTACTCTATAAAAAGTCTCTCAATCCCTCATATTTTCACCACACAACTCAAAATCTCTTGAGGGTTTTTCAACATCATGCCAAGCTTTTAAAGCTTTCCATCAATTTGGTGCAAGTTTTTCTCTCATTCCTCTCTATCAATATCAAGGTATAAAATTCTTTGTCTCTTTTTATTTTCTTTGATTTTTGTTTTAAATTTTTCTTTTTTTGTTTTGCTTTCTAAAAAACAAACTTTATCAAAGTCTTTGATTTTGATTTGTCGTTAAAAAATTAACCTTGATTATTGATTTACAATGGGTTGAATGAGAAAAATAATGTATACACACTATTTTGATCTATTTCTCTAGACAATGGCACCCAAAAAGAGAGCGCGTACTAGCGAAGTCGGTGAAGCTTCCAATCCTAGAGATGGTACTCGCCCAAATTTAAATCTTATCTATCAAAGGTGCTTTACGACTATCGAAGAACTTACCTATTTTCGAGGATTTCAAAACTATAAAATATGTCCATATAGGGTAATTTATGTTCCTTTTCTTAACTCGGAGCGCTTCAAATTTTTCTATTTACCTTTGCTCCAAGAATGGAAGTTCATGGATTTTATACAAATTCCTGGTTTTTTCTTTCGCAATTTGGTTTTGATTTTCTATGATAATGCCAAGTGTGTTGTCAATCCCGCGGGTGAAATCACTGTCGTTAACTCTTATCGAATGGGTAAAAAGATCACCATAGATGTTCCCTCTATTTGTGTTGTTTTTAAGTTAGAAGATGAGGATATCGAAGATGAGAATTCCCTTGGTCATGTCTTGGGAGGTTCCGTGACAGTTCTTAACGCTCAAGATCGAATCCTTCACTTGATGATTACTTGGTGGTTTAAGCATTCAGAAGGGAGATATTCAACCATCCGCCAAGTCGATGATTTTTGGATTCGGTGCTTCCGTCAAATACAACAACCAAATCTTGCTCGCATTATGTTTGCGGAGATCGTCTATCTCGTGCAACACCACCATACAACTCTTGTCACTTCATTCACATATGGCACCGCCTTGAGTTACTTCTTCACTCAAAAGGAGATTGATTGTTCTCACGACTACCCAACACCCCTCATCGATCCCATTGATGAAAGATCTCTTTCAAGGGGAAAGTTTCATTACTTTAATGGTAATTGGCTTCGTCTCTCCGAGCTACCTAGCGATGCGATTCCGAAAGAGATTGCCAATCCTCAAGCTGCTCAAGCTCCTCCTCCACCTTCTATGGATGCCCTTATGACCTTTCTCAATGAACAATTCACGGGCTTACGCACGGGAATTGCTTCCATGGATCAAGCTATAAATTCAGGGTTTGCCGCCATAGACACACGCTTTACAAGCCTTGAAGATCGTGTGAAGAATGTGGAGACGCGTCTCACTTCTCTTGAAGGCGGTCACAATTCGATGAACATCTCTCTTACCGTTTTTCATGATGAACGGCGTCAATCAAGGAGGAATGATGATGCCAACAAAAAGGATGATAAAGATGATGAAGATGGCGATGGAGAATAGTAATAGATTATCTTTGCATTCCATTCATGTCATTTAGGATTTCTATTTATGCACTTTGCTTTATGTTCTTTAGGATTAAGTTTAAAACCTATGCTTTGATTACTGTTATTTGGATTTTATTTTGATGTTTCCTTTGTTATGAACTTAAATGTTTATCTATTATATGTTGCTTGGTTATTTATGCCTTTTGCCTATGTCTATCTATGTCTCTTGTTTTTTGATCTAACAAAAAGGGGGAGAGGGAACAAGCTCACTTAAAATTTTTAACTTAAATTTTACCTAGCTAACATTAATGGGAAGTTGTTTTCCAAAGTTTTTTCAAAGTCTTAAAAAATTTCAAGTTTTGGTTTTGTTATATCAAAAAGGGGGAGATTGTAAAACCTATGTTTGATTTTGATATAACAAAGTTTTTTAAGGATTAAATTGAAAACTTGAAAAAGAATTTTAAGTTCCTCAAAAAGCTTTCAAACCAACAAGGCTTTAATCTAGTTTGAAAAACTCAAACTTCAAAATATTTTCTAAGTGTTCCAAGGCCAAACTATTGAAAATCGCATATGCATATCGATACGCTTCTAGTCGTATCGATACCTTTTTTACCAAACTTGGCCACTGGAGAAACGCGTTTCGATACGCCTCTTACCGTATCGAAACAACGTATCGAAACAGATTGAATCTGTATCGATACGCTCTCTCTGCAAAAACTAAAGAAGTTTGAATGACGTACCGATACGATGTCACCCGTATCGATACGGATTTAATGGAATTTTAAATTCAAAAGCCTTAAATATTTTTGACCGTTGGTGTTAGTTGTTAGGTAACAGATTTTTAAAGTGTTGGTTGTCCCGTACCGATACGCTCTTACCCGTATCGATACGAAATCTTCCAGTGAGCTTTGATGAAATAATTGTTTCGATACGGTCTTGCCTGTACAGAAACACTTCCTTAACCCGTACCGATACACCTACACGCGTATCGATATGCCCCTATTATGATTGTGCAACGACTTTTTCTGTTTTGAGACAGATATCGATACGGATCCCCGCGTACCGATACGATAGGCTGCAGAAGTGCATTTATGGTGGAAAGAGAGGGTTCCAACGGCTATATTCATTACCCTAACCACCCAAACGGCTAGAATTAATAGAGAAGGTATAAAATGAGGCCAATTGAAGACTAACAACAATTATTGCATCCAAAAGAAGCATTTTTACAAAAATCCAAGCTCAAAGTGCCTAAGTTCTCATTCTTGTAAAATCCCAAATTGTGTTGTGTTTTAAATTCTTATCTTGTATTCAAATTTGGGTTGAGTGCTTGTATTTAAAGGGGCAAACTTGTATTAAGAGATATTTTTCTTGCCTTAAATTCTTCTTTGTATCTTGTGAGGGTTTGGTCAAATTTTGGGTAGAAAATTTGACCGGTATTGTAAAAGTTACCTCCTAAGCCTTGAAAATGGGAAGAGAAATTATGGATTGTTGGAAAATCCTTAGTGATAGCTAAGGTAGTGGATGTAGAGTTCATTTGGAACTTGAACCACTCAAAATTGTCTTGGTCTTCAATTTTTATCATTCCACATTCACTTCAAAATTTTAAAAGTCCAATTCACCCCCCTCTTGGCTTTAATCAATCCATTGATCCACTCAACACTGTGTGACACCGGGCCTCACTCCACGTTTGTTGGTATGATGTATGTATGTTGTGTGAGATAATACATCCTTGCTCGCTATCATTGCTTATCTTACCGTGATATCATATTTGTAGCATGCTCTTATTTATGACTTGCATGAAGCATGGTTGAGTGGAAGTGTATCTACTAAGATTCGTTAGCTCATCGTTCAGAATTGTTGTCGCCGTTCACAGGTTAGTAGGTTGACATGCATTGTCGGAGCACCATTGGAGTAGGACCTCAACATCGACTTTTGTCCAAGTACAATACTTAGATTATTTAGGCTATGCATTCGTAGGACCTTATGTTGTATTATAACTCTAATTTTGGATTTTAACTTATGTTTCGAATACTTTTAATTATGTATTTTTAAATGGAGCTCCATTAACATTTTAAGTGGTTTATCAACTTTGAAATATTAAACTTAATGGATTTTATGAAATAAATGTATTGGACTGAATCTAGTTACAAATTTTATGGTGTTGGGTTTGGGCTTGAGGCGTAATTGGTAACATTTGGCTTTGGGACGTTACATAGTTTATAAGACGTGTAATATGTAGGGATTTCAATTGGGTAGGGAGGGTACGAAGGGTACGCTTTTCATACCAATCTCCATCAAGAATTTTTATTTCTATCCCTGCCCCACGACCCACTGCAAATATAATATATAAAACCATCACTACCCTACAACTCGCAATACTAAAACCATCTTCGCCCCATCATCTACGTGGGTCTTGAGATCTACCTAGTCTCATCTTTACCCGCCCCATGACCCATGCATATAATATATTTTTTAATTTTAGTTAAATAAATATAAATTAAATTTGTTATAAGAATGTATGAAATACTTGTCATTCAAACTCTCATCACATATGTGACATTATTCCAATTGTCACTATTTTTTAATAAAATAATATACGAAATTAATTTTTTTACAACACAAAAGTTTGTACTAAAAAGGTACTAAAGTCTACTGTAAAAGATCGAAAAATAGCACAAATAACATGTAAAATAATATTCTAATTGTTATAACAAATAAACAACATAAAAAGAACTAAAAAGAATAACAATAAAAAAACAACCTTTAAACAATAAGAATAAATATCAATAAAATCTAAATAAGATACAATATCAAGAAAATAAAAGAATAACATACATATGGTGAGGACTAAGGAGAAAAAACAAACCTTAAAAAGAAGGTTCAAAGACAGACAACAATAAAGAAGAAACCAATAAATATAAATATTATATATATATAATTTTTCATAAATATACCATGATGAGTGAATATAAATTATCTTATATTTGAATCTAATTTAAACTAATATTTTAAAAAATGTTTATATATTTGATTTGATGAATCTCAAACTCAATTATATATATAGAACTTTAAATTAATATCTCAAGACAAGTCAATATGAATTAATAACTTTAAATTTGACTCTGATCTAAACCGATATTATATTTTTAATAATATTTATAATAAGGTAGGGATGATGCTGGACGAGTGGGGATGGGGCGGATACAAAGGCATATTTACCCCTTCCCCGCCACCCACGACGAATTTAATTTTTATCTTCATCCTCGTCCTACAACTTGTAAAATTTGTAACTATCTCAACTTAATTGAATGCGAAGTGGGGCGAATCCCCGTAAAATACGCCCTACTTACATCACTAGGAATATCATAATATTTGTTTATTGAATAAATATTTTTTTCATATTTCTTTATAGCAAATTAAATGATTTATATGTATCTTTTTATAATCTGACTCTAGAATAGATATAGATTTAAAATATTATCTAAAAATTACAAAATAAAAATTGTATTGGAGTGAGCTTAAGAACCAAATAAAAATAAATTAATTACCATCATTTAAAATGTTTTAACAAATGAAAATAATTAAAATGTAAAAGTAGAGAAATAAAGGGAAAGAAAAAGGGGTGAAATTAATTCATCTTAAAATTGAGTTAAAAATGTTTAACACGTGTTCGCGTAAAAATTAGTGAAAAGGAAAAGACAAGAAAACCATAAACATCATCTATAAAATTTATTAAAAATAAACTTACATATATTAAAATAAAATAAAAATAACAAGTAATTAAAAAAGTAAATTTATTATTTTTTTAATATGCGGGTGTGATTACAAAGTAATATATGTTTAATTTTCTTAGCCATTTAATAAACGCACACACACATCGTGCACACATGGTGCTCGAACCCAGGTCACTCAATTATGGGTTAAGCTACGTTTGGATCACTCAATTATTAAAAGTTACATTAAGATCATTCAATTATGAATAAAATTATAATTGAGTCACCCAATTATTAAAAATTACATTTGGATCACTCAATTATGTGTAAGATTACATTTGATTCACCCTTCATATTTTAAAAAGTAAATCAATTTAATCATTCTTTCTTTCAAATCACTTGTATACTCTCGTCAACATTAGATTACTTCATTTAAAATCATTAACTAATCTAATAAACAAATTAATATTTTCTTTAATATGAAAGGTGACCCAAATATAACCTTACACATAATTGAGTGATCAAAATGTAACCTTTAATAATTAGGTGACCCAAATGTTACCTTACCCATATGTGAGTGACCCTAATGTAACTTTTAATAATTGGGTGACTCAAACATAACCTAGCCCATAATTAAATGACCCAAACATAACTAAACTCATAATTGAGTGATTTCCGTTGTAGTTTACGGATTTATTTTTATTTAAAGTTCATATAATAAATAAACCTTGTTTTCAAGTGATACATTTAAGTCTTGCAAATGTCAAATATCCATAATGGCCTCTAGCTTCAGCAGATGGGCGAGACATCACTGCCGGACAACTTGGGTTGTCCCTCACACTTCCTTCGCTTGAAGGCTGCCTCCTCCTCTTGCCAGGTGGACATGCAACGGAACCACCGTCATCGACCTTCGAGCAATCCACTTTCCATTCCCGGACTTCATATGTTCGAAGTAGTATTTCAAAAGTCCGCATATCTGCATATATTATACAAGCACTTTATACTTCCTATATACATGTATAGATAAAGAGAACAGTTCCAAGAGAAGTCAGTCCACATATGAATTATGAAATTTGATCCCAATATCCGTTCATCCTTTTATTCCCTATTTCTTAGACTGCAGCCAATTTTGTATCGAAAAATCACTACACAAGCAAGAGATAATAAACTGGTTTTGGAAAAGCTACCTGTAAAGTTCAATTTAAGTGTTTCACATGAGCGTTGGACTTGTTCAATGCATGGTGAAAAAGAGCACAAAACTCCATCTTGTTTCAGCATTTTTGCAGCTGAAGGAATGGCCAGCCAAGGTTGTGGTAGGTCAAGAAATACGGAATCTGCCAATCCGGAAAATTCATCCGGAAATCCCTCACCCTGAATATCTCTAACACCTACGGTCACTAAAGTGTTTACACCAGTCCTCTCGAAATCCTCTCTGTCAAAGGCAAGAAAAACTGTAAACAACATATACCGACACATATATACATATTGCACCTTCACTATTATGTGTGCTATTTTGAGCCTTGTGCCTAAAGCAAGATTAGGGTTATAACATCTAGAGTGTGTCTACCACCCATTACAACACCAAAATAGATTAGAGAACCAGACTCTGAAACATTGCAGCTAGAATGCAGAACCTAACAATACATAAAAGCAATTATCGGATAATATCCCATAAATCGAGCTTTGAAAAATAAATTCATCAGAATGAAGACAACAATAGCAATGCACTCTCACAAAAGGGAAAAAACATTTTCTTACCTAGCTGAGGCAGCCCTCTGTTCGTGGAAATCAAATGTATAAACATGTCCTGTAGGAGCAACAGCTCTTGCAAGTGAGGTCGTTAACGATCCACTTCCTGTCCCAGATTCAAGAACCAAACAACCAGGAACAATTTCCAAGTACATAATCACAAAGCTAATATCTGCAATATAGAGAATCTGAGTCCTATGACTTAGAACCAAAGTCCATAACTCTGGTGTTGGAGCCAATAGGTAAACAAATCCACCCTTGTAGCTAAACACTTTGGAACCAAATGGCTTCCCAATCCAATCCGAATGTTTAAACAAGCCGAATCGGTTTTGGAAAACCGAACTCTCACACACTCTAACAGCCTTCATAGTATCATGTCTCTCATAGACAATAACCAAGTCTCCATCTCTAATGCATCGATTGAAAGATATCTTATTTGAGGGATCCATTAACAACATCTTCAAAATGCTGAATTTTATGAAGAACCAATAGATGCAATAACCTGTAAATACTGAAAATAGGTTCAATGTAAAGCTAATATTTATTAAATTCCAGAAATCTCATCTCTTTTTCTTCTTTTAATAAAGAACTTATATAAATCTGGTCCACTGTAAAATCAAAAGAACCAAAGTTTATCCTCCAAAAAAGTGTAAATTCAACTATAAACGTACACAAGTTTGAAAAACAAAAATATCACCACATACACAGGGTTCCGTTAAGATTAAACTATCACATACAATATCAGAAAGACCCAAATTCATGAAATATATACATATACACACATTCAACCATAAACGTACAAAAGTGTATACACATTACACAGTACTACCCATAAAGATGGTAAATTCAACTATAAACGTTCACAAGTTTCAAAAGAAAAGGAAATAACCAAATACCCAAGGTTCCATTAAGATTAAACTGTCCTACGCAAACGCGAGAAAAGATCCGAATTCATGAAAAATATACACATACATTCAAAGCAGGGGAAAACTATCAATGATTTCATGAACAGTTAAGGTAGAAAATTGAATTGAGGGGGGAGGGAAGACTTACAGAAGATTTAGTTTTGACGTAAAAAGCAAGATTTATCGGAGGGAGAAATTGGAAGTTTTGAGTTTTCAAGTTTACCAATCGAAAGTAACTGAAGAAAGCAGCAAAAAACGGTGGTCATGGCGTAGGGTTTTGGCAGATGCTTGGTGGGAAATCGGTGTGGTTTTAATGGGTCGGATTCCATTAATTCGGGCTCAAACTAGATTCGGACCCTGGCTTTTGTTGGGGGGTTTATTAATGGGCAGGCCTACCTCCACCCTGAATGTTTTATTTTCTTTTCATTCCATCTATTAATAGATTGGATGTTAAATCCATTAATTGGTCGAGTGATCAAAAAATAATCATATTGTCATATTTTGTATAGATTTTAATTTTGACATTTGTCTTGGGAATGCAATTGCATTTTTTGGTAAATAGTTCTTTAAGTCAAAATTAGAGGTTTGACCAGTCAAATCCGCTAGTTTAGATGTTTGGTAAATAAAAGATTATCATAGCGGATTGGTGAAACATCTTAATTTGAAAAAGCTCCTTTTAAAATTTTTTTGAGTTAGAGGTTTGAATAAAAAAATTATATAGACTCTTTTATCCTTGACAATTACAATTTTTTTTCCTCTAAACAACATAAATTTAAATAACTATTAAAATAAAAAATAAAAATTTAATATATTAATATATATACATCTACATTTAATATTAAATAAAATTATATTTAAAATATAAATTCATAAATGAACAATTAATATATACATTTAAATTTAATAATTATTAAAATTATATTAAAAAATACTTTTAAATAAGAAATTAATATATACATCATTCCTACATGTTTCATATATGCTTAGTAATAATATTAAAAAAATAATTTTTATAATTTAATTAATATTAATATATACAAAATATTAATAACTAATAAATTATTTAAACAAGTATTAAATATAATTATGTAATTATATGTCATTTTGCTTGTTCAAATGATAAAAAGCTATTATCTATCAGTTAATTTTATCAAATGCTTGTATACAATTAACTAACGCATTTCCTAGTTAAATTAGCTAGTACTATCACTATCAGCTAATATAATCTACTACAACTATCTGTTAATTGTCAAATAAGATTTACATCTCTATTTAATAAAAGAATAAAATTATAAAATTGAAATTACATGATGAATTTTGATTATATCTGTTGAAATGATTTTTTTAAGAAAAAGAGCGGATGCGAGGTAGATTATTTAGAATGAGAATGAAACCGTTATAATAATTGTTTGTACTATTTCATCTCATCCCATTATATGAAATTATCATTTAATTTTTATATTAATTTTTTTGTTGAATTTTTAAGCCAAATTCTGTTATCACGTATAATTAGGGGTGATAAACGGATTATTCGGTTCGGGTTCGTATTTGATTACATTCGGTTTAATTTCAGTTTGGGTCTGATTTGGGCGTTCAGTTTTACTCGGGTCTATGGTGATTTCGGTTCGGATATCAGCTTGGGTCGGTTGTCTTTCGGTTCGGTTAGTATCAGGTCGGTTATTTTCAGTCGAGTCAATATCAGGTTAATAGGAGACCGATCAGTTTCAGTCGAATTTTTAGGCCAAGTTAGGTTTTTATACCCTATATATCGCTTTATATAGCATACATATTTGGCTTTTTGGTGAGTTGTGCGACCGTTCACATCCCATCTTTTTTTTCTTTATTTTAAAATGTAACACCCCGGTTTAGGGCCTGGGAGTTTATCAGTGTTAATCTAGGATTAGTCTGGGTTAAAATTAGATTTAAAATGATGATTTTATAAAAGTTGCCTTTATTTACAAAAATGACATTAATGAAAATTTGAAAGGGGTTTTATCTTGTTTCTTTTCAAAATCAAAAAGAAAGAAAAGCTATCATCTTCTTAAAAGCTCCCTTTTCTCTCAAAACCCCCTTAAACCCTAACATCACTATTTCATTGCCCAATCCCTCATCCAAGCAAGATTTGTGAAGGTAATCTCTCCCTTGTTTCAGTTCTTACCTATCTAGCTTGTGCTCTTTGAAAACTTTCTTTTAAAAGCCATTAAAATGCATTTTTGATTTGGTGTTGGGTTTGAGAAAATGGGTAAATCTATGGGTTTTTCGTGTGGGTTTCTAATGTAGTGTTTAAGGGTGTTTTTGATCATACTTGGGTCTCTTAAAAATGTTAAAAACATGGCAAATGTTGGGAAACCCGAAATGGGTATAAAAATGAGATTTTTAAGTTGAAAATGTTGGGTTTTGGGGTGGTTTTAGGTTGAAAACGTGGCTGGTGGTTCCCTTGATGTTGGGGAATGTTTCTAGATGATTTTGGATGTATTTAGATGGTTAAAATGGATGATTTCAGTGTGGGGTTTGTTTAGAACGATAATGGTGAAGTTTGGATGAAATTTGTGTTCGAATCGATGTGTTTTGGTTGCAAGATTGAGTTTCCGGGTTGTTGCTAGTTTACAAGTGTATTGGTGTCCTAATAGTTTGTTTTGGGTTGCTTAAAATAGAGAAATCGGGTTCGGTGCTTTGGGCGCGATATCGGATACTACGGAGGCTTGAGAACGGTGTTTCGGCTTTCGTTGGGCTTAATCGGTGAGTGGAAACTGTTTTGAGACTTAAAATGTGTTTAATGAAGGTTTTGGGGTTTGGGTGGAGTCTTAGAGACTAACCTAGACCCGAGTGTAAGTGTATCTATTCTCGCTTGTTTGGTTGATTATGGGCGTTCTCAATTATGCGTGTTGTGGTATTTTTGGATTGCTTTTACTCTCCGTTAATGTTGTTGTGTAGTCGTTGTTGGTGTCGAGCTTCACGTGATGGTTGTCGATACTACGGTGATGTGTAGTCCCACCGGTAGTGACTAGTAGAAGAGTACGGTAATGTGTGGTCCCATCGGAAAACTACTAGTTGGTGTGAACGGTGATGTGTAGTCCCACCGGGTTTGGTTTATGCATGTGCATACCATGTTTTGTGATGATTGTGTTTCATTACGTCTTTCCTTAAATGGTTTTGCTTTAAATCCAAGACTTATGTTTTAAAAACTGCATTGTTGTTGTGTTTTAGAGCTCCGCTCACTAAGCTTTAAGCTTACGCTCTCTTTTTTTCCAACAATGCAGATTGTTAGTGGCTTGGGAGGCAAGTGGGCAAGGGAGGAGTTTCTCGGAGTTCTCGGGTAGCTCAAAGTATGGTTTATGTCTTGTAATAACATTTAGACAATGGGATTGCTAGATTTGTATGTAAGAAGTTGGTGTTCAAACTCCTAAACACTCTTTGTTTATGTTTCGAGCATGTTTTAAGTGGTGACACTATGTTAAATTGAGACTTGACGTGGCCATGTATGAATTGCTATGCCTATTGACTTGTTAGTGTTTTAGAACCTAAGTGTTCATGTGAGCTTAGGGCTTGAAATCCAATTTGTTGTTTGAATGTATGTCTAAAGAGGTGATTAGGGTATTTTGCATCTAGAAAGTATGTATGATATGTTGCTTTATGGTTTTTGATGATTCGGGACAAGTTTGGGGACATTTGGAAGTGTTAAAGTAAGATTTTGGGCCTATCTGTGTGCAGGTGTTTCAAAATGATCGATACGGTTTCGGAACGGTTGACAGCTCTAGGGGTACTGGTACCGGAACGAGGTGGTGCCGTTTCGATACGTTTCGACACTGTGAGCCCTTGTTTCAGAACCTGTTTCGATACGTTTCGACACTATGAGTCCCCGTTCCGATACATTTTGTCACTGGAAGACTCCGTTCCGAAACAAGGTGGGCCGTTTCGGAACGGCTTGGTCTCACTTTTAAAATGGAGCCCGCATTTCGAAACGGGCAAGCATGTTCTGAAACGAAGGCAGTTACAACACTTAAATGGCACCTTCGAAGGTTTCTGAATGTTGTATTTTAGTCCCTAGAGCTTGTATGCTTCCTTGTTGAGTCTATATATACCCCTTATGATGGTTTTGCCCCGTATGCATGCAATTTGACTAACAACTGTATGGTAAGTTTAAATTAATGTGTGCCCTCAGCTCGTTCGTATCTATATTCGCTTATTCGTTGTTGTTTACTCATCTAGGGCTAATTGTGATATCTAGACAAGATAATAAATGAAAAAATTAGGGTTGCTAATCGGAGTGAGGCCTTAGTGGGTTTCGCTTCGGTTTTCCCTGTGTAATCCGTTCAGTCCGGTCTGTTGGCTAGGCCGAGACGAGGGGGTTATATTTGGTGGTATCAGAGCCATGTTACGAGGTCTCTTAGGAAGGTAAGTCAGGTAAGTTGGTTTTTTTGGTTGTTTGCTAATGCACGGTGTATGAAAGCATGCTTTAATGATCTTGTTGTCGGTTGATGTTTAGTCGAGTGTTCCCATTGCTAGGTGTTATTATTGAAAAATGGTTTGGGTTTAAAGAGCTTGGGAACTTGGGTCCTAGCCCTTGCTAACGTAATGTTTCCTTGTGTGTGATGTGTTTGATGTTTTAGATTCTATCTCGTTATGGTAAATCCGAGAGGACGACCTAGAGTGGGTGACCAGGCACCCGGGGATGTGCCTCTTGTTCCTCTGCTCTCGATGGTAATGGAGTGGACGGTGAAGGTAATGTGCCTCAAGCCGGTGCGCAAGTTGAAGGTGATGGTAATGGACCTCAGGCCGGTGCAAATATTGGGGGTAACGGAGCTCAGGCAGGTCAAGGTCCGGCTGGTGCGGACATGACACATGTGATTCAGACTATAGCTGGGGCTTTTCAGACAGCCTTGGCCGGTATGCATGCTGCAGCACCACCTCAGGGTGTGGGGACTTGTTTACCCCTTGAGAGGCTCCGTAGTTTGGGTGGAGTTGAGTTTCATGGTTTGACTCCCGAGGGTTCAGAAGCTTGGCTCAAGAGTACTACACGCATCTTGGGTCAGATGGAGTGCTCAGACACTCGTAAGTTGGGTTGTGTTGTCTCATTGCTTCAAGGAGATGTGTATGCTTGGTGGACCACCATTACTTCAGGTATGACAGAGGCGGATGTTACTTGAGAATTCTTCAGAAATGCCTTTAAGAAGAAGTATCTCATAGTCCGATATCAGGGTGAGAAGAAGAGAGAGTTTATGGCCTTGGTTCAGGGTGGCAAGACGGTGTCCGAGTAAGAGGTTCAGTTTGTGAGGTTGAGCCAGTATGCTCCCGAGCTGGTTCCCAATGAGAGGGAACGGTGCGAGCGTTTCCGATATGGGTTGACTAGAGATGTGAAGACTTATATGCTTACCTCTGACTACACCGAGTTCGATGTTTTGGTCTCTAGAGCCAAGGATATTGAGCATAACTTAGGCTCCAGTGCTCGTGCTAATGGGTCCGATTCCGGGAAGAGACATGCGGATTGGGACAGAGATCATGCCAAGAGGCATAGGGATATGAGGTATCAGCTCGATTCAAGGAATAAGGGTGGTAACCATGGACGGGGCCATCAGGGCCAAGGAGCCGTTGTTCACACTCCTGAGTGCACTAGATGCGGGAGACGCCATCAGGTGAGTGTATGGGTACCTTTGGGGTATGTTGGAACTGTGGTTCCCGAGACCATTTGAGGCATAACTGTCCACACCCGGCTACGGGCGGACCGACTCCAGCTAGGGGTTTTGAGCATCAGAGAGGCCGTGGGCGCGATCGTGATAACTTTCAGCCGAGGAACGATGGTCAGAGGAACTTAGCTCATGTGGTGGCAGTTCAGCCCGAGGGTGGAGGACCAGCTAGGGTGTATGCACAGCGAGAGGCTGGGAATGACACGGATGACATTGTAGGTAATTTCTCGATACAGTCCTTGACTTTGCTTTCTTTGATAGATTCGGGTTTGACACATTCGTATAATTTGGGTGAGCACGTAAGGTCTCTAGATTTACCGTATGAGTGGCTAGAGGTAGGTGTAAATGTTACTAGTTCTTTCGGTGATACTGTGGTAGTTAGGAAGATGTATAGGAGGTGTCCCTTGATGATTCAAGGCCACGTGTTTCCGGTTGACATGATGGAGTTGCCGTTCTATGGTTTTGATGTGATTTTAGGCATGGATTGGCTCGTAGAGCATAGAGCTAGGGTAGACTTTGAGACCAAGAGAGTCTCCTTGAGGCTTACGGATGATTGTGAAGTCGTAGTGGTGGGCGAGAACATTAAGTTCTTGTCCAATGTTGTTTCTACTCTAGAAGCTCAGAGATTGTTGGATTCAGGTTGTCAGGCTTACTTGGCTTATGTAATGAATCCGAATATGAGTGAGGTTAGACCGCAAGACATCAGAACAGTTTGTGATTTTTCGAGTTTTTTTTCGGAAGAGTTGCCTGGTTTGCCTCCAGATAGAGAAGTTGAGTTTGCTATTAAGATATATTCTGATTCTGCACCTATGTCTATTGCTCCATATAGAATGGCACCGAAAGAGTTGAAAGAGTTGAAGACACAGCTTCAGGAGTTGTCAGATAGAGGTTTCATTAGGCCTAGTATTTCTCCGTGGGGTTCTCTGGTTTTGTTTGTGAAGAAAAAGGACGGCAGTATGAGGATGTGTATAGACTATAGGCAGTTGAACAAAGTAACAGTGAAGAACAAATATCATTTGCCTCGAATAGATGACTTGCTTGATCAGTTGAGAGGTGCTTCAGTGTTTTCGAAGATTGATTTGAGATCTGGTTACTATATGTTGAAGGTGAAGGATGTAGACATACCAAAGACCGCTTTTCGTACACGTTATGGGCACTGCGAGTTCTTGGTAATGCCTTTCGGATTGACTAATGCTCCAGTTGCATTTATGGATATGATGAACCGAGTGTTCCACGAGTTTTTGGACAGGTTTGTGGTAGTGTTCATAGATGATATCTTAGTGTACTCTAGGACCGAGGAAGAGCATGATGAGCATTTGCGGCTAGTACTTCAGACTTTTCTTGAGAACCAGTTGTATGCCAAGTTGAGTAAATGTGAGTTTTGGATTAGGGAGGTAGCCTTCCTAGGTCATGTGATCTTAGCCAATGGAATTAGTGTGGATCCCAAGAAAATAGAAGCCATAGTGAGTTGGAAACAACCGAAGTCAGTGACAAAAATCTGTAGTTTCCTAGGCTTGGCGGGGTATTATCGAAGATTTGTCGAGGGATTTTCGAGGATAGTGGCACCTTTGACTAAATTGCTTCAGAATAGTATTCCGTATGAGTGGTCGGATGCAAGACAACAAGCATTTGAGAAGTTGAAGAAAGCTTTGACCGAAGCTTCTATCTTAATTCAGCTTGAACCGGGAAAATAGTTTGTGATTTTCAGTGATGCTTCGTATGTAGGTTTAGGTTGTGTGCTTATGCAAGAAGGTAAGGTTGTAGCTTATGCTTCGAGACAATTGAAGGTTCACGAGAAGAACTATCCCACTCACGACATAGAGTTAGCCGCAATAGTGTTTGCTTTGAAGATTTGGAGAAATCACCTTTATAGTGAGAAGTGCACCGTTTATACCGACCACAAGAGTTTGAAATACTTGATGACTCAGAGGGAGTTGAACCTTAGACAGCGTAGGTGGTTAGAGCTCCTTAAGGATTATGACCTTACGATAGAATACCATCCGGGTAAGGCAAACGTAGTGGCCAATGCTTTGAGTAGAAAAGTGGCAGTTGAGTTGCGAGCCATGTTTGCGAGGTTGAGTGTGTCAAATGATGGTGGTTTGATAGCCGAATTACAAGTTAAACCTTCATTGGCTCAGTTGATTTGAGAGAAACAATTGCAAGATGAGTCTTTGGCACCTCACGTGCAAGATATAGCTGAGGGTAGGCTTACATAATTTTGCTTTGGTGAGAACGAGATCTTATGTTTCAAGGATATGATAGTTGTTCTGGAAGATTCCGAGTTGAGGCGTATTATCTTGAATGAAGCACATAATAGTCCTCTTGCTATGCATCCGAGTAGTACGAAGATGTATCGTGGGCTAAAAGAAGAGTACTACTAGGTGGTTGAAGAAAGATGTTGCTGAGTTTGTGAGTAAGTGTATGGTATGTCAGCGAGTTAAAGCCGAACATCAATTTCCTTCAGGGTTGTTCCAGCCATTGAAGATTCCGGAATAGAAGTGGGAACGTATCACCATGGACTTTGTGTCGGGTTTACCGTTGACTCTTTCGAAGAAAAATTCAATGTGGGTGATAGTCGATAGATTTACTAAGTGTGCTCACTCCATACCTATTCATACTACCTACACCTTAGATAAGTTGGTCGATCTGTACATTAGTGAGATAGTGAGACTGCATGGGGTATCGAAATCGATTGTATCAGACCGAGATCCGAGGTTTACATCTAGATTTTGAGAGTGTTTGCATCGTGCCTTGGGTACTTGGTTGAACTTCAGTACTCTGTATCATCTGCAGTCAGATGGTCAGTCAGAGAGAGTGATTCAAGTGTTGGAGGACATGTTGAGGTGTTGTATCATCGACTTTCAGGGTTCTTGGGAGAAGCACCTACCATTAGTAGAGTTCGCGTACATTAACAGTTATCATGCTAGTATTCAAATGGCACCGTATGAAGCTCTATATGGTAGGATATGTAGAACACATGTTTGTTGGGCCGAGGCCAGACAAAAGCTTATACCGATGCCCGATTTGCTTAAGAGCACTACCGAGAAGGTAAAATTGATATGTGATCGCTTGAAGGCAGCTTCAGACTGACAGAAATCGTATTCCGATTTGAAAAGAAATGAGATAGAGTATGTCGTGGGCGAGAAAATGTTTTTGAAAGTCTCACATTGGAAGAAGGTGATGAGGTTTGGTAGGAAGGGTAAGTTGAGTCTGACATTCATTGGACCTTACGAGGTAGTTGAGAGGATCGGTCTCGTTGCGTATAGATTGAGACTCCCGACTTAGTTAGAGAAGATTCATGATGTGTTCCACGTTTCTATGCTTCGGAAGTATTGATCGGATCTGTCTCACATAATGTCAGTGGAAGAGATTGAATTGAACCCTGACTTATCATATGATCAAGTGCCGGTTGAGATTCTTACTACGAACAAGAAAGTGTTGCATGGGAGGTCTATGGAATTAGTCAAGGTTTTGTAGAGACACCGAGGTGTGGAGGAGGCTACTTGGGAGAGAAAGGAAGACATGGAAAGACAGTTTTCGTATCTCTTTTCGTCAGGTAATTTCGGGGACGAAATTCCTTAAGTAGGAGAGAGTTGTAACGCCCCGGTTAAAGGCCCGGGAGTTTATCGGTGTTAATCTAGGATTAGTCCGGGTTAAGATTAGATTTAAAATGATGATTTTATAAAAGTTTTCTTTATTTACAAAAATGCCATTAATGAAAATTTGAAAAGGGTTTTATCTTGTTTCTTTTCAAAATCAAAAAGAAAGAAAAGCTATCATCTTCTTAAAAGCTCCCTTTTCTCCCCAAACCCCCTTAAACCCTAAAATCACTATTCCATTGCCCAATCCCTCATCCAAGAAAGATTTGTGAAGGAAATCTCTCCCTTGTTTCAGTTCTTACCTATCTAGCTTGTGTTCTTTGAAAACTTTCTTTTAAAAGCCATTAAAATGCATTTTTGATTTGGTGTTGGGTTTGAGAAAATGGGTAAATCTATGGGTTTTTCGTGTGGGTTTCTAATGTAGTGTTTAAGGGTGTTTTTTTATCATACTTGGGTGTCTTAAAAATGTTAAAAAGATGGCAAATGTTGGGAAACCCGAAATGGATATAAAAATGAGATTTTTAAGTTGAAAAGGTTGGGTTTTTTTGGGTGGTTTTAGGTTGAAAATGTGGCTGGTGGTTCCCTTGATGTTGGGGAATGTTTCTAGATGATTTTGGATGTATTTTGATGGTTGAAATGAATGATTTTAGTGTGGGGTTTGTTTAGAACGAAAATGGTGAAGTTTGGATGAAATTTGTGTTCGAATCGATGTGTTTTGGTTGCATGATTGAGTTTCCGGGTTGTTACTAGTTTACAAGTGTATTGCTGTCCTAATAGTTTGTTTTGGGTTGCTTAAAATAGAGGAATCGGGTTCGGGTTCTTTGGGCGTGATATCGGATACTACGGAGGCTTGAGAACGGTGTTTCGGCTTTCTTTGGGTTTAATCGGTGAGTGGAAACTATTTTGAGACTTAAAATGTGTTCAATGAAGGTTTTGGGGTTTGGGTGGAGTTTTAGAGACTAACCTAGACTCGAGTGTAAGTGTATCTATTCTCGCTTGTTTGGTTGATTATGGGCGTTCTCAATTATGCGTGTTGTGGTATTTTTGGATTGCTTTTACTTTTCGTTACTATTTTTGTGCAGTCGTTGTTGGTGTCGAGCCTCACGTGATGGTTTTTGTTACTATGGTGTTATGTAGTCCCACCGATAGTGACTAGTAGAAGAGTACGGTGATGTATAGTCCCATTGGAAAACTACTAGTTGTTGTGAACGGTGATGTGTAGTCCACCGGGTTTTGGTTATGGATGTGCATACCATGTTTTGTGATGATTGTGTTTCATTACGTCTTTCCTTAAATGGTTTTGCTTTAAATCCAAGACTTATGTTTTAAAAACTGCATTGTTGTTGTGTTTTAGAGCTCCGCTCACTAAGCTCTAAGCTTATGCTCTCTTCTTTTCCAATAATGCAGATCGTTAGTGGCTTGGGAGGCAAGTGGGCAAGGGAGGAGTTTCTCGGAGTTCTCGGGTAGCTCAAAGTATGGTTTATGTCTTGTAATAACACTTAGACAATGGGATTGCTAGATTTGTATGTAAGGAGTTGGTGTTCAAACTCCTATACTTGCTTTGTTTATGTTTCGAGCATGTTTTAAGTGGTGACACTATGTTAAATTGAGACTTGACGTGGCCATGTATGAATTGTTATGCCTATTGACTTGTTAGTGTTTTATAACCTAAGTGTTCATGTGAGCTTAGGGCTTGAAATCCAATTTGTTGTTTGAATGTATGTCTAAGGAGGTGATTAGTGTATTTTGCATCTAGAAAGTATGTATGATATGTTGCTTTATGGTTTTTGATGATCCGGGACAAGTTTTGGGACGGTTGGAGGTGTCAAAGTATGATCTCGGGCCTATCTGTGTCCAGGTGTTTCGAAACGATCGATACGGTTTCAGAACGGTTGACAGCTCCAGGGGTACTCGTACTGGAATGGGCAAGCCTGTTTTGAAACGCAGGCAGTTAAAACACTTAAATGGCACCTTCGAAGGTTTCCAAATGTTGTATTTTAATCCCTAGAGCTTCTATGCTTCCTTGTTGAGTCTATATGTACCCCTTATGATGGTTTTGCCCCGTATGCATGCAATGTGACTAACAACTGTATGGTAAGTTTAAATTAATGTGTTCCCTCAGCTCGTTCGTATCTATATTCACTTATCCACTGTTCTCTACTCACCTAGGATTAATTGTGATATCTAGACAAGATAATAAATGAAAAAAAAATTAGGGTTGCTAATCGGAGTGAGGCCTTAGCGGGTTTCGCTTCGTTTTTCCCCGTGTAACCCATTCGGTCCGGTCTGTTGGCTAGGCCGGGATGAGGGGGTTACATAAAATCTTTTCCTTGTTTCGGGTTGCCTTCAGTTCGAGTGAAATCGATTTGAGTCTATTTTCAGTTCAATTAAAATTCGAGTCGATTTCAATTTCGGTTCAATTTGTTTTGAGTTTCGAGCCAATTTCGGATCTGGGGTCAAGTTTGCCAAATCTATATATGATGAACTTAAAATTATGACAAAAGTCGAGTTCAAATAATTACTATACAACCAAAGGCTTCGAACAATAGTTCTGACAAAAAATACGACTACAGCTAGAATTGACTTTTATCCTCAAATGAAACAAGATTTATTTCAAACACTTAATTTTATCTTTAACTATTAAAATTAAATTATTTAAGTGAAAAAAAACACCTCCAAAATTAGGGCGAATTGTAAGCTACAAGTTTGATGGAGGTTATTTTTTTGAATAGTATAAAGTGATTATAAGATAGTGTAGACAAAGCGATTGAACTCAAGTTTTTTAGAATAAACATTATCAGTTTTTCTATTGGGTCTACTTGTTAAGTTCAATCGCTACTTTAATTAGAAATATAAAGTTTTATTCTAACTAATATGTTTTTAAAATTCATAATGTGATCTTACGGTAGCATATGTCTTATTTTAACCTTTAACAAATTTATACACGTACATGTGATCGAGCACAAATATTTTGAGAATAACAGAAGTTTCCTATCTATTATGACTGTTCCATAGATTCAATTTAACTAATATTCAAATTCAAAAGGATTTAAGATAATATTTTTTTTATCAAATACCTCATTCAGCCATCCAAAACAATAATAGAAAGGTTTGCAAACAGGGACGGAACTATATATAGAGGTGGGGAGGGGCAATTGCCTCTCAGCCCTCTATTTTTTCATTTTTATCCTCATATGTAAAAATTTATAAAAATTAACTAATTTATAAATTTATCTTACTTTTAAACATTTATACTTTGTCTTCACAACTTCAAATCTTAACTTCGTCCTTATTTACAATTACAAACTAGGAGGATGATCCAACATTCGGTGAAAGAGACCCAACATAATTTGCAAACCTTAAATTGAAGGCGAGATATCAACTTAGCACTGTTAAATTCAATAATGATCTTCTCCCATTCAGTTGCAACAAGTTTCAACATGCAGGCTAAAGCCTCTGCAGTGGTAACCGAGAACAGGAATTTTTTAAACAAGTCATAACCCCTCTCATTATCTATTTGGTTGCGTCTTTACTCTTATTTATGTCGGGAATAGAAATTTTGTTTTTCTTGTCTCTATTTATATTCTAAACTAAAAAAAATAGGTTTATGAATTATAAGTAAGGGTTTAAAATTTATTTTTTTAGTGTTAGGGTATATGTAGAAATATATGTTTTGATATAATAATTAAAAAAAGTTTTGGACTAAATTGAAAAGAATTTAAAATATTCTTTAAGTAAAAAACAACTTGAAAATAAGTTTGAGGATGTTTAAAATGGTTTTGGCAATGTTTGAAACATTTTTAAGTGGCCAAACCAGTGGTTTTAATGTACCCGCTTCAATACGTGCATAATCTATATCGATACGTTTTAAAACTGGCAAGACCCGTTTCGAAACATGGCTTAACTGTTTCGATACGGATAGGGGTTGTTTCGAAACACCCTTTGGTGTTTCGATACGCCTACGTGGCAAACACCCCAATGGCTATTTCCCAACGACCCTTTGAATTACAGGCTGTTTCGATACGACACTAGACGTTTCGATATGGCCCAACGTGTTTCGATACGGTAGACTGCATCAAACTCCAACGACTAGTTCTGAAGAAGGGCGTTTCGATACAACTACTCGTGTATCGAAACAAACATCACTAGAACTGCATTTATGGTGGGAAATAAAGTCTCCAACGACTCAAATTCAATTCCAACGGTCCTCAACGGCTACAAACTCAATTGGGAGTATAAAAGAGACCTCCAAGCATCAAGAGAAGACTAATGCTTCAATTGTCAATAACATTATGAAGAGAAAATTGTCTTAGGAGATTAATTGTTTATTCTTTGTATAGACAACACTTGTGAGCCATAATTGTCATATTTGCTCAAGTGTTTAGGTTTGAGTGAGAGCTTAAAGAGTGCAAACAAATACCTATTAGAGAGATTTTAGTTTGCTTATTTTCTTTATCTTGTAAAGAGGATTTCTCAAGCTTCAGGCTAGAAAGCTTTGAGTGTGTAAGGGTTTCCTCCTAAGCCTAGAAAAGAGGACGAATCAATTAGTGAATTGGTTGGAAAATCCTTAGTAGGAGCTAAGACAATGGATGTATGTGCTTGTTAGAAGCCCGGACCACTATAAATTCATCGTGTCATTTATTTTTGGCATCCACAAATCAATCACCCAAAAATCTAACTTCTCCACCACTTAGCTAGCTAAAATCGGTTGAACGGAATCAAGCCTATCAAGCCTAGCAATTGGTATCAGAGGGGGGCTCAATCGAAAGGGATTAACATCCTATTGAGGTGATCCAGGAAGGTCGATACATCAATTCAATCAACCGGTCAAATGGCGCAATCCATTGACAAGCCACCATTCTTCGACGGGACCAACTATGCATATTGGAAGACAAGAATGATGCTCTTCATCAAAGCCAAAGATTACAAGCTTTGGGACATAGTTGATGTTGATCCGTTCGTGCTACAACGAAGCAAGGCAGAATGGAATGCGGATGATCGCAAGAAGATGTAGCTAATTTGTAAGGCTTTGCACATTATCATTTGTGCATTTAGCCCCAACATCTATGAGAAGATGTCTTCTTGTGAAGATGTCTAGGAAGTTTGGGACAAGCTTGAAGTCACATACGAGGGAACCAACGAAGTAAAGGAGACCAAGATCGGTCTTCTCAACTTAGAGTATGAGAACTTCAAGATAGACCCGGACGAAGACATCAAGAGGATGTTCGACTGATTCTCCACAATCGTCAATCAACTCAAAGATTTTGGAGAAGAGATTTCGAAAGACAAACTCGTTCGGAAGGTGATCTATTCATCTCCCGAATCATGGGATTCAAAGAAGACGGCTATCATTGAAGCCGAATAGTTGAAGAAGTTCGAGCTTGATGAGCTAATCGTATCTCTTCTTACCTATGAGATGATGTCTCTACCTTTGAAGAAAGAGAAGGAGAAGAAGATCAAGAAGCAAGGCATTGATGTTGATAGCTACGCTATAACCTCTATATTTATGCCTCATTGATATAACAATTGCCTGTTTTCAAGTACATACATTGCATGTAGGTTTCATTTTTAAGTATATTATGCGTGCTTTCAAATTTATGGGTCGAATGGAGTTGGTGCTGCGTGAAAGGTAGTTTTTGGCTGTTTGTGTGTAGGATGACAGAGCATAATGCGAGGGAAAAAGCAAGGAACAAAATGCTATAGCAAGGGAGAGAAAGAAGGCTAGCTAGCGCACGAAAGTTCAAGCATGCGAAGTGCAGGAAATGACGCTTGACACTGTCAAATAGCTTTATGCAGCAGCCGCACTCCATCTGCAAACCGTCCACTTGTCCCCTGGTGGACAGAGCTTGTCGGAGGATATTCATTGGGATCCCCAACGAGATACCAAGGCACCAAAACCCTAGAAGACCGCCCCCACGATAAAAAGGCTTCATCTCTTTATGAGGAGGAGGAGAGAGAAGAAAAGTGTGTAAGAGAAAACACAACCAAAGGGGAGAAACACTTCATCGTCAGTCATACTTGGTGTCCTTCATCGGGGAGCTCAAGGCGTGGCCTCGCCGTCCTCTTATAGGGCGATGAGCCTAAGGCGGTCATGGCAGTCCACTGGCGAACTGGGAGTTTATCTTTCATTTTTGCTATAGTATTTATTTATCTGGAGGGTTGTAGGAGAATGATACGTTTGATTATTGCCTAGCCATGAACTGTTTTAGATGGCGTGGGTTTTGTTGGATGATACTCTTTTTATTTTCTTAATCTCATGTTGATGTTTACTGTTCTCTTTTGATCTTTGCTTTGTTTATGGTATACTTAATTTCCTTAAAGTTGTAAGAGCTTAAGGTTGTCAGTGCTTTGAGATATAGGCCCTACCTTAAGCGCCTTCGAGAGTTGGCCTTTCTTTAGGAACAGCCCAGGGTTGTAAGAGATTAGGGATGTTAGTGCTTCGAGAGACAGGCCATTCCTTATGATGCCTTCGAGTGATGGTCGTTCCCTAGGTACAGATGGGGGTAGTGATTAAGAGAGTAAGCCTTAGCTAATAGTGACAGTTAGAGTAGTGTGTGACAACCTTCGAGAAAGGGTCATTGCTTTAGCATTAGCTAGGGGGAGTGATCGAGAGAGCTAGCCCTAGATCCCATAAACAATGGAGTAACCACCAAGAGAAAGGTCTCCAACCTGCCTTAGAGATAAGTGATGGGTTTAAACGACTAAGAGGGTTAAAGATTAGGAGAGTTAAGTGTTAAGAGTTAAGCCGAGAGGTATTGTTGTAGCATTTTAGTCTCCCGGTCTTCTTGCTAGAGATAGTTTAGGAGCAACCTAAGTAAATCCCGCCGAGAATAGTGTAGAGAACTAGTATTCGTTAGCAGTTTTAAGAGACTTCATAGGATTATCCTTCAGGAGCTAGCCAGCCATTCCGTAGAGAGCTTCGTATCCGAGAGAGGACCTATCTATCATTTGATTATCTCTTCTCTGTTTTCTTGTTTTTCTACAACATTTTCCCATCCTTCATTCTGCCTCAGCATACTCACATTACAATTTGGTTACTATAGCAATTTGGATACGAAAATTGTGTTCACCTCCAATCTTTATGGAGACGATACACACTTATCACTTTATTACTCGTTCGACGTGTATACTTGCACCATTTGCGTATCATTTATAGTATTGCAAGATCACACAACAAGTGTTTGGCGTCGTTGCCGGGGATTGACAATTGGTTGTCCACAGTTTTTATTTTCATTTTGCTTTCTATTTCCACGTTGTAAATATTCACATGTTTTGTTGTTTTACTTTTCTTTTCAGGTATTCTTCTAGTTTATGACCAGGAGAATCTAGAGTCATGGAACCAGCACCTGTTAATGCAGATGCTATGGCAAATGGCCATGGAGCAGAGGTTTGACCACGAACCATTAGGGATCATTTGGCTCCTAGTTTGGATGATCTTTATCCCGGAATTGTAGCTCCAAAAATTCAGGCAGCCCAGTTCGAACTTAAACCCGTCATGTTCAATATGTTGAGCAACATTGGACACTATGGTGGCTCACCTCATGAAGATGCTAGACAGCATATCTGTACTTTCTTGGGTGTTTGTGATTCTTTCAGACAGCAAGGGGTGCACGAGAATGTGTTGAAGTTAAAGATGTTTCCGTATTCACTAAGAGATTGTGCTAGAGCATGGCTAAATGGGGTGCCAGTCGGATCAATTAAAAGTTGGACCTATATATGCAAGAACTTTTTGCTATAGCATAGTCCGGCAGTGATGAACACCCAGTTGAGGAATGATATAGCTTCCTTTCGTCAGTCTGATGATGAATCTATATATGAGTGTTGGGACCGATTTAAAGAATTGTTGAGGAAATGCTCTAACCATGGGTATCATGAGTGGACCCAGGTGGTTATGTTCTATAATGGTGTCAATGCTACCACAAGGATGTTGATCGATGCTGCAGCAAATGGGACACTATTGGACAAGTCACCGAAAGAAGCATTTGACATCCTCAACAAGGTAGCCAACAATGATTATCAGTTCGCAACACCAAGGCTTGGAACGGGGAGGAGAAATCAAGCTGCCAAGGAGAGTGAAGTTGGCAACTCAATACTGAATCAGTTGGCCAACATCACAGATTTGCTAAAGAATCTCCAGCTATCCAATGAAGTGAAGGAAGTTAAGGCAGTAAGGTCATGCCTAAGATGCAATGATAATCACCACCTCAACAATTGCCCTGACAATCCAGAATCTACCAGCTATGTGGGGAACTACAACCGTAGCAACAACAACCCTTATTCTAACTCCTACAACCCAATATGGTGTCAACACCCAAACCTGAGTTGGGATAATCAGGGGCACAACACCAATTTGGCCAATCAAATGCCACAACAAATTCCGCAAGAGGCACATCATTCCCGCCAGAATGAGCCATGGCAAAATCAAAAGAGAGCAGCACCTTCATCAAGCAATTCATTGGAGTCTACTTTTAAGGAGTTCATGGATATGACAAAGGACTTCATGGGGACCACGAAAGTTTTGCTACAGGATCAGGCATCACACATAAAAAATCAGGGAGCCCTTCTACAAAGTCATAGTGCATCCTTACGAGCCTTAGAAACTCAAGTGGGCCAAATTGCTCAAGCCTTGTACGTGCATCCACAAGGAACATTGCCTAGTGACACTGAAGCCACTAAGCACCATGGTAAGGAACAATGTAGTGCACTCACACTAAGGAGTGGCACGGAGATTAAAAAAGGTGATAAGTTTGGGGGTGGAGAGAAGGACGAAGTCCAACCCAGCTTACTGCCACTGCAAAAAGATCTTCAGGAACCACAGCAAGTAGAAGGAATAAAGGAGGATGGAAAGGCCAAAAAACCAATCGAGGAAGGGCCAGTTTTTGTTACAGCAAAAGACACAGCCCCACGAGCTACAACAGATTTAGCTAATCCACCTCCACCATTCCTTCAAAGACTCAAAAAGTAGAAAGAATATCTCTAATTTGAAAAGTTTGTAGATATCCTTGATCAGTTGCATATCAATATGCCACTCTTGGAGGCCATTGATCAGATGCCCACATACGCTAAGTTCCTCAAGGATATCACTACAAAGAAGAGGAAGGTAGAGAAGCACGAGACAGTTGCTATAGCAAAGGAATGCTACTACATTTGGAGAAAACTCCCACCAAAAAGAAAAAACCAGATGCTAAAAATCACTCAAACGAAGTGGGGCTAGCTACGTCTCACCTCAGCCTTCCTAACCCTCGATAGTATGCCTCCTAACTTTTTGCTTTAGCATTTTCAATAAACAATAGTTAGTTTGTTTTTGTGTGTTTTTAGCTTTGTTCTTATCTTTTGTTTGTCATTTCTTTTAATTTATTCTCCTGCAAATTTTGTATCATAATACATGTCCTCTGTAGTATTAATCAATCATGCAGGTGGTACATCAAAAAGGGGATTATTTTATTGGTTGGTGAAGAAAATCAGAGTTTCTAGGGAACATAATTTGTCTTAACTTGGGAGTTGGAACACCGTAAGAAAATGAGGGAAACAAATAGGGTATTATAAAAGAGAATTAATTGAGAGAATATTTGGTTATTTATTGAAGATTAAACCCTAGCTACAAATATCCTAGTTCTCTCTCCTACTTTTTCCTTGAGCAATTAAGAGACCCCTTTCTCTTTCCTGACAAAAGACGGCTCCTATCACCCTCAAACCTCTCTCCTCATTAAAGAGAGTCAGTTGCTAGCCGTTTCCCAAGAAAACCAACCCAGCCCTAGCCCAAGAACTAGACACTCGAGACCCCTCAGCTCAAGAAGAACAAACCCTTGCCCAAAAGTCACATCAAATCGATCCTGCTTCCACATCCACTCGGAAGAGAACAAGAAGGGCAAGAAGCTTGCTACAACAACAAGTTTTTGGCAACATCACAGCCACCTGAATCGCAAAGGGAACCAGTCACCACTTTGAGTGACAATAATCAACCTATGGCTGAGGCAGCCCCCACCACTGAACCCAACCCAGTTGTGCAACCATATGAGGATACTACAACATCCAAGCCGAAACGTTATAAACGCACAGCCGGGCGCACTGTCAAATCAACTGATCCAACCCCTGTTCAATCTGACGACAGTGCGACCTCAACAGTTCCGATGGCGCACAACGACCACTCCACAGACGAAACAAATGAAAATTGACCTCAGCACCTATGAGGTACAATTTTTTTAAGTTTTCATTCTTTTTAAGTTTATTTTTGCATCATCATTTTGCATGACATCTTTATTTTCTTTTCTTGCATCGTGGACGATGCATCTCCAAGTTTGGGGGTGTTTCGCCTTCGCTTAGTTTAGGACCATAACCTTTGCATCGTAAGATTAGACAAAAGTTTTGCTATGGCATTCTGTTTAGCTGGGAAGAAATATGCAAATGTGTTGATGATGCTTAATGATGATCATTTGAATTTCAATAGGCCTGAACTTAAAATTTTACAACTGCATGAGACTTAAAGAACTATCTTACGAGTGAGTTTGCTATAGAAAATAATTTTGAACACAGATTGCTTTCTTTCTCTGCTTGGTAGGTTTATAAAAACTTTTTAGGAAGGACTTTAGTATTGCCTTGCATAAAAGAATGAAAAATGAGCTTAAAAGAAAATAGACTCCCTTGTACCTAAAACTATAAATTGAATGAATGCTATAGCATAACAGTAGAAGGACACTCCGATGTGCAATCTTCAGGCCACATGCCCCAAAAAAAGAAGAAAAGAGATAGAAAAAGAAACAAAATAAATAAGTGGCAATGAAAAGCACACGAGTGAATGAAAGTTGTCATGGGATGACTCTACCTACTAGCTCGGGGGTGAGAGGTATGCTCCCTACTCATCTAGAGCTAAGGACGATAGGTGTGATGAGCTGACACCCTTCGCAACAGTACCTTTTAAATTTTTGTGGAAGTCTGTAATACTTGAAAATTCATTCCTAAGGCATTATTATTGAGCTTCCTTGAAAATTTTTCTTCGCATATCATGCATAGCTCGAAAGTAATCTTACGCACACACTCACTAGCAGCTTGTTCTTAAGAGAAATTCTTGCCAGTCTCAAATAAATGTTGTTGATACTGAATGCCTATCTTTTTCTGAAAGCTGAAACACTGACTTAGTATTAATTCCTCGTTAAATCTTTGCCATAGCAACCCTTTTTGTTTAGTTTTACTCATTGCTTGAGGACAAGCAATGGCTTAAGTTTGGGGTTGTGATAGCTATGCTATAACCTCTATATTTATGCCTCTTTGCTATAGCAATTGCCTGTTTTCAAGTACATACATTGCATGTAGGTTGCATATTTTAGTATATTATGGGTGCTTTCAAATTTATTGCTCAAATGGAGTTGGTGCTACGTGAAAGGTAGTTTTTGGTTGTTTGTGTGTAGGATGACAGAGCAGAATGCGAGGAAAGAAGCAAGGAACAAAATGCTATAGCAATGGAGAGAAAGAAGGCTAGCTGGCGCACAAAAGTACAAGCACGTGAAGTGCAGGAAAGTGTTGATATGTGTAACCCCCTTAACCCGGCCTAGACGGTTGACCCGGATTAAGAAGATTACACGGGGAAAACCAAAGTCAACCCGAAAGTCAACCTTGATTAACGACCCTTATTTTTCTTTTTAAACTTGTCTAGATGCACATTAACCCTAGTTGTGATCATACAAACAACATACTCGGAGAACATAAACATCAGAGATCAAATAGGGACCCAATTGAACAAATTACAACTTTAGGGACCAATTTGTAAATTTTGATAATTATAAGGACTTAACCCAAATTAAAGTTACCAACTTGAAATTAATCATGTTTCATGCATCTCTGTCAAATTTCAGCTCAAACGGACATCCCAAACTCATACAATTGCACAAACAAGTTTCGGGACCAAAATGCAAACATTTTGAAACATATAACTGCCAATGTCAGCCCCCAACGGTCAGGTGTTCCGAAACAGGGAGAGCCTGTTTCGAAACGCGGGGCCGTTTCGCAACGCGTACCGAAACGAGGGTTGGCAGAGGCCTTTCCGTTTCGGAACGGTGTCTCCCGTTTCGGACGCCTGGGTTGCTACAAGGCACCCGTTCCGAAACGGTGGCTCCTGTTCCGATACGGCCTGCACAGATTGCAGAAAATTTCATGCTTAAACACATAATTGACCAACCAAACATGCTCCAATTGCAACCAAACTTTACCAGCAACTCATACAACATACAAGAGACATATTTGCATCAACCAATTATCATTATAACATCATATATGAAAAGCCCCAAATCTAAAGGCATGCTTCCCACTCAAGCAAACCATTCATGCACTAAAACCTCCAAACCAACACATAATGGCCAATTACATGTACCAACATTAACAACAACATAAATCCAAAATAGGGAGTCCAAACATCTCCCAAAACAACAACATAGGTCCCCCATTGCCAAAAACCAATAGCTAAAGGTGTTTAAGAAAACCTTCCCATACATGAGCTTATTTTCCACTTGATTGCTTGCCTTCCTTGCTGCCCTTAATGCACCTTAATGCTCTGCATTATTGGTTTAAGAAAAGAGAGAGAGCGTAAGCAAAAGCTTAGTGAGGAATGCTCATTAAAAACCATTCAATAATGCATTTATAAAACACTTTACAAGTCATACTTCAAAATACATTTAGACATGCTCACAAGCAATCTTAACCAAGCATCTCATGCTTCAAATCATAACATGTCATATTGGCCACAAGTGATAATTACCATCTTTTAACAAGATCAACATAAGACTCACACATGGACTTTTAAACACCATTGTGATCTTATCCCCATGGACTTTTAAACACCATGGCCCATGGACTTTTAAACACCATGGCAAGGACCACACAAGGACTTTTAAACACCTTTGTGTCATTAACAAGTTTCACCTCAAGGACTTTTAAACACCTTGACCCCAAGGACTTTTAAACACCTTGGCCCATGGAGTTTTAAACACCATGACATGAATCACCCTAAGGACTTTTAAACACCTTGGCCCCAAGGACTTTTAAACACCTTGGAAAGGACCACACAAGGACTTTTAAACACCTTTGTGTCCGTAACAAGAACCATCCAAGGA
Organism: Hibiscus trionum; assembly: GCA_030270665.1. Taxonomy (NCBI): domain Eukaryota; kingdom Viridiplantae; phylum Streptophyta; class Magnoliopsida; order Malvales; family Malvaceae; genus Hibiscus; species Hibiscus trionum. The sequence goes on along the minus strand of BSYR01000021.1, from coordinate 23,200,628 downwards.
CTTTTAACCACCTTGATGTTCTTAAGTAAACTAGGCTCACTCAAGGACTTTTAACCACCTTGGTGACCTTAACCTTTTCAAAACATCACTTGCCAATATATATCATTTATCATCAATAATCCACTGTTTTAAAGCATTTAATCAAGCCATAAACATCATGCATCTTTAAGCATTAAACCACATTTAAACAATGTTCAAAAGCAAGGAACTCTAACCTTGAGCTTCCTTAACACATGGCTTATAATCTCAGCAAACAAACATGCTAGATATGCTTTAAAAACAGAATTTAAACATGCAACAAACACATTGCACCCAACCATCACATGGTTCCTCATCAAGAGAGTTTTTCCGAAAACTTACTCTTGAGCTTAGCAAAGTTGTTTAGACTTAGACTAAGCTCCCAAACCTCCAAAACATTGGTTTCAAAGCCGAAAACCAAAATCCACTCACCGATTCCGTTTCGCTTCTTGCCGAAACACCAAATCAAGCTTCCGGATCACCACCACTTGGATCCAAAGATGACTCCCCTGTTTTAACACATCAAAACAGTAGATTAATGCATCATCATGCATTAATAGCTTCAATGAAAGCACCTAAACCCGCTGCTCTCATCCACACTCCATTTTCGGCCACCAAACACAACCGAAAATGCATCCAAACAACTCCTCAACAAAGCCCAGCCATAACCCATCCAAACTAAGCATCCTTAAACATCATTCAACATCTAAAAAGGACCTAACAACATCCTTATACCTCCAGCAACAACAGATCCACAAGATCACCCAAAAACAACCAAGAATCACAAGCTAAACTTAGGAAATTCAACCTATCCGAGATTGCATTAGTTAAAACTCAATTTCCAATCAATTTAACATTCATTTATCATCAATTATACACCTCAAATCACTGCTTTAACAGATCCAACGAAAATTCATCAAAAATCATCAAATCTTGCATTTTAAGCCAAGATCCATTACACAACTTTAAAACCACTTATAAATCATCAAATAAGGATTGAAAACTTGGGAATTTCAGTAAAGAACTTGAAGTTCAGAGGAGAAGGACGTTCTTACCTCCAAACTTGAGTTTCTCCTCTTTTAGAACCAAAAAGCTTGAAGAATCAAATGGCAATTGGTGAGGTTTTGTTGATGAGATGATTAGCAATCAAAAGAGGATTGAAAAGAGAGATTAAAGTGACAAAATCAGAAGGAAAATCTCTGGAGAAAGATGTTTGGTTTGAGAGAAAATGAGAGAAAAGGAAAATGAGATTTTAGGAAAATTAGTTAGAAAATAACTTCCCTCCACTTTTCCTTTTGTTTAAAATCAGAATTAAAACATTAAATATCTTAGAAAAATCTGGAGAAACTCCCTTTGGGTAAATAGCTCCTTAAAGATTCAAAGTTTCAATCCTTTCTAAAACAGTCACGCAGTTTTTCAAAAATTACATTTTGGTCACCAGCCAAAATGTCACCCTTCCAAACCTCATTTTGTAAAATTGATTTCACAGTTCACTTATATATATTAAAAGAGGATTTTAGAACATTTTTCCATATTTTTAATGCAACCCGAACTAGGTTTTCCTAATTTCACCTTTTTAGATTCGAACAGCACTTTGACCGAACCGGTCAACGCCCAAAACTTCTAAGCCCAAAACCGGGGCGTTACAACTCTCCCCCCCTTAAGAAATTTCGTCCTCGAAATTTACCTGAAGGAAAGAGATAAGGAAACTGCTTCAGCATGTCATCCTTTCGCTCCCACGTGGCTTCCTCCACACCGCGATGCTTCCACAGCACCTTCACCAACTCAATGGTCTTGCCACGAAGAACCTTGCTATCTGAATCCAGAATCCTCACCGGTTCCTCATCATAGGTCAAATCCGGATTCAATTCCACCTCTTCCACAGGAATCACATACGCAGGATCAGATCTATACTTCCGGAGCATAGAAACATGGAACACATCATGAATCTTCTCCAACTCTTGAGGTAACCTCAACCTGTACGCAACAGGACCCACACGCTCAACCACCTCGTATGGTCCAATGTACCTAGGGCTCAACTTACCCTTCCGGCCAAACCTCATCACCTTCTTCCAAGGCGAAACCTTCAGAAACACACGGTCACCCACCGCATACTCAATCTCCTTATGCTTCAAATCCGCGTAAGACTTCTGCCGATCAGAAGCTGCCTTCAAACGTTCACAAATGAGCTTCACCTTCTCGGTGGTTCCCTTCAACAAAGCCGGCATCGAAACCAACTTCTGACCTGTTTCAGCCCAACAAAGAGGAGTCCTACACTTCCTTCCGTACAAAGCCTCATAAGGTGCCATTTGAATGCTTGCCTGATAACTATTGTTATAAGCAAACTCAACCAAAGGCAAATGCTTCTCCCAAGAGCCCTGAAACTCAATCACACAGCACCTCAACATATCCTCCAAAATCTGGATAACACGCTCAGACTGACCATCCGACTGAGGATGATAGGATGTACTGAAATTCAACCTCGTACCCAGAGCTTGATGCAAACACTGCCAGAACCGCGATGTGAACCTCGGATCCCTATCCGACACAATCGACTTAGGCACACCATGCAGCCGCACAAACTCAGCAATGTACAGATCCGTAAGCTTATCCAAAGAAAACGTAGTATGCACAGGCAAGAAATGCGCACACTTCGTTAGGCGATCCACAATCACCCACACCGAATTCTTCTTCGATGGTGACAAAGGTAAACCAGATACAAAATCCATGGTAACCCTTTCCCACTTCCACTCAGGGATTCTTAACGGTTGCAACAACCCTGAAGGAAACTGATGCTCAGCCTTAACTCGCTGACACACCATACACTTGCTGACAAACTCTGCAACATCTTTCTTTAAACCCACCCAATAGTACTCATCACGAAGATCTCGATACATCTTAGTACTACCAGGGTGCATAGCAAAAGGACTACTATGACCTTCAGTCAGAATAGCACGCCTCAACTCAGCATCATTGGGCACTACTATCCGACTCCCAAAACACAACACTCCATCATCATTAAAGCAGAAATCCGAAGGTCTACCCTCCGTGATATCCTGTACATGAGACACCAAGGAATCATCCAGCAACTGCTTTTCCTTGATCAACTGAACCAAAGATGGTTTCACTTGCAACTCAGCCACAAGACCACCATCGCGCGAAATACTCAAACTGGCAAACATAGCCCTCAGCTCAACAGCTACCTTCCTACTCAAGGCATCCGCTACAACATTAGCCTTCCCAGGGTGATACTCAATCGTCAAATCATAATCCTTGAGCAACTCCACCCAACGTCGCTGCCTGAGATTCAACTCCTTCTGAGACATCAGATACTTCAAACTCTTGTGATCCGTGTACACAGTACACTTCTCACCATACAGGTAATGTCTCCAGATCTTCAGAGCAAAAACCACTGCAGCCAACTCAATGTCATGCGTAGGATAATTGCGCTCATGCACCTTCAACTGCCGCGATGCATAAGCTACCACCTTACCCTCTTACATCAACACACATCCCAAACCAACATAGGACGCATCGCTATACACCACAAACTCTTTCCCTGATTCAGGTTGAACCAAGATAGGAGCTTGCGTCAAAGCTGCCTTAAGCTTCTCAAAAGCCTGCTGTCTCGCCTCTGTCCACTCATACTTAACATCCTTCTGCAACAACTTTGTCAAAGGTGCAGCAATCTTAGAAAACCCATCCACAAACCTTCGGTAGTATCCCGCCAAACCAAGGAAACTACGAACCTCGTGAACAGACTTAGGAACCTTCCAATTCATCACCGCCTCAATCTTCTGAGGATCAACACGAATCCCCTTGGCAGAAACCACATGCCCAAGAAACACCACCTCCTTAAGCCAGAACTCACACTTGCTCAGCTTAGCGTAAAGCTGATTCTCCAACAAAGCTTGCAAAACAACCCTCAAATGCTCTTCATGCTCCTCCTCAGTACGCGAGTACACGAGGAAATCATCAATGAACACCACAACAAACTTGTCCAGGTATTCATGAAACACACGATTCATCATGTCCATGAAAGCAGCAGGAGCATTTGTCAAACCAAACGGCATCACAAGGAACTCATAATACCCATACCTTGTCCTGAAAGCTGTCTTAGGCACATCCACATCCTTCACCTTCAACTGGTAATACCCTGACCTCAAGTCAATCTTAGAGAACACAGCAGCTCCCCGAAATTGATCAAAGAGATCATCAATTCTCGGCAAAGGATACCGATTCTTGATAGTCAACTTGTTCAGCTGACGGTAATCAATGCACATCCTCATAGTGCCATCCTTCTTCTTCACGAACAAGACCGGTGCACCCCAAGGCGACACACTCGGCCGAATGAAACCACGCTCAAGCAACTCTTGCAACTGCGTCTTCAGCTCTTTCAGCTCCTTAGGTGCCATTCTATAGGGAGTAATGGACACAGGAGTTGTATTCTCATACAGCTCAATTCCAAACTCCACCTCGCGATTAGGAGGTAAACCAGGCAACTCCTCAGGAAACACACCAGGAAACTCCTTCACAACCCTGATATCTTGCACACGCAACTCCTTAGAGCTAGGATTCATCACAAAAGCTAGGTAAGCCTCACAGCCTTGCCTCAGCATCCGGCCTGCCTCCAACGTAGACACCACATTGACAAGAAACTTCACACTCTCACCAACCACAACAACTTCATAATCATCCGCAAGCTTCAGCGAAACTCGCTTATTTTCACAATCCTCCACAGCACGATGCTCAGCAAGCCAATCCATACCAAGGATTACATCAAAACCATAGAAAGGTAACTCCATAAGGTCAACATGAAAAACATGATCTTGAACAACCAAAGGACACCTTCTATACAGCTTTCGAGTCACAACAGTCTCACCAAAAGAACTAGTGACACGCATACCAACATCCAAAGACTCAACAGGCAAACCAAGCAATTCAGCATGCTCACGCAATATGTAAGAGTGCGTAGATCCAGAATCAATCAAGGAAAGTAATGACAAGGATTGCAGAGTAAAAGTACCTGCGATCACATCCATGTCATTCCTCCCCTCACGCTGAGCAAACACTCTAGCTTGTCTGCCACCCTCTGGCTGTACAGCTACAACATGAGCTACACCTCGGCCACCTTCCTCTCTCCGCTGAAAATTACCACGGCCGCGCCCACGACCTCTCTGTGCTGCTGCAACAACAGGAGCACGAACTTGGCCACCAGCCAACATAGGACAATCACGCCTCAAATGATCCGTAGATCCACAGTTCCAGCAACCATTACCAGCTGCCGCAACAGGAGCTTGCACCTCCCTCACAGCACGAGGACAATCACGTTTCATGTGGCCATGCGAACCACATATCCAATAAGCACTCGGATCAGCTCTAGCGTTGCCTCCCCGAGCAGGTGCTCCACCACCTCGCTTAGCCGAGGACTGATACTTCTGATCACGTCCCCTCTTGTTCCGTCCACCACCGGAACTATATTCAGCTGCCCGCTTACCAGCACTTGCTCCAGCACCTCTAACAGATAAACCCAAGTTCATCTCAATATCCTTGGCTCGGCCCACCAACACATCAAAATCATCATACTCGGTAGCCAGCACATACATCTTC